>OY986439.1:76678439-78145939 GCA_963920525.1 Dichetophora obliterata | reverse complement strand
TTGTAGGATGCTTAAAACTGGAATAAAATAAACTCTAACCGTTCCGTATCCGTTGGAATTTATTAAAATAAATTAAATTTATTCATAAATAAAAAATACAAGCTGAGTAACTAAGAGCTAAGCATTTCTCAACTTTCTATTTTTAAATCAGTTTTTCCTAAGTTATGGAAGAGTTCGAACATAATATATTTTTGCTATATATTAAGATATTTCCAATTACAGACCTATTGCAAAACTGTCATGTACTTCCAAAATTTTTGAAAGTATTATCTATTCTCTCTTTCCATTGCAAATCTATTTTTCCACCTAGTCAACACGGCTTCCTCAAGAGAAAATCGACTACCACTAACATAACAGAATTTGTTTCAAACGCTTTATGCTCGTCAGAAAGCGGATACGAAGTTATTGTAGTTTCTACCGACTTTAGTAAAGCGTTCGACCGAATCTCACATACTATCATCCTTCTTAAGCTTAAAGAATTTGGTTTTCCATCACTTTTTATATCATAGATTAAATCATATTTCAAAGAACGTCGTTACAATGTCATCTTTAGATTTTCCAATTCAGAGTTTTTACAGCTACCTCTGGTGTCCCACAAGGTAGTCACCTTGGTCCTTCGTTGTTCGTCTTAACAATCTCTGATGTAGATGGAATCATCAAAGATTCCAATCTCTCTGTGTATGCTGATGATATGAAAATCTATCGGCGCATAAAAACCAACGCCAATTCTTGTAATATTCAAGAAGATCTAGTTAGTTTTTCTACTTGGTGTCAAACAAATCTTCTTGAACTCAACATCAGTAAATGTCAAGCAATTACATATTCACGAAAGCGTCTCCAGCTTCGCCCAAGAACATATTACTTACTCGGCAAGCCAGTTCCTCCTGTAAGTTATTTATAGGACTTAGGTGTAATATGTGAAAAGGAACTTAATTTTAAGTACTGATAATAATATTAATAGAGCCAACTCTGCACTGGGTTTCGTGAAACACTAGTCCAGTAAGTTCTCCAATCCTTAGGTGACTAAATCTCTCTACCTTGCCTTTGTTAGACTCATCCTTGAATATGCCAGCCAGGTTTGGTCTCCTCTCTACAACACCCAATCTATCCGAACCTAAGCCATTCAACAAAGATTCATTCGGTTAGCACATCGCGGTCTTCCCCATTCTGGCAGTTCCAATTTACCTCCTTATGCAGTCCGCCTGAAATTGATTAACATGCAAACTCTTGCAAAACGAAGGGAAGTTGCCGATGCACTTTTTATGTACAATAAATTAACTATTATTTGCATTTTGATAAATTACAATTACCTATCAATAATATGATATTTGTATGTTTCCTTTATTATTTTTCTTTTCGTATTTTCTTTTTGACGTTTGACGTATTCTTAAAATTACGTCATTCAGGTGGGCGGATTACGCCCACCACGAATTGGATATCTTTCGAACACTAAAACAGGGAAAAGAGAGAAAAAATTAATAATAAATAAATAAACCCTGCTAGAATAAGCTAAGTTCTTAGTTAATCAGCTTGTATTAAGCTTGACGAATAAAGAAATAAAACGTAACACACCCGCTCTAAAAAGATCGTCACTGGTGCATTCTAAGGATTCTCTGAGCGACAACGCGCTAAAATAGCGTGAAAAATAGAAAAAAATATGTGGACCCCAAAACTCTAATTTAGTTCTTTCTACAACCAAATATATTCCATTCACTAGCTACAATAAAACAGATAAAAATGTTTGGCGTCACTCTCAAATCTGAAAAACTTAACGAAAATATTTTAAATTAGTTGAGGCAAGTAAAAATACAAAAAAAACAAGTTAGTGATTGCTTGAATCACAAAATTTTTCACAATAAAAACCACAATAATGGAATTAACGATACAAAATTTGAGAAATTAAACACAGTAATTAGTTTTTAAATGAACTGTAACTTCTTTACATTCGTTAAACACATATTTGATAATTATATTGAATATTTTACACCTTAATTTTTACATAAACATTGATTAAAATGAAAGAAATTATTTCATTTTATTTATAAGATTTTAAACAGAAAATCTTCATAAGAAGCTGCTTTTATGCTAACAATAAAACTTGAATCGGAATATGACCCAAATATACGGGACTGTCGTAGATGTTGAAATTTCAACATACAAGTATTAAAATTTAATGCAATGTACCCATTGCTATCTGACTTCACCTCAAAACCCTAAAACTTGTTGTGTATTTAATGAAAATACTTCTTTTATTACGTTCCAAATAAGGTACGAATCTTCCCCCCCTCCTATGAACTTGTTACATATTTGATGAACAACCCCAAAAAAAAACTAGGATAATATTTTTGAAAAACTTTGATTGAATTTCTTTGGAAGAATTGAAACAGTTATTCCAAAAATATATATGCTTGTCATGCATTTTAGGCCATAAATTAATCACAATAAAACCTTTTTACAAACAACAAAACGAAAGCCACAAAAATTAAAAAGCCATCAAATAAATGAAAATTTTTTTAAAAAATCAACTTTGTCGGTTTGCATGTCAGCAGCTCGTATAACCAAGCTGAACACACAACCTCAATTTCGAAATTTATCCTTTAAACTATGAACATAAAGAAAACGGATGAATGGATGGATAGCTAGATAGTTGGATGATGGGTGGACATGACAGCAGGTATGCGGTGTTGTCATGCATTCAAATGTCAGGTGAGTGTGTCAGTGTCAGTCACCACTTAAAGCGGCTAAAATGTTGAACTCACACTAAGCAACACACACATACACACATCCCCAGTCAGACAGTCACACAGCCTTACGAGTGTGTGAACACGCCAAAAAGCATGCAACCCAAAAATGTAAGTTCAACTTATACATATGTGAATGCAAGAGTAGAAAACGTATGGGCGGCCTTTTATGTGCTCGTGTTTGTGTGTTAGTGTTTATGTGTGTGGCTTTAAAAAAGAAAGTTGGCAAGTTTGTAAACTTAGCAACATAGAAAGACAGACAGATAGACAGACAGACAGTCAGACAGACACTCAGAGCACACGCACACATTCAACATATCCACAACTGTAACTGTCAGCCTTCATAAAGAGGAACACGAACATTTGTCATTCGCAAAATAAGTTGAATTTCCGGTTGCATGGCAAGCAGCAGCAGCAAAAGAACCAGAAAGTTATAAATGTGTGCAAAAGTGTTATTGTTTGAGTGCAGTTCTGTTCATGTAGTTGTGTGCTTGCTCATAACTGTCAGTGCAGCCGAAGAAAGCTGTTTATTTTCTGCAATTTTGTATTCTTGACTTTCTGACTCATCCTGAAAGTATGCTATATTTTATATACACAAAGTTAATCGTGCCTAATGTATAGCACGCAATTAATATAAATTTCACTAAATTTGCTTTGCCTCCTTGAAGCGTCATATTAATAAAAAGAAATCGTTTTCGCTATGAAAAAGTAAAAAATTTCTGAGTATTTAAAAACTTTTCCGCTTTCTAGGCTGTTTTTTTAACTATAAACTTCGCAACCGCTATTTTTACGCTGTAGCGTTTAATTAACATCAAACTTGTTTTGCGGTTTTTGTGGACAAAACTTTTACAGCTTCTTTTGTACTAGTTGCAGTTGTAGTTCTTGTCGTGATAGTTACCATCATTTCGTGTTCGCGCTACAAAATTTGAATTCGGTCTGACACCTTGTCAGCGATTATAATCTAATCACTACAAAAGCTGCAGCCAAAAGTGACAGAAGCAACAACTACTACTATATCGCACAGCAAATAGAGGTGCAAGGAAAAAGTTTGTGAACACTTTTCTCCTTTGTTTTTATTTTATTGTTTTTTTGAAAACTTTACGCATAACCTGCCGTCAAACAAAAAGTTCACCACCCTTATATTTTTTTGTTTGCTGGTGTTTAAAAACTTTCACTCAAAACTGGCTGTCACACTTTTTTAACTGCACAATACTACGACAATAAAGTGTTGAGCAAGTGTTGGTTGTGTGTTCATGAGGAGTGTGTATCTGTGAAGGTTATCAGTAAACTGTTTAATTATTGCGTTAGTGAAAGTTTAAGTTAGTTGCAAAGTTTTCCACGGAATTTCGAAGTTTTTAGAATCAAGAAATAAAACTGAACTGAAGGTGAATTCGACGAATGAAATGCATTCCAAACAGAACTTGATTTGAAACTTAAATTGAGATTTCAGAAGCGAATCCATGTGTATTTTGAATAGTTTAAAAATACCCTATTTTACGTAAGTAAGGCGTGTGCTCTCTTTTAAAAGTCGTTACACTTATATTCATTCATTCATTAAAAAATTTGCAAAAAATTGTACTTAAAAGTTAATTTTGTGTCAAAGGCTTTAAACACACACACCATATTACGATTTTTAAAAATACATAAGATGTTTTGGCAAACTTTTAATAGCAGTTTCAATCGGCACCCATGGCATTTATGTAAAGAATTAAGTTAGTACACACTGTAATTCTACTAAAAATATACTCTGAAAGTTGAAAAACTGGATATATTTTTAAAAAAGAAAGCCCTATTAAGAAACTTCAGATATTTTTAGAAAGTTGGTATAAAAAACCGATTGACCAATTTATTAAAAATTTTAGATAGTTATTAACTTGTGTTGAAGAAAGAGGAAATTAGTTAAGATTAAAGTCCTGTTTTCAGCTTTCAAAAAAGCAAATTTTTTATTTAATAAAACTGAAAAAAATTAAAAGAAATTTTGTTTCGTAACAGAAAATTTTTTATTTATGCTACTTTTTTCAATAAAAATTGAAAACGGAGACACTGAAAATGTAAATAAATATATTCTTGAATTATTGTTTCTTCAAGTAAATTTGTAAGTTGTATCTAAGAAGTATATTTTGTATTGTTTATTCTAACTTTAGTTTGGTAATGGCCAATGCCACAACAAAGAACAGAATGAGGCCAAAATCATTAATAATATCTATCAATTAGTACTAACAGAAACCATCAGAAGAGTTCCCTCGAGAGGCTCATATTGTTCTTGAATAATTACATTGCATTGTAACTACAATAATTATTCAATGATACCGTGTACTGTGATATCTGTGGATCTTTTTGAGTTAATAAAAAAATTTTACCCGGAATGTTGGTTCGCGAGCCAAAAGTAGCTATGAAATTGCAATCAAGTTGCAGAAATTAAAAATATAGCTCGAGATTTCGAGAAGGACCATTTGAGAGAGCATTTCTGCTTTACGTTTTGAATGTGTGAAAGAAGACTTAAAAATTTTTGTAGATACTTTCAAAAATTCATCGTAGCTACTGCAATATAAAACCGTTTTGCGATTGAGTTCATCCAGAACCACTGCAAGCAATATTTTATAAAGCCAAGATCTACTGTATCTGACCATGGGTTGCCGGTCATTGGAACATTTATAATAATAAAAAGATGGATAAAATGAACATACTGAATTCTTTCACTGCAGTTTCAGGAGCAGAACCACGCGCAATTCAACTGAATATAGTGAAGGGTAACATTCACTCATCTTACGGTTGGCCTTAGCTGATCTAGATGAAGAGGATTTAATACTTGCAATATCAAGAAAATGTTCCCAACATACAACCTAGGCATAATTTAAGCGATGCTATCAAGATTCCAAACTTATTAAGTCAAAATCGCAGCTATTATTTCAGGAAACTGATGTATCTAAACCAGCGCTGGGCGCCCCATAGCTCACTAAGCGCTCTCTGAACGTAACTTTTCACATGTACACAAAACTCATAACAGAAGAGAATATAATTCAGTCGTTCGCTGACGGTGATGCTGTAAAGACCTATGTCGTAAATTATATGTAACCTCTTAAAAACCAACGTTTTGGTTTGTAGATTAATAATTCTTGCGCATATATTTTTCATTTTTGCATTTCATTAAGGTTTAATATAATTAATACATATTGCCTATTAAGATTCCTTGCCTTATTTTTTTTTTTATATTTTTGGTATTCATTAATTTTGTGATGCTCATTTTTTTGAGGTTTTGATTATAATTTTAATGATTCGTATATATTAGGATTTAAAAATATTAAAACAAAAACAAAACACTTGGAAATCAATGTTTGACTTTGAATCGCAATGCAATTTCTGTTATGCAGAGAACCTTTCTTGCGAAACAGAATGTGTAATTTGCCACTGCAAGCAAACTAATATAATTTATTTACTTAGAAAAAAATGCTGGATCAATAATGACATAGAATAAAAAGCTAACAATACCAATGACCAAAAAAAAAATAAACATATATTACAGTACGTGTGGAGGTATAAACATGCAAACTTTCAAATCTAGATAATTGTGACAACAATTTCGCTCAGTGCTCGCTATTTGAGAGCGCACCAATAGTAACAAGACAGAATAAAATGTGACTGTGTTAGAATGCCCAGCCCTGATCTAAACACACGTGGAAGTTGCGACGACTATAATGCAAAATAAACTCTTACCTACTTTTTATGCAAGTACCTTGCAACAGCTAGGTTTCTATTGACTGATATCAAACGAGAAGCAAATGATGAAGCTCATCACTTGTTTTTGCTCTCCATTATTCTCTCTGATTGAATGATTGAGGTCTTGAGTCAACAACATTTTGATTACGTTCGAAGATCATTTTCGCTCAAGCAGAGAATTAATTTTCTAGCTGGAAAAACAACAAAAAATTTGGATTCATTTAAGCATTTGCTTCTCGTCTGAACTAAGCCATTGAGTGCGCTTGGTAAGCCTTTTTCAGCAATTTAAAGGAACTCTCAAGCCTTTGACGTAAAAAAGCCGTGATATTTTTAAAATACTTGAATGCTTTAGGAACTTATGCATATTTTCCTTTGCGTAATAGATTAAAGAATATTATCAGGACCCTTACACTTTATATCAATCGTCTAGTCCCCAGGACCGCCTATAGGCGGGTTTCAGGCCGATCGCCTTTAAACCGTAGTTTGTGGAAAAATGGTGTTCTTCAGAGTCTAGATGAATCTTCAAGCTACATTTCAGTTTTTCTCACTTCTAGCTAGCATGCTCTAGTTGACAATTATGTCAATTTGAATTGAAATTTCATCATGTTTTAATGAATTTAATAAATTTTTTACTAGAAATTTCTAACTCGATTTTGGGTGAATTAAAAATACATTAATTTAAGGGAGATCGAAGTGAAATAAATACTAGTGAGTAAGAAGTTGTTTTTTCTTTTAATTGAGGTAAAAAAAATATATAAACAAAATGCATGGTTTTAAAAAAACCGTTGACATTTTCATCTGTAAAAAATAACGAAGAACTTAAATCAAAAATGAGCTTCAGGTTATGTTTTCTCGTCCCCAAGTTAGTATAATATGATTTGGAGCTTAAAGAAAAAATGGGGCATTAGAGGGTACATATATCTAAGGGCATTAGTCAATTGTGAAATTTAAAAAAATCACACAAATATTTTAGAAATACTGTACGAAGAAAAATAAGAACTTTAATGTTAAATATTGTACATTAATTTTAGCGTTAAGAAATACCAAAAAGGTAGATATTTACAAAACTAAAAAACACATAAATTCCTTTACGGCTAGAAATATTTAATATTTGAGAGTTTAATTAGACTTCTATAGTGCCTGTGATCAAAAGTTTGTTCGCTATCGAAGAAATAGTTGATATAAATAATAATGTAAGATAAATTCTATCATAACGTAAATTCTTATGTTTTATTTAAACGTAGCTTAAAGTTTCGAAAAAGTCATTAAGAATTCTGGTACAGAAACTATAAGGAGATTTAACTTGAAAAAAACTTCGATAAAAAACTAAATTTAAAATTAATTTTTATAAATCTTAAAAATTATCGAAATAACGGTGCGCAGTGAGTGAAGTCTATGGGATAAGGAATAAAAATAAAAGGAATCATCGTATGTACATGCAATTTAGTATGTGTTATTATTAAATAGGAGGCCTCGATAGTCTAGTAGAAGAACCCTTGACTGTCATTCAGAAGTTCCAGTTTCAAATCCTAGTCGGGCCATGATCCTTCGCTATAAACTTTCTTTCCTTTTTTCTAACCAAAGGAGCTGTTAAGCACATCAACTTACGACAAAAATTTGTAGTTGGTGGTGGTCGGAAAAGTTTGTGGAGAGGAACGCCTAGTAACTTGATTTCACTAAGGTCAAGGAATAACATTTGCTTCAGATTTAATACCACATGCTTATACAGCTTCTGCCACATTAATAACATTCTACACAAAAATTTCTCTTGATTACTTCCTTCTTCCATTCTGTGGTATCACAACGGACCAATAATATGGTATAAGTGGCTGGTCTTAAGATCTGCCGCCACCTTAACTTAACCTAGCCTATTATTTCATACACATAAAATGCTACAGAAACGTACATTAACATCAGCAACGCCTTTTGCCCAAATTCAAAATTAACAATAAAAGTTCAATATATCGAGTTGTAGAAAGTGTAGGAAACAAAATCAAAAAATTTTTTATGACCTAGAATAATAGATATGATGTTCCCCGAACACCATATTAGAAATTTAAATAATTCTCCACCCTAAATTTTATATTGTTGAAAAATTAATTTTGCCAGCTTTAAGAAAAAATTTATAAAATTTGTAAATGGTGTTCTGCTAACCCCTTCTTTGAGAGCAGTTATGATACCGCAAGGGATGGAGCCCCCAGCCACCAAAACTTTCTCAAAGCTATTTTTGGATTAAAGTCAGTTCATTTACCTTTCCAACGGTAGTTCAAACTTAAAATTCGGTTAAGAAATTCGTTTGCTAATAAAAACAGAAATGTTTGCTACCATATTAAAATGACCATATATAATTAACCCATTGCATCTCCACCCTAATTTTTTTTTAAAGGTAATTTTGCCAGCTTTAAAAAAAATTATTTAAATTTTTTAAATGGTGCCCCTCGAACCTCCACATCGAAACCAATTACGTAACCGTAAGTTATGAAACCACCAACCACCAAAATTTCCCAAAACTATTTTTAGATTAAAGTCCAATTAATTACCTTTCCAACAGTAGTTGAAACTAAGCAATCTGATAAGAAATGTTTGCGATATAAATTTTAGTAAAAATCAATCTTCGATCGATGAGCACGCCAAACTTTTTTAATGCAATTGAAGTTTTTTATTTCCGTCATTGAGGATCCATGCCTAATTTCATCCAAATCGGAGATGGCCATTCCCTAATTTTTATTCTTCCAGTTTAAAATGGAATTGCTGTATTATTTTTTTTTAATATCTTTTATGAGAATAATTATCTGATGGAAGCAGTTATCTACGGAATAGATCTATATTGGATAGTTCTGAATAGTTTTTACGGCAATGAGTCAAGCTAATTTTTCTAAACTTTTAATGACTCGCTTCTACAGCAATACAATTCATATTTTTGCAAACATAAGTCTACAACCTTCACAACAATTCTCACGTACGGGGATCTTAATGGTTTAAAATTACATCGTTTTTTAAGAAGTCACATAGGTAGCGTCAAAAGTAACCTAACTTAATAAGTCTAATGAATGAATGAATGAGACCTATCAAACAATTTTAGATGAACCACGATCAAATTAAATGCGTACAACTCGAAAAATCTTTGCTTTGTCTGAAAATTATTTTTTAAAAAAAACATTTTTAGGATAACTATGTATTATAGTCTATGCACAATAAAATTTTAAGTTGTGTCCTTTTGTATGTTTCAAACGTGGTATGTCACCTTATCACGTATTTTTCAGTACGCAATCAGTGCTCAGTTTCGTCAAAACATGCACTAAAAAATTGACCATAAATTATATGAAAGTTATCTTAGACCGCATTTTGGAAATGTGTTCAGAAATACACATTTTAATACATAATTAAAAATGAAAAAATGCCCTTTTTTAATAGCGCTTGAAAATTTATTTAAAATGTATTATTGTTTCATATAAATTTGCTAATTTTCGTCAATAGAAAAGTGGAAATACAATCCTTATTTTAAAGTAAACTCAGTCTAAGTTTAAGAAATGTGTTAACAGAGATTTTAAGATATACTTAAAAATTAACAAAAACGAAAAAGCCCCTTTTTTAATTGTATATAGAAATTTTTCTTTTTTTGGCATTCTAGAAACTTTTTGTGGCATAAAAACTTTTTTATATATATTTTTAACTATACGCTCATTTCACATTGGAGTGCAATATCAATTGCACTGACCCTCTCCGATTTGGCTCAAATTTTGATTGGTTTAATAATTAGAAAACCAAATTCGAAGTCATACATTTTTAGAATAATTTTTCGCGACTAAAATCTCTACTACGAGACAACGTAGCACAGTCAGTTTTTCTAAACAGTCAATCGGATTTACGTAAATAAAAAATCATTGGAAAGTTTTTCTTTTGTCTTTTTTACTGAAAAAATATAATACTTTTGAAGAAATTGCAGCTAGTTTTCCCATTCTGAATTTCAAAGTTTAATACCATGCCAGCAACAGGTGCTTTAATTTTTTTTCTTTTTCATCATTTTCATTTTTTTACATTCTATTACCTTTTCAACGATTTAAAATGAAGGTGTGCTCTTGAAGGGTTCAGAAGTTATGGCACAAAACGTGAAGTGGTAATGAATTTTCAATGCAAATTCAAATTATAAGCTTATAGCATTTAAATAAGCATTTAAAACAAAAATTCACCTTCTTCAAGGATCATTTTATTGCATTTATGTATCAAAACCACTAACATCTGAAATTTATTATGTTTATGTACGGTTAAAATTAATTTTCATACAAATAACGTATTACAAAGACTTATAATAGAATTTGGATGATATTTATTTCTTTAAATTGCATAATATATCGAATTTTGTAATACATTTTAATACACTTCAAGTATATAAGCAGTATATTTTACGATGCTTACGATGATTCGGTTATTATATATGTTAACCTTTTCTTTTTGGTGCCCGCTCTAAAACTCGTAAGTCAAATTCTAGATAGTTTTTGTTCAAATATCTAATAACACACACAACTCAATTAATCAATACAAGATCGGGAAAAAGGCTGAAATGCGCAATTAATTTCACTATTACCTTTTCTTTTTACATGTGGCTGAATAGATTAAATTTTAGATCAGTGATTAAATTTTAATCTGAACGTCGTGGGTTTAAATATCTCACAAAAGTTTAATTAGTTTGTTTTTCGAAAAATTTTAAAACGATTTGAGCATTTAAAATTCTGAAAAACTAAATATTTAAAAGCCTTGGTGTGGTCATATATGTACCTTAGGCCTAAAATGTCCAAAATTATACCAAGAATTCTATCAGTGTTGATTTTGAACTGTGATTTTGAACTCAGTGAACTCTAAGTCAACTTAATCAGATACATTTTGTAAGAGAATTTTTGTCTAGGAAGTGATATCTGATATAAAAGAATTTAATCTTTTTAATAAAAAACAAGGTAAAATAATACGGAAGACCTATAAGGTTATTTCATTAAGCGACTTCCGAGAAACATTAAGTGTTTCTCTATCAAATGATTAAATCAATTTAAATTCTAAGAAACTTATTCTGAAACAAAAGAAAATTTTTTTTATTGCTAACATAGATGAAATCGTATCAAAACATATAAACTCAAGCCACTAACACGTGCACACAATATGTCTTACGAGAACTCTTGAACGAAACAGCTTAAAGTTTATGTACGAAATTGACGCCAGGCTGCAGTTAGGAAAAGCTCTTAGCTTGTTGAAGTACATCATAAAATAAAACTAATTTTAATAAAATGCTTTAAGAACTCTCAGGTGAAATATATTTAATAGGTATAACAAATTTTTTATTAACATATTTTTTTTTATTGAAAACTTGACATGCGAATTTGTAGAATGATTTTCAAGTTGTTTCAAGACTTTAAGTCATAAACAAGTTTCCTGAATTTTATCTAATTTAATACAAGCTTAGAGCACACAAAATGTTATTGGTTCAACAGTTCAAATTTAAATGCACAGATGCGTTTTGATAAAACTTTTTTAAACATAACGAATCTTCATCAGCTGGATGTTGAATTCTATTAAACGTTGCAAAATCGGTTTATCTTTATTTAGAACTGAATTTGGTAAGCAGCAGTTGCTACAAAATTAAATAATTTTCTTACCATAACTTTGCATAATTCAACGTCTGTCAGAAGTTGATTTAATTTCATGTCTTTTGAACCCACAAATTTGGACAAATAAGCAATGTAGCTGAAAATGAATGTTAATAAAATAAAATGTTTTGTTTTAAAGTATTTTTTGCGTAATGAAAAAAATTTTCATGTACACGGTTCAAAAATTCCTTTTGTAATTTATTTTTTAAAATTTTAAGTTGAAATACGCAAGCTCTTTTGAAAATTTTAAGTGTTCAACATAATTTTAATTAAAGAAATAAGTATAAAACGCATTTTTATCTCTTTGTAAGGAAAACTTTATGTTATTACATAATATATATTGATATTCAGCTTAAAGCTTAATTTTTCAATTGCAAAAGTTAAAAAATTCAATAATAAGCATGGAACGAAAATGATTTTAAGCAAACGGCTACAAGCATGGCTCTTGGAATTTTTAAAATTTTGCAACCTCTTCAACCCATTAGTTGATTTTTTTTAAGATGATATTTTTTCAGATTTTTAAAAACAAATAAATTTTTAATGAAACGAATAAAAAAACTTAACCTAAATAATTGAGAAATTAACTATAAATTTAAAAAAAAAAATGTCTCTTAGGTTGAAAAATAGTTTTCAACTAATAAAAGATGAAAATCTCTACCTAAGTGCAACTTGAATATTTTTCAATTCAACAAGAACTGAACTTTAAAGTTGAAAATTTTGTCATTTAGGTTAAAATAATTTTTCAGCAACATACATGACAAGGAAAAAATCTAAAAAAGTGAACTTAAAAGTTTGTTTTAACCAAAGAAAGGTTAGAAATTCCAACTGTACAGTTGAAAAATACTTTTATACCGAAACATTTTAGTTTAACCACAAAATTTCGGTAAGTTTAAAAATTTATACCTGAATTTCGAACTGTGTAGACAAACCTGCAACACACACACACTAACTGTATACATATCTAATGCATTTAACGCACGTATATAAATTGCACACGAACACAATTCATAAGCTCACACACACACTCTCACACAAACACACACTAAAATGCACGTATATATTAAATGTAGGAATCAACAGAGAAACGTAGATACACGTCATACAGGGACGATAAAACTTGTTTCTAGCCTGATGTCCAGCACGTGCTAGCCGGGCACTCGTCGTCAGTGTTGCCAGATAAAGGAATTTTCTCCGGTTTGCGGGAATTTTCAACCTAAAGGTGAAAACGGGAAATTTCTTTTGAAAAGCGTGAAAATTATGTTTACAGCGATTTTGTGCAAAAAGGTGTAATTTCTTCAGAAAGTCTGCAAATTATGTAATGAATTTTGTAACATTTTGTATTTAAATTCATATTTATTTTATCTGAGTCATCTTGAGTTTTACTTTAATTTAATTACTATCTCAACAAGCCTGTGTATTTCATTTAAATTCATTTGAATTGTCATCAGCTGTAAATTCATACGTAAATTGTTTTTGTCCAGCGTCATTTGATTAATTAGCTTGGAAAACTATGGAAGATGGTTCAGTAAACCTGAGAATATTTAAAAGATTTAATTTCTTGAAAAAAGGCGGAGCCTTTAGAGTTTTCGCATTTGTTAATTCTATTATTTTGAAAAACAATGCTTGTTCTTCATTAATTTCGTTGTGTTCCCATTTTCCTAGTTTACTTAAAAAATCTGAATTAGTTAATCTCCACTTAGAATGTAGGTCACTAAGAAACATTGATTTATTAAATATACTAACACAAAATGTGCAAAATTTTTGGCATCATGTGTTAAATATTAAATTGGCAGACACAAGTGAAGTGTTCCCAAAAATAAAAAAAAATCGCAAAGACAACCGTATCGTAAATTGTATATTACATACGAAAATAGTTAAGAATATCAGAACTGCATAGTAATAGAAATCGAAAGGAAGTGGTTTCTTATATACTTAATCATTATGGACAAGTAATAAATGTGTTATATTTTTTAAGGCCTTTTTTTAATTACATAACTAAGGTTTGTATTGTAATGGTTTCTATTTAAAAAAGAACACTGAAGCAAGAAATAAAATGACGGTAATTTTCCTTTAATATATTTTACAAAAAGGGGAAAAAACGGGAAAATGTTAAAGGAAGACTGGGAAAAACTTCTTGAAATGCAGGAACAAAACGGAAGTGATCTCTGCAAAAATCTGGCAACACTGCTCATCGCACATGATGGAAACAGCAAATTGTTGCCTCATGCTCTAAAAAAAACAGCAACACACACTTAACAACACATTCAGTTGAACCCAATCATGGCGAGCTTAACAAAAAACTGCAGCTTAAGCCAATAAGCTTCAAAGTACTAGCAACTTTTGCCAGAAGTTTAAGAAAGAAAAACTTGCACTAAACTTAATATTATTTCATGTTATTCAGTTAAGTTTTTACACACACTGGCAATTAAATCAACTGCCTGGACATTCTGAACTGGCCAGAACAGAAGCGGTCAATATAAAAGTTAGGCCCAGCTGTGCTCTATCTTAATTTAGGGCAGAGAATTTAAGTTTTTAGTTTTAATTGTTAGCAGTAGGAAGCGTGTAGGAAGAAGAAGTTCTAAAATGTTCTGAAAACACAAAACTTGAAGCTCTAATAGAAATTTAACACAGTTTTGATGAGAGCATTCTTGAAACTTTTAGAAAAACTGCTGCAAAATATGTACATATTAAAATGCAGTCAAAAGTTGATGCGGCTTTTGCAACAGTTTTAAGTAGTGTTGGTACATGTAGATAAAACTGCTTTACATGTAGGGATATTTATCGCAAAAAATAGGGGTAGGGATAAAAAAGACACATTATTTAAAATTCTCTAAAAGTGGGGAATTTTTAACAGATATAAAAAAAAAATTTTAAAATAAAAAAACTCCTCTTATTTGCAGTAAATTTTTTTAAAAATTTTTTCTTGGTACAGTGTTGCTGTATTAAGTTTAAAGATATAAAAATTAACTAACCTATAGGCTAAATTATTGAAAAGATTACTAAAAAGCACATCAATGGTTTACAGGGATTTTCGTACCGATTTTCGAGTTTTCCCTTTTTTGGACACTGTTCCATCGCCAAAATCATTTCCACAAGGCAAATGCAGACTACCTTTCTCGTTACTCATTATATGTGGTAATGTACATATATATGCATAGCATATTATATAAGAGGTTGAGGACTTTTTCAGTTGTTTGAAGGACGTGTATTTTGTTTTTGCAAAGTGCACAAATCCTCAACTCCACTTGCTAGTGCACTGAATCGTGAAACTACTATTCTTTTATGTACGATGCCTAATGCAAATGCATACTAAAAAATTGTTGTTTTGTTTTGACTGAATGTGATCACAGTATAAGATTTTATGTGATGTTTGATTTTTTAGTAACTATTTTTTAATGAGAAGATATATTGAATTTTATTTTTAAGCAAATAAATGAATGAATGTATTGAATTCAATTTATAAGCAAATAAAATTTGTTAGCAAATTTTTTTAATAATCCTATATTGTAATCTTTTTAATATTGAAATGAAAAATTCATATGCTTATTAATAAATACAACAAAAAACAGTTTGAATATGGGATCAAGTTTTTTTTCAGCAGGCCTTTCGGGTAACTAAATTTAATATTTATACTTATTCAAGCTTCTGTATACTTGTTCAAGTTTTCTGGTTTTTATTTTATTACGGGTTTTATTTTATTTGGGGGTCTGAAAACACTTCGTTAACACCAGGGCACAGCTCGCTGGTTAGCAACTACATCAAGGATACTTTGACTTTATGTAACAATAACAACGTCATCTTCGAAATTACGCCATATTGTAGAGTTTATATTAAAGTTTATGCACCACTTTGGTTTCTGGTCAAGAGTCAGCCACAAGCTTTTCATGGAAGTCGTCATGTTTTTAAGTACTTATGCTGCATCCGTCAGTTACCTATTGATGTTCAATTACTTATCTGCCCAACGATAGAGAACAATGCCTACTACTTCCATCCAGAAAATGTGATGTTAGCAATGATAACAGGCCCCGAACATGATATTCGATCAAATGGGTATAAAAAAATTAGAGCAGCACGCCAAGATTTCCCTGAATGTTTCGTGTTTTTCAAGTGCCTAAACGTGGCGTAATAAATTTTGATAGTGACTCGTACGATCAAATGATTGATTGGGATAAGTTAAAAATTACGGAATTTGCCTGCAATTTTACTCGGACAAAGAACTTATAGATTTTCAATATTCGGAAGACAAAATCATCAACAATCCAAGTAAATCTTCGTGGAGCAAACTTATTCATATTTCACTAATATTAGATTTCAAAAACTTTCACAGAATTTGCATAAACAGAACACCGAACGTTTTGTTCACGTTATGAGTAAATCTACACTTGCTGTTATGGATGAGAAGCGGTTGGGCAATATTTTTGCCAAACTGGAGAGCCGGGAGCGATACAGTGTACTTGACTCTCGCCAAAATTTAATGTAATGTACAATTTTTTTATCATTCTACTTTATCGTATTTATAAAGATGTTTTTGCACATCGTAATATTCTTGTATTTATAAGACCATTTATGTACATCCGAGTCATTATTTTTTCTACTTTCGGAATGTTTGCACGCTGCCATAGCTACCTAATAAAAAACTTTTATAACTATTGGTATATAATTATAGTTTATGATATTTTGATACACTTGAATCACCGCTATGTTTTAAAAACAAAATTAAAGGAACAAAAAAAAAAAACTGCTCTAATAAATTTGAAAAATAAGTTTTATATTACTATTTGGAACTGCTATAAAATTTTTGTTTCAAGGCCAAATAATGAACTTTTTGGGCAAGATGTGAAGAAATTTTTAAGTAGTTTATTTTTATGATAAAACAATCAAGTTCAGAGAGAGTGGGGGTAAATCGAGGTTACAGGGCTTACCAGTTGAATAAAACTTCAGAGGTCCAAAAGCTATGAGAGGAAAATGTAGTGAGAGAGAAGCCCTTTTAACGGTATATCATTTTCAAAAATCGGACATAAAATACATAAGTTATGGAAAAAATACCATTTTTGCGGTTTTTAAGGGGGTCCAAAAATATTTTTTTTTCTTTTGGAGTTGTCTTGAAGTCATCTTTAATATAAAGGGTTCACTTTTCAAACTTTTTTTTTGTATGGAGACCGACTCACTCTAATCTCTCGTCATCCAAATACATCACAAAAATCAATTTATATCTTGTATAAAAAGCTGCAAAATAAAATTGTTTCATACATGACGTTAAACTTTTTTGTGCTTAAACAAAATTGAAGCAATTCTCTTAGTTTTTTATTGATTGGAAAAATAATCCATTGACTTAAATTCTCTTTTACTGTACCAACTTTAGTCCCTTTGATTTGGTGTTGAACAAATTGAAAGTTTACCGGCTATTTTTTGTGCAACTTTAATGTTGAAACTTTTGTATTCAGTCCTCTTTTCTCCATTGTACGTTTGTATTCTCTTGCACTCTATAAACAAAAAGCAACTATTTTCGGCGCTGAGTGCGAGTTTTAAATTTTGAAGCTACACTGAAAAAAAAAGTTTGGTTTCATTAACTAAATGTATTAAGATTTATTTTCTATCATGATTTATTGACTATTACAAATTTTTAAAATTTTTTACTAGGCATAGATTTAGCTCGTTTAACTGATTTTTGTAGTTGTTAAGTAGGTTTGGTCGATTAAGTTGGCGAAGCTAAATTTTGCTTTGGCGTACATTACAATTCACTCTTTTAGCTTTAATGACACTGTGAGACACGAAAATCTGTATTTAATAATTTCAACGTTTTTAATTTTATTTTAATCAATAATAATTCATTTTAATAATGGAAAAAACAAACCATGCAACAATAGCTCATACGTTTAACGACTCAATTGTTTTGCTAGGTAACGATTTCCAGAAATCTTAAGTTATTTTTTTCATCGATGCAGCGTCGTAGTGAGGTATTTTATCCTAATCTATTTAATTTTACGTGCTTGGCAAGTTATAAGGAAGTAAGGTTTAATATTCCTAATGGCAAGGAGATGTTTTAAAATCGTCTTTGAGTGCACAGTTTTTCAATGAATAATTTTTGAAGCCCCTTCCTGCGGAGTCAATTACAACAAGATGGGGAACATGGCTTACTGCAGTCAAATATTACGGTCAAAACTTTGAGGCAGTAGTGAAAGAGCAGTAGAGAAAGAGCACAACGATGCTAAATTAACATCATTTAAAAATGTAAAAGAACTGGCTATGTAGCACTCTCCATCCCTCAAACGTCAATTAGTCTTTGATCATAGCAAATATGGCTTTTTATTTAAATCTATAACACAGTTAGTTAGTTAGTTTATAGTGGGCCCATGTGCACCGCGACCCATGGGATCTATCGTGCATGCCCTTAATTAACACTCCAGATTTATGCTTTTTATATATTTTAGCACTGTTCTCTGGCTGTTCCAAATTGTTGACGGGAGCACTACTTTCCCTCCAAAATGGAGGCGTCTTAGGCTGTGAATTGCCGGACATTCACATAGAATTATTGAAATCTATAACATAATTAGAAGGAAACTCTGTTGGAGTGAGGGTCGCAGTTTATTTAATTGATAATGCCTTTCAAAACATCAAGGATGCTAAAGATATACTTGATCAAAAAAATGAAAATAAATTACACTTTGTTCCTTAAAAATCGAAGGCTTCCAGGAAATGAGGCAAATTTCAAGCATTATGGACTTAGAGCTAACACCAATGTAAAGTCATTAAAATAAGTCATGTCTTTTAGAATTTTTGCAAGCATACAAACGAGGTTTTATTGAGAACATTTATAATATATAAAAATTATGTTTTTTTTAAAGTGCTTCAGAGAAACATCATTACTGGAGAGCCTTTAAACTAGAGGTGTTCCTTGGCTGGACGCACAACTGTAGTAGTTTTGTGCCAGAACAAAAAAAGTTATTTTTAATAATAGTTTTTAATAATGGTTTTTTAATAATAAAAGGTAAATCTTAAGAAATACGCAGGGGATTTAAGAAATATTAAATTTAAAAAACTTGGGAGGCGTTAGAGATCAAAGTTAATTTTTTTAACAAAAAAACCATCGAAATGACATCATAACTTAGGCAATTTTTAAGATATCAAAAAACCCTTAGTATTACAAAGTATCTACACTCACCTCTTTTTTTTTGCACGGTCCTTTTTTGCACGATTTTGAAATATCAAGGTTAGCCAAAAAATTTTGTACACGAATTTTTTTGTTTTGCACGATTAATTCGCGAACAATTTTCATGCTGTATACAAATATGATCGGTTATATGCCCATACGTATTTTTTACTGACTTGAACATTTTGGCGACCACTGGTTTACGCTTACAAGTTTCGGGCAGCACCCGATTTTTATAGTATTTGCTTACGTTGCACTCTTACTTCTTTTTTTTTTTTTGTTTTTTTAATAAAAATTTATTGTTTTTGTTTAGTATATTTGTATGTTTTATTTATTTATGCAAGTTTTTGTGGGCAAAAATTTTAAATTTTTTTCAACTTACACGATTTCGCAAAGTTTTGGAACACATCCCTAAATTTACCATATATCGTTTAATTTTTTTACACAAATTTTGTTTACACGTTTTACTTAGAAACGTATCTACCGTGTAAAAACGGAGTTGAGTGAATGTGCAATTTTAAGTCGATCGAAAAAAAGTGGACCGACTTTAGTTTAAGCCACAACCTGCCATCAGAGACACAGTTTTTCAAAATCTCTACAACTACTTGATCACGCCATCGACATAATTGGTAGATATTGGCGAGATGTTTATGGTGCGTTTGAGAGTATAGAAACAGAGGCATTAAAGATGGGCTTATTGGCTAACGAAGGCTAGAAAAAGTACATATGTATATTAGGCCGGGTCGATTTGTGGGGAGGTAAAAAAATCGCCCATTGCTCAGTGAAAATCGTATTCTAGGGATCAAAATGAGAAACTTTGCCCGAGGAACTATACCTCTAAAACGAATTCTAATGCCCCAACTTTTGACTTTTGTCCCGTAGGGTCAAATTTTGAAAAATCCCTCTTTGACCCATTTAGAGTGCCCCAAAAGTGTCCCATACAAACATTTCAAAAAATCACCATTTTTGGCACTGAACATGAAAAAATCAGCGAAATGAGATCGCCACTGACGAAAAGGAAAATTTCGAGATCCCAAGTTCAAAAAGAAAGCTTCCCTATGATGGCGATATATTGGACAGAAAGATGAGATTACTTCTGCAGAACGCGCCCATTGTTATATCCTAGAACAAAACAAATATTGTATAGACGTCGCAAATAGAGGTATTTAGGTATTTGTCTTCAAAATGCGCTCATAAATCAATTTATCAAAATGTAAAGTTTAGAAATAAAATTTTTGCTAGCTTTTGTTTAGTACCCATAAAATAATTAACCGTTAGTTTTTTTAATTTTTATGCACACACTTCATCACAGCATCAGTTGAAATTCATCGATCGCAAACTTGCATTGTTAGTCAGTTAATTTTCGTGAATAATACCACTGCTTAATAAATAATTTTTTGTTGTTAAAAAAATTATGAAAAAATTTGTTACTACGGAAGATTTAGCTGCAGGTATGTTCTTTTAAAAAAAAGTTTGTTTTATGGATATTCTAGCTTTAATTAAATAGGATTAATTTTAAATGTATGAAAATGGTTTTTTTTTATTTTTTTTTAATTATGGACCTTTTGTTATATTATATCGTGTTATTGGGTAACACTTTTTGCATCAGCTAAACAAAAGAGATGTCAAAAAGCAAAAACCAAAAGAAAATTGTACCCGAAACCACCCGCCCAGATGTTATCGTCTCTGATGTGTGTCTAGTTTGCTGAAAAATTAAACAAATTTTAATCATAAAATATATTATTTGGCTTAAAGGATCCTCTGGCTTGTGAATTGTAACTCGAATACATCTGTATGATGTTATGAATCAGTGTGAAAATAGTAGCTATGAACAGGGAATGGAAATAAACTTTATCGAACGGTTCGTTTTTTGATCTGTTCTGTTTATTTTAGAAAGCTCAATCTTTATTAAGCTTTATTTGCATATAGCTTTTGTACTTAAACACTAGCACAACCCCTAGCAGGCCGAAGAGCGACACCGAAACGTAATGGTAGCGTTGCTGTTAAAAGAGCCTATAAATTATTTGCTTTGTTCGGATTTCTCCTCGCAGTCTTAAACAAAAACCGAAACAGTAACAAATATACCCCGCTTCACCAATTGTCATTGCAGCTTCTACGACTTCAAAATTCTGCAGAACAGCAGCAAAAAAAACACTAGTGTATACAGTACAGACGTGAAACTTCTTAAAATGAAGAATATGAGAGATTTGTTGGAAACAGACAGAGAAAAAACAGATGTGTGGAAACACATGCACTACAAAATTTTCTATTCTTATGTGTTTGAGAATTGTGCAAGCAAAATTTTTGAAATATGTTAAGAAAGCATTGTTTTAAGATATCAATGAATTAAATAAATGAAAAAAATTTTGTTTTGTTTTTTTAGGAATCTTAAATTTGTATTTTTTAGTTTATAGGACATTTTTTTAAATAGCAGATTTTGTTTCTACTTAACGATTTTAATAAAAAATGTGTTAACATTTTTTTGCATATTCGTAATACTAAAATTTACATCCTGTTTAAATATGAAGGATACTAAACTTGGAAATTAAATTTAAAAAATTTTCCAAGAAACATTTTGGAGATGTAGCATATCTACAAATAAAAAAATATTGCTAAGTTCTTTTAAATTCGAAATAATTGCGAACATGGGTACCGTCAACGCAGCCAACGATGCGAATTCATTAAAAAAGTATTCATTAAAATTCATTCATTTCATACACCGAATTCATTAAAAAAGTATTCTTTCACGGCGTTCTCCTCTTCTACACTTCTATTTAGACGGATCCATTTTTGGCAGAAATATTGCTCAAAGATTTTCAAGCACTCCATGATAACTATGGAAACTGCTGACTTGGACATCGATGAAAAGTATTTATTGCCAACGTTCTTTTGAAAACTGCCAGTTGCCAGGAAACGTAAAAACGTAGCGAGCTTCATTTGTGGTGGCAAATGAGTATTTCTATATGTGCGCTTAAACTTTGGAGCTACTTCACCAAATAAATACCCGAAGACTTCTTTATTCATTCGAAAATTTTCTTTAAACCTAGAACAAAAATATGAAACAAAATATTTTTGTAATTTTTTGCAACTCACTCATCATTAGGAATATCCAGCACATATGTTTAATCGCGTATTTTTCTTCGTTGAATACGCATGGTCTCCTCATCACTTTCACTATTGCTTGTGTCCTCATTAAAATTATAAAAGGCAATTGCCGAAAACATTTTTTGCACAATTTGTCTCAAACTATCACAATCAATTTAAAAACAAAGTAATTTTACCAAAAGTCAACAACTCAATAACCAAAACAGCTGATGGAAAAAGTATTGCCACCTTATTGAAAAATGTTAGTAATAAGTATATAATTTTAAAGATTTTTGTCAGTCTTACGCTAAATGCTGAAGTTTTACAATTTGGTAATCATGTTTTTGACAAGTACTCACGTCGAGAGAATTTCAGAAACGCAAGCAACGTAATGTTGGACGACGACGCAAGAAAAAAAAAACATAGACCTGATTTTGGGCGATCACGTCGGAAAACGAACGAAGCTTGACATGAAGGCTTCGTTTTACCTAAACAGGGCATTAATCGCGAGTTGAAAGTAGCGTCGTGCAAAAATTAAAAAGTGTTTAATGAAAAATACAAGTGAAGAAGTGCTAGTGGAGGTAGATGAAGCAGAAGGTAGATGTGGTGTTCTTCGAAAATATTATTATCATTAAAGATAACTATGAGGCTGAGCTCGACGAACAATTAAAACAATTTAATTTGTCGGAAGTGAAAAATTACTTGAAAAGTAAGTATCCCCAAAATATGTTTAAGGATGAGTTCCTAATTGCATTTATGCAATCCATCAGTGTGTTTCATTTTGAATTGGTGCTAAATTTAGTAACGATAACAGTGCAACTCTGTTGACATTCTTAAAAATAGTCTAGTTGCGAAGTTTTGGTCAAAAAGCTTCGAACCAATTCAAAATAAAACACACTGTTGCATTGCATAAATGCATGTAGAATCTCAGCCTAATTCTAAAAAAACTATTACAACAGGAATGTGCACAGTTAAAGACGAGGGCTCCCGTGGCCCTTTAGCAACAACAGCAACAACAGTAACATACATTACTGGAGTAGTTACAGTTTTTTTCTTGCCCAGTGACAGCATCGCGATTTGCATGTTGTTGTTAGATGGTTTTGTTAGTACATTATCACAGTTTTCCATGCCAAAGTATGTCGGTGCATTGCTTGTCAATTTATTGTTGGATGCATGCTTTATTTTGGCTGATGAAACATCCATCCAACTACAAAACGCCGAGCCATGGCGGTGACATAACTTTTTAGATTTATTAACAAAAAGCACTAACAACAATATTCAAGCACTGAAAGCTCATATCACTGGGTAACTCACAAAGCTGTTAAAATTTTCAGAGTGAACGGTTCAAGTCCTCAATTTTTAGGCTACAAAAGAAAACCACTTGTGCACATTTTTAACGTACGTGTATTTTGTTTTTGTAAAGTGCGCAAGTCCTCAACTGCACTGGTAAGTGCACGATTCGTAAATACCCCTAATTTCAAAATTTTATTTTTTTAGAATCTTCAATTGACTACGAAAGCTTAAGGTATTTATCTAAGGAAGATAAAGAGGAAGCTATTCCACCCATTGGACTTCGTGCACGTTTCAGAGAAAAGTTATTTAGTTTGAGAAAATATGAGGTACATATGTTTATATTAGAATCTGAGGTATGTTTATATTAGAAGAAATTAAGTTTTATAATTATACGTCATAAATTTCTTTTATATTTTTCAATAAAAAAATAAAACCACCTCTAAGATTTTTTTATTTCAAAATGAGGTTAGGATTCAGCTGGATTTCATGATTTTATAATTATTCAACAAGACCATCATAACAATTTCACATGATTTCATAATGATTCAACATGATTATCATAATGATTTTACATGACCTCATAACGATTCAACAAGACCATTATAATGATTTTACATGATTTCATAATAATTCAACATGATCGTCATAATGATTTCACATGATTTCATAATGATTCAACATGATCATGATAATGATTTTACATGATTTTATAAGGAATCAACATGACCATCACATTGATTTTACATGATTTTATAATGTTTCAACATGAAAATTTGTTGCGATTCTTACATGAAAATCACAATAATTTTACTTTAAATCTCTATTAAGCAAAATCATTGGGGAAACATGTAAAATCATTAGGTTTCTAGTTGATTTTACAATGTTTTTTTCTGTGTGCAAATAATTTATAAGCTCTTTTAACAACAACGCTACCAATATGTTTCGGTCTCTCTCTTCGGCCTGTCAGGGGTTGTGGCTATGTTTAAGTTTAATAGCTATATGCAAATATAGCAAAATAAAGATTGCGGAGATTTTGCTTTTGTAGCGCTACGTATAAAGAACGGTTTTTTCCATTCCCTGGTTATGGAGCTAAACTAGATAAACTTCAGAACGATTTTCTGAATAGAGCGTCTTGCACGGAAGAAAAACTTAAAGATTTTAAGCTTAAAATTGCAAGCTTAAGGTACTTAACTTAGTTGAATTTTAGTTTTTTTGGTAGTTTTAACTTTAAATATGGTTTATTTTAATAAAGACATAAATTAAAATTAAGATGGATAAATTCACAACGGACTAATGATAGATTTTTGACAAAAAATTAAGCTTGGCGTCGAGTAATTTTAAAGATTTCAACCTTGGCTGGACGTGGCCGGCCATTAAAACCTTTCAGAGCTTTGCGAACAAGCAAAAGAATAAGAACATAGAGCTTACATAACAATAATGAAACGGAGGAACTGGCGTTCGCTACTGGATTGAAGTTACGTGAAACTAGATAATCACAAGCTTCAAAAGTTCATAAAGAAGTCATCAAGTATCCTGAGAGGGCAGGAAGATATAAAAATGCATTGTTTGATAAGTTTCAACTTGAAAAATTATCTACTCTTAAGACTCTTTCTATTTTTATTGATGCAAATTTATCAAGTTAACATTATTATCTAGTGATAACTAGTGACAAAAAACTTTTTCCTTGCTACAGTATTCTCAAAAAAGCAAAAAAAGATTGCTACCCCATACTTGAGTCATATATTGTAACAGAAACTTTGGCTGAAATAAACTTGCAGGACTTATTAAACCATACAGCTAAACGCTTATTGCTGTATTCAGGTGACGTACAAAAGACTTTAAATGAAAACGAGTGTAATTCTTTAGAACTCATTTCAAAATGGGGATGTGATGGTTCGCTACAAAGTCAATGCAAACAAAAGTTTGAAAACGACTCTGATTCAGGCGGAAATTACTTCCAAACGTCAGTTGTTCCTTTGCGTTTGTTTTGCAGTTTAACCAACAAAACTATTTGGCAAAATCCAGTGCCATCCTCATCAAGGTATTGCCGCCCAATAAAAATTTGTTCGGTAAAAGAAACCGTTAATACTATGCAAAATGAAATAGCTTATATGGAATCAAAGATAAGTAAATTAAGCAAAACTTTCATAGAATGCGAGAGAACATTGAAGTAAGACACACGTTAGTTTTTACAATGGTTGATGGCAAAGTTTGCACCGCAGCAACTAGAACAATATCTACAATGAAATATTATATTTGTGGAGCGACTTAAAAAGATTAAAATGATCTATATATAAAAAAAGAAGTTGATAAAGTTGCTTTAAAATTTGGATTGTCAATTTTGCATGCTAGGAGACGATTTTTTGGAAGCATTCTTCATCTTGCTTACAAGATACCATTAAAGAAATGGCAGCTAAGAAAAATTTCAGATAAATTTGTATTAAAAGAAAGAAAAACGGAAATACAAGAAAAGTTCAAGTCGAAACTCGAACTAAATGTTGATATACCCAAACCTGGTTTCAGTGACACCAATGATTGCAATACAACCCGCAGTATTTTTTAATAATCCAGAACTAGCTACTGAAAAAACTGGTGTTGATTTGCAACTTATGTTTAGATTTAAAGTCATATTAGAAGAACTTCCTAGTGGATTTGAAATAAATATTCCAAAGTTTGAAGCATTTGCTTTCGATACGGCTACGTTGTGTGTTGAGCTCTATCCCTGACTCCGTGCTCTATCCATGACTCTATCCATGACTCCGACGATGCACAAAATTCTGATTCATGGATCAGAAGTTATTCGAAATGTTCTGTTACCAATTGGGCAGCTATCCGAAGAAGCAGCAGCAGCAAGGAACAAGCATTTCAGGTTGTACCGGTTTAATTTTTCGAGGAAGTTTTCCAGGACAAGCATTGCAACATGGATGTTCTTAATAGGTTCAAAAAATATTATAAGCAGTACACTTTTTATAGGAAGTAATAAATAATTGTAATTTTTTACTAAATTAAGGTTACTATTAAGTTCGGATTCTCTGATAACAAGCTTAAGACACTTGCCTGTTAAAAATTCGAAACAATTTACCAAAGAAGCTCTTGCAATGTTGACTTCCGGAATTCCGTGTTCATTCCTTCAAATTTAGACGAAACTACACTATTTTCTTAAGGTGAAAATGAAGAAACTGACGAAGAAAGGGATGAAGAATGTATTTATAAAGAATTATAAGTACAATAGTTAAATCATTTAAAATATCCATATATATAATTTAATAGACATTTTTCAAATTAATAAAAGAATACCCAAATATGCCAACAAAACTTAATTTATACATTTATTTGACAGATATAAGCCTTATAATCCTCTTAGAGCTTATTCATCCAAGTATCACCTAATCAGGAAAAAAAATTTTTTGAGCGGTTTTTTGAGTGATATACTTCTTTGTGCGTCGATGAGTTGTAATAATTTTTATAAGTTTTTCTCAAAATAAAATCATATCATATCATCATCAATTCTTTTCAAAGTTTATACAGTTTTTTGTGAATAATCAAAAATTTCGAACCGCTACTCAGATTTGAATGAACACAGGTTCTGCCGATGATATAATTTAACTATTATCTTCAAAAAATGTATAAAATAGTTGCTTCTTTACATTTCTACGATATTTTTGCAAAGCTAAAAAATATTCCTAAGTAGTTTAACTTAGATTTTGAGAATTTAATTTCATTACAATTTTACCAAAATTTGGGTTTATCATTTTCATCGTAAGTGAAGGAGTGGAGTGAACTGCTAAACTGTAATAAATCCAATTTATGTAGTATTAAGTTTAATGTAGGTAGATACTACACTTTATTACAAAAACCGTCTAATTCTTAAAAAAGCAGAAACTTTGTGGAAAATTTGCTTAAAGTCATAATTTTTAGAATATTTCAAAATATATATAACAAAAAGAAATTTATCAGAACATTATTGAGTCCTTAATAGCTTAAAGAAATTTAAACTTTTATTTTGCTTCAACAAAATTTGCAATACGAGAATACCAAACTATTTTACTAGGGCGACGAAATATTGATGCAATGGTGGTAATTTTTGTTACAGTGTTTGTCCTTTTTGATTTTCAGAAGTGGTTGCATAACAAATTTCATATATGAATTCTTATTTTTGTTTTATCCGCTTTTGAATTAAGAAATAATATTATGTATTCCATATATGTCAATCACTTGAATTATTTAAATTTAAAAGAAAATACATTTATATACTTTTAGAAGGGGATTTAAATAGTGTGTCTTACCAAATGGTTCTGTTAGTTTCTTTTATCGCATGCTTTGTTTGGTTTATATTTTGTAAATATTTAGTCTGTTGCATATTTTTGTCGTTGTTTCTATGTTATTCTGCTTATTTCCTTTTTTATTAACAAATGTGATATAAATATTTAATTTGGTATGTTGTTTTGTTTATCCTATTATTTATTTATGTTTAATCTTCGTTGCTGGCTCTTGTCTACACATACAAATAGACAAACATTTGCAAAGAAATATACACATTTAATTCTCACTTACAAAAGAGTGTGTGCGTGTGTGTGTGTGTATGTTTAAAAGTATATCTCTAGCTAGAATTTTATTTCAAACATTTCTTCCTTTGTGTGCTTCCATTACTTAATTATTTTGTGCTTAGCTGTTTCTATTTTCTCTTTTTAATTAACTTTTGTACTAAAATAACACAGTTCAACAACAAAAATAATTACAAACTTTGACCAACGAACTTTGAAATAAAAAGCAAAAAAAAAACAATTGTATTGGCGTTTTAAAAGTTTACATCAAAGTAGTTTCTAGCTCAGGTTTTAAATTTACTTTACATTTAGCAATTAACTTACATAAAATGTAACAAATTTACAAAATATATGCGCTTTTGTGTTTACAGACCTATAGTAAAATTTTTAAGATATATTTTAATGTAATATTGAACCTTCAGAACCATTTTTATTGGTATTTTTTGACTTATTTATTTTTTTTTATTATTTATTTATGACTAGGGACTGGAATCTGATGCAAATGCATGTTTGCAGTGATCACCATGTTAAGAAAATGAATAGAATATCTTTGCGATTCAGAAAATTTCCTTTAAAATGGCATTCAATCGTTCAATTCAATTTTTGCATATTTCTTTTTAAGTGCATATTTTACTATAAATGCATGTTTTTTGCATGTTTTCTTTAGAATTCACGTTTTCTTTTAATATTTTATAAAATGTTTTTATTTTTTTATATAATTTTTTTCACGTTCAGTATTTTTCTACACAACATGTTACTGTTCATGTGGATAAAAAAAACATTTTTTTTGACACTCATATTCTGGGAGGTGGATTCAAGTAGATCTTAAATCCAAAAGGATATCGAAATCGGTGGAACCGTCATCCAGCGGTTTTGATTTAAAAAAAATCACTTTTTCGCCAAAAATCACCGGTTTTTTCGCCGTAACTTTTTATCAATCTAAAATAACTACCTAAGAAATGGGTGCAAATGAAAGGTATCTATTACACCTAAGTTGTAAATAGGAAGATTTTTAGATTCAAGAAATTTTTTAGTGCAACAGTGTTCAGAATTCGTTCAACATTTTGGATACTTTTCACTAAAATCGCTATTTAAAAAAACATTTTGTTGTCTCTGCTAACAAGGCAATATCTGTAGAAAAGTAAATTAAATATATGGGGCCTATAGAATAAAAAAATCTACTCTTTCACTTTTAAGAAAACGAGATAAGTATGAGCGATTATTCTCAACAGCGGTCACCATAATTCAGCTTTGAAAAAAAATTGGTTAAAACATTTTGTGTCTGCTTAATTTGGATCGATAAACAAATTTTCAGATATGATTGGCTAATGTGGAATAGAAGAGTTTTTATTCCATATCGCAAAATGCATAATTATAATTTTGTTAAACTTTCTTCTATTTTTAAATATATTAACTATTTTTTTTTAAATCAAAAACTGTTATTTTTCGTTGCTGGTTTAACTCAGAAAAACATACCAAGAGACATTGCACAGCTCAATTTGAACTTTAATGAGTGTAGATTTATATTTTGATTTTATAGTTCGTGTTGATTTTGTTTTCCGTATTAAGTTTAAACTTGAGCTTGAAACGAGGAATGAAAACAAACTAAGCCAAGGGCGTCCGCAGAACTTTTTCTAGGGGGGGGCAAAGGTGTGCACATATATGAGAATGAACGTGAAATGTTACCTATGTAATTTTATTGTTTGAGATTTTCGGTGAAAATTTTGTGAACACTGCACGTTAATGCACTCCACATATGCAACATACTAATAAAAACAATAGATGCACAACAGACGACAAATAGAAAAAAATCTATTGTTAATCGTTAATCGCTGATCAGGGCTGCTTAAGGGCCATATAGACTGCACAGACTGTTTGCGCAAACAAGACTTTTTTTCTCGTCATAGCGACGACCATACACTTCACAGACTTTATTTTTCACATTTTTTGGCAGACTTTTAATTTCTATTAATTTTTTCTTTTCTGCTTTCATTTTTATATATTTTAATTCACAAAAAGTGATTCACAGCTTATTCTATGCAGTGCATACTTTCAATTTTAGGGCTTTATACATAACAACGAAACTAACAGGAATAGAAAAAATAATATAGTATCTTTTAAAAGAACAAGATGTTTAGTTTAATAAATTAACTTAATTTATTGTAAAAGTATATATTAAGTTGGCTTAAAATTAAGAAACCAGAAAATACTGTTTAATTTTATATCACAGCTTATTTTATGCAGTCACTTGTTATTTATAAATTTTTCGTATTAATTATTGATATCTGATATTTTTATTATTTGGTATGATAGCCCTTGTTGTCCACAACAGATCTGAGGTGGTTTGGCATTGATGCGACCAGTTTTTAAGTGATAGTTGGCAAAATATTCGCCCACTTCGTTTTCAATATCTCTTTCAGGTGGTTTTTGTTTTAAATTTGATGTTTTCGGATTTTATTTTCCAATAAAGACCACACATTTTCAATAACATTAAGGCCTGGCGACTGTGCTGGCGGCGTCATCAATTGTGGGCAGTTGTATATTAGCCTGGTTTGCACAATACCCGCTTTGTGCTTTCGATCGTCATCCTGGTAAAATCGGAAATTCAATTTTATACCCAGAACCTTTGCACTCTGCAACAAATTGTTGTTCAGGATCTGTAGGTACTTAGATTTGTCTATTGCTGTTTTAATAAACGGCAACTTCCCAGTACCAGCAGCTGACATTCAGGCACAAACCATGACGCTGCCACCGCCATGTTTCACGGTTTGTTTTAAGTTTTTTTTGTTGACTTCGGTATTCGGTTTTCGCCACATATAGCACATACCATCTGAACCGAATAAATTGATATTCGATTTATCTGCAAAAATATTTGAATTCCAGTATTCTGGAGCCTTGGACATATGTTCTTTGTCGTAGTTGAGTCTGCATAATCTGTTTTTGGGGATAATAAACGGCTTGTTTCGTGTTACTCGGCCATGAAAGTTCTTTTTGCGCAAGACACGTCGAATAGTTTTAGCACTACTCTGTTTGCTCAGGTCAGTTTGATCTTCAAAAGCCATTTTCGGAGCTGAGAGTCTCGGATTAGCCTTTATCTTCCGTACAATATGACGCTCGTCGGTTGCATTAAAAATTTTGTTTGGTGCTTTTTTGCTCTTATTGTGCAATCGATTCTTATGAACGAAGCGCTCGTTGATTTTTTGCACTGTAGAGGAATTGCTATTAACCATTTCAGCCATTTTTCACTCCGAGCTGCTGTTTTTAAAATAGTATATAACCAATTCTCGTTGTTGTAGCGTTGTGCGCGCTCCTATTTTAAATAATCATAGAAGCAGACACTTGAAGCAATAAAATCCAACTAAAAAGCTAACACAAAGCAATTATAGAAATATAACGATGGCATAGCTAACGATACCGTTAGACAGTGCAGCATTATAGTACCGTAACAGAGAGAAGTGACTGCATAAAATAAGCTGCGAGATGAAATTAAGCAGTATTTTCTGTTCTCTTATTTTTTAAACATCTAAATATATGTATTCACAATTAATGGAAAACCTTTATTTAACTAGACTTTTTGCTCTTTTAAATGACACCATATTATCTTTTGTATTCCTGTTAGTTTCGTTTTTATAAAGCCATAAAGTTTAAAGTATGCACTGCATAAAATAAGCTGTGAGCCACTGTACGTCTTCACTGTATAAAACTTTCGGTATTATGGCAAGTTTGCGCAAACACAACCAAAACTTAAAATATTTTATAGCAGACATCAGCACAAACCTAAAAACAGCCAAACACACTGTCGAATAGAGTGCGCAAACACTTGTTTGCGCAGACAATCTGTGTAGTCTATTTGGCACTTTATGCAAACGTATTGGAGCGTGTTTTAGCGCTACACAAAATTGCTGTATGACCAATGCGTATAAGTAGTTAACGAAATCGTAACAAAACGTGACAAAACTAAGATTTTTACCAAAATATTAAGATATTAGGACTCAGGCTTAGAACTTTTTATTTTTTAAAATTTTTTATGACTATATAACATATACACATTAAAAATAAATATTTATAAAATTTTTCCAGTCAGCACTTGCCCCCCCCTGCACCCCCCTGTGGACGCCTATGAACTAAGCTAATATTTACAAATATTTTTTTGCGCTTTATGTGTTTTTTGGTAAGTATATGTATATTTATGTAATTGTTTGTCATAAATATTTTAAGTGCATATTTCCATAATTTTAGGTGCATGTATATGCGCATATATTGGATGTTTTTAGTGCATGAGATTCCGGTCCCTATTTATGACATATCGGAGAATTTTAGTGCTGACAGTTGACTTTATAGAAAGAGGAAATGAATTCCATTGTTTAATGGCGTTAATGAAAAACAATCACTTGGTGTGTATGCAAGTGAATTCAGGGATAGTTATATTGCAGGTCCTTGAGGAAATGCGAAAATGGAAATGAGAAAATGGATAATGGAAATTGAAATGGAAATGAGAAAATTGAAGTTTTTAATATAAATAGCAAGGAGTCTTGTTATTTATTAACTTATGTTAGAATGGCCGTTTCTTACCCTGAGATAGTTTATTATGGTACATCCTAAAATATCTTTACAAAAGCATGAGATGTGTTAAAAGCGTCCCATGTTGTAAGCATATCTGGTTGCATCATTGAAAGCTCCTCATATTTTATGAGCAGAATGTGAATAAAGATCACTTTATAAAAGCTGAGAATTGGTTATGAACGGAATTATTAATTGAACAACGAGTCTCTTGTTTATCTCAATATAAAAACACTGTTTTCGTGATCGAAGCACGAGAGTTTTCAGTTTAAATAAAATTCTAAGTTTTTTACATTATCAACAATCTAAAGTTAATTACCATACCCGAATAAATAGGGGGAATATCAAGAAATTCGATTTTGTTTTTTTAAAATTTGTTGAATATACACCAAAAAAAATGTGCGGAGTTAACCCAACTTTTTTCATGAGTCAAAAAAATTTTTGCGAAGTTAAAAACGTTTTGTCGCAGTAAAACGCAAAATGAATTGCATCAACATTTTTTTTGTTAATATAAAACTCTTTTTCTTGATAAAACTCATTTTCAAAGCTTGAATTAAATTAAAAGCAGTTTCAAATTAACTCTACATCTTCTCCAAACATTTGTCCTTTTAACTCCATTAAAACTTATTGCAACCATCTATGCAGAACGTCTTTGTATTTTAAAGCTGAAACGGAGTTATGTTTAGTACGAAACATAGTCTGCTCGAGCAAAGATTTCCGTTTGTTCGTTTTACTTTGAATGAAGAGAAAGTACTCAAATATTTTAACAAGCAAATCATGGTGTAAGAAATTTCTTACACCATGAAGCAAATCAAGTGTGCTGTAAGAATTAAGTGTTGCATAATGATAAAAAGGGCCGTCTTTACAATTGCGAGTTATATGTTTTCGTATATCTTTATCGAAGTGAAGCTTCTTATGCGGTTATTTGATATAGAGGGTAAAATTTTTCGAGTCTCGTCACGAAAGCTTTTTTTAATCTCGCTACGAAAAATTGTGTACACAAGCAATGATTTTTTTTTGTATGGGGACTCCCAGAAAGGTGGTAGATAGAGTGCTGGGTGCTTAGAAGAAATGTTCTATAAAACAATCAGTAGGACCAAACATTATACCCTCTAACGGTCATAGATTTTTTTATATTAATTATAATAAACATTATTTCATTTTGTGTTTTTTTTATCCGGATCCCCAGAAGGGTGGCATATAGAGAAAAGGTGAGTTCAAAAAAAGTGTTAAGGGGGAAAAATATATAGGACCAGCTCATAAATTGATCCTCCTAGGGGTTAAAGATGTTTTGATATGAATTATAAATAACATTTTTTTTAATTTTTTATTTCTTGTATCTCCCACAATAGATTCCCATAGGTAAATTTTTTTGCGTTATCTCGTAAATATCAAATCACGGACATATTCCGCATACATCGCAAACCATTCAGACAAGTATTACTAAATGAAGCACCAACCAATGACATGAAAATATTAAATAAACAGAATACTTTTTATGAACATTTTGTATTGTATTTCGCTTGAGATGCTATCTCCTTCTTTCTCTCTGTTTTTTTTTTTCAAAAACCTATCTTATTCTTTATACTGAGAAGTTTCCCTTCTGTACTGTACACACAGTATACTGTATTTTTTTTTTAACCTGCATTTTTATATGTATTTTATGTATATTTTATAGAAAATTTTGGGAAATTAAACAATTTTATTAAATTTGGTATACAACAGTCAACAATACTAAAATCACATATTACCATATTTTATTAATGAAACTACATTAAACACTAATTAACAAATTTTTAATGTTAACAAATTAAATGCCGCGTCCATATTTGCATTAGTATAGGAACACAACTAACTCATATTTTAAAAAACTTTCATAAACCTAGCGTTCACCCTGTTGTTTAATCCTTACTACATTTTGATAAATGCTTAAAAAATATCTTTTCCCTTATTTAACGAACAAAACTACAGCAATCAATTGAAAAATCAATGCAAATATTTAATCCTTTTTTCAAATATGTTAAATACAAAAATCCTTTTTTTCGATTAAAAAATTAAAAAATCGATTAAATGAAACACCTTTGAAACAAATTTTGAGAGTTGAGCGTAATTTAAGCTCAAAAGTAAAAAAAAGTTTTGTTTTATAAGAAATTATAGAGAATCAAAATTGCCAAATCGTGAATAAGCTGCTCTGTGAGTATGGAGAAGAGATTCTGTTTTCGGCGTTAACTATATCTTTAATTTCTTTTGTATTCAATTAAAATAAGAAATAAATAAAAATAATTAAACACAAAAGAAATTACGGGTTCTTTATTTGACTCTTTTGTGGGTGAGTTTGTTTATTTTGAAAGCTTCATGCTACATTTAAATGAGTAGATTCTAGTTTTTTTTTTGAGTGAACTCAAAATTTAAAAATTCTGAATTCCTCAACCTTAAAACAACTCAAAACGAAGTCGGTACGACTTTTCAAACAAATCCAATTTTTGAAGTAAATTAAACACACAAACGGAGTTAAATATAGTTTTTATAGCTTTGGCAAAATACCATGCACGAAAAGAGTTAAATTGACTCCGAATATGACTTTATTTACTCCGTTTTTTTTTTTTTTGGGTGTACGAGTTATTGGAATTGAGACATAGATCATTATTGGATTCCCACTTAGATACAGCAAAATTAAATGATATATTTTAAGTCTTTGTTGTCTCTTATCGAGATAACTAGATATTAAGGGTAGGGCGCTGTTATTAAAGCCAAAAAAAATCTCTAGCTTGCGAACGAAAAAGTCATGATTGACAAAGTCAAAAGCTTTTGAAAAGTCTTACAGGCATAGAAGAGTGCCATATCTTTCATCATAGGGCACGCGAATATCATCGATAACTTTAAGCACAGTAGTTGAGCAAATAGATCTAAATCCAGACTGGTTAGGTGATAAGAGTTTATGTTTAGCTAAATAATTTGCCATTTGTTTTGCTATTAAAGACTCGCATATTTTAACAATCCTTCTTAAAAAGTTTAAAAAAGTTCCCTTGGGATTAATCTTAGAGAGTTAAAATATTTTATGAAAATGTTCCTTGTAAAAATTCACTATAAGTCATGGAGAAAAAGAATAAAATTAAGTTAAAAGCGCCCTGAAGCTATGCAGTAAAAATGTATTTCAATTATGCATAGTGAAATTTTTGCAGGTGATTGACTTTTTATAGTATTTGAAGTAATGCTGACTTTTTGAAGTTAAAACTCTTAGGTAGCAATTTGATATTGAGGGTAAATCTTTTCGATTCTCGTCAAGAAAAAGTTTTTGAGTCTCGTCACATTATTGTTTACACAAGCAATGAAATACTCTATTTTTGTGTTTTTTGTATGGAGAGCCCCACAAAAAATTGCATAGATGCAATTCCAATCACGTCAAAAATAGCAAATTACGGAGATATCACAAACCCATAAAATCAGTATGTATTACCAATTAAGCACCAACAAATGTCAGTGTAACTATTAAATAGACAGAATATTTTTTTAAGCAAATTTTGTATTGTACTTTTATTACGTTGCTCTCTCTCTTCCTCTAAGTCTCTTTCACAAACACCTCTCTTAGTTTTTATTTTAAGAAGTTTCCCTTCATTTCTGAATACATTTTTTTTACTGAGAAGTTCATCCAATCTTTTCCAAAATATAATTTTTTTTTATAAAGAATAATCTTTGGGAATATTTCATAGGATATTGTAACCCTTTATGACTACGACTTCGTACAAGGGTACTTTTTCAATACTTATTTGAAAAGTGTCAGAAAAAGGTACCTGTTTATGTTAAAACATATAAAGGAACTACCTCACAAAGAACTGGCGCTTCACGCACTAAAGATAAACTTTTTATGTTGAAAATTTTTCACAAAAATATTTCTCCAAATTTTTGACAGCTGGTCTATAAATAAAAGCACTCTGTAAAAGTCATATATTTAGCAATTTTCTTATGTAAGGAACTGCTAGAGTAAATTTAAAATCAATATTAAAAGTTTCATTACATTAAAACCTTTATTATAAAAAACATTTAAAACGCCAGTACTCGTATTTTTTTTTCATCATATTTTCAATAATCCATTAATCGAAATTTGTTATATTGGAAAAGGTTTAAAAATGTTAAACAATGTAATATGTCTGCCAGCTTTGCGAACTCTGGCGTATTCGTTATTAAATTAATATTAAAATGCCGTATAAAAAGAAAAACCAAATTTTGAATATTTTTATTCAACTTTTCAATGTCTGTCAGAAGATATTTGTGCGTGGCTGTGAGTGTTCTAAAATTAATATTGACATAACAATTCAAGCAGCTTCTAACTCAAAGAACGAGAAAAAAAACATGTCAAAAAAGAATGATAAAGCGTTAAAGTTTTTAGCGAAAGTGTTTGCGAAAGTTTTTAACAATTTTTTGCTATCATAGCTATTACTTTATTGAACTTTTGTGCGATAAATAAGTTTAATATTTTTTTATGAAAACCAACTTGTAGATAGAATCAACAAGATTTAGGACTTTATCAAAACGTATTTGGAAAATTAGTGGTGTCCTTTGTTAAACACATTATCTTAAGGACAAACTAAATAATGCTCAACAGAATTATATACAGCACTTTAGGTCGGTTTTGATAAATAGCTTTGAGAAGACAGAGATCTAGTGTACCAAAATCTCAAAGAATAAAAAAAAGTAACATACATATATACTAGCAGTCAAATGAATAGAAAATACAAACAGACCAACACACGACCATAAAAATGCTTAAAGTATTAGTTAGTTCTTATGCTCACTTTTAATCACAAAACTTCCACTCTATGCATAATTAGACCCTAAAATTATTACTTAAAATAAGTTAAATTTCGATATAATTTCAAGTCGACTATTGCAGTCGAATATGATTAATAGACCAAAAAAATATTTAAACGTTCGACTTTTTTTCAACTTTTGGTCTATCTATTTCGATTAAGAGTCCTAAATATGATATGCTGTAAGTCTTAAATAAATAAAAAACGTATACTTTTATTTTTTTCATAAAAGATTTTTTCATTATTCATTTAATAAACATTTATATTCTGACTACTTATAAAATTACTGTAATTTAAAAATACAGAAAAATTTTAAGAAAAAATTGTCAAACATATAGAAATTAATTTAAAATTGTATTTAACATTAAGATTTGAAATGTACTCTGGGCTTACATGTGCTTTCATTTATAGAAATACTTAAGTATTAAAAAATTTATGGAGGGTGTTATGCATCGCAAGGATGTTTTATTGCATCATGGCATTCATATTAGAAATGGGTGGCTCCGAATCCGTATAGTTCGCGGAACTATGTTGACAGTCGGACATAGTTCCAATCGTTCCTTTTTTAATTTTTAGCATGTTCAGGTTGTAATGATTTCATACATATTATGACTTAAGCAAATTTTGTGATCGGCTACAAGTGTTAAGATGATGTTTGTGAGTGAACGAAAGAACTGATATATGATATGGCAAGGTGACATTTTTTATTCCTGTTGTTCGAAATGCCCTGTTCATTTTGTTTTTGGAACTGGCAGAACTGGATAGTTGTGCATACTATCTCATATTTCTATAAGTTTATGAGGAATGGCTTGAATGCTCTATTAAATGAACGAAAGTATTACAAAATATAATATTTTTCTTGTTATGCACATTGTTTTTTTTATTTGGTTGAGCATTTGGGCGGAATTAGATGGTTCCAGGACATTTTTTGCTTCCGAGACAACTTTAACGTATCAACATGTTTAAATAATTAAAGTATTTTCAATGAAGCTGTTGATAATGGTTTTTCATATTATGGAAATGAGTATCGAGCTTATGAAGAGCTGATTGATTAATATTAATTCATATCCTAGCAGATTATTTTCCGCAAACTAGTTCCGCAGTAAAAAAAAAACGTTCCATGTTCGTTCCGATCCCGGAACTGTTAAGCACAAGCTTAATTCATATCACACACCCTCCCGAATAATAATACATATTCGTTTTTAATTATATGATTATATTATAATGATAAGCATATTATATCATATGATTTAAAATTCAAGTCAACAAATTTTATAGCAAAAAGTTATTGACTTTTCTTTTAATATATTTTTTTTTCTAAAATATTCAAAAAACAGTATTCATTGAAATATGCAAATTCACTGAACGTAACAACCGGTCTTCTTAAAAACAGTTTTGAAAATATTTTGTGGCAAAAATATATCCAAAGAGCATTCTAATTTTTTCGTTTTCATGAATGCTCATTCCGCATCTCAGTGTTGCTTAATGCTACACAGAGAGTTAAGTTTGAGTTGGTACGTTGAGTGATTCTGGGTACAAAAAAATCTTTGCTTTCACGGTACCCTTACTCACGACACGACACTTAGTGTAACGAGTGCGGCTATAATTCAAAATTTTTTTTTCAAAATATAGAAAAAAAAGGATCTACGTCGGGAGAGAATACTTGAATCCAAAATGTTTCTCCAAAATTTGTATTTTTGTAAGCACACAACTCCAGTATATAACACCTTATATATGCATATTTTAAGAATTTTCTTAATTAATTGTTTGTATAAATATACACAAATTGTATAAAAAAAATAAAATATAAAATTGTGTCTGCCTAGAAAAATATTTTTTGTTGTTTTTTGCGTGCAGTGATCGCGATACCAGTACTTTTATAAAGTGGTCTCTGACAAATAAAATAACCAAAATTTCAGTCACTTCAGAAGTAATTTCAAAAATAATGCGAAATAATACCTCTGATATTTTTTGGTATGCGTTTTCAGTAAGTATAGATTATTATAGGAAAGGAAAGTTTATTCCAAAAAACAGCAATTTTTTCCAAAAATTACACTTGTGTAGTGATAACTTTAATACTTTAATGATGCTGTTGCTAAAGGAGGAACATACGTTATTTAAGTAATTTTTTACAATTAGCTATTAAAAAATATACATAAATTATATACCCATTTCTTTAAAGAAACTGAATTTTTGCAGAAGTATCTTTTCAGTAAATTTTCGAAGTTCTGTCAAAGGAATAACAGAAATAACATTAAAATTGTTAAAGGTTATTATAAAAGTAAATACACTTAAATTATAAATTTAAAAAATATAGAATTATCAAAAAATCTCAATCTAAGAATTTTGCTATGTATTGCTATTTTGTATAAGTCGTCGGATTTGATTCTTTTTCACACAAAGCAGTTGCTGCTATAAAAAAAACTAAGTACACAAAATTTTATTGCTCTGGTTTACTTTTTTGGGGAAATATACCACCTTACTGATTTAGCTTATATAAAAGGGTCATATTATAGCTTATACACATTCTTGGGCGTTGTCAAGGGGGGAAGGGAAGGACCGATAATTCCCGAACGTCGAAACTAGAGTGAATTCACTAATTCCATTTCAAGCAAAATGTGTTACTGGGTTCTCATTCCTCAATATGGATGTCAACAAGCATTGCTTCCCACCGTAAATACTCCAATAACATTGCATTAGCTTTTAAAATCTTTAATGGCAACACTTGTTTTTATTAGTTTTTTAAAATATAAACGCAACTCTGAAAAATGACAATATTTTGATCGGTTGTTATGAATCTTTGGGTTACCTTCCGAGACCAACCTCATTCAAAAGTCTGAACTCGGATCCCGATTCTTAGACACATTACACTGATTTAACAATTGCTTAAGAGCCACCGTGACAATCCTGAAAAAGTCACAGCTGAAATTGTAAACGATACTACTACTCGTATTGTTGCGTAGAAAGTCGGACTGAGGACAACATCACATCAATGCCGAGAATTGTTGGAAAACAACGTCATCAAAGAATCCACCTATCAGAAAGCCCTTCAGAATTCTCGAAGAGGTTATTAATGATATCAGATTTGGACTCCGTTATTACATCTCTTGAAGAAAACACTCAAGCATTCGCATTATCTAAATTGTACCCTGCGCAAATGCAATCGATGTCAGTCGCAAATCTCGCAGAAACTTGTCAAACTTTCACCCAATTTTATGATTTACCAAGCATTAAAAATTAAATCGAACTTTGGCAGTAATTGTGTTATAATTAGATAACGGAATTATATGCAAAATTTATTTAGAGTCTGATTGAAGTCAAGTTTTCGATTTGTATTGATTTTGACTTAATTAATGCATTTATTACTCCATATCTACGATAACTTTATGCAAGAAATATGCTGCACACTTTGTGCTTATGCAGTAATTACTATGGTCTAAATTCATAATATTTCCAAATTAATTGAAAAATCTATAAAATTTATTGAAAAAAGTGTTACAAATGTAAAAATTATGTTATTACCTTCAACAGATAACTACGTTAACTATAAATCGCCAGTGGTCGAAATTTGACCTTTCCACTGTGACATTCGACCTACACTGTAATATGAAATTGCTTTCGTTCTCAGATGAGTGTAGAAAAAGGTTAAAAATATCCTTCATCCTTATTCATTTCAAAGAAAAATTATCCAAATCGGTTGAGAAACACGGGAGAAAATGGTACTAAACTGTTTTTCCTACGCCTATTTCTAAATATGTAGATTATCTATTCAAAATTATGTATTATAATTCATATTACAATATATTATTAAAACTTCTTCTAAGTTGTCGATGGTGAAATGTTGACGCTTTTCAGAAATATAATTTTGTATGCGGAGAAGCTTCTTTCCATATCACATGAAGTCACGGGTGCACATTTAAATTTAGGAACATGTTCGCCAGCTATTTTTACATTTTAAAATTTTTTAATACAAGTCCATTTTTTCCTTTTAAGGTTAATGGTTAATAAAAATGCCATATTTCAGACTCGTAGTAGACTTACAGCCCTATTCTGGCAACTTGACAATAGTCAACCAGTATTTTTATTTTTTTCTATGTGTTTGTTGTAATTTTTTTATTTCAAAACAAAATTTGAAGCTCAAAAATAATAAATTTTGAAAAGAATTGTCAACTGCTTTTTAGAAAGTGACAATTTCATTAAAAAGTTTTATTTTTTAGCCTTAAATTTTGTTTTGAAATCAAAAAATTACAATAAACACATAGAAATTTTATTAATACTGGTTGATTGTTGTCATGTTTCCAGAATAGGGCTGTTAGATTTGGTTATTGTGTTTGTATAATCACTGTCGGCATTATTTATTCAAGGGGACATAGGCATAAAGGAGTCTAGAATGCACATAAAGAAAATCCAACCTATATAAATCTATTTTCTAAGATTTTTGGTACTAATTTTGTTATCATGACACCCGGGTGACACACGCTTGTAAGCATAAAAAAATTATATATTTTTCAATGATGGGGTAAAAATCTTCTCGTATCATGCCCGAAACATTTTCAAATTTATTTTTTTTTTCATGTAATTTCAAAAATTTGTTCGCAAAAAATATTCTGAGCAATTTAGTAAATTAAATAATCTGAGATCTCCTTTATCCTTAAATTAAATATATTAATTACTTTTTAGTCTCCAAGTTTTCCTCTTTTCAAATAAAAATGCAAAAATTTCCCAATATTTTTTTTAAAAAAATAAATTAAACCAGCAAGATTTTTAGACCATTTTTTCCAATTGCGAGCGGCCTGAAATTTATCCGATTTGGATTTAGGGGGTTAAGATCCATAAAATCCGCAAATATTAAGAATAAGAGTCGTCGCAATTCTTGTAATGTTCCACGCATGGACATCAACTGACTTATTTCTTTTTTTAAATATGCATCAGTTCTAGCAACATGCAAGTTATTAAAATCGAGTTTGGAAACATACTTATTATATGAATTATTTTAAAAATTTATTTTCTTTTTAATTCAAAACGTATGAATAAATATATCAAGAGGTACATTGGTTTTGGGCTCCATTAATTTTCAAAACATATTCCAGAACTTCCCTCCAAAGCTTGATTATGAATCCTGGATGTAATATAAGCACGTGACGTGAAAAAATACAGATAATTCTCAAAATGGGTGGTCGCCTGTAAAAAAAGTGAATTTTAAGAAATATTAAATAAATGTTTCAAATCGAGTTTGCTATTTAAATTTTTGTCATAAAAAAACTTTTGACCATAAGATATTCGAATGTAAAAGCGCTTTCTTAACAAGAACTTGCCATCAGATTATTTTAAAAATTAGTGCTTGATCCAAAATTAGCATGTTTTATTCAAAATTTCCTAATTTTTTTCGATTTTCAATTAGAAGCTTTGCCCTCGCTTAGATCGCTGCAATTTTCTCAAATTTATATGCTTCAAGATTGGTACCAATTTTATTAAGTTTACGAAAAATTAAAATATTATCCAAATTGGATCAACTTTATGACAAAAGCAAAACGATTTTTTAAGCCGACTTTTGGAAAAACATTTAATTTTTTAAATTTATTTTACTTTGTTTTCTTCTTGTGTTTAATTACTTTAAAACATAAATTTGCTTATCGTCCAAGTTAATATGCGTTATTGGTGAAATGATCTTCGACTAATGGGTGATATATATCATTCCTCAATTTCTCGTACGAATAACTTCGTGCTTTCTTCCATTACAATCGTAGTATTTACTAATGGGTTCGTACTATTTAGTATTAGTTGAGTTTTAAATATTCACAACCGAAATCTCTCAGCCTGGTTTGTTGAACAATTACCGAATATAATAAAATGTATGATTGCAAGGTGGCCATAGTCTACTGAAAGAGTACGTGGCCCATAAGCTAAAAAACCATGGTTCAAACCCCAGGTCAGATAGAATGTTTTTTTTTTCGTTATTAGTAAATGTAACAAATGTATTCGTACAATATACATTTGTTTTAGTACGAATACGAATAAAATCTTTGTAATATGTACCAGACTACGTCTTATCTACGAATCCTATTCGTGACTGAAAACTACGAATAAAATTCATAGAATGGATGCAGTTATTAGTAATATTTACACACAACATTTTTTTGAGTGTAATAATACGTATTGAAAAATGCCTGTGAAACAAGGGTAAATGAAATTGTATCGTAACTTATCACTGCGACGAGTACAACATACTATTTAAAAATACATGCATTGCATTCAAAAAAGTATTTTGAATTCTCTTCAAAATATATTAACATATATAATGAAAATATCGTCATATAAAATAAAAAAGCCGTAAGTTACAATAAATTCAAAGTCGACTTCTTGATTGATTATTGGTGGACCTTATCAAAATACATGTTCCTGCTTTTTTTTACACTCCTACAACTAAAAAAGGGTTTTTATTAAAAAAGTTTTAAAATCCTTAAGTTTGTGCGCAACTTACAACTCCAATTTCAATTTAAAAAGTTTGTTGACTCTCCCGTAAAATTTTTTAATTGTAGCTTTCGGCTTTTTGATTTAATATGAAGACATTTATAAAATGTTCACTACCTTGGGTGGGGAGTAAGTGCCCCCTTCCCCCTGTGGACGCCCAAGTCGGCAACTGTTTGATATCTATGAATACTTTTCAGAAATCGTTATAATTCTTGAGTTGTACACGATTTGATAGTTAAACTTGTTATATATGTGCACTAAGTAAACAAATGTTGCCACACCTTTTAACACCGAACTATATTAATAAAAATTAAATTGTGTTCATTGACCACTTATAAACGGCTTAACTGGAATGGCTAGGATATTTAAAGTGAAAACTTCTTTAGTTGCTTTAAAAAATAAGGTATGTTATATGAAAGATTTAAGTTTTCTCTTTGATCGGCTCCTCACTACTACACTTTTTTTCTTTAAATATTGTTATTTGGAATGTGGAAAATTTTGACATTTTTGCTGCCAACAAGAGTGAAAAAACAAGACAGACTTTTAAATTGAAAGCCAAATTGTGAGGCGTGAGATGAAAGCGTTTATAGCAGGTTGGCCAAAAGTCGCAACATACGTTTTATTGCTGTTTTTATGACAGCACACGATAGGGCTTTGTATGTTTGTTTGTGAGCCTGTGTGTTTGTTTGGGTGCCTGTGCGTTCGCTACGTTCAGACCCTAATGTCAAGTAATATAAATTCAATTTCTACTAAATCCGCAGTTAAGTAGCTAACTTTTAAGTGCGCCTGTTGGCGTGAAACACATTTGAGGCCAAGCCAAAATAATAAGAATAAAAAAATGACAGCGAAACAATGTAGCATATAAATAAAAAATGCTTGCCGCACACTGCCTAGGATATCTTCTTTTTCCTGCTCTTGTCTCTAAATATTCAAGCTTAAAGCTATTTATTTGCAACTTTTTATTTCCGAAATTTAAGTCAAACAATTTTTGACAATTTTTTGATGCTTCTTGCTTATCAGCAAATTTAAAATTAAGGTTAATGAGTGCTATTTTCAATAAGTTATTTTATTAATTCAAAGCATTTAATTTTGGCCAAAATAATGCTTGGCTTGTTGCTTTGAATTTTATAACAATTTCAATTATTAGCCGCTTGAGCTGGTCTTCATTTATTTTGAACTTTAGCATATATTGTGGCACTATTTTTTTTGATAGCGTGACACAAAACTAATACATACATAATACTTATTATAAAATTTTAGATTACTGAAAATGATTTTATTTTTGGCTACAATTTTAATTATAGACCGAATGAGCTTTTATTAATTTGAGCATAAAGTGGTAGCAGCAGCTTGGTATGTGTTTTTTGTGTGTATTTTGCGTGCGTTTGTTTGTTTGTGTTTTTCCGAAATTTATTAACTTGCTGCGGTGTGCATTAATAATGCTTGCACTTAAAAGCACGTTGTTGTTGTCGGTGATGACGATGTTGTTGCTGTTCTCGTTGCTTTTCCAACATTTAAATATGCTGCGTTGCGTACAAAATTTATGCTCGGCAATTTGTTCAAACAGGTGTGAATAAAATGTGGTAGGTTGCGGGTGGAAGGTGGTGGCGTGTAGCAACAGCTTGTTTAGTTGTAGCTGCTCGCTCGTTAAACTGTAGCAGTTTCAGTACGCAATTTGTTGAAATTAATTGCTCTGCATTGTGGTCTAAAAATTTGTTTTCATTTAAAAAATATTGCAGCTTAAAGTTAAGTGCAGCTATGAAAATGAAAAAAAAAATTCTTTGAAAACGTTAAGTGTGTCAATTGTGTTTACGTGCAAGGCTTCAAATTGTCTAGAGTCGTTGAGATGAAAATATCATTGATAACGTTATAAAATTTTGGAATTTTTTAAGAGGCCTACAGAAGGGTAATAGAAGGTAGGTAGGCTTACATTCGAAAGATAAGCTTAAGGTATAGAGATAATAGGACTATCTTATACATTATTATTTTCTATCGGTTAAGTCGGAAAAGATATGAACTATTTGCGACACTTTTTCCAGTTGGTGTGTTTATGTCGACTAGAGTTCGCCAGTGGTCGATATTCGACCTTTACACTCTGACATTTCGTTCTGAGATAAGCGTAGAAAGAGGGAAAAATCGACTCTATTTCTCTTTTCAGTTTGTCGCCCAGTGTTAACCAACGACTTTTCATACGAACATACGTTATACTGAGCTTATAAAATTTTCCCAAAAATTATCCTAAATACATTCAATTTTACTTTCAAATTTTTTTTGCCATAAGTTAAGCATCTTATTAAGTGTTTATATTCAACATAATTTCGATCTCTTAAAACTATATTGCTGAAAATATAGGGAAACAAATTATTCCAAACGTTATTATTTACATGCAATTGTTTTCAATATTCAATTGTATTGATACCTCAGTTTAAATTTCTAATTGTGTAATTTAAAAATCTGTAAAACCTTGAAAGAAAACAAGAAAAAAACGACAAAACAAACCAATTTCAATGTTTTTGTTTTATTTTATTTCATCGTTTGCTCTTAATTTGTTCTTTAGTTACCAATTTCCTTTTCAAAATCAATGATATCCTTGCCACGCAACGTGACACCAACGTCAACTAATGGAACGCTGTGTTTTGTTCAATAAGCGAAAGGGAGATGAGGTAGGGAAGAAGAAATAAACATGGAGATGGAAAAATACGAACTTCCAAAGATGTCAAAAATAAAATTGATAAATTAATGGGGGAGAAAAAAAGCTTCCTGCTGTAAAATGAAGCAAGGATGCTAAAGGAAGTAAGAAGTAAAAATAAATAAAAAAAACTCTAAAAGCGAAATGACAGCTTATGACAAGGGGGGGCTACAAAAATGGTTGTGCTTGTATATATTTTATGGATTTTTAGTTATTAATTGAATTGCTATTGAAATTTATATCTTAATTAGCTAAATTAAAAGCTTTAGATTAACAATTTTAGAAAATAATCTGTAAATGACAGTTATAGTGGTAGCACTTGTGGGTTCTTTAAATGCCAATATTAATGAAATTCATAGGAAAAATTAATGAATTACATCAAACGTATGTAAATTTAATGTACTATAAGATAAGGAAATTGTTGCTGTGTGTGCGTGTTTATTCACTTGGTAACCGTGGTTTTTTTCTATCTATTTTTATTGAACTCTTATCAAAAATGCTGCAACAATTAGTTTCACTTGTGTTGAGAATATAAATGGGCGCGTGCCGTGTTGCTTCCGTGCCACGACCCTAAGACACGTGTCTAAAAAAATGACTTCGTGCGTGCCCGTGCTTGGAAAAGCAAGGTCGTGCGCGCTTTTCGTGTTCATGCTGTAAAATTTTACTTCTTTCACTTTAGCATCTACGTCTTCATTTCATCAAAATTCATACTTTTTTAAATAAAACTAATAAAAATAATAAAAACACATTCTAATGTTATAATAACTCCAATGTTTTTAAGTTGAAGCATTAATTTAAAAAAATATGTGTAACTTTTTCATAGCTACTTTGCAAAGTTTTAAATCGTGCTTTTTCGTGCGTGTTCGTGCAATTTCGTTCAAGTACGAAATATTAATTTCGTGTTCGTACGTGCCCGTGAGCGTGTCCGTGCGCGTGCCCGTGCGCATGCCCGTGCCCATGCAAATGGTCGTCGTGCTCGTGCCTCAAAAATTTTGCACGCGCCCATCTCTAGTTGAGAACCTACTATGAATGTTTTTAAAAGATATATTAATTTTCTTATCATTTTGATAATTATTTATCATTTATTATTGTTATACACCACGCGAACTGCGTAAGTACTATGAAATTTTAACTTAAGCCCAGTAAAAGATAATTCTTTACTAGATTTTTTACTAGATTTTTCCTTATTTTTCATTTAAAGATTGATATTTAAGATTCTATTGTAATAAGAAAAAATATTTTGAATATGGGCATTTCCAAACTGGTAATATGATTTGTACAAAGAAATAAAAAAAGGATGAAAAACTCTAACGTTAAAAACGGTTTTATTATATTTGCGTACTAATTAAGTAGCACTATTTTACATAAGTAAAAAGAATTACAACAATCGACCATAAGGGTTTACTGATATAAGCAAAATTATGTACTGGTCTCACTTTACCAAAGACGGAAAAAAATTTTGACTTGAATTGCAAAATATACAAAACTCTCTGAATAGGGCAAGACTTTTTGCCATTTTACAATTCATTGTTCATTATTCATTACTCACTATTTAGTATTCATTATTCATTATTCATTATTCATTATTCATTATTCATTATTCATTATTCATTATTCATTATTCATTATTCATTATTCATTATTCATTATTCATTATTCATTATTCATTATTCATTATTCATTATTCATTATTCATTATTCATTATTCATTATTCATTATTCATTATTCATTATTCATTATTCATTATTCATTATTCATTATTCATTATTCATTATTCATTATTCATTATTCATTATTCATTATTCATTATTCATTATTCATTATTCATTATTCATTATTCATTATTCATTATTCATTATTCATTATTCATTATTCAATATTAAATATTAAATATTCATTATTCATTACATATTATTCATTATTCATTATTCATAACTCATTATTCATTATTGATTATTCATTATTCGTTATTCATTATTCATTATTCATTATTCATTATTCATTATTCATTATTCATTATTCATTATTCATTATTCATTATTCATTATTCATTATTCATTACTCATTATTCATTATTCATTATTCATTATTCATTATTCATTATTGATTATTCAATATTCATTATTCATTATTCATTATTGATTATTCATTATTCGTTATTCATTATTCATTATTCATTATTCATTATTCATTATTCACTATTCATTATTCATTAATCATTATTCATTATTCATTATTCATTATTCATTATTCATTATTCATTATTCATTATTCATTATTCATTATTCATTATTCATTATTCATTATTCATTATTCATTATTCATTATTCATTATTCATTGTTCATTATTCATTATTCATTATTAATTTTTCATTATTCATTATTCATAATGAATTATTAATTTTATTATTAATTATTAATTATTATAAATTATTATTTTTTGTTCATTATTCATAATTCATTTTTTATTATTTATTATTTGTTATTCTTTATTAATTATTCATTATTCATTACTCATTATTCGATATTCCTTTTTCATTATTCATTATTAATTATTCATTGATAATTATTCGTTATTCATTATCCATTACTAACTATTCATTATTTGTTATCCATTATTTATTAGTCATCTTTATCCATGACTTTTTATTAATTGTTATTTGTACAGTGTTCGTGATCCATAATTTGTCAATAATTTTTAAATATTCATAGGTTATTGTATAAAATTACCGGAAGTGTAGCTACTTTTCTGATTGAATTTTTTTTATTTTTTTCTACATATTTTTACTCTGTGGTTGATACGCCTTCAACCCTTCCGGTGTTCTAGATATTTAAAAATTAAACAGCATAAACGTCACCAAACAACAACAAACTGCAGAAAATATTGACACTGGCAACATTAACAAAAGAACGACAGAAACAAAAACAGCAAACGACACAAACGCAAAATGAACCAACAATAACCGCTGGCATTAGCGCACAGCAAGGACAATGAATGCATCCTTCTGCAACGCACAGTCCCACCCATTTCAGTGCAACCATAAACAATAAAGAAAAACAAACAGGAATCAGTTTAGTTAGGACCTCGACTCTGTGGCTGCTTGTGTTGATGTCGCTGTTGCTGATGTTGTGGCTGCTGTTCGTGTCGCTGCATGAAGTTTTGTTGTCAATAATATGCGGAAATGCGAGTGACGGCAAAAAGACATCCGCTACATAAAAGAAAACCACCAACAAAATGTGGGTGGGTAGCCATCAAAATTATATTCTAGCACTGCTTACTGTGTGTGCATAAGCGTACTCTGCCCATCTTCACACTTATTTTCTTTCTCATTTTATTACCATTGCGTTTATTTTTAATGAATATCTAGTCTTTTTTCTTTAATGTTGTTGAATTTTATCGCATTATTGTAGTCGTTGCTTTACTTTTTCCCGACTCCTTCCGGTCACAAAAAAGTCTGTGATTTTCTTATCCTTTTGTTTGTTTGTAATCGTGGCTGTATTTTCTTGCAAGTTTCCCCAACTTTATTGCATTATCATTTTGCGCTTTTTACATTTATGTTAATCAACTGAGTCTTACTTGGTACTCATTGCGATGTGGCTACAAATGTTGACGAAGATCTTAAGGCAAAGTATAATGTCGGAGGCATTTTTGATGAAAGCTTTAATTTCGAAGTTGCTATGGCATAGGTCTTTTAAAATAACCTTGTAGCTATGATATTAGATTAAATTATCTTCATAAAAATTATTATAAAATAATAACAGAATTGTTTGCACTTATAAAATTTTTATTCAAAATACGAACAAGTTATTAATTTTATTATTTACCCAACCATGGTTAAGCACGGTATATTGTTTAACAGGTATGTATGTTGACAAATGAAGTTTCGAAGAGTTTTGATCGTCATATTAAATTTAATAAAGCGCCCTCTAGACGACAGAAAGTTAACTTGACCCCTAACTTCTGAACTACTTATCATAATTTAACAAATGTGGTATCGATGGAAGGGTTTTTTTCGTCTGCTGGTTATAGGCTATGTGACGTCACGTCCAATTGAATTGGCGTCCTCTTGAGGACAGTAAATCAACTAAGCCCCTAACTTCTAAACTAAAGGTCTGCAGAAAACTATCCGTTCTACTTGTACAAGCAGATATAACAAGTAATAACTTGATATTATTGATACCAATACAACAAAGAGTAGAAATTAACATAAGCTTATCAGTTTTTCTATCAACTGATCTTATCAACTGAAATCAATTTTTTCCGTTAGAATATGGTTCTTTAAGGTCTTAAGAATACGTAATTTTAATGAGAAAAATTTTAGAAAAAAATATTATATAAAAAAAAGTTATAACATATATTATATTCGTATATTGCGTGATATTCAAGAACCTTTTAATATGTAATCGCGTTTTTCTCGAAACAAGGTTTTTCGAAAAGGCTTCTAAGATTTCTGGAGTTATACATGATCAATTTCGATGAATCTTCATTATGATCCCTAAAGACTCTGTTAAGCACTAGACCTATAAGAAACTAAAAAACTTTTTTTTTTGTATGGCTGAAAGTTTCGGCAAAAAAGAGGGTTTTTTGTAAATTTTTTTTTCAACGCATGCCATTTTTTTTTATTTGCGTTGATTGCGTGCACAACTACAACCCTAAACTCAAAAACGCATTTTGATTTTTTACTTTCAGACGCTTTGTAAATGCTGGAGACAATTTTTTAAACACGCTAACTTCAACGCCCTGTAGAAAATTAACAACAACTACTTACAAAGACAAAAAAAAAAATTTTATTTCCTCATGAATAATTCTTCATTATGTAAAAATTTCAATTATTAAAATTAATAATACTAGGTAAAAAAAAATTAGGAAAAGTGTTTTTTTTTTTAAAGCTACACACTGTAATTGTACCTTAAGTTCGAATCGTAATAACACTTAACCACTTATAAAATGCATTTAAAATTTTTTCCGCGGTCACTTCCAGATCCCTGTAAGTATTTAGAAGAGCTAAGCCACTCAGCCATTCTTCTCCAGTTTTATTTCTCATGCATGTTTTGGGTATTCGAAGCGACGAGAACGGGGGTTTGCTTGAAGCGACTGAAACCGGCAACGCTGCATTATGAATACATCAATTCATAGTTTTAGCTGTGAAATTTTAAAAGATTATTCGTCAGGCATATGCTGAAATTTAGAAGAGAAAAAGATACATAACAACAATTATATGCAAACTTTAACTCGCTATGACTTAAAAAATATAAATTTTTAAGAAACAAAATGTCCAGTTTGCACATCTAAAGGCCTAAACCTACCAAACCATACTAAATTTATTAAGATTGGACTTGTACTTAAAAAGCCTTCCGCCGGACAAAATTTGCGTTTGCGTAATATCATTGGAAATTTTATTTTGAGGGAAAAATATTAAACTTTTGAAAAAATTGCAGTTACATGACCTATTATTAATTTCAAAGTTTAATACCATTCTAGCAACAGGTGCTATAATTTTTTCAATTTTCATTATTTTCATTTTTTTACGTTCCATTACCTTTCCAAAGATATGAAATGAAAATGCGTTCTTTAAGGGTTCAGAAGTTATGGCGTAAAAACGTTCTCAACGAATTCAACAAGCGTTATTGTGAAAAGACTACAATACAAAGAAACTTAAAAATTTTTTTACGTAAATTAAATGAAAAAACCTTTCCAAACTACATTTTTTTCATAGTACAAGTAGTCCTTTCCTGCCGGCGTCAATATATTTTGGTCCCAATTTATCGGAAAAAAAAATCAAAGTGAAAATTAATAAGATTACGACAACCTTAACTAGTACTATAAGGTTTGGTACAATTTTCCCCGCTATGGGGATTTCCCTTATTAAAATGCACTTTGATTTTATTTGTTTTCGATAAATTGGGACCAAAATGTCTTGACACCGGCTAAAAAAGACTAATTTTTTTTATGCCACATATCGAGAAGTAGATGCATTTAAAAACAAACAAAAAAGTTCATTTTGGAATATTTTTTCATTTTATTTACACTGAGAATAAAAACATACTTTAAAAAATAACAAAAAATTTTAAAATAGAAATTTAACGCTTTTGCGATTCTACAAAACAAAATTTAAAATAAGCGTATTTAATTTTAATTAAAAACTCATTTATTTTTTGTATAATTCTCTCTTATTATCTTTACAATAACAAAAAATACGTCACTATCTGAGTTTGAATTGAAAAACTATATGCAGTAGAATCTTTGACAATAATTGCCAGATAATTGCGACCAAGCTAAGAAAAACACCGATTTTACATTTTTAATTTTTAATTGGTTCCACAAATAATAAACATTAAATGAAATAAAAAAAAAATTATTACTTTAATGTTTGAAAAATTAAAATAATTTAAGTTGCAATAAAAGGTAAACTTCATCGTGTTAAAATATTGTATTCGAGGGAAAAAATTAAAAAAATTTTATCGAAAAAATGGCGGTTTTATTTTATTGTTTTAAATTTAAAAATAATATTTCAAAATTATGCTTTGAAATATTTGTTTTCAATACTAAAGTTTTTTTTTAAGTTATTTTTAAACAAATGTTTTAAACTGTAAATGTTTACTGTAAAAGTATATTTAAAAACATTGTTTTGAAAAAAACTTTTGTTTTTAATTGAACTGTACAGACATTTGAGTTTAAGTTAAATGAAATTTTTGCAAGCTCTATTTAAAAAAAATGCACTTATATGAACACAGTTCCATGAAATTTTAACACATATTCCCTCAGTATACTCAAAAAAATTTTAATCCTATATATTATAATCCGTTCACAATAAATGTTTTAAATTGAGTCTTTTTATTTTTTTTCCAATGTGAAAAGTCATCTTAAGATCTCTGTCGTGACCATGACACACAACGGCTGCCATGTTGTGCTGAGTGTTTGTTTCGAAGCTCGTTAAAATTCTTTCGTTTCGGGGGGTTTCTAACCTCCAAAACCCCCTGCGTACGCGCCTGCTTGAATTGATCAAAACTTTTAAGGATGGTCACTAGAGCGTATCACGTTATAGGGGGGAAAAAAAAAGTTCGCCGTAAACCTTCGAATATGAAGCATTTTTGTCTGTTGTTTTCGAAAAAAAAATTTTTTTTTTTTTTGACCGAACGTAGGGGTCGCGCATTTACATTTTTGTTTATAACTTCGTCATTTGACGTCAGATTTTAAAGTATGTTATATCAAAGTTTTTGTCTCGAGGAGACCAATATTATTGTTTCAAAGGTCATTGACCTCAGACCCCCCGTTCTAGTACTTACTCACCAGATCTCAGTTCCTACCATGCTAACATGCCACCCTGATTTCAGAAAAAAAAAGCTCGCAAAAAATGTGTAAACTTTTGTGAAGAAAGTATATCGATTGTTTCAGTGCAAATATTTTTAAAAATTTTTTTAATTTTCTTTGACGAAATTAGGTTATTTTTACACTAGAGTATATCATAAAGGGCTTAGAGCTACCTTGAATTGCAATTTTAAGACAAAAGGCTATTCATAATCAAAATTTAACAAATGAAATAAAACTTTATTGAATTCAGAAACCATTGGATCCATTTAATCCATAAAATTTCAATCCATCAAATTTTGACGTGATTCAAGTTGGCTGTATTTCTGACGGCTCTCGAGTTTAGCTAAAATGTGGCCCATACGTTGTTCATCGGTGACGGCCATAGCAGATTCATGTACTACATGGACAAAACGCTCGGTGTTTTGAGAATGGCATGGATAAGCTGTACAAAAATATTAAGGCTTTGCAAAAATGAAACTATAAAATTATGTTATTTTTCTTATGCAAACCTGGTAATTCAATGATTTCATTTGAATATTGTAATGCTTCTAGCTGGTCTTGCGTGAAGAACTGCAAGCATGGCGGCTCCGTCACTTCGAATTTGGTCCAATTAATCATACTGAAGTATGAGTCACTCTCAAAATTTATGAAATTTTGTTCCTGAGGACCAAACATTTGCCGAATGCTTCCTGTTACTTTGAGAGGGAGTTTTAAAATCGGGTAAAAGGGATACAACTATGAAAAATCCCATCAATCGTGCGTATTAAAATGCATTTCGCAGACTTTTTCCGAAGACTTCAATTCCAATCCACACGAGTCTTTCTACCTTTTCCTACATAGTTCATTTCTGGGAACCTTGAAAAAACTTAAATTTTCTTTGTTCCAAGTACAGCGGCAGATAGCACAGCTTCTAGAAATTTTCTTTAATTTAAAGTATATTTTTTTAGCACTGCACTGAATTATTTTGGTTAACACACTAGACGCGTCTTGTAGATTGAAGGCAATAAGAAAGTAGAAATTTACCATTGGATTTTGCAATGGATTATAACATAAAGAATGGCATCACTGTATTTTGTGATTTTGGTAGCACCAGTTGATCTATTTCAGAGATGTTGTGGCTAGGAGTGTTTTTAAATTGCAATTCAAGGTAGCTCTAAGCCCTTTAAGATATACTCTAGTGTAAAAATAACCTAATTTCGTTAAAGAAAATTAAAAAAATTTTTAAAAATATTTGCACTGAAACAATCGATATACTTCCTTCACAAAAGTTTACACATTTTTTGCGAGCTTTTTTTTCTGAAATCAGGGTGGCATGTTAGCATGGTAGGAACTGAGATCTGGTGAGTAAGTACTAGAACGGGGGGTCTGAGGTCAATGACCTTTGAAACAATAATATTGGTCTCCTCGAGACAAAAACTTTGATATAACATACTTTAAAATCTGATGTTAAATGACGAAGTTATAAACAAAAATGTAAATGCGCGACCCCTACGTTCGGTCAAAAAAAAAAAAAAAAAATTTTCGAAATTAACTTGCATAAATGCTTCAGAATAGAAGGTGTACGGCGAACTTTTTTTTTGCGATACGGTCTAATGGTCACGCTTACTGTTAGTTGGGCTCTTATTTTAGGATTTATTATTTTTCTGACTACATATGATTTTACATCTTGTTTTGTTGTTGCTTTATGAATCCTATGTATTACTACGTTTACATTGGACCAAATGACTCAAATGAGTCATCCAAAAGTGTTTACATTTGTTTTCTTTTCTGCGAAAGCATCTCATTTCGTTTTTTTTTTTTTATTTGTTGTTTGACATTTTCCTTTGTTTTACGTGGGTTAAATAATTTTTTTTAGCAATTCTCTATTGAAAGAATTTGTAATAAGTTTAAGGTACGCATCCAATCTCATTCATTTGTTACAAATGAGTTGAATTGCAACTGAGAATTTGTATGAAAACTTGGATGATTTCGTTTCTCATTTATCTGAATGAGCTGAATTGAATCATTTGGACCAATGCTCTTTATTTTATCCTTTATTTTATCTTGTTCTATTATTACATATATTTTTACGAATCTTCTGTTATCATAACATATCTTTTAATGAATTTTATGTTTTCATAACAAATGTTTCCATAAATATTTTTTTATAATTTTAAGAATAATTAGAAATAAAAATAAACCTTTTGCTTCAATAATCCTCAGCTTTGTGGATTTATTGGGATGAAAGAGATCTAATTAAACTATTTATTTATATCAATCTCATTATTATAGCAATTAATGTGCAAGCAATTTTGAAAATTAGACATTTTCTTGTGTTGACTATTGTTGTTGGTTATGTGTTGGCATAGCAAACATTGTGCTTCAGTACAAGCATTCATTTATATAAGAAATATTTTACTTGATCATTAGCATAAATTAGTTTGAATTAAATTACTTACACAAAAAAATATTTACTGTCCTAAGTAAGAACATATTTTATAATTCATGAATACATTTTTTTTTTGCGTGCATTAAAAGAACTAAGCGACGCAGTATCCACTGTTTACACCGCAGTATCCACCGCTTACACCGCAGTATCCACATAATTTCAATTTTAATTTGAACTTAAAAAAAATTTTATAGTGACATAATAAACATCTTTGTTTATAATTTGATAATCAAACAATTGATTAGTAGTTATTTCTTTCGATCATATAAAATGTTTATTCCCAAAATAATTTATATAAAAATAAGATAAAAAAACTCAAACCCGGCTACTAAAAAGCACTCCATAAAAAGTATGAAACAAGAAAATATTCTCATATGGAATTGTTATGTGCAAACTATTCAATATTTTTTGTCTATTAAATAAACAACTTGTACATAAAATATTTTATTGTATTTAATACTAATTCATAGTGTCGTTCCGTAGATATCTATGGTCGAAATAATGAAAATGTAACCGTCATTACATGTTTTTCGATGTTATTAAACATAAACCTCTATGCGCGATCATGCGACTTCGAAAAAAAAAACAATAAAAAATTATATATTTTTAAATTTTCGAGGTTTTGAGCTAATGTTTTCAAAATGTCAAAGTATTTAAAGAAGATATTTTATTTAAATTATAAGTAATACGGGGGTTATACGAAACAGTACTTTTAAGACAGTCGCAACACATTCACACATTTTAGCCCTTGTTGTGACTTATGTACATTTTTTGGCTTAGAACAGTGGTGTTACTACGTTGGGCAGTGGTGTTCTTTGGCTTATGAAATTAAGGTGTTTTTTTTTTAATTTTGAAAAAATGCAATTAAATATCTAAATGGTGCATTATAAATGTCTTACATTTTTAATTTAATAAAATTATTTAATTATTTAATTTTATAGTTCTAATGTGGCAAACAAATCCGGAACATTCCTTTCTGAGTTTTTGCGTACCTAATTTTTAAGTATAAAATTAATATAAGCCGAAAAATTAGGTTTTTAATGGTATTAAACTTAAATATTTGATTGTTATGCATAGCGTCAAAATAACACTAAACGTCTTTTACGTTACAAAAAATCAAATGCGTTGAAGGTGAACAATTTTTTTTTAAGACTAAAAATTATAATCATGTTTTTTCAATCGTGGTCGAATAACCAGGTAAACCGGCTCGTTTAGTGCCCTCACGCGTCAACGAAGAGTGGAAAATGAAAAGGTTGAGTAGTTGTCAAAATGACGAAGTTCGTAAAAACGTCAAATGATATAAGAATAATATGTTTTCAAATTGTAAATAGTGCAGACACGTTTGTTAAGGCTGTGTTAATTTGAGTGGAAATATTATGAAAACAGTGTAAATAAAACTATAAAATGCACAATTTGCACAAAACCAAAAAAAAAACAAGTTTAACCAAATATCAACTGCGAAACATGAACATAAAGAAGCTCAAGATGAAGAGCAGATTTTGACAACTTGCTCGCTTTTCTCTGCTTTCTACTTCATTTCTCTCCGCTTGGGCCCTACCTGGATATGCTACCATGTTTTCAATCATGATTTTCCAACTTTGTCAAAGCAATATGCTTAATAGCTTCAGTGGCGTAGCTACGAAGGTGTTGGAGGGGATTTATCCCCCTTTTTCCCTATAAAACCTACTTTTTAATTTAAGCTAGTTTTTAAATTAAAAAATTTCAATTAAACTTTTTACTTAAATTGTTCAAATAAAAAACAATTTGCTTGCATTTCGGATTTATAATTTTTGATAAAAAAATTTTATGGCAAAAGGAACAATTGTACCTAAAAAGATCATTTTTATCAAGTTAAACGAGTAAATTACTAATAACACCATTCGAGATTGTAATTATTCTAATTGTATGTTAATAGAAGCTCTTTAAGTTCTTAAAATACATAAATTTCCAATTATCAGCATAATACTGTAGGGTTAGCCTTTATTTTGTACTAAAAGTTCCATTTTAATATCACAAAAAAACCAGGTTTAAAACCAGCTCCAAAAATGTTTGTCTTCTAATGTGGGATTTTATCATACATTCAATAAAACCACAGAAAGCGTAAAGTCATTAAAGTAAAAACGCCAAATTATTAATTTTTATTCATTCAGTTTACCTCTAACATGAATATAATTGATATTATTGTTCAGATTCACTTCATTCTACGTCTTAATCCTAGTCACAATTCCAAGAAGACACTTCATCAAGTCTTAATCATCCTATCATCCTAGATACCAGTAAGAAATGGTCTTCGGTATGTTGTATGCATGCGCTTTGGGTTCCACTTTGGAAAACATGTGAAGTCCCACATTATAAATTCATGGACATCTCGATATAGCATCAGAATTTTATTTTTTCACTGCATTTGAACAGAACTCACATTGAATTCTCAAGATAAACGAAAAACAAACACAATGCATATGGTCACCATTTTTATAGAACAAAAACTAATGACGAAATGATTACTGCCACAAATGATGAAAAACTTTTTTCTCCAAATCCACATGGAAAGTAAAGGTGCATCAAAGCTACACTGTCAATGTCATTTGTCATATCATTGCTGATGCCTGTGGAAAATATCGGAAAAAGTTCGAGTCTTATATTAAAAGATATCCCACTTTAGGCAACTCTCCCTTACTATTTTTTAAAGTTCGCTAGGAGCGTACAAGCATTAAAAACAATAAAATATGTATCCATTTTTAAACAAAATTCAAAATTTTATTAATCTCCTCTTTGGCAAATCTTAGCCATTATAGCCTGGTTGTAAAATTTTTTAAGTGAAATTTTTACGTGTACGTGCACATTATTTTATTTATTTATTGGCCAAACAAGGCAATGCAATTAACTTATTCTAACTTATTCTAACAGGTTTTGTTTACTTATTACTAAGTTTTTTGTTTTCTTCTCCCCTTTCCTTGTTTTTATTTTATTTTTTATTTGGTGCTCTTAGTGGGCATACTCCGCCCACCGGATTGACATGATTTCAAAAACCATGTCAAAACTAAGAGAAGAGGAGGAAAACAAGAAAGACTATATACACACTTAAGATACGATGTATATATATTATTCTTAAAGACTATAAGGACAAAAGGATGTAAATGGGAGATTTGGAGAGGGATGTTAAAGAATTTTGATTTATTAAACTAAATGCTTATACATATAAATCCATACATGTATGTAGTTTATCTGAGGCCTGTGTTAATTCTGATTTCTGAGTGATTTATATAGGGTTTGCTTGAAAGAGGATTTGGACATAGAAGGTGAGTAGTATATAGAGATATTATTAAATTCTCTGCAACAACGATTGATGGGTTCATTATTTGCATATGTAGTTTGGTGCTGATATTCAGTTAACAATCGAGTATGCCTAGTGCGCCTAATTGGATCGTTAAAGGAAATCATATTAGAAATATATTCGCTGTGAATAGCACCATTAATTACATCAAATGTGAAGCATGAGCCCAATAACGATCTTCTTGTTGATAGTGGCATCAAATTTAAAAGGCTGAGTCTATGTTCATATGATGGAAGGCTACAATAATCATGGGGGTTGTACATATCTCTAAGCGCGTATAGTAAGAACTGCTTTTGAATAGACTCAATTCTTTCTCTATGGGAATCGAAAGATGGATTCCAAATTATGCATGCATATTCAAGTATTGGGCGCACTAATGCACGGTACAAGGATGTAGTGACCCATATATTCTTGAATTCATTTGCACGTCTTTTTATAAAACCGAGCTGTTTGCTGGCCCTGGACACAATTTTATCATAGTGCAGATTAAAGCGCATCTTGCAATCTAAGACAACTCCAAGATCCACTATATGGTTGACCCTTTTTAGTTCGACTATTGAGGTGGTAGGTATGTAATGTTACGTTGTTTTTACGAGAAAAGCTAATAACATTGCATTTGTTGTTATTAAGATGTAGTTTATTTTGAAAACACCATTGCTCAAGAGACAACAATTTTGATTGCAAAAAATTTACATCTACATCTGATTGAATTGAATAGTACATTTTTAAATCATCTGCATACATAAGATGTGGGATATCGTTTAGAACTTCTGACAGATCGGATATGAATATGTTGAAAAGAAGAGGACCAAGATGACTACCTTGCGGAACTCCCGAGGAGACTGCAATTTTTTTCGATAGAACTCCCTGGAATTTAACAAACTGGGATCTGCCGTTTAAATATGATTTTAGCCAACTTAGTATGGACCCTGCAACACCAAACTTTTCTAACTTATATATAAGAATGTTGTGATCAACTCGATCAAAAGCTTTACTGAAATCAGTATAAACAGCATCTATTTGGTGCCCTTTTTCCATTTTGACTAAAACATCTGATACCATAATCATGAGATTAGTGGTGGTAGATCGCCCTTTTCGGAACCCGTGTTGCTGCTCATTTAGACGTGGGTTAATGAAACTTGTTAGCTTTTCACAAATAAGTTTTTCAAAAAGTTTTGGAATGGCTGACAAGATTGCTATGCCTCTATAATTTTCAACTGATCTTTTATCACCATTCTTGTAAATTGGCGTAAGATGGGATGATTTCCAATATGAAGGAAATTTCCCACAAACCAGTGATTCGTTAAAGATTATGTGTAATGGCAATAGCAGTTGGTCTAAACATCGCACCAAAAAGCTTGTAGGTATTAAGTCTGGTCCAGGTCCCTTTAATATATCCAGTTCTTTTATTGCATTAGAAATCTCTTCCTGGGTTAAATATAAACTATCAACTATAATAGTTGAGCTAGGAGAAGTTTCAGATAAGGTGGTAGGAAGACAAAAGACCTCCTTAAAGTGATCGGCATACAAGTTGCTTATTTCAAGAGAATTGGACGAAGTGACATTACCTTTAAACATAGACGATGGATAGCCGCTAGATTTGCGCTTCATGTTAACAAAGTCAAAGAATTTTCTCGGCTCTTGGACAATTTTTTCTCCGATGATGTTCGTGTACAACTTGTACGCTTCTTCTGACTTGATAGAGAACTCTCTTGATAGCTCGTCATATCTAAGCTTCAGTTCATCGCTTATATTATCAGTGTTTTTGAGAAGTTTGTAGATTTTATTTCTTTGATTCCTCAAAAATCTGAGATTGTTGTCTAGCCATGGTTCTGTGAGCTTATTCTTTTTCTTTATTATTGGCACATAACTTTCGATAGCGGTAAAAATGTGCTGATAAAATATAGAGACAGCACTGTCTAAATCTAAATTGAATAGAATATGATTCCAATTTAGAGAACTAAGATAACATTTTATTCTTTCATAATCGGCGTTGAGGTAATCGTACGCAATGGTGTTATTATAAGACGTAAAGTTGATGTTATTAGCAGAGAAAACAACTTTTAAGGCTGTATGATGAACAGTGTTAGTTAATAAATTTTCTGCTCCCATGCATGGACTAACCTTCACTTCTTCATACGAGTTAGTAAAAATTAGGTCCAACCATCTGCCGTTCTGATTTTGTACAGAAGAGACTTGCTGCAAGTCACTGCCATAAAAGGTGCTAAGTAAGTTGAAGTCTATGGCATTAGAAAGATTTACAGGAAGAAGAAAGTTGTCGTTTTCGTCGGTGACAAAAGATATATTTGGGCGATTGAAGTCACCAAGAATAACAACTTTATCTTCCTCTTTTAGGGAGGAGGTAAAGGTGGTCAGTGTTTCACATAGCTCGTTGTATGTTGTTTCACTTGAGCCGGGAGGAATGTAAACGACGCCTATGTACACATTGAGACTTTTACCTGAACAAACTCTAATAATTCGGTGATCGAACAGTTTATGGTTAGGTGTGTCTATTAGCTCACTTGAAAGGGAATTGTGAGATGCTACAAGGACACCACCTCCTCGAGAAAGACCTGTTGAGGAGTAGTCCCGATCCTTCCTGAAGACAGTCCAATTGCTATCAAGAATTTCCTCATTATTAAAGGTTTCGTTTAGCCATGTCTCAGTGAATACTAGGACATTGAAGTGGCATGATTTAGCGTCAACATAAAGTTTGTTTAATTTGCTTCTCATGCCGCCACAGTTATGGTAGAATATATTTAAGAAAGAAGAGTTAGGAACGATAATATTTTGATATTTTGACGAGAAGTATATGATGGTAACAGACTCACTCACACATACGAAATATCTTACAAACCACATTATATGTTTAATACAACTAAAAAACCGTTACTTAAAAAATATGCTGAAGCACAGTGCCGTTCATCCCATACAAAAGTTAGAAAAAAAATAGAAAGAGTGCTCCTATGGTAATGCAATTTTTTATGCTTGGTAAGCTTAAACTAGTTAAAAAAAAATAAAAAAATTGTCAAAATCGGTTAGACCCTAGGAATACCTCCCTCGGATCTTTATTAATTTTCACTTGATTTTGTATGGAAGGTAAATACAAAAGTTGGCCGATCTTACAAAAAATTTGTCAGAAGGGTAGTCAAATAGAGTAAAAGATGTGTACTAAGATGGTCAGAATGAGTTAGACCCTAGAGGTACCTCCCTTGCACCTATATTAATTTTTTTAGTGGATTTTGTATGTAAATTTTTAATTTTAAGCATTTAAAAATAAAATATATATATATATATATATATATTAGGCCGGGTCAATTTGTATGGACGAATTTTTTGGAGGTCTGGCTCAGCGAAATTCGTAAAATACATGTAATATCAAGACTTTTTCTCCACTACAGCATATACAAATTCTGAAAAAAAGCTGTGCAGACTTTCGTAAATAGATTTTGTTCTCAATTATAAAATATGAATGTATGAATGTATGTGTATGAATCTATTTACGAAAGTCCGCACAGCTTTTTTTCAGAATTTGTATATGCTGTAGTGGAGAAAAAGTCTTGAAATTACATGTATTTTACGAATTTCGCTGAGCCAGAATTCGACCCGCCCTAATATATATATATATATTTGTAGGGCAAAGTAGAAAAAGTTATATGCAGTTCCTGATGACATAGAATCCAGACTAGTAGATTAAAAAAATGGCACATAATTGTATAGGATTGGTTTCTTTCATACTGAAATTTGTCACTTTCTAAAATTTTTCATTTGATAATATCATATATTATATATCAAATATATAACAAATTTAATATTTTCCAACATTTTTTAATTCGATTTATGTACTCAAATATTTAAAAAAATAATAAAATTTTACTTGGTTTTGTTTAATCAAAACACAAATTTTTGATAATTATTCGTTTAGAATCAAAAACAAATTGACAAAACATGATTTTTTTTTTTTAAAAATTTCAAAATTGAAGTGTCAGAAACTGAGTCTTTCCCTTTAACTTTTTTGTCTTATCTTTGCAATTACCTGTAGAAATATATTAATATTGTTAGGTTTCGAGTCTTAAAGATTTTGATTTTTATCCATGGACCTGTTGAAAAAAAAAATATATTCTTCATTTTAGTGTATCCGAAATATGAAGAATTTTCTTATTTTTTTTTTTAACAGGAACAGTCTAACCTCTTTGAATTTGAAAAAGATATAAATGTTATAATACTGATATAAAAATTGGTTTTATTTACAGAGAATTTAAGAAATATGTGCAATTTGAACTAAATATTTTAACTCTATGTTATTAACTTATATATAAAAAAGTAACTTCTAGCCTTAATATATGGTTTAGTACTATTGTATTAATCAATAACATTGATCATGATGTCCTGTTTTCTATTTAATCCAGCTAATGGAATTGACTGTGATAATAAATATTCTACATTTTGATGTTTCTGCTGGTTTTGAACTTGTTCATGGTGAAGTTGCTGCTGATGTTTAAAGATATTCCATGCAGCCAGCCGATAGCGTTGATGGGCTATTTGAATTTCTTCCGGTGTGGGAAAATAAACCGCTGTCGAGTGGTAATGACGAGTGTAGTATAGATATGGATGACTTTTACCACCCCTATTTTGAGACAACATTCGTCTGGCATATTTCCTTGACATGGTATTGTTGCGACGTATGCGTCCTGTTTTAGCACCAATAGTTACGTTATCCGCCAAACGATCAAGAGTCCAATAGCTGCCTCGCCCAGGATCATTAAGTGGGCGTGGTACACGTATGAAGCACGGATTAATGCTGAGATTATGGCGAATGCTGTTGTGCCAGACGCTCTTGTTCTGCTTGTAATACGGAAAGTTATCTGTGATCCACTCGCAAATTCCACTTAACGTTAGCAGTTTATGAGGGCTGTTTCTAATAGCCATGACAATTAGGGCAGCATAAGTAAAAGTGGGCTTGTCTTCTGTTTGTGGCTTTATAATACCGCTGCTAGTGTTGCTTTTATTGCTGCTGCTGCTGCTACTATTCTGCGAGAGTATTGAAGGTGTACATGACGATGTGCAAGAGTCATTAAATAATATTGGGCTCAGTAGAGCTATGTTGAGCTCATTATTTTCATCTTCGTCGTTGAGAAAAATATTTGTATCAGCAAGAATCGCTCTTATTGAAAAGTTTGTGTTTAAATTAGTCGACATTTTGAATATAATTTATTTTAATTTGTTGTCTGTAAAATGTTTCAACATTTACTCTTCCGTGGTAATATGTTACTGATGTTATTGCATTGTGACAACAATATTTATATATTTTCAGCATAATGAAAGGAATTTACAAATGTATGTTAAAAATGTTTGACTTTTTAATCCATTTATTGATCCAGCTTAGCAAAATATTTACCATTTTGGAATAGTTGCAGTTGAGAAACTAACATAATCCGTGCAATTATGTCTAATCCACCCTATAAAATTAATCCACCAATTAGTTAATCCACCACTCAGTTCAACACTTGACCGAACGAACAGTTGAACATGGTTTTTCAACTCATACTGAAGTTGTTCTACCTAGTTCCATTTCTTCAGCCGTTCCAAGCCAGAGCACAACGGAAATTTAATGTTAGACGTTTAAATACCTGTTGTTCTCTTTTGATTTCTTCTCCCTTAACTTTATAGTTTTCTTTTTCACACTATGGCTAAGTGCAACTCCAGCAGCTACCTGTTTTTGTCACTTGTATAAAGGAAAAAATACTTTTTGATATAAGTCCTGTATAAATTGTATCACATGTTTTGAAATCGGGACTATTAAAAATTGTAAAGATAGAAATTTTTAAAAAACGTACCCCCTTATTTTCATTTTTTTGAAATTTTCCCAAATTTTTATATTGGAGCCCCCCAATGGATCGTGTTTTTTGAAATCTTCACAGTGCTGTAACTTCCTTTTCTACCTATCGATTTCGTTAAAATTTTGCAAAGTAGGGTTTTATGAGCCGTGAATTTTTTTTTTCATCAGATATTAAAAAAAAAACAAACCATTAGGGGGCCCCAGAACAAAAATGTTGCAAAATTTAAAAAAAAGTGAAAATGAGGGGTATGATTTATTTCACGTAGAAATAAAAATATACCTCTAGATTCCTCGGCTTGTCCTCTAACGGGGAAAAATTGTACAAACATAATTTCATCAAATCGGCTCACCCTAGTTCACCTTCATATAAAATTACTCATTTAAAATATAAATAAAAAAATGTGCATTTTTTCCTTAGTTACTTTATTTTATTTTTCAAAGTTATAAATATTGCAACATGTTTTTTATCATATTGTCTTTCCAACGAGCTTAAGATGACCAAAATCGGTTGAGATTTCGCGAAATGGGACCATTCTGTATGATAGCAAATATAGACATATATATGTAAGAAATAAAAAACGTTAAAATTGCCGCCATTAAACGAACTCTCAGCCGATATCTATATTCTTGAGTTCCCAGTATTTATAATATTTCTATGTGTATTTTGTAGTTTTTTGATTTCAAAACAAAATTTTAAGCTCAAAAATAATAAATTTTGATAAAAATTGTCGCCTTCATTTAGATAGTGAGAATTTCATAAAAAACATTTTTTTTAGCTCAAATTTTGTTTGGAAATCAAAAAATTACAAAAAATGCATAGAAATATTAAAAATACTGGGTAATAATTGAAGTTTAGCCGCGAACAACGTTTTAAGCAAGAAAAAGTAAATTGTTCACATTAGGTAAAAAGCCTTTAAATGCAGCAGAGAATTTCTAGATATTAGTTTTTAATACATTATGGGAAAACTTAGGTAAATAAACTATTTTAGTAAAAACAAATTGTTTAATAATAATATTTGGTTAGTAAATTAAGTATTATTAATGCTAAAAATAGAAAACCGTTACATATCCAATACCCATTGGTTGCTAAAACGTTATTTCACTTTGCAAAGCAGAGAGTGAGTTGGCTTTTAAAACGTTATTCGCGCAATTAAAGCATACCCTTGTAAAAAGACTTATTTGATTGAATCCTTTTCGTTACATGAAATAAAAATGATAGAATTTAAAAATTTATTTATGAAAAAAACTTTCCATAAAAAAACAACAATTTTTTGAAGAGCTTAAAAGAAAATTTTTTAAAACCTTCAACAATATTATATCTTTGCTTTTGAACACAAACTTAATACTTTTCTTAATTTAACTGCAGATTAATTTAACTCGGCGTAGTTTTCAGGTAAATATGAAGTCATTGCAAGGATATCCTTTTTCTTTTCATCATTTACTTGAATATCTTCTTTTCGAAGAACTGGCATCGTATAATTTGCCAAGTTATTAGTTCTTATGGAGTTACCTCGCACAATTCTATTAAAAATGTTAAAAAAGCTGTTTGTTCATTTTAGTTTTTTTATAGAATTTTAAATAATGTTTCTTTATTGCACATATGATGAATTTTTTGCAAGAAAAGAAACATAGACAATCACAAATGTATATAATTACAATTCAATTACCTAAAAACGTAATGTGAACTTACAACGTTATTCCATTTTTCCAGCTCTGGAGCGATTTTTGGAGGAAATTTTTTTTTTCTTAACCTAATTATATTTAACCTATAATCTATAATAATTCTTCAATCTTTTATTATTATTATCAATTCAAATATCAACATTGGATTTCCTTTTTGGGCATCTGCTGCACTTATAACTTACATTAGATATTTCCATTCTAATCATTTTGTATGTAACTTACAACATTCTTCCACTGACTGACACTTTATTATTGCTTCTTGATAGCGAAAAGGTTCATTTTTTTGGCTGGTTTGGTGTTAAAGCAATGTAAAACAGTCATGCCAACGGCAATTTGCAATAAAATCGGTTGTGCAAAAAGTGTCTTTTGCAACGTTTTTCGCGGTTGTGCTTCAACTGTTACTTTGCCAGAATAGCTTTTAGTTTTTTCAAAAAAAAAAATTGTCCATTGAAATTGATAGAAACACAAATATTTTTGAGAAATTTACAAAAATTACAATTAGCCTAGCTACATGCTTTGCTTGTTTTTTTAGATTTCTTTTTATACAATCATATGTATTCTACGTTAAATTCTACAGAGTTTCTAATAAGGAAAATGGTTGTAAAACATCAATAATTCTCGGCGCAACAAAATTTGAACACAACCTTTAAAAATTTATAACAAAAAATACATCGAATACATCGAGAGGTCAAACCAAGTGCGATGGAGTTGCAAAATGTCCCTCTTTGAGAATTTCTACAAATCTTCATTGTAATTTTTTTGTTTTCGTCACACTGTGTAATCAATTATTTTATCATACATAACTTTAAATATTATATTAACAGAAGCTGCTAACAGTGTTTTTAAGATATTTGAGCTACTTTAGTTGTTTCTAGTATCCACGCTGTCACAGCCACACCTTTGGAGACGCGTGTCTTTGCAGCGTGCTTTGCATGCATTTTTGCCATGCCACTGAGTTGCACGCATACTTATATGTATGGATGTGGTTGTGCAGAAACCCTATAGGAACGAACGCACTTGTTTTTAAAAAAGTATTGAATAAATTATTTAAAAACATGTAGGTGATAAATTATTTTGAATTATATTAAGGCGGAAAATGCTTTGATTATTTTTTTTTTATTTGAACTAACATTTTCAATTGTGAAAAATTATTTAAATAATAATTCCTTAAATAATTTATTATTTAATTTTTCTAATAAGCTTAAGAATTGCTTGTATTTAATTTATTAAAAAAATACCTAATACATGACTTTAATCCAAACTATTTAATAAAAAACTAATTAAAATGTTAGAACCATTAAAAATTATTATGTTCCTTTTGTAAAATTTAATAATATTTTTTTTAAACTTTGTTAGCGTTAAAGAAATAAAAATTTAAAAAAAATATTCGGTTAAATTGTAACGATTTTTTGGGAGTTATCTCTTTGATAAATATAAGTTTTCAACTTTTTTGCTTTTTACTTCATTCAATGAGTACAACATTAACTATTTTTTAATTGATATATATTAAACTATTTATCAACTAAGTAAAAATAAACTAATTTTCAAATAGTTGGAAATATATGCAGACGAAGAAGGCCAAATAACTTTTGAAGTGGACATGAGCGGACTATACAAAAATGTGAGTTCTTTCTATGGAAAAAAGCCGAAATTTTAATCAATTGTGGTTGTAAAAATTGCTTTTTAAATAACTTTTAACTTGTTGATTGTCCTACAGGGAAGCTTAATACATGGAAGTGTGCGAGTATATGTGTCTATTCATGAGGATACTGCACTGAAAGCATAAGTTATGCATACTTGAGTTGCTGTTGGTGAGGTTGTTGTTGTGGGTGTTGTTGTTGCCAATGGCAAAAACAGGTCATATCCTGGAAATGTAGCGTAAATGTGGCGTAATAAATCAATCAGGTGTATAAAAAATGGTTACAAACTTGCAAAAGCAGTCGCACGAAAAACTATTTGATCTTTATTCTAATTTGCAAATGCATTTTACGAAGCTACATAGCTGCATAAAACGATAACATGAGTGAGTTTCCTCTATGGAACTGAGGTGCTGCGATTCGTATTTAAGATTTCTATGTGTATAAGTTGCGCCCTTCTGAGGAAACTTTACTAATTAGAATTCAACTTATTGAAGATCGTTGTACAGCAGAAGTTACATACCAATAATTTCAGAATAAAGTCTGTATTTACACTGAAAAAAATTATTGTATAAGTAACACGATGTGCTATTAACTTGACAATTATTTTTAGTTTTGTGTTCAAAATTCAACTAAGAGCAGATTTCATCAAAGAAACATATACAAATATTTTTTATGATGTGATTTATAAGCTATTTAGATACATACTAAGATATTTAGAACAACCACAAATTCTGAGTAGAATCAATCAGCAGACAGCAGAACAGTAGACTAGACTGACTGTTTCGGAAGGAGTTATACTTCCTTCCATCTCCAATAGTGTTGAGTGATTAAACTGTGACCAACACTGTTCAAGTCTGATATGATTCACTTGTTTGAATAAATTCCTTTGTTGAGATCGCACGAATTTATTTCTAATCGGCCATTTTTCATATCGTTGTTGCTCGTGCAATACCGCGTATCCGCCACTTGCACATACAAATCTTCTCAAATATGCATTTAATGAAAAATCAAAATAAATTAAACAATCATAAAAGATCAATATGAAAATTAAATTAATTTTGGCCTTTTCTCAATATACGTGGTATTGCAAGTGGCAGATACGCGGTATTGCACGCGCAACGACGATATGACGTTAAAGCAATGAAGGTTTTTTTAGATCACTAAGCTCAAAGCTCTACCACGGTTTGTGTCTGTTCTTTTAGTTGCCTCTTCCTTTTCACTTTTTTTTTTTTTTGATTCAATGAATTTACAGAAATGCACAAACAAATTGTGAGAATTTTTTGCTTCCGCAAGAAAAAGACCGATGAGAAATAAATTCGTGCGATATCAATAAAGGAATTTATTCATACAAGTCATATAAGACTTAAGCAGTGGGTTGGTCACAGCTCAATCACTCAAAACTAGTAAGAACAATTTCAATTGAAACAATGTGAGTGAAAATTGTTATGTAAAAAATCTGGACTTTTTATGTATCAAATATTGTTTTAACCATTTATAGGGCAAGTTCTTATTTTTCGAAAAGTATCATCTGTAAAATGATAGAGATAGTGATTTTAATATGAAAAACCAAATTGTGAACATTTCTAGCTAATTCAATCAAATTTCAAATTTTGAAATACTTTACTCAGTATTGATCTTGTCACAAAATTATGTATATATTCTACTTAATTTTCTGTTTTTTCCCCCCTTTCCGTCTTAGAATCATATTCTTCAATTTGTGACTTTTATGAAAAAATTATTAATTTGGTGCAAATAAAAATTTACATGGTCTAATATAATAAATAAAATCAATAAATAATAAAGTCACGCAAGCTTGCACTTCTCAAAAATTAAAAAAGTTTCTTCTGAAAACACTAAAATGTTGCCTTTTTCTACACCGGAAATGCTGATAGCACGTAGAAATTTAAGAAAAATATTTTTTCCACTTTTTAACTATAAAAAAGTTTTTTCAACTCTTTGGTTTACGTGTTATAAAACAGAGCGAAAAATGTTTATTTTACTCTCAAAAGCACTGTTTATAAAATATGAAGTCGACTTGAGAGGAATAGCTCTCTCTCAATTAAGTATTCATTTGAGTAAAATATTATGATACACTACAGCCAGTCCCTACACCCAGAGATATCAACAAATCTTCTATGGTTTTCGAATAAGTTTCGGTTTTCGGTTAGTCCGAATAAAACATTTTTTTCAAGCTCAAATGAGGAGTCTCTGTTCAAAAGGTCCAATTTAACATTTTTGAAAAAGCTAAAAAGCTATGGTTTAGCACTTAAAATATTGAATCTTATCATTTGTACTAATAAAAGAATTAAGAAAATAGTGAATTTTTCCAATATTTTATGCATCAAAGTTTACGATTCTGTTCAAAAGGGCCTAAATATGCTTACTGAAAAATTGCTTATGAAGGAATTTGAACAAAATGAACTAATTTCCACACAGAATTTTAGTTTTTGGGCCTATTTCAATTTTTAGATACTTTTTTATATTTAATTACAAGTTCTCTTTAAGCTAAGAAACTGATTATTCACTGAATAAAAGTTTTCAATGAATTTTAATCACTAATATGCGAAATCGACGAAGAATGTTAACGTATTGAACCCGATATAAAACAGTTAAGTATTAAGTTAGTTAATTATTTCTGTAAAAATTTCTTATGAATGTTCAATAGTTGTGTTCATTTCATAAAATGCTTAAATACCTTATCAAAAGGGTCTATTTTTTCAGTAACTGCTCAAAAGGACCTATTTTTAAATTTGAATTCTCTATAACTTTAAAACCGTTTACATTTTTTATCCATGCTTATATCACATACTAGCTGTGGGATATACATATGGGCATTTCCACAGAAAAGGCTATTGTGACCTAAAAATTAAAACTAACCACTGTTTTACAAATTCAGTTTGTTTTCGTAAATGCTTAAAAAATGTTTCGTTACTTTTTTTAGTCAAAACGGAAGGCATTGGCTAAAGACAATGAAAAATTGTTGATGCAAGGAAAGAACAAAATATTAAATTTGATTTTTAATTACTAAATTGCATAAATACTTAACTACCTAATTTCTTAATTACCCAATTGAACTACAATATAAATTTATGTAACGTAGCACCAGTAACGTAATGCCAGACTAAAAAGCCTAATAAAAAAAAACAGATGCGTCGCTGGACACACGAGAGAAGCGTAGCTTTTTTCACAGTTTCATAAGTTTGATAATTTAATGGTTTTTTTAATAAAAAAATTATTGGTTTTTAATATCTAAAATATCAAACGTATATTATGCAGTTGTAATGTCATCGATATTTCTAGCAAATATTACATCAATAGTTGTCCTAATCCTGTTGTGCAAGTATTTGGATTGCTTATCATTCGAAAATTGTATTTGTCAAAACGGCATTGTTTATGGCTTAGAGTTTGTATAAAATTGATTTTTTTTTTATATTTCAAAAGTGAAGTATTTTTGACGTTATTTTCACTTCTACGTGATATCAACCGTTTTAGTTGGTATCCAGCCACAGTGTTTTGTCTATATTCATTCTCTTTATACTCATTTATCTCGAAACTACTTTTTTCGGCATGGTGTTGTAGAAATAACAAAGACTATCCAGTCGCATCAGAAATTTAGATATGCTATTCAAAACATCAGTGGCTATCGCTTGAACTAGAATCAAAGTTTTATTTCAAAAACATCGTATATTTTAAACTTAATAACCGGTAGAAAATAAGCTGTTTTAAGAACATACTTTTCAAATGCGCGTCATTCTGTCAATTTTCAATATTTTTTTTCTAGTGTCAGCTATACCTGCACTCATAGTGATTAATAATATTCTTGGTTTTTATTTCTCAGATATATAAAAAAGTCAAAATCTACAACACCGTCCATGCCCCTTTTCTTTGAGAGCGTCATTGAGCGTCTTTTGAACAAGATTAACAATTTTTTAAATTCAAAATAATAATTTTTTTTATGATGAATTAGTGTTACAATATACCTAAAAAGTTTAAATATCGTTGTTCAATGTTTTAACTTTTTAAAAAATTCCTAAAAATACCTTAAATTTTCGAGCGCTAGCCTTAAATGCCAGTGAACATTCATTTCTGAATTTGCAATTAAAATCTTCACCTCAAACAATTCGCATCTTGTGATAATTTTCAATCCGTTCAATGGAACCTTGCTACTTTTGTTGTTTGGATAGCTAATGCACAATGGGTCTTTTCGAAAATGCATCATGATGCGCAAACTGCCTTTTAGCATAAACAGAATGTTCGAAAAAGGCCCACTTTGCAGCACTGCAAACATTCTAAAATGTAATTTTCTATCAAGCGTAACTCACCATTCGCATCGTAAAATTAAAATAGTGCTTATGCATCACGATTTGCCAAATTCCGAACAGACCCAATGCTTATGATCGATTATTGTGATCTGCTGCATCATAGCCTCACGCATTCACAATAGAGTATGTAGGATAGCTAATGCACAATCCTTTTAATATATTCTTGTCATATACTGCATCCATAGCTTTAGTTAATATTTAATATTGAATGAACCAATTAACTTAACGAAGTTTTTTGGATTAGATGGTAGCGTGATGTACTATCAATCGAAAGGGTGCGAGTTAGAATCTCATTGCTGTCATAGTACTATTTTTAATTTTATATTCTCTTGTTGTAATTGATGCAAGCAAAAAACAACAACAAAATGTGTATGGAAAATGTGTATGGAATAAAGTGTCGTTTTTGAGATTTCACTCAAGCAAATTATAAAGCGAATCTTCTTATCTTTGCTTCAAAAAACCAGAGAAAATTTTTTAATTTATCACTTGGAAAATAAACTTAATTTATTGTAAACCCTTCTAAAACAAGTTCTATACAAAAAGTCTGGCCCAATTCAGAGAATTTTGCAAATTTTGTAATCCAAATAAAATAACGTAACGCCAACATGGTTATGCTTATATCTTTAAGTCCTAAGGGTCGATTATTATTATGATTATTAAATAGCCTTTGTAATAATTAAACATTTTCGTTTTTTTTAATATTTCTTCCTACAAATCATTTGTAACGCCAGTTTAGAAATGCCCATCTATAACTGCGTTAAGAAAGTCTCAGAATTGTAAGCACAACAAAAACAAGACGCCTTTTTTAGTTGTATTCAACTTCATACAATGTCGTAATAGGCCGTTTTGAACAGACACCCCTCAAATGTAACAACAGTTTTTTTGAAGTAATACATTTCCTAAAACAATTTAATTTTGATTTGAGAACTTTAGCAAAGTTGTTGCAGTGAAAGTTCGTTTGACCACAAAATATAGCAACAACGTTGCCCCCTCAAACTATACTGCAGGGTTCAAATTTAAATTACTGAAATTAATGTAATTCAGAAGTGGTTAGTGATATCAGTTATGTGACTCCAGCAAAAAACTACTTATTTACAACATTGCATTCTATGAAAACTTAACTTTAAATGCAAGAAGTCATAACATTTTCTAAAAATTAATGTTTTTCCTATGAAATCTGATTTATTTTAAAATACTTAACAAAAAATTCGCATACTTTGGAAAAAATTTCACAGAAAAAACCGTTTCATGAATAAAAAACTTGATGATGATTTTTGTCTAAGGGTACTGTTTATTAACTTTTGATGTTTTAAAATTTAAATAAAACGAATGATGAAAGATGTGTTTGTTGAGGTCTTGAAACCTACTATGTCTAAGTTATTTGAGTTTGTCTTGGTCATAATAATTTAGAAAAATGCATTGAAAGAGATAAATAGCTCAAAATCTGTTTTGTTTCTGAAATATTTTATTCAAAAAGGTTGCGGATATCTTGATAAAAAAATTTATTTGTGGAATAGCGGAATTGATACAACAAACAGTTTTTGATAAATAAACCCTTAAGGAAAAATTAAGGAGCCAACAATTTCGCCGAATTTTGTGGTCAAGAAGTTGAAAATATGTTTCTTCTGGGACTAACGTCGGGATTTTATATAGTTGAGAAGATAAATTAATTTAAATATGCGAATGAACCATTTAATTTTACTTTTAAAAAGCACTTATTTTAAAAAAAATCTAGAACAACCCCTTGTTAGTATATTCCTTGAGACACTGACATCTAACACAATTGAATTATTTTAAGAGTTATTTTTAAAAATGTTGTCCAAAAGAATAAAACAAAAATCATAACATGCACTATTTGTTTAATTTCTCTATAATTAACTTTTTCTGAGTTGATGCACGTTAAAATTTTTAAGTAGAAATGTATTTTCCCAAATTTGTTCATTTATCTGTTATTTTATTTTCCAATTATTTTAAACATAACAGGAAAATCCAGGCTTAAGTTTTTGCCAAAAACAAGAAGACAGTTCCCCTTGCATATAAATTAACCCGAACCGGCATATGTAGGCATTTGCGACACTTTCCTTCCATGGGTGTCCGCAGGACTTGTTCTAGGGGGAGGGGAAAGGTCATACAGGAGTCTATAATAGAAGAAGGAGGAGGAAAACGCAAAAAACACAAAATTTTTAAGTTTTCTTTTAAATTTTGAGGCCTATAACTCCTGAACCTATTGCGAGGGGCCTAAAATTTTTCAGATTTCTATTTAGGTCAAAATCCATATAATCCCAAAAAATTAAAAATTAGAGTGGTCGCTATTTTTTAAATTGGCATCAATCAACTTATTTCTTTTTCCAATATGCATCAGTTCTAGCAGCTTGCAAGTTTCTACTAAAGAGCTGCAAGAATACACTCGAAACAGTATTGGGAACCAAGTATCCGATTTACTTGTGCTCTCTTTACTCCGTTCGTCCAAAACAGATCGAATAAAATATTATATGTTCTTATAAAAAGTAATTAGTTGACTACATTCGTTTAATCCAATTATATGCTTGCTCTCACTCGAGATTTTAAAAACTTATTTTACTTGTTTTGCTCAAAGGAGTAAATCGGATAAAAAAAAGTAGCATTCGAAAAACAATTACTTCAGGAATTATTTTATTAAAAAAATGAATTAAAATGATTTTTTACTTTTTGTTTTTTATCACACATATCAAAATCAAAAGAAATAACATTTTCAGCTGCTAAAAATTCAATTTCAGAAAAGAGAACATTGATTGGCAAAAATTCTGCAAAGTTGGCCAAATAATGTTCTCACACTCAAACATTTCTTAAGAGGAAATTTCTTTAGAATTGCAAAAAAATGTCATAATCAGTTAATTTTGTTATTTTTAAAACGTTAGTTGACGCGAAGTTGTCGTAAGTGGCAAAAACGAAATTTTACAGTAGAGCGTTTTTTCTACTTTTCTGTGCTTTAGCTTGAAATATCAGAACAAAATTTTACATGTGCTTAGATAATTAACTAATTTACTTTAAGGATTTCTGTTACAATATTTTACCAGGTGATGTCTTGTGGTGTGGAGTGTATAACAAATTTGCATAAAAAAGTCAATTTCGAAAAAATGGCACACAATAACTTCGCGCAAAAGTGTCGATATATCCAACAAATAATTTTTTAATCTTCTTAAAAATTGGCCTTGCCCAGCCAGGTCCCTTTTCCTGTGGAATGTTACAAACATAATTAATTTTTCTTTGTTGGCAATTTGTTCAAATTTTAATGCTTCAATTATTTTAGTACAAATAAATTTGTTTATGTAGAAAATAATAAATGTATCCTAAAAAATATTCGAAATAGTCTTTTTTATTGTATCGATAATTTTGATTCATAGTATAGCTACATCGGCTTGTTTCACCGAAGTTTTCGTTTTACTTATTTTCTTTGTACTCTGTAATCGATTTACTCTGTATTCGTTTTCTGCTACATATTCGTTTCACTCTTATTAGTTTTACTCTACAAATGATTTACTCTGCATTCGTTTCACTCTTTTCAAAATTTATTTTCAAAACATTGTAATTCGATATGAGTGTAGTATAAAAAAAGCATTTTAACAACAAACAAATGTCTTAAAAATACATTCGTGCAGCTCTTTAGTTTTTAAAATCGAAACATACCTATTATATGAATCATTTAAATTTTTTTTTATTCAAAACGTATGAATAAATATATAAAGAGGTATATGTGTATTAGATGAGTTTTGGGTTCCACTCATTTTCTTAACAAATTCCAGAACCTCCATGCTAGGTTTAATTCTGAATCCTGAATTGAATATAAGCACGTGACGTGAAAAAAGTCCACGGAATTTTAAAAAATAAAAACAAACTTTTGACTCAAATGACTCAAAAAACTCTAATGTAAAATCGTATGCTTAATCTGAAAATGTTAACAGATTTTTTCAAAAATTATTCCTTGATCCAAAATTGGCCTACTTGATTCAGAATTTTCTAATTTTTTTTTTTTGCTTTTGAATTAGAAGTTTTACCCTCGCTTTGATCGCTGCAACTTTCTCAAATTAAAATGCTGCAGGATTGTTAGCTATTTTATAAAGTTTAGGAAAAATTAAAAAATTATCCAAAGTGGATCATATTTAAAAACGATTTTTTATGCCAACTTTCTCAAATTAAAATGCTGCAGGATTATCAGCTATTTGATTAAGTTAAGGAAAAATTAAAAAATTATCCAAATTGGATCGTATTGGACAGAAGAACGATTTTTAGAGCCAACTTTAGGAAAAGAATTCATTTCGTATATAATTTATTTTACTTTATTTTCTGACTGCCTACAATGACTTTAAGACAAAAATTTGCTTATCGTCAAAGTGTATATGCGTTTTGGCTTAAATGCCCTTTGCCATCTATTGCTCCGAAGAATGATATTCGACTAATAAGGGATATCATTCCCTAACATTCGTTAATTCCTCGTACGAATAACTTTGTAATTTCTTCCATAACATTTGAAGTATTTACTAATGGTTTCATGCTATTTACGAACTAAAAATAATATTAGTATACATAGTAAATAGATTCAACGAACTAATAGTTGAGCTTAAAAAATTTACAACCAAATTCATTCAGCCTGGTTTGTTAAACAAATGCGGAATAGAAGGAAATATATGGTTGCAATGTGGCCATGGCCTACTGGAAGAGTAATTTGCCCTTAAGTTAAAAAACGGCGGTTCAAAGTCCAGCTAAGGCAGAATATTTTTTTTTTTCGTTATTAGGTACTAGTATCATTCATAAATATTGCAAATGTAAAAAAAAATATTCTTTATAGAATGATTCCATTGCTTTTCGACAAAAAAAAAAGATTTTCAACCTGACCCTCTCCGATTTGGTTTAAACTTTGTGTATACTTAGTGTTGGCTACAATTTAGAAAATAGATTTGTAATTTTCATTTTTTCAAGTGGTTACTGAGTTACAGGTACTCAAAAAATTGAAAAAAGTCGGTTTTTTTTCTTGAGCACTGTTTTTCATTTGATCATAACTTCGGTTAAGTTTGAGATAGAGCAACGATTTTAGATTTAATATATATTTTTTCCAAAATTTTTAAAAATTAATTTTATGAAAATATATTTTTTAAACTTTTTTGCAAAAAAAAAAATAACGTAAATATTTTAGAAATTTTACAGTTTTATTATATACAATAAGCCTTTTGAAAATATCTATAATATAAATCTAAAATCGTTGCTCTATATTAAACTTAACCGAAGTTATGATCAAACTAAAAACAGTCCTCAAGAAAAAAAAACCGATTTTTTCAATTTTTGAGTGCCCGTAACTGAGTAACTACTTGAAAAAAATAAAAATTACAAATTGAATTTCTAAATTGTAGCCAACAATACATGTATACAAAGGTTAAACCAAATCGAAGAGGGTCAGGTTGAGAGTGTTGTTGAAAAGCAATGTAATCACCCTATATCGTCGCTTGAAAAAATAAGTGTCGTATGTGAAATTTTGCGTTTATGAGATTTTTGAGAAAAAAGGTCTATAAATTCTAAAAAAAAAGCGGTAAGTCCACAAAAATTTCAATATCTATTGTGAAATGTGTTTGCAAATAGGTCTGAATTTCTGAAAAATATTGCACCACTAGATTTTTAATTATAGCCTTTTTTCTCCCCTGTCAAGGCCCCCTTCCCCCCAGTGGACGCCAATGCTGACCCCTATAGAAATTTTGCTTGCCTAAGCCTATCATATACAACCCACGTAAAAATTATTTCCAGCTAGATTCTTCTTTTGAAAACAGTGCTTCTTTGCAAAATATGTTAAGCCAGTTAATTTTTTATGAAAAAATGCTTAAATTAATGCTCAATTGTATTTTCCATATATCTTAATTTTCATCGTTTCGAACGTTTTAAACGAAACACCACTGTTTGATCAGTAAAGTGTTAAACTTTTAAGTATATTATAATTGTATGTTTTTGGCTATTACTTTAACTTGTTAGAATACTTCAATATTCAGGATGTATCCGAAAAGTGTTGCGCTTCAATTGCAGCCTCTGATTGCATACATAATTTGATTATGTATGAGTTAGAGTGTGACAAATAGGCGAATGAATGTGTGTGCGTAATACATGCATACTAAACAGCAATTTATAACGGTATATTCTCCGATTAGAAATGACATTTTGGGGGCGTGTAAGTGCAAGTGTGTCTTTATTTGAGTGCGTGTGCTTGTTAGTTAGTCGCTTTGATATTTTAGTATCTCAATTACAAAATGCAAATGATCGCTGTAAATTGATACAGTCAAAATACACACTAACACCTATTGAACTCTGTGTATAGAAATATATGTACATATATAGTATGTGTGTAAACATTATATTATTCGGGTATATTGTGCAAAACTATATCATTATAACAACTGAAGCTTAAACTATGTTTGCTAACAAGCAGCTTACAGCTTGCCACACCTACTCTTTAGACAAGATAACAGACAAGACAACAAAAACAGCAACACAATTGTGATGAGGCTATACTGCTTGTACAGCAGACACCACAAAAGCCAGCATTAATGCTTATTCCAACGTCTTGGTGTGCCTTTCAACCTTTCGGTTTATCGTCCTGTCCATTTTGACGCTTCACCTAGCTCGGCTTTGATTTATTGCTGCAGCAGCATCGCCGTTGTAGCATTAAATTATTCGTTACAAAACTATTTGCATTGATAACCTGTGTTTGAGGCAAGTGCGTAGGGCGTGGCATGTACGATTTTACGTGAAATGTAGCAAATATTTGCATAACCTTTAAGCAAAAGAGTTAATCGTTACTAATAGCATGTTTTTTGGCTTTTTCGTATTTTACTTAGCAAACGTAATAAATAAGCCTTTCGATTACAAGAAAAATTCCATCTCTCATCCTTCTCAAGCTTAAAATATTAAAATTGCACTTAAAAAAATATACAACAGTTTCTTCGCATTTTAGTTTTATATCCTTCTTTTGCACATTCCAACAAATGCAAAAAAAGTCCAAGCATAACTGAAGGCTTCAATTAGGCTTTTCTTTTCTACACAAAGCAATGCAGAAGGCAAGTTTAAAACAATACCAGGCTATTGTTATTGTTGTTTTTGTTGGTGTCGTTGTTTTTATGCTGTTTAATGTATTACTTCCTGTCGCGCTTCGAGCATCCTTTTCAAAAGTTTTTGTGTTTCTTTTCTTGGCAAACAAGAGGAAGATGAAAAACAAAACGACAAAAGTCTCTGAAGACAGCACGGAATAGCAACTGAAGTAAAGAAAATAAAGCTTTTAAATGCACTGTGAATTTTTTTTTAAAAGAGTCTGAAAAGAACTTAATGCAAAGCTCGTCGTGGTTATATACGAAGGACCAAGCTACAACTTGGCTATGTATGCGCTACATAATCTTACGACAATTGGAACTGCAATTTTTTTCTTTGGTTTCGATATAGGAAATTAATATTTTAAAATAAAATAATATATTTATTGGACCACCAATGTTTCCAGAAGCCGATTTTAAAGTTGAATTTTTCAAAAAAAATTTGTTAAAATAATGTGAATAGCTACGAAGTTGCTTACTCCTTGAAGTCCCGAGGCGAATTAAGCGGTAGATTATTTTTTTGATTTTTACCATTTCTTATCTGGATTTAAGAGGTCGTAAAGTAAATTGTACAACAGGATACAACAATAATTGTATAACACTCGAATAGGTATATTTAAACAATTTTTTTAGGTTTTGTAATACTCAAAAAATAAAGGAAAAAATTTGACTAAAAAAAAAAAACAATAATACGTAAAAAAGCATTTAATAAAAAAAAAAATATATAAAAAATTATGCTACAAAAAATTTATAACGTATAGGGTGAATTACAAAACAAACTACTTTTCCTTGTAACTGCTTTTTTCAGTCTTCTCTTTCAAAAAATAAGAACAAAACTGAACTAAAAACAATACTGTTGTAAAAAAAACAGATGCGTCGCTGGACACACGAGAGAAGCGAAGCTTTTTCGCAGTTTTATACGTTTCATAATTTAATGGTTTTTTTAATAAAAAAATTTTTAAATTTTAAAATTGAAAAATTTTAAATACTTAATGTTAACTAAAAAAATAATTTCCCACCAGTAAATTTTATTACCCTACATTATTATTTTACATTAATTTTGAATTATTTTTGTAAATGTTAATGAAATTATTGGGTTTTAATATCTACGTATATTATAAAGATGTAGTGTCATCGATATTTCTAGCAAATATTACATCAATAGTTGTTCTTATATTGTTGTGCAAATATTTGGATCGCTTGTCCTTCGCAAATTATATATTTATCAAAACAGCAGTGTTTAAGGCTTAGAATTTTTATGAAACTGATTTTTTTATATTTCAAAAGTATAGTCTTTCTGACGTTAATGTCCAATTATAATAGAAGTAACGTAATGTGATCTAATGTCAGTTCAGCAGTGCGTTCTTTCACTTATTGTTTGAAACAATGCCTTCTTACACAAGTGGTTTAAATAAACGTAACGTAACGTGACGGGAATAAATAAGTGCATTTTAGATTTCTACGTTACTTTACATTACGTCTTGTCAAAAAGCAACTGAATATTGTATTTTTACTTCTACAGCTGTTTTTGTAGGTGTTGGGCCACAGTGTTTCGTCTGCATTCATTCTCTTTAGACTCATTTATCTCGAAACTACTTTTTTCGACATGATGTTGTAGAAAAAACAAAAACTATTTAGCCGAATCATCTGAAATTTAAAATTGCTATTCATAACAACGGTGGCTATCGCTGGAACTAGAATCAAAGATTTAATTAAAGAACGTCGTATATTTACACTTAATAACCGGTAGAAAACAAACTGTTTAAAGAACTTAATTTTCAAAAGCGCGTCATTCTGTCAATTTTTCATATTTTTTTTTCTAGTGCCAGCCATAGCTGCACTCATAGTGATTAATAATATTTTAGGTTTTCATTTTTCAGATAAATAGTACAGTCAAAATCTACAACACTGCCTATGCCCCTTTTCCTTGAGAGCGTCTCATTGACCGCCATTTTGAACAAGATCAACAATTTTTTAAATTAAAAAATATTTTTTTATGATGAATGAGAGTTACTATACACCTTTAAAGTTTAAATATCGTTGTTCAATATTTTAACCTTTTAAAAAAATCCTATAAATACCTTAAATTTTCGAGCGCTAGACCACCATCCTTGCCTTAAGTGCCTATGTACATTCATGTCTGAATTCGCAATTAAAATCCACCCGTTCAATGGAAACTTGCTGCTTTTGTTATTTGGATAGCTAATGCAAAATGCTTTTTACTACGTTTCCATAGCGAGTTGATCCTAGGTTGGGTTTTCTTCAAGTTGACATAATGACGTTTCTAGCTCGATAGTGCTTCCATGCACAACATTGAGTCGAGTTGGACTTCTGCCAAACTATTCGCCATTTTTTCTTAGTATAAATGTGTGCATTCAGAAGGTGCAAAATTTACTAAACATTAGGGCGGGTCGATTTAGCAATCGATATTGTGCCATCGATTTTTCGATAGCTTTTGGCATGAGGGAAAAAAGTTCCACTACGACATATCCAAAAAATCATTTTCGAGGCGCCCAAATTTCAATTGATTGAGTTTTTCTCAACTTTTATTTTTAAGGTTTTTTTTTAGTAGGCCTAGAAAATGATTTTTTGGATATGTCGTAGTGGAACTTTTTTTTCCTCATGCCAAAAGCTATCGAAAAATCGATGGCACAATATAGGCAAATTTTTGTATTAACAAATCGGCCCGGTCTACGAAACATATTGAGTATGTGATCAGTATTAGTTTCCGCTACTTTATGTGCCTGCTGAACGGTTTGTTACATTTTATGTCAACGCAGTGGCAGAAATAAAATAAAATAACAAATAATCAAGAAAACCTCACTCAACAGTTGAGCAACTGTTTCATATTCCGAACGCATCCAATCTAACTCAGTTAAATCTAATAAGTTTCGCGGAGTTTCGTGGATTTAACGAAATTCAACTCAACTCGCGTTTCCATGGGAAGTTAATCCCGAGTCAACCTCGATTTAACTCGCCATGGGAACGTAATACTTGATCGATAATTGTGATCTGCAGCATTATAGCTTCACGTATTCACAATAGAATATGTAGGGCAGCTAATGAACAATCCCTTTAATAAATTCCTGTCATCTACTGCAAAATAGCTTCAGTTAATATTGTATGAATCACACCATGCTAGAAATGGTTGGTTTGGAGTAGTGGCTAGTGTGTAGAACTCTCGATCGGAAGGCGCAAGTTCGATCCTCACGCTCGCAAGAAATATTTTTAATTTTTTAAATCCTCTTGTTGTAATAGACGTAAGTAAAAAAAACAACAACAATTCTAAGAAAAAGGTGAATGGAATAAAGTGTCGTTTTTCAGATTTCACTCAAGCAAATCACAAAACAGGGCGTAAAAAGCTTCGCTTCAATAAAAAGACTATATTAGTTAATAAGGTCCCCACTCGCTTTCCTGTTTCATAGAAAACCATTTGTCTTCACTCTTATCTGCAGTTATTCAATATAGAAAAATAAAACAAAAATAAAGAGCAATTAAAAGAATATGCATTGATTTGCAATGGCAGTATTAATTGTATAGATTTCTTGGTGTTTTTAATTTCTAAAGTTTACATAGCAGTACTTTTTTAGCAAAATTCTTGTTGTGACCGCTCCTTGTCATGAGTGTTATGTTTTACTTTATTTGCTCTAATATTTATTTTTGTTACTGATATGACGTCAGATGAATTACTGCAAGAAAATACATGCTTTATGCATTTCATTTTTACTAAATAAGTGGCATTTTAAAGAGTTAAATAAACTTTAATCAGCAGATTATGGTAAGTACAGATAAATATGTCATGAGTCTTGTCTCTCATTTTGCGGTTTTAAGTCTTGAAAATAAAAACATTTAAAATGTTTGTATTTGACTGCTTAGTTTTGAACTGCTTCTTATAATTTATTCTTTTAATGCAGAATTTTTTGAAACAAAAATATTGAAAATCCTTACTAGTCTTGAGTGTTGTTTCAGCAGCAACGTCTATGCGAATTATTAAGCCTTTTTTTATTTAATTGAAATGTTCAGCCTAAATCAACTGAATTACCAAATGCTGAATTTCAGAGTAGGTATTAGGAGAAAAATATTTTGACAAAACACGGTATGAGGAGCATAAACGAAAGTACACTCGCGCTCAAAAAAAAAAAAACCGAGTTAATAATTTGATAACAAATCTTATTTTTCTTGAATTATAACACAGTGTGTCAAAACCATAAAAAACAAACACATCCAAACTTTATAAAAATTCTTAAAGAAGAAAATGTTGAGAGTCCATCGCACTTGATTACACTTCTCAAGATCATCACAATTTTTTTCAGCTTATTTTTAAAGTTGAAGTGTTCGAATTTTGTAGTGGCGACATTAATTGCATTTTTACAGTCATTTGGACTATTGCAAATGAAAATTAAAATTTACTTTTTTTCAAAAGAATTTGATGTAAAATAGGACTGTGTAAGTCTTTAACTTTAAAAATAAGTGGAAAAAATTGTGATGACCTTAAGAGCAAAAGACCAAATTATATCAAGTTCGATGGACTCTCAACATGTCCTTCTTTAAGAATTTCTGTAAAATTTGGATGTGCTTTTTTTATGGTTTTGGAACACTGTGTTATAATTCAAGAAAAAGAATATTAGTTATTAAATTAGACATCAAATTCCAACAACAGCAGTGAAAATCATAACTCTTCTGATGCAATTATTTTTGGAGTGCCTTTAATGACAGGCGAAAATATTAAGAGCATCTTTAACCTTGTATGTCACTCTATTGAGTTTTTACCACCGCAATTAAAAGATATTTTTCGGGTAAGGCAGAGAACAACAAATCAAAATTCAAACCCTGTGATCATCGTCAAGTTCTACACTCCGCATGACCGAAATCGGGTTTTGAAAGCATTTGGTGACTACCGCAGACGTGTTAAGAAAGCCGTGAATCTGATCAATGCAGGCTTTGAAGCAGATCACAATATCTACATCCACGAGTGCCTCAGCGCTGATACTAGAAAGCTATTACATGCTGCTATTACCTACAAGAAACGAAAAAGTATTTACAATGCTTTCACCGTCCGAGGGTGTTTACACATTCGGCTACACAAAGGCTCCCAAAGTATTCGCATCAAAAATGAAAGCGAGCTGCACAGCCATGTTCTTGCCGCCGAAGGAATTTGTGAAAGATGCCCGGAAGATGAAGTTGTTCCTGCCTAAGTTTAAGTTTTATGTTTTTGCGTTATTTAATTTGTCTTTCTTTAACCTATCTATCTTCTTTTTATTTCTATTTGCTTCCTTCATTCCATTTCTTTGCGTAATATGTACACTTACTTCTTTTCTTATTTTTATTTCTTTTAATTCTTTATTTCTTATATTAAAAGTTAATAATAATGTTAACTGTGCTGCAAATACGCGTCTTTTTATCTCAAACCATATCCGTTGTGAGTTCGAATAATTACGGTCGTTGTTGTTCTAGAGACAATCTCTATGCTTTAATTCGAATATTAAGCAGGCAAGCGACGGGACTACAGGTATGTCATATTAATGCGCAAAGTTTAAATAATAAAATTGATGAGTTTCGGTACATTTTTGAAAACTCAAACATGGATATAATTTGTGTATCTGAAACATGGTTTCAGCCTTCTGTTCAAAATAGTGTCTTTAGTGTAAAGGGTTATAGATCATTTCGTGCGGATCGAGAGTCTCATGCCGGTGGGGTTGCAATTTTTGTTAAAGATGGTATTACATGCAACTTAATCAGTAAATCAAACTCTGAAGATAATATTGAATTCCTATTTGTTGACATAATCTATGAATCCAAAAAACTACTTGTCGGCACAGTTTATAGGCCAAATCGTTATGTCCATACAGAAAACTTAATGTTGAAAATTGAATCGGTGGTAAGCTCCTATGCTGACATCATAATTTGTGGCGATTTTAATTGTGATTTATTGGTTGAAACTCATTTATCTGATGATATGTGTGCACTTGGTCTTACGTCGCCAAACTGCACCACACCCACACACTTTTCCAAAAATAGAAATTCGCTGCTAGACCTCTTTTTTGTCGGTGATAATGATAAAGTCTTACTTTATGACCAGTTATCTGCTCCTGTTTTTTCCAAGCATGACCTGATTTTTCTTTGCTATAATTTTCAGCTGCTAATATCAGAGCAAAAAATAACTTAACCGAGATTTTACAAATATAGATTTTAGCTCTCTTCAGACAGAGCTCAATCACGTCGACTGGACAGAAATTTATCACATGCTATCAGTAAATGATAAGTTAGATTTCCTACAACGTAACGTGAATTCATTATTTGAAAAACATGTTCCTCTTAAAACTAAAGTTGTAAAGCACTATCTAAGGCCCTGGTTTTCCAGTACCCTTAAAAGTTTAATGAAAAAACGTGACGCAGCGTATAATAAATGGAAACGTCTCAAAACACCCGAGCGTTATAATATTTTCCGCATATGCAGAAACAATGTGGTCAGGGCGGTGAAAATTGCCAAGTTAGCATATTATGAATCTAAATTTAGCTCTGCCATAGGCAGCAAAACGAAGTGGAATATTATTCGGCAAATTGGAGTTGGTAGAAATATTTCGCTTACAGACACTAGCGTAGACGTCGAGGCTCTAAATAACAAATTTATAGATATACCTATGTCAGCGCCCAGTGTCAACTGTTGTCGCATCTTTCAGAGATCTATCAACTCGTACTCAGCTTTTAATTTTCAATGCGTTGAATATACAGAAGTACTGCGAAGTTGCTTAGAGATTAAATCTAATGCCGTCGGTTTCGATGAAATACATCCCAGGTTTTTTAAGTTACTTCTTCCTGCTCTAACCCCTTTCATTATTAACATTTTCAATACCATCATAACGAAATCAGAATTCCCTGCTATTTGGAAAAAAGCTAAAATTATTCCCATCCCTAAAACTGGTAATGAATTCCGCCCCATAGCAATTTTACCATATCTATCAAAAGTTTTTGAAACGCTGATGTACTACCAAATAAACAAATTTCTTTTGGACAATAAACTGCTAACTGACAGACAGTCAGGATTCCGACCTAAGCGTAGTTGCGTGACTGCTCTACTTGACGTCAGCGATGAAATTCGAAATAACCTCGATCGCAATGAAATCAGTTTCTTGGTTTTGCTAGATCATTCGAAAGCTTTCGACACGGTTGATCACCAAATTTTATGTTTGAAATTATTAAATGTGTTTAATTTTTCCGCCACTGCAACTCGACTAATGACCTCTTATCTCACAAACAGATCACAAGCCGTTAATATAGGCAGCGTTACTTCCAATTTCTTACCTGTAAACCGTGGCGTTCCTCAAGGCTCTGTAATGGGCCCTCTTTTATTTTCGGTTTATATAAACGACTTACCAACTGTGCTGCAAAATTGTGGTATACAAATGTACGCTGATGATGTACAACTGTATACTAGCTGTCGCAAATGTGATATTACCACGTGTGTTGATAGTCTGAATGCTAATTTGTGTAAAATTTACGATTGGGCTTCCGCTAATGGCTTAAGCATAAACCCAAATAAGTCAAAATGTTTAATTATAACGAGAAAACATAACTCTTCTTTGCCCTTTCCGGACGTTACGATAAATGGGTCATGTATTGAAGTTGTAAAAACGGCAAAAAATTTGGGTATTACCTTCAGCAGCACTTTAGATTGGACGAATCATGTCAACATCACTGTAGGAAAAGTTTATGGTATGCTCCGTAGCCTATGGGCCACACAGTTTTTCACCCCCTTTCACATAAGAATGTTATTAGCTAAAACGTATCTTGTCCCCACCTTATTGTACGGATCCGAAATTTTTGCATACTGTGATGCTGCTAGTAAGCGCAATTTGAACGTTTCCTATAACAACATCGCTCGTTATGTCTTCGGACTTAAACGAACCGACCGTATATCCCAGTATGCAAAAAAAATATTCAATTTGACTTTTGACAGTGTTTTGAACTTGAGGGCGTTAGTTTTTCTGCACAAAATTATTTTTACCAAAGAGCCAGTTTACCTATATAATAAACTAAAATTTTTAAGATCTCAGCGCGGAAACAACCTAGTCCAACCAAAACATGCCTGCTTAGCGTCCGAACGTCAGTTCTTTGTTAATTCCATACGTCTTTGGAACTCACTTCCACCGTATCTACAGCGTATTTGCAATACAGCCATATTTAAATCTAAATTATCAGATTATTTGTCTTCCTTCTAACCAAAACTTTTATCTATTTTTACTTGATTCGCTATTCTATTATTTTTCTTCATTTATCTCTTTTCATTCGATTTCTTACTTAATTCATTTCTTTGTAATGATATTTTTCTCTCTTAATTTAAAGTTATTTTATTTTTTTTTTTTAATTTTCAGTTTTAAATTCTTATAGTCGTTTTTTTAAAAAACTGTTTTTGATCTCAATGTATTAAATTAATTAATTTCTGTTCAAGTTATGTTTAAGTGTTTAATATTAAAAATTTGTTGATTTATATCCACACATGTTATCGGTGCTTAACTATAAGTTTATTTCTTACAAGCGCTTATAAATAAATAAATAAATTAAATTAAATTAAATTAAATTAAATTAAATTATTAACTCGGCTTTATTTTTGAGCGCGAGTGTATCACAATTATAGTCTGGGAGCTAGCGTTGCATATGAACAAGTCATTACACGGTGTTACAAAAAAGAAATTTTTTTCTGTCCAATGAACCAAATGCACATATTCGGAAAGAGGGAAAAATATAAAAATACACGTGTATCGTCGATTTTCATATACACGTCAGAATATTTTTTTTTTTTTAAGTTTGAAGTATAAAGCTCGTAGTGGCCTGTGTGGAAGCCTTTGGACCAATTTTTAACCCTTTTTCAGTGACCTAATCGAGCTGATTTTTTGCAGGCAGACTCGTGGAAATGTCTGTAGCACGTCAAATTTTTTAAAAACAATTTTTATCAATTCTCAGATTTTCCCCAATTTTTATTATTTTAAAAAAAAAAATATTTTTTTCACTTTTCTTGGAATATAGTGGCGGCTGATTTTAAAATAACAGCCGCTCGTGGTCGAGGTAGCACTATTCCATATGACCAATTTTTTAGATTGCACGAAGATCGGGAAAAAAACTTGGCTTATTGTTGTGACATTGATTCGCTGTTTGCAAAAATCGGTTACCCACATATTTCAGAGGAGTGGCGACTTTTCATCGATGCATCGGTCAACAGCCTTAAAGTCGTGCTGCTTCATATCGGCAACACACATCCATCTGTCCCGATCGCATATGCCACAAACATCAAGGAAACATACGAAGGCATGGAAATAATATTACAGTTGATAAAGTACAAAGAGCATAATTGAAAAATATGCTGCGATCTGAAAGTGGTCGGTTTACTCATGGGTGTTAAGCGTGGATTTCCAACCCACCAGTGCTTTTTGAGTACATGGGAAGGTCGAAAAAGAGATGAGCATTACATTGAATTTAAGTGGAAGCCGCGAACATGCTACAAAGTAGGCGTAGAAAGTATAGAGAATCTACCATTGGTGCAGCCGTCTCAAATCATTTTGCCTCCATTACACATTAAGCTCGGTCTCGTATCAAATACTGGTCGGTCTCGTTAAAAAACTGGATCGTAATGGCGAGGCCATTGCAACTTTGCGCAACATTTTCCCGAAATTGAGCGGCACAAAGATTCATGCAGGTATTTTTTTTAAGAAGTCATTCAGTAACTTTATGTTTTTTAATGATTTTTTTGATTTAAGGTGTTTTATTTTATTTAATGGTCCGCAGATAATACAAATAATTGCAAGTTCTGAATTTTCATCAAAATTAAATGCTATCGAACAACGTGCATGAAAAGGTACAGTTGCCGTTATTGAGCAGTTTCTTGGCAACAAACGAGCTGCCAATTATAAAAATATTGTCGCAGAAATGATTTCGGCATATGGCGAAATGGGCATTTTAATGTCGCTAAAGATCCATTTTCTTCACAATCATTTAGATTTTTTCCCTAATGATTTAGGAGCTTGTAGCAATGAGCATGGCGAAAGGTTCCATCAGGACATTGCGGCTATTGAAAAGCGCTTTAAAGGAAAAGATATTACCCATATGCTTGGCGAATACTGTTGGTCTATTTGTCGCGATACTGAAGCAAATGCTTACAACCGCAAAAATAAAAGGCCTAAATTTCTTTAAAAACATTAAAATTTTTAATGTAACAATTCTTTATTTTTATAAAACAAAAGTTATAAAAAAAATTGTTTTTTTAACGAACTGAAACCTTAAAAAAACCAAAAACCATTAAAAAAAAAATATACTTCAAAGTTAAAAAAAAAAATTCTGACGTGTACATGAAAATCGCCGATACACGTGTATTTTTATTTTTTATTCCCTTTCCGAAAAAGAAAATTTGGTTCATAGGACAGAATGTGTGTAACACGGTGTTATATTCCGGCTCAAATTCATTACAGTAATAGCTTTCCCCCAATGCAAATGAGATCTGAGCGTCAGCTGCTCCAGTAGCGGTGGAACTAAAGTTGGCAGACTGTCAAAGTTGTAAAAAAAATTTACGGCACAAGTAATTTTATTCTACGCCAAACTTCGTGGGATGGATTTTCAGATTATTTTTAACCAAAAAATATCTGTCGCTGTTATGCAGAGAGTGTATTATACTTCAGTCACTAGTATGAACTTGTTGAAAATGTTCAAGCATAAGTTAATTTCATATCTTATGAATTTCATACAAGTGAATTTTCATACTTTTACATTAACAAAGAATTGAGAATTAATGTTTGTTTTTTTTTTATGTAATCGATTTTGTCAATCAGTTATGTTTCATTTTTTATGAAAAAATTCTTGCTTATTTCACTCTTTTTAAAAATTTCTCCAAGAAGAAAACAGCCTTTATTTAAAATTAAGCATCGTTTTAGTAGATTTTTAGGAAAAAACGACAAAAATTGCATACACTTCTTCAAAAAATAATAAAAAAGTACTTTAACAGAATTTCTAAAGCACGTAACAGTGATTTTGGATTCTGCATTTATTTTCACAATAGTAGCCAAGTTCAAAATTGATAAAATTTAAAAATTTCTCCATTATATCCATATATTTTGAAATTCAATCATATAAAAAATTCGTTTCAAAATTTCACAGTTTCATATACAAAAGTAAAAATTGTTTATGTTCTAAGCTATGAAACTTGTATAAAACGCGTTGATTGCATTTTCAATATCGACATTGGTTTGGCGTTTTGTCATCAGAAAAATAAGCGTGGAGAACCATCTGATTGTTACAATAGGGCCTTGAGGCCGCAGTAACTAGGTGACTAGCTCCGTCCTCACTTAACTATCTATCCCATTTGATTATAACGAACATCCGTTGAAACTGAACATCGCTTTTCTGCTTATCTGCTTTTTGTACTTTCAAAATTCCTATCTCTACTCTTGGCAGCCCGACAGAACTTTTAGGTTTATATTCAAGCAATATCAAAATTTAAGCCAAAACACTTTTGAAAATAAGAAGATCAATTTAATTTGTTTAAGGTATATTATTTGCTCGGCAATCATCCTTAAAATCGTGCTTAGCAGAAATTATTGACTTCTTAAAAAAGTGTTTAATGACTCGTAATATCCACTGTTTAGAATCATATGAAATCCCTTCTTAATTGTAAAAGCATATGATTCATGAGCTTTTTGCAACAACTTGATAAGCCACATGATTTCGAAAAGGGATTTTTAAATTTCGTTTTGCAATAAAGTAATGCAATAACAAAAACAATTTTTAAAACTTAAAACTTGATTGTATTGATTTGTTGTTATGTGGCTAATCATGTTCTTGCAATAAACCCGTCAATTGTAATACAACAATTTTGTGAGTATACGATTGTGGAAAATATTTAAGCCATGCGGGTTTCATTGTATTCAACCAGAATTAAGAAAACTGTTTTGGCTTTTTAATTTAATAAATGTCCATTCGACAATTTATGTCCAAGTTAGAAAAATTCTTTATGTTGCAATTCTTAATTTTTTATATATTTTAATAATAAGATGATTAACCCTCACTTTGGTACCAATTTTTACTACAGAATCTGGCACTTTTTATATTTGTAAATATTTTTTTCACACATTCTGTTCTGCAAGAACATGATAAGCCACATGAAAAATATTTTGAAATAATCGACTCTAAAGTTTTGAAAAAATTTATTTTTGTATGAAGAAATGGAATTGAATACGGAAACTTTTTCAAATATTTTAGAAAATTAGCAAAAAATTGCGAAAATTTCTTTAGTGGTAATTGGCAATGCATTGAGTAATGTATTTAGTCTACAAAATTGATTTCTTAGATCATGTGGCTTATCACGTTATTGCAATAAGCCCATCAATTATAGTTTACAAATAATTGTTGTATTCCTTTATGTTTAAGAAAAACAAAATTTTGAACTCGTCCGGATCAATTGTATTATAATTTTAATTCATAAATGATTATTTGAAAATCAGAACAGATCAATTGAATTTTAGAAAAGATCAATTTCAATTAAGAAAAGATCAATAAAAATTCGGAAAAATTTATTGATATAAAAAAGTTTCGAATAGATCAATTGAAATTCTGAAATTCTATTTAAAATTCAGAATACACCAATTAAAAATTGGAAAATATCATCTTCATTTAAAATTGACTAAAGATCAATTAAACTTCAAAAAAGATCAATTGAAATCTCAGATTTATATGCTCTGAATTTCAATTCATCTATTCTAAATTTCAAGTGACTAATTGTGAATTTTATCATCTAATGGTATCTTCTAAATTGCAAAAAATTAAATTAAAAAATTAAATTAAATTTATCTTTTTCGAAATTGAAATAGAATGTCTGAATTATAATTGATCTTTTCTGAGTAGTACTTCTAATTTCGGGATTTCGGGATACATAATTAAGAATTCCAGGATTTGAAAAACACGTAAAAAGTAATTTTTAACGAAAAAAAACGGATTCGAGTGCAAGGTATGTAAGTAAGGATATTGTTTTAAGATTAAGTGTGCATCGGTACGCTAAGAAAGAAGCGTACATTTCTTGCTAAGGACAAATTTATCTTTTCTCGTCAGTTATGGCAGTATTAGCGAATAGAACAGATATTTTTTTACAAACGTAAAATAAAAAAAATTCTAGAAAATTCCTTTTATTATATTGAAATAAAAATTTGAATCAAATACTTTTGACTAATAAAAAACCTGGAAAAAAAAGTTGGTAACAAATATTGCGTGGAGTGCATTTCAACCATATAAAAGGTTTCGGCCGAGTTTCTATTGATCAATTGTGTTGTTAGTGTTATTAAATATTTGTACACAAATGATGGAGAACTGAACCTACGAGTCTCATGTGAACTCCGAACGTCTTATGTTTTCAAGAAGAATTACGGTAGTTTTGAAAACTACTTGAAAACAATGTTCTTGGTTTCGTTGTTAGTTTTTTGCTGCGGCAAAACCATTGCTTTTGCTCGAGAGTTTTTGTATTTCATTGCTGGGGTAATTTTTTTAAACTGAAATGTAAACATATTCGTGCCAATTTTTTTGGCCAATCTCTTAATTAAGGAAAAGTAAACAACCTGTCAAGAGTTCCTTATGATACCATGCTAGCGCTAGAAGATATTCGGGTTCATGGTTTACCGAAATTGGTAATTCGCCAATATCTCCTCTCCTCTACTACTTACTTACTTAGTTGGCGCTACAACCGTATGTCGTTCTTGGCCTCATCTAAGAATTTGCGCCAGCCATTTCTGTCTTTCGCTTGCTGGCGCCAGTTAGAAATTCCAAGCTTCGTCAGGTTGTCCTCTACTAGGTCTTTCCAACGAAGATGCGGTCGTCCTCTTCTGCGTTGACCGCCGCTGGGTACCGAATCGAATGTTTTCTTCACTGGAGCATCGTCTTTCATGCGCTGAACATGAACAAGCCAGCGAAGCGGCTCGATTTTAATGCGCTTGACTATGTCGATGTCAGCGTACAGCTCATACAGTTCATCATTCCACCGTATTCGGTACTCGCCATTGACGCAGATTGGTCCGTAGATCTTGCGAAGAATCTTTCTCTCAAATGCTTCTAAAGTCTTCTCATCTAAACTGCTCAGCGTCCAGGTTTGTGATGCATAAAGTAGGACGGGCATGATGAGCGATTTATAGAGCGTGATTTTCGTTCGTCGAGAGAGGGCTCTGCTTCTCAATTGCCTACTGAGCCCAAAATAACACCTGTTGGCAAGAGTTATTCTTCGCTTGATCTCATCGCTCGATCTGCTGATGTCGTTGGTTGAGTTAATGCTGGATCCCAGATAGACGAAGTTCTTCACAACCTCGAATGAGGTATTGTCAACGGTAACGTGGGTTCCAAGACGCTGGGACTGTTTGTTTGTTGACACTAAGTATTTCGTCTTATCTGCATTCACTGCCAGACCCATTCGACTTGACTCTCTTTCTAATCTGGAAAATGCTGCACTGACTTCGCGCGTATTATGGCCAATGATATCGATGTCATCAGCATACGCAAGCAGCATAACACTCTTGTAGAATATTGTGCCACTACGTCTCAGATCAGCAGCTCGGATGATCTTTTCCATCATTAGGTTGAAAAAAACGTACAATAAGGAATCACCTTGTCTGAAACCTAGTTTGGTAATAAATGGTGGAGACAGGTCCTTCCCGATTTTAACTGCGCTGCTGGTGTTGCTCAGTGTCATCGTGCAAAGTCGTATTAGTTTTGCAGGAATACCAAATTCAGACATGGTGGAGTACAGGTGCTTCCTTATTGGGCTGTCGAAGGCGGCTTTGTAGTCGACAAAAAGATGGTGGGTGTCGACTTGTTTTTCTTGAGTCTTCTCCAAGATTTGTCGTAGCGTGAAAATCTGGTCGATGGTGGACTTTCCAGGTCTGAAGCCACACTGATAAGGTCCGATCAGTTCGTTTACAATGGGCTTCAATCTCCTCTCCTCTATGTCGGACATAAAATTGTAGATCAAATGTTTATCTTTAAAAATGGCTTTAACAGTTTCAACGTAACACCAATAGTTTCCACGCTATGATACTATTTATTTCTAAGCAGTGCAAAGTAGAAATTTCTACTATGAGCATATTTCTTTAACTATAATTATTTTTTACAGAAATCCAGCGATTAAATTTTATCAAAATTCCTTTTTCGTACCAGGGCATTTTTTGAAACCATCTGATCTAAAATTTTGCTTTTATCATATTTTATGTTCGATATATACTATAAGAGCAGAGATATTGGCGAATGATCGATTTTGATGAGCTTTGATCCTGAATATCTTCTAGCACGTACATGGTATCAAAGCGAAATCTTGACAGGTTGTTAAATATACCTCAATTAAGAAATTTGCAAATTGGGACTTATAAGTTTAGATTTTAGATTAAACAAAATAATCACACGGGCAATAAAATACAAAAACCCTCGGGCAAGGTCAAAAGCTATGTCGTAGAAAAATACTAAGGATAAAGAAAACTTCGTTTCGACTATGAGTTTTCAAAAATGAATAAAGCCGGTGAAGACTTTTAGCTTCCAAACATTTCGTTCTACTCTAATTTATACATTCTTTTTGTTTCATTAAAGTGCTGGTAACTGGAGTTTTCGGTTGGGCCAAAATTAATTCAATAAAAGAATTTATAATTGAATTTTAATTGCCAAGTATAATTTTAAATTATTTTATGTAAGAAAACAAAAATTTATTAGTAATCAACAACAAGCTACGAATGCGGTAAACAATGCCACCGCACCCTTTTTTAAGACCAAAAAGATAGTTACTGACGTTTTCATGCACCAGCAAATGTCGCCAATCGGTTTGTTTATTGATAAAAAAACTCGCTTGTTAGACTGCCATACTTCAAAAATTTTTTACATACTTACATTTATTTCACACGCTCTATTAATGACGTCAACTTCAATTGATGTCAAATGCAAAACGTTTTATAACGTCAAATGCAGCTCTACTGATTGAGGTGTCACTGCATTTGACATCAAATTGACACACAGACGTGGCGGTGCTGTCGATACGGTTAGCCTACCACGATGCCAGTAAATCAGACAGCGACTGTGGAGTGGGTGTGCGGGTAGGTGGGTTTATAGTGAGTGCACTGCATATACATAATAATTTATATAGAAGTCATTTATATGTGTCATCATCCATCGAGCATAATTTTTGAATCGACCTATATTAATAAATTAATCACGGAATTTATACAACTTAAATGCTCAATTAAAATAATAATGATTAAAAATTAATGAAATCTCTTGCTGGTAATGGTTTTGCTATTAAGTGTGTGTCTGTGTGAGTAAGTTCGGTTGTGTTAAGTACCTATGTGTGTGCGACACTAAAATCATTTCGTTGCCGGTCTGTGACAGCACTCATTATTTTACGTATGCAATGCTTGGCTTTATGTGAGTTTGTAAGTTTGTTTTGACAGTTTTCTGCCTAACCTTGCCCAAAGGTATTTTTATGATTTATATACAGAAATTACTTTTGTGTTGATTAATTGCACAAAATGCTTAATTAAGCGAATGATTATAATTTGTGTTTATAATTGCCGATTATTATTTTTTGAATGCGTGTTCTTGTAGATTACAACAATTGCCACCAAAACTCTTATCCAGTATCTCCTCACGCACTCTGCGTTACTATTTCTCATGATTTTGTGTCAAATATTGTAGCTTTGCGCTTATTTATTTATAGCCATAAGTTTTTAACCATACTACCAACAACTAGAAGTAAAAGTACTAGTTTCATTCTTCACAGCAGCATGGAAGTCCACAGGATTTGTTCTACGTAGAGGGGCAAAGGCATAAAGGAATCTAGAATGCTAGTAAAGAAAACTTCAACCATATACGCACACTAGTAAAAATCTTTCTCGTATCATGTCCGAAACTTTCATGTAGCAAGTATAGAGCCCCAAGTTTGCAACATTTCAAATAATAATACAAAAATTTCCCAATATTAAAAAATATTTTTTTTTGTTGGAAAACTGAAAAAAAACAATCCAAATTTTTTGGGCTTTTTTAACTTTGTAGGCCCATAACGCCTAAACCATTTGCGAGTGGCCTGCAATTTTTCAGATTTGGATTTAGGAGGTAAAAATCCATATAATCCGAAAAAAATTCAAAGTTAGAGTTTTCACTATTCTATAAATGTTCCCTGCATGCTAAAGTAGATATTTTTTACACCAATCAACTTATTTATTTTCGAACATGCATCAGCTTAGAAGTTTCTTCAATCGAGAGCGGAAACATACCTTTTATACGAATGACTTCAAAAATTTATTTTGTTTTTTTTAATTCAATGGGTATGAATGAATATATAAAGAGAGAGGTACATATAACGCTGCGAACGAAATAAAAGCAGTACTCTTATATTCAGAAATGTTTAGATAAATAATGCTAGTCTACAAATTTCGTATCCGGTAAACCCATTATGATTTCTATATATACTTTCAACGCTGGTTTCAAATATGTACTTAGTTTCCTCCTATGTTCTAAAATTTTCAAGATACAGGGTGTTTTACATTTTTGGCTTATCGTGTCATGTACGGTAGTGGAGCAAAAATTTTGAGATTATCCAACGAAATATAAACAAATTTTGTATCTTTTGTTTAAGCGGAGCTGTTATCATCCAAAGTTAGAATTTAGAAAAAACTGTTGATTAAGTGTATTTTTATATGAAAAAAAGATATTTTAAATTTGGACGATTACAGCTTCGCTTAAATAAAAGATACAAAGATTGTTGATATTTCGTTGGATTATCTCAAACATTTTGCTCCGCTATCGCACATGACACGATAGTGGTTGAAATATTGGTTGAAAAGTTGATATTTTTCTAAATTACAAAATATATTTTTTTATTTTATGATGAGTAGTTTATATTCTAGGTCAATAATACTAAACACGTGTCAAAAACGTTAATTACCCTGTATCTTGAAAATTTTACAATATAGGAGGAAACTGACTACATATTTGAAACCAGCGTTGAAAATACATATAGGAATGATAATCGGTTTACCGAATACGGAATTAGTAGACTATTATTATTTACCCAACATTTCTGAATATAAGAGTACTGCTGTTATTTCGTGCGCAACTGTAAATAAGATGAGTTTTGGGTTCCATACATTTTCTTAATATATTCCAGAACCTCCCTGCAAGGCTTAATTCTGAATCCTGGGTGTAAGATAACTAAGTCTCGCGAAATAAAGTCCAGAAAGTTCTCAAATTGTGTGGCCGCCGTTTGAAGAAGTATAAAATGTGTATTTCAGATAGAGTTTTTATTTACATTTAAGTCATTAAAAAAACTTTTCACCATAATATATTTTAATTTAAAATCATTGGATTAACCCGAATACGCCATCAGATATTAAAAAAGTGTCCTTGGTTCAAAATTGGCCTACTTTATTCAGAAATTCCATATTTGTTATCTTGCTTTTGAATTAGAATCTTTACCCTCGCTTAGATCGCTGCAACTTTCTCAAATTTAAATGATGTTGATTTAAATAAGTACAAAATTATCCAAATGGGATCATCTTATGATGGACAAACGATATTCTTTAATCCGGCTTTTGGGAAAAGATTCAATTTTTATACAATTTATTTTACTTTATTTTCTGCTTGTTTGCAATGATTTTAAAACTAAAATTTGATTATAGTCAAAGAGTATATGCGTTATTGGCATAAATTCCCCTTGCCATCTGTTGCTCCAAAGAATGATATTCGAAATTCTTTAACATTTGTCAATTTTTCGTACGCAGAACATCGTAATTTCTTCCATTACATTTGAAGTATTTACTAATGGTTTCGAATTAAGAATAATATTGGTAGATAAAATTCATTCGTAAGTTGACCGTACGCATTATTCATAAAATGTACGAAGTATTAAAAAATTTACTGCCGAAGTAGAAATGTAGAAGGAAATGTATGATTGTCTGTTTTTTTTCGGTATGAGGTATTAGTATCATTCGTAAGTGTAACAAATGTATTCGTACTATATACATTTGTTTTTTTCACGAATTCGTACAATATTCATTTGTTTTTGTACGAATATAAATAAAATATTCCTTATATATACTAAACAACGTACATTCTAAGAATCATATTCGTGGCTAAAAACTACGAATAAAATTCGTAGAACGGACGCACTTATTAGTAAAATGTACATTCAAAATTTTTTGAGTGTAAGAATACTTATTGCAAAGTGTCTGTTAAACAAGGGTAAATGAAATGGTATCGTAACTTTTCACTGAGACGGCTATAACATTCTATATAAAAATGTATGGTTAAGCTCAGCTTTTAAATAACCCTATAAAAGTATGATTGTGTTCTCTACAAAATATATGGACATACTTATATATAAGTATATATATACATATATATAAGGAACACATTGTCATCTGAAATAAAAAATGCCGTAAATTGCAATAAAATTTAAAATCGATTATGATTATGATGCACCTAATCATAATACATGTTCCTGCAAAATGTTATACTACTACATCTAAAAGCGACGTTTTTATTAACAAAGTTCTAAAATCCCTAGGCTTCATTTATATAATGTTTTTATTGTAATGCGATCTATACAAAATACAATCCAATCGTCAAGTGAGTCGGTTGTTGCTCAAATCAAAGCGTGTATGGCTTTGTTAGTTGATCAGTTTGGCAGTTGTCGAGTTGGTTGATGAAAATCAAAAGATTTTGATGTTTTCAAGTTTCCTGGCAAGTCTTTCGATTGAGCTGTGTATGGTCAAATCGTCTGATTAGCTGCCAACATACATATTTTTAACTCCCGTTTGTGAAGAAATTTTTACAATTGTTTCTAAACTAATAATATATATTTGACAGTTGAAAGAAAATCTTTCAATTAAGTTTATACAGTGTATGGCCGAGAATCAATTCAATTGAAAGATTCAATTGACAATTGGTTTGTATTGTGTATGGCTCGGATAACATACGGCTTTTTTGATTTAATATGAATATATATAAAAATTTTCTCAGACCCTCCCTGCCCCTTCTGTGGACACCCATGGTAATTGGTGTTTATTACACATGTTTTAAGCAAACTTTTAAAATAAACTACTGCTCATGCTAGAACGCTTATCATCAACATGGCGTGCATTTCCTTACGCGCTTCGCTGAACACAGCACTCGAGAGAATAATTAGCAATTAAGCTGCGTTTAATAAGCATTTAAAAACATAGTCAACAATAACGAGTTGTATTTTGAAATTATGTAACCATTTTAAATACCACTTGTAGCAAGCAATAAAAAAAAGGAAACGAAAAACCGAAGCCAAGCAAAACAACCCCTTCGTGAGTTCATAAATCACAATTAGGGGTCAGGAAAACAAAAACAACACGTGCCTAAGCGACATTTAATCTGACATTTGTTAAATGTTTCACCTAAATTATTAAAATTCATTCTCCGACTATAGTAGAAAGCAGGAGCGGATTAAGCGAACGGACTTACTTTGAACGGCCGCCTGTCTGTCTTTGTGATGGTTATAGACTTCAGAACTATAAGGCCGATTGTACTCTATTTTTGATAGTCAATTTGTATCAAATACGAGATGGTTTAGGAAAAAATGGTGCCACACCATTGGTTGTACCACCAACATATCAATAAAAATTCTATATTTCAGACAGTTTCGGTCGTATTAGACTAAAATTTGTTAATTTTTTCGTATGGTTACTTTCGACAACAGTAATAAAAATGGGCATGGCCACTGGTCGCACTATAGTTGCGCCCACTTTTCATGGGATGATCGTAGAGCAATGCGCGCCGGGTATAAACTAGTATTAATTAAAGGGACTTATACTGAAATTTAATAGTGAACGACTAATATAATGAATTATGTCATAAAAAAATCCATCTTTAACAAAACCACTTACAATTTACACAACTTAATTATGTGCACATATTTTTCTTGACTGTGGTCTTAGCAGCAATCTGCTTTCTGAAAATATTCATTAGGCCTAAACGCACAGAACGCATGCATGCATCAAACATCTGGCAGTTGAATTTGAGCGAGCATCTATATTCTTTCTGATCACAAATGCTGAAAATAAATTAACAGTGCAATTTTTTTTTACATTTGCATCAACGCTCTGAAGACTCGAATCTTATATCATAGTAACCTTGCAGCTGATTATTGGGGAAGAGGTAAGGTGGTTTTCTTGGAGGCTTAGTTATGGCTCATACGCTCTAGTGACAGACGAAAGACCCTTGGACTTTCGCCAATTAGAAAGGCGTGGTGTTATTCGATTTTTTTCGACTCTTATAATTATTTGTTTTATATGTAAATTATAATTTATAATAATTATTCCTCTCAGAGTACAGAGTGTTTTCGAAATATTGTTATATAAATAATTTTGTCTTAGTGCACAATTCTGTTTATGAGTTTAATATTCTGTATTTTCTTATACAGTACTAATAAAAGAGACCAAATGATATATTGCTTGCTGAGATTAATACGCTGCTTGCTGCGATGTGGACGAGTGCTGCTTCTGCCTGTCGCGTTCTCAAGTTAAGGTTAAGTGTTCGGAGAAGTACGATACTCGGGGAAGTTCGGCGTTCAGACAACCCAGCAAACATAGACTCTTTTAAGACTCTTTTTAGACTCTTATTTATGAGGCTTTATCATCATTATGCGCTCAAAAAATACTCTTTTTAGAGTATTTTTTCCTAGGTTAAGGGCACCCCAATATGACTCCTTTTAGTGACTTTTTTATGATGCAAAAAAATAGTATTTTGAGACTCCAATTAAATACTCTTTTAAGACGTATATTTAAGACTATTTTATATCCCTTAAAAACCCTCATTAAACCCTCATATTAAATACTCTTTTATGACTCATAAAAATGACTCTTTTAAGACTCATATTAAAGACTCTTTTAAGACTCATGACAGAGGTTTTTACCCTTGTATTCCTTCATAAAAATAGTAAAGACTGTTTTATAACTTAAATAACGACTCTTTTTAACACTTTCAAAATAAAGACTCAAATGATTTTTTTTTTATACCTTATATTTAGCTAATTGCTTTCTAATATTTAATTGTCCACTGCTTAGAAAAGACTTCATGGTTTCCAAAAAATTGTTATCATTAGTTCGATAACTGAAAATTTCCTCATTCGCTTCCTCATATTTTTCACTTTTTTTCTCCAATCTCCACCTATAAACGAATTTTTTATTTTCTTAAAATTTAATTATGTCAAAAGACTCTCTCTTGCACTGTTTTCTTGACATTATTATTCATGACAGTTCGTGATGTATTAATAAGAACTTACTTGATTATTTGTTAAATTAAATATGTTTAATAATTAAAAATGAAATAATTCCCACGCACTTCCACTCACAATAAATATTTCAATTTTGTGTATAGTGCTTGCGCGCAAAAAAATGCAGCAAGAATGGAATTCCCCGTATTTTGGCGCCAGCATAGTAAGCACCTTTTCTGTACAGGAATTAAATTCGGAAGAATGACAGGACAGCATAAAAATTAATATGTTTAGAGTCTTTTTTATGAGAACTCATGAAGCACTCATAAAAAGTATTCTTTTCTGATTCCATTTCATGAACACGTATAAAAAGCTTTCTTTTATGATTCCATTTTATGAACACTCATAAAAAATGCATAAAGTGGATTCTTTTATGAGTCGGTTTTATGAACACTCATAAAACCAGCATAAAAAGGATTCTTTTGTGAGTCCTTTTTATGAGCACTCATAAAACGCGCATAAAAAGTTTTATTTTATAAAAGGATTTTTTTATAAGTCCTTTTTATGAACACTCATTAAACATGCACAAAAAGGGATTATTTTATGAGTCCTTTTTATGAGCACTCATAAAACACGCATAAAAAGTATTCTTTTATGACTCCTTTTAATGGATACTCATAAAACTCGTATTAAAAGGATTCTTTTATGACTCAATTTTATGAACACTCATAGCTCACATAGATGACGCATTTTAGAGTCATATTTTTTGAGGGCTCATAAAATGTTTGCTGAGAAGATACGGTGATAACTACTACGCTTAGACAAGACTCGACTACAGTGCTTTCGTGTAGCAATTTAATAATCTTTACGTTAAAACTTTCCGCTCCAAATATGGCGTGAATTACCTTACTATATATGTAGATATAAGTATTTTTAGTCAGTAAGCTTAAACGGATGATCGACCGACCGAAGCCGACGTAAAATAATTCACACAAATACTACCGTTGATGATCAATTGACCGAAGCCGACGTAAAAGAATCCACAGCTATCGCGACTACTGTGGATGATTGACATGACCTATTGAATCCGACGTAAAATAATCTTAAATGTCTAATTTTTAATAAGGCTGTTTTATATTTTCGTAGTAATTTAGTAGCACAATATTAAGTAAAAACAAAGACAATAATAGAACCTAAGTATTTAAGGATATAAGCAAATAATATTTATGTGATGGCATTACGCTCCAAAAAACGGAAGTGATTTTTGACTTAAATTACAAAATTTGCAAAACTCTCTGAATTGGGCAAGGCTTTTTGTATGCAACTTTTTTTGAGAAGAGTTTATTTTCTAAGTTATCAAATTTTATAAACTTCTGTGGCTTTTTTTTATTTGGTGTTAAGTGACTTAAATTTCAGTTAAATTGTGTGAAAAGGTAATAAGGTAGTTAAGTAATTATGTTATTTAGTAATTAAAAAACAAATTTAATATATTGCCCTTTTCTTGCCTCAACAATTTTTTAATTATCTTTTGCCAATGCCTTCCATTTTTACTAAAACAAAAAAGTTTACGAAACATTTACTTAACATTTACGAAAAAGAAAAACTACACTTGTGAAACAGTGCAGTCGATTTTATCATCATGGTTAATGAATTTATGTAGAAACTACTTAAATTAATAAAACTAAAATGTTTCTCTTAGATAATATCATAAAATAATAAGTTTTTAATATGTTTTAATATTTTGGTCTCGGTAGACTTTTCTGTTGAAAAGCCCGTAAACGTAAAACTAAATGTATATATGTATAATGATTCACCTTTCGGCAGATCGTTGCAAAAATTCAACTCGTTTCCAAGTAGTAGACGGTACATAGCACTACGCTTTCGAGCCGTATCTTTGTATGTCAAACCGTGCGCTATTAAATGTATATCTTCCCATTTAAACTGCATGGAAATTATAGCAATAGTCAGCTGTAGAGTGCAATTTTTAACGAATCGCAGTACCAAGAGATTCCCAAATTCTAAGCCAAAGATTACAATGACCCGCAAGCGCACCAAAAACAAAAGTTAATGTATCGATTTGACAACAACCACTCTTAAGATAGCAATCTAATGTAAATTACCAAAAACTGTCACAGCTTTTTTGTATAGATTAGTTGTATGTTACGTGTAAGAAATTTTGTTTGTGTAAAAGGTTATTGTGAAAATCAAACTTTTTTCCTTAAGATGAAATTTTAATCGAGTTTCTATCACGACAAAGCTTTGGTATATACTTTTTTAGTTTTGGTATAGAAATAAATGATATTGATGCAGAAATAATTTGAATGTATAGTAAGTTACTTGTATTTTCAATATAACTTTGATAAATCTATTATTGAAAAAATGTTCTTAACACTATAAATTTTCGGGCCTATTCCTCAAATGTCTTTAAATACCAGCCCGCTCCTGGGAGAAAGTAAAGTCAACAATATGAAAATATAAAAAAATAAGTTTGTAATAAACACCCTTCTCGAAGGGTGGCAGCAAACAGGAGTTTGAGCATTCTTAAATGTTGAAAATTGCAAACGATACACTTCTTGTTGGAAAATCTTGTTTGTTCTACCATCTTCTGCTCACAACAACAATAGCAATACAGTACTATACACACTCAACTAAACATTTCATAAATCATTTTAAAAGTCTTTAATTAATGTTGACATTTTGTATGCTCCGTCTCTTTCTAGCATAAATAAAACAACACGGCACTTAAACGAGTGGCCTACGAATGGCGGTGACTTGGCCACCAACAACCGCTACAGAGCATAAATCAAAAATAGCTGCCTCCTTTTTCGCTAACTGCTTGCCTTGAGTCAGCACCACAAAACCTAGCCCACGCCAGTGTATCGTAGCTGACCACCCCGCATTCTTCCTTTGCATTCATCATCATCACCATCACCATCGATAATGTCCAGTCATTCGGGTACTATAGGCCGTAAACGGGGCGGCAGCAGCGGTGGCAGCGAATATTATTTCGGTATCGGTGGTGTTGGTGGCAGCGGCGGCGTTGGCGGTGGCGAACAGATGATACGGCGTCAGCGTTCGGCCGAGTGGCACAGTCGTCATGGCTACAGCAGCAGTGAGGACGAATACCAGAATACAGGTCAAACAGCATTCGATACACAGTTGTTGGCAACTCTACTATTGCAGAGTCAGCAGTTGGCAAGTGAGTAAATTTGTGACCTATGCATTTATTAGTGGATTAAGAAGAGGATAAGCAGAATTAGGGAGTAATAATTTTTTGGATCCCGCTAGAAGCTTAAATTAATTGACCGAGTGGCAATGATAAAGTGTATATTGTTTAGTCTAAGTTACAGTGCGTTAGTTTAGATACTTAGATGCAAATTGCAGTTATAGTAATCGTAATCTTTTAAAATTAACGATTACGATTACTGTAAATATAATGTAAGAAAAGTTTTAGTATAATTACTGTAATCAGTATACACGAAAATTAAAATTACGATTACTGTAATTGTAATAGAAAAATCTATTGATTACAATTACAGTAATCGTAATCAATGAAAATGACAATTCAAATAACTGTATTCGTAATCATGTTTTCTGTAATTTAATTACTTGCTATGTAAGTTATATCACAAATAATGGCGTTTAAAAAGAAAATGTTTACTTGAAAATCATGTAATTTAAATGTTGTTTAATTTATCTACTCACTAAAAAGCAAATACTTTTCAATTTTATTCCGAAACTACTTTATTCTGAACAATTCGTTTTTTCAATGATATAAAAAAAAACGAACCCAATAATAGGGAAGGTATAAATTGATACGAGAGAAAAAGCAATTAATTCTGAAATATTAAAAATATATATTCTGAAAAAATAAGACTAATTTTTCGGTTGACAAATCAGAAAGAGCGTGCCGCCATGGACGGCTTCAAAAAGAAGGAATTACAAAGATAATTATTCCAACAGGGCCCCACTACACACAGTAAAATTTTGCATAAAAAAATCATTGTGATACTTAGTTGATTTCATTTTACATGATTTCATATTTAGTGGTGACAGCAACATTAAAATCATTGTGATTTCATGTAAAATCATTGTAAAATCATATAAAAAAACATGCACGGACACGTCCATGGTGTGTATGTGTTGGTATTAATTTTGCAGTGTAAAATCATTATGATTTCATGTTAAATCATTATGAAATCCATTAAAATCATGTAAAAAGTTAATCAACATGATTTCATGTAGAATCATTATGATTTCATGTAGAATCATTATGATTTCATGTAGAATCATTATGATTTCATGTAGAATCATTATGATTTCAGTGCTTAAGAGTGTGTCTAAGAAGAAGTGTGCTTAAAAAGTTCCGTTAAGTTCTGGTGAACTTTTGCATATCAGAAGTTTAATCGCGAGTTGCAGGTAGCGTCGTGCAAAAATTAAAAGTGTTTAATGGAAAATACAAGTAAAGAAGTGCTAGTGGAGGTAGATGAAGCCGAAGGTAATGTGGTGTTCTTCGAAAATATTATTATCCATGAAGTTAACTATGAGGCTGAGCTCGACGAACTATTAAAACAATTTAATTTGTCGGAAGTGAAACATTACTTGAAAAGTAAGTATCTTCAAAATATGATTAAGGATGAGTTCCTAAATACATTTATGCAATACATCAGTGTGTTTAATTTTGAATTTCAAAATGTTATTTTTTTAGAATCTTCAATAAACTCCGAAAGCTCAAGGTATTTATCTAAGGAAGATATTCAGGAAGCTATACCACCCATTGGACTTCGTGCACGTTTCAGAGAAAAGTTATTTAGTTGGAGAAAAGATGAGGTATGTTTATATTAGACTCTGAGGTATGTTAATGTTAGAAGAAATAAAGTCTTATAATTATATTTTTCAATAAAGAAAATAAAATCACCTTTAAGTTCTTTTTATTTCAAAATGAGGTTAGGATTCTGCTGGATTTCATGATTTTATAATGATTCAACAAGACCATCATAATGATTTTAAATGATATCATAATGAATCAACATGATCATCATAATGATTTTACATGACTTCATAATGATTCAACATGGCCATCATAATGATTTTACATGATTTCATAATGAATCAACATGATCATGATAATGATTTAACATGATTTCATAAGGAATCAACATGACCATCATAATGATTTTACATGATTTCGTAATGAAAATTTGTTGCGATTCCTACATGAAATTCACAATGTTTTTACTATAAATCTCTATGAAGCAAAATCATTGGGGAAACATGTAAAATCATTATGTTTCTATTTGATTTTACAATGTTTTTTTTTCTGTGTGTATAAATAAAGATTCTAGAAAAGATCTTCTTTGTGAATTGCATCATGAAAAAGAAAGATTTATGCAGTTATTCAATTACAAAAAGAATGATTACGATTGCAACAATCGTAATTATAATTCTGCTGTATTACAATTACTGTAATCGTAAGAAAGAAATTTTTTTCTGCTGTGCGCGAAGTGTAAATTTTGCATTACAAGTGATTCGCTTGTTATCTGCAGGCTTTGTTGCAATGTGTTTCACAATAATTGCCTCAATATATCTAATGGTGATTTTATTGCGATCTGTAATCACCCAAATATTTTTTTTTTGTTGTGATAATTGCTTGAGAGTACCTAGAAATTGTGCCTCTTCAATAATGCAATTATCAAGAGAAGTTTGTGACCTTAAGTCATTGCTGTTGGAGTCTGTGCGTAATGTAGTCATTGACCCCCGTTCTGCCTTGCCCACCGTTACAGTAGACGCCTCTCTGCCTTCGATCAATTCTCAGCAGTCTGCGGAGCATAAGCTCGATGATATGCTCATACATAACGATAGTTCATCTACTGCTGTGTCTGCTGCCATCGATACTGCAGTCTCACACTCTGGCTCTCCTTCAATTGCTGTACCTCCACGTTCTGATGCTGTTCATAATGACTCGTTCTGCCATTGCTGCCGCCAATAATGGATATACTTGCACTCAATCTACGTCGATTGCTGAGCCTCCTCGCTCTGATCCTATTTTTGCTAGGCTGCGTTCTCGTAAATTGGGTAATACCCCTACTGCTGTGAATTGCTCTTCACCAGGCTGTGTTGTTGGAGCTGCTCCAGCTTACACTGCTACTGCTGCTCTTAATACTCCTGCTGCTTTGAACTTAATAGACGCTCAACCTGTTGCTGTTAATTGCTCTTCACCAGGCCATATTGTTGCTGCTCCTCCAACTTCTGATACTTCTGGTGCTGGTTCTCTTATGCATGCAGATGTGCTTAAATCCAATGCGATATCAGCTGATCGTGCCACTTCTAAAGCAAGTGAGTCTATTACGGTTAAACCAAAGTTAACTAATAATGGATTTTTGGGAGTAAATGAGAGTCATGAACTAGATATTATCTCTGAAAAAAAAAAATATGTTCATGTATCATCATTTAAAGTGTCTGTCTCTGAGAATGACATTATTGAATATGTGTTAAAACACACGGCGATTGATAGAAGTCATTAACTAGTCAAAAAAGATGCTGTACTCGATAATCTAAGTAGCATCTCATTTAAATTGGGAGAATCTGCAAACTTGTTTGAACAAATTTTAAACCCATCACTATGGCCAGCCAACGTGAGAGTGCGCCCATTTAAAAATTTTCAAAAGCCGGGTGCAGCGAATATGCACAGTTAGTGAATGAGAGTACTACTATTAGTTTTAGCCACAAACTTAATCTGTATTTTCAAAACATATCCGGGGCTAGAACCAAAACTGATTCCATTTATCAATAGTCCTCGCAAGGCGAGTATGATCTGATAGTTTTCATTGAAACTTGGTTTAGCACTGATTTTTTTAATGGTGAACTCTTTGACTTGGGAATTCATCATTCGTATCGCAAAGATAGAGACCCATTAAAAACAGGGCTCTCACGTGGTGGCGGGGTACTCATTGCTGCAAAACGTACTTTGCGCTCTTCTTTATGTATCTTGTCGAATGCAGATTCCATCCTAGATCAATTATGCATAACCATTGATGGACCAGTTTGCTCTCAGATCTGTGCGCATCATATATCTCGCCTAATAGCTAGGATGTAATTTATGATGCTCACGTGAATAATGTTATTTCGCTTCACTCTTCGATGGATCCTCGTAATCATCTTTGTGTATTAGGGGATTTTAACCTTAGCAAAATTCACTGGATGCGTATTGCTGCTGATTTCACTCCAACTAATGTAAATCAACTACACGAAATTAATTTTATTGATAGTATTTTTAGTATTGACTTAGCTCAAATCAATTATTTTGTTAATAAATTATATAGAATCCTAGTTTTAATTTTCGTTTCTAGCAATATTAATTTCAATATAACAGAGCGTGTTTTCCAGTTAGTCCTGCTAGTATTCATCATTGTCCACTGCTTTTAGAATTATAGTTTTTTGAATTTATGTCATGCCAGCAAAATAAAAACATATTTAATTTTAATTCTTGTAATTTCGGCATCTTAAGTAATCTTTTGAATGAAACTAACTGGACAAACTGATTTAATGGAAAAAGCACCGCAACATGTTTTTCTTTCTCTTTAAAAAAAATATTTTAAATATTTGTGAAAATAATGTTCCCTGTATTGTGCAGAAAAACCACAAGCTGCCGTAGTATACTAGTGGTCTCAAAAACTAAAAAAAATTTACGTTATAAAATTTTTAAACTATTCAAGTCTACTAATAGTGATAGTTCTAAACTCAAATTTGAGTATTATTCGAGAGAGTTTAATTTCTTAAATAAATTTTAATACAATCAATATATACTTGGTATTGAAAGTAATATAATTTCAAATCCAAAATCATTTTGGAATTATGTCCAATTGAAAAAAAAAATAGATCCCAGATTCCTTCATCAATGGTCTTTAATGGTATTAAGTGTTCCACAACAGTTGACATTGTGAATCTTTTTGCAGATTTTTTTAAATCAAGTTATGTTGATGATAGCGCGCTGTTAGAAAATGTTAATTTATGCTTCGACATTGGCTCCATTTCAGTGTCAGTCGAAGATGTTTTCAGCGCATTTTCTGACTTAAAATGCTCCACCAAGTCCGACATCGATGGGTTGGCCCCTATCTTATTAATTCAGTGTGCATCAGTACTAGCTAAGCCGCTTTGTTTGATTTTTAAAAAATCTCTGTCGTCGGGTTCTTTTATAGAGCCTTGGAAAAATGCAGCTATTACGCCAATATTTAAAAGTGGTCAAAAGAATGATATAACGAACTATCGGCCTATATCTAAACTAAGCAATGTATCAAAGCTGTTTGAGGCAGTTATTAAGCCTAAACTTTATTTCCTTGCTAAACGACACATCTGTATTGAGCAGCATGGGTTCGTAACTGGGAAGTCTACAGTGTCTAACCTTTCGCTTTTTACAAATTATTGTATATCCACTCTTGAATATGGTTCCCAAGTTGATGTCCTGTATACAGATCTTTCGAAGGCTTTCGACAAAGTATGCCATAAGGTCTTAGTCGCAAAGCTTGGGAAAATGGGATGCCATTCCACGTTCCTAAAATGGATTAAGTCCTACCTAAATGGTAGATGTTGCTACGTCTCAATCAATAATGTTAATTCATACTGCTTTAAAGTGTCTTCTGGTGTTCCGCAAGGTAGCATATTGGGCCCCTTGTTATTTGTACTTTATATTAATGACATAAGTAAATGCTTTCACTACTCAAAATTCCTACTTTATGCTGATGATTTGAAATTTTTTAGTAAGATTAACAATCTAGAAGACTCTGCACTATTGCAAGTCGACTTAAATAATGTCTTTGATTGGTGTGTCCGAAACGGGTTGCCGCTTAATATTAATAAATATTCTTTTGTTACTTTTAATAAATCCAATAACTCAGTTATAACTTCCCATACAATGGCCGACTTTCCAATTAAAAAAGTTGATACAATTCGTGACCTGGGGGTGGTTTTTTATTCCAAATTCACCTTTGCAGATCACTTAAATTTTTTGCTTCCTAAAGCTTATTCTCTTCTTGCCTTTATTCGTAGGAGTAGTTAAGAATTTATTGACCCCTAATGCCCTTTATAGCACTCTTGTAAGATCGAGACTAGAGTATGCATCAATTATTTGGAATCCTTCAGCTGCAATTCACGCTTTTAGGCTAGAAAAAGTTCAAAAAAAGGCTACTAAGTATATGTTGCGTTGTACTACTTTTAATTCGAATTTACCAGCGTATAATGTTCGTTGTCTGTTAATGGGATTGAAGACTCTTGAATGTAGAAGGAAAATTAGTTCATTAATGTTTATATATGATATCATATCTTATAACATTGATGACTCCTCTTTATTATATCTTATTAATTTTAATATACCTCCAAGGCAATAACGGTGTTTTAAACTTTTTTATCAAACATCACAGAACTAACTATGCTTTAAATAAACAAATTACAAGATCTTTGTGTTTATATAATGAATTATCTATAAAATATGTTTTTGATTTCTCTATAAAAAAATCTTCTTTCAAAAATTTTGTTAATAGCTTACTTTAGTTACTTGTAAGTTTTATGCTTCTCTTATTTGTTATTTATATTTTAATGTTTTGTTTTATGTTTATTATAACAAAATGTATTACCCTCTCTAGTCTGTAAGGATTTGTATCCATAGGCTCAATAAACTAAACTAAACTAAACATTTCAAAAATGTTATAAGCATTGACGAATTGCATGAAATGAATTTGATTATGAATGGCGCAAATTACGTCAAATTAATTTTAGCTATTTAAATTTAAATGCTGACAGTAATATTGAATTTTTTTTAGAATCTATTTTAAAAATAAAAAGAATCGATGGTTGCGTAGCATTTGCTCTTTTGGGAAAATGGTTTCTGCTGCTCTATGCATTCCAATATCCACTGCAAATGAAGAAGGAATATTTTCAGTAATTAATGTTAATAAAACAAAACTTAAAAGTAAGATAGAAATTCCCGTACTTTGTGTTCTTTATTCTAAGCACAAAAGATATCTTAAAAAAATAATGAATCAAATTGTATTCAATTTTATAAATCCAACATTATGTACGAAAAATTGACAAGTGAATTTACGAAAATTAATGAAATCAAATTTTAAAGACCATCAAAAGTGCAAATTGTCACCTTAATATGGGAAGGACGTAACTCATAATTTTTCGAAAGCGTGTTTTTTACATTTTCTGTTAGAATACACGCTAATGCAACCCTGTTTAATATTTCACAGTCATATCTTCTCCTTAATATAGAAAGGACTTTACTCAACACATGACTGTGAAATCTGAAACAGGGTTGCATTTTGGAGTATTCTAACAGAAAATGCAAAAAACACGATTTCGAAACATAATGAGTTAGGTCCTTTCTATATTAAGTTGACGAAATGCTATTTAAAATTTTTTTAACTGCATATTTTATAGTTAAATTAAATTGTAATTGTTTTTATTATTTTCATTTTAATAAATAAATACCAATAAAATTAAACTTGAATGTTTTTAGGGTTACAGTTTTTTTGCTGAAAATTCAGTTTAACAGTGAATTTACAGTTTAACAGTTTCACAGTTTACAGTTTCTGGCAATGCTCGCTGAGACCAAACTTCTTTTTATGTTTTTATATAATTTAACAATTGTTCGAATAAACTCTTCGAAATTATGTGACATTAAAGCAGAGGTTTTTATTTTAGGTCAATCGTAACACCCGCTCCAATAGCGTAAGATATCGCTGCTGGAGCGGTTTTAAGTTTCTCTGAGCAATAACATGCTAAAATAAATACATATTTTGGAAAAAAAAATTTAGACGGAATTGATCTTTTCACAAAATCGCAAATAAATGTCGTGAAATTTCACAACATTTATCGTAGTGATTTTTAATCAGTTTTTAGAGTGTAGCTTAAATATGTTTCTGCTTAAATAAAACACTCTAGCAGCGAACCTGACAGTAGCGTTTAAATTTATCATGGAAATCAAAACAAAATCGGAGAGCTGGCAAGCAATTCGTGACAAAATGTTGCGTGTCAATATGCGATCCATTTCGAAGGAACTCATCAGAGTGCTTATGCCTTGATTGAACTTAACACTATTTGATGAAGGAATGCCAAGAAGACTTAAAACGATTTGATGTTCGTGATTGGCAGATGAATATTTTTAAATAGCGAAAATTGATCGATTAATTTTTCTATTTGATGCAAGGGAAGTTGATATTCTAGAATAATTAATATTATAAGATACCAAAAAGTTGCACAAAGTTTTTAGATTTTTTTTCCATTGAAAAGTCATTTTTATGCGTTTCTTCAGAACCTTCTTTACTTACTCAGATGGCACCCCAACTAGGTCGGTTTGGGCCTCACAGAATCTATCAATATTTGATTAAGAACTTTAAATTAGTAAACACATATGTTTATAAACGGTTGATATGTTGTACTAAAATTTAAACTTATCTGTACTATTCACACCAGCTTTGGTTTCAAATTTAGTACAGGCTTGGATACAAATATTTAAAAAAAAAGTTGCAAACACCGTGAGACTTGAATCTACGGCATCCAGTTTGTAAGTTCACCAGTGCCTTAATTGAGTCTCAGCATTGCCAGGCTAAATTTTTACGGGTCTAAATACAAATTTAGTATCCAAATATACTAAAATTTTAACAAAAAAGCTAAAAAGAACTCTGTAACATTTCTTTTGTGCCTATATTTAAACCAAAGAACTGAGAGGGAAACTGTAATATTTCTTTTAGTTTAAATTTTAGTAAGGGAGCTAGCGGCGGCCATTTGTTACAAAATTTGGTAAATTATGTCCCATTTTCGTCAAAATCCATGAAATTGTCTGCTTTAAAAAGCTGTTAAATACAATCTAAATGACACAGCTTGCTCAAAATATGATAGTAGTCTATAAACAGTTTGTAAATAACCGGGCCAGTATTGTATTTAAAGAAATTAAAAATTCTGTGACTACTCAAAATGGCCTATGAATAGTATAAAAAATTCTGACAACATAAAAATCTATAAAATGCTTAGTGAATGCTTATAAAATCTATAAAATAGTGGTGTTATTTTTAAGACGATGAAAGTGTGATATCAGATAATTTTATAACTTGGGTCTTTTAATTTTTCCACCTACTTTAGCATGCAACTACACAAAAATGTATTACTTCCACTACAAAGGTTTAAGTATGCAGTGAGTACGCATGCGTTGTTTCTCCAACAAAAAACTCCAAAAAACTCCATTTATTTCTTAAAATCATAATAAAATCGAATTATTTATTATTAAGTATAAATTATATTTATTTCATATAAAAAAATCTGTTTTATTTGCTAAAATGTTTCCTTGTTCTAATTTCTAATTAAAAAATTTAGATAAATAAGCTCTTTACTACAGAAAAAAAAAATATCAATTCATAAGAACAACAAATTCATCACTAAAATAGCAAACAAAAAATTATGATACAAAATAAAATTGTTTTTTTAATAATTTGTGGGCTTAAGTATGTATAATTGTCATCATACGAACTTTTTAAGTGATGTGAAAAAATATAGCTTGTTTTGCTTACTGGCTGATACTTTGAAAAGTATAATGTACGATAGGGAAGAATTGAATTTTCTTATTTACTTCTTTCTCTCTGAAGTTCGGAGAGTTTTAGCGTTTCATGCCCAAAACTAAATAGCGCGTTAGGTCGGTCGGCCTTTGACAGCTAAACTAGAAACAAGAGTTGTTATGAAGTAACACTAAATTCGACCTTAGACTTGCTTCGACCTCATCTCGTAAAATCTAAAGCAGGGGTAAAGTAATTAATATTACTTTAGTACGACTACTTTAGTACGATAAAAGTTGTAATAGAGAATTTTTCTACTAACTCGTGCGTTTGACATTCCATGCCAATGCTGGGTTGCATTTTCATTGGGTAATTTTAATATGTGGGTATTTCTTGTATTCCGATGGTAAAAAATATTTTCATAGGATAATCGTGGGATTTTATAAGTGGTGTGACTTTTTTAAAATTTTATGCTGTTAAGCAATATAATAACGATTTTGATGAATTTAATATGATACCTATATAATTTGTGGCGGCCGTAGCCTAGTGGGTAGAGTGCGTGGCCCCTAAGCTAAAGAACTGCGGTTGCCCGGGTTCAATTCCAGCTCAGACAGAAAGTTTTTTCAATTGAATTAATTTTTCTGTTCGGTCGTCACCTCTCTGCAGACAATGGCAAACCTCAGAGAGTAAAAATTGCCATGTAAAGCTTCTTGAGAATATAAGCCGTTCGGAGTCGGCATAAAACACGTAGGTCCAGTTCTCGGTCATTTGTGATCAAATATTTAATAACACGCACAACACAATTGATCAACAGAAGCTAGGTCAAAGTCCTTCCAAGGGCTGAAATGGTCAGTTTATTTTTTTTTTACATATATAATTTAATTATATATCCTATTAAAAATAATGAATATATTAATATATTATAAATAATATAAATACAAAATAATATTATAAATAATAGATTTATTTTTACTTTTATAAAAGAATAGTAAGTTTTTTGCTGCTAGCGAACTCCCACCACGATGAATAAGCTCAATAACTCAATCTCTGATATACATATATAACAAAAAAGGGGTATTCATAGTGTAGTTTAGGACTTGTAGTTGTACAATTAGGTTTTCGTGAACACACCACACTTTTTATTGCGAAATTTAGTGAAGTATATCTTATTTGTTAGTATCAGTTATTGGCTATGAAAAGAAAATATTTCATAAATAAAATATAAAGTTTACTGAGAGTAAAAGTTTTCGAGTGCAGTAAGTAAAATTTGAAATCTTTGTGAAGAAAACTGTTTGGAGTCTCATTCGTCAGGTTTTTGCCTACACGAGCAATGTTATTTTCTATTTTTATTATTTTATTATAGTGTGTAAAAAAAAAAATCATTAGAATATGGTTATCTAAGGTCTTAAGAATACTTATACAATATTTTAGAAAAAATATCAAATAGAAAAGAAGTCATAAAATATATTATATTCGTATGTCGCGTGATATTCAAGAACGTTTAAATCTTTATTCGCGTGTTTCTCGAAACAAGGATTTTTGAATCGCCTTCTAAGATATCTGGAGTTCTACTTGATCGATTTCGATGAATCTTGATTCATTGTGATCCTTATAGACTCTTTTAAGCACTTGACCTATAAAAAGACAAAACACTTTTATTTTTTTTTCTTGTATGGCTGAAAGTATCGGCAAAAACAGGGGTTTTTTGTACATTTTTTTCAACGCATGCCATATTTCTTATTTTTATTTTGTTTACAATCCTTATTTCAAGAAGGCACTTTGATTGTTTACTTTCACACTCTTTGTAAATGCTGGAGACGAGAAGCTAATTACAAGGATTTTTTTAAACACGCTAACTTCAACGCCCTGTAGAAAATTAACAACAACCATAAAGACAAAAAAATTTGTGTTTCCTTATGAATAATTCTTCACTATGTAAAAAAATTTTAATCATTAAAATTAATAATACAAGGTAAAAAAAAATTAATAAACCTTAAGGAAAATAGATTTTTTGATATGAACTATAACAGACATTTTTGTTTCTATTTTTTTGTGTTTTTTTATGGGGACCCCAGAAGGGTAGCAGATATTGTGTAGGTGTGTTCATAAGAAAAGTTGAGGGGGAAAATTAATAGTACCAGCTTATACCTTAGACGCCACAGCAGGAAAATCAGCTGATTCTGTGTTATTTTGTGGGTTTGAGGTAGGTATGCCGAGAAAAAGCGTTAAAAGTGTGGATGATGTAGTGAAAATTGCTGCACCCGAGATATCGTGTAACACATTTTTAACAAATACATACGAAACTCTTGATGAAATGTTAATTATCAATAAACCATTAAAATATCAACCATACCAAAAAAACCTCAGGCTGCTTCAAGCAATCAGCAAGTAAATTAATTTCATCAATGGTGTGTTTCGTGGTTCATTTTAATATTTTTTGTTTCTCTTCCATTTTCACGTGTCAAATGCCAGCTGTTTAATAAGCACATGCACGAAACATGTTTGGAAAATGAAAACGTATCAATTATGTGTATAATTTGTTAGTGTTAAGTGCATAAAAGCATGAATATTTTGCTGGTGCTCAAATGCACAGCATAATGCTCTGGAAAGTGAATACCTCTACTATTTCACGTATTATGGGGATTCATGCAAATGGGAAATATCCTTGAAAATAGTATAAAGCGTATTAGTTGATCAGCTTTATAAATTTGAATGGAGAAGCCTTTCCACAAACCAGATATATTTGCTCTTTGATTTAGGTGAGCAAACGAGGTGACAAACCTTTATCATGAAGAAGCTGTTTTCGTTTTTCAAAAATGAATTAATTTCTTATCAGAAGCCAGTAAAAAATCAACGAGAGGTAAGAATTTGTGAATTCGAACAAGAGTAACTAACAAATATCTTATTCTCAATATCTCAGAAATCACTTTGAATATTACATCTTAAAAATGTATTGAAAACATATGACAATATTTTGCAGCTGACGTATATGCTGCAAGTACACAATCGACTTAAAGGAATGTTTTTATGAACTGGCTGATAAAAATAACTAATTTCTTAAATTATAATATTGCCACTTTGCAAGAATACCTTTATTATATTAAACATGCATTAAAAAAATGTCTTAATATTTTAAAGTAAAGGGATAAAGGGTGGTTTCGTGGGATTTTTTGAATAGCTGTTTTTATTGGCATCACTGAAATGGCAGAGGCAAGATCTGTCAACGCATCATTCAGTTTTGCGAAGTTTGAGGTCGTCCGTTTTGACACTTGTATCGTAAAGTTTTCACAACGCAGACCAAAGTACGATCAATGGCCGGCCGACCTAACGCACTACTGACTTTTGGGCATCATGCTTTCTGCATTCTGTTTGAAAGGAGAAAAAAAAAAGATCGTATCAGATTGACAAGATATGATATATTGAAATGTATTGTATTGGGGACAGTTAACACTCCCCAAATAACTCCGAGAGTTTTACCTTTGCTTACTCCTTATTGAGGTTTTTGGTCGAAAATCGTTTTGGACTCTTGAAATAGCGGATAGAATTCTTCATATGGTAAATTTTTTCTGTAGGAGTAACTGCCGAAAAAATAATTTTGCTCTGTATCGACTATATTTCGTTCATATATAAACCATATTATCGCAAAAAATAAATATCAAACTAGTGTGTTTTTGTCACGCTTCATGCAGATACGCTCATTTTGCCTGTGTCGAGCACCAGATCGAAATTGCAAAAAATTTAAATGGGAGCAAAAAGGAACAAAATGTAACGTTAAATACCACACATTTTAGCTCCGAGATGAAGTGCAACACAATATGTTTTCATTATTTCTATTTTCGTCGTTTATTCAATTCCTTTTTATCGATATGGTTCTTTTATTTAGGTGTTTTCATTGCCAACTTCGGTAATTTTTTTAAAAATGCAGAACTACCTCGAAACTCACTTTCAAAAGATGTGTAACTTTAAAGACCACACATTTCGGCTCCTACAAGTACAAGACAACATTTTTTTGTTCGTTATTTAGATTTTAGTCGTTTACTTGATCCCTCTTCTTTGATTTAGTCCTTTAATTTAGGTTTTCATTCATAATTTCGCTAATTTCTTTTTAAATGCAGATCTACCTCGAAACTCATTTCTAAAAAATGAAATGTTAAAGATCACGTTAAACTGGTTATATTTTCAAAACAACGAAAAATAGAAGAAAAGTTTGATAGTTTAAAATCGTGTAAAATCGCAAAAGGTCAAAGTTAGAACAATTAATTGTACTAACGAATCTTTCCAAAGAAACAATAACAACAACAAAGTTTTTTTCAATATGAAAAGGAAAAAATCACTAGCTAATTTCATTGCAATTTCGGCCGTGCTAAAGGCTTCATCAGAAATCTTTGTGATGCCTAGCGCACTGAACTACCTTTATCTTTATAATTTTAACGTTCTATTTTGCTACCTTGGCGATGCCGGGTTTATTAGCTAGTATTCATATACTTCATACACTTTTCCTATCTTTATACTAGATATTTTTTAATTCTATTTACTTTTTCTTCTCTCTAGATATGGATCGCTATAATTCCGATGCTGATAACGAGGAAGTCACCACATCTCTACTCACCGAGTATCCAAAAACAAATCGAGATCAGTCTAACGCAGCAGCACATTACCAACAACCACAAAAGCACAGACAACAACAAATAACCTCACTGTGTTCGCCACACAAGCAACCGACTGCCGCCTTCTCCTCTGCATCATCCACCAATTTAGCAACAGCTACAACAACTGCCAACAACAAATATCAAACAAGTGGCAATGGATCCGCCGCCGCCGCCATAACTTCCTCCTCACGCAGTACAAATCCATTCCTAAGTTCCAAGTACGATTCGCCGCAATCCAACTCGGACTCGCTGAGTGAACGTCTTTCGTATACGGGCAGTGCAGCTATGTTAGATCGTCTGCAAATCGCGGCCGCGGCTGCAGAGTTAGGCGGTTCAAATAATAGCGGAGCCTATCTGGTGCCTAGCTCTGCTGCAAGTGCTGCCACACTCGGTGTCAGTGCATCGACGACGGCATCAAGTCTGCAAAATCAAATCGGTCGCGAACATTCATTACGCGCGAGTCGTTCGAAAAGCGGGCGTTTGAGTCGTACGAGCGGCATGACATCATCGAGCAGCGGCACTTCATCCAACAGCAATGCGGCGGTGGGGTCATCTTCGACTGCAGCAGTGGCCTCTGCTATGGCAGCAGCGTTGGCCAATCGCAGTGAGCGTGAGAAACTGAAGCTCCAACAAATACAAATGGAACTGCGTGAATATGCGCAAAGTGACAACGGTGCCGCAACGATAGCTTTGCCAACAGCTGCAGCTCTAACGTCAACAGCAGCCAAGTTTGACGATGAGTTTGGTGAAGGCTCTGACGGTGAGTCTGAACCACCACCAGATCCCGCACCACCGGAAATTCCACCGCGAACACAGTCACTATTAATGTCGCTGCGAAAGTCGACGGATTTTAAGCTTAAGTATGAGGAAAAGGGTTCCGACCAAAAACACGAAGAGTTCATTCCTACAAGTCAATTGCTGCAGATGCAGCAGCAACAACATCTTCAAAGGGGTGAGTTTTTGGTTTTGAACTAAACTTATTAAATTTTTAACCACATTAAGCTTTTGTTAACGTGTGGTAAAGTTTTATTGAGATAATTTTGATAAGCTTTTAGTCATAGTGAAGGAGCTTTACTAAAATAGAACATTTTAACATTAGTACGAAAATGAATAATTTCAGTGGAGCGAAAAAAGCTATTGAAAAGGACTTTTTTAACATAGTTTTGTATGAAAAAGTAATGTTAGAAAAAGCACAAATGCACATATATTTCGGATTATGGGATATTTTACAATATTGGTGTCCAGAAAGCCTAAAAGCATTCATAAACTTAAATTTTGAAAATTTGTAGATTATAAATTAACAAAAATTATAAGATGAAAGAAAATTTATATAAGATGATTTGTTGTATGATTTTGATAATATGGATTTGATTTGAAATTATAATAAAAAAAAATATTAAATATCAATGACGGCATATTATAGAAATTTGTCAAGCTCGTAGCAAACGGAGGTATTTTCGGAGTGTTAAAATTTTATCACTCGTTTTTGTTAAAAACTATTATCTTTATAGCCAATTATAAAATAGTAATAAAACAGTTAATTTCATTTTCCAATTTCTATGATATATTCGGTTTTGAAAAACTTTTAACTTTTTTAACTGTGAATCAATTCAAATGTTACTTATTGTAAACAGCTTATGTATTTATCTTTTCCATTGATCTATAAGAAACTGATGATGTCAAAAATTATAATTTTAAAAAAATTGTCCTAATTAAGATCATCCGACAGAAAAGTATAGCCAAAAATTAAGAAACATTTATCTCTTTCTAAAAGTGGTTTCGGTCTAAACAATATTTGATATTTACTTTTTTTTTCTATATTTAATTAATTAAGACCTTATTCCAAACTTGTTTTACATGCAATCAATTTTGCACAAAAAAGCTTAGTAATCTTACTTAAAACATAGTATTGATGCCAAGAAGTTTTTGTAATCAAAATGTCCCTACGAAAAATCCTTGCCATATATTATTTTAAAATGTTTAAGAGTAAATTTTTTCAGAACTACTGTTGGCCAAAATATTCATGAAGTAACTAGTTGCATCAAGAATAACTTCCTTACAGAATAACCACCAGCAGACTAAAAAGCTGTTACGTAAGTCGTTTTAGCTTTAAAAGATAATTGACACAACTTTTGCTTAACAAAAGCAAAACTATACATGTTTTTACATCCGAACTTGTGTTTTTCTTTTATTTTGCAAACACAAAAGTTAAAAAAGTGGCAAAGATTTGTTGTTGCGCTCAAAGCTTATGTCTTTATCAATATTCCATCTGGGCTCCTAAAAATTGTTAGAATAAAACCATAGCAGAAGTAATAAAGGTTTATTGTTGAATTGTATAAATATTTATTAAATTTTTGAGGTCGTGCTTGGAAAAGTTTTACATTGTTATATATTGACTGCATTTTTTTAGCTCCTTTATGTTATTTTGTTATTTAAAAAAATAATATTTTTTTAATAATTTTTCTTTTTTTTTTTTTTTGCTTAATTTCAAATGAGCTCGACTTTTTTTTAAGCTCATTTATTATTTAATTGGTATTTTGCCTATGAACTAATTTACAGAATAAGACTTAAAAATAACAATGCAAATATTTCGTGTGTGTTTAAAATCTATATATACCCAGTATCTTCGGATTTCCAGCGAATGTTATAATTAAATATCCTATTTAAAGCATTCTTGGTTAACTGAAAAAAGAGCTTTTCTGAGTCATTTCGCAAGTTAACAGAATGTTATCCAATATTTTGCTACAGAGATTTATAATGCTTTTGGATATAAATTTTTTCATAGAAACACCCATTTAGGGAAATTAAAATCTTACTGTTCCCATGTTGTTTGCTTATATGCGTGAAGTTTTTTTTTTTTTTGAGAAACTACACTGTAAAGATATAAATATGGTAACTTAACATAGCGTTGTAATAAAAAAAAAAATTGAGCTTTGAACTACTGTTATATGCAAAGCTCAAATAACCATGTTAAAATATAGTGAACATTATAATGTTGTGGAAAATTGTTGTACAGAGATGTTAGATGTTAGTAAGAGAAGTTATGCCTCTTAGAATCAAGGCTAAAGGTTTTTGACTCTGGAACATATCACGAATAGCGACAACTCTAATTTTATATTTTTTTTCAGATAACATGGATTTTTGCCTCCTTACTCTAAATCTGAAAAATTACAGGCCGCAAGCAATTAGTTTAGAAGTTATAGGCCTTCAATTTGGAAAATTTTTCGAATTCGCTATTTTTTAAAATTTTTAAACAAAACTACACTTTATGGGTATCATTGTACCAAAAGGTCATTAAAGTACCTATTCAAAATGAAAATCCATGAATAACTTTTATATATATAAACATTTTTAGTGTAGTGCTTTCGTAAAAGGGAAACCACTAGTTTTTCAGACAAATTGTAAGTATAAGAATAAATATATCTTTAAAAGTTATAAATGGATTTTCATGTTTGATACCTCGTTGAATAGGTACTCGCATTTCCTCTCTTTGGATACCCATAATGCGGAACACAAAAAAAAAGTAAGATTTGTATGCCATTTTTGCAACTTTGGAGGCCTTTAACTTCTAAACCAATTGCTAGGCCTGAATTTTTTCCAGATTTGGATTTAGGATTTTAAAATCCGTAAAATCCAATAAATAAAAAAATATTAAAAAAGATAGCTGTCGCTATTCTTGAATTATACCTCGACTTTTTTTAACAATTATGTTATTTATGATTTGTATCTTATTGTTAAATCCTATTTGTTAAAATGCTAGCGACTATATTCAAAGTTTGCCTAGGACAATTATATTCACAGAAATTTTGTGTTTTATATTCAAAATAACTGTATTCCAAATATTCTTTCTTATTAAATATTGTAAAATCTATTTTACCCGCATTTCAAATAATGATCAAGGTTGGTAATAAAATAAATAAATCGAGATAGAATATTCAAGAGTAAATTCATTCAACTTCCCATGTCCTATAATATTGAAAGTAATAATTCAGAACAACTGTACTGCATATGTTCCTTCTTCACATTCAAAGAAACTCTGTTCCAAAGTTATTTTTTAAATATTATAATTTGTATGTAATTACAGTTTAAACAATGATCAAGGCATTTTACATCAATTTTTAAATCAATGAATTGCTATTAAATGCATACAAAAATTAAAAGATTTAACCTACATTGTCATGAAATATTTTTTTTAAGGGGACAGTACACCCCTAGATTTTTAAAAAATGTATTTTTAAAAATGCAAATTTTTTTAAGAAAGGAGCAAGATATCTTATATCTTTTTATTTTTATGTAAAAATAGTATACAAAAAAAATTCTTTTTGGATTTTTCCAGCGTTTTTTTTGGCTGCTGCAGGTTTTTGAAAATAACATAAAAAAAACGGCGGGCGAGATTTTGGCTCACTGAAACGTCTGAAAAAAAAATAAAACGGGGTTTTAATCAGCATCAAAGCCGCTATAGATTGAAATAAAAGAATTATTTGGCAAAAATTGACAAAATGGCGGCGTGTTTTGGAAATTAGCCGATTTTTTGGACCAAAAAATTCCTTGAAAACCAAAATAAAAAAACTTTACCGATCTTTCTATCTGTAGTTCAATCTAAAGACTTATATGAGTATAATAACTTATTAAAATTTCAGAACGATCAGTTTAGTAGTTTTTTTTTTATTACGCCCGCCAACTCAAAAAATGTGATTTCTAGAAAAAACGCTGTAAAGTTTTTAACACCGATTATACGGCGTTTAGGCTTTGCGTTTTAAACCTTCACTTTTTAACATAGAAATTAATTTCGAATTTTATATCATTAAAAATAGATTCCTTGAGGTCTTTTGAAGAAAAATTAATCATAAAAAAAATTTGATTTTTTGAAAATTCAGGTGTGTCAGACTTTCCCCTTAATCTTAAAAAAGCAGATAGTGCTGATATATGATAATCACTTCTAAACAACACATATTTGCATTATTCTCTGATAAAATTTAGGTTTTATAAGCAACTCCCTTGCGGGAGAGGAAGACATTCTTTATTTTTTTTCCTAAATTTTTTTGGAAGATATTGACAACCCCATGCACCTTTTTAGACCTCTTAGAAAACGATCTTAATTTTTTGATACGCATTGATATACATTATATCTCTGTTAAAATTCAGGTCTATAAGCTGCATCTTGTCAACGCTCGCAGTCAGAGGCAAAGTTCCCACTACTTTATGCGACGTTATGTAAAGAAAGAGCTCTTTGCAAACTTGAGTGATGAGGAAATCCCTGTAGTCTCGGAGTAAATCTAGCCAAAACGAAACTGGTCTTTTTCACCAGAGCACATTAAATTCCGTCTCTCACACCAATCCTGCTAAATAGGTCTGCACTGCTCCTTTTGGACAATGCAAAGTATCTAGGACTCATTTTGATAGGAAGCTGAGCTGGAAGCTTAATATTTCTAAGCGTAATAGGAATAGAACAGTTGCACTGCACACTTGCAAAAAAGGTATTGTGAGATGATGAGGCTTCCCCCCGTATCTTTCATAGGCTATATACAGGAATCATTCGACCTAAACTTGGAGAAACGATATGGTGAGCAGCCTTGGCTGCCAGCCAGGTGACAAGGTCGCATATTTGAACCAGTTCCGAATTTCTATTTGCATCAGCGGTGCTCTGAAACCAACACAGACTACGGCCTTAGTCTGCGGACAGAGTAGACGCTGATGCGAGCAGGCAGGCAGGCATGTTTGCTTACTTGTCCCAATGCGAGAAAACTCGCTTCATACGATTTCATATAAACCTGCTCGAAGTGTGCAGAGTGGAAGCAGGCAGGTCAGATCAGATCAGATCAGGTTGTTGCGAGAAACCAGGCTGGCGCAGGTTTCTCGCAACTGAATTTGTTCTTTTTGTGTTGTTTTTGTAATTTTTCAAGGAAACTGAGTTTTTTTTTATTATCTTTAGAATACAAGACCAATTACAACAAAAACATTCAACAACAACAACGCGTTGAACGAAACAAACATCAACAGCAGCGACCGCGCATATGTTTATGTGTGTGTGAGGGCTGTTTTTGGTGGGCATTGGCAAATTTGGTTAACGTCGATTAAGATTGTGCATGATAAGTTGTGCAAGCGAAAATGATAGATTGATCGAATGGGCAATTGTTGGGCATGTACGAAACAAAAGAAATACATATAAAACAAATAAAACAATAAAAATTAAATTGCTTGGTTTTGCATTTTTTTAATATTTTGAACAGTAAACCAGAGTCTAATATGTTTTCAGCCCCTTAATTCCAAAATTTTTGTAACACACAAATCAAAAATATTTAAAAAGTATTAATTGTAAAGTCATTTCAAATGAGATATAACGTTTTCATGATACGTTTTTCTTTGTTTTTTTTTTGTGTTCAAAATGCCAGAAAACAAAAAATCAAGTTTTACCAGCTACAACTTTCTTCTTAGGATTTTGGTTTCTTTAATTTATGCCCAAAATAGCTCAAGGCTGTGCTTTAAGCATTATTGTTGTTATTGGTTAAGATTTTGCATTTTTGGATTTTTGACAATTTTTTTCGTAAAGTACTCAAACTTGGCATTTTCTAAGGGGTACTCTTCTAATAAAAAATGCCATAACGACCAAGTTATTCAAATTAATGACACAATTTTTTGTATTTGTATTAAGTGTTGTTTCAAGAAATTGTTTAACAAAATTTAATTGCAATTTTTTAAAATTTGGATTCTTACGATTTTTTTATTACAACAAGAAAGAAAATATAATCTTTCCGAAAATATTACAACTCTGGTAATTTTCATCCGTTTTTTCTCACCGATGACACATTGTACAGGTATTTAAACCTTCTATTGATTAAAAGTACAGTATTATTTAATCCGTTTACAGAATTTCAATACACATTTTAATGACGAAACGCCTCATTTTCGCCCTTTATACCAATTCAATAAGATTAAATCGCAATGAGCCTTACTTTATCGGTGTCCGATTTGGATAAAATTTCTGGAGAGTTATCTTATCGGCCAATGGAACATTTCTAGCCACCGAAGAAAACGCTAATTTTAGTTTGAAATTCTCATTGCAATTCTATAGTGGTACAACATATCGCATGCTCTCTTCAAAAGAGTCACAACTCAATATGTTTACATATATACTTTTTCGTGTAAGACTATTTGTGATCATATACATCGGTTATCTTAATTTTATACACATATTCTTAGTCTTTAATTAAAAAAAAATAATTTTGTCTCTTTTTTTGAATGGAGTCCCTTGAAGAAAAAAATTGTTTTTTGCTATTAATGGAAATGAAATTTTTTGAGTTGAAGCTCCTTTGAAGAGAGTGCTATTTATGTATAGAAAATAAAAATTGTTCATAAACGCCATTTGCGGAGGATGCAAAATAGAAAGCAATAGGGGGAAAAATAAATAACAAACTTTTGGCACAATTACAATTTCCGCGGCCCCAAGATCTGAATATGCAGTTTTGAAGAGCTCATTGAGAAAATAAGATTTACTGAAGGATTTATCGATGTATATATATATTAGTTATCGAGTTATCGATTTTTCAAAAACAAATTTACTAAAATAAATCTTAATGTAAATTGGACTATATATATGCTAATATTTGGCCGATCAGGATAATTTGGATATCATTAAAAATAATGCAATTTGTAAAAGGCAGAGCCACTTTTTTTATAAAAATTTGGAAAAATATTAATATGTACGTCAGAATACAACAAACAACAAATTTTACAGAAAAAGTACGTTTTGTAAAAGGCAGGACCATATTTTTTTCGTTTCATATTAAAAACATTTTAAATATCTTTCGAATGACACCTAAATCATTCAGTTCAGACAAATATTAGCAAAAATATAGCCGAATTTAAATATTGGTTCCATTGAGTAAACATTTTTTTGAAAAATCGATATCTCGGTAACTAAACGACTTATCGATAAATCCTTTGGCGAATCTTATTTTCTCAAAGAGAACTTCAAAACTGCATACTCAAATCGAGGGGCCACGGAAATCGTAATCACCCCAAACTTTTTCTCGCACTGATCTGATCTGACCTGCTCGCATTCACTCTGCACGGCTTATTTACTGAGCAGGTACCTGCCTGCGCCTGCCTGCCTGACTGCTCGCATCAGCGTTTACTCTGTCCGCAGACTTAGATACCATTCTACCGCTCAACTTAGTGTCCAAGCAAACCGCATCTTGTTCGGCGATCAGACTGAGGAAAATTGTAGTATGGAAAAACCTGATAACAGGTCACGTATCCATACTCTAAAATTTAAATTTCATTCAATCAAGGACTGATTTCTGTAAAACACTGGGAGTCCAGGGTTTCCTTACTTCTGTACGGATGGGTTAAAGTTAAATAACAAGGTCGGGTATGGAATCTACGCAAAAGAACCAGGTGTATCCCTGGCTCGTAGGCTACCTGATCTAATTGTGCAGCTCAAAGAGTGTACCACATCTAAAGCCAACTCAAGATGGGCTGAACTCTTAACATGCAGAACAACAAGGCTTATCTGGCCGACTCTAGACCTGAGGAATTCGAGAGCCAATCTCATACTGGGAAGACAGACTAGAGGTAGCCACGCTAGTGGCCGTTACCACAGGGCACTGCTTAATAGGCAGACATGTTTCCAGACCAGGAGTCATCGCAAATGACTTCTGCAGAAGCTCCAGGGACGAGGAGGAGAAAAAACCATTTCCCACCTTTTATGTTCCTGTCCCGAGCTCGCTAAAAGAAGGCATTAACATCTGGGGTTATTCTTCTTTTTTTAATTTGACGATCCTTTAAGGACAAGCGGCACACGTCTAATAACCCTGCAGTGTGGCCAACTAGTTAAAATACTAATAAATGTACTAAGTCAAAAAATACCAGTACTAGTTCAGCTCAAATGCTTTTTACATTGCGCAAACTGTTTATTTTCTTGTGTTGATGTCATAGGAAAATACATTGTCCTATCCTTGATATGAATTAAGGTAGTATTTTTACTGGCCTAATTTGAAATAGTTGTGATAGTAGTAACTTTTAAACCAGTAAAATATTAGTATAATCGAAACTAGGCTTTTTACTGGTATGATTTTATATGCTATATTTTTAACTAGTTAAATACTAGTTTAATATTGACCAGTTTAATATTAGTATTATTTTAGCCAGTTCAATTCTAGTAGTTTTCATACTAGTTGCATGCAAATGTTAGTATTCTTCTTTTCCAGTCTTTATTAAACCAGTTGTATGCTAGTACTACGTAAACTGGCTTTACACTTGAATTATTGAAACTATATATAGATTTCTAATTTTAAGCAGATTGTTATTATTAACAATTAATTTACACATTTATCTTACAAACTAAAATTTAAAATAACTTCAAATAATTGTGTTGAATTAAGGATGTAGTCCATTGCTCCGCCTTAATTTTCAAGGTTTATTTCGGAATGATATTTTTATTAGAAAATAAAATACAATCGTTTAAATTTTTTATGGTTTTATAAACCTCTCAAACTGTACAAAAAACACTTTTTTATTTATAATTTTTTTTTAATTTGTATGTCCAAAGTAGACAAAAAAAGAAGGTGTTTTGCTGGCCCGGGTGATAACGACACTTGAAGTAATTTAAAGCGAACAATTTTAAAAGATTATTGTTCTGTAGATTTGTCTTCTGGCAGGTAGTTGATTTAAACATTTTCATTAAAAAATAACAAAATGGCGGACATCTGAATAGAAATTTTACAAAATCGCGTCTTTTTTGTGGAAAATTGGGGAAAAATAGGAAAAAAATTAATAAAAATGTACAATTCTACTACCTGCGAGAGCCATTGGCTTACATAATAACGTATTAAAATTTCAGTTCAATCAGCTTGATAGAATTTTTTAAAACACATTCTGAGGTCTTTTTAGGATTTTTTTTAAAGGTTAAAAGATGAACTTTTATTTAAACTTTTAAGTTATACTGTAACACTCATTCCACATTCGGTCAAAAATAAAACAAAATGGCGGAGTTTCGCATATTTTTTAGCCTTTATTTTTATGTTAGGTCGCATTAAAAAAATGTTAAATATTAATGATTATATATAATTGTACTACATACACATATGTACAATAATATTTAAAATTTTAGTCCGATTGGTTGAATAGTTTTTTCGTTATGACGTCAACGAGGTCAAAAAGCATTGTTTCGAGGAAAACGTGTTTAAGTAAAGTTTTCATTGCCATGGATACAATCTTAAAAAGTTTCTTACAAATTTTGCTCCATCTCGGTGGATTAAATAAGATGTTTATTATTCCTAATCAAAATATATGGTTTTTTAGAAAATTGGTTTTTTGAAACATATAGAACAGTGTCGGGCACATTTTAATTTCCCAAACACACGTGTTTGGAAACAAAATGCTGCTTGAGCGACGTCGACACATGTACACTATAAGCTTCTTTGTGCGGCTTTCAATCGTATGCGTTCGGCTGTTGCTTTGTTTTGATTTTTGCTAAGCAAATCAAGTCAGTTTATGTTGAGCACTTGTTGTAGTTAGGTCTGGCTGCTTAATTTTGCAAATGCACGGATAAAAATGATGCCTGAAGAATGGGAATATGATTTTTTTTATATAAAACAACGATGGCGACGTTCACAAGCATTAAACTCACATTAGCTTTAACATACTTAATAAAATTGCGCCACCGAGTAGACGGACGCAAAACACATTTGCACTGATGAACTTCCAGCTTAAAACTGACGAACGCCAATTTGCTCTTCGTTTTTCTCTGCTTCACACACAAGCAAAGAATATGATAATATATGTGTGCCCATCACTGATATAGAACCAGACTGTCTTTTTAACAGATATTTACTTAATAATAATATGTATTAACAATTATAAAAAAAAAATTTATAGTTTACTTGAAAAAATCCGAATCCGGATATGAATTTCAAATATCCGCATCCTCAAGGAAGGCTCTTTACAGATCTGCATCCGCGAAATGACATCCGTCACATTCCTAATTGCTACTGTTTTTACAACTAGAAATTCAATTTATTCAATCGAGTTTGCAACAAGCAAAGAAGCTAGTACATTTATGATTACTTAGCTATGAACTAGAAAAACAGTTGGTATTTTTTTAACTAGCTAGTCTAAATCGACTATAATTCTATTCTGACTATAAATTAAGCAACTAGTTATTTATAACTAGTAATACAGCTTGTATTTTTGAACTAGCTGGAATACAGATAGCAGCTTATCTGGTAACTTTTTTGTTAGTAAGATTTTACTAGTTTAACATCTAGAATTTTTTTGACTTTTTTTATTTTAACTAGTGAGTTATCTTTAACTAGTACAATTATTCATAACTCGTACGATTTTTCAATTCAGGAAAGCTTCACCAAAAGCTAAATGCTAATCCACTTGAATTGAAGTCAAAGTGTGCACCGGTATCACAATGGACTTTATTGTTCGAAGTAAGCCGATGTACGTGCTATATGGTTTACGAACGTAAAGTGGCTGCCGCCTCAACCCTAGAATGATAGAAACAAGATTACGACATCCGCATGTCTTACCTCTAGATGACGTAATTGGAGCCAACTGTTTCAATTGCCTTAAAAGAGATGGCTAATAAGGAAACATAGACCACATTCAATTAGCTCCAGTGACGTCGATGTCGTAATCTTGTTTCTATCATTCTTGGCCTCAACCTAACCTAGACTAATGCTGCATCTAACAGTCTTTAGAAATTTACTCTACCTTTTTTAAACTGTTTATTACACTTTTGAAACAGAAAACTATAAAATAGTTTTAATAACATTATGTTAATTTGCATAAAAGGTCAATGCTCAAAGGTGTCTGACATTTCAAAAAAATGTCCAGTAATAATTAGTACATATATGGGACATATATGGGACTTTTAAAATGGGAAAAAATATTTTAAGAAACTTTAGAAACTTTTAGATTCATTAAAACTAAAATATTTACATTTGGGCTCTGTAGCTTGTTTTCTAAAAAAAACCCAATATATTTTACTTTTGTTTTTTGTATTTGCAGATTACTTAAATGCCGATAACTCCCGCTCAAGTGAAAGCCAATCGAAATCCATCGCATCCAGCGATTCGCCAAGTCAACAAGGGTAAGTAAAGTAAACAAAAACGAATCAATAAAATTATCTTTACCGCTTTAATACACAGCTAACTGATTAATAAATGTCTCTGAAATATTATCATGGTAGTCTATCCATTGATAATTTCATACAGTGTAAATTTAAAACATTGCCATGGTTATCAGTATACAAGTTAAGGATGCTGACTCTTGATGGATGTAGATATAAATACCAGTTGCTCATTTTATTGTTGTATTTATTTACTCGAGTTGAGTGATTTTTTTTTCTTCATAAATTGACACAAAAAAAAATTCATCCGATTATTGATAACATAAGTTGAACTCAGGCAATTATATCGACTTGATATTAAGCATAAAGTAATGTTCGTTAAGCAATAAGGTTGCGAATGCTTGATATAAAGGAATATAAATATTTTTCGAAATAACACATATATGTTGTTTTGAAGAACAAGGATTAATTAAAACATTTAATTACAATGGCAGCAGTAATTTAATTTTAATTTGCAAACATAAAGCTACTGGAAACGTTGGGTGTGTCATTAATGAAGACAAAATTAAGGTCTATAAAAATAACAAAATAAACTATAAGGAAAATTACTTCAAATAACAGTTATGTGTGATACTTTCAGAAATAGATTTAAAAGATTCCGTTCAAAAAATTTTTATATAAATTACACTAATGAACCCAAATGTTCGGTCTTGAAGGTTTTTCTTATAATACAGAGCGACAAAATATATTTTTTCGGTAGCCACAAAAAAAATCAGGGGCCGAATTACAGCATCAGTGATCGAGTTAAATTACGAAGAGCACGAGAATACAAGTGCCAATCAATCTTGCACAATTTTGCTCGATCACGAATGCTGTAATTCGGCCCCTGATTCCGTCCGCAGCGGGTTCGTAATTTTCAGCCACGAATAGAATTAGTAGAATGGACGTAGTTTAGTACACATTTCGAATATTTTATTCGTATTCGAACAAAAACAAATGTGTATTGTACGATTGCATTTACGAATGATCTTAATACCTAGTTATAAAAAAATCTTATTTTCAGCTGGAGTTTAAACAGCGGTTCTTTAGCTTATGGGGCACGTACTCTTCCAGTAGGCTACGGCCACCTTGCAATCACACATTTCCTTATATTCGATAATTGTTCGACAAACCAGTCTGAATGATTTCAGTTGTAATTTTTTTAAACTCAACTAAAACTTCGTACCTTCTACGATTAATGAGTACTGTCAACCTACGAATAAATTTTTAAGTAAATACTAAGAATGTAATGAAAAAACTAAGTTGTTCCTACGAGAAATTGGCGAATGTTAAGGAATGATATCCCTTATTAGTCAAAGATCATTTTTCGTAGCAACAGATAGCAAGGGGTATTTAATTCAATAACAGATATTAACTTTGAAGATATGCAAATTTATGTTTGAAAGTCATTGTAAACAAGTACAAGACAAAGTAAATACATGTTATAAAAAAATTAATATTTTCCAAAAAGTCGGCTCGTGTTTTTATCATATATATGATTTAATTTGGATATATTTTTAATTTTTTCTGAACTTAATAAAATGACAAAAGATTCTGCAGCATTTAAATTTTACACAGTTACAGCGATCTAGGCGAGAGCAAAGCTTCTAATTCAAAAGCGAAAGAAAACCTTAGGCCAATTTTGGATCAAGCACTAACTTTTAAAAAAATCTTATATCATATTAAGCAAAGGATTTTAAATTAGATTTTATTATAGTCAAAAGTTTTTTATGAAATAAACGTAAATAAGAAACTCGATTTGAAACAACCATTAATTACTTTTTAAAATTCACGTTATTTAGCGGTGCCTATCCAGTTTGAAAATTTTCTGGATTTCTTTCGCGTCACGTGCTTATATAAACCAGGATTCATAATCAAGCCTGTTAAGAATATGTTAAGAAAATGTATGAAACCCAAAACACATTTAATAGACATTTAATAGATTTATTCGTACGTCTTAAATTAAAAAAAAAAAATGTTTAAATCATTCATATAACAGGTATATTTTCTTACTCGATTTGAGGAACTTAAAAGCTGCTAGAACTGATTCATGAGGGAAAAGGAAATAAGTAGATTGGTGTCAATGCAGTTCGAGATCCGGTGAAAAAGATCTCCCTTAGCATTCGGGGAACATTTCGGGAATAGCGACAACTCAAATTTTTAATTTTTCGAATGACATGGATTTTGACCTCCTAAATCTAAATCTGAAAAATTTTAGTCCGCTCGAAATTGCTCGAAAAACTTCCAAAGTTAAAAATGACCTAAAAATTAAGTTTGTTTTTTTTCAGTTTTACAACTTAAACTTATATTGTTTATTATTAGGAAATTTTTGTATTCTTATTTTAAAAGTTGAAAATCTGGGGCTCAATAGTAATTAATGCAATTTCATTTAAAAATATAGGCCTCACATGTAATTTATTAAACTGTTAAGAATATTTGCTTTAGCATATATAATATTCTAAAGAATATAGAAAAGAATAAATTTATTACATGAAAAAAAAATTAAATAAAATTTTTAAACATTTCGGACATGATACGAGAAAGATTTTTACACAATATTTAAAATATATTAGGTTTTCTTATGTGTACAAGCGTATGTCAACCGGTGTCGTATGCGTATCATGTTAAAAATATAGTACCGAGAATCGTAGTAAATAGCATTATGTAGGTTACCTTTTGTTTATGTTCATTCTAGATTCCTTTATACCTTTTGGACCTCCTAGAACAATTCCTGCAGACGCCCACGTATGTATTTGTTGAATTTTTTTATTTCAAAACAATATTTGAAGCTCAAAAATAATAAATTTTGATAAAAATTGTCACCTGCTTTTCACAATTTCATTAAAAAATTTTTTTGAGCAAAAAGGGCTGTTAAGTTTGAGTGAGTTTGTCCTGAGTGAGTTTGTTGCTTAAATATAAAAAGTATTTAAATTAATTTTAAATATTTATGATTTTGTTTTATGCAAATGCGTTATTGGTTAAAAAACAACCACGTTTTCATTCACGTTTCATTAATACAATTTTACATAATATTCTTTTTAATGATTCTAAACAAATATATATTTTTTAGAGTTATATTTCAGTAATAAGTTCATGGAGCAACAAGTTGCAACAACTCTTTCATTCTTGAATATAACTCGGATAAAAAAGCCAAAGAACATGATTTGAATATTCGATGATGTAATTTTTCTAAACTTCACAAGTTATTATCAAGGAAAATTTTTAGCTTTTAATTTAAGTATTATGGCATTTTGCGATCTATCTTAGCGCAGAGTTTTAAATGCTGCATCCTAGGCCCTTAGCCACTCAAAAAAGTGATATATTGTAGTTATAGCTATATAACAAGTTATAATGTAAAGTACAAAGACAGATCTCAGAATTGGCGTGCATCCTTTCGTTGACGTTATTCATATGAAACAAAGCGAAACAATTTTTTATATCTACGTTACATTCTCTTGAAATAAATAAATTTTTTGTAAAGACAACTAAAAAATTTTTTATAAATTTTTCTTCAAAAATCACGGTTTGGCAGATCTTTGAAAATATTCTAAAGAATTTGTGTGCAAAATTTCGAATTGATTGGTTGAAATTTGTTTGAGTTATGATGCACACCATTTATAAAAATGCAGTTTTACAAAAATATACGTTCAAAGTTTTGGGCTTGCACTATAGATGGTTTAACTTTTTCTGAACTATCGATTGATAGTCAGGACTATCCCCAAGTAACTGTCATCCTGTTCGCCTGTCTGTGTGATGTCTATAGACTCAAAAACTCTTTGGTCGATCGAGCTGAAATTTTGGCAGTCCATTTGTTTCAAGTACGAGATGGCTTAGGCCATCTTTGCCACACCCACCTTTTACCCTTTTATCGCCCACAAATCAATAAAAATACTATACTTCAGACGGTTTGTGTCGTATTAGACTAAAATTTGGAAATTTAGTCCGTATGGTTGCTATCGGCAATTGTATTCAAAATGGACTTACAGTTATTGCATGATTTGGGATCATGATCAAACGACCCTTCGATGGAACCGACCAGTTTTCTCTGAGTTGAACCAGATGGCATTGCATCAGATCATATGCTCAAAAGCAGCCAGGACGTTGGTGTATCCGGTTGTTCGATTATGAGTGGCCCTTTCATATTTTACGTAGCCAACTCAAAGCCAAATGATGCAAAAAAGCCTCAACGAGAAATTCGTCTCTTTTTCGCATTTGGTTGAATGATAGAATAGACACAAAATGCAACCAACGCAGCCACATCGATCATGTTGCAAAAAATGGCTGATAGCCATCTATTTGCTTTAAGTTTGGTGCTATATTTAGACAACATCTGGTCCACTACGTATAATCAGCTTTTGTATCTGTTGCATAAAATATTTATGTCCCTTTTTCCATATACTGCTGGAACTCTTCGAGAGTAACTCGTAATTGACAAAAAGAAAGCGATTTTCTTCTTCGTGGTTACGACAGTGTAGTGTACTTACATACATGTACATACATCATGCAAATATCCACCTAAAAAGACCTTCACTTTAATGACCTACAGTTGTCTAACATACGACAACAATAATAAGAAAACATATCAACATGATATGTTGACAAATTCCCAAATTTAACTCTAAAAAAAACCTCAACCTAAACACAACTAATTGCAGCTTGAAGTGCATTCTTATGAAGTGCATTTAGCACCCCTTTGCGTTTGTGCCGCTAGATACCGCACAAGTTGAAACGCGTCAGCGGTGTTGTGTTACAAGTGCATTGCACAGAAAAACACACTACAACAACAACAGGCGATAAGTTGAACAAGTGCCTATGACACTTTAAAGTCAAGGCTATGAATTTCAAGCGAACCAATTAATGTTGAAGAAAATAATTAAATTAAGGGGAATAAAAAAAAAAGGTTAACAAACTGAAAGTGATTGGTCGATTATCGATTTTAAAAATTAAATTCAAAAAATATTGGAATAAAGGGCGGAGTCTTGGAAATAGTGGTAAAATTATTTTTAAGAAAAATACTTGTATTTTTAGTTTATAAGTCAAGACTTTTCTGTAATAAAATTAGAATTTAAAGACGACTAATTCTGAGCTCTTCAGCTCCATGTTTTATTTAATTCTCTAACTCGGCTCTTTAGCCAAAAATAAAGCGAGGCTCTCTAGCCAACAAAAATAGCGGATTGATGCGCTTAAACATCAATCACTTTCATCACGACAGGCTTATTCGTGATAAGTGAATTCTTTCTACTACTATCTATTCTTTTCACAATAAATTTCAACATACCCTACAACAGACAAAAGTTCCATTTTTGTTGAATGCATATCGGGGCTTACCTAAATCGTCTGTGAATGAGGTCTTAGCTCTCTTCGATGTAAGTTTTACTTTGTCATAGGGTACCGACGAGTCTGATTCCTCTAACACGTTGCTGATTGGCCAACATAACTTACGCGGAGATACTTAGATAACCATTTCGCCATGGTAAATTGTCCAAAAAACTCGATGATGGTACATTTTTTTTTTGTTATGGAGGCTTGAGTGGGGTTTGATGGCACGGTAGCATTTTGTGTAGCAATATTAATGGCGCTGTGCTGGAAGATTTTCCTAAAGAAACTTTCATTTCGATAAAAGATGCATTGACCTAAACAGTACCATGCACGGAAATGTCTTATCAATGATTTTCAGTGTTCCCATTCAAATTACACACGGGTACCCGGGTACTCTTATCAGGAGTCAACGTATGTAAATGGTATCAGGACGGTTAGGGTTAAAGTAATAACCATAACTATAGAGCTTCTTAGAAACCTTTAATGTTTGCTTTAAAATGTATTTTTTATTGAATTTTTTACAGCTAATAGTTGTTAAATATTGTAAATTAATGCATTTAATTTTTTTGGAATAAGATGATATTTATATTTAAAATTAAAGTTTTTAAATAATTTGCAGTGGATTTTATGGAATTTTAAAGATTTTGGAGTTATTTTTATATAATATACAACTCTTAATTTTAATTATTTCTTAAGCTCGTTGTAGTTTTTCGAAGTACTATATTTACGTTTTCGATAAATTCAAAAGCGCACCGAAATTCGCAGTCTGTAACGAGCACACGAATATATTTTTAGTCTGATATAATAATCACTGTATTATTTCTTTAATTTATTTGTCCTTCTAACCATCACAAACACTTATCATATTTTATACATTTATTTAGTTTATTTTTAACACATTCATACTTATACGAATAATAAGAAAAAGCTTTGCAAGAGCTCTTATTTGGGCTTGACAGGGACTCTTTTAAAAGCTGACAGCTACTTCTACTCTTTATATGAAGCAAAATTAGTGCTTTTAAACTCAAGAAAGAAGCTTTATATATTCTCTGCAAGAGCTTTAGTAGCGCGACTAAAGCTAGAGTTGAAGCTTGCTTCTATATAAATTAGCACTATAGGCTCTGCAAAAATATATATATTGCTAAAATTGTTACTTGGGTCGACTATCGGCTTTGTAACGCTTGTTCATCACAAATACTTTGAAGTGGAAATTTTGAATAAGTAAATTTTAATAATTCTTGTTGAAATAGTTAATTAAGATATAGTGAATTAAGGTGTTTTTGGGTGTTCCTTATTAAAAAAATATATTACATTTGCTATTCTTCATTTTATTAATACTCTATATTAAAAAGGTATGGTCAGTAAAGCCTTTGATGGATCAGAATGAACTTCGATACTATCGATGGTGTATCGATAGTTTCTTGAAAAACATCGATGATGTTGACAATCGATAGTTTTACAGCTCTAGGTCATGTATTCCTTACGCCTTTCCACTAAATATCAAGAGCGCCACTGTTATAGAACGAACTCATTTACGTTTAATTAAAAATTTTTATTGCAAACATTCAAGTGGCCGTCACACATACATTTTTTTCCACTAGCAACTAGAAAATATATTTCTGTGGAAGAGATATTAAATCTTTTAAAACATGTGGGATAATTTTGTGCTTAAAAGAATTTCAACAAATATCTACTGTGTAAAACTTTAGAAAAGTTTTTAAAGAATTAACAAAGTTTTTTAAGAAAATGAAATATCTTTCTTTGCTTTATTTCTATGGAAAGCAATAAGAAGTTCAACGTTGTCAAATATACTTTTGTTGCAGATTGCATTTATATAAGCTCCCCTTTTTATACAAAAGCGAATTCTACAACAATCGCTGCCAGTTCTGCGTATTATGTATCATCTAATAAATATATACACATACGGCTATCAATAGTTAAATGTGCAATTGTTCACCAGATCGAATTATTATAAAATTGCAATTTGTATTTTTTTTTATACATTCTTCATTTCTTCTCGTCTAACAAAAATTGCAAAAATATTAATAATATTATTTGTAACTACGACATGCTGCAAGTTGATGTTAGGATGGACATTAAATCCTGCTTTTGAGAAATTAAGTATTATATTGCAGAACACAATGATTATATTGTGCAGGATTTTCTAAAGGATGCTGTCTGTGGTAATGTTGTATAGCTGCAATAAATGCACGCTTTATTTATGCCTTTGAAATGGCGCATGCACTTCTGGCGAGAGCTATAGTCAGCTAAAACTCCAAAATAGAATTGGTAGTAAGACAAGAAATTAAAAACTTCAACTTTAACTCTCAAGTAAAGTTGTTGAAGTTATTTTAAATCATCCTCTCTTGAAACTCATCAAGTTCTTTAACCAACTTTTTAACTTCTGTGTTGTTTTTTAAGCTAGTTAAAGTAGAATCCATTGTAGAAATCTATCAATAATATCAAACAATATGAATTGAGTATTAAAGTATTAAAAAACTCTTTTGTTGAAGAAAAAAGTAATCCCGCCTAATGGCCAATTTTTAACTTTGCCTAACAGCTGCTTCAACCTCATCACTACAGCAACATGTTAGCCTTGACTACCTCATACGCTACGATGCATGAAGTGGTCGCTGCCACTTTCTACTAATTCTACTCAAGTACGAGTAACGTTGCCAGCACGTTATGCTGCATGTGTTTGTCTGTTCCATATGAGCGGCGGTAAAAGTGGAAACATTCGATTTTTATTACCCAATCGTGGGTGTTTTTTATAATGAAATGCTCTGTTTTCCATATGGTATCCCATGTATGACTACCATTGTTCATATCATCTTCCTCTCTAAAACAACAAAAAACAAAACTAAGATCTGCCGGCTTCAAATCACACACAGCATCACTGTATATAAAACCAACAACAACAGCAACCGCAAAAACAAATCCATCTAATCCTTAGCTTTGGTCCAAGAATGCACTAAGCATCGATGATGCTATTTTTTTTTCTATGCAACTGTACGCTCGCTTATACCGTTGCGTTAACGAAAACAGAAAAGAGGAAAATTTCACGAAAATCTTTACCAAGGCAGGCGCATTGAAATGGCTTGCGGTTTGAAATTCCCTATTTTTGCGGTGAATTATGCGTTACGATAGGACTGAGCTTTCGACAAGATGCAAGGGATGCACAGTGGTAAAAGTTACTAAAATTTCAGCAACAGTCAAAATAATATGAAACACCTTTTAATAGACTTTCGAAAACACTTTTAAATCTTCTAAATTATAGAAAACACAAATAACTGGCTCTGTAAAAATATCTGTTAATTTCTTAGTTCAATATTTGGCATATACGCTGTATTATTTTTTTAAGGTTTAAAGGTTTCACCACTAATTAATAGTCATTCACTCCGAGAATGTCAATTGATAATTTTTCGATGTCGAAATCTTATTGTTTAGGTGATAATTTTTGTAGTTAATGCTGTTCGAAATCGTTTCGGTATTGAGAAATTATTGTTTTTGATAAAAAAAAACCTATCTATCGCGAGCGATATTGAGATTGAAGAAAATCTCTCAATCGTAACAATATTGAGGTTGAATGAAATTTCAAATATCGCAACTAAGTGATAACTATCTAATGATAACTTAATATTTCATATTGTCACAATATCGATATTGAACAATTTTTCGATAGTTATCGTAACTTTATCAACGTAAAATAAAGTTTTGAAATCTAAACGATCCAAACACCGTTGACTTTTGAATCAAAGAAACACCAATATTTTTCCCCTATCACCTTTGAATAATTTGTAATACAAGCAGGAAAAGTTTCTTGCTGTGCGGCTTTTGAAGACACTTGACCCTTACATTTAAATCCTTCTGAAATTGTTTATTTCCCTTATTTGTGTTACCTTTTGCGCATCAAATAATTCCAAACACTATCTAAACAATTATAAAATTAGGAAACTGTCTGTGAAAGTTTGACTATGATGTTTGATTGTTGAGTCCTTCACATTGGAAACTAAAAATTATTTTAAAATATTAATCAAAAATTAATGAAAATAACCGTTTGTGTATCTGGCGTGGTCATTTTTGAGTCTTGTCAAAAAATATTGTCGAAAAAAACTTTATAGTGAAATTATAAAAGAAATATTTTTATGGAATATATAAATTCTCAAAAATGCACATTTCAGTGTTCTTTTTAAAAAATTAACAAATCGTCGTTAGTGAGCATAAACGTTATAACAACTTCTTATTATTGCACGGAGAGAACAAGGATGAATTCTTGAATCAAGAAAATATATCGGTTCCCTCTAATTGATATTGAAAATTTTATCAAGTTTAATTTTTCTACATAGTACAGAGAAAATATAAAACGAAAAACATTAATAAAAAACCACTAGTTCTCTTGATTTTACTCAATTATTTTCTTAAAATGGAAATATATTAAGTGACTAAAGAAGATAATTTTATCAGAACTACACCATGTCAAAGCAATATGATTAAAAGTTTTTTTACACATTATATAAGTAAATTGTTAAATTTATAGTACAGGGGCTTTGAAGAATGAGTTTCTTTTTTTAAATTCAAATTAGACACACATCTGCTTATCGATATTTGATTTTAGAGGGTCTACCATTTAGTAATTATAAATGATATCTTCACAAAGTACCCCCGTCTACAGATGTGGATTCTACTACCCCTGTAGTACGTCTACAGATGTGGATTCTTTTGGTCTCATTTTCAATCGCATTACGGCATATTTGGGGCTCTATCTCGGCAATTTCTTGCCCAATAATGTCTTTCAATGCTTTAGTTGTATGTGGTTTATTTGCATAAACCCTTACCTTGAGATGGCTCAACAGAAAATAGTCTAAAAGCGGTTAACAGTAAGTCGGGCGGTCTTGCCAGAATTTGCTCCAGAAACTGCGAAATGTGTGTTTCATTTTAATTTCGAAAAGAAACTCTATCTTGGAAGCCCCTGTTTTTATTATTAAGACGTTAACCAGACCACAATCCACAGATAGAGGTCTGTGTTTTTTAAAAATTTTAAAAATTATTGCACAGTGATAATGACTTTCAAATTATTGTACCCTTCATAACTTCAAGTTGACTACAACTGTGTCATTTTTTCATTCATAGAAATATGTTTCATGTACTTTATTTTTTTCAAAAAATGTGTTACTATTATGACGAAATCTGCTGTTTGTCTATATTGAATAGAAAATCGTCAAATTAATAATAATACATTTTTACATTTAAAAATTTAGATCATTAAATCATTAAATTGATCATGGATTTTATTTAAATATTCAAAGTTGAATTGTATTAGTGTCAAAAAATCAAAAAATCAATATTGAAATGGCTAGCATCTTTAACATTACCTATATTTTATCAGTAGATCTCTAAAATTTAAGGTTGTAATAAATTTATATCAAGGTCATTGTATCATATCTCAACCTTAAATTTCACAAAATTATAACTTAAAATTAACTTAAATTTAACTTAAATTTTGACTTGGCCTTATGTTTTCCTAAAATTCCCTATGACCCACGGTGCATATACTTCATTCGCATATCACGGCTGGCACTTGAGTGACTAATGCGCTCCGCTCCGCTCGACTCAAATACAAGCACATGGACGCTTGAATACTTTTACATACACAATCATACCCACACACTCAAATGCACACACACATACAAGTATGAGTTCCACCAAAAACATCATCTTCACATCTGCAGCAGCTAAATAAGCCACATTAAATCACGTGATCCGCACACAGTTTGATGTTCTTTAATTGCGTTTCTCAATGCAGTGTTGCAGAAGCTTCCAATTTTTTCTATTGTTGTTTTTGTTGTAGCGTACGTACGGCTCTAGCAGAATATGTCTTCAGCGCCCACATGAGTAACTGCCTCGGGTTTTTTACATGTTTCCACCTTCTTTTTTCACAACTTTCTTTGGCACAATGTTTTGGCTTGCTTTTAATTGTGACTAAAATATCGACGAATAAGTAAGATGTTTCAAAAAAAAAATCAAACCAAATAAAAAAGCTTCCAACTTCAATAATAGGATTAGCCGATAGCTGTCCGAGTTCGATTCCTCGCGCTCATCCAGTTTAAGTGATTTCTATAATAATTATTGCGAGCAAACAAATCATCAAACAAGATAATAAAAATACTCTTGAATACTCTTTGGCTGGGTTTGTTTGTTGGAGGGATTTATCAAAACTCTACGTGGTTTTGTTCTAACATCTATTGTTTTTGTGCATTTGAATGTGTATATGTCTTTACCCAGTTGGAAAAGGAGCCCTGCTATATTTCTGCCGGCAACATGCCTCGGAAGGTCAGGAGACATGCTCGCCTCCATACCCGCTTATATTTTTTTTCCACAGGCATGTCCCAGGTCGGCATGTATGCCAAATGAACTGCCATTGCAGCAGCGCTGCATGCATCTCACGACATTAATGCTGCATTCATCCCACGGTATTAATTCTGAGTTCGTATCATGAGATGCATGCTGTATCATTGGGCAGACATGCAGTCCTACATGCCTATAGAAAAAAGATATAAACGGGTATGGCGGCAAGCATTTTTGCTGAAATTCCCATTATCCGGAGACTTGAATCTCGGCCACGTGAGTGAAAGTGCATCAACTTATCCATTCGACCATCGCAGCTGTTAAAAAATCGTCGCTTAATTTGCTTCATTAAGAATAAATGTACGAGCACAGACTTAGAAAATTAACGCGTTTGCTTTATTATTATAAGCAATTAATACAAAAAACAGAAATCTGCTTATCATCTGATCTAATGAACAGATCACTAAAAAAACAGAACAAACTAAAAAAAAAAACTAGAACAAAACCAAAAGCCATTAAGACAAAAAATAAAATTATGTTTTTGTTGTGATTTGAACTCACTACTCAAGATTCTAAAAAACAGGAAAACTAAAGCCCCAGCGAACTGAGTCATTCGCTTGGTTGTGATGTTGTTGAAATAATATACATACATATATAACAACATTGTTGCTATCAAAAGTGCTTCGGCGAAAACACAAAGTGTCAGCGAATTACAACAATCATGAAAATATTGAAGTTGTTTTCCCTTAAAATAAACCGGATTAAATAGCAAAAATGATACTTTTGCTAATGCACCTCATTTATTAGTATAGGGGAAATTTTAAAATTTCAAAAAAACTTCTATACTTAGAATTAAAATAACCTGCCACATTCCTTCCATCGGCAGGCCTGCTTTATTTTTCATCTGGGTACTTTCTATATTGATGTTGTAGTTATTATTGTTTCTTGAAAATAAACATTTATTTTCATTTGATTGGTGTTTTCACTATTCTTGTTGCATGTACCGAGCACTTGAACCAGCTTCACTCATAAATCGTTGCCCTCAACCTTTAAGTTTATCCCTATCTTGGCTGGTGTTTCATAATCGTCAAAAAAATTTTTGGTGTCATTACAGGGTGTCTGTTACTACTTAAGTGCTAAGAATAGGTCGCAACGAAGCGATGAAAGTCAATGAGTCGTATTTTAAAACATGTATTAACGATGACAATTTACTCCGTTTTTTCAGAAATATTTTATTAAATTTGGAAATATTAACCATTAGGGTTAATCAATCAATTAAGCAAAAAACAATTAAAGCTTAAACAGCTTCGAATTAGCTGACTATACTTAATAATCTTTTATAAAATAAAGGAATAAAATTTGAATATACTCTTAATACTTTAATATATTACATCAATATAATATTCTAATAATAAAAAGCATATTTTTTTATTTTTAAGAGCACACATTTCAAAATCTTTATTTGCTGAAGCTTAAGTCAGATATCAGCTAAAAACATTATATTCAAATACAATTTCAGAGTAAAGTTTTCACCATTTTCAAAATGTTGTTCAGATATCTTAAAAATATAATTAGTTTTTGCAGAAGACGAGTAGTACCTTTATCTACATTAACCCGAAACACCCTTTCGTTGCCATATGACAACGCAAGCACGAACACTTAAAATGTGATTATTTTAGTTTAAACCATTTTATTATTGCGTTAACAGGTCATTCTGAAAATTTAAAAAAAATTTACTCCTGGTGTTTCGGGTTAATGTACTATGATGTAATGAACAAATGACTGCGAATAAGCTCTTCTTTTAGCATTGCTAGAAATAGATTTCTCATATTAGTAATATTGATATCATTGATACCGAACATATTTATGGGAATCACGGTTACATTTTTATTAAATAATGGTATTTAAATGAAACCACGAGGTTAAATATTGTCTGTTATGTTCACCTAAAGATTATTTCAAACACTACAAAAAAATATCCTTTATAGTATGTGAGTTTCTTATGAAGCAGTGATATAGGATAGGTTAGGTAAACCCGTATGCTTTGTGACGGAGGCTCACATAGACCAATTTCGGTTCTTAATGGTGCCGGTTACGAGCAAAGGAACCTTAATTAAATGATGTCCTTAAAAATTTGTGTTGAACTCGCATACCTTAGGAGGGAGGAATTCCAGATATACTTTGGCTACATCGTTTAGTGATTGGAACGTCGATGAGCCTAGGTATTTGAGTCTCAATTTAATTAGGGCGAGACATGTGCGTAATAGGTTCTCCAGGTGCTCCACTGTGCCTGGTTCCTTGCCCTTTTTGCAGAGTTCATCCGTGTTGATGCCTATTTTTTCGCATTTGCTGCAGCCATGCAGTGACCAATGACGATACGATTCGCACTCTCTTCAAAAGCCAGTACGCTTTTGAACTTGATGGTAGCGGAGCGCATGGATTTTTTCGAAGCTTCGCTTTCAACGAAAATATTGCTATAAGAGTGATGTGTGTCCATGCCGAGGGCTATCTCCGCAGACTTCCTTATGGCCACTACTTCCACCTGAAAGATGCTGCTGTGGTTCGGCTGTGGTTTGGATGGCTGCCTTGTACTTGGCTCTGCACAATACACAGCCGCACCTACCCCTGTAGGTATTTTGGAGCCATCTGTAAATATGTTGACAGCCTGCTGTGCTTGTTCTGTACCTTTGCACCAGTCGTTTGGTTCTAGAAGTGTTTGAGTTTTGGAATTGCCTATTGTGCTGTTTTTTCGTCCATTAGTTTTGCGTGTATGTCCAGGAGGTCTGTCTAACAGAAAATCAAGCGCTTTAGTTAGAGTTGCGCTTCAGTACCACCGCAATGCATAGTGGTGCCTGCCACTAAGTTTTCTCTATGTCGCTGAGGTATGTTGATTTGTTCACAGCTGTCCACCACACAATAATTCCATAGAGTAGATTAGAATGAACTACCGTTACATAAATATCCAGTGCATCAAAAAAGGCGAGAGACCCCAGTGTCCTCCTAGCATCTTCTTGGATGTGTATAGCGCAATGATGGCTTTCTTTTTCATTGATTTTCCATGTCAGATTACCTTCCAGGACGACTCCTAGATATTTTGTGTCAGTTTTCGGTTCGAGGCGTTACTATGTCGTTTATTTTTGGTGGTATCCACTTTGGTATCTTGTAAATTTTCGTGAACAGAAGCAAATCTGTTTTTCCTGCTTTAATACTAAGACCGATTGAATTTGACCATCTAAGTATCTCTTTGAGTGTGCTCTCCGCTATGAAGCTTACTGTTGACAGACATTTCTCTACTATAATTATGCTTATGTGCATAGGCTGTTACCTTCGGGGCTCTACCTGCAAAGTAGTTTCTGAGTAGTTTATTGTTGCCAATATTCCATAGAAGGAATGAGAGGAACCCTTCCTGGACTGTCCCACTGCGAGCTTCTTTTTCCATTGATTTGGTGCCCCATCAGCTTGAACCCTTCTAAAGATTATCATCTTGTCCAACCATAGGATTAAAGTTGATAGTGCCTCTATTGCACGTAATTCACTAAGGAATGCGGAAGTTGATACATTTTTCAATGCACCTTATATGTCTAGAAAAACACCGAGTGCTTATTCTTCGTGGTAGTGGGCTTTTTCTATGGTTACAACTTAAGAGTGTCGTGCCGTTTCAACCAATTTCCTTTTCGTGTATGCATGTTGGTTGGTTGATAACTAGATTGCATCATTCCTTAGGTGCATGCCAATCAGTTTCTCGCCTATTTTGAGTACAAAGGAGGTTAGATTTATTGGCCTGTAGTCCTTCGGATACATATGGCTGCCCTTTTCTGCTTTCGGTAGAAATACAACCCTCACTGTCCTTCAGGCGACAGTTACATAGTTTATTCTGATACATCCGTTATATATGTTCTCCAGCTATGGGATGACTCGTAATTCGGCCGTTTTCAACATGGCAGGAAATATACCATCTGCTTCCGGAAATTTGTATTCCGAGAACGAGTTTATATTGTGATATTACGCGGGATGGCGTCGCAGGTGGCGACCGTAGTCATGTAAAGCTTTTGGAGAACATAAGCCGTTCGGAGTTGGCATAAAGCACGTAGGTCCTGTTCTCGGTCATTTGTGATCAAACATTTAACAACACGCACAACACAATTGATCAATAGAAGCTAGGTCAAAGTCCTTCCAAGGGCTGAAATGGCCAGTTTATTTTTTATTTATATGACGCAGGATTCCGGCCAAAATTATTAAGTCATGTGGAATCTATAGCGGGTATTGCCGTTCTGTATTGTGAAACCTATAGTGGGTTTGTCCTGTGACATCGTATTCCGGTTATGTTTTGGAGCTTCAGTACAGCCAGGAAAATGTGCTTTAAAAGCACTTCAAGGGATTTTTGACTATTCTTCGTCCACTGACCATTGTCTTTGCGTAGTTAGCTCTGAATGGAGGGCTGTTTTTACAATAGCTTCCTGAGCCTTGCTGTGTCCTAAGTTTTTTTTATGCTTAAAAAAGGTTCTTTTAAGAGTGTCTTTTTGATTTGCGCACAATTGTTTTAAAAAATTTGAGTCTGCATTTGTATTCACCACGTATTTGTTCTAAGTCACCTATTTCAGCTAGTTTGAAGAAAGGTTGCATCTTTGCTCTGTAAGATCCGGACTCCACCATAGTGGTCTGGTCTTATGCTTCGTTTTCGTGGATTTACAAGAGGCGTGAAGGGTCTTGAGAAGTCGGATCGAGATAATCTTCAGGGTCCTCTCAATACCCTCTTCCATATTAATTTATTTGGGAGATGGGAACATAGTCTCAATGATGCTTCTGAAGCGGATTCAGTTAGTATTTGTGGGATTTTGAAGATCTTTTTATCTGGAGTGTACAGAGTGTTCTGGAAAAGAGGGCTGTTTCAGCACATCCCAAACTGTGACCAATGTTCTGTTATCAAAAGATAGTGTTAGGTATAACACATTCGACGAGGTGTCGCCTACACAAGTTGCTTCCTCGTCAAGTTTAGCTACACTGCTTATGTTGAAAAATAAGGCTGAGTAGGGACTTATCTCGGTCATGTCATGTGCATTGGCATCTGCTGCTGTTATAATTGCCTGCTTCTCCCCGCCGGCGTTATCGTCGTGCGCCATGTAGCATGAAGCAACAAGAATCACGTTAATCCACATCACTCTTTAGCGCCACGACAGTAAAATTGTCAGTGCTGTAATGAGATATTAAGTAAGTATACATGCGTTTTCTTTTATGGGTGGCTGCTCTTGTTCTACTTACTGTTGTTGCGAAAATGTGTTGAAGTTATGTAACTTCAGCAGTGATATAAGTCTGAAATGAAATAAGTTCCAAGAAAATTATATAATTCGGATCCCAAGGAAACATAGCCAAAAAGTCGCACGGTAGGCACCAGCGATTGGAAAGTACGGAAAAAGTGGATTAGCGTTCTGAGCATGGATTTTGCTTTGCTTAAAGATGTACTTTTCAAATTTCCAAACTCTAAAATCATACCTGATCTTATTTTAGAATATGGCGCATTTTAATATATGAGCATGAGAAACACATAAGACAAAGAACATTTTTCCTTTGTTGCGATGCCACTAATCAATTTTTATATGACAACGTTCATATTTTTTTGTAAATTTGTTCTCTCAATCAAAATCTGAGGCGCTACATCTCAAAAATCCCTTTAAGCTATGCATAAAATCAACAACTTTTTTCCGAACCCAGCACTAACGACGAGGACGTAGTGGTATTTATGATATCAATTTATTTTTTTTTTTTCTTTGAATATTTTCTTGTATTTCCTCCTTCAGAGAATTTCGATCTTTGTCCTTCCAAACTATCAACATATAAGTTACCATGGTTAGATAAGTTATCAGTCTCAGCGTTTACTTCTGGAATATAATTATTAGCTAACACTGCCATGGAAATTTTAAGAACCTTGCCTTTCACCAGCCATGAGCTTAATTGTAAATTTTTCTTCTCACCGCTTTTACGAAATCAAGCAATCTAGAGGCAAACGCAGAAAAAAGCAAATCAGAAGCTAATGTACAAACATCTTTTTGAAGCTTTGACTGCATCGACAAATATTTTATGATGCCTTTAAGGACGGATTTCTTGCCAACAGTAGCTCTTAAACAATTTGTTAATTTTTTCATCTTATTGAGTGAAAACCCCATATGTTTTCGAAAAATATTTAATTGCTTTTCAGGCAGCTGGAGCAGAAGGTATCTTTCCTGCACCCCTGAAAAACAGCCTAGTACCACTGATGCTCTTCGTATTCGCTATTTTGAGGACGAGCTTCGCATGGGGTACCGGGTGCTTCCAGGACATTAAAGATGCTTTTATTAACCAAATACGCTCATATAAGCGAATGCATTTAGCGTAAAGGTGTTGATGGAACAACAAGCAATTGGGTGCATAACTTGCAGAAATATGAAATCAAGTTTGGGTGCGACACTACTCAGAGTACTCGCCGCAAAATGTTGTCCACGAGGAGGAGTTCTCTCTCTTATATTGTAGTCCATTGTAGTTGATGAACTCTCAGAACTTCTTAGCTCAAATGGCTTCGATATGCAGGGTTACGCTGATGACATCGTTATTATTATCAGAGTAAAACACGAGGATACTTTATTATATCTCCTTCAGAAGGCACTTAACATAGTAGTTTAATGATTCAGGGAAACAGGGTTAAATGTAAACCCTAATAAAACCAGAATCATCGTCACCAAAGTCAGAAAAAATCTAACTGAACCTACTCTTTTCGGTGAAACAATAAACTTCTCAAAAGAAATACTTAAATGTGACGCTTGATGATAAACTCACATGGAACCCACACCTAAAGAACACCATAAACAAAGCAAGAGTCTTTTTATGGGTCAGCTGAAGGTAAAAACTGAGGCCCAAGTCCCAAACTAACCATGTGGATGTAGACTTTCATCACGAGGCCTATCGTCGTATGTGCTGCACCAATATGGTAAAGTAAGACGATCCAAAAAACAGCTCAATCCAAGCTCAGCAAGTTGCAATGACTAGCTTGTGTCTGTATCACATGAGCGATGCGTACTGCTCCAACTGCTGGTTTGGAGATTTTGCTTGGTATACCACCATTACATCTTCTTGTCAAGAAAGAAGCTCTGATCTTCAGAGTCAGGCTCATCATTGACAAAAAATTTGTATTTACAAAGTAACACTCACCCAGCGATATTAGACGAAATATTGTAACTTAGAACGAGAATCTAAGGTTATTACCCTGCGATCTCTGCCTCCCAAAATACAACTTCTGCAAAAACTTCCAAGTCTCCTTCCCAAACAGAACCACATGGAAAACAAAAAGACGACGGTTTACTGGTGACTATGAAGCCTGGTATGCTGATGGCTCAAAGATAAATGAAGGTGTGGGAGCTGGCGTTTTTGGCTCAAGGTAGAGAAAATCTATATATGCCTGCATGGGCACAGGTAACTCAGTCTTCCAAGCTGAGTTCCATGCAATTGAGATCTGCTTAAGAGAGTATAAAAACAGTTCCACTAGGAACTAAAACATTTACATTCACTCTGACAGCAAAGCTGCTCTACTTGCACTAAGCGCATATAAAATTACGTCCAAACTCGTATGGAATTGCCTACAGCTATTTATAACAGAGTCCACCTCATTTGGGTACTAGGCCATAGGAACGATTTGCCATAGAACTAGCCAGAAAAGGAGCTGTAAGTTCCTTCAGAGGCCCAGAACCATTCTGCGGGCTACCATGGGGCACTGTGCACCATAACATTAATATATGGCCTAACAGAGAGGCAAAACATTACTGGAGAAAGACCGAAGGTAACAGACATTCAAAAACATTCGCTCCAAAGAACGAACCAATTCCTTACTTTAAGTGGAATATTTATAAGACTTGTCATAGATTTCCTAACTAGACATTGAAAGGTAAATAAGCACTTATCAAATATGGGTATCAGAGATGTAAAGAATGCATTCAATTTGATTTTATTCACAAAAAAATGAATCAGTGAATAACGAAATAAGAATGCATTAAATGAATGCAAAATTGATATATTAATAAAATTTTTAATTCACATTCATTTTTAAAAAATTATTAATTATTCATTTCAATTATTCTTTTTCGTTATTCAGAATAATGAATAATTTTTTATTATTCATTTGAATGCTATTTACAAAGAATGCAATTCACAAAGAATTTCAGAATTTTCTGTTATTCTTTTTATTCATTATTCATTTTTTATTCGTTATTCCTTTTTTATTCATTATTCATTACTTATTCGTTTTTAATTTTTTATTCATTTGTTACTTTTTATTCTTTTTTTTATTCATTATTCATTTGTTACTTTTTATTCTTTTTTTATTCATTATTCATTTTTTATTCATTATTAATTTTTTATTCGTAATTAATTTTTTATTCATTATTAATTTTTTTAATCATTATTCATTTGTTATTCTTATGTAATTTTTTATTCATTGTTCATTTGTTATTAATTTTTTATTTATCGCTTAGGATTAAAATGAATAAAAAATTAATAAATTATAACAAATGAACAATGAATAAAAATGAATAATTATTAAAAATGAGTAATGAATTAAAAATGAACAATGAATAAAAAATGAAAAATAAATAAAAAATGAAAAATAAATAAAAAATAAATAAAGAATAAAAAAAGAATAATGAATAACAAATGACTAATGAATAAAAAATTAATAATGAATAAAAAGTGAATAAGGAATAACAAAAGATTAATGAATAAAAAATTAATAACGAATCAAAAATTAATAATGAATAAAAAAAGAATAATTGAAAATTCTGAAATTTTTTTCTGAATTGCATTCCTTGTGAATAGCATTCAAATGAATAAAAAAAAATTATTCATTATTCTGAATAACGAAAATGAATAATGGAAATGAATAATTAATATTTTTTTTTAAAAATGCATGTGAATTAAAAATGTTATTTATAAATAAATTTTGCATTCATTGAATGCATTCTTATGTAGTTATTCAGTTGTACATAAAATTCTGAATATGAATGCCGATTTTACAGTCCAGGAAGGTATGCGCAGATTATGTAACGAAGATTAAGAAACAGCAGAGCACATCTTGTGTCACTGTAACGGTCTAATTAGGACCCGACTTCGATACTAAGGTGCATTACACCTTTAACCGCACAAAATAGCAGATAATTCTCCCAAGGACATCGCTCAGTTCCTAACGAACTTAACGATTAAGGATGGACTATAACTTATAGAGGTTTGTTAAAATAGGTCCTTGAGGCCGCAGTAACTAGGTGACTAGCTCCCTCTTCACTTAAATATCTATGTGTCTATTTAGGAATCTTGAGTTCTTTGGTTTTCTTAGGATTTATTGCCACTCAACATTTTCGCCCTTCAGAAGCTAGAGAGAGTTCCGCATCCTTAAGATGCAAATTGTTACACTTTTCACTTGTTTTTCTTCAGGAAGCTCTAAAACAATCAATTGAACTTTTTCTGCAGCTTTATTATATTTATTATGCCTCATAAACGCTCTATCCGTCCGGTATTTCGCAGGACAGCCCTGTTTTTTTTTGAGCAAAGTCCTGCGTCCTGTGCAACGGGCTCAAAATCCTGCTTTTTATTATTATGTCCATTTTCATTTTTATTTCCTCCCATGTTTGCAATTTAGTCCACTTTATGAGCCAAAAGTTTCCTTTAATAAACTTTTCCTTTTTCGGACTCACCTTGATATCAGTTATAATGCTTTGGGACTTTTTCATAACAAAAAAAAAAAAAATAAATTCATGAATCTGTTTTGGTCTCAATTTACTTATTTTTTTAGGGCTTAGTTTACTTGGAACTCATATCACCGTTTATTTTATCTCATTATTTCATTATTTGTTTAAACAAATCACATCAAACAGTCTTAATTCCAAAATTAAACATATAACATTTATTAAAAAACAAATATAGGTAATAATGAATAATTACTTACACACCAAACTAACAGCATGTGTTCATAATGTACGTAATACACCCAGTATGTATTACCGTCTGATTCTGTCTTTTACTGGATTATGTCTGTGTCTTAAGCCAGCGATGCTAACGTAATGAGCAAAATGATTACTGATGATATAAAAAACAAAGTTCCAGACAAACTTCCTCATCTCCTGTAGTTCAAAAGGTGTACAAAAGTAATTAAGATATTTTCTGTTGTTGTTTTTCGATTTTTTTTTCTCTTCTTACCTTATCTGTTGTTGATTACATCAATTCTTGCACTCTAACTCGTTACTTTAGTACACCCTGATACGTTGCTCCCTTAAGTGTTAACGCTTGTCTTATTAATTCGCTTCATTCATCTTCGGCTGTCAAAAAGTATCGGTTAAGGTATGGTTAAGAACACAACCAAAATAAAAACTATCAAAAAAAGACCAACGAATGACAACCATAAGTAAACAAGAACAAAACGAAAAGCAACAACATCATTTGTCTTGCATTGAGTAACGTACGTATTTAAGTAATTTGATACTTTCAACACTGGCTGGGTTAACTTTAGTTGTGGGGGTCCGACTCAAGCACAGTCAGTTCGTCATTTCAGCAAGAGGAAGAAGAAAAGCTTTCATTATCAGCAGCGGCATAACAAAGTGGTCAATCAGCCTGTGTATCCAAACATTGGCTAGCGATCACATCAGCAATGTTCATCGTACGTTGATCTCTTGTATTGCTTTTTGCTTCCTTCTTTATATGGTAGTTATTTAAATTTGAGCATCATCAGCTCATTGAGTTCTACTGGTAGATCTGCTGTTGTTTTTGATGAAGATCCTTTTGTTCTACGCTTATTACTTTTACTCTTCCCTTTCTCACACTTCACCCTAACTCACACGACAGCTCGGTAGATAATGCTGTGCCATGATCGACGCCCGGCGCTATCTAATTTTTCATCATATATCGTACCAGCAACCTTTTTGAGTTTGTCTCACACCTCGTTCATAACGTGGTGTGAATTTGTGGGGGTTTTTTTATGGTTTTTTGATTTTGTTTGACACGATCAACAACATGTGATCGAGTGCCGATGAGAACAAACTGTATCGATATTGGTTTGATCAGGGCTCAATGATTGAGGCTTTGGTATTGTGACAGATTGCTGTGTTCTTCGTCTGTCTAGCAGTGCGTTGACTGAGTATTCAGGATCATTTTTTATTAAAATCGTGAGAGTTCATCACCCTGCGCATGTTGCGTTTAGTTCGATATCTATAAAATATCAAAATTTAGGTTTATATCTATTTATCATCCCATGAATTATTACACCGGGTGTTGTTTCCATTACAGATGCAAATATATTAAATTAAGAGCATATTTAGGCATTTGCGCTAATAAAACAAAAGATTGTGCCTTGATAATCATTAATTTAGGTTATTTATATAGTAATTCTATATGTTTTTACCCAGCTTTTTAACTATTTCTTACCATTAACACATTTGAAGTCACATCCCAATAAGCAACTGAAAAAGGTCAACGATGTACAATGCAATGTAACAACTCTAGGTGCTAATTAAGTGCAGATATGAACTATTTTCATAACTTTTTGTATGGGGACCCCAAAAAGGATGCAATGTAGAATAGAAATGTTCAAAATAAATGTTGAAGATGAAAATAAACCTTAAACCCCTCTAGGGGCCATTTGGGGGTTATTCCAACCATTTTCTTTATTTTATTCTATTGAATGCAATAACCATACTTCCAATCATTCGCTGCCTTCTGTTATTATTTCGAAAGCATTACCGGTGATGCATACAATACAAGCATCACAATCAAGTAAGCGAATCCTGCATTTGATCGTTTCGTCTATTTGGTTCGTACTGTTATCTTAGCGTGCGTTCCTTTTTATGTGAATGACAAATACCTGCAAATGAATGCTTTTATGCTATTCTCTGTTACGAACATACTGCTAAGCAAAAAATTCAGTAACAGTTACTCTTATACTGGTGAAAATAATACATTACAGCCTGTTTTACTCGTTAATTTTGTGTTTTTATTGAATACAATAACTGTGTAATCCTTTTGAAATGTTTATCCTTCCAGCAAAAAGACGTTTAGGGTTAACAAATTTTGGTTCTTTCAACACTAGCAAGAAAATATCTTCGACAAAGCCGAAGTTAAAATACACCCTCAGCAGTGTTTAAGTAAATTCGAATTTTTGAATGTTTTATTATTGTATTTGGATAACGTTCCTTTGTTTAGGGCCACCGTGTAACAAGGTGGACAAAAGTAGGTATGGAAAAAAAATTATTAAATTTGTAAAAGTAAGTATGCAAATTTATAGTTAATAGTTTAAATTAAGTAAATGTAAAGCAATTTTTCATTATCTTTTCATAAGTGGTAGATATGATTTTTATAATTTGCCTTGACAATTTAACGAAATTTAAGTTTTTACTGTTTTGTACTAAATATTTACCCAAAACCGCAACAATATTAATATACATAAACCATATAAGGTACGGTACGGTATACAATTTAAAAAAAAAAGAAGTAATTAAAAATATAAATAAAAAATATTCACATACTACAAAAAAGGTCCTCAGAATAAAAAAAAACTTAAATTTGTGTAAGAAATTAAATAAAAATAAATTTTTGTTTTTCCTTAAAACAACTCTTCTGAACACATATATAAGCATTTGCTTCCACTTTTTAAAATTAAAGATTGTGTGACCAGTTTTCTAAAGCATGTTTTAACGAAAATGAGCGCCAATTGAGCACCAAAAAATACGTGGCAAAGTGACATTCAACGTTTGAAACAAAAAAGAGGCTCAATTTTAAACATTTATTGTGCAAAGAATATAATACATAGAGACTTTTAATTTTTTTTAAGTAAGTAATATAAAAACAATATTCTACAAATTTTTCAAATAGTAGAAAAAACCATATCTTTATAAGGCAAAGCGCGAATAGTTCTGTTCTTATTTAATATAATTTATGCGTATAAGCTTATGAAAGTGCACAAAGAAGTGCAAAGGAGTGCAGAAACCACAGAAGACTACTGAAGAGTTGATGTAGCAATCAACAAAATAGTCGGTTTAGTCTACTTGGTGGTTTGTTCTGCAAAGTTCTTGCTAATGCAACCTGTTGCTTCATTAACTTTTTTGGCATTAGGCTCAAATATAATTCTAAGAAAATATATTTTTTATCTATCTATACTTCTTTACTTTTATATAAAACTGAAGTGGAATTTTAATGTTACCACTTTATTGCAAAATTACTGGGCCGATTTTCATAAAAAAAGCTTTAAAGTATCATATTTGTACTACAGTTTTAGTTAAGGGTATTTTTCTTTCGAAATTGAAAAAATAAGTATATTAAAGTTTTAAGTTTTTGAAAAAATCAGCACACCACTTGCTTAAACGGTTTCTTTGCAGCTTTGTGTTGCGAGAGTTTCAATTAACTTTATGTTGCTATCTTCTCTTTTCTTTTGATGCTTAGCAAAACAAATAAAAAATTGATGAGCCTCGAGCAAGTCGAAAAGTGCGTTACATATAAATGCAGAGCGACGCTCTAAAGCAGAAGAAAATATTGGCCCAGTTAGCCTCGCATAGCACAGCGGCGCATGCAACGCAGATAAGCAACTAGCACACAGGAAAATATATGGTGATTATGCAAAACATAGTCACATAGTCAAAATAAAATAATAAAATAAGAATAAAACGATTTTACTTAAATAAATTCACCGCACTTGGTAAACAATTTTACAATTTCTCATCTGTTTTGCCAAAACGTCAAGTACATAAAATAATTCTCAGAAATCAAAATGAATAGATCTTCTATGTTTATCTATGTAGTCAGAGATGCATTTGTTTTTATCTGAGCATTGCCATGCGTTGCCATGTTGAGCATACTCATATACACACAAATCCCATTAAACAGATTTCATGTGACGCTTGTTTAGCCATGCACTGCTATGTCATGCGAGGCTAACTGGACCATAAGACATTTTTTATTTTTTTTAAATGTATTGTCTTAAGGTTAATAAAACGTTAATAAAAAAAATCGCCCGTAGCGAAGCCTTGGTCAACAGTGGCGTGCTAGTATTTATATAAAAATTATATTTATTTTTGCAATTATTAAATAATATTAGAATTTTGTATGCATTTTCTTCTTGCTAGGTGGCGTCGAAAAAGTTGTTTTCAGCCAGGGCAAAGATTTTTCTAGTTGAACGCATCTGATTTGATCGTTGTTCTTCTCAAATTACTACAACATTCACTTGAATTATTTAGTTTGGTTACAATTTGCCCTTATCTACGTGAAAACTTAAAAAACTCTGCCATTTTCAACCTTTAACATCCCCGTATGTGAGAATTGTTGTGAAGGTTGAAGTCTCATGTAAGTAAAAATATTAATTGTTGTTGTTGTTTTAGAAAATTATAATGAAATAAATGAATTAATTTCAAATGAAGGTTACATCAATGATGATACGATTGATCTCATTTCTGATCTCAATTTCTGTGCCTTTGTGTCGAGTGACTACGAATTACTCTGATGACAGTCAATAATTTTCTCAGTTATTTTGTCTCAATCTTAAGATTTTGTAAAATTTTAAAAAAAAATCTATATACTTAAATAAAAATATTTTTCTATTAATAAAGTTCATTGAATAATGTGTGGGAGGCGGGGGAAGGGCGTGACTAATCTGAATAATCCAATTATTTGAATACTAAGTAAAAAAGTATCAATAGCAAATATCTCGAGATTTTGATCTGATTTGAAAAACTGAGTATGCCACTAAATTCTAAGACCGAAAATAAGTTTACGCGTCTCTGCGTTTTCGCGTTTTTTTGTGTCTTCTTAAAAGTGAAAAAATTACCTACAGTGTTATATGAATCTAGAAAAGAAAAAATTTGTAAATTTCCTTTCTTATACTACTTACAACTCGAGATATTGCACTTTTTTCTTCATTTTGTATGGGAGGGTAAAAAAGGGAGTGGCAGATCTTGATAAAGTTTTTATATGGTAATTGTGTTAATCTAGTTAGTAAAATTTTAATTAGTTTTGTTTTTTACACTTTCTACAACTGAAAATATTGCACTTTTATTCTTCATTTGTATTGGAGGTGGGCAAAGGGCGTGGTCAATCTTGATGGCGTTTTATATATATGAAGTAATAGCACCTGCTAAATTTCATGTACCTTCGATGGATAACTTTTGTACGTCCCTCATCCCATCGCTACACTGTGGAGCGTTGTTTATATCCAAACATATTTGTGTTCATAAGCAATAATCTCTTAATTTTACTTGAGACAGAACTCAGTTATTGATGTAGATGTCTTCCACTCATATAGCTTTGTAAACACATAAAATCTGAAGCATCTAGCATGACAATAGCCAAAGTTATGACACAAAAAAAGACTCTTTTGTAAAACATATATGGCGATTGAAAACTTTGAGCGAGATTTCTCGAAACTTTAAATCAGACTTAAGCTGTTATCACTTATCGACACAGATAAATCGTCGTTGCGCGTGCAACTCAGTATGGATTGGGGGGTGTAGAATGGTAAATGAGGTATTGAATGAAAGGGCTGAATGAGAATGCAAACACAATTTGGTTGGTTTTTTATTGATGACCTTTGACCTGAAATATGAGCGTTTAAAGGGGATTTCTTTAATAACAACTAAACTATAAGAGATGGAAGAACATGGTGTAAGAAAAAATTTTAGATATCAGGGGCGGATCCGGGAAAATATTTGGGGGGCTTTTAAAAATATTTATGTTCTTTATATAGATATTAGACCTGTCCAGATTGCCAAAGTTCACATTTTTTAATGAGTACTTACAGTTTTAGAATTTCTCAATGATTGAAATAAGAACTGTGAAAAAAGATTTTGAAAAACTTTTGCCAAAAAGTTGCTCAACCCAAGTCAGGATTTTCATAGTCAGACCTTTCATAAGGAAATTAATTGTTTAGTGACTAATGACACATCCAAAAATTCTTAACCTACATTTTTTTATACCTTATTGTTTCAAGAATATATAAAAAATATGCAAACGTATATAAAAAATTTTTTTCGAAAAAATATAATGAATTGAAAAAAAATTGCGAAAATTTTCTGAATTTTTTGATTTCTAGAGGCTACAGAAAGTAAACGGCTCAAAAATTTTCACTTTTTGAATTTTTTCTTATTTGCTTGACCATTTAGCTCAAAGATTACTTTTTTAGATATTTCTTATATTTACTAATAAATTATTTAAAATTTTGTTTGTACGTATACCTTTAAAATTTTCGAAAATTGCCAAAATCCTGACTTCAACCGCGTTGAGCAACTTTTTGGCAAAAGTTTTTCAAAATCTTTTTTCACAGTTCTTATTTCAATCATTGAGAGATTCTTAAATTGTAAGTGCTCATTAAAAAATGTAAGTTTTGAAAAATCTCATACATTTCGTGGCCAGGTCTAATAGATATATACAGTCATGTGAAAATAAATAGGGAAACCAGTATTTTTATATTTAAAGCTGCATGAATTACATACAAGGTGCAACCGATATAACATTAATTCCCTCGGGTGGTGGTTCCTCCTGATAAGGCGAGTATAAAACTTTATGGAGTTTCCTCCCACATTGTAAAATTTTCAAGATACAGGGTGTTTTACGGTTTTGGTACGTGTTTAGTATTATTGATTTAGAATCTAAACTACTCACCATAAAATAAAAAATTATATTTTGTATTTTAGAAAAAATTTCAACTTTTTCATCAGTATATCAATCACTTTCGTGTCATGTGCTCTAGCAGAGCAAAAATTTTGAGATTATCCAACGAAATATCAACAAATTTTCTTTCTTTTGTTTTAGCGGAGCTGTTGTTGTCCAAAGTTAGAATTTTAAAAAATACTGTTGATTAAGTGTATTTTTACATGAAAAAAAGACGTTTTAAATTTGGACGATTACAGCTCCGCTAAAACAAAAGATACAAAATCTGTTGATTGTTGATATTTCGTTGAATAATCTCAAAATTTTAGCTCCGCTGCAGCACATGACACGAAAGTGGTTGATATATTGATTGAAAAGATACAATTTTTTCTAAAATATAAAATATTATTTTCTCGTACCAAAACCGTAAAACACCCTGTATCTTAAAAGTTTTACAATGTTGGAGGAAACTCCATAAAGTGTTATACTCGCCTCATTAAGAAGAATCACCTGCCGAGGGAATTAATGCTATATCTGGGGCACCTTGTATATAATTCATGCAGCTTCAAATATAAAAATATAGGTGTCCCTATTTATTTTCACATGACTGTATGTTTTTCTTAAATAAGTACTCTGTAAATCAAATCAACTGTTTTTTAGATTATAATATGATATTTTTCGACTTAATTTCGATTACATTTTCACACGTAACGATGCACGTTCAACAATGCAACCTTTTCAATAGGTCTTCACTTGTTTGGCTTCGCAGATGGGCATTTCCAAACTGGCGTTCCGTAACGCGTTCCGTCTGGCGGAAAAGAATGAAAATGCCTAATTTTCAAAAAGGCTCTTCTCTATTTCCGTGGTAATTAAGTAGCACTATATAAAGTAAAAACAATGACAACAATCGATGATAACGATTTAAAGATATAAGCAAAAATATGTGCTGGCGTGACATTACAAAGAAAGGAAGTGATTTTTGACTTGGCTTACAAAATTACCAAAACTCTCTAAATTGGGCAAGACTTTTTGTGTACAACTTTTATTAAAAGCGTTCAAAATACCATTAGTTTATTTTCCAAATTATCAAATTTAGATATCTTTTATGGTTTATTTTATTTGGCTTTTTGATCTGGTGTTACGTTACTAGGGTTACATTACTTAAATTTCCATATTTGTTTAATTGGGTAATTAAGTAACTAGGTAGTTAAGTAATTATGTAGTTTAGTAATTAAAAAACAAATTTAATATATTGTCCTTTCCTTGTCTTAACCATTTTATCATTATCTTTAGCCAATGTCTTCCTTTTCTACTAAAACAAAAAAGTTTACGAAACATTAACTAAACATTTACGAAAAAGAAAAACTATATTTTTGAAACAGTGAAAACGATTTAATCATCTTGGTAAATGAATTTATGTATATAATGCTTACATTATACGGTAGACTTACGGTAGACTGCTTACGGTAGACTTTTCTGTGGAAATGCTCGTATATGAATTTTTACGATTTTTTCATTTCATTAAGCAAAAAAATTAAACTAATCAAAATAAAGCTCAACTAGGCACAATAAAACTTATTCCAATCACTCTAAAATTTTAACCCGTTTGGTTTGAGATACAACCGCGCACTTTGCACAAGAGCCCATTGAATGTTTGTATTTTCATTTTCTCCAGTACATTTGGCGGTAACTCTATTTTCTATGCTTGAAAATGAAACACATATTTAGGAATTCCCGATACATGCACAAATGTTAACGTAAACATGGGAAGGGGGTAAGAGCTTAGCCTACTCTTGTCTACGAGGGGAGGGTGTTAATAGTTGCAAAAAATCTCCCTACGTTATACTTGAACGGCCTCTTAGAGTATTCAAAACATCTATTATAATGTACAGGTGTGTAGTAACATACATTTGGAAAACCGAATTTTTCTGGAAATTATTATATGAGCCGTTATGTTTGAAAGTGGAATAAGTACACTTTTTTGGGCCACTATAATGGGCCACTTTCAAATATAACTTTTTGACCATTTATTTTTGATAGTGGAATAAGTCTGTTTTTTCTGGGTAGACTTATACCACTTTAAAAAAAAATAAACTAAAGATTCACATCAAAATGAAGTTGAAACCTTTTTCTTTTTAGAGTTTGACTTTTTTAATGGGTTTTAACCGCTAAAAATAATAATTAAAATGAAACATTATAATCAAAATGAAAGCATATTAGACGAGTAACTTAAAAAATTCAGAGATATGTTAAGATTTTACATCATATCGTATACTTTTAAAGTCATCATATCTCTATAATTTTCACATGAAATAGGTTTTGAAGTTTCATACTTTGACGATAAAGTAATTTTACGAAATTTGTTAGTTTTCCTAGTTTGCCAAATAATAAAATAACTTTAAAAGGTGCATTTTCTTCTATACATGTTTTTCGGAAAATTTTGAACAGTTCATCCCTTTTAAACATCATTCAGCAGTCATTTGCATTTTCGGCCATTTTACAAATTCTCTCTCCGTTTTTTTTTTTTCATAAAAAGTTGCCTATTTCGTGGTTTTGATTGAGACAAAATCTTTACGTTTAATTTCACATAAAAAAAGCTATTTATCGTAAATTTTTTATTACATAAAAGTAGTCCTGAGCAGTGTATAAATTGTACTTTTTCTTCTGTACCATTCCCACAACTCCAAAATCCCTGTCATTCCCAAAATCCCTGGAAAAAAAAATATATTCCTTCGATAACATTTTACAGTAAATTTGTTTTGGTTAATATATGGCGATATCGGGATCCATTAAATGTGGGATTAAAAATATAAACGGGGAAACCTTATACATATCTAACAACAAAAAGCATTAATTCATCTTTTTTAAGAGTCGACTTATTCCACTTTCAATTATAACGGCTCACATAAAGGTAGTGTGGTACGAATGAAAAAAAATCCTTTTTACACTAACCTCTAAAACCATTTGTTTTTGTAAAACTTATTATTATCCAAAACAAAAAATTTGTTGCTTCTGTTGCAAAAACCCTGTTTGTAAGCAATTTTATGCTCTAATCATAAAAACAATTATTGCAGTATTAAAATCACGTTATTGTATTGAATTATTATAAGCATATGTTTATTTTGACCAACACAAAGTAATATTTCCCAACAGAGAGTTAATTTTGAAAACACCAGTTGAGTGTGGAACTCCAGTACATTCTCTTCATAATTAAATACTCTCATGTATTTTTAAATATTCCATTCAAAAATAATTATAGCAAATGATAAACAAAAAACACTGCAATTTCAAAGAGCGAAAGTCGGAAGAGAATGAAATAAATATTTTAGTTTCGTGGAAATTTATTAATGGTCGAAACTTGACTTAGCAAGGCCGCAAACCTTTCGAGCACATCTACAGGTAATACAAAAGAGTGTAATTGTTGGAAGAGCTCAAAATACTCGTACTCAACAATTGCATTGATAAACTGAACAAAACATAAAAATAGATTTGTATGGATGATAGAGGATAAAATACCATTTTATTATTCATAATTTGAAAATATTTTTATTAATTTGTTTTGATATCAGTAATTTATTAACATGCTGGTCTAATTTATACATAACTGTTATACTTAAGAGTACTTAAAAGATTGATTCTCTGCTCTATGTTGTGGCGGGCTTCAATGAGATGTGGATTACTACATTCTCAGAAATCTTAGCTCTTAGAAATCTGAACTAATTTTAGACAGAACAAGAGTGAGACACTGCATTTATATCCATTTTGGCATAAAAAACCATAACAAACATTTAGAGAGATAAATACTTAAGAGTATAAGATAAACACTGGTAAACATTAAGTTAGATAAACACAAGAGAGAACATGAGATGAGACATAATCTGTGTGGTATAAATTTTGTTTCTTAAATAATATTGAATGTCTATATTTGCTTAAGAAAGCCATGTTTTTTCATGAATTAACTTTGCGAAATTTAAAAGGAAACGGATTTTTTAGCCATTTTAGTAAACATTTTTACATATCTTGTCTTTTGTTCTCATTGCTGCCATGTCGCATATCAAATTGTCATCAAGGCACTTGCTTTTGAAATAATGTTGACAAAAACATTTTTTTTCTATAGTTTTTATATTTTTGACCAGTTCGTGCAGCTTGCACTCTCTGTTATTATCTAAAACTCACTCGCAATTCTGCAATTCTCTAGTAAATACTTCTAAATAGATAAAACAAAAACAAAAGCAATTTTGCCGGCTCATGCGTAGTAGCGGCAAAACACAACAAATTGTTGTTGGCCAAAAATGACGTGCTTACACTCACAAAAGCATCGAATGTATCTAACAGATACTTTTTAGGCACAGCAACCAGTAACAATGAATAAACAAGAAAACACAAAAAGCAAAAATGGCAAAAACAAAGCGAAAATTTCTCAACGAAGTAAACAAGCGAAGTAACAAACCATAAATTTTGCACCATTTCGACCAGTTTGGGTCAGTATCTGGTTTATGGTTTACTACGCGCGTGCTTGCCAGATACATACAACAAAGTATCTTACGGATTTAATACTACAGAATATCTCATGCACCCAGAGAGTGAGTTTTCCCTTGTTGTTGCTGCTCTTATTGTTGTTTTTCCTTGCTGTTGCGTTCGCATCTGGCAGAACCGAACGATGAACAACAACGTATCTGGCTGGTTAGCTGCTGCAGCGCTAAAGACATCAGATATATTCTCACTCGTCGTCACATTTCGTATCTGTGCGATTTAGTTCTGTGTAAATCGTCGGTTCGTTTGGACGCGTCGTGTTCGCAGGATACTCTAGTCGCCGCGCGTTCTTCTAAGAATTACAGTTAAAAAAAAAATAAACAACCATAGACTGCACTAACACACACAAACCTACTGGTAGGATGTGTTGTGTGTAGTTGTTTTGTTTTTTTCTGCAGAAACAACAAAATTTTCTTGTTTGTTGCACATGAAAGTTAAAAGAAAATTAGTGTGGCTGTTCAAAATCTGGCGCATGTTTAAGCATAACCATGGCAAGTTAAAAACAAATTTTCGCGAACGCGTTTCCGACCCTTTGTAGATACAAAAGTATCGCTAAGATGCTGTGCACTTAGAGTGAAAACAATGAGATTTTCCGCACGAAAATGAAAGCAAATTTTGCTCAAAAGTGTTGGTGTATTTAAAAGTTTTCCAAAGTGTTTTATCTCTTAAATATAAGCAATCTAACGGATACAATTAAGTAAATAACTGCATTCGTGGTAACAAACACAAATTAAGTATAAAAGAAAAACAATAGCAAACTAAATTTGCCGCCGCTGCTACCTGTTTTAAGATAATATGGATTAATTGCAGGCAAAACAGGGTGTTGAGTTTGCAAATTAACATAGTGCATATAGGAACAACGTACGCAGGAGTTAAACAAACGCAGCTTGGATTTTCCTACGGATCAATCTGGCAAATGTAGGTCATTTACCATTACTGCTGTGCAGATTTAATATCTATATGCATATGTTTTTATAATAAAATAACCTTCACCATACTACTGAGAACGCTCCAGGTTGTTTGTTTATGCCTTGACAAGATATTTACATTAACAAGATATGTTATGGATTGTACTTAATCTTGTTTAACATACAAAGGTTCAAAAATTGGGATTTTGTTTTGAAAATATTGTGTATTCCTTAAATCAAGTTGAGCATTGTGCGTATTATTCGACCATGAAAATGTTTTCAAAATCAATTTCTGTCCGCATAAATAGCACGATTAAGTTAAACTTGCTACAAATACGTTTAATTTATTATCTATACTTCTTTTTTTTCTCATTATTCCATTAATTCTATTTTCACCAATATTTACAAATTATAAATGACCTCTTTGTACAAAACTTGTAGATAGCTATTGATGGAAATTTGTTCCTTAGCTGATAGTTTTATTCTTGTTGTTTTGTTGCAAAAATATCTTTAGACTATTAGTTAAAAGTTTTTTCGATGTTAAAGTCGATTTTTGTACGCGCACCTGTTTAAGCGTTCAGCATATAAAGGAAATAGTGGAATTACTATTCAATTTATAGCACTTAAATATGAGGTTATTTAAATCAAGTTGTTTCACAAACCGTCGGCCATACAGCATTATTACTTATTTGTGAGCAAAATTAGAAAAATTGTAACCAACTGGTTAACTATTAACTTTCTTAATCAGTTAATAAAATAACTTAAAACAATGAATTTCAAAACAAAGTTACTTTAAACCATATCGAAAATATAGCACTGTTCTTCCTTTTTTGTAGTTTATTTTTACTTTTGCTTTTAAAATTGTTACAATATTGCGCTAACAAAGTTTTATTTGTGGAAATAATTATTTTTCAAAAATTTTAAGGAGCTTATATACAATTTTTTTTTTTCTTTACTTATTTTGTAGTAACTACAATTATTTTCCCTTTTTTAGAACGTGGAATAAAACCAAAACTGAGTGGTTTGTAGATTAACAACGCTTACTCTGGAGAGAATTTTGTTTTTAGAGTAGTCTTTATAGATTTTTTTGAATATAATTCTTCAGGTTGCTTTTTTTGAGAAATTTTATGAACAATATTTGATTAGCAAAAAAAAAATTGTGATAATAATTATATATGAGGAAAACAGTATTTTTAGCTGATTTATAAAGATTAAATAAAAAGATGTAAAACTTTTTAAAACAACCACAGGAAGACCCGCGTGTAAATCATTTAAGAAACACCTTTTTTAAGTTTAGACAAAATATAGTACAGAGGTTGTTCAGCTTCTCAAAGTGAAATCTTACACAGCTCAACAATAAATAAAAACCAAGGAAAATTCTGCCATGGGTTTCTCCAAGGTTTATTATAATTACGTAAACACAATTTTCGAATACAATTGAAAGCTCTGGATGGGTTCTCGTGTTCGAGAAGTTTGTGAAAACGTGAATAATGTAGGGTCTAATTTTCGAGTTATTTGTGAAAATTTGAAATTCACTTTTTAAGTATTTAGGTCGGATTTTTAATTTTTTATAGTTCAAAGCATTTTTCAAATTTATGATCGATTTTATTCTTTGTAAAGAAGACTTTTTTAAACATTTGGTTGAGTTTTTTTATAAGTTAAAACATGTTTTAATATTTTAAAAGTTTACTATTCCACTATTTTGTTAGAATTTCATCTTTTTTCATAGGACAAAAATATTTCAATCTGATGCATAATATATAAAAATAATTTAAAAGTGTTAAAATAATTTTATTTAAAAAAGCTAATTTTAAAAGTCTTTTGAGACTTTTATAAAACAAAAAGTCTTTTTTTAAAAAAAAAATGTATTTTATTAATTTCTTGAATATGAATCTTTCCAATAGTCGACAAGATAAACAAAATTAATCGGTAGAATTTGGTTGCTGTTGTCTCAATATATTTTTAATTTTCTTCGCAGTTTTTTTATTGTACGTCTGTTATTACGACTTTTCTCAAAAGATTCTTAAATTTTAGTTTTAAGTTTAAAATTTAAAAGTGAGGGAAAACTTTTTTTAACACCAAAGTCAACTCTATTTAACTCAAAGTCAACTCTAAGTAAATTTTAACTTTTTTTGTTAAATAAAGAATATTTGTCAGGCTCTGGTAAACACTCAAAAATTTGGGAATTTTGATAAGTTGTAACAAAAAAAAAAACATTGAATTCTGACGAGACTTTTTACAATTTTATTTGAAGTATTTGCTTTTGATTTCTAAAATATTATCTACACTTTTTCATAAACAAGAAAGTAATGTATGTTAGGAGCAGTGAGTTTTTGAAAAATTGCTTGTTTTTTATGGAAAATATTTAAATATTAGCAAAGTTCAAAAATAATTAAAAAAAAAAAAAAACGGATTCTTCGATGTTCATGAAGCTTTTTTGCAACCTTTTATTCCTAGATATTATCTGCACCTTTTTAAAAATAAGAAATTTATGTAGACTTCAAAAAGTGAGTTTATCCAAAAAATGGAAAATTTTTAAAAATTTAATAAAGTTCGAAAAGTAAGTGCAGAGTTGGTAGGTAGCACGAAACAAAAAAAAATAATTCAAGCTGAGTTCAAGAGCAAAATGGGAGCAAAAAAGACAGAATATGGGTTTACCAGCGACGAAAACACAGCTAAGCGCTTTTTCTATGACGCTAAACTAAGCTCACAGAAAACTGTCATAAACAAAACTTTGATTGAAACTTTTTACATTATATTGAGAGATTTGGCTAGTGGCTCCCCATAGAAGAAACTAGAATGTTGTACATTTATAATTTTATATAACTGGTATTATATGTCGAGCAGTGTTCAAAAAGTTTTTATACTCAAATTTAAAGTTATTTTAGCATTTTCCTTATAAGGCACAAGGAATTTAGAAAAACTCGAACTAACCATTCCCGTAAATGCTCAAGGATTAGGTCTAATACGGATTTAAAAAAAATATTGTTGTTGACATCTGAACCTCTCCTAGCATTTAAAAGAACTACCTAATCAAAATCCAATGTAATAATAATAATTGATGAAGAAGGTGAGAATTTTATTATATCAGAAGATGAACCTTATATTTCTTTTAGCGATTCTGACGATACAAAATCAGTGGCGATATGAGTTTTCAATTTGTACTTATGTATACATTTTATTTTCTTACTTTATTTTGTATTACATTGTATTGTTAATGAAAAAAATTTGCTAATTTTATTTTCCTATTAAAAATAATAAATAAACCAATTTTAGTAAACATCTATTTCTCTATTTGCTTAGCCTCTGACCGAGTTTTATTAAGATTGGTCTTCTATTTAATGTCAAAATACAAAATGCCCATACAAAATCATGTAAAAAATTATTAGAGGTCCAAGGAGGTCCCTACGGACTGACCGATTTCAAACATTTTTTCAAACTGGATTTGGTGAGTTAAAGCCAGATGCCTTCTAATGAAGTCTCAAATACACCAAATCTGGTTATTAGTGGTACCGGTTCACTTAAACAAAGAATCCTTTGTGTTTAAGTTAAATCCTTACAGATTTGCGTTAAACTCACAAACGTAAGGAGCGTACCCAGAAAAAAATATCGGGGAGGGTTCTTTTTTTTTTGTTTAGACTTATTCCATTTTTCGATTTGCTTTATTCAAGCAGTGCCTAAAAATATAGGCTTTTTTATGCCACCAATCAAAAAGAAGCTGCATAAAAAAAAATTAATTTTATTTTAAAATTTTTTTTATATTATTTACATTGAGAATAAAAACATACTTTAAAATTAAACAAAAAATTTTAAAATAAAAATTTAACGCTTTTGCGTTTCTACACTCAGAAAAAAATTTCCAGAAAATCTAGAAGAATAGCACCCAATCGTTAGAAAATCGGGCTTCATTTAGCGCCATGGCCGATTTTCTAAAAATTAAGTATATATTTTTCGTTAAATTGACACCAGAGGTGTAAAACAGTTTAGGAAAATGATCCAATTATTTGCGAATTATTTTGCTAAATTGAAGAAACGTAGCCCAATTGCGTTGAAATCTTATTACATTTGAGTAAGTTTTTCTACCGTTTATTTTTCATCGGCTATAAGTAATAGAAAAATATTCTCTTAAAATAAGAAATTTTAATTAGTCATCGGTTATAAATAAGATAATTTTTTTCTTTGAAAATAAGAAATTTTTCATTCAATCCCTTGAAAAGTTTTGGAATTTTTGCAAAAAAAAAACTTTTTTTAAGATTTTAAACATGGTAAGAGTTCCATTTTTTATACTGACGAAAAACTGCAAACATTATTTATATTAAAATTAAATTTAATTGAGAAATTACCACTATCCGGAGACTTGAACCTCGGCCGCGTGAGTGTAAGTCCATCAGCTTATCCATTCGACCATTGCAGTTGTTAAACAATCGTCGCTTAATTTGCTTCATTTATAATCGTTCGGTGTTTAAAAAAAATTCTAGAAAAATAAAAAAAACATCCTTAAAATAAATCACAAGTGGTGTACAAAAAAAAAAGAAAAACTTACTCCAAATTTAAGAAATCGTGCTGTAGAATGTTGCAAGCGGACTTGATATCAATATAGTTTTTCTTCAAGTTATTTCTGCTTTGATACAATATTTGGAAATTTAACTTTTATCATACCTTTATTTCTTATATTTGAGTAAAAATTTGACTTCAAAACTTTGAAGCTGTTTTGATAACGTTGCAACGAATTCAAGATGTGATATCGTTAAATCATGTTAAAATTCTCTACTTTAAGGAGAAAACTCTTTTGAATATAGAAAAGTCCATGCTTATGAACTGATGCCAAAGTTTCTGTATTTAAAGGAAGCAGATTTTTTGAGTGTACAAAACAAAATTTAAAATAAGCATATTAAATTTTAAACTATACACTCATTTATTTATTTAATAATTTTCTCTTATTATTTTTTTGCAAAAACAAAAAAAAACTTCGCTATATGAGATTGAGTTGAAAAATTATGTGGAGAATCTTTGAAAAGAATTGCCAGACAATTGAGAGCAAACTGAAAAAACCCCGATTTTACATTTGATTTTTTGAAAATATTTGCTTAATTGGTTTTACAAATAATGAACATTAGATGAAATAAAAACTAATTTATTATGTTAATATTTAAAATATTTCAATATTTTAAGCCGCGATAAATCTTCAAACTTCATTTAAAGGAGTTAAAACATGGTAATAGAGAGGTAACGGGGGTCGCTAATTAGGAATATGACGTCGAAAACTCGAAAAAATTAAAGAAATGGTGGTTTTATTTAATTGTTTTTGATTTAAGAACGATATTTTAAAATTATGTTTTCAAATATTTGTTTTCAAAACTCAAATTTGTGTTGTAAAGTTTTTTTTTAAACAAATGTCTGTAGACTGTAAATGTTTACTATAGCAGAATATTTAAAAACATTGTTTAATAAAAAAACGTTTATTTTAAATTTGAGTTTAAGTAAAACGAAATTGTTTCAAGCTCTATTTTAAGAACCAATTCATTTAATATAAACACAATTAACACAACACAATCATTAACTCTTAACACGCATTCCCTCAGTGTACTTAATCTTAATTTTAAGTCTACATATCAGGGGTGGCCAAGCTTCACTCCAAGAAGAGCCGAATTCCAATAATCTGTCGTGACGGGAGCCAACATAAAAATAAACTATCAAAAACATCAGTTGGTATGGAATTTTTATTTTTTTTGAATACGTCTTCAAACATACACATACATATATTTAAATTAAGCTATTGTTTGCTGGTAGATGGCATGTGTGTTTGTTACTTAGCCGAGCATTTTTTGAAGTTGGGTTCATAGTTAGTAAGCGCGGTACGAATTAATTTCGTTAAATGTTCATTTGTGAGTTGTGAACGGTGCTTTGATTTTATAAACTTCATTGTTGAAAAAAAGTGACTCACAACAATATGTTGTGCCGAATATGGACAGTAATCTGCTAGCAGCTTTCCTTAAATTAGGATACTTTGATGGTGATACAATTAATCTAGACATATTTATATTTCAATTAATCTAGAAAAGAATGCGCAATTTATTGTACTAATAAAATAATAATTCAAACTTAATAAAACAATTGAAATCTGTGAATAATTACCTTGAAATGATCAAAATGAATTTCACAATATTACACAGAAACTTATGATTGCAGAAGACTTAACTTGAAACAAAAACAACAAATATTACCTTTCAATCGGAAAACAGCAATACAATCTTTTCACTATGTTATTTTAGCAGACAGTGCACGATGATGATTTTCTCTTATTTCAAAATTTGTTAATAGGAATTATTTTGTTTTCCTTTTAGTTAAGTGATTCCCCTAACAATACAATTTATATTTTTTCATTCTACTGTATTGTTGTCCCTTTTTATCAGCTTTTTGTTTATATTCAGCGTGGTGTGGTGAAGGTGGTGCTACGGCAAGGTTGCCAGTATTGTGGAAAAAATCCCATTCGTGGTAATTTTAAATTGGTCTTGGGAATTTTATTTTTTGGGTATTCCCATGGTATTTTTTAATTCAGCGTGGTATTTTTTAATTGCATGGGATAACCACTTTATTCAAAATTGTTTTAGATTCGATAGCAAAAATTTTACAAAATTGCAACTTTTTGCTTCTCACAATTGTCACAACACATAATATTGATGTCAAAATACTTTTTTTTTATGTTGGTTATACTAGAGATCAGAATGCAGAACCGTCGAATTTTACATTTTAGAAAATTCTGAGTTTCTGCATGCAAGCGAAAAGCTTACAAAATTATTTTAAAATTCAAAATATAAGTGACATATAATTGTGAACTACAAAAACAATAATATATTTGCAAGTTTCCTTATCGATTCCTTTGGCAGCAATTATCTTATGAAAACTAAATCACAGTTGCCATTATACGCATTATAACATATGCTCTGTTTACACCACGATTTTGTGTCTTAAGATGCGTACGTCGCAAAATGAGCTTCTGTAAATATATCGCTCTAACGCTATTAACACCACAAATACGGCGTTCATTGAATACCACTATTATTTCTTTGGTTTTTTATTTGTAAACAGTTAGCGTGAAAGAAGTGTTAAAAATGTGCACGTTTTCTATCCTTCATTACAAAGTGTTTTCTGAACATCTCCAGATTTATCGCAAAATGAGCGCAGCAAAATTTCGACAAAAACAACAGGCATTTCGTTTTGACATTTTAACACTCATGCTTGCACACTCATACAATGCAAAGTTATGTTGATGCAGCGCAACGGAAAATATGGTGCGCACTTGCAATAAAAAGTAGATTTATGCACTTTAATTTATATTACTTGGCACTCAATAATCCATTTTTTTAAGCTTTTACAAAAAAAAAAAAAAAAATTAAATAAAAATAAAAATAAATATGTATTATTAATTTTTTCATTTCTTTTCGAGAGCCGCATTCATTCATTCAAAGAGCCGCAATTTGGCCATGCCTGCTATATATTATAGTCTTTTCTCAAAAAAAAATTTTTAATTGAGTCTTTTGATTTGTGTTCCGAGACCAAGATTCAGAAATTTCGAAAAGAAGCTCTTCTTTCAGAATGCCAGGAGAGCATTTCTGTTTACTGCTTTTAGTTAAATATGTAATTCAGATATTTGAGTACGTTCAATTTATTCAATTTTTTAGGAAAGCCAACCTTTAAGCTGAATTTTTCAAATTTTCGGTTACAAAGGCAACCTTTATTTATTGGTTTGACAAAGTTAACCTTTTATATATAACTTTTTTAACTTTTTTGGTTAAAAATATCTATATTTTTCTACTTTAAGATTTAAATCTGAAACATTAAAACGCAATTCTTCAACTTATTAAGGTGCAATTTTCATCCAAAAGAGTTGAAAATGACTAATACATATACTTACTTTCTTAACTAAAAGAAGTCAAATTCTCAATTTTTTTGAAAGAATATAAAAAGTTAAAAATTTGAACTAAATTTTGAACCCTATACGAATAATTTTTTATTTATCGTAATTTTTTTGACTTTACAGGCAAAAGAAAACTTATTTCCTTTTTTATCTAATTGGAAATTTAATAACCTTCGTTACAGTTACAGCTACTACGATGCAATGCTTCATATATCAATCGGACATTACAAGCACTTCGACAAAAAATTCAAGATATTTGGACAAATGATGAAGATTTTAAGAAAATAATAAAAAACTTTATTAGCAGCATTCCCCGTGAAATAAGAGATGTTATTATAAATAAAGGCGGGCTTACTAAATATCAATTTTTTATTTCTTTTTACCAATTACTAAAATAAGACATGCTTAATAAAATATTTCCATTAAAAAAATTTCTTTTAGAGTGTTTTTATGTAAATTTAAATAAAGCAAAAAATAAATTCTGAATTTTTGCAGCGTTCTTAATTCAATGTCGGTGTACTGTACATACCAAAACAGCACAAAACTGTTAACACTGAGAGTATACGTTCCATACAAAGTGTCGTAGTAAAAAAGGTATAATAAGCTATAATTTCCCATTTCCATTGTGAGTATTAAAATTTGGCAAATTCAAGTGGAAAGTATGCCTACCTCCCATACAAAGTGACTTTATCAGAATATATAATTCTTTATAAATTTCACCAAAACTTATGAATTCACTTAATATTTTGAACATTAGTTTTTCTATTTAAAACATTCTCTGTGTTTTGAATTTAGAAAAATTTGATGAAAACAACACCTATCCACAAAAGGAAATCTGTAAAAAAAAAATAAAATCTTAATATTGCTTTTGTTCAATCAATCAAAAATTTTAAACCAAAAATCAATCAATCAATCAAAAGCAATGCTGTAGCTAAAACATTGGATTAAAGATGTAAAAACTTTTTCTTTAGGTGCACAAAAAAAACTCTTTGTTGCTGCTAAAATAAAAAAATGCATAGAATGAAATTGGAAAAAACTTGTCTAGATAATTTTCATTGGTGATAAATTTATCTGTTTAGTTAAACCAACTTTAAAATAACACTTTTAAATGAATAATCCAATCATTGCAAGATAATTTTTAAAATTACAAAAAAAAAACGTAAAAATTTCGAACTTCTTAGACTGGTTATTTCCATTTCAAATTTGCTGCTACAACTGTGAATCTCAGATTTTTGCATAACAATAGCTCATGAATCATTTACGAAAAAAAAAATTTTCGAAGAAAAAACATAAAAAAAGGAAAGATATACATTCAGAAAAAGTTGAAGAGTAACATTGTTTAATTTTACACGTGAGAATATAAATTATGATTCCGTTTCAAAAGTCTAATATAAACTATCTTTAATGAGTTTGAAATCAAAATATAAGTAGAAATATCATATGTTTATGGTTTTAAATTAAACTGAAAAGAATTTGAAGTTCCTAACTCTTTTTTAGTTTTTGTATTAAATTCTTGGTCCATCCCAGACGTGATATAATCCAATATCTAATTTGTAATTGTTGTAAGTGCAAAACTTTTTTAGAACAAAAGGGAAATATAAACTATGACTTGGTTAGGCAGAAATTGTAAGAATTGACTTTATTGGGCAGCAATCAAAACAAAATCCTTTATCCTATTTAAAATCCTTTATCTTATAGAGAAAATTTGTTAAACCATTGCAAACTTTTAGTAGGAATTAAGAAACTGATTTTTGTTAGAAGAAGAGCTTACATATGAGTATAAAGACACCTCACAAAAAAAATGTTCGGAAAAGTTCTTAAAATAATCCTTGGCTTAATAAAATAAGCCAAGACTTTATTGGGCAGCAATCACTTTATTGGGCCAAGACAAAAAAGGCTTTATTGGGCAGCAATCAAAACAAAAGATTTAAAATCCTTTATCCTATAGAGAAAATTTGTTAATCCCTTGCAAACTTTTAGTAGGAACTGAGAAACTCATGTTTCTCCAAATATTTTGACTCCAGAGATAGCCATCCGTGAGCTGGAATGGGTTGAAATGACTCTTTAAATCGAGTTTTTCACTCTGCATTAAAAAATTTAAAATTTTTGCATTCGGATAAGAGATAATGCTTTTTATTGTAAATTTTTTAAATTGTTTTAGATATTTTCAATAATAATTCGAAAAAATTTACTATTTCTAATGCGATCCTCACTACCAAGATATCATTGGAAAGTTGTTGAGTGCTTTTATTTATTTCTGGTAAGCGTTACTTAAATGGATATATATTAAACTAAAATACTAATTATAAAATAAATGACTGCTGTTTAAATGTTTGAAGAAAATAAAAAATATTATAAAGTTAATTGAATTTCAAAAGTTTTTGTTAGGAAGTAAAAAAAAAATTATTAAAAATATGCATGAAAAAACGCATTATCTTTAACCAAATTGCAAAAATTTAACATTTTTTCCGAACTATAATTTCTGATAGTTTATTTTTTACAACTTCTTATTACACCAGCCAATATTTGCCATTTAAAGATATTCTCTCCATCATGGATCCGATCAAATAATTTGATGTGCAAGCACGCTGATTCTGAAATTTTTTTTCTGATGAAAAATTATTAATCCGACAGCCGATCTTGAACAAGCAGAATGACCGTGTTAATGGTACATCACTACAGAAGATTCTTAAGAATGCTTAGATAATTGCAAGATTTCAGATTCATTCTGCAGTAATGGTTTTTGGAGCTATCTGCAAAAACGACAAATTGACCGACGCATCAAACAAATTGGTCGACGACTCGTCGACCGTGGAGTAAAAATCAACAAAGAATATTATCTGAATGAGGTTTTGATAAGCCATGTTCTTCCAGACGCCAAAAAATTGAGCGGTGAGACGCGATTTTCTTTTGGCAAGACACTGCCCTCACAAAGCGAAATTGGTTCAAGAATTTTTGGAAGGTTGAATTTTCCGGATTTTATTAGCAGTGATGAATGGCCCGCTGTATCACTAGACTTAAATCCTTTGGTTTATAGCGTTTAAAGATACATGATAAGTAAACTAACCAACTAAAATCACCTAAGTTTGAATGGTTTCAAAGCCTTTTTAAATAAAATTTGAAATTAAATTCTACCAGAGGTCCACCGTGCTTCATGTAAGTCGTTTCCAAAGTGCTTAAAAGAAGTAAATAAGAAAAATGGATATTGAATATAGTAATTTTGGATTGTTTTCTACTGTAATATAATGTGAAGTGAATAAAATATTTGGTTCTTTTTAATAAAACTATTCGATTTTTAATAGGATACATTTTTGGCCGCAGCCTGTATATTTCGATTTTGAAAATGATGTCCAAATACTTGAAGTTCTTTATTTCCAATTATTTTTTTTGTTTTTTTTAAATGATTTACTCTTAATTTTAAAATTTTTGATGAATTTTTTTTGCATATTTCGGAGAATAAAAATTAAGTCAATGAACTAAGATATTTAAGGTAATGCTAACATTAAAATAAATATGATATTAACGAATTAAATTGTCAATAAAAATACAAGCACATTAAATAAATTTCCGTACTTTGAATAAAATTCTTATAAAAATTCTAAAAAAACTGTTAGAAAGGTTTTTATATCAATATTATAAAAAGATGTGAATTTTAGAATATCCAAAAATGTAAAATAAACAAATTCTTAAAAAGATAAATCAACGCAGGAAACATCTGGTGAAAAAAACACAGATGGGCAACAACACATTTCGAAGTGCACAAAAGAGTGGCATTAAAAAAAAACTACCTGAAACTCATTGAAAACCTAAGAGGTTTAGTTACAAGAAATTTTGCAATCCTTAAAAAATCCTTTAAGTATAAGAATTGGCAACACTTGATGAAACAGATAAGAAAATAAAACAAAAAATTAATAATAACGATATAAGAGGAAAAAATAGAGGATTTTAAGGCTCCTCAGAGCGTGAGTCAGCGAGCCTTTAAAAGGAATTTTAACAACATTAGTAACAACAACAACATTAAAGAGTATTAAATACGAAATAAAAAAATGTTGACATATTTAACACCTCAACGCAAAATTGAAAGAATACGAATCTGTATGGCATAAAAACCATAAAAACACAACTACATCAACATCAACAACAACACCAAAGCATGCACACGACACAAAAAAAAAATCCGAAAAACACTTGAGTTGATTTATGATGAAATGCGAGTGAAAAATAATAATAATAAAATAAAGCAAAATAAGAGAGCATGAGCAAGCATAAGAAGAAAATAGCAAAATAAACTTATGAAAAAAGGATATCAAAGAAAGGACGACAGTGCATATAACGCGATGTAGACGAAAGTAAAAGAAAAGCAAAGAAAAGAAAAGAAAAGAAAAGAAGAGAAAAGAAAAGAAAAGAAAAGAAAAGAAAAGAAAAGAAAAGAAAAGAAAAGAAAAGAAAAGAAAAGAAAAGAAAAGAAAAGAAAAGAAAAGAAAAGAAAAGAAAAGAAAAGAAAAGAAAAGAAAAGAAAAGAAAAGAAAAGAAAAGAAAACATATAAACACAAAAACACTGTGGGAAAAGAAATGTGAAAAGAAAAACAGGGTAAAGAAGAAAATGTGAGGTGCTTAAAACAACAACAACAACAACAACAGCGGCAACACCTACCTACTGTGCTACACCGTAGCAGTAAGGCAGAAAACAACAATAACAACATTGTGGCAGCATCAGTTCAAGTTTTAAAGCAGCTGCGACATTTTGGTGTTGCCAGACCCACAGAAGTGCTGTGAGCTGCTATAAATGTTTGAGCTGTAAGTTTTTGTGCTGCCTCCGACAACTTCGGTATTGTTGTTGTTTTTGCCAGGACTAATGTTTAGCTTAAGTGTTGCGGTATAGCAAAATGTTTTTATTTCTTGATGTCGTCATCGTCGTTCTTGTTATCGTTGTTCTTGCTATCGTTGTCTTTGCATTTTGCCAACTCAGGTATGAAAAAAGAAACGCTTTTCCATTAACTGACAGGCATTTTATTTTCATTAACGTCGAGTAGTTAGGTTTTTGCCCTTATTATTTTCTTTTCATTCCCACTCTTCCCTCTCTTAAATAGCCAAGATTTTGTCTTAAGTGTGGTTTATGTTACTTTTTTTTTCTTCTTTGTTAATGCAAGTCGCTGAGTCTTTAATTTAAATTTCCGCACTCTGGCTAATAAAATGGAGAATAAATAAATGTTGCATTTAAATAAATTTTGCCGCATGCAGCGTGCTTGAGTTTTTTGTTGCTTCTTGGTGTTGTTGTTGTTGTTGTTGTGCAATCACAGCCTCTTGACTTTTGAAGTGTTTTGCTCGAGCTGCTCCGCTCTCAACTTCATGACCTGCTGCTGTGCAAAATCCTGCTTTGGTAAACCATGCCGGCGACTTAACTTGATCTAAATATTTTGTTGATGTTGTTATTGTTTTTGTTGTAGATTATATTCGTTTCGGTGTTTTTTTTTTGTTCTGTTCTTGAGTGGAATTTTTCTGCATTTTATAAAATGTGGCAGAACTTGAAATACTTGTGACTCGCTTCTGTTTTAAGTTAATGTGCGTTAATTTTGTAGCATACTTTAAGGCGTTAAGCAGCAAAAGCAAAAAATGTTCTTTAATTGCCGCACTCGAAAGCGGTTCAAAGGATTGTCGTTCATTTTGTTTTTACTTTTTTGTTGTTGTATTGATGTGTTTTAACCTTGCTAGTGGAATATTAACATACATATAAAGTCTTTAAGATTAAATATACTTTTTGAGTAACAACAAACAGCAATGGTAAGAGAATTAACCTTAAAAAGTGAAGTTTGTTTAAAATTTTGGAAGAGAAGTTTTTTTAAAAAATTAAATATTTTATTTGATACCTTAGATTCAGAGAAAACTAAAACAAATAATCATTTTCCTCTTTCTTGTAATTTTTTATATATGATATAAGCTAATGCAGGTTCTTTTTTCTGTTGCTCAATCAAACTAAAAGTATTCCACTTTCAACTTTTTTTAAATAACTGAAAAAAAATGTATTACAGAGAAAATTTATGACAAAGAATTATTAACTTTTGCATGCATTTAATTGCGATTCATAAGTTTTATGATCTACCTTGGTCAATATTTGAAATACAAGTAAAATAAGTTTAATAATATTTAATAAGGAACTGTGGAAACGAGTTGTTTTAAGTGTTAAGCCTCGGAAACCAATAATTTTTATTAAAAATTTAGAGATGGAAGTTGAAAAAAATAACCTTTTGAATGAATTTTCATGCGTTATCTTTTGAATGCGATTTATTTTACGCTATTCATAGATTTTAAATACTACCTTTATTATCATTATATCTGAATATATCAAATCGTTGAAGCGCCGTTTTTCGTCGTATAACTTTTGAGAGAATTAATCGAGTAAAGTAATAACTGCCCAGTATTATTTTTTTGTTTACCCGATTATTCATAGATATTAAGGAGTTTGATAGATAGAACAAAAGAGTGCGCTCTAAACCATAAGAGATACAAGAAACTTATGTTTTAAGTAAAACTTTTAGACAATGATTAGATCAACGAAAAATACTTGAAATGAATTTCGCCATGTCTAACGGTTGTAAACGATTGCAATAACTTTGTATTGGTTTTTAGTACAAAGCATTTTTTATTCAAACTCATCAGAATGGGAAGAAAAAGATGTGATATTTCAAAGATGTGATAGTAGAAGGAAGGGATTGATTGTGGATTTTCCTTAACCCTTTCAAGACCACAAGGTGTCCCGAAATAAGAAAAAGTTTTTGAGATCATCAAATTATTTAATTAGTTTCCATTAAGCCTATTTAAAAACAATTATAAACAAAAATTCTTCAGTTTTCTTGTAATTTCTTGGGACATGGATGTCCCTAAGGTCCTTAAAGGTAATATTTTATTGTTACTTTTTGATATAGCTATGAATGTACCAACGATAAGGATAGGCAAAAAAAAATTAAATATATACGGTTTATGTTTAATAATGATATGCAGCAAAGCAGTTTCTCTTTTCTGTTAAGCATAGGTGCACTTTTCATGTTTTACAAACATTTGAAGTGCGATTTTCAATATTCGTTTTGGCACAATTTACACATCGTTTACAAAAACTTTCTTCTTCAATTCCATGATTGGGAGTAGAGATATTAGGTTGAATTTGATTTTTCGAAGCAACAGATGTAGATGGAAGTTATCTTTTACGGGATGTTAAATAACCAATCAAATCTTGAAACAAAATTTGTCAACATATGAACACCTATGTTTTCCATCAACTTTATAAATACCAAGCCTTGAGAGTTGACTGAAAAAATGTCTCCCCTTCTCGTATTCCTGTCTAATGGTACGTCTTTTGGAAGATTCTTTCTATTCACTCTGACTACTCCACATACTTTTACATTCTGCTTTATAACTTCAAGTTGCAATGAAGGCGAATTAAAAAAATAATTGAAATACATTTCATATCCCAAGGATGCAATTGATTCCGTTAACTTCATTTTGACGTCTTGGTTTTTATGTATTGTTTTAATATATTATGGCCTTTAAATTTCAAATCCATAAAAATCATGCGTTCATCGATTGGTATTTTGTATTATTCATTGTTGCTAGAAAACATTGATTGAAAGGGGTTTTTATTGGTCTTACCTTATATGCCCTTTCATGACTGGCAGATTTTTTGTTGATTTTCATTGTTGCAACATTTTAAGTTACTGTAGATTTCCTCGAACAGAGTGCGAGACATAATATTTTCAATATAATGTACAGCCGCATCCGGTTTAGTTGACCAATAATGCTTTATAGCTGGTAATATATGATAGCCCATTGCACAATTTCAACTCCAACATCAATATTTTTCTTGTTTAAAATTTGATCTTCCACATTAAGAGCCAGTGCGTCCTTCACCCCGCTATCCTCAGCCAAAAGTAGTTCCAAAATTTCATCATCTCTTAAATGGAACTCCCTAGTGCCGTAATGCGTCATTCCTTTGATAATTTCAGCAAAAAAAAACTTTTATTAGCATGAAATATAATTTTATGGCCTTAGAGTTCGCAATTATAAACTTTACTGAAAAGTTGCACTTGAGGACCAAAGGGACACCTGTGTTTCAAGTGGATTTTGGTTAAGAGTCTTACATATCTCAATACAAAATAGACTTACCGATTGAACATAGAAATAGAAACTTATAATAATATATAAGCAATAAAACGAGTTATAATGTCACAATGTTCAACTCACAAAAGCTCGCGCGACGTAATTTTAGGTACGCTCAATTTCGAACAGCTGATTTTCAAAAATGCTTTATTCACTATTTTTAGAATCCTATAGTGTAATAAGAAAAATTTTTAGACCTCTGAAGAACAAAAATATTTTTGGGACACCGGTGTCCCTTGGCCCTGAAAGGGTTAAAGTTTTTTGTCCGAAAGAGTAATTAAATGACTATAGAAAAATTAAGTTTTAGCGGTGCCTCACAAAACTAGATTCGCTACTACATGATGTTTACATGTATATATGAATAACATGAATAATATTGATATGTAGTGAATTTCAAGACAAAGTTTTAAGTTTGCTTAAAATATTTATCAATACAAAAAACAATAGTATTGATATTGTAGCAAAACTAAACATCAATTGTTAAATGTTACTATCTATAAAGATCTACCTATAAGAACCAGATAATTTTTTGAGCCTTTGCTTTCATCGCCATATAATTTTATGAGTTTATTCAAACAAGTGTCAAATCCTAAATAACGTAAGCAGTGGGGTGGCCACAGCTGAATCACTCAAGACTACTGACGATAGAAATGGGTAACATTTTCCGAAACAGTCTTTCTAGTCTGCTGTGTGATTGACTTTATACAGATTTTTGGTTGTTGTTGTTGTTGCCTTATTTAATAAATTACTTGAGCTTGTTATTGCTAAAAGTTTATTTTCATACTATTTGACTTTAAGATGTATTCTTTGGCTATGATTGTTTTCTTAAATGAACTCTATATAATATCAAAGGCAAACTTTGAAAGCAGTCATTGATTGCATTCAATCGTAGAAAACAAACTCATAAATATTTTTTTTTAAATTGGGATATATATTAACAGACCCACTTTGTTTAGATCAGTTAAAGCGAAGCGATATGATAATGTAAAGAACCGACTGTTTTTGTTTTGTACGAAATAACTATGTTAAATTATGTGAAATGACCATGTTTTTTGTATATGCTTTACAATTTTACGAACTTATAAAATTCGCCTTATGATGTTGTATTCAGTTTTATGCCCAACAGCTTCAGATTTGTTCGAAAGTTTAAATTCTATCCGTCTTACACAAAAATATTGTAAGAAGATTTTTTTGGGTTAGACTGAGAACTTTGAAATGGCCAGTTCAGAATATTTATACATTTTAGCCATTGCTGCCGAAGCAAATTTTTGTAATCAGAACTTAAAATAAAAATAGCCAAAATGTAAAAAAATACCCAAAATATTTATTCGCCGTATTATAAAAAAGAAACAGAACAAACTTGTATACCTGTTTGTACTAACTACTCGAATAAAAATATAAGCGGGCGAACAGCAGTCGATCAGCGGCCAAACATGGGCCGTACGTGCCGTACAAGGGTTGAAGATGGCCTAAAAATAATACAAAACGCCCAGCAGCCGAAATTTGGGTCAAACAACTGCCGTACAAGGGCAAAATTAAGTTCTACAGCCGCTGTATAGCTGCTATACGGTCGCTGAATGCCCGTTGTATGTCACAAAGTTTTTCAAAGCTCTTGATAGTATCACAACTTGTGTGTGCAACAAAAGAGTTATTTGGATATGGAAATAGTTGTTGGAATTACAATGCCTCAGTAAATTTTCAGTTAAAATAGTATAATTTATTTTGTATTATATTTTATTCACTGTATTCAATATTATTATCTGGTTTTCCAATATAAAGCTTTTCCCCAACTGTAATTAAATAACACTGCTCATTTTCATTGTAGAATTATCACAGCTCGGCCGATGTTCGAGATGCAGCTGTACAGCAAGTTGTACAGCCGAGATTATTTACAAACGGCGCCTGTACGGTTGTAGTACGACCCTTATACGGATGGTATTTGGCCAAAAAGTCCTGCAAACAACCCTTTGCAAAAAACGTGAGATTTTTCGTCAGAAAAAATATTGCTCTTTTAACTTTGGTCCCAAATAATAAATACAACAATTTATCAAACAAAAGATTATAGAAGCAAACAATTATTTTGTACTAGCTAACAGTATAAATCTTTCAAAGCGGAAGTTCCTAAATCACTGCATAGAAAAGCAAAAGAGTTTGTTTGGGGTAAGCGTGTTCAAATATGAAGTGCACCATGATGGGATTTAGTAAAACACTTCATTAATTTATTTAAATTGCGCATATTTTATTTAACATAAAAAAATACTCAAAGCTAAATGAAAAAACAAAAAGCTAAATAAAAAATTCAACAATAATACGCATATAAAACATTAAAAAAAATATCATTAAAAAAAAAATCCGAAAGAACTCGTGTGAAAATATTTACATACTTACAAGTTGAGAAAAAAAAATAATGTTTTGTTTCTTTGAAGAAAGCTTAAAGAACCAGCTGATATCTCTGGGGTCTAATAATTTCTATTCAAAGCAGACGCAATTTTCAGCTAATACTTTTATATGCTAGAAATTTTTTGCTTTACAAAAAATATCAACAAAATGCCAAGCGGAATAACTGTGCTTATGTGGTGTGAATATGATATTATTATTATTATTGGTAAAGAATACTTTTTACATAATAATGAGTTACAATCTTTGGGGATATTATTAGACAGATACTTAGTTAAAAGTTAAATAGCTTAGGGAAATTGATTCTTAAATTATAACAGAATTTTTGACTTGAGAAAAGCAAGTATTTAGGTAATAGATTTAAAAAGCGAATTCTTCAAAAGTTTCAATTCAAAATATGTATTTAAATTTGTGTTGAAATAGAAAAGTATTTTTCAAAATGCATTTTATTAAATATACGCTCTTGTTGCTGTTACTGCTAAGAATACAATAAAAATAGACAGGAATAATAAATAGCTAAAAGATAACAAGAAACACAACCCATTCAAGTGTAATAAAAAATGAATTATTAACAAAGGATGATAGCATGAACAAAATCACAAAAAAACATTAAAAAAAAAACCAAAAAACAAAAAGTCTGTAGCAATGAATGCAAGTGGGATAAACAGCTATGTAACAATAAAAAAAAATAACAAGTAGTTGAAAGAGCTTTACAAATGCGAAATGCAAAGTATAAAAAATGGCATTATTTATAGTTAAGCAAGAAAAATATATCGGATGCCCAAACTAGTAAAACATTGAGTACATTTAATGGTAGTTAAGACCATATATTCACATATTTTATGCTTTTAAAATGTTTTTAACATGTTGTTGTTACTGTGTGGCTGAGCTCTGACATCCTATACACATGTGTTCTTCTACGAAATGTTACATAAGAGTGTTTTCAAAAATAAACAGTACCAAATAAAAACTCCCTTTAAAAAAATGATATAAAAGGAGAACCAAATCCGGCCTTTATGTCAACCTTGAAGATCCATACAGAAACCAAGACAATTATATAGTAACCTATGCTGGTTTAAACAAAAGGAACCTTTGTGTTTACATAAAAGTCTTTAAAGATTTGCGTTGAATTCGCAAACCTTAGGAGGGATTCCAGAGACACCCTGGCTTTATCTTTAAGCGACGGGAATGTCGATGAGCCTAGGTATTTTAGTCTCGATCTAAGAAAGGCCGGGCATGTGTATAGTAGGTGCTCCAGGGTCTCCACTGTGCCCGGTTCCTTGCACTTCCTGCAGTTGTCATCCGCGGTGATGCCAAGCTTCCTTGCGTGGGCTGCCGTCATGCAGTGACCAGTGAGCATGGCCACTAGTGTCCTGCAATCTTTGCGCGGGCGTGCCAAGATGAACAGAGTTCGTTTTTCGCATTGTGCATTTCACATTATTTTCGAGATTTTGCACGATGTCGTATCTCTCTATCTACGATTCACTGCTTGTGTGGCTCTTCTTTAGAGGTTCCTGTACAACTCTTGTAGCAGAGTAAGTACATGTTCTGCCATCAGCAGCATAAGAATAACAAAATTAAAAAAAGCTCAGGAATTTCAGCTTTTAATCATCAATTATTGCTGCCAACTCCACAATATATGAGAAGAGTAAAACAAAAATTAATTTACCAGCAACAAACATTGATAAATTATTTGTAATAAATTTAAAAAATCAAAAAAAAAAAATAAAAACAAAAATAACCAGTTGTAAAAAATTTCATGATATACGAATTCACGCACATATATCAAAAACAACAACATCGAATACTCAACATTTCATAGCTAAATGTTAAACAATCTGACATTAAGAAAAGAACACAACACAATAAAAAAAAAAACGAACCCGCTAAATGCTCGAAATGAATGAATGAAACGGCGGCCGGCACTCAGCGGAACGCCCCGCAAAAACTAAGGAAATTCAACATTATGCACAGCACATCCCTAAAGTTTATTTTTATACAAACACTGAGTTAAAAAAAGCAAACACACACTAACACTTACACACACACATGTACCAACAAAAGAAACATGAATTCCCATTGGGACATTTTGCTGAGAAAATGGCGCAAATTAATTTAAAATAAAAATAAATCAAATAAATAAAATTTTCAGAAAAAATCAAAGCAAACTTAAAGTCAAATAAATAAAAAAAAACCTATTCTAAAGGGACATTGCAAAAGTAAAAAAAAATTATAAAAACGACCGCTAAATGCCAAAAGTTTATGAAATACAGAGTCTATGATTAGTTGTTGCATTAAAACACAATCTACCATCTTTAGTTTAAAACAAAGAATTTTTTCAAATTGTATAAAATCTTGTATATTTTCACCACTTTCAAGATTAAACGAAGTCTTTTCAATGATTTCTTAAGCGATTAATTTTTTTTTATAACAGCGAGTGGCAGCGGAAATGCGTATAATTAGCTTAGGAAAGCAGCTAAAGATGCAACTAAGATTATGTTAAAGTCATGCAATTATAATAAAAATAGCTCACTATTTCCACAGTTTATTCGAATTCGTTTTTTTATGTGTTATTGGAATTTTTAATGAAAAATGTTTTCGATGTTGAATACCAAGAAAATATCAGTGGCAAAAAAATGATATTTGGCCACTTATATTGTTTCATATTGTTTCCTATTTTACGTGTCCTTTGCTTTAAAATGAAAGCCCTTCTCGTTAATTTTTCTCTATTAATTCTTAAAATATTATATTTTTAAGGTAAAACTGTTCAACTGTCTCGATTTAGTCAACTTATTGAACTTTCATCATACACTATCATTTAGTACACATTTTGTATTAAAATATTTTGTATCGAGGTCCACCAAACGAACTAATTTTACGGTCACCCGTTTTAAGAAAAATATCATACTTTGTATATTTATCTTCAATTTTTCGTCAAATGATCATAATTGAGAATTTGTCAATGTCTTTTGAAAAATATAACTGCGGAAATTAGGCTAAAATTATTTATTGAAATGTATTTTTAAATATTACTTCAAGGTTATTTATTTAAATTATTTTAAGAGAGAATATGGAAGAGAATATAAATCACAGAAATTTAAATTGATATAATATAGTTTGTGTGTTGTTCTAATTAAGTTCATTTGTAACTGTTATTTTCCATTAAAAAATTGTTTTGTTAAAGTTATTTGAATAAAATTACAATATTTCAAAAAAATTAAAGTTAAGAAAAATACATTTTGTTCAGACGGCTCTAAAATTTCCATTTCCCATTAGTTTTTTTTTTTAAATTTGATCTTTGTTTCATCTACTACATGGTTGAAATCTTGTACTGAAATTGAAACTTTTCTGTACTACATATAAGTCTACACCAGCTTTGGTTTCAAATCTAGTATTTACAAAATACTAAAAAATGGTTTTAATACAGCTTTGTTTTCAAATTTAGTACAAGCTTGGATTCAAATATTTAAAAAAAAAATATAACAAACAACGCGAGATTCGATCACACGACATTGAGTTTGTAAACTCACTACTCTAACCACAGAGCTATTGGCTTATATATAAAAAGCGCGATAAGCAGACATATGAACCGAGTCGCCTAATATTGAGTCGCATCATTGCCAGGCCAACTTTTTACGGGTCTTATTCCAAATTTAGTATCCACATGTACTAGAATTTAGTATTATTTGTATTAAAAACAAAAAGTAATACGGAGTTGTACTTAAATTGAAACCAAAAAGACTAAAATTGAAACAAAAAAGCTAAAATCTAAACCAAAAAGCTAAAATTGATGCAGTAATATTTCTTTTGGTTTCAAAAGTTTTAAATATGAGTTAGTATTTGAAAAGTTTTAATTTGAAACCGCAAGGTTTAAAAACATGCAGTAATATTTTAGTGGGACTAAAATTTAGTCCAAGATTTCTAACCGTGTACCAACAACATAACGACTAAAATTAACTGCATTATTCTGTATCACGAAGATGCTCACCAACGATAAGAAAGTCACGAGAAGCAATATTTTCTTCCATACAAAATTGTATTGCTTCTCGTGTCTTTCTCATCGTTTGTGTGCTTGTTCGTGATACAGAATAATGCAGTAAATTTGAGTAATTTAGCAACGTTGCCAATGATACCGGACGATTAAGGATCTTTTTACAACAATATAAAATTAATTAAAATATATATCTAATTATCTAGATAAGGAAATATATTACTTTGAGAACACAAAAGGATTTAAAGTCCTGAGTACCTCTATTTAAATAAAAAAGCAAAAGGCATCATTTGATTCTTAGGCTGCGTTCATAATAAACGCTTTTTGCTTGGCCGAGAGGTTTAGCTGAAAAATGCTTTGTGTTTTATCATACGGAAAAAGCTAAAAGTGTTCATAGTGCAAGCATAAAGTTAGCATAAAGCTATTTTTAAAATGCTTTTCAGCTCTTATATCTCCATCTCGCCTGCTCACACATCAAACAAATTTTGTTTTTTATGCTTTGTCGTAGAGGATTTTTTGAATGCTTTACGGCGTTTTATTCTCTTTTGATCACATAGTTTCAATTGTTTTGTTTAATTTTATTTTTCATTGCGTAGCACTGCATTTTTAAATGGATGGAACTTGTTCTTTTATTTTGCTTTTTAACAATATTTTCGTTGATTTTGTTTTATTTGTTAGAAATCTATTTGTGTTAAACTTTCAACCGTTGTTGTGCTGTTGTTTGTTTACTAAAACAAACGCTTACCAATTGCTTAAGAATATGTTTTTCTGACATCACCATCAACTTAAAATTAAAACTTAAAACTCTAAACTCAGTAATTGCTCTTAGAATTTAAGAGGGGTTTCTTTTTGGGAAAGCATACGGCATAAAAAAAAAAACGAAATTTAGAGTATATAAGTAAGTTTCTTATACCACTTGATTTAATAGTTTCTTCTTGCAAACTAAAATGTCAATTTAAAAGAATACTTTCCTCTCTAGAAATGCTCTTGTTTTTAATGAATTGAAAATTTCTTCGACATTTTGTAGAAATGACAAGCTATTTTTGTCGGCTAATTTATTTGATTTATGTTTCTTTTTCTGTTTTGGATTGTTGTTAAAAATTTTTACGACAAATATATTACATCTTGTTTGGATTGATCAATGAGTTTTTTATAATATCGTTTCTCAGAATCATCACATAATATATTCCAAAGTAGAAACTACATCACATTAAGCTTGTAATAGATTGGTTAACCCTAGGATGCACAACAAGGTCTGGCAAGACCAAATTCAACTTTGATGTTGAATATCTTTTCCCCACTCCAAATGAGAGATCTTAAACTTCGTAAATTCTAACTATAAGCTATGCATTCTGAGTGGGTTGAAGCTATTTTCGGGTTGATTAAGATATATTGAAGTGCAAAAATTAGGTGCAAAGTTGAAAACCGCTAAGTTAACCTACATGCCCTAGCAAGACCACAATTATTTTGAACTGTCAGTTAAGTTATGTACTGCTTAAAAACATGTGTGTGAATGCAAAATTTACTTTTTCGCTCGCATGTAAGAGTGAGTTATGGTTTTTTTATAAATTTTGGTGCATGGTGTTGATAGTTGTTTGCTAAGCGGTCAAAATTCAGCGAGTAAAATTCTATTTAGTGTATTTCCTGCGAATTTTTTTGATTTGCAAAAATTAGTTCCTCAATTGGCGATAACATTCAGCTAAATATTGTTGATATGTTTATAAATAATTCTTCCAAATTTCAACGCCTAACACCTGCTCAAAGAGAAGCATATGAGAAGCGAATGATGGCATATCTTGCCAAAAGCAACGATGAGAATGATGCTGATCCATTTCATTGCAGTGACGTCGAAAGCGATTACTCACCATCATATGTTGATAATGATGCATCAGATCAGATGCAGAAACTAACGTTGTTGTTACTTAGCGTGCTGAAGAGTTTGAAAAAGATATGGACGAGCTTATAGCTGCCAAAGAAGGCACAGTTCCTACAATTCCTGAACAACCGATTGATATCTACTATGCAAGAAAAGCTGGTATATTGTGGAAGATACAGTCGCCACCAGTCGCCGCGCTGCAAGCGCATAACATTCCTGTGCCTTCCAGAACTGGGCAAGCTCGTTATTTTCTTTAAAACTCTATCAGCAGTATCTAGCAGATATGTTGCACGTGAAATGGTGGATGTTATCATCCGTAAAAGCAACCAAAAAGTACGGGAGATATAGTTGGCTTGGAATACAAAACATCCATCGCAAACAGCAAGAGAATCATAGCATACCAACGAAAAGGAGCTATATACATTTCTTGGCTTGCTATTGTCTGCCTGGCTTATTAAATGCGCAATACAGCCAGTTAAAAAATTTTGGCACCATAGTATCACGATTTGATAATGCTAACAGCCGTCATCAGCGATTACAATTGAATAAATCAGCTGCTATAGATGATCTTTGGCAAATGCTTATGATAAACTTAGGAACCGCAATCCTATGTGCCTTCAACACAGAATACAGTAAAAGGGTCATACGTTTGCGATGATGAAAACCACAGCATGAGTAGCGAACGAGTACAAACATAAATACAAGCGAAATCAACAATAAAACAAAAGAAAACAAATATGCCTAAAATATACAAAATCAAAATTATTTTTTTTTAATTATTATATTTCCTTTGTATGTTTTTCTTAACTATACCGAAAATCATACTCCATATTTATAGCTATATACAGCATAATGAATACATTTAAAGCATTTAGGCTCAGCTGCCTCACCAGAAGGACGCATTTATGAAAAATCCTCCCTGTGGTCTGGTCAGACCATGTAGGTTAAATAACTGCCCTCTCAGAAGTTGCTTATCCTAGAGTTAAAAGTATAATTGACTCATCTTAAGCAAGTTACTTATCTCCCACTCGCAGAGAACAGAGCAATTTTTATTAACATGTTAGGACTGCGTCGAATAAAGACAGTTTTAGATATTTGACTGTATGTATATTAGAGTGCAACGAACTGTATGGAAGCAAAAAATCTTCATCGGCTTCATATATTTGAACTCCTTGTTTAAACAAATTTTTCTGCATCTTTGCTTTTTTTCTTATACATAACTTTTGACTTTGCCCGAGGGTTTTTTTAATCTTAAGTGATAAATAAAAACCCGTTTTGAGTTCCCTACGCTAGAAGATATTCGGATTCAAAGGTCACTGAAATCGGTAATTCGAAAATATCTCCGCTCCTCTATGTTGGCCATAACATATGATTATCATATGAAAAACTGTAAATCGAATAATTATTTTCAAAAACGTCTCACATAGTTTTAACGTTAAATCAACAATTTACACGCTCTGAGACTATTTATGTCTTAAAAGTCCAAAGTATAGATTTCGTAAAGTAACAGATATTACTTTTATTATTACAGTACTTATTTTAAATACAATATACATTTATTAGACGATTGTTTGAAGGTAAATGTTAGAAGTGAGAAAATAACAAACAAATATTAAAGTTCTGCCAAATGCCTACTTATAATTTAAATTAAAAAAAATCTGCTCATAGTATGAATTTTGTACAGTTTAGACATAAAACAATCTCATAGCGTAAAAACTGTGAGTTTTACGTTAAAACTGTGTAAGGAGATGTAAGAAGATTTTATGTTTGACATAAAGGAGCGGAGATATTGGCGAATGATCGATTTTGGTGAACTTTGAACCCGAATATCTTCTTACGCGTACATAGACCCTCGGGCAAAGTCAAAATGTTTGTCGCAGAAAAAACTAAGAATGTAGAAAAATTTGTTTTGACGAGAAGATTTCAAAATAATGTTGTTAAAAATTCGTTCTTCTCTAATGTATATACTGCTTTTACATACACTATTTATGTTTTGAACTTTCTTCACATATTAACTGTACATATATAATTTCGCCTTTCATATTTTGAATTTGTGACCCATTAACAAAAATCCTTTGTAACCGATATACATAGATAATGAAGCAAAATTCATTCTTTCAGCTGTCTAAAGAATTCAACAATTAAATCACCCTCTTCATACCATATTTATGTCTCTTTGATCAAACAGTTTGCCTCATTTTAGTGTTGTGGTTACAATCTGCGGTTTCACCTGGGTTGTCTGTTTATTGTTAGTGACATTTGTATACGTTGCAAGGTTAACCTTCAGAAATGCTCAATATTTGTTTAGTCAAACTATAAAATAGATAACTGGGAAAACTTTGTAAGGCATTATAAAATCAGGCAGGGGAAGATCAAAATATTGGACTGTGTTAAGCAAAGACCCCATTTCTACTTTCTGAAAAAAATCGTAAGTAATTCAAATATTAAAACAAATATATATACAAAGGTAAATTACAGTTTTTTTCATTTTTTTTTTTTTGTATAAATTAATGAGGGTAAATTTTTTTACACAGATGAAGGCGAAGGACATATTTAAAAAAAATACTTTTATACCTACAGTGCCGGACAAATAAATAGAGTCACCCTTAAGGCCGCTTTACATTGTCCTACTGTGTGTTACCACATGTGAGATAGAAAGTATTATTGAATTTCATCATGCTGTCATTTTTAATTTTTGTATGAAGAAATTAATTTTTCGCTTTTAGACTATCTCACAGAGTCGCACCGCATTTTTATACTTTACACTATACTAAAACGTGAATTTTTGAGTAATGAATCAGTTTTTAATGAATTTAAAGCCCCTACAAAGTTCAATAAGCTGTAAAACTGCTTCCTTCTGTTATTCCATTTGAAAATACATTACGAGCTTAAAATTTTCTCACTTAAATAATAAATTTCAAGTAAGTTTATGGTAAAATGCATCTCTGGTGGGATAGAATGTGTGATGAAATTAGAAACAAACCAAAAAATAAAATGTGGTACGACATGCCAAAAAAATCAGAACACACATTGCTTTCCGTTGTTTACACCATCGCACTTTCTATCACATATGAAAATTTTGACATGTGTTAACACACAGTGGGATAATGTAAAGCGGCCTTTAAATAAATATTAAAATGTGCGAAAAATTCAAACTTTTAGATTCCTCGAAATGTTCCTATTCTGACATTGAGATATAGAAAAATATCCTATTGCTTTTGCAAAGTTACACAAAAACTGGGTAGGTCTAGATAATAAAAAAATGGCGGTTTGGCCCGACGAAACAAAAATTAATTCAATAGGAAGTGATGGTAAAACATGGGTTTTCCGACCACATAATGCAGAATAAAGTACAAAATAAACCACACAAATATTCAAACATGGCGGAATTAGTATCAGTATCAGCGAGTTTGGACTCGTATACAAAATGGATAAAACAAAACATAGGTAAGGACTTTTATCTTGAAATTTTGAAGGAAGTAGTGCATCATTTTGCGGAGTGGAAAATACCTCTTAAATTTGAATTTCAACATTTCGGCGTCGTAAAGGCATGGTTAAAAAAATAGTAATATTGATGTAATGACATTGCCAGCACAGTCACCGGATCCTATTCCCATTGAAAACATGTGGAAGATTGTGAAAAATAATATTAAACTGCCCGAAGATGTGAAGCTTTTTAGGCCAAAAAATGTTATAGTAGAAAGTGATTAAAAAAAACCTTAATTTGTTGTATTTTTTATTCTTCTTATGTTTTGATTCTATTTTATTGTCCCCACTAAAATGGAAGTTTTTACCTTCTTTCGTTAAATACGGATAATATTGTATTTTCATTTAAAATGTGTTTTTCACTTATGAAATAATGTACAAATTAATCAAAACTCAAATATCGAAAGAATTGCAACGATAAAGTGGTTTTTATTTTTATTTTCAAAGAAAGCACGCTTAATTGATTCTTTTTACTGTCCAGCAAGGGAATCCCTTATGTGTTATCAGTATCCCTTAAATTTTACACAAAATCGCATTTTTTTGTGTAGACATTACTATTTGCAAATAAATTTGAAAAATTTAGTGAACAGTTTTTTTATTCATGCACTAATTCACTCTTTTATCTCATTTTTCCCGAAAAAACACTCACGCACAGACACATATACATGGTGACAGCAAACACATTTTATGTCTGCCCCCGCAGACAGCTAAAAAATGCAATTTCCGCACAGACGAAAAACACTTTCCGGCAAATAAATAAAACTATTGCAATAGCAAAACAAATACACTAAAATACAGATACACTAACTTTTGCACACAAGCACGCACACATACATAGAGAACCTAAAACTTTTCGCAAACTAAATACATACACAGTAGATTCAACAAAGCGTTTGCTGAAAAAATTTGTGGAAATGTTTGCCAAACGCATTAAAATTACATTTTTATTTTCGTGCACTATTGTCTTTGCATGAATAACGCAAGCAGCGCCTGGAGCCAAAGGCAGCAAAAAATAAATGAAATGAACATCAAACAATTAAACCAAAAAGGCATGAATTCTAACCAAAGCTTTTGATCTCACATTGTTTTTTTAGTTCAAGCGATGTTAAGCTTTCAGTGAGAGCCAACCAAACAAATACATATTTTAAACTTTTTTTGGCAGTTAATCTTAAAATGAAACAAAATATCAGTAACGTTATAAAAAAAGGAAAAAAATAAAATTATTTACTCCTCAAAAGATATCACTGCTAATGTTGCAAAATGTAAAAGCATTTAAGTGCACTCTTTCACTCTTACTGTTAAAGCTGTACCACGATATGGCGAGAAGCCAAAAAGTATGCTATCAGAATTTTATAGCATCATGATTTTAGCATGGTAACCTAGTTTAGAAGCACTTTAATATAAATATGTATATATATAAATTATATTTTAAATTATAAAGCTTTATTGAAGAGCCACAGGCAAATAAGGTCAATGAGTTTTTTGTTTGAAATATTACCCATTTAGTTAATAAGATACAAACATTTATTTATTTGGTGCAGGAAAGAGGGTTGTTGTAGCCATAAATTGTTTAAAAGTTTTCGTATTTTGATTAGATTGTTTAGCAATGATTTTGGAAAAATGGTCACAGCGATTGTAACTTTTAATTAGTCCATTCTTGTTCTAGTTTCTCCAGCATAGCCGGCTTTATGTCAGCAATAACGCTCCTAAACTCAGCTACTAAGCCGCCAACTTGCTGATGCATTAGCAAAGCCGAGTAACTTGACATACGTTCACCAAAATAGTCTAAAGGAGTTAAATCATTTGGTTGTAATAGGAACTCTGTTTATTTAAAAAGCAACTTACATTACACTTATTAAAGCAACTATCGTATGTCTTAGTTATGAAAATCTAGGATAAGATATTGCAAAAATGTCAGTGGTATCTTCTCTTTGATATCAATATTACTCGATGAAAAGTATTCTCCAATGCACTTATTTTGACATACATAACTTCAAGTTTTGCAATAAAAACAATGCCAAAAAGTTAAATTGAGTTAATCCAAATGTATATATAACAAAAATGTCAATAGTAAGTCGCATGTTATCTTTAAGCCCCTAATAAAGTAAAGGGTGGTTAAATTTTAAGGGTTGATTTTGAATAAAACACAACTTATTTAAGAAATTATTGTCATTTCTTTTTATTATTATAATATTGGTGAGAGTCAATTATGGATGGAATAAAATATTGGCCAAATGGCCACCGCGATCTCGGCGGCACACCTCCATCCGATGGTGCAAATTTTCGATAACGCTGAGGCATAATTGAGGTTCTATGCCGTTAATGTGCCAAATTATCTCATCCTTTAGCTCTTGAATTGTTGCTGGCTTATCGACGTACACCTTTTCTTTCAAATAACCGCAAAGAAAGAAGTCCAACGGTGTCAAATCACATGGTCTTGGCGGCCAATTGACATCGCCACCACGTGAGATAACACGGCCATTGAATTTGTCGCGCAAAAGAGCCATTGTTTCGTTAGCTGTGGGCAAGTGGCACCGTCCTGTTGAAACCACGTATCGTCCACATCCATATCTTCCAATTCGGGCCATAAAAAGATCGTTATCATCTCACGATAGCGAACACCATTCACGGTAACTGCCTGACCGGCCTCATTTTGGAAAAAATACGGCCCGATGGTGCCGTCAGCCCATAAACCGCACCAAACGGTCACTTTTTGTGGGTGCATTGCTTTTTCGACAATCACTCTTGGATTATCATTCACCCAAATACGGCAATTGTGCTTATTGACGAATCCACTGAGGTGAAAATGTGCCTCATCATTGAAGATGATTTTCTTCGGAAATTGATCATCCTTTGTTGCCATTTCTTGCCACCATTCTAACCATTGACGACGCTTGAAATGGTCAAGAGACTTTAGTTCTTGAGTCAATTGCACCTTGTATGCATGTAAATGCAAGTCTTTATGCATAATGTTCATCAACGATGAGCGTGAGAGGTGCAATTGTTGGGCACGACGACGAGTTGAGGTGGACGGCTCTACAGCCAAACTATCGCGAACAGCAGCAATATTTTCTGCAGTACGAGCTGTACGAGCATTCACTGGTGTTTTCACATCTCCTACAGACCCAGTTTGCACGATTTTTCCGATTGTACGGACGATTATATTGACCGAAAAAATCACGAAATGCACGATATGCATTTTGATTTGAACGTCCATTTTCATAATAAGCCTGAATAACTTTTACGCGTTGCTCGATTGTGTATCTTTCCGTGGTTCAAATAGAATAAGTCTGAAATTGAGAAATGTCAAATGAAATGCAGAAAAAACTTGACGTTTAGGTGTGGTTCACATTCAACATCGGCCCTTAAAATTTAACCACCCTTTATGAAAGCCAAAAAGCCAAGAAAGAACTAAAGCTAGATCAAAAAACCACTTACTTGATGTATGAAGTGCGTGTCGTAACATAATTTCGTGATGATGCAGAAAGACATATTACAAATAATTAAGCCCGAAATAAGTTTAAAATTAGTTCTTGGTCTAGATAACTAAATAAATCAATAATTAAATATTGCCATTAGAGTAAAGGTATTTTAGTATTTTGATTTGTCAATGTTGTTTAACTATAGTTTCGGGTTTTTTTTTTTCTTATGTTTTTTGTTTAAAGCATATGATTCAAGTAAAGCATTCTTTTTTTCCTATAAAAACTAAAAACTATTCAAATAGATTTTTTTTTTTTTAATTTTTTGAAGATAAATCTAGCTTGAATGAAAATTTATTTTATTTACACTACTTTTCTTAATGATAAGCGAGCACGAAAACAGAGTTATTAAGAATAAATATATACTTGAGTCATTATTTCCTGAAGTAAAAAATATGTGAGTTTCACTATGTTTCGGTGATAGTTTACACCAATGACGAAGTAAATGCAATCAAGATAGAAATACCGAAGAGTTTATGCTATCTTTGCAAAAGAAAGGGATTCAGCAAAATCGAAAATATTCTAATGCTATGCTCATACAACATAAACAGTAACGGATATGGGAATTAATACCTATACCCCATGGAAGACCATATTTTTGTACGCATGTCATATATCTAGAATTAATTTTTTTATTTATTTATTTATTTATTTATTTGGCCAAGCAAGGCAATATATTTATTCTATCAGGTTGTTTTTTGTATTTATTTTGTTTTCCTTAACCCTTTCCTCGTTTTGGTGTACAAAGACATGCTAATCGAAGTAGGCGTAATCCGCCCACCTGAATGACATGAATTCAAGAACTCGTCAATCTTCAATCAAGATCTTCAATCAAGATAAAAATAGATGCTTAGGGTGGAAATAGGTGATTGGATAGGGTACGCTTGAATATGTATTTAGACGTAGGTGGTAGGTAGTGCTCGCTGATAGTATTAAATATCATACAACATCTGTTTATTGGTTCGTTGAAAGCGTACGTGGTGTGGTGCAGTGATTCACTCAGAATCTTGTATGCCTATTCTCCTTATTGGATCATTAATTGTTACTGTTAATGACATCATATATAAAACATGAACACAGTATCGATCTTTTTGTTGACAACGGCATTAAGTTAATGGCTTTCAGTCTGTGAACATATGGTGGCTGGTTTCTAAAGACCCGAGCGAGGTTCGTACGTGTCTCTCAAGGCAAAAAGTAAAAATTGTTTTTGTATAGATTCTATTCCATTTAGCTCAAAACTGCTATAAAGCATTTCTAAAACTACTTAAAGCATTTACGAGAATAACTTATAACATAGCGTTTATTTTCATCTGGAGAAAGCTTATTTTGACTACACCAATTTTCCAAGGATATAAGTTTATTCTGTAAGAAAACTGTATCCACATCAGATTTAATGACATAGAACATTTTTAAGTCGTCTGCGTATAAGAGATGTGGGATATCATGCAAAGCTTCAGATATATCCGCAATAAATATGTTAAAGAGGAGTGGACCAAGGTGACTTCCTTGAGGTACGCCTGATGAGACAATAATCTTATTAGATGGAGTACCTTGAAATTTAACAAAATAGGATCTTCCACTAAGCCATTTCAACAAAAAACCTGACATACCGAATTTTTCTAATTTTTTATTTAAGATAACGTGATCAAATCGATCAAATGCTTTACTAAAATCGGTATATATGGCATCTATCTGATGAACTTTTTCCATATTTTTAAGAATATCTGATACCATTATTGTGGGGTTTGTGGTGGTTGATCGTTCTTTACGGAATCCATGTTGTTGTTAATTTAAGTGTTGATTAACTATTTCAGTGAGCTTAGAACATATTATTTTTTCAAAAAGCTTAGGAATAGTTGACAATAAGGCAATACCTCTGTAGTTTTCGATCGCTCTCTTATCGCAATTCTAATAAATTGGTGTAAGATGAGATGACTTCCATAGGGATGGAAAACACCTGTTTGCAAAGACTTATTAAAAATAATATGTAAGTGTGTAATGAATTGAGCTATGCACTGAACGAGGAGAATTGGTGGTATAAGGTTTGGACCGGGGATCTAATTCATTTATAGAATTAACTATGTCCTCTTGTGTAATATTGACTGTGCAAACCAAAGGGCACGTGTGGGAATACAGTAACGGGGTACGAATTGGGGTTGAAGGAGGACGAAATACTTCTTTAAAATGATCTGCAATTACAGATCACAGATAAGAGATTACAGATCACTTGAGGGTTAGAAGCAGAAAAATTGCCTTTAAACATGGTTGTAGGATATCCGGCCGATTTACGCTTGACGTTTACAAAGGCGAAAGATTTTTTAAGGTCATTAATAATTCCTTCACCAATCAAGTTGGTGTCAAATTTATATGCTTCCTAAGACTTTACTGAAAACTCTTTAAACAGCTCTGCATATTTTGCCTTTACTTCTTATGCCTTTATTTACAATGTCGGTGTTTTTAAAGAGTTTTTAGAGACTATTTCTTTAATTTCTGAGTTGCCTAAGATTGGGATCAACTCACGGTTCAGATAGTTTGTTTCGTTTTTTTATTTTTGGAACAAAAGTATCAAGTACGGAAAACATACTCTGATAGAAAAACGAAACAGCATCGTCCAAATTCAAGACTGATAGTTGGTCCCAGTTAAAATAATTCAGTTCATTTATTCTATTATTATAATCAGCGTTAAGAAAATCATACACTACAGAATTATTAAATTGTTGTTGTCTAAAGGTTTTGGGAGAAGAAAGTAATTGAACTATAAATGCAATGTGGTTAAGGGTATTTGAGACTAAAAGCTCTGCTTCACAGGTTGGAGTGACATTGACTTCGTCGTATGAGTTAGTAAGAACTAAATCTAACCACCGTCCATTATGGTTAGGGATGGGAGCTACTTGCTGATAATCGTTACTTTAAAAGTTGCTAAGAAAATTTAAGTCGACCGAATTAGTAAGATTAATTGTAAGGAGGTAATAAAAGAAATATTGGGACGGTTAAAGTCTCCCAATATATTTATTTTATCCTCTTCGTTTAAGCCGGTTGTAATTGAAGTTACAGTTTCACATAACTTATTGTATGAACTTTCTTTTGAGTTGAGAGGAATATATATTGCACCAATAAAGATATAACGATTTAGATCTAGTATTATTCTTATTATTCGGTGTTCAAGGCAATTGTGGGAGGATGTTGCAATTATCTCACTAGACAAGGCATCGTGTGTGGCGATCAAAACTCCTCCACCACGAGAAAGACCTGTTTTTGTATAATCTCTATCATTTCTTAACTTTTGAATGTATCATTTAATAATTTTTATAAATTTATAAATTTCAATATACTTAAAAAATACGCTTATTCATCATGTGAGTAAAATGATCACGCGCGACAATCCATGCTTCTCTGCGAGGCGTACCTTCTCCAGGGTTAAGACAAGTTGTACATCTACAAATATGAAGAACATATGATTTGGAAGAGCTTAGAAAAAGACCATTGCTAATAGCGGGGTTCACATGATGCTACATGTTGTCACGCGTGGTGTGATGGCCTTGAATTTGAAGCACTTCAAATTCAAGATAACATGTTGTCAGTCAGCTGTATCGAACGGTCAGGTTCGAATGGGAGGTTTGTCCTACCAGGCGTGACAACATGTGGGACCATGTAAACCCCGCTATTGGCACATTTGTTGAGCCATAAGGTTCTCACAACCTTAAGCTAATGGCGAGAATATACTTATGAGCCTATAATCGTTTAAATTAAAGTCTCTGCCCACTTGCGGCACGTAACGAAACGACACGAAACTACAAAATATAACTACCATGTGTTCTTAAGTGTTCTTATATGCTCACTTAGCGACGACGAAACGGCAACGGCTGTTGACACCGACGAAAAAGGCGGTGGTGATCGTTGCAAAGAATTTTGACCGGCTTGTCGTTCGGTTTTTTTACAAAAAGTACAATGGATTCCAACAGTTTATTGTACAAAGCAAAAAACTCGCCATCGATGGGTCGTTTTTAAAGAAAAGGATGTATCCAAAATCAACGATTTTATTAGTTTTCTACATCTTCTTCATCTAATAGCAAAGCTATTAAAGCTAATTGTGTATCAGAAAATTTTACGCATATTTTTTTTTATTGTTTTGTTTAATTAAAATTTTTGTTGCCGTTCCGTTAAGTGTTCATTTAACATTACGTTGCTTTTTCGAAGCCATTTTACAGTTGTTTCGTTACGTTCCGTAAGTGGATAGAGACGTTTAATTGGGTTTTGCTTTTTTGCTACCGGAAGAACGATGCCAATTTTCCACAAGTCTGGGAATACAGAAGACATTGAACCAAAATTAATTAGATGCGTTAAAAATGTAAACCATAAACAATAATTTGTATTTTCTTGGTCACTTTTGTTTTATTTTTATTCTTCCGCAAGTCCAAGCAATAAGTTGACAAAGTTTAAATAGTAAGTTCGTACCAAGTTCATTGATGTGTGACTTTATGTTCAAAAGTTATACCGAAAATTGTTCTGCTAAAAAACTGCCACGCCTCCTTTTCCAACGTACATAAAATGTTATCAGTGAAACGGCACGTGTGAATAGAGGTCGAATACTCTGAATTCCGAGGATGTGCTACCTATATTTCCAAAACTAATCGATATGGCATGTTTGGGTTGCATTGGAGGTGCCGCGCCTCCTTTTAAAAAGCCCATAAAATGTAGTCAGGGGAATGGCACGTGTAAATTGTGGTCGAATACCGATTTCCGAGGCTGTGTGACTATATTTTTAAAGCCATTTGGAATTTCGCAAGTTTGGGTTGTATGGACTGTATGGGCTGTATAGGAGATGCAACAGCCTGATGCCTTTTACTATGCCTATGTTATTCCCGCAAAAGCAAGCAATAAGTTGACAAAGTTATATCGTAATCAGATGAACCGAATTGCAGCGCGTAAAATACGAACAATCATGAATTTTTATATATTAGATAAAAATGATGAACTTCTAAAAACAAGGTAAAATTAAAACTTATACATAAATGTTAAAAATATTTCAAACAATATTATAAAGTATGTATGCAAGTTCTTAAATAATGTAATAATTTTATTTAAATTCATTCAAAGTAATTTATTTTTTGTCGCAAAACCATCGTCAACATGCCAAATCAATAAAAATGGAAAGCGCACAAATGTTGAAAATTAATATCACTTCACTTGATATCAACAACTTTTTGAATTTTTGTGTTTTCTTTTATATTTTATTTTAATTTTTTTTTTCTGCCGTTGTTGTTGTCGTTTATGTTTTCCTTTAATTTCAATTCCTAAGCAACAAACACAGAATTATAACGATTTCCTATTTCAATTTAAATCTTCAAATAAGAGCGAGCAGCGAGGCAGTCAGGCAGGCAGTTAAACTGACAAACACACAAGCATACACACCGACAACATCAGAACACATACACACAGACACACAGTAAAACAGTCACAAGCGTATAAATAAACGCAACCGCCATTCATAGATATTTAATTAGGTTTTTGCTTAAATCCACACAAAGATGTTGTACGAAGATTTCGTCTATCTAGCGGTTATTTTGTCTGTCTGTATCTTTTTACGTTTGTGTGTTTGCATGTGTGCGATTTGGGATGCTGCTAAAGTAAATAAATTGGCAAAATGAAAATGAAAATAAAAAACAACAACAGCAACAACACACTGAGTTAGGCAAAACCGGCACAGCGCACTTAAAGTAGCTGCGGCAAATGTATCTGATAGATAGATACACTTAAGCCAACTACTTGAGAAAAGGATACGCTGTGCTGCATTAAGAGCAAAAATAGCAGATAGATATAAGAGAAAAAAATAGGAAGAAACGCACTGAAGAAGACGAAAGTGTATGAATCTCCGTCTGTCTGTCTTTTTGATGTAATTGCAGCAAAACAAAAAACTTTTCATTTAATCGCATGCAGCAGCACACGCTAGAGCTTCAAGTAAAGGTAGAACATTTATCGCTGTCGTTTTGGTTGTAGCAACAGCAGCGACGTATTCAATCGATACATTGCTTAAGTAGTAGCATTTTCAATTTGCAGCTACTCTTTCTGGCTGCTGACGTAAGTGTTGAGTAAGGTAAAAAGTATTTAAGTATTGTGGGGGCTTAAAATAAATCCATAGAAAGTGCTGCAAGCGTCAGAGTTCAAAATACTTGAAATAACAAAAATATAAAATAAAAAAGAAAATTTCAATCATCTGCTAGAGTTACAATAACAAAAAATTAGCTATTGCTGCTGCTGCAACCACACTTGACGACGCTGTAATTCATGCTTGAATAATTCATTCATTTATTCATTTGCCGCTTGTGCGTATCCGCAAGTGCGTATATCTTGCACTTTAGCTGCTGCAAAGCATACACGTATTTAAACGAATGACTTGTTTTTGGACGCAAAATAAAACGGGAATGGTGTTTTTTTATTTTTTATTTAAATATTTTCGTTTCAACACACCGCTTTGTGATTCTGAAATGAGGCGAGCGTTGAGCTAAATTGCTGCAAGTAGCTCAAACTATCTACGATTCCCTCTACAGGAGTATCTGCTTACTACCTACTGTGTTAACTTCAAGATGTACATCATTCAATTTTAAGATACTGTTTCTTTACTTACTAAATAGGATTAGATACTCAACCAATTATTGGCTCAATTGATTTCAATTGAGTTGAGTTGAATAACCCTAATTTTTGTATCATGCTCTTATTATTATTGTTGTGCAATGATTGTTGTATCATGCGTCTTAACTAGTTGCTACTCCTAATAAGCAATATTGAATCTGTTTGTTTGGAAGAACGAAGTGGTGCTTGACATTAATAGTTTGCGTGAGAGTTGATGTTAATTCAATAATTAATATATGAAAAATAGCTACTTCTTATTAAAAAAAAAATCATTTTAAATATGTAGTTCTATAGATGTACATAGTTTTTATTGTAGATAGCTGTGATAAATACGATATATCTTCTACTTTATTCATATTTTCGTGTATTGGGAACGTACAGCTGTGTACAAATATGTGAGAAAGTACTTCGATAAAAACGTTTGAACAAGTTCTTTCTCAGAACATATTGAATAACGATATTTTTTGGTATCAGATATTATTTGGTGAGCTCAACTATTGTACAAACTCAATACGAGACAAAATTTGCGTTTTTATAGCCTCACTAAAAGAAGGAGCGATTATTAAAAAGCTAAACTTTGCTTGACAAATGTGACGGTATTACTTTATTTTGTGAATCTTAAAACTATTTCACATTTTTAGCTTTGTTTATGTCTGTTATTACATATCGTAAACTGAGAATACGAATGTCGTATGTGAAAATTTCCACTTTCGAGATTATTCAAAAAAAGGGCTATAAATTCTAAAAAAATAGCGGTAAGCCCACAAAAATTTATTATGAAATATGTCTGCAAATAAGCCTGAAATTCTAATGAATCAATATTCTTCATAGCTAGATTCGGAGTTATAGCTTTCTTTTCCTCAATAATCTTAAAAGGCCAAATTTTCACATATTACACTCGTATTCTCAGGTGACGATATGCTACCAAAGCTCGTAAAAGAAAACAAAAATTCAAGTCCCTTGGTCATAGATTCAAGAATAAATTGAGATTCAATGTAATGCCGAGCTATCGACAATTTATCTTTTAGTCGAATTGCCGCTGTCAACCATTTTAAAAAATTTCTCCACTTTGAAAATGTCCCAAAGTCTGGCAAAATTGGTAAAACTTGAGTGCAAGCCAATAGAAAAATCGTCCATATTTCAAAGACGTATCTAAAAAAGAACGCCACTGGTATTTGTCGAAATATTTGTGATGAAATATATGAAAATATATCACACGCAGGCGCGTATGCAGGGGAATTTTGGGGGTTTGAACACCCTCCCCTCCGAAATGAAAGAATTTTAACGAGCTTCGAGAGAAACACTCAGCACAACATGGAAAAAAAAATAAAAAGACTCAATTTAAAACACTTATTGTGAAAAAACTATAATATATAAGCTTAAGATTTTTTTAATTACACTGAAGGAATATGTGTTCAAATTTTATGGAACTTTGTTCATATTAAATGAATTTGTTTTTAAAAAGAGCTTGAAACAATTTCATTTAACTTACACTCAAATATGTGTACAGTTCAATTAAAACAAAAGTTTTTTTTTTCAAAACAATGTTTTTAAATATACGTTTATACACGCAAAGAAAAAACATAGTTGCAACAACCATTTTAAGAGGATTTAGTATGATTTGGATTATGATTGTTGCTAACATGTTCTTAAACATATAATATTTTCTTTGATCATGATAAAATAATCAACCATTTTAAGAAAAGGAACTTTTTTATAGGAACCAAAATATTAGTAAAAAGTCATTTTTGATTTTTCACAACTATATTATGAATGTATTTTTAGTATCCAGAATATTATTGAAGGGCTGAACAGAAATATTAAGTCAATTAAAAAATCTTTTTGATAAAATTTTCTGTCCGAGCTGGGGTTTGAACCGCGGCTTTTTCGATTACGAGCCACGCACACTATCAGTAAGCCACAGCCGCTACTACCGCTCTCCTGACTAATGTCATTCATAAACATGGTACATTAAGTGCATTGTCGCAAATAAGCAACATTTGTGATAAACAAAATATGGGCAGAATTGCGAAATATATTTACGGTAAATAGATATATGTTTGCTACAATTAAAGTCGAAAATGTCACTTTTCTGCGTGCCGTTTTTAGGATAAGGCGATTTAAAACAAAATACAATTGTTTTGTTTTCAACAACACACCAGGAATTGATAAAACTTATTATGTCTGAATAAAGTGAAAGTTTTTCCTGCAAACTTTTTAGACACAATAAATTCTTTCGATTTTTGGTTATGTTCTGCTTCGTTTGCCAACAATCAAAGAATAGTTCAGACAAACATTCAAAATTCTAATATGTTTGTCTCTATAATAATATTCACATTTATCATGATTGACAGAACTACAAAATTTTTGTTGCAACTAATAGTTGAGGCAATCATAGTATGTTGACGATTTCAATGATGTTATGATTTCAACTATAATGTTATTTTTGGTACCACCATTAGTAAACTTTAGAGTCTATCAACCATGTCTTTTCTCTGAGTGTATTAAACATTTACAGTATAAAAACATTTGTTTAAAAAAATTTTAAACAAAAACTTTAGTATTAAAACAAATATTTTAAAAAATAATTTTAAAATATCGTTCTTAAATTAAAAACAATTAAATTAAACCGCTGTTTTTTCGATTCCATTTTCGAGTTTTCGACGTCATATTCGTAATTAGAGACTACCGGAACTCTCGAATACCATATGTTAACTCTATTCGATGAAGTTTGGGTTTATTGCAGCTTAAAATATTTAAATATTTTTAACATTTAAGTACTAAATTTGTTTTTATTTCATCTAATGTTAATTATTTGTAAAACCAATTTAAAAAGATTTTCACGCAATCAAATGTATAATCAGGGTTTTTCTCAGCTTGGTCTCAATTATCTGGCAAGTATTGTCAAAGATTCTACTGAACATAATTTTTCAATTCAAACTCAGATAGCGACGTATTTTTTGTTATTGTAAAGAAACAATAAGAGAAAATTATAAAAAAAAAATAAATGAGATTTTAGTTGAAAATTTAATACGCTCATTTTAATTTTGTTTTGCAGAAACGCAAAAGCGTTAAATTTCTATTTTAAAATTTTTTTGTTTTATTTTAATGTATGTTTTAATTGTAAATGTAAATAATTTTAAAAAATATTTCAAAAAGAATTTTTTTGTTTGTTTTTAATTGCACCTTCTTCTCGATAAGTGGCATAAAAAAGTGCATTTTAATAAGGATACTTGTAGCTGTTGTAATATGTAGTAATAGGTTGACTAGAACTATTAAGTTTGGCCAAATTTAGCACGCCTTTTTAAAAAATGCTGCAATTTTCAACGCTTTGATCTCCGTAGCAGGGGAAAATTGTAACCAAACCTCATAATTCTAGTTAAAATTGTCGCAATCGTATTAATATGCACTTTGGTTTTTTCTTCCGGTAAATTGGGACCAAAATATCTTGAAACCGCCAGAAAACCACTACTTGTAATTTGAAAAAATATACTTTGAAAAAAAAATTTATTTTATTTACGTAAAAAATGAGACAACAAAGAAATTTAAAATCTTTGTATTGTAGTATATAATAAATATCAACGCTAGTTGAGCTCGTTAAAAAAGTTTTTACGACATAACTTCTGAACCCTTAACCCTTTGTTACTAACGCAGGGTGGATTACACCCATAAGTTATGAAATATGGAAAAATTTTATTGATAGTTTAATGGTGCGAATTTTATGTCAAACGTTATCTCTTTTTGTATATTTTGCTATATTTTAAAATAAAATTTAGTACTGTTTTTTTAACTAAATTATAAAAATTACTCATTTTAAAAAGTATCTGGGTGTTTAACACCCACGTTAATAATGGAGGAACAAGAATTTCGGGTGGCTTACACCCACGTTAGCTATCATGTCGAATTATTTAATATAAACGTATGATTTGTTTCGAAAGAAAATTTATATCTCAAACACTTCAAAACCGCATATTAAGTTTGAACTTTAAAACTTAAGTTGGAAAGGTAATTGAAGAGAATTTAATGTTAAAATAATTTTGGGAATTTTTTGAGGTTGGGGGCCATCCCTTTCAAAGGAGGGGTTGAAGAACACCATTACAAAATTAAAAATTATTTTTAATTCATAACCAGTTCATACAAAGGAACAATGAAGTGGGCGAGCTGCCCTACCCCTAGGAGATAAATACATCTGACAAAAGGAATGAAATAATTTTAAAAAAGGATTAAGATTTCAATAATTATTATATCACACCACATAATATGATTATTATTTTCAATCGATTTAATGTTTTATGTCGATTCTTACAGTTTCTACTCACATGCTTGTAACTCTTAGGCAAAAAGTTGATTGTCCCACTGTAACCTGTCAATGTTTAAATTATTTTGTAATTTTATTAGAGCTCTGAGTGAATAAGGGTGATTGAACAAACATTTTAATTCATTTATGAAATTTTTCGCGTGGAAAAGCTCATTTTTGACACTCAGAAATCAACCCTTATTGAATAACTCGCAGGACAAAATTGTCTTTCAAAAACCAGTTTTTTTCGAAAACCATTTCCAGAAAGTAGTTAAATATTATGGATTTACGAATATTGTTAATTAGAATGTTTTTTTAACTATTCTGCGCTGATACGAAAATATATACCAATATAAAGCACTACTAAAGGTTTTAAAATTATGAAAAAATAAGTTATTTTAAACAAAAGTTGATAAACAGATGTCTTACGATTAAAAACAAAATGTAATCAACTCAAACTGAGGTAATATAAAATTTTAACTTAGGCAGATGTTTAAGTATCGCCTTAGAACTCAACAAAAAAGTTGAAGTACAGAACACTTAAAAACATTAAAAAGCACACACTTAAAACAATAACAAACTTGACGATAATTTACAAAAACAAAGAAATGAAAAAAGAATATGGGATAATATCCGAAACCAAGGAAGAAATTGTTAAGGTTCGGTGGGCAAAGTAAAATTAAGGAAATCACAGCGTTGAGCAAAGCTGAAAAATACTTGTAATTAACAGCATGTTTTATGATTTTGGTTGTTAAAATAAAATTAAGTTTAATGTTTCGATTCTAAAGAAAATTAAAAATACAACAACAACAGTACCACATAATATGGGATACCACAACAAGAATATTAACAAAGCAAACAACATCACAAGTAACATTCAAGCAAAACGAATAAGAAAAATGATAAAGATTTCAGCAAGAGCTAAGATATATATTATCACCGTTTCCAATACACTGGTAAATACCGAAATCGATACTTACGTTGGCACACAGACAGACACTAGCTAGTTCCGGCAGCAGCACCGGCAACATGTACGGGTCAGACAGACGGCAGCAACCTTGCACGAGATCGTGATTGTGAGGAAGACGGTGGGAAACAGGTCGACGAAACCACAAAATTAAGCCAGACAACAACAACAAAAAAAAAAAACGACACAGTCCCAAACATTTTTAGGGGAAACTCATACGAAAATCATGATTAGTGTGCCGGAGAAAAAAAAAAATTAAGAGTACATGTTTAGAAAAAAAAACGTGTAGCTGTTGTTCGCGTAAAGCTTCCACAACACGCCACAAACATGCATGACTAACAGGCAAAGGTTGATATATATTCCATAATTTTGCTTTTATTTTTTTTTGTTTTTGAGATATTTATGAGTATTACGAAGAGTCGAACTTTTTCACCTCTTAAATACTTAAAAAAAGCCATCGAATTATAAAGCAATTTCTTTTCAGGGGCGGAAAAACACAATCTAGCAGAAGTATGGCAAAGAAGGGCAAAGAAGAGAGAAAAGACTATAAAAATCAAAAATTTTTTGAACACTCTCTAACGGCGACTATAAAACTGCTCTAGATCTAAAAACCATATGATTAAAAGGTGTGAAAAGCTATAAAGAAAATCTTAAGTAAAATTACAAAGAAAAGCAACACAAAGCCATAGAAAATAACAAAATAAAAGGAAAATGTAAACATGTTTGACAACAAGCAATACAGTAAATAGGAAAATAATAAAAAAAAAACAAACAAATTAGATGCAGCAGAATACAAAGTTCTTAGCAGGAATTGTTGGTAAAGTTTTATTAATAGTGTGTGGGAGAGAGAGAGAGAGTTAGCGGGAAAGATTGATAGAGAGAGAAAGAGATTCGTATCGAGAGAAAATAGAAGTGGCATGCTTTGAAAATCCACGATCTATGTCATTTATTTTAACAGAACCAATTTATGTGATTGAATGATCCGGGCCTTCTTCAGTTTTATTTATCATGAATGTTAATTTCCTTTCAAAATAATCTGAATTGCAAGCGGTATAAAACTCCAACACTTCGTCCAATCTAGAAAACTAATTTTAAATAGGCACATTTTGGAATCGTATTCAGCTCCTTCGGCGAATTCTTCTTTATCACCACAATCGATCCAAACGCTTTTCGCGAAGTGGTTTCTTGAATCGTGGAAAAAGAAAAAATCACAAGAAGCCATATCAGGTGAATGCGGAGCTTGCGAAACGGTATGAACGTTGTTTTTGGTCAAATAATAGCTACAAGATGAGAAGTGTGGTGCAGAAACCACGAGTTGTTTCTCAAAAATTCTGGCCTCTGCGACGAACATTTCTTTCAATCACTTTTAAACGCTGACGTTATACTCATAATTTACTTTCCGACTAAAAAAATTCACAATATCTCAAGCTCGGCTGATTGGTGTGGTATGATATAATAAAATGAGTTCCCTTTCTTGCTAGTCACACATAAAAGCAATAACACAGATTTTTGGCACTTTCAGCAGTATAACATTTATTATCTTCTTACTTCTTTCTCTTTACTTACTTGCTGTTAATCTATCGAACTGAAACGAATAAACTTTGCTAAAAATTTAATCTGCTTCTATTTAGTTCATCAGGGAAATTTCGGGCACTTTTTGATCAGAAGGTAAGACCAAATTTTGAAGTTCTCTTGTTATGACAAAACAATATGTCTTGTGAGAAAACTTTTTTAATGCCGCCATGGAACCAAGCGCAAAGAAGTTGAAAAGAATTTAATGTACAGTCTAAACTTATTAGAATCGAATTATGGTTAAAAAATAGTTGATCGAATGAGATTATGTTCATGTTAGATTTGTATTAGAAGACACTTGAGCGAGAGTAAGACTGAAAGAAATTTTTAATGGATTTTGAAATAGTTCTTTTCAAAATATGTGTTTATTTATACAAAAGTTTTTTCATGGATGTGCTAATTTAAATAATATCCTAATGAAGTTTTGTTATATGACTTTTCGAAGCTGTTGTAATCCTCAAATAAAGCTAATTAGTAAGAAATATTTAATGTGTCTTAACATTGCCTTTTTCGAATAATTTTGAAAGCATCTGTTGTCATAACCCTGCTATGTATCAAACCATATAAACACAATTTTTAATCTTTTTTAAAATATAGACTTCAATGGATTCTAGTATAGAAAACATAAAAATTGTAGGTGTATAAGTGTCACAAAAGGTCACGTCTAAGCAATTTTTTAAATGGATCTTAAATTAACTATACATTTAGTTATTTACTAACATAAAGAGTAATATAAGTGCATAAAATATGCATTTGCCATAATTGTAGTATTTTCACATAATAGCAATAAATATATTTTAATCGCAAATTGTAAGAAAATCTTAAAAAGTTTACTGTATTTCTCTATAAATATCACTGTAGAAAAATTTTGCCTAAAGAGACTATATTCAAATTTTCCAAGGAATACTTTAGAGAATATTTTAGCTCTGCACGTCTTAGTTCGACTTTACTTCTTTAATTTTACTCTAAATATACTCAAAACACCCCATAAAAAAGGTCACTTTAGGCTTAAAATATTCTACAAAAATATCTCTTATTCAATTTATGTATACGTTTATGAACACAAGAACTATGTAAAAGGCATAAATGAAGTAGTTTTTTTTACTTTACATATTAGTAAGTAACTATATATTGAGTAGCTTTAACCTATATTAATAAAAACTTAGATGTAAACTGGTAAAACGCTGATACACGTATATATAGTTTTTATCTCATCCTTCAGAATCCGTTAATCGAAGTATGCCATTATTGTAGTTGTTGGACTGTGTAATAAAATATAAACTTTTTCATTAAAGAACTACTTGAAAATAATATAATTATATCGGCGACAGATGCAATATATAAATTGCAGACACGAATTTATTTAAAATATTGAGTGTTTTTTAAAAATCCACGTCAAAAATCTGTAAAAACATTCATTTATAAGAAAAAATCACTAATTTTAACAAACTATACCTACTAATTTGTACTTTTTGGCAAAACTTTAAGAACCTTTACCGAAAGTAAGACAAAAAACTTAAACAATTTATATTCATTAATTTGTCCAATCAATGCCATAAGGACGATTATAGAGTTATTATAAGGTAAAGTATTAAAGTAATTTAAATATTAAGCAAATAAAATTTTCAATACAAAAGTTAAATATCCCTAACAATAGCCTCTTGTCTTTTAACTTTTAAAAGTTCTAATAACAAAGACACTTAAAACCAATTTTAATAAATATTTATCTGTAATTCTAAAATACTAAAGGTTCTCATTATAAAAACACTCTAAAAAACATGTCAAGCTGTTGTTATTCACAGATAATTGAGAGTGAAATGACATGGTATGACCAGTAATCAAGGAGATATGTATGTCGTAATATTTAATGTTATATTTTAAAATATTAAGCACTAACGTAAGTTCATAAATCAAAATCCACATAAGAAAAAAAAACAAAACTTTACAGAGTTATTATTTCACACTCTATTTACTTGGATAAAAATACAAAATATAAACGGTTATATAATCTTACAAAATTAAAATAAAAAAATACAAATAAATAAAAAATATAAATGGTTAATCTTTCTCATTCATTCTTTATTAACAGGAACCTAGGTTTGCTCTGCCCATTTCAGTTTTTGAGTAAAAATAATTTTTGGAGCTTTAAATTTTTGTCAGTTTCGTTTCGAGTGCCAGGTATCCCTTTCTAAATTTAAAATGGCTGCCACAAGAGTTCGAAAAAAAATAAATCATTATATTACGAGTAGAATGGTTTTGAAAAGAAGATATTATTACGTCTACTTTACAATGACTTTTTACCTTTTTCAATTCATGATAGCTATTGCAATACAGCGGCTTAACCTATTGAAACATAGTAGATAACATAAAAACATTCATGTTTTTAGTGTGATAGGTGTTAACTTTAAAATTAAATTTAGTTAACAAGAAATGCTTAGAATTACCCAAAAAATGTATTTCAATTTTTTAAGCTATTTTTAAATTCAAAATGTTATAAAATGGCCGAAAAGATTAGAATAATCTAACGAAGTGTGAGTTTTCTTATTTTTTATTCCAAATTATTGTGTAATTTCATATTTGGAAGTTCAAAATATTCATAAAAAAATGAGTAGATTAAATCACTTCCAAATTTTTCACAAGCTCCAACGAAAAAATTCCATAACTTCCAAGTCCAGAATAGTTAACCTTAACCGTCCTGACACAGGTACCTATGTACCCGAAGCGACTTTGAATCAAATATTTTTCAAGCTAAAAAAGTGAAATACCATGACATCTTACAAATAGACGTTTTCTATCGTTTTTTTAGCTGTTTAGCTTTCTAGCACTGTTTGGTTGGTCGTAGAGCCGACCCAAAGTCAAATAGTCTTTACCCTCCTGATGTGGGTACCCGGGTACCCGTAAATCCCTACACAAACATTTAAACTATAGACTCCAAAACTACTGGCCCGATCAAGCTAAAATTTTGGAAGTATATTTTTATTGAGTACGAGATGATTAAGAATTTGCCACACCTCCTTTTACCACTAATCATTAAAATACTTTATTTCAGATGGCTTGGGTCGTATAAGACTAAAATTTGGAAATTTAGTTTGTTTGGTTACTGTCGAAAATTGTATTAAAAATGGGCGTGGCCTTTCTACAGTTACGCCAACTTTTTGGGAGATAACCGTGGAAGAACACAAAGCGCGCTGGGTATAGCTATAGTTGTATAAAAAAACAAAAATCAACAGCTAATGCAGCATTGTGCTATGGCTCTAGTGGGCTTGTCGCACATTAGACGCATGCATACATCACATTTCTTGCGAGTGTTTCTGTCCGATTTGTGATCAATAGCTACGCAAATGTAGCAACAACCCTTCGATGGCCACCAACTAGTTTTATCTCTCTCAGTAAAACCGAGTGGGACTGTTAAGTCCGGTCAAACTGGCTCTGAAATTATTTTGTTGATCATACGCTTAAAAGCAGCACACTCGTTGTTATATCGGGTTGTTCGATTATAAGTGGCCCTTTATTTCTATTTTCTATCACCAACTTACCATGTTGTAAAAATGGCTAATGGCCATATATATTTTTTAAGTTTGATGCCTTACTTAGACTACATCTGACCCATTACGTCTACTCCGCCTATGGTTTTATTGCAGAAGACAATAATCTCCTCTTTTCCATTAACTGCTGGCTGTCTTCGTGAGTACTTAAAGCATAGCTGACAAAAAGAAAAAGATTTTCTTCTTCCTGGATACGATACAGAAAACAGTTCCATTTTTGTTGAATGTATATCGGGGTAAACCTATATCGTCTGTGGGGTTTGGCCGTAGGTCGCTTGGGTGTAGGCTTTATTTTGTCGTTGGGTACCGACGAGGCTTATTGTTCTAGCTCGTAGCTAATTGGCTAACATTTCTTACGCGCAGATATTTAGATAAACATAATGCCATAGTAATGTGTCAAAAATCTTCAGTGATGGTACATTTTTTCTGGTTTAAGGAGCTGACGTGGGGTTCGATTGCCAGCACAATTATGATTAAAAATGTAGCATTAGGTGATGGCGCTATGGTAGAATATTCGCCTAAAGATACTTTCATTTCGATAAAATATGCGTTTCGCTTGTGCGACATAGGAACAATTTTATAAAACCAAACCAAAGTTAATCAACTTTACGAACGGAAACCTAAACACGAACTGCAATGCGAAGAAACGACGAGCTTACACACAAATTAAAATTAGCAAACACACATACACAGGCGATCATTGGCCGTATTCAGCTCAGACAACAGTTGGCATTTGTTTTGTAAAAATTCGCTGAATGGTAAATTTTTAGTAACGCTCACAAAAACTGATTAGGTAGTAGACGCCATTTAATCGAGCGAAAAAATTCAATGCTATATGAACACAACTGCTGAGTCAACTGCTACTGACGCTGTTAAAGTAAAAAACATAGAAAGAACGAAGCAATTTGTATAGGGTGAAAACAAAACAAAGCGGCAAATCGGTGTGCTCGACCATTTTTAAAAATTCTGAAAAAATTATCAAAAATTTAGTTGGGTCTGTAGATGCTGGAAATGGCATTTTTTATTTCCTTGCTAATTTATTTTGCAAGTTAGGGGGGTTCAAAAATGAAAAAATGATGAAAAAAATTAAAAAGATGCACATTTTTGATGATTTATTTCTTGGAAACGAATAGAAATAAAATCTTTCTACTTTTTTTATTTTAATATAAAAATATAATATTTTTACATGTGTATCCAAACTTTTTCAAAAATGTGACAGTTTTGCCAAACAACTCTATTGAACATAGATTTTTTTTCATCAATTTTATAGTTTTCAACCCTGATTTTTTCGAAAGGTGATTCAAAAATAAAAAAACTTTTTTTACAACTTCAAGGTTATGTTTAAGTTTGTTTAGAATATGTAAAGATTTTTGCATTTTTGTGGTTCTAAATTAGTTTTATTTGCTCTCAAAGTTGAGTCGAAGAACGGAAAAAGCACTTTTTAACACCCTGTATCTTCCTTTTCGCATGCATTTAAAAATCTGAAAATTTGGCAGATGATGTATTTAACTGAGTTTAGTAATACCTATTAGTTTCATCATGGAGACTTTAATAGTTTCTACGGTATAGATTTTTAAATTTCACCATTTTTAGTTTTTCAAGTATTGACAATAATATAAATTTTTCATACCTTATCAAGATTTTTTTCTCAGACAGTATTTTTGGGACTCATATGGTATACAGATTTTTAGCCGTGCTCATAGACTTAACTATAAATCAATGTTATAAAATACTTTTAGTACAATATCGTGTTTAAAAAATTTAAACGAATTTTATTTTAACCGTGGAGAAATGCGCGAAATTAGAAGAATGCCAAAGTTATTTTTCAGTTTTCCCGGACACTTTGCCAAAAGTTTAAATTTTGATGATACCACTGATCACTTAATAGTGTATTATTTATTATTTGGATAATGGCACTGTGAAATCTATATGACATGATTTATTAATATATAAGTCGGCTGGTTATTTACTGTTACTTTCATTGATTTAATATTATAATATCACATATAAGTAGTTGTACCGATATAGTAGATAGTTGTGTAATAAAAAAATATAATTAAAAATGCAGTGTTCAATTGGCAATATGGAAAAAGTAAAATGTGAAGCAATAAATAACAATCTTTTTGATACTTAAAGTGATGATGACAAAAAAGTTATATCCTTAAGATCGAAATGTGCAAACTTAATAAGTATTTGTGAAAAGCATTATAAACTATATTTTATAAATTTTTTCCATTTGTACGGAAGAGTTTGCTGTAACATTTTTAATGTGCATAAGAAAACTGTCAAAAGAGGACTAAATGAAATAAAATATAAAACCGTTATTGACTATCCAGCTTTTAAGTTAATTCCGGGAAAATCACTTTGCAAAACGTGTATGAAATATCTATCTTACGAAATAAATATTAAAACAGAAGATAACGGATACCAGTCTCTGGAGGACAATATTAAATCCATAAATAGAGCATGCAATGTTTTAGGTTTATCTCCAATCAATTTATCGAGATTGCCGTTAACTAGAAGATCAAATACTGTTTTAAATAAAGCAAAAGAATTTAGTAATATAATTAAATCTAAACTTCTTGACTCAAACCAAAATGAATCCAACTCTAATAACATATCCGCAAAAAATAATGTTTCCACTTTTGAATCTGATGAATATCAAAATTTAATTAAAAACTTAAAAATAAATTTACACACGAACTTCGAGCTGATCAAAAAATACAAATTTTAAGTCTGTTACCACAATCATGGTCTGTTTCAAGGATTTGTGAAGAGTTTGGTGTTACAAAATTTTTAGTGAAAAAAGTTAAAGAATTGGTAGCAGTACATGGGGTTCTGCCTGATATCACTACCAAAAAACATGGACCTTCAATTGATCTCCAAATTATAAATAAAGTGTATCAATTTTATGAAAATGATGAGTACAGTAGAGTTTATCCTGGAAGAAAAGATTTTGTGTCATTAAAAGACTTGAATGGTAAAAAAATTTTTAAACAAAAACGATTAGTATTATGTAATTTAAAAGAATTATATCTAAGTTTTAAAAAAGAAAACCTTTCAGACAAAATTGGATTTTCAAAATTCTCTGAATTGCGACCAAAGTGGTGTATTCTCGCGGGTGCTATTGGTACTCACACGGTTTGTGTATGTGTTTTGCATCAAAATGTGAAATTAATGCTGGACACGTTGAAATTAAATATTGGCTTGTCCGAAGTATTTAACAAAATTGTTTGTGATATGAACAATGAAAATTGTATGTTTAACTTTTGCAATAAATGTCCAGGTCCAAATTATTTTATAAAAAACATTCAGGAAAAATGCGAAATTGAAGAATTTTCATATAGCCAGTGGATAACTACAGACCGAGCTGCTTTAGTTAATATAACTAAATCAAATTTTGAATTTTATGAAACTTTTTGTGAAAATTTAATTAAATTAAAAAAACACCATTTCATTTCCAAACAGCAGTCATCATACCTTTCTGAAATAAAACAATCTTTAAATAGTCAAGAGTGCATTGTTTTAGGAGATTTTGCTGAAAATTTTACGTTCGTAGTACAAGATGAAATTCAAAGTTATCATTGGGTTAATACCCAAGCAACATTACATCCATACACAATATATTTTAAAATGAACGATTCGGAACAACTGCAAATTAAGAGTATGTGCATCATAAGTGATCACTTAAAGCACAATGCAAATACTGTTTACGTGTTTCAATGCCAATTAATTAAGTATTTGAAAGCTCTTTTGCCAAATCTCAAAAAAATACACTACTTTTCGGGCGGCGCTGGAAGCCAATATAAAAATTTTAAAAATTTAGTTAATTTATGTTTGCATAAGCAAGATTTTGGAATATCGGCGGAGTGGAATTTTTTTGCAACTTCCCACGGAAAAAGCCCATGTGATGGAGTAGGTGGAACTGTAAAACGTCTTGTGCATAAAGCGAGTTTGCAAAGAACAACGCGCGATCACATTCTCACTCCACAAACAATGTACCAGTTTTGCAATCAAAACATTCCAGGAATCAAATTTATTTCTGTGGATTCAGAAAAACTTAAAGAAAAGGAAGATGAATTGAATGCACGTTACATAAATGCGAAACGATGTCCAGAAATTCGTCAACATCACAAATTTGTCCCAATAAGCGAAACAACAGTAGAATACAGAACGATATCTAAATCGGCGTTTTCGAAAACATTTAAAATTGTATAGCATTCCATAAAGCATTCACTTATTTTCCCAATATGTTTACTTTCTTGATATTTAGTTGTATTTAATTATGATTTATAAGTAATGAAATCGTAATTTAAATAAAAAAATATTGTTTTTGTATAAAAAAATGGTGAAATTTAAAAATCTATGCCGTAGAAACTATTAAAGTCTCCATGATGAAAGTAATAGGTATTACTAAACTCAGTTAAATACATCATCTGCCAAATTTTCAGATTTTTAAATGCATGCGAAAAGGAAGATACAGGGTGTTAAAAAGTGCTTTTTCCGTTGTTCGACTCAACTTTGAGAGCAAATAAAACTAATTTAGAACCACAAAAATGCAAAAATCTTTACATATTCTAAACAAACTTAAACATAACCTTGAAGTTGTAAAAAAAGTTTTTTTATTTTTGAATCACCTTTCGAAAAAATCAGGGTTGAAAACTATAAAATTGATGAAAAAAAAATCTATGTTCAATAGAGTTGTTTGGCAAAACTGTCACATTTTTGAAAAAGTTTGGATACACATGTAAAAATATTATATTTTTATATTAAAATAAAAAAAGTAGAAAGATTTTATCTCTATTCGTTTCCAAGAAATAAATCATCAAAAATGTGCATCTTTTTAATTTTTTTCATCATTTTTTCATTTTTGAACCCCCCTAACTTGCAAAATAAATTAGCAAGGAAATAAAAAATGCCATTTCCAGCATCTACAGACCCAACTAAATTTTTGATAATTTTTTCAGAATTTTTAAAAATGGTCGAGCACACCGATTTGCCGTTTTGTTTTGTTTTCACCCTATATAAAAATTATATATAATTCAATCAAATATAATTTTCGACGTGTAGAGTAGCAACACATTCAGAGAAAAACATCGCTTACCAAGGTAGCGCTACCATTGCAGTTCACAACAGTTGTCTGCGCTGAATGCGGCCATTCTCTCACATCACGCTAGGCCTTAACAGTAGCACGAATGGGCATGTCTTATCTATAACTCTCGGTATTCCAATACAAATTACTCACGGATACCCTAATCAGGAGTCAACGTATGTAAATGTTATCAGATCGGTTAGGGTTAAATGTGTTTAGAGTAAGTATCTATAAAAAAACAATTAAATAAAGTATACATTTTAAATGAAATCATGAAAATCAGCAAAATTATCTCTACATCTGTACCCTGATAAGCTCGAGTCATAAAATTAATATTAATAATATCAATTTAAGCCATATCAAACTCAAATCTACACGCTAATAAATACTGATTCAACTGCTCAAAAGAGTATTTTTATTAATAGCAGTGAGACTGAGACAGAAAAAAGAAAAAAATTAACAAACTTATTTAGTATCATAAAAACGGTGCTGTTTTAATGCTTGAAAAAGAGCACATTAATTACTGTCACAAATAAAAAGCGCCAAAAAAAAATACTTTCAACAACTAAGAGCTGAAGTTTACACTGCTAAAAATATTTAAAGACATGTTTAAAGACGACATGTGTGTTTAAACCAAGTTTTTAAAAATATTTAACTACAAGTTGTTAAACTTGCTTGCTCAATAGCTTTTACAGAAACTTATTGTAAGCTGTTAAGAAAATTTTTAAAAATATATCTCATAACAGATGTCGTCAAAGTAAAAGGAAATGCATTTAAAATATACATAAAGATTTAAAAATTTTGAAAAATTTGCTTGCAAAAATTGGATTGTGAAAGTGGACATGTGGATTTTTTACTGTGTAACTTTTGAACACTTGGCGACAATTGATATGTCTTTTATTTTATAAGAAATTATCTTAAGCTACATTAATTGTTTTTTATATAGTATGCTCGGAGAACACATGTTTTTACACTCAACTCAACATAAACTCAACTAAGCTCATCAGATACTCTGCGTTCAATAACGTTATTGTTTGTGGTTTTATGATTTGGGAGATTTTTAATGTCATCAACTTTAATTGGAAATTTTTATGGCAAAGATTATGATGACTGCGGCAAGACCATGATGATGTTCATGATTTTAATGATGATATCGCCAGCAATATCTTTAAAAACACTGTTGGATACAAAAAAAAAATTCAATTTATTAGATGTGAAAAATTCAAGGCATCTTAACTGAACTGAAGTACTTTTTATAGCAAATGCGAAGCATTGCTTTATTTAGTATGCTATGAAATGATAATAGTTGAATGCTTGCCATAAATCTGTAAAGCTCGAGATGAGCTGACTTCAGAGCGCAATTGTGAGACAAAGAAGTTTTATTTGTTCACGAATAAACTTTTTATTAAATTCTGTAAAGTTAACGACATTTTTAAAGGAGTCTGTTTTTTATCTATTTAAAATGAGCAAGAAAACAAGAAGTCAAGGACTATATTTTGGAAAATAACAAATTTCATGTGGTTACTCGACGGATTTTTTGAAAAAATATTATAACACGGCACAATCAATTTTTCAATATAATTCCATTTACACGGTTTGTTTCATTGAATACCATATTATGTGCTATGTGCTCAGTTTTCAACACGAGCAAATTGTAACCGGAAAATGTTTCTCCTGAAATAAAGTTTCAAGTGAATGAGTTTAACGTTTAAATACTCTGTGTAAAGATAGTTAAGGTACTTCAAACCTTTTAAAACATTTACTTTACGGGCAATAACCTCTTCAAACACTTGTTTTAAGTATTAAATCAGATTTTTGGTATCATCAGAGAAGAACACCATGTTTTATTTGGTGGGAGAACATTAAAGTTGCTTCAAACGGACACCAAGTCCATGGAGATTAGGGCATATCGAAAAATTTAGATCGTATTATAAGAATTCTCAAAGATTGCATTGGGTGGTCAATATCTCCCCAAAAAATATTACAAAAAAATAAGGATGTCTACCTCTCCCGCAAGGACAAAGTTTAAAAAAAAACCGTAAAAATTCACGATCTCAAAATGCTTTGGTTTTTGTAAAACAAACTACATATGTCTTAAAGCAAAAGTAAATAAAGACTTTAACTTGCAATTTTTTGGCAAACACGATGACACTTTCGATTTTAACCCACAATGTCCTGCGTGAAGAATATTCGAACCTTAAGAAACACTCGTGGTAGCACAAAACATTCGATTGCTTTCTGACTGTCTAAATTTTGGCGATTTTGATTATAGTGTTGGCGTTTTCCAAAAATCTGGCAAATTAATAATTTGCATATTTTTGCATATGCATTTTTTTGTTTTTGAGAAATGTATATTTGAATGGAATTTTTGAACTTTTTAAAAAAAATTAATATAAGTTTTATATCTCGGGCACCAAAAGTGGTACCGAAGATAATTTCCTCAATTTAGACTTTTCAAATATTTCTGAACAACACCCTATCTAAGAAAATCAATTTACAACATCTGGTTAAGACCACTATTTTTTTCCTAATTCAATTTTGTAAAAAATTTTCCTTCCTAGTATGAAATTTATTATTTCGTTGAAACACCTCAACTCAGCATTTACAAAAATGTTATACAAAAATTTTGAGTTTCTGAGTTTGCCATTCTTTGGATCTCAATAGACTTATCAATTGTTGTTTAGAAAAGTTCTAGTGAAATAATAACCATAAAGGAGATATAAACAAAATTGTTACATTTCATGCTTGAAGTAGCTTTTTTAGATATCAAAATAGGAAAAAAAATCTAAGCCTTTTCCTGTTGTTTTAAAATAGATAGTTTTTGATAGTGTTTCATTCAAAACTGTTTTCAAAATCCGAACTGAGAAAATTATCTTCGGTACCACTTCCGGTGCCCGAGATATAAAAACTTATATTATTTTTTTTATAAAAGCTAAAAAACTGCATTCAAGTACACATTTCTCAAAAATAGGAAAATACATATGCAAAAAATATGCAAATTATTGGTTCAGCAAATTTAAGGAAAACGTTTACACTGTAATCAATATCACCAAAATTTAGACAATGAGATAACAATTAAAAGTTCTGTGCTATCTCGAGTATACATTTTGATTCGAATATCCTTCACACAGGACACTGTGGGTAAAAACCAAGTATGGTATCGTGTTTGCCAAAATATTGTTAATTAAGGTCTATGTTTACTTTTGCTTTAAAACATATTTAGTTTTTCTTACAAAAATTAAAGCATTTTTTGATCGTGATTTTTTACTGTTTTTCTCAAAAAACAACTTTGTCCTTGCAGGAGAGGAAGAGATCCTTATTTGGGAGATATTGACCACCCATCTTTTGAGACTTCTTAGAATGTTAAATTCGAAAAAAATTTTAATTCGATACACTCTAATGGACACGATGTCCGCTGTGAAAGGTGTGACGTAAAATGATTTGTCATAATAACTGTACGCAGAGCTGGGTCGAAAAGTACTCATTACAATTCAATTCCAAATCCTTGGAATTTGGAATTGGTCATCTAAATTCCTCAGGAATGTAACTGAAAAATCGTCAATTCCATTACAAGAATTGTAATTGGTAATTGAACACCTCAATTTCTTGGAATAGAATGAGAAAAAAATTGAACTTCTCAATTCCTCAGGAATGGAATTGGAAAAAAATCGGATAAAATTGACAACAATCATAAAAAAAATTGTCAATTCCATTACATGAAATGTAATGGGTAATTGAACACTTCAATTCCTAATTAATGGAATCGGAAAAAAAAATCATCAATTCTATTACAGGAATTGTAATTTGATGCTAAAATTTCACTTACTTTTGCATTAACTCAGAATTTCTTCAATATTTTTTTATGTAAATATATATTATTTTTTTTTATTTACATATAAGACAAATTTTTTTAAGTGCGCAAAAAATCAAAGAAAACAACAAGTTATAACCAACAAATAAATAAAAACAAAAATTTAAAATTAATTATTTTAAATAAAAGAAATTGTAAGCAACGACTAAATTGAACTTTAAATTTTAAGTTTATTTTATAATCAACAAAAAAATGCATTTGACTCAAGAAATAACTTAGTTATATGCTTAAATTTTAACAATAAATAATTATTGATTTGAATTTAGACTTGTGTATAAATTACCTTTAAGGAACTTTATAAAATAATGAAAAAGATAACATTAATAAAATAGAAAAAAAAAAAATAATATCAAGAAAAGTGTTGGAATATTGCATGCCTTAATTTGTGCTTATTTCGGATATTTTTGATTCTTGAAGGTAGCGAATTCCACATTCTGATAGCGTTTACAAAGAAGAGTCTGTTGGAGTTCAAAAAATTGTATACAGGGATTACAAGGTTCATATTTCTGGTCGATCTACAAAACTGTAACTTATTTAATAAGCAATTAGTATTGCATCAAGTTATGCAAAAAATACAGTTTCTAGCATCAATATAATTGAAATTATTGCAACCAAGTACTCGATTGCTCAAATTACTTATACTGTCAAGCTTACTGTATACAACTTCTGAGTAGGAAGTTGTTGGCATTATGAGTTGACTAGCTTTCTTCTAGTCTCAGCAGCCACAAAGGATGCAGTTCTCCTCAGGTTCCGTAGGTTATAGTAAACTTTACAAATAACAGAGTTTATATGATCTTCACAGGAAAGTGAGGAGTTAATATAATAACCGAGATTTTTAACTTTACCTACAAGTCGATTCCATTCAGAAAAATGGCTGGTAAATCACAGAAAGCGTATCTAGACTTAAAAATCGGCAGAATAAATGATTTAAGAGGGTTAAGATTAAGCTTATTAGCTTTAGAGAAATCTACTACTTTACTCATGTCTTCATTTACCTCAATACATAAATCATCAACGAGATCAATTGGTTTGGACAAGTACAGCTGAAGATCATCAGCATAAGTATGCATGGTTACATGACGGCATTTGCTGAAAATGTAAATACAAATAAAAGCGGACCAAGTACCGAGCCTTGAGGAACTCCACAGGATAAATTGTTGAAAGCAGACAGACTATTTCCCACCCTTACTCTCTGAGACCTTCTAACTAAGTAATTATATAACAGATGGACCGCAGTTATAGAAAACCCAAAATTAAGATCTAGTTTTTGACAGTAATAAATGATCAACAGAGAATATGTATAAGAAAACTTTACTTGACTCCCACTGTTAGTAAGTTATTGAAATATTTACAAATAAATGTATGATCGAAGATACCCATTTTTTAATTTAATACTACATTCTGAGTTAGAACATAGTATATATATACAGTGATGTGCAAATAGATAGGGACACCTGTATTTTTATATTTAAAGCTTCATGAATTGTATACAATGTGCCCCAGATATAGCATTAATTTTCCCTCGGGTGGTGATTCTCCTTGATTAGGCGAGTATAAAACTTTATGGATGAGGATCACCCCTCCCCCTCTTCGGAGCTAGAAAGTGAAAAACTGGAAAACATGTGTCGTTACGTCTTACTCTATATTTTATTTATCTCTTTACCCAAAGCCAATAGCATCTTGAAAAAGAGACTACATTAAATTCAAACCAATGATACAAAAACTGTTTTCTAATCGTACCACACTAAAAGCTAACTGTTTTATGTGTAGTAATTTAATATCAAAAAGTAGTTTAAAATTTTTTAAATTTTGTTACTCAAATTAGAGATTTTATTTTATAATTAGATTTAATTTGGAAAGTTTAAGCAAAATCGTTGGCTGATGCCATAGCGTTCTATTTACAAATTCTAACTGAATTCATTTTTTGGAAGCAAGAACTTGTTAAAGTTGATTTTGAGAATTGATCGACTGTTGCATAGCAGCATGCTATGCAACATGCTACGTTCGATAATATCGCTTCTAGGTTTTGTGAAGGAAGTGCATTGTTTGAAGCGTCGCTTGTACCTGATGATCTAAATATTCTATGACAATCAGTTTGAAAAACCCTTAAAAATCATAACTTTGTAACTAACATTTCATCTTTCCGTAGAAAACTTTGTAAAATATACATAAAATATTGATATTATTCTAAATATCAAGTTTGCATATGGTTGTTTATGGCAAAAAGAGAGCAATATGTACATTTTTTAGAACATTGGTTCTAAGTTTTGAGTGCTATTTCCCGCGTGTGGTGATAATGAATGTTTTTTGTCTCAATAAGTTTTCTGATTTGATCAAGATTAAGGTTTCCCGACCAACTTTATGCCTTTTTCAATATTTAAGATTTTTGTATTTGAGTTGGACTCGAAAGAAATGAAAGACTCATCGATTTAAACTTATTTCAAAAAAGAAAAGTGTTTTCTTATATGACCCGAGTGACAAAAATGTTGTTTTTAATCTTGAATAAATAATAAATAAATAATATTAAAAATGTGCCATCCACCCAGAGCCATCACCTAATCCATGTAGGGATGCGTTCCATTCTACGCAACATTTACACCATTTATATATAAACTGGTACAAAAAAGAATCTATGTCGCAAAGAAAAATATTAGTGATCTCGAAAGATTTTGTCTACTTTGCAGGAGATTATAAATATGATATGTCAACAAAGATATTGCAAAATATTTCTAAAGTTAGCTTAAAAATAAAGCAGTATAAATTTTTACAAGCTTGCCCTCGCGATAAACGATTTAAATAAAGAATTTAACAAATAGCGCGGATACAATAAAATACAAAAAGCAAATAACATTTTAAATTCCATAACAAAAGTCAAATTAAGCAAACAACAAAAAAAAAAAATGTTCAAAAAGCAACAAGCAGCAAGAACAGACAACGGACAACAGCTAGACAGGGATACAAAACGCACACACTGTTAAAATACAAAATACAGCAGCGGCAGCGTATTGAAATAAGAAGAAGGCAAATTCATTTAGCCGAAGGGGATTAAAATTATGTGCCAAGAACATGCCAGGCAATGGTAAAAACAATAATAAAAACATATTTGTAACTGATGTGGCACACGCTGTCACAGAACATAGTAGTTGTTGTTGTGATTATTCCCAACTGATGCATGCTTAAAAAATGCTAAGCTGCTGCATAACTACAATATAACCAGCAAATAGACGCAACACATTTGTATGTATATCTTCGAGATACTTAATTCCAGATGAACTATGAAGTGCTGGCCCATTTTGATTGAAAAACACCAAGCTGAGAAAAACAGCAGCTTAAAGCTATCTATAACAAAAAAGCACGAAGCTTTGAAATGTATCTGCTTCTAAATCTGTATCTCTACAGCGGAATGATAGTTAATAATTCGATTAGTTTTGGAAAAAATTTCGATTGAATTTGATTTAATTTTATTATCTGTAAAATGCAGCAGACAAGCTGTACACCACACGCTGCACCGCCGAACACAACAAAAGCTAATAAGAAGCTATTAATTTTGTATACGCTTGAAATTATTTAAATCTTCAACGAGGCGTAAGCTTAGCTCATCCGTTAGATAGACTTTTACACGCCCTAAATATAACGCCAGCTTGTTGCTTGAAGTTTTTGTTGGTGTTGCTGGTGTTGCTTTGACAACTGATAAGCAGCGCACTAGTTTAGAAACAATGACAATAAAAACAATCTTAACTAGATCAACAACAATAATAACAAAAAAAAAAAAACAAACAAAAGACTATAAAAATAATATCTAACGACGAAAAAACTTTCAATCTAGATGCATTTCAAGAGCAAAGCGCGTGAAAAGGTGTGTACGTTGGTATCTAGATGAATATCAGACGCTAGGTGTGTGGCTGGCACAACATTTTAAAGAGTGTTTAGTATTTTTTAGTTGATCACGATGCACATTTAATCTTGGAAAAGATTTAATTTAAAAAAAAATTGTTGTTAGAATGGTTTAAATGTTTTGACAAATAACTTTTTATAAACGATAGCAGAGAAAAAATTTTATACCAAATAGCATCTAGAAAGTGCAGCAAAAACATTTAAATATAATTAATTTGCAAAAGTCTTGCTTAAAACTTATTCTCCAACTCATAGATGCATAAAAAATAAGTTAAAAAACTAATACCCGATTACTATAAAGAACGCTCTAAAAAGTATGAAACAAAAAAAAAATGTTCTCACCTGAAATTTTTAAGGACAAACTATTCAATATTTTTGTCAACTACATAAACAACTTGCACATAATATATTTTATTGTATATAATACTAATATGTAGTGATGTTCAGAAGATATACAGTGTTGCGCAAAACAATAGCAACAAAATTAGTATGCTGCTACAAAATCGTGTATTTTTTTTTAATATGGGGGACACACAAAAATGATTATAGGAATCAAAGAATACATTCATACATCATATATAAATCAAATCGTATTCAAATTTGGTTTTGCTTTTTTTTATTAAATTTAAAATTAATGTGTTAAACTTGAAAAATGTAAAAAGAGAACAGAAGTTCCAAGAATTATCGATAAAAGTTCCGTTACTGTAAAGAACGATTTGCTTGTGAGTCATAAACATTTAAGTTTAGTTTTGTTTTTGCGCTAGGTGTGACATTGACTATTCTATTTATAATGGCACGTTATAAATACTGTGAAGCACTAAAATTACAAATTATTTTCGAATATAAAAAGAGAAACTCGCCAATATCTAACGCGAAACAGTTTGATATTAATCGGTCAATAGTTTGCAGATTAATAAAGAAGTATAAAATCACAAAAGACATAACAACGGTACATTAAAGAGGGTGGCCACGGAAAACATCGCTGCTTGATGACAAGAACATTTGTGGCGTGTTCAAATTAAATGCATTTGTCACATTCAAAGAGGTTGTTGGGACACTTGGTTTAGGTATCCATCACAGCACAGTTTGAAGACGAGCCGTTGAGAACGATTTAAGAAGTTACAGACCGGCAAAGAAACTTTTGCTTACAGCTAAGCATAAAAAACAAGGTTATAATTTAAACAATTCTGTAGGAAATTGTGACAACGAGTTGCAATTTATTGTTTTTTAGACTCAGTCTTGCAAAAGAGCACCTAAATTGGACCGTTCAAAAATGGAAAACTGTTTTTTTAAGTGATGAATCAAAGTTCAACTTGATTAATTCAGATGGGATGTGCACGGTACGGCGCCGCCCAGGTACACGACTTGAAGCCCGAAACTGCAAAATAAATTTTAAGCAAGGAGATGGTGATATAATGGTCTGGACTTGTTTTTTCTAAAATGAAGCTTAACAATTTCAAAAAATCGATGGAATTATGGATCGCTTTCCATATACAGAGATTTTAGAAAGCAATATGCGAGAACATGCAGAGTGAAATATGTTGCTTCAGTGAACGTTTCAGCGCGATAACGACCCGAAGAACACTTCAAAGCTCATCAAAGATTACATTAGAGGCAATGGGATTCAAGTCCTTGATTGACCGGCACAATCACATTGACTTCAGTCCCATCGAAAATTTTGGGATTTTGAAGGTAAAAGTTTCTTGTCAAAGCTTTTCCAATAATACTGCAATGTATGAAGCCCTGAAACTTAATTGGGAACAAATACCTAATACCAACATATCTAATTTAATAGAGTCGATGCCGCTCAGATGTGCTGCGGTTATCAAGAATAATGGAGCTTACAGAAAATATTAGTCATGTTGGTTTTTGTTTTGCTTACAGACAATTTGAATGTAGTCACATTAATTTTATATATAATAAAAAAACAAAACCAAATTTGAATATAATTTGTTTTTTATATGATGTATTAATATATGCTTTGGTTCCTATAACAATTTAAGTGTGTCCCCAATATTGAAAAAGATGCACGATTTTGTAGCAGCGCACTGATTTTGCGCATCACTGTACGTGGTAGTATGCCTCCTCATATATATTGTCATATGTCGCCCTCTAGATGTGTAATACACTTTGCCCTAAAGCTTTTGATCAGTTACTACTGTTAGAATGTATTATTTGATAGGGTATGTGGCAAACGACCTTCTGAATATCACTAGGGGTATTTACGATCCGTTGCTCTTTCGGAGCACTTGTACAAAAAAGCGCAATTGTTGTCAAAAAAGAGCTACAAACTGTGAACACACCTCACGCAGACAAAATCAAATGAAAGTGCTTTGGCAGTTAGTGATGTGGAATTGAGTTTTCAACCAATATGTGTTAGAAAAGTACGCAATTCACCATCACTATTCATTTGCTGTCAAAAAACACAAACTTGCAAAAAAAAATGCTCAAGAGCTCAGCAAAAGAACTACAGGAGATAGTCGGAGCTCTTCCGCAAAAAAGCGCAATTTTGACAGCACGTGTATTTTGTTATTGTAGAGCTCTTTTTTGACAACAAATGCGCTTTTTTGCACAAGAGCTCCGAAAGAGATCCGGATCGTGAATACTCCTACTATAAATTAGCATTATAAACAATAAAATATATTATGTGTATGCGTAATTGTTTGTACATTACAATTTCAGGTGAGAATATTTTCTTGTTTAATACTTTTTAGAGCGTGCTTTTTAGTAGTCGGGTTTCAGTTTTTTGAGCTTATTTTTTATTTTAATTATTTTAAGGAAATAATTTATACATAATCGAAAGTATTAACTACTAACTAACTGTTTGATGATCAAATTATAAACAAAGACGTCACTTAAAAAATTTTTTAGGTCATGACTTTATGTCGTATAGAAGACGTCACATTTAATTAAATCTATTCTCTAGAGGGAATCATATTAAATTCAATGTTATGTCATATAGCCTTTAACCAGTGGACGATCAAAAGGCTTTCAACGATACCTCAGTTGTTAAATTATGATAAGTAGTTTAGAAGTTAGGGGTTTAGTTGACTTTCTCTCCTTTAGAGGGCGCCATATTATATTTTATGTGACATCACATGGCCTATACAAAGCGGACGATCAAAAGGCTTCCAATGATACCCCATTTGTCAAATTATGATAAGTAGTTTAGAAAATAGGGGTTTATTTGACTTTCTGTCTTCTAGAGGGCGCCATGTTCTATTTAATGTGATGTCACATAAATTATAACCAGCGGACAGTCAAAACGCTACTAACGATACCTCATTTCTTAATGTCACTAATAAATTTTGTTTTGTTCATGACTTTATGTCCTCTAGAGGTAGTTTTATTAAATTTATTGTGACGTCACATAGCCTATAACCAGCAGACGATCAAAACTCCTCCAACGATACTTCATTTGTCAAATTATTATAAGTAGTTTAGAAGTGAGAGTGGTACAGATGTACATACATGCATACCGGTCAAACACATTCACAGCTCCTTTTGCTGCACCGTAGTCGGGTTAAAGACAATACATTCCAATTTACACATTATCAGATTTTTTAGTTCTTCAAAAAGTCTTCACTATCTTTTTTCTCCCATTAATGTCACCTTCTGAGCCAGACAGCCAATAAATCAATTCTCAACTTTTTTTTTCTCAAGTTATTGCTGCGCATGGAAATAAAAAAGAAACCAAAAATAAACACTAAAATAATTGAATTTCAATCCCCAAAGATGAAGTGACGAGACACTTTTGCAAGTCTAGCAAATCAGACAACCAAAAAGCAATCCATCAGTAGATTGCAAGCTCCTACACATGCTGTGTGTTGCTCTTGTTACCACCACATATCATACAAAATAACAACACGTCATTGTATTATTTTCAAAATCTTTCAAAAGCAACATTAATTCAATTTAATCATTTCATAATTCAACTCCCCGGTCTTCAGTTGCAACTATTGTGATTGCCACTTTTTTCCTGCATGAACGACTGAAATCATAGCTGTCAGCCTGTTTGTGCGGATTATGTTTTGTATAAATCATTGCAAATATTTTATATGAAAGTGCACAATGTTGAATTCTTTAGAGAGTTATAAATAGCTAAAAGTTTAATATCTACACGAGTTTTGCGGTGCACTGCCTGCGATGCCAGATGGACGATGCGATCGTCAATTGGACGATTTTAGACCTTGAGACGACGTGACGATTTCACTAACAAAAATTATGATTTTCAATATTGCTCAATTCAGAAAAGTAAACAATGTAAATTGCACTCTAACTATTTTGATATACAAATTTTTGTAACCCCGAAGTCTTGAAATTTTTATTAGCGGTGTTCTCATTGAATTGATGGACACTTAGCCAACACTTATCAAATAGTTTTTTAAATCGTCGAATGCAAATAAAAATATTTTGATTTTTCTGCTTGTTTGACCAATGATTTTACGAAAATTTCACAATGTGAACACTCGTCAATTTCTGTAGAACGATATTGTTAATTCAAGAAGTTTTCAAACTGAACCTTAATCGGCAAAATAGAAGAAGCAGAAAATATTTTTGGAATGACTTTATAGAAATTTATTTAACATATCCATAACTGTGCAAATAATTTATAAAATATTTTAAAATTAGTTTCTTCTTCTTCTTCCAAAACTATGTCAATACCAAGTCATAATTTTGGTGTTCAAGACAAATATGAAATTTGGTAATGTGAATACTTTTGTGTTGGTGACCAACGATTTACCGAAAATTGAAAATCTGAACTGTACTATTGTGAATTTGAGTGATAGAGCTTAATCTCAATTTAAAAAATTTCTTTTGAATAACATTTTTAAAAATAATACTTTAAGGAACTTCTTCTTAACGTACGGTTAAGCTTCTAATCGCCAGCACTTGGTAAAGTAAAAATTATTTTTTTTGCTATCGTATAATTTGCTTTCTCCTGGTGTAGAACTAGACTAAACGAACATTGAGAAAATGGCTCTAAGAAAAAATCTGACAATTTAACGGAATTCTACTTTTTATAAGTTTTTTGTAACGCTTTTTATTTGTTATAAATAAAAAACAATAAAATGTACTTTGTTCTCTTACTAAAATCACAATTTTGGCAGCGAAATGACGATTTTCAAAAAGGGTTAGGACGAATACAGATTTTTTTTCTGACAATCCTCTTCATCTAGCACGCTTAGTACACAGTGATGCCATGAGAAAAGTTTAGAGTGTACCTTTTTGATTGAGAAAAATTTACCTTTTTGACTAAAAAGGTGCTTTTTTAACCAAAATCTTACTAAAAAATAGATAGGGGTATTCAAGATTCAGTGCACTTGCCTGTGCAGTTGAGGATTTCTGCAGTTGTGCAGTTAGGTTTTCGTGAACACACCAGTTTCACTTTTTCAAAGCTGTCAAAATTGAAAAAAGGCGTTCTTTCGTACTGGTGGCAGTAAAAGTGTATCTCAAAAGGTACAATTGTACCGCTTGCGGCACAAGTGCAGTCAGCTCGTCCGGTTGCAAATGTGCAGATTTTTCCCAACACTAGTACTCTAAACCACATAAACACCTTATACAAAGTTATTAATTATTGGTAATAATAAAGACATACACCACCTAGCAATGATCAATATTTGATGTTATTAAAAATCCGTGGCGGCCGTAGCCTAGTGGGTATAGTGCGTGGCTCCTAAGCTAAAGAACTGCGGTAGCCCGGGTTCAATTCCAGCTCAGATAGAAAGTTTTTTCAATTGAATTAATTTTTCTGTTCGGTCGTCACCTCTCTGCAGACAATGGCAAACCTCAGAGAGTAAAAATTGCCATGTAAAGCTTCTTGAGAACATAAGCCGTTCGGAGTCGGCATAAAACACGTAGGTCCAGTTCTCGGTCATTTGTGATCAAACATTTAATAACACGCACAACACATTTGATGAATAGAAGCTAGGTCAAAGTCCTTCCAAGGGCTGAAATGGCCAGTTTATTTTTTTTTTTTTTTAAATGCGTTTAGCAGACCTACGGTACATAATAAATACATTTTTAGACCTAATTACTACAAATGCATAGCCCACAAAACTAAGATTTATAACACAGGCCTGCGATGGGTTTCCCTCTGAAAAAAACTAAATAAAAATTTCGGTACATATCTAAAAAATAATATAAATATAAAAAATACTATCATGTAAATTTTCCGAGAAAAATAATAATTTAAATTTTCTTAGTATTAAGAATTAACTTTCAATTTCTGTGTTAAAAGTATTTGTTAAAAGAAGTGTTGATATTTAAATATTTATATTCTCTCCACTTATATTGTTATTCATGGTGATTATCGTGATTATAAATTATAATAATTCACTTCAGTTTAAAAACTAAGACAACAACAAAATATTTCTAAATCTAACGAAAACTATATTAAGATCAAGATAAAGAAATAAGACAAAAAAATGGGTGCTTCATAAAATGTGTACAACTTGTATATGTAAAATTTGCAAATGATCAAACGGAGAAAAACATTCTTTTAGCTTGAAGACTCCAATGATTTAAAAGGATTTAATGATAAAAATAAAAAAAATAATATTATATTCCTACACACAACAGTCCACCCTAAACAAGTGCGCGTGCGTGGTTTAACTGTCAAAATCGGCTCATGCACATACATTTTGTATGAAGCCTACCGAAACACGCACCGGACTACCGCTTCGAATTTCCAATTTTGACAGTGCGTTCGGATGTGAAGTTGGCTGCATAAAACCAAAGTATTAGAACAAAGAGCAAAGAGCAAAGAGCAATAAAAAAAGATTGGCCCGAAGAGCATCAGTAAGCCCTGGAAATAAAAATTTTGTAAAAGAGGTTCTAGTTGATCACTCCTTAATTCTAATACCACCACTTCACATTAAATTAGGGACTACAAACATGGGCGTAGCCAGACTTTTCTATAGAGTGGGGTCCAAGGCCCTGAAGTATAGATATAAACAATGTGTATCTAAATTAAGACATAAATAGTCAATTATGTGTTGCCGCTGATTACCGTTGTAGAATTCAAACAAAAAAATGTTTAAATGGTGAATCGGAATTAAAGTTTGAAATTTGGCAAGCTCAAGAAAAAAATACCCCTACCAAAATAAACAAAATAACGTCTTAAATATAAGTATACAAGTAAATGGCATACAAAAAATAGTACCTGTGCTTTAAATACGTTTGAATATTCTTAATTGCTGCTGTGGGTGTATATAGCGATATAGAGAAAAGTTTTAAAAGGCGAAGCATGTAATTTTCTTATTAAATTAATTTATTATTAAGTTTTGGATTAAAAAGTCTTTTCAATTAAAATTTAGTAGCAGCAAAATATTAAACTTTGAAATTATAGCTAAGCATAAAATTCGAGTCGCTAAAAATCGCTTTAGTTTTAATCTTCGTGACAATTTCGATAAATCGTTTATTTTATAGCTAAAAATAAGCGATAAAATTTTTCAGAATTGCAATTATCGTTGAAATTAGAAATTTAGCTGAATTGATGAAAATTTTGGTTTCGTGATTTTCAGATTTTTGGCATCAGATATAAATAGTGAACTTTTAAAAAATTATGGTCAAACTCTAGATATGAAAAGGAGGAGTCTTGTCTGAAAAATTCATGGTCGTTTTTAAAAACATTATTCAAGTCAAGTCTAAATTTAAGCATAAACGTGTATAACATAATCTGCTGGAATGTTATTATTTTTAATATTTTTTGATTTTGCAATCGAATTAAGCAATGTTACTTAATATCAATGACTGTTGCAAAAATGGGTTTGTTTTTTGTTTTTATTTGGAAACATACATGATTTTTGAAAATATCACATCTTACTCATAAAGTTTCACACGGCTCTAAGAAATATTTTCATTTAAGAGACAACATTTCTTTCGTTTAAAGTTATGCATTGAGATCTTTTTAAACTTTTAACAGAAGTTATATTTATTAACTTACCACATGGATATAAGCTCAATTCCAAGTATTAAACTGAATGATTCTGAAATTAAGTATGTTGAATGTGCAAAAAATTTAGGCATAACTTTTAATCGTTATCTAACATGGAATAACCATATTAACATAGCTGTTGGGAAAGTATACGATATGTTGCGTTCTTTATGGGCGATACAATTTTTTACACCGTTTAAAATAAGATTACTATTAGCAAAAACCTACTTAATTCCAACCCTAATGTATGGATGTGAAATTTTTGGCAACTGTGATAGCATCAGCAATGCTAAACTAAACGTTGTCTTTAACAATATTGCAAGATATATATACGGACTTAGCAGAACTGATTACGTTTCACGCTATTCTCGGCAAATTTTTTAAATGCCCTTAGATAATTTTATAGATTTTAGAACAATCTTGCTTCTTCACAAGATTGTACGTACAAAAATTCAGTCGCAATTGTTTGACATGCTGAGTTTTTCATGTTCTGAAAGGAACAAAAACATTTTACCTATATGGCACTCTTATCTTTTTTCTGAACGACAGTTCTTTGTTCACGCGATAAGGCTTTGGAATTCACTTTCCAGAAGTATTCAGTCAATCAGCAACGCATCACAATTTAAAAACAAACTCTCTAACCATCTTACCTAATAAATTTCTTTTAATATTCAAGTAAAGTTAACTGTCACTTGTTGAATACTGTTGTCTAGTGTATGTAATGTTATTAAGCTATTTTTAAATTAATGTTAAGTTTTGAATTTTTAATTTTCATGTTTATTTAATTTACTTACTTTAATTAAATTTAATCACTCTTGTTTTATGTTCTTAACTTCATGTTGCTAGTGCTTTAATTATAAGATATTAATCTTTTTGTACTAGCCTAAAACATTAGATTTCATTAAAGATTTTTTTATGTTACAAAAATTAAATAATGCTTTCAATAAAATATAATTAGCACATTATCGCTTATATTTACTGTGTTAAGCTGTGATAAATAAATGTAATTTCAATGCTTAGTTTGTTGTTAATTATAAAACAGTACTCAATACCTATATAGTCAATAAACTCAACCGAAAAAATAGCGGATAACTAAATCACATAGTAATAACATAAAAAACTTGCCCAACTAACTCTTTATTGTTATCCGGTAAAATACCCTAAAACTCATGGCTACCACAGAATGACCGAATGCGCATTGCAAAAAAATTAGTTTAACTGAAAAGGCACAGCATAAAATATAAAAAAAGCATAAAGAATATAGCACAAAAATGTAATGGTCGGCAAAAATCATGTCGTGGATATTTTGTGCTCCTACGTTCCCAAAGTAAACGATATAGTTGCAAGAGTAGAAAACTAAAAGAAATACTTTAACAAAATTTCGTGTAGGCTGCACAAATTTTAGTGGAAAAACAAAAAAGAAAATATAAAAAGGAACACAAACAATTTAGGCGGCGCCGTGAACTAGTACAACTACAATGTTACGTTCATCGAGAGCTAGGCAGGTTGCTAGGGTTTCCGTTTAAGCCAACATCATGCTAGAAGCTACAAAAATTTGTGTAAAGCCGCAGCAAGATTTTGTACAACAAAACGTTACCATAAAGATAGATAGATATATTGAAACCAAAACAAAAAGAGAAAGAGGGACTGGAGAAAAAATGATTAAAGTAAATCCAGCTAGCAGGAGAATGCCAAAGACAGGCGTAAAGACCAACAGAAAAACGACAAAAATAAAACAATAACAACAAAAAACAAAGTATAAGCACAGTTGAAAAGCAGTGGCTTAGAAGACGCTTTGTATTCAAGTAGCAGAGATTAAATGTTGCGCTCTTGTTGCTGTTGTTGTTGTTGTTGCTTCTTCTTATATACAGCTCCATCCTGTTTGGCTAGTTATTGAATGCAAAATCTTTTAAACAGTGCAGCTCATCATTTGAGTTAAGCTCTAAAGCCTAGCTTGCAAACTTTTTAAAGGCGCGTTTCTCGCATAAAAACACTCCATCCACTTAAGTTCTTAGTTATTTTACTTTTTTTGAAATACGATTTAGAGTCGCGCTTTGTTGTTTTTTTTTTTTAAATATTTTTTGTGCATAGTTTATTGCCTACCAACTAATTGAAACTGTCCAGCTATAAAGTGTTGAAGTTTCTGCTGGTCAGTTATGTGGAATGCTTCGTTATTGATTATCCTTTAGTCTTTTTCAGCGGGTTTTTTTTCTCTGTTCTTGTTTTGCTTAATTAATTTAGGTAACAAATAGCGACAAGGCTTATAAATTTATTGAAATGGAACTAAATCGCATTTTTACAACGTTAGAGTAAGATTTAATAGAATCCAAGTGAGCATTGACTATGAGCTAAATGTTGTGGAAGAAATGGGGCTTACTCATTTAATTTTTTTTTTATCTTAAAGCTAACTTTTATAATTAAAATAGCTATTTCAAAGCTAAAAATAACATATTTAAAATTATTTCGTATATTTTGTAAATTTTTCGTGTATTTTTGTATGAAAACTTTTATCAACACTTTTGTAATTGACATCACTTTAAGTTTTAAAATTTATTTGTATATGTCTAATGTTGTCGTTTTTTACTTTTACAGCAAGCTTTTATATATAACTCATTTCTGGCGGCTTGTAAACTGCCGGGCCCACAACAATGAAACTTCGTCAAGAGTCTATATATGGCCCTAAACTTTATCTGGCAAAATTTAAAATTTTTACCTCTACAGGTAAGGGCTGGGCGGCCTGATGTTTTTTTTCACCACTAGCTGCATCACATACCCTCGCAGCCGAACCTGCTCAGCTTAAAACAGCAAAAGGGTGCTAAATTTCTTTTAACATAAACTTTAAGACTTATAATAGTTACTATTGAAAAGTTATTTTCGATATTGCGATTTGATATATTTTTCCGGAATTTTCGAAACTTCAAAAAAACCCAAAAATTGGGACGCGCCGTGGGCGTAAAATCCAAGTAAACGACTGAATCGACTCAAAGCAAACATAATGTATATTATCAAAGATCCACATTAACATAATCCCTACAGTGCCAGGTAATATCTCTTTCGCGCTCACCTGGAAAAAATTCTAAGGTTACTAATGCAAAAATGCACCAGTAGCTGGAAATGGGTTAAGGCATGATTAAGGATAATATATTTCTTTGTCCTAGTTCCAAAATGAAATATCTCTGTTGAAAATGCAAATTGTCATAACTTTGGCTTTGGTATCATTTAATTTTTTCGATGCTAGTGAAAAGTATGTATTCAAAAATGCTTAGTTATGTTTTGATATCGATTAGCGATCGACTAAATGCTGAATTTTTTACTAGTTTCTTAAGAAACATCTCCAGATCAATCAATGTTCTAAACACAATTTTAAGATATTCGTTATACTACGTTCAATGATGCCGATATTTTTATCAAATTTTGATTTGGCCATCAAACTATGAAAGTTGACCATCAGATTCTAAACACTTGAGAACCAAACGACAGCGTTATAGTATTTTCTGTTATTCTCAATAACCTTTTTTGAAAATTTTATATGATTAGCGCAGTGCTTAGCCAAAATCAAGGATTTTGTAGTTTTGTCTGAATTCTTATACCGGCTGCTTCAAGGGCTGTTTAGTACCTGTGTTACCTCCTAGAGGCCTTCACAGTGCTGTTTATTGCTCTGCATACAATTAGCATCCTAACCATTGACTATTGGATTTGGACACAATTTCGGTTGACGCCCCTTAATCTTCTTCTTTCTTGGAGTTTGTGGGATTTTTATTTTATATTTAATGCTAGTCGGAGCATTATATTTTCTTGCTATATGTTTGTCTACCGCAAATGTTTTATATTAAAAATTTTAATTTTAGGAACTAAACTTTGCATATTACTTTTTGAAAATACATTTTTTAACACAACCTGTATATAATTAATATTCAATTTCAAATGAATAAACGCAATTGCGAAAGGGTTCATACAGATTTACGAGTGGACATTACTACTGAAAATAAAAACTCTGTGATTTTTGGAGACATTCCATAGTTCGCTGATGGCTTATGCAAAAACATACTACAATAGATGTCAACTAATAAATAGCAGTAATTCTCGGTATTTAAAGTTTTTAGCAAAAAATTTTGCAAAGTACTTTTTTATGAACAGTTTTTAAATCACCGTATATCAGAAATATTTTTATGAAAAACATCTGAGTTAAAAACATGTTACTTGATATAATAAAAATTGGCTCACTACTAAAAATATTGAATTGGATACATAGCTTTCATCTTATTTTAATATTTTTAATTTTCTTCTGTGTAGTAAATTGCGACCGGATCTCTTATTAAAAGTTAACATGGACGGGTAGAAGAAAGTTGGAAATTCTTTTATTATTAGATAATTTAGAATTCAGCTTTTGGCTGTAGATTCATAGCCTGTTAAGTATTATCAATTTTATGATGCTAATGCTTAGAAATTGTTGACGTGGATTAATGGTAAACATTTTGTGCCTTGCAGCCTAAGGTATAAGAATGCATTTTAGTTTGATTTTTTTTTATAAAAGCATGCAATTGTTTCTAAAATATTTAATAAACTAGTAAGGAACTATCTTTGATTGAACTGAAGTTAAAATATCCCCACGACCTTATCTTAGTTTATTCGAAGTCTTGAATATCGTATTATTTTGATGACGTACCTCTTAAAAAGTGCGATTTTTTATCCAAATATTTCTCATTTGATGCTCATAGTCCTTTTATTTATTAAAGCTTATGTGCACAATATCAATTTAATTTTTTTTTTAATAAAGGTTTTACTATAAGCACGACGAGATTTTGTGTGGAAGGTGATCGGAATTTTCCGTTTTGTGTTACCAATTTTCTAGCATTGAGTGCATAGTAAAGATTCAAACTTATTTGCAAAATTTGAAGACATTATACTCAATTTTTTGGAATTTAAAAAGACTGATTTCATAAAGTCACTTTGTATGGGAGGTAGACGTGGTTTTCATTCGATTCTTACAAATTTCATACTTAAATTGTATATTACGGGTTAAAGCTTATGTGCAAAATTTTAATAATTTTTTTGAATTTAAAGAGATTAAACCGTTTTGGAAAAGTCACTTTGTAGGGGAGGTTGCGTGGTTTTGATTCGATTTGACTAATTTTCGAACCTGATCTGTTTTCATATATTAAATTTCGTTATTATAACTCTTAAATTCCGACAATTATCGTGATCAAAGATAGACAAACGGACAAGGCTAAATCGACTCAGGAGTGGATGCTGATCAATAATATATATACTTCTCTATGCCTGCCACGCCTTCTTATCGGCGTTACAAATGGGGTGGCAAAGTTGGAGTGGCATTTTAATATGCGTGGGGATATAAAAAACAATAGTTACCAGGGCCGTAGCCAGGATTTACCCATGGGGAGTTTTTGATGAAAATTTTTTTTATTGAAAATCCAAAAATTAAAATATACAAGTTTTTGTTTCACTTCATTTTAAAGTTAAGTTTTTATTTATTATGTGTGTAAGTAAATAAATTAGGGTACCTCGACTTCCATTAGAACAAAATTCAATTTGAATGTTGCCTTTTTTTATAACGATTCCCAAAATATTTTGGCGGTTACGATAGCCGCCAATGAGCTAAAACATTGTGCAAAAACCTTAAAAAATCATGTTTTACATCATACAACTATCAAAATATATTGGCTTGTAGAATAGTTGTAAAAAATAAACTGTTAGATATTAAAGGCCGGAAAAGGATTTTCCAATCTGCATCAAAAAATTTTAAAGTTTTATAAAAGCATTAAAGATAGTTATGTTTTTCGTGCCATTTTTTTAATTTTTTTAATTATTTCACTAAAAATTAAGAAACTTCATTATTTCTAATGCGATCCTCACTATCAAGATATCGTTGGATAGATTCTGAGTCCTTGCACTCATGACCAGAATTTCTAAAATTTATACACATTAAAGCTTATATATTAATTATAAAATAAACACCTTTTGGAAAAATTCTGTAAGAAATTAAAAAAAACGAAGTTATTAGAGTTTTGAAAGTTTTTGTATAATCTTCGTTTTTTGCAAATTCTACCAACACGTCCTGCTCTGTCACTGTGTATGCTAAGAGAAGCACATCCATTCAAATGGATCTGGCCCATTGAATTACGGAGTTGTGTTTTAAGAATTTTTAGGGATGATAATGAAATCTCAAATTAATAAAATTTTAGAGACAAAAAGTTTTACATAAACTTCGTTAATCTAAAAACTTAAAAATTCACAATATTACTTAAACGATTGACTAAAAACTTTTCCTCGGGTTACTAAAAAATGTTAGTCAACTTTTGTAACCAGGGATCGTAATGGTTATGATTTTTTAAAAAAAGTCAACAAATTATCTATATTTTTTGACCAATTTTATTTCGATCAAAAAAAAAGTTAAAATTTGACTTTTATTTTTTGTTAAACTTAAACAAGTCCATTTTAAATAGTGAATTTCATATAAAATGATGCAATGCTGCCATAAACAGAGCTTAAGAAAACGCAGATCTTACAATAAGCTCCATTTGTATATTCGGAGTAAGCCAACCAACTCCAGCGACAAAACCATTAATGCTGAAATTAAAATTGTCGAGAACCGCTCGAGGTACAATTAAATCAGTTGTTTTCTGAAGTGTACATCAAAATCTTTCTAGGCGGTTCGAATTATAAAGGTTTTTTCAGTATACATGTGCATATCATTCTTGTTGGCTTCAATGTTATCATTAGTGTCCGACCGAATATTCGGTTTCGGTTTCGGTTACGGCCAGTTTCAGCCCTTTTTGGCAGTTTCGGCTAGTTTCGGTTATTCGGGTATATTGAGGCAAGGTACTCGCATTACCTTTCTTTTGATACCCATAACGCGGAACACTAAAAATTTGTAGCCCATTTTTGCAACTTTGGAGGCCTATAACTTCTAAACCAATTGCTAGAGGCCTGAAATTTGAATTTGGATTTAAGAGGTTAAAATCCGTATAATCCAACAAAAAATATTAAAAAAGAGCGTCGCTATTCCTGAATTATTTCAAAATTTCTTCATCAGTCATTTCAGCATCAGTTTTTTAATAAAAATATACAAGTTTCAATATATACAGCGCATTGTAAAAAACAAAAAAGATGAATTCGTCTATAATTTGATTTATCGTGTTAACGCAAAACATTTTGCGTTACATAAAACAAACGATTTTATCATCTCTATTCCAATTAATATTATAGGTTTCTACGTTTTATAGGTACTGAAGCCAAAAATTGATAATCAAACCTCCGCACGAATTCTGTGTGAGTGGAATAAAGGAAAATAAAACGAAATACATATTTCTATTTTAATAATACTAAAACTTTAAAAAAAACCGAATTACTTTACTTTGTTGTTCTAAAAAAATATACATTGTAGGTGCATACTATTTTGATTTGTAATAAAAAATAAATGAAAAAATGATCTCATTTATTATTATAGTAAACTTCAATTAACTATTATAAACTTCAATATTCAAATAATACTTGTTTTGTACTAGTAGTACTTTTGTTTTCTTTTAATAAAAAACAATCATTTGTAAAAACTTAAATTTTCATATTAATAACCAGTTTTGGTTTCGGTTTCGGCCGAATATTATGAAATGGCCGAATATTCGTCTTCGGTTTCGGCCAAAATTCCGGTTTCGGGCGGACACTAATTATCATCACTACCATCTTCTACAACTACCATCATCTACGATGTAAAGGGTAGTAAAAAAGTAGTGATAGTAATTTTGAATGTATTACGTTTGATCTGAAAAACAACGATACAATGGTTTGCACTATTGTTGTTTACACTTTTCAACTCATAACAAAGACTTTTACACGTAAATACAAATTCAGTACATGGTTTGTTAAGTTTTTTAGAACATATTTAAGTTATTCAATGAAATAATTGTTGAAATGCATAAGTTCTGCATTTTAAACCTCTGGGGGGTTTGAACCCCAAAAACCCCCTTGGCTACAGCAAGGATAGGTACTTATTTAAATGCTTCGGAATACTAAAATGTTTTTAACCTGCGGGAAACATGCGTTCTATTTTGGTATTTAAAATTTTGTCACTTACATATGCAACTACAAGGTTGTCACAAATATAAGTGCTTATATTGGAAAAATATTATTACCATGTGCTCATTTGAAACGATCAATCGAACAGATCAATGAGCTGAAAAATTACTCATACTAAAAATTTTATTTCTTGCCGAAGAATAATAACAAAATTTTACATGAAAAACAAATTTTATACACATTCCTCAGACAGTTTTTTGCTATTATAAATAAAACGATGAATAATGATATTTATAAAAAAAATAATTACTAAAGGTGAAAACAACTATCAAATATAAGCTACTTTAAATTCAAATACCTGACAGCATGGGTTCCAAAAGAAATGTTCACGCCAAGCCTAATTAATACGACACCTGCTGCTGCCAATATTGAAGCAATGCGATGATAGCGCATATTTTACCAATATTTGATGCTAATGAAGTGTCTTTAATAGAGGTTATTTTAGCAGACAGATAATGTATCAAATAGCGGCAGATGATGCATTAAGAAAAATAATAAAAAAATATATATATATACAACTCATTCTTTTGCGTAACAATTTAAAGACGGAAATTGAATAAAGTTTAAAAATTTTTAGCTAGGTGGTCTGGTAACTCTTATGAAAAACATACCTAGTGTCTTCGAAACTAATTGTAATTAATGAAACAAGAACAACAGATTTCGATAAATGTGCCTCAGCACTAAGTAAGCCGTTCAAAATGGAGCGTTCTCAGTAAAAGAGGGACTTATGATAAAGCTTTTTAAAAATTTTAATCAACAAACATTTCACTCTCCTTTCTAGGCCAGCAGTGTGTGCAGAACACCGGCGACAATAGCAGCAATTAATTAAAACCACTATTTTGTGTTTTTATTTATGGCGTGAAACGGCATTTTGAATATTCAATTTAACTGAATTGAATTGTTCCAGAGAAAGTAAGTTAAAAGTACAATGCATAAATAAACGAACGAACGATCGCGCGAAAACGAAACTATTGGCTTTTATGTGCTTGGGCGGACACGCCTACCCAAGGGGCGGGTAAATGCAAGAAACAATGCTATTTTTACTAAAGAATACTTTTTCAGCTCAATAGCGAAAATAAAATGTCGCCTGAATTAAACGAAATTATTATGCAACAAATAAAATATTAACAATACGGATCAATAAAGATAAAGAAAAATAAAACAAAACATAACCATGCACGTAAAATCATTTGCATGCATGCAATAAAGGCAACAACAACAAAAAACTGCAATGCTTTTGCCAAAATTAATTATTGCAAAAATAACAAACACTTTAAAATAATTAAAATAAATCCTTCCGCAAGGATAATTAAAAGAATATAATAAGAGAAGATACTGAATAATAAAAGAAAAATAAACAATTTAAGTGTTTTACGCAAAGCGTTTAAAAAAGAGCTTAAAACAACAACAAACACAGCAACAAAATGACGATGAAATCCATGAAATATTCCGATTGCGATACAATTATGGACGGTTATAATCCGGTGCCGCCACCGCTACCCAGACGTGTGCCGCCAGTACGAAATATTTATGCTGAACCATTTGCACACGAACCAAATCATTCGAGCAGGTAAATTTTTTTCCTAGTATTTAATATTAACAGAAAATTAAACAACATAATCTCAAAACTACCAGAAGTTTAAAATGTAATCATGAAACTTAAACAAGTCCATTTTAAATAGTGAATTTCATATAAAATGAGCTGGAGACCGAACTTAACCAAAAGGACCGTTGGAGAAAATGTTATGTTAAAGAAACAAGAAACCAAAAATACCTATTTCCACATGTTAACCGAATCAACCTTACATAAACTTAGCTCTCATGTTTGAACTTTTTAAACTTTTCCAATTAATTTCCCCCAAAAAATAACATGAAATTCTATCAAAAATGCTTCCACCTTTGCAGCATTGATACAAATCTAAAATATATTTTCGGTTTTTTTTTTTTGTCATTTTAACATTTTCGCCAACACAAAAATTCCAGAAACTAATTGAAATTTATGTCTGTCATGTAAACGAAGGGTTAACTCTGTAAATTTACCCTTCCTCTTTTACACATAACATTGTCTTTCTCACTCTAAAAAAAATCAAGCGAAGGACACTAAAACATAGCTAACCATAAGAACCCTTCAAAAAGTTGTGGGCTATATTTCCGAAAAAATATGTGGCAACCCTTGCGGCATTAAAACAAGAACTTACTACAATAAGAGAATTCCAAATAAAATTTGTTTCTGAGTTTTTCACAAATTACATAAACAGCAAACACAACAACACCAATAGTCAACATTTGTCCAAAATTTCTGTTTTGAAGGGTCGTCGCAGTCGCCGCATTCGAGCGACTGCTGTCAAAAAATTCTACCGTTTAATGGGCTAAATAGTTGTACCGCAAACGTTGCACGACACGAGCACCACTTCGATTCGCACCTGGATGCAGCAAATACAGTGTGCAGCATGGATGTGGCAAAAATAGCAGGACCTTCACATAACAGAGGGTTTTCCATACGGTTCAACAAACGTTCAAACAACAAAAAAAAAGGGGTAGAATTTGTAGGACTTTTTTTATATTGTTGCATTGTTTGTAAATTTAAAACATAAATAGGTGAAAAACATATTGTGGATAACGGAAAAACAGAAGAGGGGCACGTGTTGATGACGACAGTCAGACAGACAAAAAGCCAGACAGATGGACGACAGATAGCAATAAATATCAAGCTACAACTAAAAAGGATTATAACAAGGATAACAAGCTTATAAACAGTGAACAAAAGAAACATTTAGTTGCACATCACATGTTAGGGTAAGCAATTAAGGCACGAATAGTTAATTGGAATTGTTCAACCAGTAGTTGTTTTGCAAACACTGGATTAAAATTTAAATCAATTTGATGAGTCACCATTTTAAGAAACAAAAAAAAAGTTTTATTAGACTTAAAAAAGAGAGAAATCGAAAGTTTTTTAAAATTAATTATTTTTGCACACGACAAAAGTACCCAGCAAAATTTTTGATGCAAACGTGACATGCATTCTTAGGGACACTGCTTCCAGAAGACATTCTATAGACCAAACTGTACTTCATATAAGCCTTATAAAGAAGTTACTTCAAGAGACATTCTTATAACCTACTTCTAAAGGACATTCAAATGGCATTTAAATACAATTAAAGTAAAAAAATTATATATAATCACTAGCAGACTATCAACCTCTTAACGTCTTAAAGACGGGACAATTTTTTCGCACATGTGCTAATTTTTGCCTAATTTTTATTTTGACTAATTTTTATGTAATAAAAAATGGTATTTCTTTTTGTTTTGTTTGGGAACGACGCTCTGCATTTATATGTATCTAACTTTTCACCTTGCTCGAGGCTCATCAGTTTTTTTTTGTTGTGCTGTCTAGTTGAGCACGAAGAGAACGAGAAAAATAGAGAGCAACATGGAGTTTACTGAAACTCTCGCAACAGAAATGCGCCAAAAGACAACGAATAAGCAATGCATGGCAGCTGGGATGGTTACCTTAAAAAAATGTATACCTTAATTAAAGATACTTATTATTAAAATTTCGAAAGAAAAATACGCCTAAATAAATCTATAGCTCAAATATGATATTTACAAATCTATTTCATAAAAATCGGGCTAGTAATTTTGTAGTAAAGTCGTTACTTTCAATTTCCTTTTTAAGTTTTTTATAATAGTATAGATATAGAAGATAATATATTTTTTAAGTTATTTTATTTGGGATTTTTTAAACCCAACCACTTATTACTTCCAACACCAAAATGTTTTTAAAATCAGGAAAAAGGATATTTTACGTGGAAGTTTTTTAAACCCCAAAAAAAACCCAAACAATACCCAAGCACATTCCCAACACAAAAACCATTAAATGGAATACCCTATTAAAGTTCTTCTGGAAAACACCTACTAGAATCCTTTCACTGAAGTCTTCAAAGAAACCTTCCATTGGAAAAGTTCTGGAATTACTTCTAGAGAAGACTAAGGAAAGTATTCCTCCCAATGTCATGCATATGTTAACAGAATGCCTTCTGGGTATGAAAGAGGAAGGGATGGAATTCAAGACTTTCCCTTCCAATTTACCTTCTTTTGGAAGCACTTTTTTGGCTAGGTAAGGACCTGCAATTTTAATGAACATTTTCAAGACGTTAGAACTCTTCTCAAAATAATTTTTTATATAAATAATAATGGTGGCATCAAGTCTTGTAACACGAACTCAGGTAGACATTCTGATTCGGTGGCAGAACTTTTGAATCGTAAATTTTTCTGTCATGATTATAAGATATTTCATTAGGAAAGTGCACGAAGTAATATAACAAGTGTCACCAATTCTCACCAACTAATCAACGCAAAAAATTTTAGAAAATTCACTTTAGCAACCCAGAAGGACATAGCTCTTACAGGGACGTCAGTTCATTCGTTAGTGAATTATCTGCAAATAGTTAACTTAACGAAGATTGCAGTACTTTAACGGATGCTGCAGGAATTATGTGTTTAAAAAGTTCCAGAATCTTCTTCAAAAGGTTTTGTTGGAATCTTTAATTTTTTCCCACGTTTTTTCCACAACGTTTCAAAAAAATAAAAATAAAGTTATACCAATCCAAAAACAGAACAAAGATCCAAAATTACCTTCCAAGCTATCGGCCTCAGTTGCTCAATGCTTGATAGTTTAAATCAATAAATTTTAAATGCAAATTCTAGTTGTTTGATAGTTTTAAATAGTTTATTGAGCTTTAGGTCAGGTTAGAACAATTAATTGTTGTAACGAATTTTTATGAAGACTTCTTTGAAAGAAGTTTCTATTTTCAGGCTATTTCTGTTTGGTCATGCTCTACCATTTGATTAAAGTTTTTCTAGATGACCTTGTTATTTGTTATGTTGATTTTATATGATTTAAATACAAATTCTAAATGTTTGATAGTTGGAATCATAATTGATTTTAAATACAAATTCTAGTTGTTTGATTGTTTAAAATCGTTTATTGAGCTGAATGTCAGGTTAGAACAATTAATTGTTATAGGGAATTAATTGTCTAACTGAGTGAAAATATATCAGCAAAATCTAAAAATAACTTCAGTAAACATGCTTTGTTAGTGGAAGACTTCCAACAGACTGTTGGACTTCATAATAATAACATAATCATAAAAAACTAAAGTAAAGCAAAAATACAACAACAAACAGGGCCGAAATTGCATTAAAATCAGCTAGTGATGTTTTCATTTTCATATTGAGTTGTTGTTGTTTATTTGGCAAAATTCGTTAGAAAAATTAATTGTTACATTTAAAGTGTTGAACATTTAGAATTTGTATTAAAATCATATATAAAACGAACATAATAAGTAACAAGGTCATATAAAAAAATTTAAAAAAAAAATAAAAATAAAATAATGTCTCGAACCAATAAAATAATGTCTCGTAACCCAAAATATTTTCTATTTTATGACAATATAGCGCAATAAATAAATCAGTTGCATTGAGTTCTTTGTTAAATAAATATGTTTACATGTCTATGTTATTTTTTCTATTTGTGTGATCACTACACGCTATCAAAAAATAAAGTAATTCCAGCAGTTAAAAATGCTTTATTTTGGTTTTTGCGTTAAAGAGGTGGAATGCGATCCATCCGTTGGATGCGTAGCGTACTGTTAGCATAAAAAAGCTAATGGATGACCGGAAAAACTCCTCAGCTCAAAGAAGAAAAAAGCATGGACTGCAACAAGCAGTTATAAGAAACTTTTTGAGAAACTATCACTCACCAAACTAACAGTTTTAAAGAATTAAAAGTGTTGATGTCTTTGAAAATTCATTTTTTTTACGGTTATTCGGATTTTTCCCTGCAAAACGGTATCTAATGATCGGGAAAAATTTCATCAGAAAATTTCAAAACTTAAACTTGGTTTAAAGAAAAAGTTTCAAAAAGTATGTTATCTAAATATATTTGGAGTAATCCAAGGGCAGAATCAGATCAAGATCATCGACGTAAAGCAAAACGGAGTTGATACACATAACTAGTCAGAAATTTTATTTATTATTTATGTATTTATTTATTATGTCAACTATTAACATTTAACATTTAACTATTAACATTAACAGTTACTATTAGTACATAAATTAATCGTAGGTATATAAAATTAATTTAACATGATATTGTTCTTTAATTGTACCCTATTTTTGGTGATCTCAATCGAGTAGCAGATATTCTTTCACGTTTTAGTCATATTGTAAACCGGGTCACATCTGCCATAATTATTCCTTCTGTAGGGTATATATAACAATTGCCTTTACCTAGGTGCATAAAATTTGAAGAGAGCTAGAAGTGGTGCACAATCTGTATGATTCATCATTATATCCTGGGCTCCAAACTCCAAAGACTTAAGTCCAAGAAGAGCACATCGCGCTTCATAGGAAGGCATAAAATCCTAGTGGAGCTTGCGAATTGCTAACCTAGTGGAACCAATTTGAATATTTTCAATTCTTTTAATATTTACAGAATATTAAGGTCCCAGATAACACAATTGTATTCTAAAACCGATCCGACAATTAAAAAGAAAATGATCTTCACGGTTAAGGGATGAGAGAATTCCCTAGTATTGCGCTATAGGAATCCCATCATCGCATTCGCTTTTGATATAATAGCATCGAAATGTTTGGTAAAGCTTAGTTTTCGCTCAAATAAAACCCCGTAATCTTTCTTTAAGTCGGCTCTCTTGAGTAATATGGAATGAATATCATATGATCCTTCGAAAAGTTGATCTTTCATAGAGAAAGACATGGCATTACATTTAGACACATTAAGATGCAGTTTATTGGTCTCGCACCAAAATTGAAGACTATTCATGTCCTCTTGAAGCAATAGGAAGTCTTCGTGAGAGTCTTCACATCTAAACATCTTAACATTATCAGCATACACCAGGCACTCATAAAAGCCAACATAATTCAACGAGGAATGAAATCCGAGGCAACTTAGCTTATTAATCAAAACAGAGTATTGAACTCTTTTGAAAACCTTTGCAAAATCCGTGAATATAACATCTATTTGATGACCTTTTTCCATATTATTAGACAGAAAATGTGTAAAAAGAGTTAGATTAGTAGAGGTACGCTTTACCTGACACAAATCCTGCATCTCAGACAATCCAGTTTTAATGGAGTTATAAATTTTATTTTGTACCAGAGATTCAAAAATTTTAGAAATTAGTGATATTGGTCGATAATTTGCAATATTTTGCCTTCATCATTTAATCATTTTACAAACATCATTTAATTGGGAAAAAAAAGTAAATAGCTCACTAATATCTTGGAGGTTATCCGAACATTTATCTTGGTATTTACTTTTTATATTTGATTCGAAAGCATGTAAATAGCTTCTATATAAAAACATTTTAAGACTCTCATAATTAATGCGTGCCTGGCAATATCATTGACGGAATATATTGTTTTTCTAAAATTTCTTATGTTTTTTATTCATATTATTTTTAAAATAGCAAGACGCCTATTATGCCAACAAGTTTATTGCTCATGTGGACTTTTTTCAACGGTACACATTTCTTTTTTCAACGTCTCATTAATGATATTAATTAATAAATCAAAATTATCTTGTAGACAATTATCAAAAATTGTGCACCAATTCATACTACTTAAATAATCCGATTTTAAAATATAATTAGCCTTCGCAAATGCAAATTCAAAAACACTACTTGTACCATTACTTGTACTACCACCATGAAGTAGATTTTTTTAAAGCCAGGAAATCAAATTGAACTAAAAGAGCAGTGTGGTGGACGCTGTTATTAGACAATGGGCAAATATATACAATAATATATTAAAATTAAAACATACAAATATATGAAGGGCTGATTGCAGTAACGTGATAAGCCACATGATCTTAAAAATGAATTTTTTTTAGGCTAAATACATTACTCAATGTATTGCCAACAACCACTGAAGAGATTTTGGCTATTTTTTAGTAATTTGCTAACCTATTTGTACAAGTTTCCGTGTTCAATTTCATTTCATCATACAAAAGTACGTTTTTTCAAAACTTTAGAGACGATTATTTCAAAATATTTTTTATGTAGCTTATTATGTTCTTGCAATAAGCCCTTCATATAAAAAGAAGGTCGGTACACTATCTTGTTTAATATAACCAATTTATCATACAATATGAACCTTAATATATAAATTAATATATAATATTTTTATTAAACTATGTGAAAATGTTAAATATTTTACGATCATAACAGAAAATGTTGACGTGATAAAAAAAACAAGTACGCCACCTTGCTAAGCGTAGCCTTATGCAAACCATGTTTACATTTTTGTAATAGTAACGATATCAAATCTTTATTAAATCAAAATATATGTATGATTTATATATTAAAAGTGGTCCTACACGAAATTTAGACGTCATGGGAAAAATCTGAGTACGCCAACTTGTTTACCATCCTAAATCACTGTCAGGCCTCTAAGGCGTTTTTAAAAGGTCGTTTTCGTTGATGTTATATATAAAATTAAAAAACTGGATTAAAAAATTTTAAATTGTTCAATAGTTACAGATTTTATATCAAAAAAAGAAATAAATATTAAAAAATCGCATCCAGTGGGTCTGATCGAACTGGTCTTAGAAAAAGTCGTAAAAAGAGGGGGTTTTCAATTTTTAAAGCCCAATAAAATTGAAGGGAAAAAAGCTTTTAAATATTAATCATCAATTCATTAAGAAATTATTTTTGTATATTTTTTATTTATTTTTTTAATGCTTTTTATTTTTTATTGTTTTTTATATATTTTAAGCAGTCGTATTATGTTTACCGTGATTTTAAAATTTGTAAGAAAGACACTGCTTTGAATTGCTTACAAAATTTTTAGTCATTTTTTCATAAGCTTTAATGCATTTTAGAATAAAATAAAAATCTGGGCTCAATAAAAAGTTTTGCTGAGATTTGCTGTTTAATATAAAATAAGTTTTTATTTTTTAAAACAAGCATGTTTTTTAAAGCTTTACAACTATAAATAGTACACTCTCAACATAATTTATATGTTTTTGATATTTTGACCTGGTCTCGCGTACCACAATAAATCACAATTAATCTAAGTTGTTAAATTTTCTTACTATTAAAATTACTTAATATTCAGCTTGTTACTTTTCTCTCCTCAGTAAAAACATGAAACTTGAGCCCTAGACTTTCATAAACCCATATATGCACGCATGATGAAATCTGATCCCTATACGGTCATTCTTCATTAGCTGGCAAAGTCAAACTCTTTGAGAACAAAACGTAAAGAATATAAAATTTAAAGCTGAACCCTCATATTTTGGAAACATGCTTAAACAAACAAGCTTTGAAAATTATGAACTAATTAAGTTGAAGTTGGAGTTGATGTTAAGGAAAACTAAAAAGAAAAAAACAAACTTTGTCCAATTTAAGACTGTCAATAAAAAACACTACAATAAAATTTATTTCCACTTGAGCGCATTTCTGCTTTACCGAAAAAGAGAAGGTCTTAAAAGAAATATTTATTCAAAAACTATGGATGAAAATGAATGCAAACCAATCGTACGCTTGATTTGTTTAATTGTCAATTAAGCGACCCATGAACGCGCTTAAAACGCTGCCAGGCGCACCAAGCTTAAACAGCCCTGTTGACAGTCATGCAGTTCAAAACATGCTACAGATAGCCGAACATATAGACTGACAGATGCCGTTGACATTTTCTTAAGAGGTCGCCGATCATTAAAATGTAATATAGCGACATACTGCTCAAAGAATATTATGCCATGAAGAAAACAAAAAATAAAGAATACTGAAAGTTAATAAAAAAGTTGTTGGAGTTTAAGACGACAACATGAGAATTTTAGAAATATTTTCAAATTATGTATCTTTTTTAAACAAAAAGCGAGCCTAAAAGCTCTTAACTATTAATAGGTTAACTAAATTCCTTAACATCAAGTTATAGTTGACCGAAAGCTGTAAGTGGCTTCAGAGCAGAGGTGTGTGAATTAATTGCCGTGTCATTTTTGCACCGCGTGAGTTAGAAATTAAAAAAAAAAAAAATTTGTAAGGCGTCTTTCTGTTGCACCCCGTTGTTATCTATTTATCGATTCTATAAAAATATATAAAATATCACAAGCTTTAAATTGACTGGCAACAGACGTAGCTAGCAGAACATAATTGATTAGCAGTAAAATGTTAAACTTAACATTAAATGCTGCAGTTCAGCAAATCATTAACGCGCTGTAACTCAAACTTATGCTGGCTCAAAAAATAGCATGAAGAGAAATCTTTAGTTTAAAAAATAAATCAACTTTAAATAAAAACATTTAAATATCGTCACAATGACAGCGGGAAGTAATTCATTAAAAACTTTAATTTTGTTGTTTTTATTTTATAAATTGAGCGAAAGTCTGTTAAAATAAAACGCTCAATAAACAATTTTCTGCGAAATATAACTATTATGTCTCATACGGACCCATACGGACTTAATTTTCGATTTATTAATAAAAAAAAACGAATTTTCATTAAATTGATTGACATTGTTTGGCAATTTGTCAGCAACTGACTCTTGCAACTACAGCGTGGGAATGTTTATGTTTATGTCTATGTGTGACTGTTAAAGTTCATGTTTATAAAGTAGTCGTAGGCTGAAGATAAAGATGAAAATGAAGATGTACTTTAGTCTTGTATGCGTCAAAAGGGTTCACAAGAGACAATTTGAGGTCTTTGAGTTTGTTGTTGTGCGGCATTTAATCAACTCAAGTTAATGGTTTATACAGAATATTCTTCACATCCGTTTTTTAATCAAAGGAAGATGTAATAAATTCAAACAATTAAGATAAGAATTGACAGCTTGTTTAATTTGTTTCTTTTTTTGACTTGGAAGATGCTTTTGATTTTTAATATTAATGCAATTTAAAGCTAAGATTGTTGAACATCTATCAAATTTTTGGCCATAGCTTGTGTTCATTTTGTTTTTAGCTTTACAAAAATTAACGAGAGCATAAAATTTACGTATCGAAATATTTTCACTGTTTGAAAATTGGTCAAATGTCTTTTATGTAATATTAGGTTTAAGTAGTTCTGTCTTCTGACAAGAATCTAAGGCCTTATGTAAGGAGACATTGTCTTATTATTCAAAAAGGTTTTTGCTTGTGGTACCTCATTCAAATATAAAAAGGCAGCGTTAAACCGAGGTTTTAGCTTATATCATTTGAAGATAGCATTTTTCGTAGCTTGACAGCAGCTTAATTGATAAGAAAGAATTAAAAAAAAATAAAATATTATTTGTAGCTAAAAAACGGCTAGATTTTAAAAATACAACTTTTTACTTAGTCATTTTGCTTAAAATTTTTCATTGAAAGTTTAAGCAAATAAAGAAAAAAAATTCATTGAAAACTTCTAATTGCATTGTTAATTAAAACAAATATTAATTATAATAATAAAAATAACTAAAAGAGTACAAATTTATAGAAATGTATATTAAAAATCGTGTTTTCATTTTTATTTTTAATTAAGATGGCTGCCGCAACATGCCAATACTTTTAACCCGACGTCAATGAACATGGGTATATTACACCCGAGCTGTTTTTATGTGCACGAAGATTTTTTTTTGATCTCTTCTTTAAATAAAAAAAAAGTACGTATAACAGTACGTATAACAGTACGGAACAGAATGTGCTTTTTTCAAATTAATATATTTTTCATTAAAAACAATAAAAAATATTTATTTTATGTATTAGTTATGTAATTTTATTTGATATTTGATACATTTACAAGTTTATTTTGTGTTTCCTAAATTTTATGAAACTATTAATTCTAATGTAATGTAGCCACATTTTTTAATTTTTCTTAATCCTTTCTTATTTCACATTTAGCTCGAAAATGGATTGAATATAGCATTAACAATTTAATTAAATTTACTTGCTTCGTTTTTATAAGATTTGTTAATGAAAATGTACTCTTTATTTCAGCTTTGCTAAGACAAAAGTAAAAACGGAAAAACAACGTAAGCTAGAACAAAAAAGGGGTCTTCGCTTAAAGCATTTTTTCCAAAAAGAAAATAAACCATCGAGTAGGTTATTGATTAGTGCGAATTTTCCTTCATTGGATTTCCTTCTTCGTTAACGTATAAAAAAATTTATTTATGTGTTTGTGAAATATCCTCTTTAATGATTTTAAGTGAGATGTGAATAGAAAACTTTCAATATTTCTTATTATTTCAATATCTTAGGGCCAAAAACTAATATAACTGCTTAATTATTTTAGTAACAAGTTTTCGAAGATTTTTATGATTGTATTTTTAATTTCCACAACCTGTAAGACTTATGCATATTTGTTCTTACTTGTGAAAAGTTACAGATTGATATCTACTATAGATAATACAGATAAAATCTATTTAGAAACTATGAACAAGTAAAACAAATATGCACTTTGATCAATAACTTCAAAAATATTATTTGAATTTGTTAGAGAAGTAACACAACATAAAGTTATTTTCAACAGTTCATATAAATTAAGCCTTTTAACCGAAAAAAAGGAGCTAAAAAAATTGCAAAAATTTAAATAAAAAAGCCAGAAATGTCTAAAACACAACTAAATGAAAAAAAAATGATAAGTCGAGCTAAAAATTTAATTTTTTAACGAAATTTTGCCGATCATATTTCATACTGAAAAATCACTGATGTTCAAAATCTACGTTAAATTCTAAGAAATAAATCGCTAGAAGCATAGGAGTATGGTTAATTTATTTTCACCTTTATTTTATCTAAGAAATTTTATTGTATAGAAACGTATAAAAAAGAAACCGTGACGTCTGACTCTTATTCAATTTAAATAACGTCATAAACATTCATATAAAATCATATGTAATGTGAATTTATTTTTACAAAGTTTTGCTGGTTTTGATTTGATTTTATAAGAAAATGCGCTACGACGTATGACAGTTATTAAAGTTTATTTAAATTTAATTTTAATTGCTTGATACTCATACGCCAACGTGAATTTTTATAATAAAGCAATTTAAAGCAGCAGCATTTCGTATAAAGATTTTTATTTTATAAAGGAATTTGCTTAATTTTACAACAAATTCCTTAAATTTTAACTATCATACGTCTCGGTGAACTTTTCTTCTTTAACACTAGAAAGACTGAAAAATCGACATACCTTAAGAGACGGATAGAGGTAATTTGACCCAATTACTCATACATTTTTTTATTAACAAAAAATTTAGATTTAAAAAAAAAAACATAAAAGTTCAATTTTAATTTTTATATTCTTCGGAACTTCACAACTTTTGTTAGTTGCACTTTTTTTAATGTTTCTATGTTTTGTATGACAATGTTGTCTTTTCGTGGTTTGGATATGTGAAACGGTTTGTGGTTCTTTTTCTTAATTGTAACTGAGTTCAGATTACATTTGTAAAATAAATTCTCTTCTCCGAGTTTAACAAATGTCTCTTCTCTAGGGTGTGCAACTATTCGACATTATAAAAAACCGGTCTCAAATAATACAATTTGTACAAAACCGGTTTTCGAATAATTCTATACAAAAACTGGTTTTCCCGGGAAAACCGGTTTCAACAAATTTTTTACTTTTTTACCTACATATGATATATCTATGCTGTTTTTATTTAACAAAAATAACAATTCATTTTTAAAAAATTGAATTGAATTTCAACAAACATTGCTTTTCAGCAACACTCTCAACCTGATCCTCTCCGATTTGGTTTAAACTTTGTATACACGTAGTGTTGGCTACAATTTAGAAAGTCAATTTGTAATTTTTATTTTTTTCGAGTGGTTACTGAGTTACGGGTACTAAAAAATATAAAAAATTCGGTTTTTTTTTCTTGAGGATTGTTTTTCATTTGATCATAACTTCGGTTAAAATTGAGATAGAGCAACGATTTTAGTTTCGTATTAAAGATATTTACAAAAGACTTATTTTGCATAATAAAACTTTAAAATGTCTCAAATATTAACGTAATTTTTTTTTGCATAAAGGTTTAAAAAAAAAATATTTTAATGAAAGTCAATTTTAAAAACTGTTCTAAGTTCTCTCAAAATTTCAGCCTGGGAAGGCAATAGGAACACTTTTAAAATAAATTTCAAAGTAAACTAACCTTAAAATTTATGCTCAACACACAGCAGCTTGCGAGAAAGCAACTAGAATTGAACACACTAAAGAAGACCATATGTGTGTGTATGTGCACAGTGCGACATCGGTGCTTCGGTATAAGCTAAGCGGAGTTCTAAAATTCTTCGAAATAAATAAATTCATCTAATAACAATTAAAATAAATTTCACACAATACAATCATGCAGCACATTTAAGAAAAAACCTACAAAAATAAAAACCTACAAAAATAAAAATCCTAACAAAAATTACCGAACGTGCTTCAAATCTCAATAATCGCCAGTTCTGTGAGTGCAAGTGAAGTGCTTAAATATTAAACTTTGACTTCAGTGCTTTCTTCAATTTAAATTTACATAAAATGTCTAATATCAAAGTTTTGTGTTGTAATCCTTTTAATGAGAAAGATCACAAATTTCAAAGGCGCAATTAACGCTCGGTTTCTCAATGGATGGTAGAAAAAGTTTCCTTCATAACACTTGAACATAAGGTACGTGACAAATGTAGAAAAAATTTCAAAAATGGAGCTTTTTCAATTTTAATTAATACTAGATGAGTTTATTTCGAAGAACTTTATCAACTCTGCTTAGCTTAGACCAAAGCACCGATGTCGCACTGTGCACATACACACACATATGGTCCTCTTTAGTGTGTTCAGTTCTTGTTGCTTTCTCGCAAGCTACTGTGTTGATCATTAATAGTGTTCCCATTGTCGTCATTCATTAATTAATACATATTTTTTCAAAATTTTTAAAATTGACTTTCATCAAAATATATTGTTTTTAAACTTTTATTCAAAAATAAATAACTTTAATATTTGAGAAAATTTAAAGTTTTATTATACGAAATAAGCCTTTTAAAAATGTCTTCAATATGAATCTAAAATCGTTGCTCTATCTTAAACTTAACCGAAGTTATGATCAATTGAAAAACAGTTCACAAGAAAAAAACCGATTTTTTTTTCAATTTTTGAGTGCTCGTAGCTCAGTAACCACTCGAAAAAAATAAAAATTACAAATTGATTTTCAAAATTGTTGCCAACACTACGTGTATAGAAAGTTTAAACAAAATCGGAAAGTGTCAGGTTGAAATTTTTTTTTTTGTCGAAAAGCAGTGGAATCACTCAAATGTACTTATATTATTGAAATTATGCAGGAAAATTGTACTATATGATTTGTTTAAAATAATAGCTTAAAAATAAAATACAATTTAAGTGTTTGGCTTTTAGGCGGTTTTTGGCTTTATTTTTTATAAAATAAGAGACTGAAAAAACACGTTCACTTATAGCATAAGTAGGACATATGTCAACAATGCGTTAAACTAATCATCTCATTTTTCAGTTCTTTTTTTAAATTTTTCGAAAAGCTTTAAGCCTTCAATTAAAGAATTTGGGTTATTTCCTTTTAAAAATTTCTTGGTGGCTTGAATGGTATATTTTTTTTGAAAATAATGCATTATTTAATACAATAAAAATCATGTTTAACTTACATTAAATACGCCAGCCGCTTGTAAATGCTGCTTTAATAAAATTAAATAAGACCAGATAAAAGAAATGTTATTAACGTTAGTGTAATGTCAAAACGCAAGTAGAAAATAAACAGCGTCGCTCAAATACAATAAAAAAGTGGTTTAAATACATTTTTATATTGCAGATTTGTACTTTTATTGAGCATTCGAATAATTCGGACCAAAAAAACCGGTTTTCGAATTATTCAAAATTTGGAATTTTTATCTCTTCTCCCAATAAGTTCATATTACCTCTATCCATCTTTTAAAGTACTTGAATTATTTATTTTAGTTTGAAACACTTCAATGAATTAGAAATACTTTTAAATTAAATTTGCTGCATTTTTTATAAAAGTAACCAAGTACTAATTTAAAAAAATTAATGTTATAATTACTATTGGCAATCAGATAGGAAAATGAGTCAAATGACTCTGCCCGTTTTTCTGGTGTTATATGAAAAAAGTCTTTATGTATAATAAATTATTTTTATTCACTGAATATGACAATTAAAATATAAATTTTGAAATTTCTTAAGTGGGTTTTGAGCAACTAGTGCAGGTCACACTGAACACCTTTTCCCCCTTTTTTCTCTGCATTTGATAATTTCAATGTTTTTTACTCAATATCGGTTGTGGAATCTCGTGGTGAAATTTGTTTTACCACTTTACCGATCCTTTAAGAACAAAAATTTTTTAAAGATATATAGGCCAGAATCAAAAACCACTCAAGATTTGCACTTATTTTCATTTTGATAACTTTTAAACCATTAGGGTTTTTATTTTGGTTTCTTGAGCAAATTTTATTTCTTTTATTTTGGCCAACAACTTCGCTGAACAAATGAATATAAAAAATCGCTTCCAGTGGGTCTTCTCAAGTGAGTCTTACAAAAAGTCTAGCTTAAAGTCAGCATAGTTTGCAACTAACAAATAAGAAGCACACAGCGTATGAGTAACATTAATTGCTTTAAAGTTGTAAAAGCAGACCAGACATGTGGGGCTTGTCAAAGACTTATGGATAATTTCAAACGGGTTTTTCATATATATTTGTTCAGAAAAGTTAATGGCCAGAATAAAAGGAAACATTTTTCTGGAGAAACAAAAATTAAATTCTTAATGGTTCACGAGTTATCAACATAAATGTATATCTTAAATAATTAAAAAAAATTTGCACTTAAGCTTGCTCATCACGAGATTTCTTATATTAAATTGAAGGGAGGTTTTAGACAAAAGCGATTGAAATTAAGGAATATTTTAGAAGATGTTCTTAAAAAGTATATTAAATAGACAAAAAATGTAATTTTTTATATAAATTTTACATCATTGACTTAAATAAATTTTTTTTTTTTTGTAACATAGTTTTTATATAAAAAGTTGGCGCTGAAGTTGGTGTGCTTGAAAAAAAATTAAAACCGGGCCACATCATAGCTCGGCTCCGGATCGTCTCAAAAATATGCTATTAAAAGTAGATCCTTGAATATACTTCATTTACCAAAATGGAATGGAAATATGGAAAATTAAGAAAGTTATGAAGCGTGAAAGAGAAAATCAAAAAATGTACGTTTTTTTTTACCATATTGTTACGTCTAAAAAGTGGATCAAGTTTTCAAAGACGCTTATTTTAGTAAATAGGTGTAGAATAACATTAGAAATAATTTTAAAAAAAAATATTAAAATCGGTCGATTAGTTTGTTTGCAGGAGTGTGGCCCATTTTGAAATAGTATGTTTCGAGTAAAACGCATTTAAAACTACTCTGCTTAGCTAAAGTTTCTATGACACACCGGGCTTTAAGCGTTGTTTTAAAAGTAGTGCAGCAATAATAAACTAAAAAAATTAAATTTTCAAAAAATTGTTTGCGTGAAAAACGTTGAAACTATTAAATACATATTTTCGTGCCGCACAGTGTTGTGGTTGTCTTGGAAGGGTCTTTGCAAATTAATTTTTTGCAGCTACAATATTTTTAGAATTTTTGGTACTATTAGATCGACTTGGACAAATGAAACAAAGTTTACGTAATAAATTTGAAGTTTGTGAAACTGTTTCCTCGGTATTTTGAAGGCTTTTTACAACTGCTTTTGCCGGGAGAAAGAATGGTTCTACTTGAAATTTCCTGACTCATGAGTTCCATTCCAAGCTCCTCTAAGAATATTCGACGTTTAAAGCGTTTATTTGTATGCCATTTAATACTAAAAACCCAGTAGTCCAAGTCTAAAAGAAATCTTGAATGAAACATACGCGATTTGTTTTTTCTTCTGTGACGCAACATGCTAATTCGGTTATACTGTATAACTTATACATTATTTCATTGATGAAAATCTTATATAAGTACGTGTTCCAAATTCAAGCACTATTTGAAAAATTTCTGTTTTCGATGAACGAAAACAAGACAGATTTGTAAAAGAACTATCGACAAAATGTGTCTCATGCAGTAATTTTCTTTAATAAATCATCATGACATATAAATGCATGATGCCGCGGACTGTAGGGTAGTGTAACAAGCCTTGCTTACACTTATGGCTAGCAAATTATAAAACACGGCCTGAGGCCAACGTGTTCTATGTTCGCATGTATATGAGGAGTGTCAGTTCAAAAGGGCATATTTCGACATAGTATGAAGTTGAAGAAAACTGAAAAAACGTCTACTTTTTGTTGTGCCTACAATTTCTAAGACTTTCTTAACGCAGTTATATATATCTACTCACAGCTAATATATAGTATTAGCATGGATAAAAAAATTTAAATGGTTTTAAAGTTATAAAGATTTCAAATTTTAAAATTCTCTAATTTTTGTGCAGTCACTGAAGAAAAAGGCCTTTTTGATTAGATTTTTAAGCATGTTATTAAATGAAAACAGCAATAATATATTCATAAGAACTTTTCATAAAAATAATTAATTAACTAAATACGTAACTGCCGTATAACGGGTTCAATACGTTCACATTCTTCGTCGGTTTCACATTTTAGTGATTAGGATTCATTGAGGACTTTTATTCTTAGAATAATCAGTTTCTTAGCTTAAATAGAACTTGTAATTATATATTAAAACAAGTATTTAAAAATTTAAATAGGCCCGTTTGATTAAATATTTTACAAAAACTAAAAGTTTGCATGGAAAATAGTTCATTTTGTTAAAATTCCTTCAAAAGCAATTTTTCAGTATGCATATTGTATGCCCTTTTGAACAGAATCTTTAACTTTGATGCATAAAATATTGGAAAAATTTACGATTTTCTTCATTTTTTATTTGTGCAAATTATGGGATTCAATATTTGAAGTGCTAAACCACTGTAAAAACAGCTTTTTTAAAAAAATGTTAAATATGACCTTTTGACAGGCACTCCTCATATGTCCTCATAATCTGGTCTAGATTTGAGGTTTCTTTTGGTGTGCGTTGATTTTAATGACGCAATATACTTAGTATGAAAATGCTACGATTTTTTTATGCACATATACAACGACTGCGGTTGTTATTGTCACAAAACCATTTATATAGGTTGATGTTATTAAGGGTGATTTTTTAAGCGTTTGGTTTTTGAAAAAAAAAAAAACAGAACATTTGCAGCAGTGAATGAAATTGTATCTTACTGTACTAATTTATGTTCAGATAAATACAAATACAAATTGATGTTGGCTTGTTCCTGTACACGAGAGACTACGTAGTAGCCCAAAAAAATAGTCTAGTGGGGTTAAATCTCATGATCTTGGCAGCCAATTGACTGCTCAAAAACGTAAGATTAATTGCTCACCAAACTCGCATTTCAATAAATCTATGGTATTGCGTTCCGGGTGCATGTGGCACAGTCTTGTTGAAACCCCATCTCAACTAAGTTCAATTCTTTCATTTTGGAAAAAAAAATCGGTCATCATAGCACGGTTCCTTGCTCTTTATACTGTAACGTTGCAATTTTCATTATCTTTTAAAAAATACGGTCTAATGAAGTTGCTGGCTCACAAACCACACCAAACAGTGAAGTTTTCAGGGTGAACTGGCAGCTCTTGAACTGCCTCTGGCTGCTCTTCAGACCAAATTCGACAATTCTGTTTGTTGACGTACCAAGTGAACCAAAAATGAGCTTCGTCGCTGAAGACAATTTTTCGATAAAAAGTGGATCTTCATCCAACTTTTATAAGGCCCATTCACCAAACAAACGACGTTGTGGTAGGTCACCCACAGTAGTGGTAGTTCTTGCATCAGCTGTATTTTGTATAGTTTCATACCGAGGTCCTTACGTAAAATCTTCCAGTTGGTCGAATAACACAAGCCCAATTGTTGACAACGGCGACGAATTAACATCTTCATCGACACTGGCCTACTCTCTTGGGTACTTCGGTGCGCACTCTCCGCATTGGTGCATTAATGTCCAATAAAGTGAAACTGGTGCGAAATTTGGTTACATTAGCTTGAATAGTCTGTTCGGTGGGTTGATTATGACGACCATAAACTGGACGCAATTTGCGAAACACATTTTTTACAGATCACGAATTTTGAATGCTCAGAAGGTCAAACCTTTCTGAGTATTTTTTGCTTTGCCACGTGTAACAAATCACGCGTGAGGTGTCAAAAAACAAATAGCAAAAAAAATCAACCTTTAGATGTGTTATCATAATAAATGCCAAGAAGTGTCATTGAAATATGTATTTTGCCTGTTTGACCCATTAATACAAGATACTTAACTTTAAGAAAACTTAAACCTATGGTTGCAGGATAAACAAATATTAAGTACTATTATGCCTACATAGGGCATTTCTTACAAAATCACCAAACTTTTGACCCGACCTTCTTCGAATTCTCTAAGTTTTTGTTTGATATGTTTTATGTACGTATTGAAAGCAACTTAAACGATATTGAAATTGATATTTTATACTAACCTATAATTAATTAAAAAATTTTTGCTTAAAAACTGAAAAAATCTATTAGCTACATAATAACGGTTTGAAATAAAAGTCTGAAAACTTGTGTGCAATTTGCTTTTAATATATATCTTAGTAGTGAAATCGGAGAAGGTCGGGTCAAAAACTTGATGATTTGGCATGGAATGCCCCATTATAAGAATACCGCAAAGTTTCAGTTTATTGATAATAAATTTGCACTTAAAGCCTTAACCCATGAAAAAACAGCATAAGTCTTTAAACGTAATAGTTACTTGCTCACTGCAAGACTTTTCCTCAAGCATCATTAGGGATTATTTTGAAAAAAAAAATAAGTGCTACAATGTCTTGCATTTTTTGGCGCCCTTTCATGCATAAAATAAACATTGAATATTTTTGTTAATCTGAATTTTTTAAGATCCATGTATTTACATTTCTGACACTTGCAATACAACACCAGGCAAATATTAATAATTTTCAACAAAAATAAACAAACAAAATTCCACTGATGATGCTGCTTCAGTGAGTCAAAGATTCACGGCATGAAATATGCAGAACTTGAAAGCAAAACGAGGCGGTTGATCGCACCAGTGAAGTGACGGCAAATAAACAAATGAAACTGCGAAACTGAAAAAAATTACTTCGTGCCTTGCGCAACATCCAACAAAGTCATGGAAAATATGCATTCACTCACACAGGCTGCTAAGTCAACGTTTGTATTGTTCTGTTCCAGTGTGCAAAAGCAACGCAACCAATACACTCTGCTGTTGCAGCTTTTCATCATCACTGTCATTACAACTATCATCATTATCATCATAATCGTCACGAGAGCACGTTGCGCATGCGCATATCAGCAACTCGTGCGTTCTTTTCATGTTCCTGAAGCGTGCAGATATCAACTTTATTTCAATGCATTTCAATTCGCATTATTTCTTCACACTTCTACTGCTGCGCCTGCTGCTGCTTTTTATGCGCCTTCGAATTTAAATTCTTGACTTTCGCTTTTATTCCTATTGCTTGTGCTGCTTTTGTGGTTGTGCGTTTTTTATCTGCTCGGCACGACCCCCCGAAGTGTGAGATTTCAACACCAAACAATACACATTCAACGCTGCTAAAAATTTGTTTTTGTTTTTGCGCCTTCCATACATTTTTCGACATGCTAAAATGTTTGAAATGCGTTTTTAAAATTCAACGCATGTCAGCGGCATAAGCCACACACAGATACTGCCACAATCACAGCCACAGTTACAGACAAATTTACATGTGTTGTTGCAAGCAAAGCAAGATATTACAATAAAGAAAGAAAAAAAAACAACATATATATCAACAACAATAAAACATTGTTAGTCAATTTTAATGCAATTACATTCATACTACGCCATAAATCTTTCAACGTAATTCTATGCTTTGTTGAGCTTAAAAATTTTATTCGAACCCTGCCTTGTCTACTACATAGTCTGCCTGCCTGCCAGCTTGTATATATCTCGCCTTTGCATCTAAGTAATCGAATCAGTATCTTGAGTTCTACATTTAAATGAGTTTGTTTTTTGTTCTTGCATTTGAATTCGTATCTCGTAGCTTTTATCTAACTAATGTAGACATTGAATTGCAAATGCGTTGTCATGTTTTTTATCTATGAGCTCTTTGGTTGATTTGGGTTGATAACACTATTAATCGTAATAGAAGCTTAAAGTTACCAACATAGTTTGACAGAAAGCTCATCGTCCTTTTAACAAACAATCGTGTATAAATCAAGCGTAATGTTTATACGTCTATTGAAAAATTAAACTCTTTAGAATTTCAAAGAAGTCAATTAAAATTCTGAATTTTAAAAATAGTAACCTTGCTGGCTATCATAGTCAAAATATTTATTTAAAACTCAAGAAAACAGATAAGTTTTTATCGAAAATAAGATTCCGCCGTTTGAAATTGACTTTGACATTCATTCAAATTGTCTTTTCTAAACATTTTTTGTCTTGTAGTCACATTATGTGCTTGATTCAATTATATATAAGGTATAACCATGAAATTGTTCTCATACAACAACAAAACTTGGATCGCAAAATGCCAAAGTAAAGCAAAAAAGACAAGTAAACAATCAAATTAAAATTTCTGACTAGAAGTCAAACTATTAAATTTTAATATTAATTTTGTGTTTCAAATAATTTTTAAACAATTTTCTTGGAGTTTGAGTGTTTGTTACCGCTCAAAATGCCGAAAGAGTACGCTACTACTTACTTACTTACTTTACTTAGTTGGCGCTACAACCGTATGTCGGTCTTGGCCTCATCTAAGAATTTGCGCCAGCCATTTCTGTCTTTCGCTTGCTGGCGCCAGTTGGAAATGCCAAGCTTCGTCAGATTGTCCTCTACTTGGTCTTTCCAACGAAGATGCGGTCGTCCTCTTCTGCGTTGACCGCCGCTGGGTACCGAATCGAATGTTTTCTTCACTGGAGCATCGTCTTTCATGCGCTGAACATGACCAAGCCAGCCAAGCCGCTCGATTTTAATGCGCTTGACTATGTCGATGTCAGCGTACAGCTCATACAGTTCATCATTCCACCGTATTCGGTACTCGCCATTGACGCAGATTGGTCCGTAGCTCTTACGAAGAATCTTTCTCTCGAATGCTCCTAAAGTCTTTTCATCTAAACTGCTCATCGTCCAGGTTTGTGATGCGTAAAGTAGGACGGGCATGATGAGCGATTTATAGAGCGTGATTTTCGTTCGTAGAGAGAGGTCTCTACTTCTCAATTGCCTACTGAGCCCAAAGTAACACTTGTTGGCAAGAGTTATTCTTCGCTTGATCTCAATGCTGATGTCGTTGGTTGAGTTAATGCTGGATCCCAGATAAACGAAGTTCTTCACAACCTCGAATGAGGTATTGTCAAGGGTAACGTGGGTTCCAAGACGCTGGGACTGTTTGTTTGTTGACGCTAAGTATTTCGCCTTATCTGCATTCACTGCCAGACCCATTCGACTTGACTCTCTTTCTAATCTGGAAAATGCTGCACTGACTTCGCGCGTATTATGGCCAATGATATCGATATCATCAGCATACGCAAGCAGCATAACACTCTTGTAGAATATTGTGCCACTACGTCTCAGATCAGCAGCTCGGATGATCTTTTCCATCATTAGGTTGAAAAAGTCGCACGATAAGGAATCACCTTGTCTGAAACCTCGTTTGGTAATAAATGGTGGGGAGAGATCCTTTCCGATTTTAACTGCGCTGCTGGTGTTGCTCAGTGTCATCCTGCAAAGTCGTATTAGTTTTGCAGGAATACCAAATTCAGACATGGTGGAGTACAGGTGCTTCCTTATTGAGCTGTCGAAGGCGGCTTTGTTGTCGACAAAAAGATGGTGGGTGTCGACTTGTTTTTCTTGAGTCTTCTCCAAGATTTATCGTAGCGTGAAAATCTGGTCGATGGTGGACTTTACAGGTCTGAAGCCACACTGATAAGGTCCGATCAGTTCGTTTACAATGGGCTTCAATCTTTCACATAAAACGCTCGACAGGACCTTATACAAGAAAGAGTACGCTATTCGCCAAAAATATTGAAACAAGGAAAACTTTTAATTTTTTAAAGTGCCCAGTGAACTTTTTAAACAAAATTGCTGGATCAAGTAAAAGATAACAACACCAATCAGCAAACAGCTGTTTTTCACATTCGCCGACAGATATTTGCTCTCAGCTTACTCAACCTTATATATAATTTAATCATGATTAGGTGTGTTTTCGTACACATTGTCGAGTAAAAGTCTAGTAAAGTTCAAGCTGAGAGAGTAAAATGAAAATTGAGAATAGTGTCAAAAGTACGAAAACACCTTCTAGCTGGTTTCAAGCACAAAAACAACTAATTGTCTACCTGATACCTGATTACCTACCTGATAAGTTGTCAATTTGTTTTTTAAGTAAGCAAATAAAGTTGTTGAGATCATTTGAAGCATTGATATTACTTGCAATAATATTATTTAATATTTAATATATTATTTAACAATTTGTTTAAACAATTTATTTTTTTTTCTGCACAACATAAGCAAACAAGAAATGTTAATTTAGAATTTGCCTGTTCACCCTGTTGGTTATAAAATGCATTATTAAAATTATTAGACATACATTTAAAATTTAGTTCTTATAAAGTAGTTAAACGAACTTTTATGTTTGGGCTTTAACCCATTTAAGAATTACATTTAGTTCTTATTATATCAGATTATTTTGCTCTTATTTTCGTGTTTTTGTGCAATTAAAAAACACTTCGTACGCAATTTGCTTAGAAGTTAAAAAAAAAAATAAAAAATTCAGGTATCAAGAGTGCCCGTCCACTATTATCTAATGCTTCGCCTAGTCAGTCGCCTACTCAAGCACAAAGTCATCCATCTTTCCATACATCCATCAATCTATTCAATCATCCATACATCAAACTACCATCTATTCAACTATGCAACATCGTATAGAATTTGTTGAAAATGAAATAAAATTTCATTTAATTCGATTTAGAGCAATTTAGAGAATTTTTCTACTTTAATAATAGATGAAGACTGATCAAGCGAATGAGCCAAACGACGACATTTTAGGTGGTATGAATCTACGACAGTAAGTACAACAACACTAAAAACAACAACAAGATAAAAGCAATAATATCCATCATGGAACTCAAGCTAGAGCCAGTTGTGTGGAGCAACAAAAACTAGTATTAAGTTCAACCGGCATCAATGTGGAAAAAAGTGCACTTTCCGAAGTATAATAAAAGGAATTTTATGTTATAGCTTTTGGTGTTTTCAGAGTTCTGATGTTCTTTGGTGTTGATTATGATGGTGATGGTGATAATGATGATTATGCTGTTATGGGTGTCGCTCTTAGTGTTGGCAATTATTTCAACACCAGCTTTAGTTGTTATGCTATATAATAGCTCAGATTGACGTCACAACAACAACAGCAAAGCAATTCTGCTATTGTCACTATATTTATACATGTGGCCATGGTCGTAGCGAGGGTAAGGAAAATAAACTTAAGAAAAATAGTTTTTTTAGTATTAAGGTAAGAAATTCAAAGCAGTTTTTCTTGTAACTAAAAATGTATCGAATTTTTTAATATATATTATAGCTTTATGTATTTATTTGTAGCTTTATTTAATATATGCAGGCTACAGGTCCAATTTTTAAAACTATATAAAAAACTGAGGTCATTATAAATTATTTTTATTTTTTATCCACCATTATTTCGACTTGCTGCGGAAGTCATCTTCAGGGTTTCTAAAAATATATGTGCACAATAATAACAAGCATTGAGTTTGTTTGCTTTTGCAATGTGTTCTTGTGTCAAATGTGTCAAAAAATTTTTGAAATTTTTACATTTTGACTGTCGACGTTGTGCTTCGCAGTCTATCAGATATTTTTTTTCTTTTTCTTTGACTGCGACGGTTTGATTTTTCTCAAGGACAAGATTAAGCAATAGTAAGTTTTGAATTTATGGAAACAGTGATTGCTTTTAAAAACAATAATCTTACGACTTTTGTACTTTGACTGCAGCAATTTAATCTCTAGGATCAAAGCATTTTACAAAATATAAAAATGTGCATGAGTTTTGTAAAAACCACGTTTAGAGTTAGTGGCACACGGTTACAAAGCTTGGGCTAAATTTTAAACTTTTTTGGATTACATATAGGACAACACCAAAAAAGATTACTTTTTAATCCATGTACAAGTTTAAAAAGTTTCAAATCCAAAAAAGACTAGTTTTTAATTTGCAAAAAGTTTAACAAAGTAATATAAATAGCAGTTGTTAACAAAGTTTCACTTATTTTGCATCATTACAAATGCAAGTAAGTTCCCTTCAGGAACGTGGGTTTTAGACCCCACTAAATTAAACTAAAGTAGGGATTAAAATATAGTACTTTTTGAATTAAAAATTCCTTTAAACCAAAGTTTGGAGAAAAGTAGTCCAAAAACTTTAACCGTGCACATAGGATCAGCAGAAACAGCTCACGCATCCATGACCGACTTGTTTTTTTATGTAGTGATGCTGTCTGGTAACAAGAAATTACTGGAACAAAATCGAAAAATTTTATCTTCGATTATTTCGGTTGTATTTTTTTTTTGTGGCTCTCAAATCACATAGCAAAAAATCAGCCCAGTTCTTAAATCGTCCAGTTTCTTAAAGACTTCTTTGCGCAAGAATTAAAATAAGCTTACCAATCATCTAGCAACATTACCTCTAAAATCTAAATCAAACCTCTAAATTAAACCTCTAAATTAAAATCATCGTTACAACAGCGTTTTTATGCCTTTAAAGCGTGCACAGAAATTTGGTGACAAAGAAAAAAGAGAAGCTGAATGATGATATTTTAATCGACTTTGCTAAAGATTTGCGTCGATTAACACATTGATTTCTGCTTTTTTTAAATCGCGTTTAATTCAATAACGTTTCAATTTTATTTTTATATTTTCTCAGTAAAGCCAATATTTAAAAATATATTTTATTTATCAGCTATATGAAACAATAATGGGACGGCCCCCTGAATAAAGTCCTTGCTACGCCCATGCATGTGGCATCATCGTGTTTGTTGTATTGTTTTTGCTCCAATATTTTATTTTATACCATCCATCCGTTTATTATGCCGGCTCGTTCTAGACATTCTAACTAATAGAATTAAGCAATTCTTTTTTTTTATTCGTATTTTTATTTTTGCTTTCTTCTTTAGTTTTGTAACTCAATAAAAATGCACTCACTGCTCAAATGTCAAATTAACTGTCATTTCTTTGAGCTATTCTATTTTGTGCTGGGCTGTCAGAAGGGGTTGATTTTTTAGAATTTTTCTTTTGTGCTTTATACTCTTTGCTTGCGAAGTAACTTGCTGTCATTGAACTCTTCCCGGTTATTTAATTCCATTTTTTTATTGCATTTATTTTATTTTGATTTGTTTTTAAATTGTTTTTACATAACTTTTTTTATAGCTAACCACGGTACATTCGCTTTTTCGACATGCAATTCGATTTCTCCCCTTAATTGATTGCAATTTGTTTGTTGTTGTAGTTCTTGTTGGCTTTTGGGTGGGATATTAATGTTTATGGCAGTTGGGCGCATATTGTCGAGGGATACAAATTTTTCATTAAATTTTAAGCCCTTAATTTTGCAATTCGCTTGCGGTGAAAAAGGGGTTTAGCATTTTAGTTTGGGTTAGTAAAAAATTGTTTTCTTAATGTTTGATAAAGTAGCAAAAATTAGTGATTAATGAAAGACAATGAGGTAGGAATCAAATATGTACACTGAAAAAATGTAAATGCCTTAAAATTTATAGCATTTGCCTTAATTTGTTCCATCACTCACTCCGTAAAAAGTAAACCGTCTGAGCATACACATTTGCTAAAAACGGCCAAGGAATGAGAGTGAATACACAAATATACGGTCTTTTCTATAATTTTAGTGTGTGAGTTAAAGCACAGTAAATGCATTTTTTGTGAGCAAAGTTTTTGTTTTTTTTTTTCTTGGTTAATACATTTTATAAAATTAAAGTTATATTAATTATCGAATAGGTGTATTAACTGATATATTGCAGAAAATATTAAATGGTAAGTTTTGTCCCCCGTACGCAAAAAAAAAACAACTTTTTAATTTGTGTAAAACCTCCTTAAAATAAATCAAGAAGAAAACTTGCATATTAAAAATATCAGAATTGCTTTACCTGATTCAATCAGAGATTTTCACATTAACGTAAGTTTTTTTTACTTTTACTGGTTGCGTACTGGGGACAATAAATTCAATAAAATTTGATGTGATGTCCAAGTGCGAAACTCTTCACAATGTATATTTTAACTTTTATCAGTTAAATTTTCTATAATATAAGCCACTTAAGCCTCAAAAAATATGAAAGGCAATATAAAATATCGCCTACTAAGGGTTCTAAATACATAAAAAAATCGTTTTGTAATCAAACAGTGTGAAAAATTACGAATTTTTTTCCGTACATGTCCCAATAAGCAACCATCGGGGACACCGTATGCGACCGAAATTTGAGTTTTTATAATTTTGTTTAGAACTTTAAAAAAATCATTTAAATATTTTTTTTCCATATGGCTCAAGGTCCAAAATATTAAAAATTAAAATCTGTAATAGCTCTAATTTTTAATTTTTTTCCAATATTTCAATTTCCGTCAGAAATCATCATCAGGGAAATATTAAAAATATCAGGGGAAAACTTTTAACTTCTAAGAACAACTTTTAACATTAATATTACAATTTTAATTTTAAATAACACTGGTCAAAAGTGGTTATGCCACATGAACTTTAAGTTAAGCTTGTTCTCTCGTTATAAAACTATATTTTGTTTTTTTAGTTGGCCTCAGATTTTTTGTGATTTCGGACTTTGTGTTTTTACAACTTTGATCCTGTTTTTATGCTCTGCAATGCAAACCACTTATTGCAAAACAAAAAGAAAAAAAATCATCTTATAGAAAACTAAACAAGCTTTTTAGTTTAGTATTTTTTATTTTTCTGCCATGTTTAGTATGTGAGATATTTATGTTCAAAATAAAATTTTTGATTTTTTTGTCAAAAATTTTGACTTTTGCAAGTGTTTCTTTTTATATTCATAGCCATATTTAAAAAAAAATCTGTAGTTTTATAATATTTAATATTAAATTTCCTTAATTTTTATACCAAAGACATAAATATTCTTGGAGAGGAACAATTAAAATACATTAAAATAAGCGAAGAAGCCATACAGTCATATGAAGCATTAAGCACTCTACCACTCAGCAACACTGTTTTGCACGGTGAACTCCATGCAAGAATTAAATATTTTGCACGCCTATCAAAATATTCATCCTCTCCCACTATCAATGGCTTTTAACAGTTTCACATTGAAAGCAACAAAAAAATCGTGCAAGATCAGCTGTACTTGTATTACTGCAATATAAGCAAAGAAACGTTCGCGAAGGAAAACTATTTGATATGATTAAATTAAAATTTTGTGAGTTGATCACATTATTATTGCGTTAATATGTCGAGAAAGTGTAGTAAATACCCTAACTGTTTTTGTTATGTTTGTCTGACTGACTTTTAAAAAACAAAGGTCAATGTCATTTAATGTCATTTAGGTGCAAGTGAAACACTAAGAGTAATGAATACTACTTGTGGCGAGAGAATTTTTATGTTTTTTATATCAAAATTTTGGAAATTCAATATAAAATTCTACAAAACTAAATTTTTTTTAAAAAATGTTTTAAATGTTAAAAGAAATACTAGTAAAACTCAAAATTTAAAAAAAAATTAAATATTGTATTTTTAACCTTAATATCTAAGTCTACGAGTCTACATGGAAGAAAAATAAAAAATACTCCACTAAAAAACTTGTTTAATTTTCTATAAGAGTGTTTCTTTCTTTGAGCTCTTCGTTGAGTGGTTTGGATTGCAGAGCATAAAAATAGGATAAAAGTCGTAAAACCAAAAAAGTCCGAAATCACAAAAACACTGAGGCCAACTAAAAAAAAATTCAGTTTCATAACGAGGGAAGAAAGCTTAAACAGTATAAGCTATCAAAGTTCGTGTGGCACGAAAAAGTTGCACAAAAAATGTGAAAATTTTTTTAAAATGTTCTCAAATGAAAATTCGTGACAAACTTTCGAATTACACTTAAGCCTTCCAAAGTGTTTTTTGTTTATTTAGTAAAAAGAAATCAGTGTGATGGATTTATATCAATATTTGTACGCATCTTAAGAAAATTAATAAGTACTTTAAAATATTTTTGTTATTTTTTTTTCGAGTGGTATATTTTTGCATAATGGTCCTTTGAAAATTGTATCTCTGGAATCTGTCCTCAGTGGCGTTAACAGCAGTTCGTTTATGTATCAACTAAGGACAAAAACATTCTAAAAATACCTATTATTGGCTTAAGCTAGACGTAGAAGATTTTCAAAATATTGTTTTGAAAAAAATTGGCAACCTTTTGAATAAAATCAGCATTTTCAGGTGTCTTTCAATAGAAAATTGTTTATAAAAATAAAATAAAAAAAAAACTAAAAAACGGCTACTTTAGGCTGAAGAGGTACATTGTCTCAACAAAACCCATTTTGAATCAAATTGATCGAACGAAAATTGTCTTAGTAATGCTGTAAACCAGGTCAAAAAAAGTGATTTTGAGTAATTTGCGTTTAAATTTTTGAAAGAGTTTCAAATAGCATAACATAATTTGGCGCTTTTTCGAATATTAAACGTTCGAATTTTCCCTTGAAATGAAAAAAAAACAATTTTTTGGAAAGTTTTACACTGTTTATACCTCTTAAAGCAGAATTGAGCTATTGGTGTATTTGTATTTCACGTGAAAAAACACTCCAGCAGCTTTTAGCCTGACCTTAGCCGAAGTTATGACACAAAAACAAAGAGCCCTTTCATATAATTTATATTGCGATTGATGACTAGACTGCGAAAAAGACTTCTAGCAAGATCAGATTATGCAAGTTTTTATTACTTATCGGCACAGAATTGAGGTCAAAATTAAAGCATAATTATTTTTTCCTGTGTAGTAAGAGGATTAAAAAAGAGAAGTAGTCATGTTACGCAAGCCATGAAAACAGATTAATTATGTGGAAAAGAAAACAATGAATGCCAGAAAGGGGAGGTATTAAAATGAGTTGTGGGGACAACTGCGAGGTATCACTATAAATGAAAGCTCTTTTTTTAGAAAAGTGGTTTGAATATATTTTCATAAGAATCTTGATGTTAGCTGGAAAAATGAGTTAGGTCAATTTTAGCAAAATTATAAAGAAATAGTTAATGATTTTTTACAAAATTTTTAATTTTTGCATAGATATACTTGACTTTACATAAAAAAGAACCATTATAGAAAGAAACAGAAAAAGCATTATAAAACAATGTAACAATAGGTCGGTTTTCGTATTTGGCATTCTTCTTATTTGGCAAACTTCTCTCTTGTTGGTTTTTCAATTACTTATATTACGTAAAAAACAAACATAAAAATATCTAAATAACATTAAACAAATAGAAGAAGACAATTATTAAGGTTGGTAGATATTTGTAAGTTATTTTTTTTTTTAATTACCATAGAAATAAAGAAATATTTGTCTTTCCAGGGTCAAGGAGTAGTTCTTCTTTTCCTAGTAATGATCCACATAGTGCAAGTGTTATAAGAAATATATTCCTAAGGAGGTAATACTACCTTATGTGCATTAAATCATGGTTCCTTTTCTACAACTAATAAAGTAAAAATGAAATAATAAATATTAATTATTTTTTTTTACATGTTGATATAACTATTATATTTTCTTATCTTCAGCCTAATATCTTATTAAAATTAAAAAAAATTTCAAATTATTTTAAAACAAAATGGCGGCATTGCAGCTGATACAAGAAAACTTTTCTGTATGTATTTACCACCTAGACCACATACAAGCGACCACCTAGAGATTGAAATTTTTAATTTAGGACAAAAAGTAAAAGTAGTTATGAAAATAAATAAAAAATTTGGGATTTCTTAATTCTTAGAGAATAAAATCTAGAAAATACGGAGGATTTTTCAAAATATTACTTTTTGTAAAAATTTGACAAAATTTTTGTGTCTCTTGAAGGAAAAAGATAGTTTTGTACGAAAAAATCAGTCAAAAATTGATCTTATGATTGATCAATTTTATGTCAACCGAAATAAATTTTAATTTAATAGAAAGTTTCACTATATAAAGGTCTCTATCCAGCTCTCAAGTAATTACTCAAGAAAAAAGTTACTTAAGTTTCTTGAGTGTAAAAAAGTAGTAGACAAGTAATTTTGACGGCGAGAGTTTAGACAGTTCCAGCATTGTATCACTTTTATTGAAAATTTAGGCTGATTTGTTTTCATCAAACATTGAAATAAATTTGTTGCAATAAATATTGAAATAATTCATTAAATGAGTAATGGCTGAATTGCAAAGGTAAGTAATAGAGAAAAGCGTTTGTTTACATTTTATTTGTTTACATGTTGGCAGACCGCTTCTTCCGGACAGCATTCGACCGCTTCTCGGAAGACATCTGCCCCTCAAAATTGACTGCCTCTTCTTCTCCCTCCGTAGAAATGTTCATGTGCATGTCTAAAATATTCTTTTATTAATTTTAAATCAATTAATCAATGATATCAATAAAATTATTTACCTTTGAATGTTGGTTGCCAAAATTTTACTTGAAGTAATAATATAACTTGCATATATTTCTTGACATTCACAGTGTTACCGTTGTCACTTTTCAATGAAAAAAAAGTAGTAAGAACAGAAAATTTTTCTTACGAGCTGGATTCTCTTTCAAGTAATTTTGACAAGGAAAAATTACTTTTCGATTACTTTTCAGATTTATGTATGAAAATAAGCTTTACTTGAGAGCTGGAAACAGGCCTTAAAGCAGCACTTATTACTTAAGGGCACCAGTTGGTCGACTATTTCAAAAAGTGGTTTTGAAATTTATTGTAAATTTATTGTTTACCTTTAATTTTCTATACTTGAACCAAATAATTTTTAATTTAATTTTTGTATGGTAAAAGAAGTGTTTAAGCCGATAAAATTTCAAAGTAAAATTATCTCCTAAGACTTTTAAGTAAGGTGGGTTAACAACTGACCTACCTTTGCTTAGCTTTTTATAGCTAACACACCTCAAAAAGTTGAAATACTAAAATTTCATATAGTCAGTCCAAAAAAAAAAAAAAACAACTACTGTGATGACCAACCGACTGAAGTCGATGTAAAATTTATAAAAGAATCACAACTTCTTTGGATAACCGAATAACCGTAGTCAACGCAAAATTTCCTACAAATACAACTACTGTGGATGACCGACCGACTGAAATCGACGAAAAATTTCCACATTAATCACAACTACTTAGGATTATCGACTGACCAAAGTCGACGAACAATTTCCAACAAATACAAACAACTACGGTGGATGACCGACCAACCAAAGTCGACGTAATATTTCCACTAGAACCACAACTATTTTGGATGACTGATCGACCAAATTCGATGTAAAATTTTCAACAAATACTTATAACTAAATGTATTTCTAACAATTCGCCTTTCGGCAGCTCGATGCAAAATTGCGTACTCGTAATCATGTAGCATACGATAGAAAGCACTTCGCTTCTGAGCCGTGCCTTAGTCTGTTAAATCATGCGCTCTTATACACCTTCCCATTTAAACTGCATAGGAATTATAGCCGTACATCAAGCTACATTAGCAATAGCGATTGTTGTCTAGACTTTTTCTATAATGTTTTTGTACTTGCTTTTGTTGTGCTTATAGTAATTGTTGTTGCGCCAATGTGTATGCCATGCTTGTGTGCAGTGTTGCCAAATTGAGGGAAATTACCTTTTTATCTGTAAAAAGTAAATCTTATTATTAGGTGAAAAAACTGTCTTAAAGTAAGCTGCAACAGCTTGAAGACAGCTTTCGCTGAAATTATACTCGCCTTTATTTGCTGCAAACCGGCATCCTTATTTTAAGGCAGTTAAATTGTAAAAGCAACGGGAGCTTCGCTGAATTCCATCCCATATTATTAATGAAAAAGAGGCCTATATATCAAATTAATGTGAGCTCTGCTGAGTAGGACTGTAGGATAAGAGTAGGACTGCATGATTTTCAGGCACGCTTTACTGCATAATTTATAAGCACGCTTTAAATTTTGAATTTCAACTTCCTACTGTCTGAAATTAAGGCTGCATAAACTTAATATAAAGACGACGATGAAATTAAGGCTATTGATGATTTTAAGGCAGTGTTTAAAATAACACTTAGTTTTTACAGTGTATTAAGGGTTCTCATCGAAGCATGCAAACATGTATAACATTTAAACTTTGGATGATCGATTAAGTGTAAGTAGCGTAAATGTCGACAAAATGACAGCTGCGGCTGCGACAAAATGTTGACCTTTTTAAGATTAACATGCTAGCTTAAACTACAAAATAGGCTCGGAAATAATGTTAACTCTAGCCCATACAAATTTTGACAGATAATTTACGCGCATATAAGTTCACAAGGTTCACAATATTTACGTGAGATGAAAACCCTTATTATAGTTTATTAATTAACCCGAAACACCCTGTTGTTGCCATATGGCAACGCAAACACAAACACTTAAAATGTCCTTATTTTAGTTTAAAACATTTTATATTTGCGTTAACAGGTCATTCTGAAAATTGAAAAAAAAAATACTCAGGGTGATTCGGGTTAAAGCAATTGTGAAATAATTTATTTATGTTTTATTATATATTTTTTTTGTTTTTGTCAAATTGATTGCAAATTGCGAATTAAAATAAAACCAAACCATAAAACCATTATGTAAAGTGTTTTGTTGTTTTTGTTTTATTTGTTTTTTCAAGGAAGTCACTGTTGGAATTTTCGTGGAATTTTTCGTAGTTTGCTGAGGGGAAAAAATGGGTCTTAACCTTATATGAGGGGAATTAAAGGTAACTGCACAGTAAAAAATATGAGGATAAATTTTATACTATTTGGTGTACATATAAATCCAAACCAAAAATTTTTTAAAATTTATACCATCAAATCTTATAATTTCTAGACCACTTTTCTCGTCAGACCAATCGAAACCACTATATTTTTAAATTTCCCAATTTCGGTGAATTTTTTACTTTCGTACCAGAATATATTTTGATTTACACATGATATCCATATAAAATTTTTAAGATATATTTGTTTTATTATTTTTATAATATTGAGTGGTATAAAATTTATAAATTGTATGGAATAAAAAAGTTTATATAACACAAATGTTATAAAAAAGATAAAATATAACCTCAAATTTTGTACTGTGTGACAACACAAGTTTTATGCCTGGTTGCAGCTGCCAAAAAATTTTTGGTGAACATTTTGGTGAAAAGCACGCGATGTAAATAGTAACATCATCAAAATAATAAAACATTCAAAACTAAGAATAAATCGAAAAACAGCTGAGGGGTATTTTAACCGTAGCCCAGTTAATTCTTTAATAGCTTTTTATTAAAAGTGAAACAATATCACAGTTACACAAGTAGATCATTTCTCCTTCCTCTATCTGTTTATCTATTTAGGATTTTTAAAGTTTATCAAACTTGAATCCGACTTCTAACTTTTAAATTGTTTCGTAGAACACAAAAATGTATGTAAGTTGACTGTGGTATCAATCTCTAACAAAATTAAGCTTAGATTTGTTTTTGATAATTCAGTTGTTTTTTCGCCTCGTTCAGACATTCCTCATATTGATTTCTTATGATGGTTTTTCAATTTATTTTTGAACCAATATTCCCCCATAAGAAAAACATTTAGATAAAAAAATATTGTTTGAGAAACTTGATCTGTTATATTTTTTTTACGCATGCTTAATTCTACTTCACCACCTTACTAAATGTGTTACTCCTAGCACCCCCGCTCATATTTCAACTATCTATCCAACTCAATCTCTTTATTTGCATTGATTCAAGTCCGGTTGATATCAGAATCATAATAAAGCATTTCAAACTACATCAGTTCGCAGTTGCGTTAGCGCATGCCGTTGATACTTTAACTACACCCGAGCTTAGTCTTTTGTAGTCTACTTGTGAGTTCTCTGAAGTTCACTACTTGGAAATTAAATGAGTGTGAACAATTGTTAATGATATTTGCAGGAGTTTAAAATTTTGTTTTTTTTAAACAGTAAACGTAAGAAAATTGCAAAATTCAAAGCACATAGTTTGGCGCCCACTGCTTTAAAATGTGACTGCAACGATGACTTCTGGCCGTTAATTGATTTATGTATGTTTCGCAATTTGCGAGTTTCTCTCACTCGTTCATAGTTTTAATGTTTTTATGCCGACTCATGTTTTTGTTTTTTGTGTTTTGTTTTTCGTGTCCATGGAAGGACTGATTGGATCAAAATATAAAAGCAAAAAGCAACGCAGCAAAGCAAATAAAAGTTCAATTGATTTTCAATTAAATGCTGCGTCTGCAACAGATGCCAACATACAAAGAAAAACAACAAATAAAAATTTTATAAAAATAATTTGTTAAAAAATATTCGAAAAAATATGCAAGCAAATAGTAGCACCTAACGTTTGTCATAATACTTATATACCAAAGGATATTAAAAATAAAGACACAAAAAATTCTGAAATTGCCAACTTGAAATAAATGTCAGACATTTTAGATACAAATTTTTTCTACCCGATCCTAAAACAATTTAAAGCAAAAACGTGGGATGAATTTAGCAATAACGCGCGTGTGACATATTGAAAAACATTTTGTTACAATTTATGTTTTCGTTCTGTTGATGTTATTGTTGTAATATTGTACGGGGCTACAACTAATATATTTTAGATAAAAAAAACTCTAAAAAATATAGGAAAAACGTTACAGTTTTGTAAATTTTGATTGAAAGTAAGCGTTTAAAAAGTAACGCAATGTCACTTTAGATGACATTTGACTTGACATTAGTTGAAAGAAAAATGAATAAGCGTAATATTTGCAGAAAAAACATCACCAAACACAACAACAACTGCAGCAGCTGAGAACAACAACAAAAATTGTAACAGCAACGCATTAAAACATTAGCATCAACAGCCGCAGCAACACTGAATATTGAACAATTTCTGTGTTTTTTGTTTTGCTAAACATGTCGCAGCGGATGCGACAAACTTTTGCCAAAATGGGTAGCATTTTTGTTGTGTTTTTTTTTAATTTTTTTTTTGCGCCAAGCCTATCACGTACAAATTCCATCAATATCGTGATGTTTTTGCTCTGCGTATTTCTTATCGTATTATTTTACTTTACATTTTCCAGTAATTTTTAGGCTTTTAGTAGCTTTTTCTTTCGAATTTTTTTATATTTTTGTCTTTCTTTTAGAATATTGCCAATATTGGCAACGGCTGCTGTTACGGCACCTTGTCTGCCTTCATTTTCCATTAGTATTTTTTTGTCCTGTCTTATTTTGCATGCTTTTTTACAAAGTTTCTGAAGACTTTTACATTTGTTTGGGCGAAATTGTTACAGCATGACTTGCATTTTGAGCAGCCATGCTGAGCCCTATCTTAGTGTTGCCAATTTTTTGTATAGCTCTATGGATTTTATTTTCTTTTGTTTTTTTATTTTTCTTGTTCTATTTATTGTTTTTCACTTGTCAGTAGCGTGATATTTCAAAATAAAACATGCTGTGACATACGACTTTTTATTTTAAGTTTTGTTCTCATGCCACATATTGGTGTTTGACAATTTTTTTGCTTGTTTTTTTGTTTATCAAGGTATTGTAATGCAAAGAGTGACAAGGAGATTTTCAATAATACTCCTAGGAGAGGAACTGTAAAACAAGCCACATGGTTAACTGTTTTTTTTCCAATTTCCTTAACTCAATTTAATTCCATTTTACATATTCTATGTGCTGAGAGAAGAATTGTTTTGGACTTAACTGGTAGAACCTGTTTGGCAGCGATATAGTATAATCCTCAATAATCTCCAATCTAAAATAATAAAATCTTTTATAGAAAAAAGAATGTAATACATTCTTATGAGTTAAATGAAGAATTGTAGTCAATCCTGATTTGACACATTATTTTATTGGCACCGGGTCAAATCAAAGTATATAGAAGGATCCTATGGGGCCCCATACACGCTGCAACCAAAGCAAAGCTGGAAGTCTAACTTTTAAGTTTTTGACAGTTATCATAATGAAGTCGATGTTACTCAACTCATTGACGGTTGCAACTTAGGTTGCAGTAAAATTAAAATCGGTTAATATTTTGGTCGCAATTCTGTTTTTGCTGCATTGTTATTGCGCAGCAGCGGGCATGGCGAAATGTATTGCTACAATCATCGCAGCGTGTGTGTAAAATGTATTGAAAAAGACGTAATCTGGTTGCAGTTCCACTAATGTTGCAGCGTTTATTAGAGGCAAAATACTAAGTTTTCTTTGGTGCATATCAAACTGCTTTGAACTGAAACCCAAGTAAATATCTTGATCAGTGGCCGAACAAGGGTCGAACACGATCTAAAACTAATCTAAAATCCTAATTATCCGAATATCGGTCTGTTTAAAGACATCTTTGCCAAACAGCAGCCGAACAACGGTCGAATATTGCATATTCAGCGAACGTTTAATTTTTCGCTTTGATAGCAATATGCATACTTCGTCAAGATTTTAAGCACAATTATCAAGTTTCTTATTTCCAGTATGTTTACAACTTAGATAATAGCATTTATGCACAAAAACGAAACACCCTTTCATATAACTTGTATGACGATTGAAAACTTCGAAGCTTTACAATTTTTACAATAAAGATGTTATTATAAAACGCCACAGATATGAATTTATGGGAATTATTTGGTTTTATGATATAAAAAATATGTTCTTTCTGATTCAGTTTTTTAGCTCAAATCATAATTTATTTTTCATCTTTATTTTTCAAATATCAAAAATTATAGAATCAAAGTCCTCAAAATATTTTTAATTATATCTTAAACAAAGTAATTGAACACTGAGTAGATAATGATACATAAATTATATAATAATGATATACTACATATGGGCATTTTCAGAGAAACGTCTACCGTAAACAAAAAATTAAAACTTATTAAAAACTTATAAATTTATGATTTTACCTAAAAGAAACATTGTAATTTTATTAATTGAAGCAATTTTTACATAAATTAAATGAAACACTTGTAACATTTAAACCCTTTTTAAATTTTTTAATTCATTTTTATATATACATATTTTCAGGCTTCAAATGAAAATATACTAAAAGCACTAATATTGAAATAGTTTGCAGCAAATTTAATACTTTTTCATAGTAGCCTTCTTAACTCTATACGGACGGGACAATTTTTTCACACATGGGCTTATTTTGATATCATTTTTATTTTGAATAATTTTGAAGTGATACCATTAGGTTTGTATCATCCGACATAGTTATGCCATGTGGCATCATCGTCCTCATTGGGTTATAGAAGTAAAGTGTATTGCAACATTGAAAATCACAACATTTATTGCTTAAATCACTAAAACGCGTAAACAAAGATGACGCGTTATGGTCTAACTATGGTCCCGTTAGCCTCGCATGGCAAAGAGGCGCAGGCAACGTAGGTAAGCGGTTAGCACTAAGCAAAATAAATGGTGATTATGCAGATCATAGTCACATAGTCAATATAAAACAATAAAAATAAGAATAACAGAATTTTATTTTAATAAATAAAACGCACATGGTCATACAATCTTCCAACTGCACATCTGTTTGGCCGAAACGTCAAATACATAGAAGAATACACAGAAGTCAAAATGAAATAGATCTTCTATGTTTATCTATGTAGTCAGATTCACTGTTTTTCCATGCGAGGTTAATTGAACCATTAGTCTCCGATGGAATAGATGTGCACGGCCTACACGGAGATAATTATTTTGCTTGTATCTAGCAAATGTTTTGCTTTGTTCAATCACCGTGTGATTTTAGAAACAGATTCCTAAATTGAAATCACTCCTCATGTTAATAGGAGAAAGCAAAGTTTTGATTTAATTCAAGCAAAATTTAGCTAAGTTATTATAAACTGCAATAGCAAATTTCTGCTTAATTCAAGCAAAAATTTGCTAAATTATTATAACCTCAAATAGCAAATTTTTACTAAACTCAAGGAAATATTTGCTAAGTTATAAACTCAAATAGCAAATTTTTACTTAATTCAAGAAAATTTCTTCTAAACACACATGCACACGTTTATTCTTAATGAGGAAAATAAGGCGACGATTGGTTAACAACTGCAATGGTCGAATGGGTAAGATAATAATTCTTCAATTTAATTTAATGTTTATAATTATTTCACTTCAAAAATGTGCTAGACTTCAGCAAAGACTAATCAAAATTTGCTATTTTAATTAATAATAACTTTAAGAATTAAGTAGAATTTTGCTATTGCAATTTATAATAACTTAGCAAAATTCTGCTTGAATTTAATAAAAATTTTGCTAAGTTATTATAAATTGGAATAGCAAATTTTGATTAGTTTTTGCTGAAATCTACATAATTTGAAGTGACTGAGATTCAAGCGCAAGTCTTGCTTAACCACAATACAAATTTAGCAAACAGTTTTCTCTGTGTTACAAGTGTCACATAGAAATCTGTTTAATAGGATTCGCGTGTATCCGATTATGCACAATATGGCAACGCATGCTAATGCTAAGATAAAAGCTGAAATTCATGCTTGAATACGTAGATACACATAAAAATTATATATCGTTTTGATTTCTGTGTATTCTTCTATGCATTAAAAAAAAAATTGTGATATTCAAAAAATTGTTTTACCAAGTGCGGTTAAATTATTAAAAACATGATTTTTATTTTTTTATTTTTACTATGTTACTATGCTTTACATAATCACCAATTATTTTTATATGTGCTAGCCTCTTATCTACGTTATATGAGCTGCTACACCATGCGAGACTAACTGGACCATTACTCGCATAATCTGTACCAGATATCTATAATTTAGATACCTGAAACCTAAACTTAAAAACTAAAATAATTTGTAATTCCTCATTTCCCAAAGATCAACTTTGATAGTAAGCTGTACATCCTGAATTAAAAAAAAAAAAATAACCAAAGAGTCAGACTATGCAAAAAAACGTAAAAATACGTTGAAGTTAAACATTTTCTAAAAAAATAACAAAGAGAAAATAAAATGTTAATATTGTCTAAGCTTTTCTTTAAGCTCAGTTGTTTTTTTTTAATTCTGCTGCTTTCATAAGCTATCTTTTTGAAGCTGTTGGCAAAAACAAAAGACTCCAAAATAACTGGGCACAACACAAGAAGCCAAATAATTTCAAAGCAAACGTCAAAGATAAACTTAAAAATTGGCCAAAAGCGTTTGTCAAAACGAACAAAAACGAATATAAGATAAGAAAGGAAAAGGTATAGGAGAAGAATCAGCAGCAGCAATAAAGCCAAGCGCTGACGTCGTGCAGACATCGTTAAAATCAAACAGCAGACCAGAGTAGCAAATAAAGAAGCCAAAGCAAGCGTGAGGAGGGAAATGGTTAGGGAATAGCTTAGCAAAATCACCAGGCTGGAAGTAGTATATTTGACAAGCAAGCAACAGTGGGTAAAGACTCTACAAAAGTGGTCACGTTCAATGCTGTATGTTGAGGCGACGACTGACTCTGACTATTGACAAGACATAACGTCGTGCCTCGGACCATTCATGGTCATAAAAGTTGAAAAGATGCTGCAAGCTAAAATGGCACGCAGCACAACAAAACACAACAGAGCATGGAAAGGACGAAAACCGACGACGACTTTGAAGACTCAATGAAACCAAGTACAAAAAGTGGTTCGTTTGGTTTTGTTTGGTTGGCAAACATGTTGCATGCTTTGCCTTGCTTTGCCTTGCCTTGCCTTGACTTGACTTACTGCTGCTGCTAGACATTTGCTTAAACTTGAATTTGGCTAACACGCACACACACACACACACCAACACATATGATTTTTATAAAAAAAAAAATAAGAACTGCAATAAATTAAAGAATAAACAAAAATCATACAACAAAATAAAAAAATGAATGTTGGCATCGTAGCCAGATTTAAGTATTAGGAAATAGCTAGCAAAGAGAACGTAAAACTGGTCTAAAACAAGATTAGCTAATATTAAAACAATTTTTTAATTTAGGCATTCTTTAAAGCTTCTTCCGTATGGTTGAAATATATTAATTTCTCCAAAATTTACGTCAAAACAGGACATTTTTCAGGTTAACATTGGTATTCTATTAAGTTGCGGTTGCATGTTTTTCAGACCCTAGGGAAATTATGTTACAATTTGCTGAGTCTCGTCTACTGTTGTCATTTTTTTTTTTTTTTTGATTTTCATGTCTCAAAATTTTCTCATTCCCTAATGGCTTTTGCATATCTTCAACGAAGCAGATGATTTTTGTTCCATGGACAAGAGTAAATATTTTTTTTGTCTCAAAACCTTTTGAGACCAATATTAATATTCATAGACGAAGTACTGTAAGATCAGAAAAAAAATAATTTGGCCATTTCAGCCCTTGGAAGGACTTTGACAGAGCTTCTATTGATAAATTGTGTTATGCGTGTTATTAAATGTTTGTACCAGAGATCTGCAACAAGTAAATTGAAAATCAAGCTACTTGAAAAAATATCAAGCTTTGAGTTGATATGCAGGAACTTGATTTATTTTTTCCTTACAATTCGCGACTGGCTTCTGAAAAACGAATCATATGTCTGACGTGATTCTATTTTGTTTCTACCCCACATGAGTTGGTGGAAAAGTCAAGTTTTTTACTTTTCAACTCTGGTTTCGACTCTATGCGACTGCACTGCCGTCGGAAGCGACTGACGATCGTTTGTTTCGTTGTTCATTTCATTTATTATGCGCATTTCGTGTAACTTTTTTTCTGTTGTAATTGCCATAATATTAAGTGGCAACCCTATTTCAAAATGTTACAATTTTCATAATTTTATATATACAAAGGATTCGGATTCAGCGACCCATTTTTGGTGTACCATTTTTTTTGCTAACCCCGAATTCATAAAACTACAAAAATTAATGTGGACAGTGTCTTATCCACCATGTAGAATTTTAAAATTCTGACTTTAGATTCGAAATCGGCGACCTCATAACACTAATAAATGACATTTAAAACTCTTGAAAAGGCATATTATTAGGTGGCAGCCCTATTATCTCAAAATTTTATAATTTGGAAATTCTGACAACGGATTCGGATTCAGCGACCCATTTTTGGTGTACCATTTTTTTTGCTAGCCCCGAATTCATAAAACTAGAAAAAATTAAGGTGGCAACCCTATCCACCATCTTGAATTTTAAAATTCTGACTTTAGATTCGAAATCAGCGACCCATTAACACAGATAAGTGATGCTTAAATCTCTTAAAAATACTTTATATTTTATTCGAAATATTATATTCGAAATCAAATCCGTTGTCAGAATTTCAAAATTACAAGAATTCGCAAAAATAAAAAAATTCCAGGTGGCAACTCTATCCGCCATCTTAAATTTTAAAGTTTGACATCATCTTCGAAATAAGTTACCCCTAAAACTTCCAACCACGGAGTCCACAGAATCCTTAAAAGTCTTATTACGCTTAAGCTCTCTCTAAACAAGCTCACTGAATTTTTTGGATACTTGCTCTTATCGGATACTTACCTTCAATTTTAAGCTTTTCAAGCTTTTTGCCGAAGGCATCAAGCTTTCCTTTACTTGAAACTTCATGCTGTTCGCTTGTAAGCTAGCATACTTGCAAGTCGCAAGCTGTCGTGGGCTTATTTATATTCAATTACAAGCTATACTTGATTCAAAATTATCAAGCTCAAGCTAGCTTGAACTTGTATTTTAAGCAAGTACTTGAAATAGATTTTCAAGTAGGCTTGTGCAATTCTCTGGTTTGTACATAATTGATCGAGAACTAGAGCGACAAGTTTTATGACGATTTCGAACGGCTTCTGTTCTCAAGAAACTTTACGTGTCAATTTTTACTCTCTGAGGTTTGCTATTGTTTGCTGGGAGGTGGCGGCCGAACAAAAGTATTAAGTCAAATGAAAAAATATTTTGTCTGCGCTGGGGATTGAGCCGCGGTTCTTTACCTTATGGGAAACGCAATCTACCAGTAGGCTGCGGCCACCACTTGAAAATGTTTAACATACAATTTAAAATGGAATAAGCTTCCAATTATTTTAATATTTCTAGTATACAACCCAAAAGTAGTGTAAAAATTATATCGTGTGTAGAATTTAGTACTTTACAGGACGATTTTAGTGAATTTTAAATTTTCTAAAATTTGTACTCTAAAATAATATGATTCACTGTATTTAATCTAAAATTATGTGAAAATATTTTTTTAAAAAAAAATTGATCTACTGCTTTTTCCCAATGCACCAAATTTTTAAAAATACTCCTAACTTTTTCAAAATTCCCGCCGAGTTGTTGTGTTTCTTTATAAAGTGTTTTTTTTAAAAAAATTATTTTTATTTTTATTTCTTTTTGATTTATAAAAAAGTGTTAAATATTTATCGTAAACAAACAAAAAGATAAGGGCAGCAAAGCAAGCCAGGAAGTTCTGTAAAATAATTGAACATACAACTAAGGCATCAAGACTAAATATGTTTAATATGGCAGGTGGTAGCAGTGTATTCTCTACCAGTCTAAAAAAAAGCGATGGAGATTTACTGAAAATGAAGACGCAATTCATATTTAGTATTTCCCAGGTTCCATTGCTTCTACAGAGACTAATAGAAACACTACGCAGAATTAACAGGAACATTTGGAATCCAGCAAGAGAAATATGTACAGAGCCGAGATTAAGGTGGACGCTGAATACCTATAAATCACTGAAATCACCAGGAGTTGATGTAATTTTTCCGACACTGCTGCAAAGTCAGCACCTTGGTCCCCTTCTGTTTATTTTGGCAATTTATATTGTCACTCATATCATCAAACACTCTCATTTGCTTATTTATGCAGATGATATGAAAATATATAGAACAATTGATTCTAGAGACAGTTGAGACCAACTCCAGTCAGACTTGAAGTGCTTTGAGGTTTGGTGTTCTAAAAATAATATGTTTTTAAATCCTTATAAATGTCAAGCTATGACTTTTTTGCGTAAAAGGAACAATTTAATTTTTGATTACAAAATAAAAGATACTGCTTTAAGTCGTGTAACTACCGCCAAAGACCTTGGTATATGCATCGATCAAAGTTGTCGTTTAGCATGCATATTGATAGCATTTGTAAGAAAGCATCTTCTATGCTTGGTTTTATAAAACGCTTGGCCAAATAGTTTGATAGATTAATAACAACTACAACGTTATATTATTTAATTATGCGTCCTCACTTGGAGTACACAAGTCAAGTATGGTTCCCACATAACAATGTGCATGTTGATCGTATAGAAAGAATCCAAAAACGATTTGTTCGGTTTTCTCAAAGGAGGGTTAATGTGCAACTGAAACATTTTATTTTCCTCCATATGAGGATCGTTTAAAATTATAAAAAATGCAATATTTAAGTGAGAGAATGAAATCTGCTGATATCGTTTACTTACACCAACTCATAACTGGTGTATTCGATTCTCCAGAACTTCTTTCCTTTATAAATTTTAACACTAACCGTAGAAGCAGTAGAAACCCTAACAACTTGATTTATTTTCAATATAGTAGAATAAATTATAAGTTAACTGCTCCATTGAATCGCATGAGTACCTTTGCTAACAACTATAGCTTTTTTGATGTTAACTTGTCGAAAGGTCAACTCAAAAGTAGACAAAAAAAGTATTATGTAGTTAGATCTACGTACATTAATGCATGGTTAGTTGCAACGTCTTGTAATGTCCTTGAGCCCAACTACTTTACTGGTGGGTACATTTTTCCAACATTGGCTTGTTTTGAGCTATTTGTATCAATGGCGTTTTTTCAATTGCTATCTGGGTTGTGACTTTAAATGAGCAAATGTTGTGAAAGTGCGAAAAAGCTGTAGTAGTTGAACTCTATTGTTATTGCATGTTGTAAAAGTGGTTTAGACATTATGTTCATTCCTCTTATGAAAATAGCTAGAGAAAGTATTGCATTGGGTTATATGCCATCTACATGGAGGCAGACAAAAGTAGCATTCCGAAGGCAGGGAAGAGGAACCCTCTTCTCCCAAAATTCTTCAGGCCAATCTGTCTAACATCCTTCGTACTAAAATCTCTAGAAAAGTAATTGATATCCAAAAAAGGAAAAGTGTCCTTATAGCATCCCATTTACACCCCTATAAGCATGTATATAGAACATGTAGATCAACAGAGACTGCACTATATCAACTGACAAATGTACTTCAGAAAACCTGTGATATGAAAATAGAGCACTATGTACTATTCTTGATATAGAAGCTGCTTTTGACAATACTTCTCATGAAGCCATAAGTAAAGCTCTTACCCACAGAGGGGTCAACAACACTTACAAAATGAATTTGTAATATGCTCAGTACTAGGACAATAGAAACTAGTACCAGCACTATAATAGCAACTACAACAAGAGGTTGTACACAAGAGGACGTATTATCTATTCGAATATGGAGCATTAATGCAGATGAACTACTGAAAGAACTGGCTAAAACAGGATTTATGTTACCAGGCTAAGCTGATGGCATAGTAATTTTCTGCAGGGGAAAATTTTAAAAAACCCCGTGTAATATTGTAAAATTGAAGTGGGTCTAAAAAAGGGATGATAAAAGAAGGGTGCAAAAAGGTGGGGTTGAACATAAATCCGGAAAAAACCACTATCATAGCAATTACTAGGAAATATAAACTTGAACACCTTAAATCTATAAGGTAAGACGAAACAGAGATAGAATTCTAAAGGAAAGTTAAATTCTTGGAAGTATTTTTAGAACATACACTTTGGAAAATACATTTAAGCGAAATATCAAAGAAGGCTGTCCATCGCAAAAGAAAAGCTGGGGATGCACCCTACAAATACTGCGATATATATACAATTATCATACGTCCCATGATTGCGTATAGCTCAGTCATTTAAGCAGGAAAAACAAGGCAACATAAAGTCATCGCTGCGCTAAACATGCTGCAGAGATTGGCCCGTGTGCATCACTCGAGCCATGCAAACATGTCCAACAGCATACATGGAAGTTTTACTAGAACTCTTCACAATTACATTCAATCCCAGGCGAAAAGGGCTATTATTAGGATGACTAGTGAAGATATCGGAAAAAAAAGATTGCGTAAATCGAAAGATGTTTAATATTCTACGGAAGCAATGTCTTAAAATAACTATACTGATAGACAACATGCATCCAAAATTCAGTTTCACTAAAAGATTCTAAAATAGGAAGGCCTATCCAAAACTTATAAGAGAAACCAGTACATGATTACTTGGTACACTCACGGTTCTCTTATTGAAGAAGGGGCAAGGGAGCAGGAGTCTACGGACCAAGGATTAAATTCTTCGAGCCAATAAGAAAGAACAGCAGCATATTTCAAGCGGAAATATACGCAATTGACAGGTGCGTATACTTTGACCTGGAAAGTAAATACTGGAACCAAAACATAGCTATCCTATCCGATAGTCAAGCGGCTATCTAGGCACTGAAATCTCATTAGGTAACCTCAAAACTGGTGATGGAGTTTACTGATAAACTTAATAAGCTTGGCAAAACAAAACGGGTCTAGGATCCTGTGGGTTCCGGGACACAAAGGTATGGAAGGAAACGAACTTGTCAACGCACTGGCAAAGAAAGTAGAACCAATTCCTTTGATTGTTCCGGAACCATTCTGTGGAATAGGTAAATCGATCTTCTTCCTTTTAACTGGTTAAATCTTCCAGGGTTAGTGTACTCTAAACTTATCTTAGAAAAATTGCGACCTAATGAGATTTAAGGAATGCATGAAGCTAACAAAGAATGATCTAAGAATCATCACAGGATTTCTAACATGCCACTGTAGGTTAAACTATCACCTCACAAAATTGGGAATTCTAATTCTGTCCCGCACTTGTTTAGGCTTGACAGAAACATCTGGGCTACGTTATAAATAAATAAATACCAAATAATTAATTGAAATCAAGAGTTATAGGATGTATACTAGCTTTTTTCTCAGAGATTAGACTAAAGGAGGTTTTTCAGTTCCACAAAGGAGCACAACATATCTTAAGGTCGCAGTGCGAATCCCAACAATAATAATAATAATACCCGAGAAATACTTTGTGTCCGTACCAAACAACTCAAAAGTCCAGAGTATCGGACTCAATTTAATTTTTAAAAGCTACGAGTAGTAACGAAAGACTGCGAAATTCATAAAAAAAATTAATTGCACATTGATTTTAAACCAAATGCAAACAAGCTTCAGCGAACAGGACCCGAAGAAAAAAAATGTATATGTTGTGTTAATAAAGTAGCTGACATGTAACGAAACTGGCCTGAGTTTTAACTATAATGTACCTGAAACATACCCAACAAGTACCTTGAAAGGAACCGTACCGTAGTAAGTCTGTATTATGTCAATAAAGTGTTCAAAAACGAGCGACTATATTCGGACACAATAATCTGACGAGTGCCCGAATCGGATTACGTTCGTACATTGTTCCCCCCCAAGGTGTTCCAGAAATTACACTTCTTTCGATGTAGAGGTCGGACATTTACCGACACGGCCACCGGACATATATCAGATACTTTATTGACACAAAATATGCAATTGTTACTCGTGATAATATTGTAATCAAAATCAGTTAATCAGGACTCAAAATCGGAATTTTGAGCAAGTAGGGTCGCACTCTAAGGTTACACAATGATTTTTGGTCTGCATTTCAAAAATATTTATATTCAACATTTATAATCTTATTTGCTTCATTCATGCTTATTTTTGCTTCAGTTTTGGAGAAGATCAGTTCTTAGTGCATTGTGGGTTGACCTTTATGGTGCATGTACCTTATATGCCTGTTATGTTTCAAATTTTCATGAAAACTTTGGCAGGATTTTGAATAATAGCATCTTTCTGTAAAACGAACGTAACGTGCATTTCACGAAGGCTTCGCTCAAAAGCCGAATGTCAGCTGTTTTCGCTTGATGTAAAAATAATTTCTTAGCCCAACGAGAACAGCTGATTCAGAAATGAACGACAACGTAACTGTAGTGAAAATTTGGCTTGATGTATTAAAAAAATTTTAAACGAAACGTCAAATATAGACGATCAACATTTTTTTATCGTTTAGAAATTTGTTGAAATGGAAGCTGCTGAAAATAAATCGTTAAAATCGTATAAATCGTATTATTTTATTAACAAATGCAAGAATTTCGAATCAATTAATTTATATTTTATTTAGCACACAAAAAACCACAAGCGAGCAATTTGTAGTTGGATTGGATCTTGGAATTTTACCTGCTTTGCAGATTTGCCTGCCTTGCCTGCTTTGCATCCGATTCATTGAAATTGTATAAAGCGATCGCGGAAAACATTATAATAATTAATGTTCACAAAACTTTTCACTATGATCAAATTTCCAGCAAAAATTAATCATATATGTCGAAAAAAAAACAAAACAACCGAAACAGCTGATGCAAAAAATGATGCCACCTATTAAATATTGCTTAGAATAAGTATAAAATATTTAAGGTTTTTGTCACTTTTACGCAAACTGATGAACTTTTACAATCTGGTAATAATGTTTTTGACAAATACTCACGTTAAGAGTATTTGAGCAACGTAAGCAACGTAACAGTGGACGACGACGCAAGGAAAAAATACATCAAGCCAATTTTGTTCGATATCGTCGGAAAACGAACGAAGCTTAAGACGAAGGCTACGTTTTACCTAAAGATGCTATAAATCCCTTTTCTCATTTTTGTTTTTTTTAATTTTATACGCTCCTCTCCGCTTCGTTAAATATTCCGCGCACGTTGCACACATTGTTTTTCACAGTGTTTGTGTTAACATCGTCACGTTGCTGTCAGGTTGTTTTTGTTGTTTCTTTTATCCTCTTTTTTTTCCTCAATACTTCCTACAAAAGTTTCTTGCGACAAACTGCTGTTTTTTTTTGCCATTTTTATATATTTTCTTCCTGTCTGACTGACTTGCAATGTTTTGTCATTTAATTTCTTGCTTGTTGCAAGTTGGTAGCATTGCATTGACAACTCTTGGCTTCATTGCATTATTGTTGTTTGTAAATGTTTTCTTTGTTTTTTGCGTTTGGCGTCTTCTTTTCAGCTGTCAATGGTCTGCTTTTGTTTATATATATTACATTGTCAGTTGCTGCCAGTGATGCACTGATGGCAACATATTTTTTATACTGCGTTTTCCCTTTTTTGAACTGACTCTCTTGTAAAATGTTGAAATTGTATTCCTTTTATTTCATATTTATTTTATTTGTTTTCTTGCCAAAGCTTAAGCCTTAAGAATGAATGTATTCGCTTTCCTTTTTGTTTAATTTTACATTCAGACGGCACATGTTCACAGTTAGCCGTTGTTGGATAGGTATCATTTTATTGCCAGCTATCATTTGCTGCGCTTCTTCGCATTCATTTAAAATTTATACTCAGTTAATTGCATTTTAAGCCAGGAAGTAAAGTATTAACGTGTACAGAACTTGCTTATTGAATTTAACAGAGGTTAATTAAGTGCAAACCACACGGATATATCAACTTTCGTTCTAGATATTTAAGTGCTAAAAGTGTTGATGAAACCATGCCAAATCCATTGGGATCACTCAGTGTGACCTGCAGTTTTATGTTTAAAGTTTGACGAATGCCGGTGTTTCCTTTGTTTGGAAGGCACCATTTTATGTGCAATAGCGTATATTGAGCATCGAAATTCAGTATGTTAGCTGAAATGAATTAAAACGGCTAAGTCCGCTTTGACAAAATTTTGCACAAACATTGTTATGGGTATAAATTTTATGGAAATAAAAGCAATCTAACGAATTAAGAAACCAATTGTTTTCTGGGGGAAAACAAAATACTTGTTTTAATCAATAACAATTTACCTTTATACTGAGACTATGTGTTGACAACATTGCGTAACTTTGAAGTAAGAATACTATTCACAAAATCGTAAAAGATTTTTCTCCGTATTTTGTGCTTTTTCACAAACTCCACCCTTAAGAGGTATTCAGCCGTATCACTAAGTCCTTCGTATTACGATTATCGTAAAAACTACTACTACTACTAAGGCATCAATGAATTCATTCGTAGCGCCATTCTGTAGATTTTTTAAGTATTTTGTTATGACGTGTTTTGGTTGTCGAAGGAAATTTTGATGAAAACTCATACAGTAAAAGTTGTTATTCCTTCTGAATTTTATTTCAAAATTTTCTCTGATAACCAAAACACGTCGTAACAGAATAATTTTAAAATCTACGAATGGCGCTACGAATGAACTCAGTCATGCATTTTCCGTAGTTTTAAAAGTCGCCCCAACCAGTCCATGAGTGTTCACATTGATTTAGCCTTTTGCATCTATTTAGCATCTAAAAAATTTAAAGATGTCAGTATTTGAAATTAATCGCGTTCAAAATATTGCTTGTCAGTACTTCATATTAAAAGCTGATAACTCATTTGTTTTTATAACATTTTCTTCTAGATTTACTATTTTTTAAAAATGTTTTAATGTTCATAATCTGTTCCATGGGCTACTTTAAAAAATAGACTAAACACAATTCATTACACAACCATGTTCATTTATTTTGCCTTATTCTTTACAACACTTCGCAATCCTTCGTTATTTCCAATAACTTATAGTTTCTGTTGCATTTTCCACTAGTTTTTTATTTTTATTTTTTTATTAACTATTATATATTACTCCTATTTTCATTCTCGTTTTATTTGTTCAAGCTTTGCAATAAGAGAGCAATTTCCTTAAAGCAATTTTTCATCATTTAGAACTCATTTCCGGGACCATGATATTATGTGGTAGATTTTACAAAAAATCAAAGCTATACACTAACATACACACACACACACACTCACACCCACACACATATAGAGACATTCTTACTGGCAGACAGCTAAATAACTGTCGATCACTAAATATAAATTGATTGTTATTTTGTGCAGCCATAAAAGCAATACCAACAACCATGGCCAATATCAATGCCAATGCCAAATCTGAACTAACAATCTAGCCCACAAAATACTCAAACCAGAACACAATTTAAAACCCATACGTTATTGCGATTCGTCGTATTCGCAAGTGATTTGAGGCTGAAAATATGTATTTCGCATTGATGTGGCCATTCTTTATGTTTATATTTTTTGTTTTTTGCCTGGACTGGTACAGACTTTGACCTTTACATATCTTATAAGGCTTGATAGTCTTAAGCTGCTGGATTGTGTTGGAAGGTTATTGTGTTTACTTTTCTTGCTCCTTGCCGGCAAATGGATTTTTTCTTCTTATTTTTGACTGGCTTTGTTTTTTATTTGAGTCCTTTGGGTTTGAGTAGCTGCTGTCTTGAAAAATCCTTTTGTTACTTTTCGTACATTTTGTTGGTACTTTATTGTGCTTTATTTCAGTGGAGTCCCGCTTCTATAGCGCAGAATTTACTAGACTCACTGCTGGTCCTACATATGTTATTTTCTTAAGCTACATTGCGTAAAGTATTGGCATATGTTGCATATATAGAGAATTTTTTTTTTTTTTCTTGAACTTTTTTTTAACTGTTTTCTTTGCATCAAATTTAACCCTTTTCCGTTCATTTACTTGATTCTTTTGTTTTTTTATTTTCTTTTGTTTTGTTTTATTTTGTTTTTGCTACTTTTAAATTTATAAGCAGTTGTGTTTATTCCTACGCTGTTTCTGCCGTCTGTCAGCATTGGTTCTTCAAATCCTAACCCTTTGCTAAGTATTAAGCGTAGTTTTTTGAAGTCGCACAACTGACGCAGAATTGATATGTGCGTCTTTTTTCGGTTGGGTTGCCTTTTTATGGGCTTGGCTTAATAAGTTTTTTGTATGGCTAACGATCGTCGGTCTCACGTTTTTGCAGCTATTATATACATATTCGAAAACGTTTTGTAGCAATTTTTACAGTGTTTTCGGTGTTTTTTTATTTTTTCGTGTGCCTTATTAACCCTTTTACACTTGTCTGACTGACCATCAAAACCCAACCCAATAATTATATTTTTTTTCTCGAGTTATACAGTGTTATTGTACTCTCTTGGGAGAGCAAAGAAATAAGTTCCTAAGCATTTGTTTTTTGTTTTTATTGGATTTTCTAGTCAAAAATTTGCTTAATAGGGCGAATATTGTCCGATAGTGTTTTTGTTTTTCTCAAACGAATGAATGATTTCTGACATAAAAATGTATTTCTATATTTTTAAAGCTATGAAAGAGTCTAGATAAATGTTTAAGGTGAGGTGCTGTGTATATTTTCCCACAGGGAAATCTTTTCAACTTTGGAAAAGGAAAAGTTAAAGAAATATAAAACAGAAGTTCTTTAAGTCCGACTACGGCGAAGCGAGAGAAGCGATATATGTGTTTGACCGGTATGTATGTATATGTCTGTTCCACTCTCACTTCTGAACTACTTATATTAATTTGACAAATGAGGTAACGTTGGAAGCATTTTGATCGTCCGCTGGTTATAGGCTATGTGACGCCGCATTAAATTTTATACAGCAACATACAGAGCATAGGTAGAGAGCAAAAATAAAAAAAAAATCAAAAAACTTCGATGGCGACAGAAAAAAACCAAAACAACAACTTGTGAACACTGAGTAAATAAAGTCGTTGAAAAAAGTATTTTTTCTAAAATTTGTATTTGGAGCTAAGAAAGCGAATGGTGAAAAAAGGCCGCTCCCAAGTAATTTGGAAGTTAAAGAGGTCCAAAATTGGAAAAATACTAAACATTATGGGTCTGTGATTAGGTGTATGCAACGGACAGACATCACTTCCAGGTTGGCCATAGAATGTCTTACAAAACTCAATAGGTGCGCCCAGACGAATGAGCTCACCCTTATGTGGGTGAGAGGACACTCTGGCATAGAACAGAATGAAGAAGCTGATTCTTTAGCAAGAGCAGGATCAGCAGAAGAATTCTGTGGACCAGAACCACGTATCGCCATAGGCGACAATATGGTGGCAGGCCTTATTAAACAATGGACGGACTCGGAACACAGTAAAAGGTGGGAAGAAGCTGTTAACTGCAGGCAATCAAAGGCGGCCGTGAAGTGGTCTCGTAGTGAGGCAGCAAAAGTTATCTGATACAATCGAAGGACTTTAAGCTGGCTTACTGCACTGGTCACAGGACACGGTCCCTTCATGTACCATCTCGGGAAGATGACTCTGACCGAGGACGATGCGTGTAGGTTATGCCTAGAGGAGCCGGAAACAGCAGCACACATTCTGTGCCAGTGTCCGGCGCTGGCAAGCATAAGATTGACCACTCTGGGACGCCCATTTATTGGCGAAGCCGAGATTGGTCAACTAACCTATAAGGATATGCTTGAGGTGACAAAGGATGCTTACACGAGGAGCATGCTCACGTACGAGTACTCCGAGCAGTAGTACCCTTTGTCCAATGGGGGACGAAAAGGGACCCACTGTGGTCTGCTTCGGCAAATCCCCAACTTATTATATATATTATTATATAAACATTATGGGTGTTAAAAGAAAGGTTTTGCTATTGCCTATTCATCAAGCTCTTAACCATTAAATTTCATTCATATTTTTTGAGGATATAAGTCTTTTTGTACTGAAAACACTTGATGCATCGATATTTTTGATAATTTGACATATGAATTGAGAATCAGAATATTTTAATTTTTAAAACTTTAAAAAAATGTACTAGTTTTTTCAACTTTGGGCCTCTTACTTTTCCAGAGTTGGACTTAGAAGCCCTAAATACATATATTCCATTAAAAAAGTTGATAAGATGTTAATTTCTACTCTCTTTGAAATATGCCAAAGTTGCAAGTAGCATTTTACTATCTGACGAAAACGTAGCATCATGTCCTTGTAAACAGATAAATAAACTAGAATCTTCATTTAAAAGACCATTTTGTAATGATTTTATATAGAAAATTTTTTATTGTTTTTATGTGTTTTATTATTTTTTATGATTTTTAATTTTATATGTTTTATGTTAGTTTCTTATGGCTGAAACTTAGCCATATTATTATTAAGAAGAATGAAAATTGCCTTTTTTAAATACGAAACACGATATAAAAATAAAATCTAAAGATTGCACTTTGATTTTTAAGAGTGATGCGCAGTCAATAAATGCCAATAAAAGACTTGCCAACACTTGTGTGTGCTGCAGGAAAATACTATAATGACCGCATTCAGCGCAGACAACAGTTGGCAACTGTTGTGTAAAAATTCGCTGAATGGTACAAATTTGGTAGCGCTAACTAAAACTGATAAATTAGCGAACGCCTTTTAATCGAGCGAACAAATTTTATGCTACATGAACACAACTGTTTTCTTAACTGTCAGATGCTGTTACTGACGTTGTTAAATTAATAAACGCAGAAAAAACGCAGCAAATTTAAGTGAGAAACCTTTGCAATTGAATAAAATTTACATAAAAATTAAATTGAATCTAACTTCTGACGTGTAGAGTAGCAACACATTCAGAGGAAAACATTGCCTGCATTCAGCGGAAAGAACTGTTCCACAACTTTCGGGCTGAATGGTATGCTCTCACAGAACATGTTCCTTGAGATGTCACAATTTATATAGCGAAAATATTTTATGCTACTTCGCTACTTAAACACTTTTTCGGCTAGAATGCGGCCATTGTGAACTAAGGTAGAGCTACCATTACAATTCACAACAGTTGTCCGCGCTGAATGCGGCCAATGAATAACAGCACCGTCGATGGTCAACGACGCGAGCAAAGTAAAAACAATGGCCTCATTCAGCGCAGACAACAGTTGGCAACTGTTGTGTAAAAATTCGCTGAATGGTACAAATTTGGTAGCGCTAACTAAAACTGATAAAGTAGCGAACGCCTTTTAATCGAGCGAACAAATTCTATGCTACATGAACACAACTGTTTGTTTAACTGTCACATGCTGTTACTGACTCTGTTAAATTAATAAACGCAGAAAGAACGCAGCAAATTTAAGTGAGAAACCTTTGCAATTGAATTAAATTTACATAAAAATTAAATTGAATCTAACTTCTGACGTGTAGAGTAGCAACACATTCAGAGAAAAACATCGTGAACTAAGGTAGCGCTACCATTACAGTTCACAACAGTTGTCTGCGCTGAATGCGGCCAATGTCATACACATTTTTTTTATTCTGTCGCAGCGCAATGCTTTGATTAAGTGAATTCTCGGAATTAAAACACACACGAAAATATCGAAGTTGTTGCAATTGAGTAAATCGAGCTAGGCGATTTACATCTATGATATAGAGGACATAAAGTCAAAAACAAAAAAAATTTTTTAGTGACATAAACAAATGAGGTATCGTTAGAAGTGTTTTGATCGGCCGCTGAAGAAAAGTTAGGCTACGTCACATATGTTTAATATGGCGCCCTCTAGAGGACAACAAGTCAACTAAACCCCTAACTTTTAAACTACCTTAACTGCTAAACCACTAATCATAATTTGACAAAATAGGTACGTTAGAAGCGTTTAGACCATCCGCTGGCTATAAGTCATGTGAAGTCACATAAAAATAAATATTGCGCCCTCTAGAGGTCAGAAAGTCTACTAAACCTCTAACTTCTAAACTACTTATCGGAAATGTGCAATTGAGGTATCGTTGGAAACGTTTTGATCGTCTTCTAGGTATATGCTATGTTACGTCACACACAATTTAATATAGCGCCTTCTAGATTACAGAAAGTCAGCTATGCTCCTAACTTCTAAACTACTTATCATAATTTCACAACTAAGGTATCGTTGGCAGCATACAAATGAGGTATCGTTGGAAGCGTTTTCCTCGTTCGCTGGTTAAAGCCTATGTGACGTAACATTAAATTTCATATGGCGCCTTCTAGAGGACAGAAAGTCTACTAAACCCCTAACTTCTAAACTACTTATTAGAATTTAACAAATGAGGTATCGTTGACGTCACATTAAATTGAATATGGCGTCCTCTAGAGGTCAGAGAGTTAACTAAACCCCTATCTTCTAAATTACTTATCATTATTTGACAAATGAAGTATAGGTTAAAGTGTTTCCTCGTCCATTGCTTATAGGATTTGTGATGTCACATTTAATGGAATGGAGAATTTTTTTTAAGTGACATAATAAACATCTTTGTTTATAATTTGATTATCAAACAATTGATTACTAGTTAGTACTATCGATTATATAAAAATGATATCCCCAAAGCAATTTAAAGAAAAAATAAGTTCAAGAAACTAAAACCCGACTACTAAAAAGCAGGCTCTAAAATGCATGAAACAAAAAATATTTTCACCTGAAATTTTTATGTACAAACTATTCAATATGTTTTGTTTATTTAATAAAAAATTTACAAAACTTCTATTTTATTGTGAATAATACTAATTTATAGTGATGACCCTAACAAAACAATACATTTTAAAAGTAGGAAGCGATCAAAAGCTTTAGGGCAAAGTGTATTATACATCTAGAGGGCTACATGTGATAATATATATGAGGTGGCATACTGCCATAGAGATCTTCTGAACATCACCAGTGATGTGCGGCGTAGACAACTTGATGTAAACAATACTATTGTCGACGGTGTCGACAATGTCGTGTAGACAATTGATTTTAACGACATGTAGATAATTAATGTCAGAGGCTGCATGTTTACTATGGTATTTTATTAAATTGAATCCAAGTTCGGAGTATTCTTTATTTTTACACATTCCGGACATGCTTTTTGTTTGTTCAATTTGTTAAATAAACGAATTTTTCAAAGGACTTTAAGAATCAGCACAATCTAACAAGAACTTGCATTTTCGCAGTGTTGCATTTTGTTGACATTGCTTACACAATTGTCGACATTGTCTACATTGTGTACGTCATCGACCATTCTCTACATTATCGGCACCAAAACGTCGACAATTAAAGACGACGCGTCGAGGAACATCACTGAACATCACTATAAATTGGTATTATATACAAAAAAATATAAGTTGTGTTAGTTGTTTTTTTAATAGACAAAAAATGTGTAATAGTTTGTACATCACAATTTCAGGTGAAAATATTTTCTTGTTTCTTGTTTGTTTGTATTATTTTTTTTATGAATAAGGCCGCTTTCATAGTGGAATCTTTTTTGTGAGCCGAGGTTAACTGAAACTCAAAAACTCATTGGGGCAAAGAGATTCAGGACTTGCGTTCGTTATTGCTCCAATATGTTTTTCGGCTCACGGCTTTACAATGGATCCAGATCCTTTGTTTTTGGAGCTAAACTATTGATTCTAGTTCCAACGAGAATGACTGATGCTTAAAGCATGTGGTGCAACCTTTAATCGGACATTTTTTTTAAAGTTTTTATTACAACTAATCGCGAAAAAGTGGTTTTGAGATAATCGCATTTAAAGCTTTGGTAAGTGTTTTCGGTGTAGTAAAACTTAGTTACAATTGAGTTGAGAGATTATTCCGATGCATTTGTGTGTTGGTAACTATCACGAAGAAAAATTTCATCCAAATCGGATGACTGTTTTCCGCGAAATTAGGTGTGCACGAAGATGTGGTTTTCAATAAAGTCATAAAAAATTATTAGTTAAGATTATTACAAAAAAGATTTTCTGAAGAAATTGCAAATAGTTGTTAAAATTATTGTTTTTATTTATTTTTAAAGTAAATTATTAGGGAAGTTTTAAAATTAGAAAACATTTTTTAATACGCTTTTTTTAAATCCTACCGTTTATATATAAGTATATATTTGTGGGTTAAAAAAAACCGGGAAAAAAAAAATTTAGCAAAACAACCCATAAATATTTTGCAAATATTTTTCCTTATAATTTTTTTACATGAACACATAATTAATTAATTTTTATTTATTACTAGCTGAAACCCGGCGCGTTGCTGCCACTCTCCCTATTCAAACGCCCATAAAATATTATCAGTTAAACAGCATGTCTAAATTGAGGTCAAATACTGAATTCTGAGACTGTGCGACCTATATCCACAAAGCTATTCGATATAACAAATTTGGGTTGTATAGGAAGTGCCACTCCCTCTTCATCACCGCTAATAGAATGTAATCAATTAAACTGGATGTCTACATGGAGGTCGAATACCGAATTCCAAAACTGTGCGACCTTGAACTCCAAAGCTATTCGATATCACAAATATTCGTTGTATGGGAGGTGCCACTCCCCCTTGATCAACGCTCATAAAATGTAATCAATGAAACTGCATGTGTACATTGAGGTCCAATACTGAATTCCAAAGCTGTGAGACCTATAACCCCAATGCTATTTGATATCTCTAATTTGGGTTAAATAGGAGGTTTCACGCCCCCTTGTCGTACGCCCATAAAATGTAATTAATGAAACTGCATGTATAAATTGGGGCCGAATACTGAATTCTGACGCTGATATTCAATATCGCAAATTTACGTTAAATGGGAGGTGCCACGCCCCTCTTACCAATGAACATACATTGAATCAATGAAACTGCATGTGTATATTGAGGTCGAATACTGAATTTCGGCGTTGTACGACTTATAACTCTAAAACTATTTGATAGCACAAAGTTGGGTTGTATGGGAAGTGCCACTCCCCTTTGCCCTACGACGACATAATGTAAGTATTGAAAATGCATGTATAAATTTAGGTCGAATACCGAATTCTTACGCTGTCAACCTATAACTTCAAAGCAATACGATATCGCAAATTTGGGTTGTAAGGGAGATGTCACGCCTCCCTGTCCAACGCCCATAAAATAAAACCATTGAAACTGCATGTGTAAATTGAGGTCAAAAACTGAATTCCAAGGATGAATTCCTATAACTTCAAAGCTATTCGATATCACAAATTTGGGTTGTATCGGAGGTGCCCCTCCCCCTTGTCCACTCCCATAAAATTTCATCACAGAAACGGTACGTCTAAATTGTGGTCGAATACCGAATTTCTAAGCTGTGCGACCCATAACTCTAACTAAAGCTATTCGATAACAACAATTTTTTATTTATATGTGGGAGGTAAAAGGGGGTGTGGCATTGCCCCTTAAAGCATCTCGTACTCAAAGCAAATCGTACTTACAAAATTTGAGCTCAATCGGACCAATGGTTTCGAAGTATTTTGATATTTTCTTAAAAGTAAGCGTAGATGAAGTGTGACCACGCCCATTTTTTTCAAAGTTAATTATAGTTATCATACGAACTTATTTACCAAATTTTAATTTAATACGACCAAAACCGTCTTAAATACAGCATTTTTATTGATTTGTGGGCAACAAAAGGGGGTGTGGCACAAAACGTGCAAAGATACACACATGCAATTTCTTATGTGCACCCTCCACCAGACCCCAATCACCCCTGAAAATTTCATTAAAATCGGGCAAGCCGTCTAGGAGGAGTATGCGAACAGGAAGTTTTGCCACTTAATTTTATATATATACATATCAAAACAGTGGGCGCAAAAGTGGGCGTGGTCAATTTTTCTTTCAGTAAACACTTAAATTTTATTACTACGAACATTTGAAAAAAATTATCCATATCGGTCCAGCCGTTTTCCGATTTTAAATAAATCAAAAAAAGTGGGCGCAAAAGTGGGCGTGGTCAATTACGTGGACTAAAACGAACATTTTAAAAAAGAAATTATCCCAATCCCGCCCATATTTGCAGTAAAGCTCAGAACGCGTACATTAAACTGACGTACCAAATTTTGTTCAAATACCTATAAGAGGAGCAGAAATAATGGATTTTTAATCTGCGATTTGTATGGGAGGTACCACGCCCCTTTGTCGAATTAAGTTTTTTTTCTATATAAACCATCTACTAAAAATTTCGAATTGAATAAAAAAAAAATCAGCCTAATCGGTTCAGCCGTTCTCCCGTGATGGCATTTCATAGATGGACCGTTTTATTTTTATATATATAGATTTATTAATGCATGTAAGTTCACTAAGAACTATGTTACAAAAGTACAAAGTAGGACAAATTACACATATTTAATACATACTTATATTTTATATGAGCAGTTTATTTTGAAGGTGGGTCAAGTCCATTTTTGTGAAAAAATAGAGATAGTGATGACAATATGTAAAAATTAATGTGATCTTTCTATCTGTAAAAAATCTATAGTAAAGAAAAACAGATTGCCTAATTTTTGGTGGAATAAAATTTTAGGTATTAACGGTGTTGAAAATATGTTAATTTTGAAAGTGGTGCAAGTCCATCTTATGTTCAAAATATTTGACCGAATATATTACGACACTGTGGTTAAACATATTGGTACAAAGAAATAAATATGTTTAAAATTTTTAAATCAATAACTTTATTCATTAGTTCAGCTTTGCTTTATTGAAAGAAAATATTTGTTGAAAAAAATAATAACATTTGCCAAAATTTCTGTTAACTTTAAAACACTCTCTAGAAATAATAATAAAAAATTTTTAAGTGTTTTAACTGAAAATAGCCTTTCAGAAAGGTCAAAAAAAATTATCAAAAATTTTACTTCGACATTCATGTTAACATTCATTCATAAGTGCAATTACAGTGAAAGTACCCAAAATGTTAGTCTATAAATTTTACATAAAAATTGTTCAATCAGTTTTCTCCTAAGCACACTATTTTAGCAGTTTTAAGCAAATTTTGTTCCTAGTTTTTTATAAAAAATTTGTCGGTAAATTTTTAAGCGACTTGCTTTTTCCTACTAGAAGAATACCGTTTTTTTGCAAATCTCACTTGTAATCCGTTTTCTATTTGGCAATACTCGGGGAGTGAAAAAAGATATGGTTACAGAAAGGTGCTCTACTATATATATATACTTCAGATGTATAAAATATGTATAATTTCTTATTCTGTATTATGATAAAAATAAAAATTAATATTTTTTATGTTCTTTTTTTCCACTGTAATATTGAAAAACAGTTTTATTAGTTCTATTTCACTTCTCAATGTTGATTTTGCTATTAAAAAAACTCTGATAAAAATAAAATGTTATACTATTTATTGACGATAACAATAATTCATTCATTTTGAAGGTGAGGCAAGCCCATTTAGATACAAAAAATCTTATTTTTTTTAGCCAGCACTATTAATAAACCTACATTATCTAACACCACAAAACACAAAAAATATGTGTACTAGTGCTTAGCAGTATTTTTGAATATGTTTAAATTAATACCTTTAAAGATCTCGTAATATCAAAAAATGGAATTATCCCACTTTGAAAATAAACTGCTCTTATGAAAAAAGGTTGATCATCAAAAATGTGCGTATGACATGATTTTGAGCAAGACTTATCTACATAAAAAAATTCCAAAAAAACTACTCAGTAGAGTTGCTTGAAATTTGTACAAGATGTTCGCAATACTATATTAGTTGATATAAAATAAAAAACAAATTTGCGAAAAAAATTTCAAAGGTAAAAGATGGCCTTAATTTTACGACGATGGTAATAGTCAACAATGTTGAGACTAAAAGTGTCTTATTTTACCCATTTTTTCTTAATTGTATCAAATTTTGTTGATTAAAAAAGAAAAGAAAACTGAAAAGAGTGTTTATTTAACACATCTTTTAATACTATAAAACTTTTTTGACCTATTTGAGTTTTGAAAACATTTTTTGTTTACCCATTACACATTTATTTATACAACAAGAAAAATAAAAAGCAAGAGTAGAAAAGTATAAAGGTATATTGTATATTTATTTAAGATTGTTAAAAACCCCCTAACTCAATTTTTATTAAAAAAGTAAGTTTCTCAAATTTTTTTTTATATAATATATATATTTAATGTACAGTCTCAAAATCAAAACCAAGAAGAAATATTTGTACAAAAAATGTTAAATCTCTTATGTTAACTCTTTTGCACTCCAGAAACTTCAAATAATCACTATTTAAAGCAATAAACAGAAAAACCCTAACATACTTTAAAAATAAAGAGCTGATACTCGTAATAAAAACAAATGAAACAACAATAATCAACCCAAAACACCAAAATCAAAAATAATTTTGAAATCAGCAAACAACGGACAAGCAAAAACAAAATCAACATAAACAAAAATATTGAAATGCAAATTGTGTGCACACACATTTCTACCACTCCATACACTCCATACACTTTATACACTCCACGCAAGTCCGTACATTTAATTCCTATATTTTTTTTTCGTATAGTTTACTTCCTTCGATGAGTTGTTTTTGTCGTTGAAGCATACACAAACACCTTTTTTTTCAGACAACGCTAACAAGTAAAAGCTTTGGTCAAGTAAAGCCAAAGCAAGCCAAAAGAAACGGCTTTATACACTCTTTCCTGCGATAACAACGTATCCAGCTTCAACGTACATATTGTTGTTATGGTATGAATTCTTTTTAATTTTTTCCTTTTTTATTGTTCATGGTTGTTGAACGGAGTCTTTTTTTTTCCATTGTATGTATGCATATTTTATTTTTGCTTTTTATACTGAACTCTTTTTTAATATTAGTGGCATTAAAAAGAAAAATGCTAAATCTCCGAAAAGTAGTAACAAACCTCCAGCAGGACCTTATGAGTCCTCTAAACTACTGTATTTTGCAGAGATTAAACTTAGTACATTTTTTAGGTTAGGGTTTTTCCGTTGGAGTACTAATTTAAATCTGCGTTGCCAATTGGAAAATAAATTAAAGTGGAACGTAAAGTATGGAAAATGTTTTGGGACTAGAAATATGTTTTTAAAACGTTAATAAAAATATGTGAGACTTTGTTTAACTTCATCAAAAATCTACGGGTCATATACAATGCTGAATTACAAGAAATGTGCTGTATCACAAAAGTAAATTTCTGTAAATGAAGTAAAAGAGAAACCTCGAGACTAGTGAGACTTGTAATAATTTCCACCAAGATAAAGTCATGACAAGACTTTTAGTCCAAAGATACTGGGAGCCCTATCGAAGGGAAACATTTAACAAAACGGTAAGGTTTGAAAATTAGCTCAAATCGAATAAGAAAAACAGCTTTTTACAAGCAAAGCTACATTATCAATGCGTACAATCTTCTCTAAAGCTTGAAAAAATAGATAAATAAATACTTATTTTCGACGTAATGCTTTGATTTTTAAAATAGATTAGAACTAAATGAAAAATAAAAGGTAGGTTATCTGCATGACTCCGTTATATTGTCTCCATGCTATAACACTACTCTACAAAATGGAAAAAAAAAATTTGCTCCAAGCAAGGCAATAAGTTTTTCTAAAGGACTTTCATAATCTGATTCCAAAACTGAACACTATTTTAAAATCGACGGAGCCGTTTTTGAGTATTTTGCAAATTAAATTTTCGCAGTTCTTACAAATGATCTGAATGATGATCTTGCTTTTGCTGCTCTAGTATTTGATACAGTCGACCAATTTTAATAATTTGTACTTGTTTGTTTAAAAAAAATTTGTGCTCTTTTCTCGTCTTGTCAATTTCATCGGACTTGTTCTTTCAGCGCAAAAAGCAAAACTACACCCTGCACACCAAATGTTAGAAATATCCTTATTTATATATATCTTTCTATATGCTCCAAAGCTATATATATATATATTTTATTTTAGATGGTGTATTTGAGAACTGTTTAAGAGAAATTTCGTATAAATCTGACAAAAAATTAATTTTTTAAAAATATTTTGGTAAATTTTCTCATATTCCATATATTTTGAATTTTTGAAAATAGGAGAAAATTGGGTTTCTTTTTATTATTATTATTATTATATGATACAGTGGTTTTTTCGTGAAGAATATGTTGCAATATATCTTAATGTTCAGAAATGGTTGATAGAAGTATTGCTTCTTATATGAGAATTATAACATCTTCTCGTATCAGAAACCAGCAATAATCGCCCATCATCTCGACATCCCAAAATCGTTGATAATGCATTTCAATTGCCGTCATATCTTGGTGGAATCACTCACCGTGCTCGTCGCTCTCCGCACCCTATTTTTCCGGAAAAAACTGAGGTATGAGTGGAGAAAATGTATTTTCAATGACATATTGACGTCTGTTGATTAAAACAATAAGTTTTTCATTAGAAACTACACTTTATATGTTATAAAGAGCTCTAATAGATCGAATAACTTACTTATTTTTTCATATTAACACACGAACTTTAAACCGTTTTTAATTTAAAAAAAACTAAGAGGGGTCATACACGAATAGACTGCGCATGAAAATATTGCTGAAACTGAAAACTAGTGACAATTGAAATAACATCAATTTCAAGATATATTATAAACTCTCAGCCATGGGAGTAAAATATCAAACACAGGAAATGACAATGAGCAATGCTGCTTCTGCACTAAAAACAAAATAAAAGGGCGTTTTTTTAATGCCACAAATTATTTACGGCATAATTTTACTTTAGAGTCCGAACCGTAATATTTTTTTCTTGATTTTATTAAATGTATTTGGGCCTCCTAAGCCTAATACTTTTCCCACTGTAAAAAGGGCTTTTGTTTTAATTAAAAAAAAAAAAAGTAAAAACAAGCCCAATTTTTGACTATTTTCAAAAATTCAAAATTAATGGAATATGAGAAAATTTACTAAAACATTTTTAAAAACTTAAGTTTTTTGTCGGATTTATACGAAATATATCTTAAACAGTTTTCAAATATTCCATATACCTTCAAAAAATAGAAAAATAAATGTTAATATGGATTTTTTTCTAACATTTTTTGCATAAATTCAAGGTGAGCAGGGTGTAGTTTTGCTTCTTGCGCCGAAATTACCAGTCCAATTAAATTTAGACTTATCAACTAAAGAAGGGCACAGGTTTTTTTCTAGACATCGGCATAAGATTCATTAAAATCAGACTATTATATCACATGCTAGCGCTGTGCACCTTTATGCAAAAACTGCAAAAATTAAATTTGCAAATAATTTAAACTCGGCTCCGTCGATTTAAAAATAGTTGCGATTTTTGGAATCAGCGGGTCAAAGTCCTTTGAAAGAAGATATTAAAAAGCTTCGAGCAAAATGGCTGCAGAGTAGTGTAGTTGATTAAAAGGTCTTAAGCTTATGAGGTACCTACCCTCCTAAATCTTACAAAATTAGGAGAGTTATAAAGCGTTTTGTATTAAGGACTTGACAACTTTTTTTTTTAATAAAACGCAAACCATTTGAGATATTTCAAAAACTTTATTATCGGCTTGAAATACAATCAAAACATTTATGAATGGAACTCGACTTCGTTCATATGGCCACCGCGGGCACATATGCAGCGTTCGATTCGTTGGACCCAATTTTCGATGAATCGGCCACACATTTCGGCCGAAACGGCTGCTATTTCGCATTAAATGTTGGCTCTGAGCTCTTCCAACGTCGTCGGCTTGTTGGCATAGACCAAAGACTTGACGTAGCCTCAAAGAAAATAGTCTATAGGCGTTAAATCACACGAACGAGGCGGCCAATCGACTGGCTTATTTCTTGAGATCGTTTTCTACGGACAGCGCAGCCTGAACGGCAGCGATATTTTCGACACTTCGACCAAGCCGTTGTCTCACTGGTATGGCAACATCACACAACGAATATGCAGACTCAAACTTTTGCACTAAACTTGTTATTGTCTGTTTACTTGGGCGAGAATTACCACCGAAAATTGGAGTTAACGATCTTAAAGTTACGATCAAGATATATTTGATATATTTTACTACCGATTCTGAATTTCGGTAGTACATTTTTATAATTTACAGACGTTGTTCGTTCGTGTACTTTACCATGATGAAAATGTTGAGTTCAATGATTGGTGAAAAGGTGCGTTCAGAAATTTATTTCAAAGGGTTTTAATTCCTATTGGAAAACCCTTTATAGAGACAAGTCAATTTAAATTTTTTTTTCATAAAAATATATTGGTATTTCAGCCGTTGAAAGACTTTTACCGAGCTTCTATTGATCAAATGTGTTGTGCGTGTTATTTAATGTTTGGACACAAATGATGGAGAACTGTACCTTAAGACTCGTAAGCCGACTCAGAACGGCTTATGTGCTAGAAATATTAATACAATTAAAAAAATATTATGTCTGAACTTGGGTTTGATCCACGGTTCTTTAGCTTATGGGCCACACAATCTATAAGTAGGCTTCGACCGCCATAAATAAAACTATTACTTAAGCCAAAACTCAAGCAATAAATTCTTATTTCATCTATTTTGGGTCTGTAAAAATCTAGATAGGGTTTTTGCTTCAAATACTTTCTGTTGACAATTTTTTTCATGAAACTCAAAGAAAGCTTTAACATCATCAGGCTTTAAAAAACTATAGTAAAGATTTGTGTTCCAAACACATATATTTTCAACAAAAACTCCATTAAATAACTTCAGCTCATTTCCAATTTGCTTCAAACAAATAAACTCTGGCAACAAACACACATTTAACCACATCTATATTAAGCCAAACTATTTTAACTTTCATATAAAATTAACCCCAGTAGAGCTTTTGTTTTGCCACATTTTCTATAAAGTTTTTAATTATGCATAAAGTGCATTCAAAACTCAAATTCAAATGCGTTACTCAAAACTTTTTCAATGCTCAACTCGACGCTGGCAAACTATACATGCATATATAACTCTATGTATATTCAGCGAGTGCAGAACCTATTTTGGTTCCTATAAAACCCATTCCATACCATCATCATCATCAGAGGATTTTTGATTCCGAATCCAGTGCAAACTAACAAATAACAACTTTTCGTTCCCCTCAACTAATGACCTAGTTTTGTATACTTCAATAATTTTCGAGGCGTGCAAATAGGATACTACGCATGGAGCAGTAAAGCACCCCATCTCAACCTTCACCGTTTAGTATGAGAAAAAACTTTGCCATAATGCTTTATTGCATTTTCGACGAATGGCCAAAAATGTTTGCACTGTGCAACGATATGTTGCAAAAATATTTGTTATAAATTCAAAAATATGACCTCTTAACCTACGTAATAGCTATACGTGTAGGTGGCCAACAACATATGCAGAGCCAAACTAAGTTATGGCAGGCCAATAGGTAGAGAAGCGAAAAGCAAAATAACAAAGTTGCAAACTGTCGATACGAAAACTTCAAATCTATGAACAAACAACTCGTATTTGCTGGAAGAAGCAAAGCCAAAGTTGACGGGAGCTGAAAGGTGGTGGTAGCTGCAAAAAAGAGCCAACTTTTGCAAAAGGATGTCGATGAAATCAAATACTTTTGGGCAGCAAGCAGCAGGAACAGCAAAAATAGTCACAGCAGTTCGACTCGCTGCAAATCTAGGAAAGACATCGATAAGCTTTATACAGCAAAACGATCAATATTCTATACACATGGGAATGACCAAGAATGAATGTTTTGAAATTGCTTTTCTTATGGGTTTTTCTTTTACTTTAGTTGCTGTTTCTGTTGTTGATGTAGTTGTTGTTACTGTTGTTATTGTTACTGTTGCTAGTAGCAGTATAGCAAAGCATAGGGAATATGGTATCATTGGGTACCACCATCGCCAACTACCTAAAAGTATACTTCAAGGATTCTGTTCTAAGAATAGCTAAGATAAACGAAAAATAACGCAACGATTTCGAGGAAACACATGAAAAGGAAGTCAAAAACAAACTTATATTACATTATTTTCCCGAATATGAAACTAAAACAAGTAAAGCCATAAAAATAAGGACTATTAATGAAATAACAGATAAGTTGAGACAGTAAAAAAAACAAGTGCAAATCAATGGCAACGATATATATAATACAGAAATAAACCAAAAAATTTAATAAAACAAACGTTATAGAGAAATAAAAATATAAAATGAGAGGTTTACAACTTAAGAATAGTAATGTGCTCATAAAATGAAAATAAACAGCGCCCACATATTACCACAAAAGAAACAAAATAGCTTGAGATAATATCAAGAAAGAAAACTTCAAAAAATTATAAGAACACTTCAGAAAATCAATATTTATGTATTATTAAAGTAAAGTTAATAAACATTGTCCAATTTTATAGAAATAACTCATAACAAGAAAAACCATCAGCAAAGTTTGAAATATTTAAATTTTTAGATATGTAAAATATATATAGGGTGCGTTAAGTTCACGAAAGTGTTAGGTTATAAACGGAAACGTGTTCATAAAATAATAACCAACACTGCAAAAAGAAATTTGCTACATATATTTGACGAGAAACTAAAGTATTTTATTTTATTATTAGCAGGCAAAATTACAGCTTTTGATGTTACAATTTCAAAAAGTTTTTTGCAATAGGGTGGACCCTAAATATGTGTTTTATGTTTTATATTTTTTATAGAAGCGCTGATTTCAAATGTAATGTTAGCATTTAAAAACATTTTTTTTTCACTAAGGTGGACCCAAAAATATGTTTTTGTTATAAGCTCTGTGTATATGTGTTAGCAGAGTGAAGGGTCACTGATTTCGAGGCTTAAGGTAAAAATTAAAAAGTGTTTTGAGCACTAGAGTGACCCTTGAAAATGCGTTTTTTTGTTTATTCTTTTTTTATATTGTTGGCAGTGTTAAAAGGTCGCTGAATTCAAAAATGTTTTTTGGCACTAGGGTGAATCCTAAAAATGTGTTTTTTGCTTTGTACTCTTTGTGTGTGTGCTGTCAGTATTAAGGGGTCGCTGAATTCGAATCTTATGTTAGAATCTAAAAAAATTTTTGACACTAGTGTGGTCCCTAAAATGTGGTTTTTTTTACACTCTTTGTAGATGCGCTGGTCGCTGATTTTGAATATTATGTAAGACACTAGGGTGTAACCAAAATAAATTTTTTTTTATATACTCCTAAGTAAGTCCAGTTTTCAATCAAACTTTTTAATCAATTAAAGCGAGGTGCATGATGAATGTTTAATGCTCAACGCCTTGTTACGTCATGCAACAAACATCGCTTTCAACGGTTACTGCCTATTTTATTTAAAAAGAATTTTTAATAAGAACCTTTATTTTTAAAAAATAAATATTTTTTTCTTTAAAAATTAAAATAAACTTCTGAGGCATCAATCAAGCCTTGAAAAATTATATAAAATTAAAAATATTTCGTATTAATTTCGATTTTATTTCGAATTACTTTCAGAGTTGAATAAAAAGCGTAAGGAACTTCGTTCCTGACGGTGCATTATGTGTAAAATATTAACTTTTTTTGCCAAAATCTCAAAAAGACCACATTTTTATTGAAATCTGGGGCATTATATAGCAGAAAATTTAACAATTATGAAACTTTACCACGCCCCATTTCTATAAGTAAATAATTTTACACAAATTTTGTGATATGCATGTATGCATATTAAAATTAAAAATATATTTAAAGATAAAGTAAGTTAACTCAAGAAATTCAATAAGAAAAAAGCTTTATCACAAAAAATTATAAATAATACTCATTCTTGACTTTCTAGTTGTTAAGCATAACTAAATCTAAATATATGTAACTTATGAAGTTACTATTTTAATCTTCACTGTCATTGGTATCTTATTCCGAGTCGATGTCTGTGCTAGTATAAAGATTTGAATTTTCAGTGGTGTAGATATGTAGATGTAGTGATGTAGATATGTCTTCGGCAGCTTCAAAGTGTAGTCCTTTGCTTTATGCGTTTCTTAAGGCCAATGCTAGATATAAAAGGATTTGAAGTATCTAAGGCTCTAGTAAAAACATCTGTTAAATTATCTACTCGACTTTTTTCCTTGCGTGATAAAGCCGATCTGCATTGCACAATTCATGCCTCGATTCTGCAGTATCTTTTCCAAAAACTCCCACTGTAAGATTATTTTCCATTATTTGGTTCGAATGAATCAACATTTTATGGACAGTGGGAGTCATTGGTAGCCACGGATTTTTTTAAATAATTATGTCGGCTGTATAGTTACAATATTGTTGAAATTTTTCCAAATTTAGCGCAAGTGTACACGATAAACATATCAGGATGTCTTTAAAATTACATTTTAAGGCAACACCACAAATTTCTCAACATACGATGTACTGTTCAAAAGCACGTCTAAAATTACATCGAAATTGTTTCAGGGCAGTAGAGAAATGCAGATGAAATAAGCGTATTTTTTAAAGAATTCAATACTTTAACAAAAAATGTTTGTCTTACTCGTATGTAGTGAATTTTGATGGAATTTGTTTATTGATTTCTAAATTTTTTTCGAACTCTGTTGCAATTGACTAATGTTATTGAAAACACTTTTTTTAATTACTATTAACACATTTTGCTATCTCGAAATTTTTTTTCAATTGTAAATATACTAAAAAATATTTGCTTTGAACTATCACGTACACTTGCTGCTTAGAAAAGGCAAAATAAATCTTAGGGTTAATTGTTCAGTGAGAGCTTATATACCGTTATTACATTTATTTTTAAAAATTACATTAACGTTTTAAATTACATTAGTATATGTATAATTTAAAAGTATATCAAAAGTTGAAAAGTAATATAATTTGTAGGAATTTAAAGCTAAGAAAAAGCTAAGAATTATATTAATATTAAAACTCTTATACTTTTCAACATCCCAATTCGCTTTACTAAGAAGTGGATTTTTTAATTTTAGAAGAAAGTTTCGCGATTTCCTCTAGGTTTATTTCAATTACTTTTTGAATGTTTGAATCCATTTAGCTGAAGTAGGTTTTAAGTCTTATCAGTACTGAAAAATTTCTTTCATCAGAAGCTGAAGTCACTGGAATAACTGCCATGAATTATCAATATGTTAGGGTTATTAAAAGTATCAATATGTTAGGGAAAACATTTTCGTAATCCTTTGTAAGAACCAATTTTATTGTCTCCATCACTGTAACTTTTTTCAGATCTTGCTTAGAACAATATCGTTGCAACAGAACTAGTTCGACTTTCAACTCTACTTCTGTTGACACATATAATAATTATATCAAGGTTGCCTACTTAAATTTAAATTTTAAGGAGGAAATCATATGGATAGTAGAGAACAGAAATGTAAAATTTGAACCATGATTTTTTTTGGGCAAGCTGAAAATTGAGCTGACTAGGAAAATGTTTCTACTTTACGGTCATCGTTCTATAAAGTGACTCTGAAATAAACGGTTGCAACTCGCAAGAAGTGCGCAAAAATTTGTCTTTCTACCTATCTTAGGGCTTATTATTTTTAAACGTCTGCGATTCTTTTCTTTAGATCTTTCATCAATGATGTTCTCTTAAAGCTGAGCTCTTTTATCCAACCGTGTTAAAAAGCAAATCTGATAGTGAGTATGCCAACAAGTTTTGAATTTCAGGCACTTTGCAAGACCTGACAACGCATAAATTAAGTGAATGGCTGAATTAGAGAGTGAAGAAAGCTAATGGCTAATTTTCACATATGAATAATTCATCTCCAGCCATATTTGACCCTCCATCATATCCTTGAGCTATCGAATTTTTAATAGTTCATCACCTAATTGCAGTTTTTACAATCTCTGGTGTACTTGATTTAATACGAACAAATTCTACAAAATCTTCACGAATTAAACCTTTGGTGATGTCCACATATCGGATACGATAAGAAGTTGTTCTTTTGTACTAATATCTTTTGTTTCGTCACATATGATTGCATAAAATTTGGATTCAATGACTTAGTCAATAATATTGTAAAGAACAATATTAGCGTTGATGTAGACTTTTTCAATACTTCTGTCTTACAAAACATGAAGTAAGAAATCAAATTTGCTACTTTAGAAAAGTGAAGAAATTGCTTGTTATTTGATGTTGTTACTGGTAAAACATGAGAAAAGTTTTCAACTTGTAACCAAAAAAGTTGAACGCCTTTTTTTGCTCTAAGTATAAGAATTATCATATTTATGGAGAAATTGTCATACATCTTTATGAAAATAATTAGCTGGATCCCCGCCTTCTCAGGATTCCATACATTGCGGAAAAAACACAATTTGCATTCTGAAGCCATAACTTACACATACTTTTCAAATCTGAAGACGGAGACAACATAACCGTTAATAGCGAGCTATACAAATAAATGACCATTGATGTTTTTTCTTCCTACAGCAATACCAATGATCTAGAAGCCAAATGGTTTCAGCAAAACGGCGAAAATGGTTAAAGTAGGCCAAACTGTCATTTTTGTGATATAACAAATATGTGATATGTGCAAATCATCTCAAAAAATGGTCCTTCAATTGGCCGCCTAGGTCATGTAATTTGACTTCTTTGGATTATATTTTTTAAGCCACTCATCTATACGGATAAACCAGCTCCAGCAGATGACCTCGGAGCCAACATTCGATAAGTTATTGTTTTAATATGTTCGGTTTGTTGGAAAAGTGTTGCAAAATTTAACTGATGACCTTCACAGATACAGTCGTAGTGGCCTTATGGCCAAATTTGTTTAATAAGCACTAATTGTCATGATATTTATCTTTAAAAAGACTAATTTTTTAAATGTAAAATCAGAAAGAGCATTCCGCCGTGGACTATTCACTATTCAAACATAAGAAAAGTGTCTTTCTACTGGCGCCGAAGAAGTAAGCGCTGTATTATATTTAAATGACACTGCGTTGTCCCATTGACAAAAATCAAAATTTTTTATGACTTCAAACCTAACAATATCAATTGGCAGGTAATTGCATAGATAAGATACAAACAAAAATTTAAAAAAGGCTCAGTTCTGGCTACGCTGAGACACTTCAAAGTTTATATATTAAAAAAAAATCATGTTTCGTTCAATTCGTTTTGGGTTCTCTTAAGCCTTTAAATAACTAGGCTAAAAAACTAATAACAAAATAATATTTTTAAGGAAATATTCCTATCATTTAGGTCCTAAAAAGATGAAAAACCTTTGGTTTTTACCTGCGCTACTTACGTTTTGCAAGCTTGTACAAAGAAAAAATTGTTTTGCTCCTGTTCTGCACAAAATTTTTTTTTTAATCCCTTGAAGGTATTTCATCCCTTTGGATCACTGCTTCTTAAAGCCTCTTAACATTGTTATCACTAAAGCCATCAAAAGATAAATAAACATGAATTTGATTTATGTCCAATTGATTTTTTCTTATAAAAAATCGAAAATCTTGACTTTAATGTCAAATATATATATATATTTTTTTTTAATGCTTAAAATGCAATATTGTCCAATGTGTAGGGATGCAACATCGTTCTTTAGGACATCGATGTGTTAAAACATTGATGTTCACTTGACAATTACCGATGTTTAAGAACATCGGTTTAAGACCGATATATCGATGTTTTTCCGAGGTTGTCATTTTTGTATTTGACCTAGTATTGTGGTCGAAAAATATAAGTAATATTTTAAAAGATTATATATTTTTTATTTGCACTCTATTATAAAATATGAAAGAAAGAATAATTTCTTGCAAAGCATAGACGTAGACAAATTAACAAAAACAAAATTTGAAAAAAAAGAATCGCTCCGATTAATTAAATTTCCATCGACATACGGATAGAAACTTTATTCGATCAATTTCGTTACGTTGACAATGATATCCAGACACTTTCAGAGCAAAACAATATTAATAAAAATCCATTTTTTACACTGGTTTTAGCACAACAAGTATTAAAATGTGCAAAAATGTCGTTTTTGGACGTTTATTAGTTTAGACTTATATTAATAAATAATTTTACAATTTTTTTTATACCAAAAAGTTTGTATGTATTTTGTGAAAAATAGAGAGTTAAAAGAAAAAACATGTTTTTTACCAAAAAGCTTCTTCAAAACTACGCTTCGATAAATTCGCGAATATGATTGTATGTACTACAAATTAAAAATAAGTTGAAATAATATAATTTCTCCCGAATGTCAGAATTTTTTATTGTTACAATTTGATCGTGCTTTTTTTAACGGATATATTTTAAAAGTTTTAACTTTATCTGAAATAAATGGCCATCTGGATTCATACCTACATAAATATAAATGCACATCCTATTAAAATTAAATTTAGATTCAAGATTTTTATTATTTCGAAATTTTAAAATTTCGATTCAGTAAAAATGTTTTCAGAAACTAGAAATAAGACTTAGCTTTAAGGTTTTTTTTACATTTTTAATTTGATATTTTGCAATTTTGATTCAGAAAAAATTAAAAAACAAAAAAAAATTTCAAGTTATCAAAATATTCTGGATTTGTCATAGTTAAATTGCTTAATTTTATACTTTCGAAACAAAAAGGTGGTCTGATCTAATGAGTAAAATTTTCCACAACAGCTTTGATTTATAATATAAAATTTCACTATAAGTTTTGGTATAACCGAATAAAAGACACGCCTGCCTAACGTACAAAGTATTGTGATAATACGGTAAAATGTCTTACAAAATAATAATCTGATGACTTTTAATTTTGAATATATGAAGAAACTTTTATTTTTAATATGCATTCTGAGTCATAACTTGGAAAAGTGGAGTTAAGTTTTATACTCAAAAAAACAAATTCTTTATAGAATACATAAAATATTAATTCACTTTATATTTTTCTTAAAAGTTTTAATATTTGAATCATACTATGAGTTAAAAAATTTGGAAAAATTTTATAAAAATGACTATATACTCCTTAACAAAGTGACTTTATCAAAATAACAAAATCATCTCAACCTCGAAAATGCTCAAGCCGGAAGTATACTATAATTTACTGGACATCAACAGTACAAAAAAAACCATAATGTTGTAAAAAAACATTAAGGTTTTTTTAAAACTGAGAATAGACTCCAATGACGCTTTTTTGTGACTTGCAACTCTGAAATCTCAACAGCAAACATACGCAATATTTATAAGTTGTAATGATCTACCGATCACATGGGCCACAAAGAGGTGTGGCTAGCCATAATAAAAAATAATTTAAAATAAACACAAATAAAAGCAAAAGCAAATCATTCAACCAGGTCAAGTCTAAAACGGTTCAAGAGTCATGGCGAAAGAGTTATTGTAAAAGCAACTCATAAAAATATGACTGACGTTAAGGAGTCTTATCCAAGAATGGCGGCGCTCGTAGCGAAGATTTTGTTCATCAAAATTTTATTGCTCGTGACATTTTGATGAATGTTATTGTTTTCTTTTTGTGTGTTTATGTTCTTTGCGCTATATAGTTGAGTGAATTTATAAATTGTTGGATGCTGCCTGCAGCCCTAAAGATATGTTTCACACTTTGGTTAATTTTTTGTTGGGTTGTTTGTTTGCTTGTTGTTTTTGACTGCAAGGCTTGGTTTATTTATCACTTTTTGAGGTTTTAATTTGGTTGAGCAGTATTTGGGAAAGCGTATTAATGTTGTTTTTTTTTTAGTAATGTTCGAAATTCCAAAAATAATCATTAAGCATCACGCCGGAACATGTGCTGCATGGTGGAGTCAGATATCTTATATTTGGTATTCATGCAGCCATCATTAGCTGTATTTTTTCTACAAGTCATGCGCATAAAGTTGCTATACATCCGACTCGTATTATTTTTTCTTTTTTGTATTTGTTTTTGCTATTGCATCTGTGGGTGTAGATTGACAATTTTTCTGAAGTTTTTTTTCTTGTCTTTTTTTATTTGTGTTGACTTTTAAGTTATGGCATCGATTTTCATAATTAGGGAACTTTTCTGTTATTTTGACACTCTTATGGCATGTTTTCACATATGTTGGCAAGTTGGGAAAAAACTGATTGTTTTTCTATTTGTCTTATTTTTCTTTTTATTGGTGTTGTCGGAATTTGACATTGTTACTAATGTTGTTTGTAAACAAATTTGTTATATAGTGATATTATTTTAGTTGTCTTCTGATTTGTATCATATGATAAAACAAATTAATGTGACTAGCTTGACTGCATGAAGCTACTTTTGTATAGACATTTCGATGCTGATTTACTAACGATTGCCAGAAGAAATGCATGAGGAAATTTGAGATTCCCATACTACATATTTTCATACATATCAAGAAAAAAATCGAAAAAATTTGGCGGTGTTGAAATTATTCGAAAACATAAAAAATGATGAGTAGAAATCAAAGAAAAAAAACATAAAATTGTTAGTATCAAACATAATAAAGGGTATCAAAATTAGCTTAGATATTTTAGCCCCTAGTAAAAATGTTCAGAAATACTCTTTTGTTGCTGAAAAAAAAAACAAATTTACAATCCTTCCCCTAAGCAGTCACTTTGAGTATTGAAACAATTGCACTGTATGGAAAACATATTCACCCTAAACATGAACAGTAACTTTTTTTAATGATTTTTTTCAAGTCTTTGTATTATGCAACAACAAAAATGCAAACAAATTTAAAATAATGCAAACAATACAAAGTGTGCCGAGTATAGTAGCTACAGTCAGGGTATTCAAGGCTGTACCATTTAAATCGATACTGCAAACTCCAGTTGCTGTAATTTTAAGCCACCGATAACAATTTCGGAGTGTACACTAGATTGGAGCTACTATTTAGTATCTATCAAGATGGAATATTAAGAGAGTTTTTTGCAGTATGTTAAATTTCTTTTGAGATGAGTCTTAAGACTTTTGAGTTGAGAAGAACTTCTTTTTTAATAAGACTGTAAATACAGTGGTTATACGAGTTCTGTAAAAACAAACGTGTCAGAATAGAGTTAAAACAAGTTCTGCCAACAATAACACCCTAAAGCACACCAACTCACATACAAATATGCTAAGTTTTGACAATAAAAGCACTAAAAACAAGATCATAAATGATATTACTCTGCATGTTGCGATTTTTTTATTAAGTACATCCTGAAAAGGTATTATTACACATGGAAAAACAAATTATTTTTCCAAAAAATATTTAACTGTATACGAGAACTAGTCGACATTTTAAGAGTTTACATTCAAATCCAGATAAGTCGAATTGTTGGGAAAACAAAGAAAATGTCTAAATTTTGCTTTTAAACAAACAAACCAATTATGCAGAACTATGATCCACAGGAAAAGAAATATTTTGCGAAAAAAATAATCTCATAGGGCAAAAAAATGCGCAATTTCAATTTTAAATTTCGACTTGTCTGGTTTTGAAAGTTAGAAATGTTCAAGTCTGGTTTTGATTGAAAAGTTATGGGACAAATCTGGTTTTGATTGAAAAGCTATTGAACAAATCTGGTTTAGATTGATAACTTTGTTTTTCCAATCTTTTGGACTTAAGCCTAGAACTTATTTAAAAATTATTCATGAAATATAACAATGGCAAATATAGAAGAGGTTCGACCACACTCTACGTAAATATGAAAAATGTTTTGCTAATAGAGTTTAACTCACTCAATGCAGGATGAGAATGTCCAGCATACCGAAAAACGTGCCAAAAACAATTGAGGCCGATTCTTCCACAGCTTCTGTAATTGTGAAAGGAGTTTCGAATGAAATTTGTTTGTACCATTCAAAACGACTATCCTCCACTTCATGCCAAGCACCAAACATTGCAGCCATCAGTTTGTTTATATCGAGTATTTTCTCCCGAGATAAGCTCTTGTAAGCATATGTTGTTTAGAACTTTTGCAAAAACACCTTTTTTGTCTAAACTCAGAAAGGTTTCATTTTCTTCTTCCACGTGGTAATATTTTAAGCCTTTTGCCACACATGTGGCTTAAGCCTCAAGTCTGCGGCATCCTTGACGTACTTTAAGATTAATATTTTTGCTTCACTTTGCATTTTGAGGTCTTTGTAGTAGTTGCTTAACATTTTGGTATTCAAACTTTTTCAATCGAACGACACTTTTTTCATAAATCTTTTTCTTAGAATTGTTGTTGCTCTTTTTGCTTGCGTCAATTACAACAAGAGAATATAAAATTCAAAATATTTCTTTGACAGCAGTGACAATCGAACCTGCACCTTTTCGATTGATAGTTCAGCGCGCTACCATCAAATCCAAACACCGTCTTAAAGATAAGTGGTTCATTCAGTATTAAGTTTTAACTGATGCTATGTTGCAGTTTATGACAAGAATATATCCAAATGATTGAGCATTTGCTCTCCTACGTAATCTATTGGGAATGCGTGAAGCTATGATGCAGCAGATCTTAAAACCCAAATCACAAAGGCGCATTAGGTCGGTCGCGCTTTGACAGCTAAAGTAGAAACAACAAGTTGTTATGAAGCAATTCATAATTCGACCTCAAGCTCTGATTGTGCTTTGTATTGTAAATATTGCCGAATCTCGTAAGAAGGGGTAAAGCACGATCAAAGCGTGACATGCTGAAAAAAGTTGAGAAATGTTCTACTCTGACGTGCGTTTGACATTTGCCGATAGCACAGGGTTGCATTTTTATTGAGATAGCTAAATTTATGAGCATTGTCGAATTGCAGTATTATAGACGTTTTGGCATGGGATTTGCTATTTTTTCAAAATAGTATATATTGAATGTGATTCATTAATAGCGAAAGCTATTAAAATATGAATAGCCAAATAAAGAAATACAGCCATCATGTTATCTCACCATAAACATTGTAATTTGGGAATTTCAGACTTTGTGGGATTTTTTTTATTTGAGTCTGAGCATTTTGACAGTTCATCCCGTAAAGTTGAACAAAGCACGATCAAAGCACGAGCAATTCGCGACCGACCTAACATGCCTTTGTGAGTTGGACTTAATAATCGATCAAAGGGATTGTGCATTAGCTATCCACACAACAAAAGTAGCAAGGTTTCATTGAAATGGGTGAAAATTATCACTTAATGCCAATTGCTTTAGGTGGAGATTTTAATTTCGATTTAAGACATGAATGTTCACAGGCACTTAAACAATTCCTTTTTGATAAATTTAATATACAAATAATAAGCGATTCAGATATTTGCACAACATGAGAGCAACTATTGTGCAGTATTTGCTAAATATATTGACGACATAACATCTATAACATACGTTTGCTATTTCAGTAATCACAAACCCATCATTTCATCAAAAAAATTTAATAATAATATCCGAACACATTTACAAAAATAATTTAAAATGAATGTAACATGAAATAAAATAATCAAATAAAGAAATTCAATAAAATTTCTGGTGTGATTATAACATGTGTTTTTTAATTCACTTTATGTTATATTAAATTTTTGAATTTAAAATTATTTTATTATTGTGTTATAAAAAAAATCATTAAATTATCAAATCTATGAAACTGTGAAAAAGCTTCGCTTCCTTCGCGTGTCCAACGACGCATTGTTTTTTTTTTTTCTTCATTTGCCTAATATCACAGTGTAGCAAGTTTGTAGGCCCAAACATAATAGGCTCGAACTGACTGCAGCTAATGTCAAATTTTATACAAATACTTAGGAATGATGCTAACAAATCATAATAGCTCAAGCCAGTTTTTGCGTCAAGTTCCCTTTACTTGAATCTGGCTTCAGTCAAAGCGATTTAAAACGAATGATCCGCAAAGAACCAGCTGTTTTGGTCTTTCAAGCGAATAATTTAAATTAAAAAAACATTCACTTATTTTCGCGATCTATTCCAGTTATTGCAAATTCAACTGCAAAAAAACAAAAAAAAAGAACGAACTGGTCAAAATTGGTGAATTTTTTAAAGCATGTTTCATAAGTTGTTTGAAATAAAAACGGGCTTTCTGAAGTCATGTAGGCAAAATTAAGTGTGTGACGGAACTTGAACTGCCTTTTCGTTGATTTTTGACATTAGCTGCAGCCAGCTTGGTTCTATTATGTTTGAGTCTATAAAAAAAAACCTAACGAAAGAATGCCGAACGTTTTTTCCCTTCTTTTTGTTCGAAACTTCTACATGTATATGAATCCACAATGTGTTAATATTCAGGCCAAAGTTGTCTGCGGCTTCGCCACGTACGCTTTTTTATCAATATCTTAAAGACTACATGTCAAACAAAATAAAAAAATGTCTTCTTCTCTTTTTATTTGGAGCGCAGATCTACATTTAATTATATGTATCTCACTTTTTGCGTTACTCGAGGCTCTTAGCGAAGCTTTTTACGCCTCTTGTTTTTTTGTGATTTGCTTGAGTGAAATCTGAAAAACGACACTTTTTTCCATGCACCTTTTTCTTAGAATTGTTGTTGTTTTTTTACTTGCGTCAATTTCAATAAGAATATATAAAATTAAAAATATTTAGTTGCAAGTAAGCAGTGAGAATCGAACTCGCACCCTCTCGATCGAGAGTTCTACACTCAAACCACTACACCAAAACCATTCATATTGATAATGATGTGATTCATTCAATATTAAGTATTAACTGAAGCTATTTTGCAGTAGATGACAGGAATTTATTAAAGAGATTGTGCATTATCTATCCTACATATTCTATTGTGCATGCGTGAAGCTATAATGCTGCAGATAATATCGATCAAATACTACGTTTCTATGGCGAGTTAAGTCGTGGTTGACTCGGAATTATTTTACCATGGAAACGCGAGTTGAGTTGAATTTCGTCAAATCCACAAAACTCCACGAAACTTCTTAGATTTAACTGAATTAGATTCGATGCATTCAGAATATGAAACAGTTGCTCAGCTGTTGAACGAGATTTTATTGATTATTTGTTAATTTATTTTATTTCTGTCACTGTGCTGACATAAAATGTAACAATCCATTCAGCAAGCACACAAAGTAGCGGAATTTAATATTGATTACAGAATCAACATGTTTTGTAAATTTTGTACCTTCTGAACGCACACCTTTATGCTAAGAAAAAATGGCGAGTAGAATGGCCGAAGTCCAATTCAATTCAATAGCCGCATTCCTGCCGAAAAAAGCTCAGGTAGTGAAGTAGCAAGAAGTGATACTTTCTGCTGAATGGGTTTTTTTCCAAAACGTCAAACGGCAAACAGCTGTTCGCCATTCGTTGTTTTTTTTAACATCTAAAAATTGTTTATACAATGTGCATCGTTTCACACAAGAAATCATTAATTAACAGCTTTATTTAAGAATGATAGAATAATCTTCTAATAATTAATAATTATAAATTTGTTTATACAATGTGCATCGTTTCACACAAGAAATCATTAATTAACAGCTTTATTTAAGAATGATAGAATAATCTTCTAATAATTAATAATTATCTATTTTCACTTCACAGCACAACTTCAGCAATAATTAACAATTTGCAGCCATGTTTTTTTAGCTGTCAAAGTGAAAAGAGCATAAGCAGCTCAACCAAAGTAGCATACAATTTTTCGATATTTAAGATGGCGACCGCTCGGGGAGCATGTTGTTTGAGAACATTATGATACATACCACTCAGCCTGAAAGTTGTGGAATGGCTACGTAGCAAATTTTCCGCTGAATGGGTCCAAAGTTGCGCATGGAAACAGCATCGAGCTAGAAACGCCATTTTGTCAACGGGTTGAAAATTATCACAAGATGCTAATTGTTTTAGGTGTCGACTTTAATTGCGAGTTCAGACATGAATGTGCATAGGCACTTAAGGCAAGACTGGTGGTCTAGCGCTCGAAAATTTAAGGTATTTTTAGGATTTTTTTTTAAAAAGTTAAAATATTGAACAACGATATTAAAACTATTAAGGTATAATGTAACACTCATTCATCATAAAAAAAATTATATTTAAATTTAAAAAAATGTTGATCTGGTTCAAAATTACGTCCTCAATGAAAAGGGGCATGGGCGGTGTTGTAGATTTTGACTTTTCTATTTATCTGAAAAATAAAAACCAAAAATATTATTAAACACTATGAATGCATTATAGAGTGGACCTTTTTTAAAAAAGACCTCCCCAAGGGCACAAACTGTTGTAATTGATAATAAATTACATGATGATGATGAAATAAACTTACCAAGATTAGTCGAAAATAACACAAATATTTTTTTTTGTTGCGTGCGTTGTCTCACAAAACCGACGGTTTTGCTGGAAAAATCCAAAAACTTATTTAAGGTGATTCCCTTATTAAACTAAAAAATTTTTGGAAAAAACAAAAAAATCTTAACTGTTTCCTTATTTCAAATGAAATTGCAAATGAAAATATTAAAAAAATTTTTTTTCTTTCATGGTCCACTCTAGTGCACTCAAAAAAAAAATATGAAAAATTGACAGAATGACACGCTATTGAAAATTAAGTTCTTAAAACAGCTTCTTTTTTACTAGTTTTAAGTGTAAAATATACGATGATTTTTAAATAAATCTTTGATTCTAGTTCCAGCTATAGCCACGATGTTATAAATAGCATATTTAAATTTCAGATGATTCGGCTGAATATTTTTTGTTTTCCTACAACACCATGCCGAAAAAAGTAGTTTCGAGATAAATTAGTATAAAGATAATGAATCTAGACTACACACTGTGGCTCGACACCTACTAAAACGGCTGTAGAAGTGAAAATAACGTCAGAAAGACTATACTTTTGAAATAAAAAAAAACCAATTTCATTGTAGGAATTAAACAATGTTGTCTTGATAAATATAATTTGGGAATGATAAGTGATCGAAATATTTGCACAACACGATTAGGACAACTATTGATGTAATATTTGCTAGAAATATCGATGAAATAACATCTATATAAAATACGTTTGATATTTTAGATATTAAAACACAATAATTTCATTAACATTTACAAAAATAATTAAAAATGAATGTAAAATAATAATGTAAGGTAATAAAACTGGTGGGAATATTATTTTTTCAGGTATTTAAAATTTTTCAATTTATGAAAACGTATGAAAATGCAAAAATGCTTCGCTTCTCTCGTGTGTCCAACGACGCATCTGATTTTTTGTTTTGTTTCGCTGTGCTGCTATATTATATAATAGTATATATGCAATTTTATATAATATGTGAAACTTTTCAGTCTCCTAAAAGTGCCACACGGGGGGGGGGGGGCGGTCAACCTCTGCTGCCCTCACAACGCTACGCAACTGGCTATATGCAACCTTCAACAAATAATATACATACACGCTCAGAAATCTTGGATTAAATTCTAATACAAACTGTATTGTATATATGACCACACCAGAATTGTATTACAATCTAATACACTACATATATTACAATTGATTTTTATTCTCTCATGGGACTTAATTTTAATACATGCTTGTATTAAAATATTTTTGACAAAAAAAAAATTAACGAAACATGTGGGATTCGAACCCTACGTTTAGGTTATAAGTTCTTGGCTCTACCAACTGCTCTATGAAGCCACATGTATAAATAAATGATAAACATGCATAAGAGCCGAACCAAGCCGAACGCTGTTTTTAAAGACTAATCCAAACTGTATTAAAAAGTATTCCAAGTTTTATTAAAAAATGTCTGATATTTTGAAGAGTTTTAATTCTAATAGAAAAAGTATTAAAAAATGCATGATTCCAACGATTGGATTAAAATTAATTCCAAGATTTCTGAGCGTGTAGATGTAGGAAAAATAACTTTTTACTTGCAAATACCTTTTGTTTTACATATCATAGAATAACTATTAAAGCTCATAAGTTGGAAAACCTAGAATATTAACAAGCATATGAACAATATAAATAAACCTGTTTAAATTTGTGTCGGTCATAAATTTGTCAGTTAATTAGTAAAAACAGGAAGGTAAACAAGTAAATAACAGAGAACATATATGACATGACATGACATGATGATGTTAATAAAACAAAAAACTAGTCCAGCCCAATATGAATAAAAATTTGCAAAATAATTACTATGCAAACACATCAAAAAAAATTTGCAGACGTTGAGAAAGGAACACAGAAGTTGAATAGGGGCAGTCAGGTAGTCAGTCAGTTAGTCAAATATGAAAGGAGCCGACACCAAAGAGCGACAAAATAATTATAGCTGTTGTCAACACGGTGAACTGTCAAAAAACTGACTGCAACAGCGAGCAAGCACTTTTTCCTCAGTTTTCTATACTATCGTAGGTAAAACAAAAATGTGATACTTTATGAAGGGGTCTTCTTTTATTTGCCCTCCATGCTGTTTTAATTTGTTTTTATATTATTACTATGGCTCTCACTTTTTAGGTGTGTCATGTGTGAACAGGCTACAACAAGGCTTAACATGTGATATGTTATTAAATATTATATAAAAAAATATAAAATAATCTTCACGTGAGGGTGTATGTATGTTTGTGTCAAACTGTTGACAGCTACAACACAGCTCGTTTTCACTGTCTCAATTATAACAACGTCCTTTTTTTGTAATGGGCAAGTTTAGTGCTTGTTGTTGTTGGCGTTATTGTTATTGCGACTTAAGGTGACATTTTTATGAGATTTTGTTTTTCAGGGTATTAAAATATTTGCATTTTGGGATATGCTGATAAACCAAAAAGTGTCAAATTAAATTACTAACACGTCAGTTGAGCTACTTTTTAAGCCTTTTGTTTCGCCAAGTTGACAGTCTTCACCGGTAAGTTGCTAGCTTTTGCCACGCCAACTTTTAACGCATGTAGGTGTTGACAGGCTGATTGTTAAAATAACACGCACGCACTCATATTTCCAAGAACATGGAAAATGTGGGCGTAAATGTAGTTGTTAATGTCACATACGTATATAAATGTAAATAAGTTTATTTTAATTATATTCTTCTTTTATGAAAGAGTGTGAGTGTGTTTTATTGACGCTCAATGAAGGCTTCATCCATTTTGTATTCCTGTAGCTTTGAATTCCTGGAGATGGTTTTTAATTACTATGTCAGGTTTTTTGTTCATGAAGTTTTCTTGGGTTGTTTCTGGAATTGCTTAAATTAATTTATAATAACTTATTTACCTAGCTATAAATAAAATAAAAAATTTAATACTAATATATTTTTTCTTTTTTTTTACAGGTGAGTTTCACAAATTCGAATCGTTTCTTGTGGAAGTAAACGATAAATAAATCATTAAAGGAGTTCATGTTGGTGAAATGGTTTGCTTTATTTAAAAGATAATGTATTAGGAGAACATAGTTTTTATTTTGATATATTAAAAAAAAAACGCGTTCTTTAGAAAACTCATTATCAAGAATAAAATATTTCTTAAATTAAATAATGTCAATAAGGTTTTTCATATGCCTATCAAAGTGTTTATACTTGCAACGTTTCCTTAAATAAAGACCTAGTTTTTGCAAAAGTTAGATTTAGACTATTTTTTTTACATTACATTTTAGGACTCAATGTTATTATTTGTTTCATTATTTACTTTTACATACAATTATTTTTTAGTTACAATTCTTTCATTTCAATTCCCCACAAAGCATGACAATGTGAGTTCTTAGAAAGTATTTAACTTTTCAAAATAAAAATGATTTTTCTACCTTTCTTTAACAGTTCCTAACCAAACTAAATAAAAAAAAAAATATATACGAATTAAAATAACATCATTGGTAGTGTAAACAATAAAAATTATTATAATGTAACAGTACAAGTTCAGTAATTATTTAAAAACGAAACTATTTAACTATGTCCTAAAACTAATTTTTGACATTTAAATAAAACTCGAAGCAATAAGTCATTATATAGGGTGTATTTTAAGCTGCATGAGAACTTCAATAGTAATACGAGACAGAAATATGCTTGGAATGAATTTTTTATTATTATAATCTGGTAGATAATTGATGGTTACCAGTTGCATAGTTTATTCGATCAGTCTAATTTTTCACTGCTTATCCAATAAATCTGGCCGTATAGCGTTCGAAATGGTGGCTTGAATATTGGCTTCCAATGCTTCAAGAGTTGCTGGTTTGTCGGTATAAGCCAATGACTTAACATAGCCTCTTAAAAAGTAATCGAGTGGCGTTAAGTCGCACGAACGAGAGAGGCCAGCTAACAGGATCACTTCTTTAAATAAAGTTGTCACGAAAACAAAAATCAGTCAGCATGACTCGATAGCGCTTGCCATTCACCGTAACGGCAGCTTCTTCCTCATATTGACGAAGCCATGTAACCAGAAATGAGCTTTATCACTAAACTTAATTCTTGGACGAAGTGCTCTACGAACTTCGCGAATAGATTTATTTTTTCAAAGTAAACTTCCACAATTTGGAAGTGTTTTTTCTGGCATTAAACGATCCATGATAAATTGCCAAATCTTACTCAACAGAAATGCCAACACAATTTGACATTCTCAACTATCAATCCATATCCAACAACCATCAAAACATCTCATGCAGCTAAAAAACATCCTTTATAAGAACGGAGCTCTCTGCATCGGTCCATTCCGCACACAACTAGACCTATGAAATTAAATATAGAATAATTTAAAAAGCTGCAACTATCTTGCAGGTATATTAAAATTTATTAAAGCCAAAAGAGAAAGACTATCAATGTTTCCCGATATAATATAGTTCATAATAAAAAGAGACTAAACTTTCCTTCTCGTCTCTAAAGTTGTTATGCATAAATGAAAACATCTTTTCTTCAGAAACCGCAACGAATAAACGGCATAATACGGATTCCAGATGAAAGATGCGTGTTCAATTTTCACATGAATGAAGTAAGAGATACTCAATTTTAGACATTTCCAAAAACAATCTCCCTTAAATTCTTTCACGGAAAATAACTCCAACTGATAAGACCGCAAAAGATGCTTTCCATTAGTGATTACCTCTCTGGAACTGAAGTTATTAAATTATAAAATAGTCGCTAACATAGTTTTGCCAAATTGTTTTGGTATTATATTGTAGCGAACGATTAGCTAGCTGTTGAGGCATCAAGTTCAACCTTTTACATATATTATTCAATTTATTTTAATTCAATTTCATCTTTTTTTCAAATCCAACTTTTTAATCTTTAAATGTAACTTTTATCAAGTCTTTTGATTTGTAAAAGTTCGTCTCTAAATTTTTTAAGTTGAATTAAATTTAACGAAAATTTAGAATGAAATGTAAACGTCAACGCAGCAAACATAAATGATTTGTTATTTTAAATAATACTTATATATACTTTCATATATAAATAACTGTGATAATTTGTGAGAACTTAAAAGATTGATTTCGTTCGAACGTATATTTTTTTTTTCTCGAAGTTAGCTTAAAACACTTGAATGACGTTCACACCTTCCACTACAGATAATATAAGTACTCAATTTCCGTGTTCAATTTCCATACATCCATTCCCAGACATGCTACACATAAATATACATACATGTAAGCACACTAACACACCAGCATATGAAAAAACTTAAGTTCACATAAACACAGGCAAGCAGGCAGACAGACAGAAAACTGACTCTGTGTAGCGTTCACTTCGAGTTCAAATCAAACAAAATGCGCTTCGTTTGGTAGCTAGTGTGTACGAACAGAAGAACGTGGCTAAGAACCTGCAATGAAATCATACGTTTTTAACAACATACATGAACACACACACATACGTTTACTCACAAACACACACAAACAAACAATCAATAACAAAAACATCAACAATGTTTGTTTAATTTTTCACATTGATTTTCAATTTCAACTTCAGCAAAATTTTGTTGATTCATGGCAACACTTTTTGCTACATGCTCTGGTTCTGGCTCAGGGTCTGACTCTGTCCGGTTTAGGTCTGGTCCGTCCGTCCATTCGTAGCTTAGTTGCTGCTCCAGTGGTTTGCAATGAATTTGAGCAGCAGTAAAAAAGTGATGGTAGTTTTCAAAAAATGGTAGTAATAGTAGCAGCATGCGGAGTAGGCAATATAGCAGTTTTCGATACTCTGGGGCTTGCATGCCATTCGAATCAATGCAACAAATCAACGCTGAATCAAACGTAATCAATCAGTCTTACATCAGTCAATGCCTCTGATGGGAAAGGCAGGAGCAAAAAAAAAAAGATGCAGAGCCTGAGCTGAGCAAAAAAAAATTAACACAACGTTAAATCAAATAAAAAAACAGAAAAAAATACTACTAAAATACGAAAAAAGGACAAGCAGACGCCTGCAGACATTTGTTGTGTCTACTACGTTGATTTTTAACGTACCTATGCCAAGTCAAACATCGGCTGCGCCATCCATCCATTCATTCATCGATCGAAGACAAGACAGTTGAGGCTGTGTACTTGAATTTAAGTTTTTTCGACGTAATTTTTGTTTTTTTTAAGGTGGACCTCACAGATTTAGTTCGTGGTTCTTTTTTGTGTTTTGTTTTTTTATACCATCTTTAGCAAAATTATACAGTGGCTTTGCTATGATTGGCCAAAATTTTTAGCCATCGGAGTTAAGCACTCAAATTGAAATTCGTACTTTTGTCTAATTGCGCCACTACTATTTTTTAACACCATTTCACCTCGATGTTTTTGCTTCTTCTTCCTTAATCTACATCTCACGCTCATTCTATGATGATTCCCTAACGTATCAAATTTTCGATTAAGATACATTTTTGCTATGAAATCACGTTCGGATTGCTTTTCCAACCAACAAAAACTATTGAAGTTCTGCGTTACCGTCGTCGTCGTCGTCGTTGACGTTGCTGCTGTCATCAGCAACATCATGACTTTAATCATTGTCATCATCATCATCATCATCATCAGCATCATCATCATCATCATCATGGTCATGAAAACCTGGGAGTTCCATGCCAGTTCGTGATGAAAGTTTATTGCTTCAAGAGTGCGGTTTTTTTTTTTTTTGGTGTTTGCCAAGTGAACAACCCAACTTAGGAGGAACACAATTTAGTGGTTTGCTTTTGAAATGTGGGAGCTCGTTTTTTTTTATATGTTATTGCTTTCATTCTGTAAAATTACATCCTTTTTAAATGGTAAAAACTAGCTCTAACCGTAACCAAGTTTTAGAAATATCACTAAAATCTTATTAAGAGAAAACCACTCGATTGAGTTTAAAATATAAATTGTAGTTTTACACAGAAATTGGGAACTTTTTTTTTATAAATAGACCAACTGTTTTCTTATAATAAACTTACTTAAACTTAACAAAAAACGATCGAATGAATTTTTTGTTTAGTTTGAAATATGTAACAACGCAAATGTTTTGTTTCAAATAAATATTATTGTTTTTTATAAGATTATTTTTCCTTTCTAATTATTCAGCTTAGCCAAATAATTATTTTAAGCACTTTTACATGTTCTTCAAAAGCAATTTTTAAGTAATTTTCTAAGAAGCGGAATGCCTGAATTAATTTTAAATCTAAAATTGTTCAAAGCGTTTGCAAATTTTTCAACCAGAGCCAATTGCTGCAAGGCTAAAAGTCTACTCAACAAAAAGAAATTTCATTTAGTTTTTACTTTACGTATTCCTGAGAGAAGCTAGAAAAATACTGCAAGAAAGCCATTTTCTTTGCTGTATTTACGCTTTATACAAATTTGTTTGCCAAATAACTGCAAGTGGCATAGCAGAAAACGCAAGAATAGCAGATAAAAATTTAAATTTCATTGCAATTATTGTCCAAAGAATAAAATCTTTTGAAAACTAGAGCAGCTTAAAGCAACCATTCTTAAGTAAGCCTTTTAGTAAATGAGTTTTTAAAAGGAACCTTAAATATTTTTATTTAAAGCAGCTTGAATAAATGATTGTAAAATCATGATGCAATCAATAATTAGCTCAAACTATTTGAATATTCCCAAAGCATTGTTTTTTAAACAAAGTTTTTCAAACTTTTATTATGCGAAATAACTGCTTGATATTAAAAATTCCTCCTAATACTTTTGGAATCGATAAAAGAAACTCCGGTGATTTTTGCAGTAGATGTTTTCCAAAACCAATAAATGCTAAAATTAAATTTTTATACTTAAGACAATTCAAATATTTTTTATACACAAATTTCACTTATATTATACGCTAAATTACAGTTTTTTTCTTTGAAACTTTTCAGACCTGAGTGGTACTTTTGTTATTGTTAGTTTATATTGATAGAAAATATATTTTCTTCAAGATACAGATTTATACCTAGCTTACACAATATATACCTAAATTCTCTTGGAAATTACACAATTTAAGCAAATTCGTATTGTATTCATTTTAAAACTTTCTGTATGCCATTCAGAAGCACTGAATTAAAGTTAAGTTCTTTAATTTTTTTTTGCCATTTCAGCATTCTTTGTACTACAGTCTGATTATATACTGCGCTAGGCACAAGCAAAAATGCTTTGTGTCTATGTGAATGTATGCGTCTTTGTATACATGTGTATTAAAGGATGTTTGTGATTTTATCGTATTTTACAAAATGCTTTGAATTTTGTGCCCAAAAACATGGCGGCAGCTTACATGCAATGAGCACACAAACATGCACAAAAAAGCTTTTACACTGTATCATACACACACTCATACAGACAAACGCAGGAAGCAAACGCAAGGACAACGACATGGTAACGACGCTTGCATGCATGCAAAAATTTTCCAAACATTTTCCCGGTCTTGCACACAAAATTGAATTATTTCCACAAGTTAGTGGAAATGATTTCCCAGGCAATGATTTCAACGGGATTGCAAAGCAGCTTAGTGCATTGGATGTGAAGGAGGCAGCTGCGATAAAGCATACGGGCGTTGGTAGAAATTAAAAAAAAATCTAAAATACATAGAACGTCCTTAGCTTCTAAGGACGATTATCAGCGGATGTGGTGCAAAGCAGACAAAAACGTCGAATTTTTTTACTTGAAGTTACAATGAAAGTTGGCGACAGTCAGATAGATAGACAGACAGACAACATGCCTACTGCAAAAAAAACAATAACAAAGCAACAGCAGCTCATTGCTAGCATTGTTAGCTTTGGGCTTTGGCCAAAATTCAGCGTTGCCACACTAAGCATGAAAAGCGCAAAAAAAATTTCTTTGACAAAAATGGCAAGCTTGCAGTTTTTAGTAAAAAACCCACAACTCTTTGAATATGCACAAATTTTGTTTATAGAGTCAAAGTTTCATTCATTAAACTTTGTCTATATGTCGGGCGAGTGGGATGCCCGTCCGCAAGATGCTCACTTATTGTCGTCATCTTTTTATTAGCTGTTTTTTGGTGTAAGCCAAATTTGGTGAATTTAAACATTTTATATACTGTTGCGAAATGGCAACCCCGAAATTCATATTGAAGCCTAACTGCATTATTATTTGAAAGCGATCTATCAACTCAACTTCTTTGTATTGACATTTCTTCTCTCTCGTTCTCTAACTACCATATTTGATTGAACTCTGTATACATACATGTTCTTAGTATTTTAATGTAAGCACATTGTCATTTCATTGTCGCACTGAAGAAGTTGGGTTGAAGACCGCGGTAAGCTATTCAACTATATTTGAACTTGTTAACTACATTTTGATTACCTTTCTTACTAGAAATAAACGCATTGAATTGAATTCATTTTGTTATAATTCGCTACCCAACAATTTGCGACAAATTTTTATTTCGCGCTTCATTTGCTATTCGCTATGAACACGTCGCCGTCAAATCGCACCACTTCAGCCACTACATCATTTGCCGACGCTACTGCAGTCGTAACAGCACATGAATCTTACGCCGCTGCTTTAATCGCTGCAGCACCACGTCCGTTATATGCCGATGATACTGCAGTTACAGCATCACATGCCACTTACGCCGCTGCTTTAACAGCCGCAGCACAACGACAGTTATATGCCGATGTTACTGAAGTCGCAGCGCCACATACCTCTTACGCCGCTGCCTTTACGGTCACAACACCACGAACGTTATACACCGATATTGGAGCGACACACATTCCGTTCACCGCTGCTTCTCAATATGCAGCACCGCCTTATTATACAACGCGCCCCGGCGCAATTTCTAATAATTTCTACACTTATCATAATTCTGCCACAGCAGCACTATCAAGCTGCACCAACGCACCACTTCTGTCGACGCATGTAAGTCAAGACAGTGTTCCTCTCTCCACAGATTACATTGCTGGTTCTACTTCCGTAGACAACGCCATATCAAAAATGCAGTTGCAACTCGATGCCTTAGAAAGACTTCTTAATACAACGGTGGAACATCTTCATGAAAGTCTACAACAACGTCAAGGTGCAGTCAACGTAGCCCAGATCGACAGAGCTCTGCCAGTGCAAACATCACAACAACATTACGATTCTGTTAACTATTCGCCATCTGAGGTAAGAAAAAATTTAGCATTCGTTAGTGACAGTCACGACGTTGCTCAACAGTCAGCAATAAGAGAAACAACAGCAGTACATAACTCTCTAGTCCAACAGCCAATTTCAAGGCCACTCTTTTACAAAAACGTTATTCAACATCCAAATTTTAAGGTATCAAGTTATATGACACATAATAATGCTTATGCTTATCCACTCTCTTCCACTCTGGTTGAAAACAACATAAGAGAGCAGCAAATGATATCAGCTAGCGCAGCACTGAATAACTCTGACATACTAACACACACTAAAAATTTTGACAGTTCCGTTCAATCTCGCTTTGAAAGGCCATACGTACAATATTTTGGAAATACTGCGGAATCGCGCGCACCTCAACAAGCGTCAATTAATGTAAGTTCTTCTTCAAGTGCATCGAAGCAACCACCAGAAATAGCAACGTTGAATCCGTGGCTTGCAGTGCCAAGAAAGTTGCAAGACTTACCAGAGTTCAAAGGAGAGCCTGAAGTATGGCCAATGTTTTCAACTGCTTACCACCACTCAACAGCTGCATATAAATATTCAAAATTTGAAAATTGTTGTAGGTTGCAAAAATGCCTCAAGGGTATCGCTTACGAGACAGTGAAGTCACTTTTAATCCACCCCGACAACGTTGATGATGCCATCAAACAACTGGAATTTCGATTTGGAAGGCCCGAGTTGTTGATAGCAAGCCAGTTGCGTGAGATTCGTGAAATAATGCCAATAAGTGAAACAGCTGTTGGAAAGCTGATTCCGTTTTCAACAAAAACTAAGAACCTCTCTGTTTTTCTACAGGCCGCTAATGCTCATCATCATCTTGCCAATCCTACTTTGCTTGAGGAACTCATCTCGAAGCTCCCTATTAGTAAAAAAATCGATTGGGCTAGATTTGCGGAACCGATTAAACCATATCCTACTGTGTTAGACTTTAGCAATTGGTTGAGTGAAGTTGCTAATATTATAAGCACTATACAAATTGAAACGCCAGAGCCGAAGAAGCGCACAGTTATGCTGACGAATTCATACAGCACAGGCAAACCAGGTGAGTGCCCTGTATGTAATAAAGATCATAAAATATATTATTGCGAGGAATTCCAAAGTAAATGTGTCACAGATAGATGGGCTGAGGTTAAACGACTTCATTTGTGTTTCTCTTGTTTGGGTAAACGACACTCGAGCCAATATTGTCGTCGTAAAAAGCGTTGCTTTATAAAAGGATGCACACGAATCCACAATAGGTTGCTGCATGAAGACGACATAGCCAATCGACAGCAGACAGAAATGAGCGCTGAACCAGAAGTCGCGCAGCCAGTCCTTAGCTGCACCGCTAAGTCAAAAGTTAACAAGCTTCTCTTTCGTATCTTGCCAGTAATCCTTCATGGAAAAAATGGGCATGTTTCTACGTATGCACTTTTAGACGAAGGATCATCGATCACACTAGTAGATAAATCCATTATCGAAGAGTTAGGCTTGAACGGCGCTCGAAGTAACCTCGATCTTCAATGGATAGGTGGAAGATCTACGAGAGAGTCTGCGACGATTGTCGACATTTGCATCAACGGTGTTGGTAGAGAAGATAAATATACTTTACGTAATGTACATGCTGTTGAAAATCTTAGCCTGCCGGTTCAAAGTCTTGAGAAGAGCGATTTCAAGGAATATTTAAGCCATTTCAACTTTCCACAAATCATTGAATATGAAAACGCCAATCCAAAACTTCTCATTGGGCTTGATAATTGTCACCTGAGTCAGTCGACGGAGACTATCTCACTGCAGACGGACGGACCGTTTGCTGCCAACACTAAGCTCGGCTGGGTAGTGTTTGGTGCGTCGAGAGGTGAAGCGAACCAAATGTCTTCATGTCTATTTGTCAACCCACTGAGCGATGCCGCATTGCATGACATGGTAACCGAGTATTTTGCAAGCGAGAGTTTTGGTGTGCGAGCAGCCCCTGTAGTTGAGAGTGATGATGAAATACGTGCACGGCAAATATTGCAAGTAACTACGAAATTGCTCAATGGAAGATATCAAACTGGTTTACTGTGGAGGCAAGACGAATTACAGTTGCCGAATAGTTTTATGATGGCAAAGAAAAGACTTGTCAATATTGAGAATAAAATGAAGCGTGATCCTATATTTTCTCATGCCTATAAAACTGCCATAAATAGTTACGTTGAAAAGGGGTACGCACGTAAATTGACACATGCAGAGGCCGAGCAAGTAACATCAAGAACCTGGTATTTACCACACTTTGCCGTTGTGAACGTAAATAAGCCTAAGAAACTTCGCATTGTGTTTGATGCCGCTGCGTCCGTTGGAAATGTGTCGCTCAACTCATGTCTTCTTAAAGGGCCTCAAGACTACACACCACTACCTACAGTATTGTTCAATTTCCGTACAGGTTCCATTGCCGTGTGTGGTGACATCAAGGAGATGTTTCACCAAGTGCTTATACGGCCGGAAGACAGGTGCGCTCAGCGGTTTTTGTGGCGCGATGGTCAACATGATCGCCCTCCTGATGTGTTCGAGATGATCGTGATGACGTTTGGTGCAGCATGCTCGCCTTGTGCCGCACAATATGTTAAAGTTGAGAACGCCAAGAGACATACACATCATGATTCTCGTGCCATTAAAGCCATCATTAAGCATCATTACGTCGACGACTTTGTTGACAGCTTCGAGTCAGTGGAATCTGCCATTCGCATTGGTAATATGGTAAAAGATATTCATAAGGGGGCTGGATTTGAATTGCGCGGATTTTCGTCAAATGCTCACGAGGTTGCGAGTGCCCTAAATGGTTATCAGAGTGTTGCAGTCGATAAGGGAGAGGATGTCTTAGCCACAGAAAAGATTTTAGGTATGTTTTGGCACCCCAGCAGCGATACATTTCGTTACCATCTCAAGTTTCATCGGGCCAACGAAGACGTAATCAGTGGGAATAAATTGCCTACAAAAAGAGAGCTTTTAAGCATAATTATGTCCGTTTTTGACCCTCTAGGACTGATGAGTCATCTGATGATAACCGCCAAGTTAATAATGCGTGAGGTATGGAGACACGATGTTAAGTGGGATGACCAAATCCCTGAAGAAATTAATGTTGCTTGGATGAGTTGGAGGCATAGCCTGCAAAACGTGATTCAAGTTGAGATACCAAGATATTATTTTTGCAATGGGCCACCAAGCGAACTCCAACTGCATATCTTCGTTGACGCAAGTGAGATGGCATTCGCAGCCGTGGCCTACTTTAGAGCAACAAATGAACGAAAAAATATTGATGTTACTTTGGTATGTGCTAAAACAAGGTGTGCTCCTCAAAAGCCGATGACGGTCCCTCGACTAGAACTGCAAGCCGCCGTTCTTGGAACTCGTTTAATGCAGACAACTCTTCAGGAGCATGATTTAGTTGTGTCGAAGTGCGTGTTTTGGAGCGACTCATCGACGGTTATCAAATGGATTCAGTCGAAAAACCGACGATATAAGCCGTTCGTTGCCCACAGGATAAATGAGATTTTAAACGCCACTGATGTCCAACAATGGAGGTGGGTACCAACGCAGCACAACGTCGCTGATGATGCCACGAGACTTCGACACGAAACAGACTTAAATTCATCTTCGCGCTGGTTTACTGGTCCTAGTTTTTTAAGAGAAGAATCCAAGAAATGGCCATCGAGAGTTGATTTGAGCAACTTTATATGCGATGATGAAGCTGAGTTAATGAAAAACTTTACGCTGTTGACTTCAAATTTGCCGTTCATAGAATTCTCCCGTTTTTCATCATTCATAAAATTAAAAAGGTCAGTTGCCTGGGTATTGCGATTTATCAACGTATGTAGATTAAGCAGTAAATTCGAAAAGTCTCCAATATTAACAGTAGCCGAACAAATTTCAGCAGAAAATATAATATTTTGTCAAATTCAATCACAAGTATTTGCACCAGAAATTCAACAAATTGAACGAGGTAAGTCACTTCAAAAAGGATCACCTCTTTACAGCCTCATGCCATATAAGGACTCGGAAAGTGTATTAAGAGTAAATGGACGAATTAATGCAGCCAGTTGTCTACCTTACGATAGCAAGCACCCAATTATTCTGCCACCGGATCACGAGGTCACAGCACTCATAATGCAACATTTTCATAGTCAGATGAGGCATCAGAATTTAGAAGCAACCATATGCGAAATTCGTCAGAGATTCTGGGTTCCGAGGCTACGACAAATTCTGCGAAAGACTGTTAAAAATTGTGGAGTATGCAAAATTGCGCGCGCTAAGCCTACAGCACCAGTCATGGAAGTATTGCCCGAAGATCGTTTGACACCCTACGTACGCCCCTTTACGTACACTGGGATGGACTACTTTGGGCCTTTATTGGTATCAATTGGACGCCGTAGAGAAAAAAGATGGGTTGCACTTTTCACATGCCTAAGCACGCGTGCCATACATCTTGAAATTGCCTTTGCCCTGTCTACTGATGCCTGCATCTTAGCCATACGAAACTTTATTAACCGCCGAGGTACGCCTCTCAGAATTCGAAGCGATAATGGGAAGAATTTTGTAGGTCTAGACGGAAACGCTAAACAGCTTGCGGAAGTTTTTGATAACGTGCGTATACAAGACGAGCTCTCCTGCAAGGGTGTGGAGTGGTTATTTAGTTGTCCACTGAACCCATCAGAAGGCGGTGTTTGGGAGAGAATGGTAAGATGCGTCAAGAGAGTACTTAACAAAACAATGAAGGAAGTGGCGCCGAGAGAACAAACACTGCAGAGCTTTTTAATAGAGGCCGAAAATATTATCAACTCTAGGCCGTTAACTCACGTTCCTGTTACAGTCGATGAAGAAGAACCCATAACACCAAACCATTTCCTGCTTGGATGTGCCAATACCGTTCAGACTCCTGGTCTTAATGATATTCCAGAAAAGTATTGCGCTATGCAAAAACAATGGCGTATTTCAAGGCAGCTGCGAGATCATTTTTGGAAACGCTGGATCAGAGAGTATCTGCCAACGCTTACAAGACGTGAGAAGTGGTGCGAACATTCTGAACCAATTAAGCCTGGAGACTTAGTGCTGATATGCGATTTGAATGTTCCTCGTATCGAATGGAAAAGAGGTCGCGTCGAAAATGTGTATCCAGGCAAAGACGGAGTAATACGACGAGCTGACGTGCGTACCAAGGCAGGATTGCTTAAACGCCCGGTTTCGAAGTTGGCCATTCTGGACGTGCATTGTGGTGAATCCAGTCGGTTCACGGGGGTGGGACTGTTGCGAAATGGCAACCCCGAAATTCATATTGAAGCCTAACTGCATTATTATTTGAAAGCGATCTATCAACTCAACTTCTTTGTATTGACATTTCTTCTCTCTCGTTCTCTAACTACCATATTTGATTGAACTCTGTATACATATATGTTCTTAGTATTTTAATGTAAGCACATTGTCATTTCATTGTCGCACTGAAGAAGTTGGGTTGAAGACCGCGGTAAGCTATTCAACTATATTTGAACTTGTTAACTACATTTTGATTACCTTTCTTACTAGAAATAAACGCATTGAATTGAATTCATTTTGTTATAATTCGCTACCCAACAATTTGCGACATATACATATACTCAATTAAATTCTCTGAGAGTCAGTGTAATTTTTTTAACATTCTAATTGAATACCCGAATCTTATCTTTAACTCTTTCGTAATATAAAGCTGAAACACAAAATTCAACTTTTCTAAAACTAAATTTAAAAAAAAAATTTTTTATAGATTTAACTTTAAAAAATATAAAAATTTAAAAAAAAAAAAAGCTTTTATTTAAAAAAGACGAGCTTAAAAGAAAAAATAAATTTAAGTGACATTTGTCATAAATGTAAATAGTAGATATATTCTAGGTGCTAAAGAACCCCTCTCTTGGTTACTCATCATCATAATATAAGCGTATGTAAATTTGTAAGTTCTAAGGACTTATAAAAATTTAGAATTTTTCAAATACATTTATATTTAAAAGCTTAAGGCACTGATATTGTGCAGTGAACCTGTATAATGTGCAGTTTATATAGAGGTAAGTTTACTAAAAGATTCAATGCCACTGATAATGTATAGTAAACCTGTATAACGGATCGCGGACATCGGTGCCTCAAGCTTTTATATAGAAATGTATTTGAAAAATTTTAAATTTATATAAGTCCTTAGAACTTACCAATTTACGAACGCTTATATTATGATGATGAGTAACCAAGAGAGGAGTTCTTCTGCATCAAGAATATACCTACTATATACATATATAACAAATGCCACTTAGATTTATTTAGTTTTTTTAGTTCACGTCTTTTTTAAATAAAAGCTTATTTTTTAAATTTTTTTTTACTTTTTACTTATTTTTTAGTTTTTAGTCTTAAATGTTTACTATTAAGATCTTCAATTTTTAAAACCTTACGGTAAAAGGGGGTGTGGCCAAAATTTCTTTCCCAAACCCCATCCCCTACTTTCCTACGAAGGAAATTTGTGGGCGGTAAAAGGGGGTGTGGCCAAATTTCTTTCCCAAACCCCATCCCGTACTTTCCTACGAAGGAAATTTACTGCCAAAACTTAAGCTGAATCAGCCCCGTACTTTTGGAAATATAGCATTTTTATTGATTTGTTGGCGGTAAAAGAGGGTGTGGCCAAATTTACACCATTTTTTTATAAACATAATTATTTATTTGATGTAACTGTACTGTTTAAATTTCAGCTGAATCAGCTATGTAGTCTTAGAGATATAGCCTTTTTATGGATTTTTGGCGGTGAAAGGGGGTGTGGCAAAAAATTTAATCATAATATTGCATTGTCACCGGACTTACATATGTATGCTAAATTTCAGCTTAATCGGATACCAACAAGTTTGCAAAATTGCGAAAAATGGTTTGCAAATTTTGACGGACATACATACATACATGCATGCATACATACGAAAGAAGCAAGTTAAATAAAAGCTTAGAAAAGCAAGGTTAAAAAAATTTCTAATTTGGCCACTACGTCTCGGTCAGATTCGTATAATTCGTATGTCACTCAAAATTTAAGTAAAAATTTCGAGGGGTTTTTAATTTTTTTTTATTTATACTTATTCCAATTTTTTTTTATAAAAAGTAATCGTTGTATCATAATGTCTAGTCATCTTTTATTTAGGACTAGTGCATTTTAAATTTCTTCCGTGGTCACTTCCCTGTGAACATTTCCCTGTGAAGATCTAACCCATTGAGCCTCTCTTTTCCAGGTTTCTCATTTATGTTTTGATTCCTCGAAGCGACGAAAACGAGCGTTCCCTTGAAGCGACTAAAACCGGCAACGTTGCACCAATTTTCAGAAATGCTTAATGATGGATATATCATTGCATCGCAAAAGTTAAGGGATTCGATAAACGTCACAGGTTAATTTTTCTAATTCAGCAGTGCCTACAAATATGGGGTACAAAATGTTGGTCGGAATCAATATGTACACAGAAAAAAATCATCACGTTTTAAAATTCAACATAATGCCCTAATATCAATGCATCTTTTAAGGAAATTGTAATATTACATATCTTGACATCGCTGAAGATGGTTCAGCGTCCCTAAGGTGGTTGAAAATTCTTATATGTGAACATATTTAGCCCAAATTTACTGGAAAGGAGATATAGTTTTCCCTGTTTATAATTTTCATATCACCAATATTAAATTGAAATATAAACTTACTGACCGATTGATGTCATGTGTGAACAATATATTTTTTGCCATGAAAATAGCTCATATTTTTGTTACTTTTTGCTGGCTGGCGCTGTTGTCAATTTTTTTAATATTTACACATTTTAGCATAGGAACCTTTCCCCAAATTTGTGGAAGACATAAAGGCACTGAAGAACGTCTGCCAGATCATCTAGTCTAGGGCCGTCCAGAATTCTTGCCCGTGCGTCGACAGAGGGCAGGGTTGATAAATTCGGGGGTGAATAGAATTTAAGCGGAAAATTTTGAGAGGATGAAGAGCGTAGATCATAGATGCCCAAGGTAGTAGTATTGGTGAGAGTGACGAAATACTACTGGTGAGAGTGATACAGAAGTTCTGCAAGTGCAGTTTGTCTCTCCCACTCAACATTCTGATTTCCTATTGGTTGATTGACGATCAAGCAAAAGAGCGTAAGTATATGTGTGAGTTTAATTTGCTGATATCAGCCACAACTGGGCATCTATGGCGTAGATGCAAGAATGATAGAATACAAAGATTGCGCCGAAGACAAGAAAATGAGTACAACAAAATTGTCGTTCTGCGCATGTACGTCATAATATCAATGCTGTTTTCGAGAATGTTCACTTTGCATACGATTTCTACACAGAAATGAAAATTGCATACATTTGAGTTTGTATAATTAAAATAAAAGAAGTAAGAAGTAATTTATTGGAATGAAAAGAAGGTAAATTAATTAATTACTCCTTTGCAAACATTATTTTTACTATTATTTTATTACAGCCAGTAAGCAGTTTAGTCAAAAAAAAAAATTTGTCTTAGAAATCAACTTCAGTGAGCATTATTTTTCGACTTGTATTTTATAAAAATGGTCATTAAGAGTTTAATTTATGTAGTTTAAACATTCCCAGATATTTTATTTCCATTAATTTACCTGTGAATTGAAAGGACAAATAAATGATAGTTTCAAGTTTTTAAATAATGAAACAAATTTTGTTAAGTTAATATATTTTTTTTTCGTTTGTGTGTGTTTTCTACAATTTCTTGGTTAAATTTTTGTATTAATGCAAAAATCAGGTTTCTGAAAAATATTTGTTTGCTACTGTTACCACAATTAGCAGCTGCACACTTCCTTTTTTAAATTTTAAGTTAAAAACTCGCAAATTTACTTCGATATATACACAATTAAATAAAACACAACCGATCGCAGTACGTTTCTCAAAGAAATAAAATATTGTGACGTAGTCAACTGAACAGCTGCTTGTCAAACTCGATTAGCAGAAGTAACGGACCTGCGCAAAGCGTAATCTCTTATCCTATCATTCTTGGCGTAGATGTACAGAACCCATGAGAGCGAGAGCATGTTGTTATGAAAAAGCAGTGCTGCACATTCTGGTTTTTGACTCTTTCATTGAACCCTTTCATTCAAAGGGTTTTTATTATTTGACATAGCTACAAAAAGCGATGTAGCTTTGACGTATAATTACGTCTTACAGCGCGGTTTTTCACAAATTTGTTCACAAAATTGTGGCGAATATTGACCAAAGTGTATAACTTCTTTCGCAGGTATCATTAGAAACTCTCACATTGTAGAATATCAGTCAAATTTTTACTTTAGTTTTAGCGTAAAATGATAAAAAAAAAATTTTTTCCTCAAAATTTTGAACGTCAAAAGATTACTACATTTTTTTGTTTTTTATGACAAAATGCATACTTCATACGGTAACTGGAATTATTGCAAATTATTTACGATTAAAATTATAAAACGCCTGGTTTTTCATATCACTGAAAATGCAACATTAATTTTGGGCGGCTCTGAGCGCAATAAGAGCAATTATAATTTTTGCAATGCAGATGGTCATACAAGGGTTAACATGCCACTATTTTTTGAGAATAAAAACGATATAATTTTCAACCATAATATTATACTGTTATTTATAATATAACGATTTAAAATTGTTGAAAACTTCTTTAAACTTTTCCTTAATGTGAAAAAAATTTCATTTTTTTTAAAACGATATAATTATCAACCATAATATTATACTGTTATTTATAATAAAACGATTTAAAATTGTTGAAAACTTCTTTAAACTTTGGCTTAATGTGAAAAAAAATTTAATTTATGAAATGAACAATTCAATAAAAGCGTTCAGTTAAAAATAGTTTTTTTGGAATCGCTAGCTTGGAGAATATAATTTTAATTAAAGTTTTTTCTAAATGACCTCTATATTAATTATGTTGACTTTATATGATTTAAATACAAATTCTAAATGTTTGATAGTTTAAATCATACTTGATTTTAAATACAAATTCTAGTTGTTTGATAGTTTAAAATCGTTTATTGAGCTTAAGGTCAAAGTTAGAACAATTAATTGTTCTAACGAATTTTTCCAAAGAAACAACAACAACAACAAAGTTTTTTCAATATGAAAAGGAAAAAATCACTAGCTGATCTGATTGCAATTTCTACTCTGCTAAAAGCGTCATCAGAAATCTTTGTGATACCCGTGCAAGCGCGCGCTAACGCACTGCACCATCGGGGCGATGAGATTTGAAGCGTCAATTTCTCAGTTTTTCCTCCATTTCATAATGTCACATTTGTTGTTGTATTTCTGTTTTACTTTAGTTTCTATGCTTATGTTATTATATGTAGTCCAACAGCCTGCTGGAAGTCTGCACTAACAAAGCATGTTTACTGAAGTTGTTTTTAGAATTTTTGCTGATTTTGTTTTCAGCTGTTTCCGTTTGGTCGAGCTCTACCATTTGATTAAAGTTTTTTCTAAATGACCTCTATATTAATTATGTTGACTTTATATGATTTAAATACAAATTCTAAATGTTTGATAGTTTAAATCATACTTGATTTTAAATACAAATTCTAGTTGTTTGATAGTTTAAAATCGTTTATTGAGCTTAAGGTCAAAGTTAGAACAATTAATTGTTCTAACGAATTTTTCCAAAGAAACAACAACAACAACAAAGTTTTTTCAATATGAAAAGGAAAAAATCACTAGCTGATCTGATTGCAATTTCTACTCTGCTAAAAGCGTCATCAGAAATCTTTGTGATACCCGTGCAAGCGCGCGCTAACGCACTGCACCATCGGGGCGATGAGATTTGAAGCGTCAATTTCTCAGTTTTTCCTCCATTTCATAATGTCACATTTGTTGTTGTATTTCTGTTTTACTTTAGTTTCTATGCTTATGTTATTATATGTAGTCCAACAGCCTGCTGGAAGTCTGCACTAACAAAGCATGTTTACTGAAGTTGTTTTTAGAATTTTTGCTGATTTTGTTTTCAGCTGTTTCCGTTTGGTCGAGCTCTACCATTTGATTAAAGTTTTTTCTAAATGACCTCTATATTAATTATGTTGACTTTATATGATTTAAATACAAATTCTAAATGTTTGATAGTTTAAATCATACTTGATTTTAAATACAAATTCTAGTTGTTTGATAGTTTAAAATCGTTTATTGAGCTTAAGGTCAAAGTTAGAACAATTAATTGTTCTAACGAATTTTTCCAAAGAAACAACAACAACAACAAAGTTTTTTCAATATGAAAAGGAAAAAATCACTAGCTGATCTGATTGCAATTTCTACTCTGCTAAAAGCGTCATCAGAAATCTTTGTGATACCCGTGCAAGCGCGCGCTAACGCACTGCACCATCGGGGCGATGAGATTTGAAGCGTCAATTTCTCAGTTTTTCCTCCATTTCATAATGTCACATTTGTTGTTGTATTTCTGTTTTACTTTAGTTTCTATGCTTATGTTATTATATGTAGTCCAACAGCCTGCTGGAAGTCTGCACTAACAAAGCATGTTTACTGAAGTTGTTTTTAGAATTTTTGCTGATTTTGTTTTCAGCTGTTTCCGTTTGGTCGAGCTCTACCATTTGATTAAAGTTTTTTCTAAATGACCTCTATATTAATTATGTTGACTTTATATGATTTAAATACAAATTCTAAATGTTTGATAGTTTAAATCATACTTGATTTTAAATACAAATTCTAGTTGTTTGATAGTTTAAAATCGTTTATTGAGCTTAAGGTCAAAGTTAGAACAATTAATTGTTCTAACGAATTTTTCCAAAGAAACAACAACAACAACAAAGTTTTTTCAATATGAAAAGGAAAAAATCACTAGCTGATCTGATTGCAATTTCTACTCTGCTAAAAGCGTCATCAGAAATCTTTGTGATACCCGTGCAAGCGCGCGCTAACGCACTGCACCATCGGGGCGATGAGATTTGAAGCGTCAATTTCTCAGTTTTTCCTCCATTTCATAATGTCACATTTGTTGTTGTATTTCTGTTTTACTTTAGTTTCTATGCTTATGTTATTATATGTAGTCCAACAGCCTGCTGGAAGTCTGCACTAACAAAGCATGTTTACTGAAGTTGTTTTTAGAATTTTTGCTGATTTTGTTTTCAGCTGTTTCCGTTTGGTCGAGCTCTACCATTTGATTAAAGTTTTTTCTAAATGACCTCTATATTAATTATGTTGACTTTATATGATTTAAATACAAATTCTAAATGTTTGATAGTTTAAATCATACTTGATTTTAAATACAAATTCTAGTTGTTTGATAGTTTAAAATCGTTTATTGAGCTTAAGGTCAAAGTTAGAACAATTAATTGTTCTAACGAATTTTTCCAAAGAAACAACAACAACAACAAAGTTTTTTCAATATGAAAAGGAAAAAATCACTAGCTGATCTGATTGCAATTTCTACTCTGCTAAAAGCGTCATCAGAAATCTTTGTGATACCCGTGCAAGCGCGCGCTAACGCACTGCACCATCGGGGCGATGAGATTTGAAGCGTCAATTTCTCAGTTTTTCCTCCATTTCATAATGTCACATTTGTTGTTGTATTTCTGTTTTACTTTAGTTTCTATGCTTATGTTATTATATGTAGTCCAACAGCCTGCTGGAAGTCTGCACTAACAAAGCATGTTTTCACTATCAAACATTTAGAATTTGTATTTAAATCATATAAAGTCAACATAATTAATATAGAGGTCATTTAGAAAAAACTTTAATCAAATGGTAGAGCTCGACCAAACGGAAACAGCTGAAAACAAAATCAGCAAAAATTCTAAAAACAACTTCAGTAAACATGCTTTGTTAGTGCAGACTTCCAGCAGGCTGTTGGACTACATATAATAACATAAGCATAGAAACTAAAGTAAAACAGAAATACAACAACAAATGTGACATTATGAAATGGAGGAAAAACTGAGAAATTGACGCTTCAAATCTCATCGCCCCGATGGTGCAGTGCGTTAGCGCGCGCTTGCACGGGTATCACAAAGATTTCTGATGACGCTTTTAGCAGAGTAGAAATTGCAATCAGATCAGCTAGTGATTTTTTCCTTTTCATATTGAAAAAACTTTGTTGTTGTTGTTGTTTCTTTGGAAAAATTCGTTAGAACAATTAATTGTTCTAACTTTGACCTTAAGCTCAATAAACGATTTTAAACTATCAAACAACTAGAATTTGTATTTAAAATCAAGTATGATTTAAACTATCAAACATTTAGAATTTGTATTTAAATCATATAAAGTCAACATAATTAATATAGAGGTCATTTAGAAAAAACTTTAATCAAATGGTAGAGCTCGACCAAACGGAAACAGCTGAAAACAAAATCAGCAAAAATTCTAAAAACAACTTCAGTAAACATGCTTTGTTAGTGCAGACTTCCAGCAGGCTGTTGGACTACATATAATAACATAAGCATAGAAACTAAAGTAAAACAGAAATACAACAACAAATGTGACATTATGAAATGGAGGAAAAACTGAGAAATTGACGCTTCAAATCTCATCGCCCCGATGGTGCAGTGCGTTAGCGCGCGCTTGCACGGGTATCACAAAGATTTCTGATGACGCTTTTAGCAGAGTAGAAATTGCAATCAGATCAGCTAGTGATTTTTTCCTTTTCATATTGAAAAAACTTTGTTGTTGTTGTTGTTTCTTTGGAAAAATTCGTTAGAACAATTAATTGTTCTAACTTTGACCTTAAGCTCAATAAACGATTTTAAACTATCAAACAACTAGAATTTGTATTTAAAATCAAGTATGATTTAAACTATCAAACATTTAGAATTTGTATTTAAATCATATAAAGTCAACATAATTAATATAGAGGTCATTTAGAAAAAACTTTAATCAAATGGTAGAGCTCGACCAAACGGAAACAGCTGAAAACAAAATCAGCAAAAATTCTAAAAACAACTTCAGTAAACATGCTTTGTTAGTGCAGACTTCCAGCAGGCTGTTGGACTACATATAATAACATAAGCATAGAAACTAAAGTAAAACAGAAATACAACAACAAATGTGACATTATGAAATGGAGGAAAAACTGAGAAATTGACGCTTCAAATCTCATCGCCCCGATGGTGCAGTGCGTTAGCGCGCGCTTGCACGGGTATCACAAAGATTTCTGATGACGCTTTTAGCAGAGTAGAAATTGCAATCAGATCAGCTAGTGATTTTTTCCTTTTCATATTGAAAAAACTTTGTTGTTGTTGTTGTTTCTTTGGAAAAATTCGTTAGAACAATTAATTGTTCTAACTTTGACCTTAAGCTCAATAAACGATTTTAAACTATCAAACAACTAGAATTTGTATTTAAAATCAAGTATGATTTAAACTATCAAACATTTAGAATTTGTATTTAAATCATATAAAGTCAACATAATTAATATAGAGGTCATTTAGAAAAAACTTTAATCAAATGGTAGAGCTCGACCAAACGGAAACAGCTGAAAACAAAATCAGCAAAAATTCTAAAAACAACTTCAGTAAACATGCTTTGTTAGTGCAGACTTCCAGCAGGCTGTTGGACTACATATAATAACATAAGCATAGAAACTAAAGTAAAACAGAAATACAACAACAAATGTGACATTATGAAATGGAGGAAAAACTGAGAAATTGACGCTTCAAATCTCATCGCCCCGATGGTGCAGTGCGTTAGCGCGCGCTTGCACGGGTATCACAAAGATTTCTGATGACGCTTTTAGCAGAGTAGAAATTGCAATCAGATCAGCTAGTGATTTTTTCCTTTTCATATTGAAAAAACTTTGTTGTTGTTGTTGTTTCTTTGGAAAAATTCGTTAGAACAATTAATTGTTCTAACTTTGACCTTAAGCTCAATAAACGATTTTAAACTATCAAACAACTAGAATTTGTATTTAAAATCAAGTATGATTTAAACTATCAAACATTTAGAATTTGTATTTAAATCATATAAAGTCAACATAATTAATATAGAGGTCATTTAGAAAAAACTTTAATCAAATGGTAGAGCTCGACCAAACGGAAACAGCTGAAAACAAAATCAGCAAAAATTCTAAAAACAACTTCAGTAAACATGCTTTGTTAGTGCAGACTTCCAGCAGGCTGTTGGACTACATATAATAACATAAGCATAGAAACTAAAGTAAAACAGAAATACAACAACAAATGTGACATTATGAAATGGAGGAAAAACTGAGAAATTGACGCTTCAAATCTCATCGCCCCGATGGTGCAGTGCGTTAGCGCGCGCTTGCACGGGTATCACAAAGATTTCTGATGACGCTTTTAGCAGAGTAGAAATTGCAATCAGATCAGCTAGTGATTTTTTCCTTTTCATATTGAAAAAACTTTGTTGTTGTTGTTGTTTCTTTGGAAAAATTCGTTAGAACAATTAATTGTTCTAACTTTGACCTTAAGCTCAATAAACGATTTTAAACTATCAAACAACTAGAATTTGTATTTAAAATCAAGTATGATTTAAACTATCAAACATTTAGAATTTGTATTTAAATCATATAAAGTCAATATAATTTTAATTTTTTTTTTCTTGCCTCGAAACGCTATCTAAATCTCAAGATTTGAACATTTTTAAGCTAAGCTAAGGTTTCCTGAAATGTTTAAAAAAAATTATAATATACGCTTCATTGCACCAGGTATTATTGCATTATAATAGCAGCATTGGAAGCACATTCTCCTGAGAGAAACTATTTTCTGTAATGAAAATGCAAAAGAAAAAATGCAAGACTCCCGTTTGAGAAGTCAACTTTTTGATATGAGCTTGGAATCAATAATGCATCTTGCCTCCACACGCGGATTTGAACGAAATGTTAAAAAAACTGTTAATGACTTTGTAAGCCCAGCTTTGGCTTCGATTTTTAGTACTCTTAAAAGAGCTTCTCAGGGTAATCGTGACTCAAGCCGCAAAAAAATTATTATTATGCTGACTAGTGTAATTAAATGTACGAAAAGAAAGCGAAACAATTTTGCATACTTGATTTATATATTGTGCGTTAGGCCAGTATTGCACTGAGTAGCTCATATTAGAATTATTTAAATTATCATATAATAAAGCAATACAAATATGTTTTTTTATTTAAATTAAAAACAAACAATATAATTTTTAAAGACGCGTTCTCACAATTAATTTCTATATATACTATCTAAAGGTGAGCTTCTAACTTTTCTTGCAGTAAAAAATTGATTGTGAAATCGTGGTTTTACATAAAGTAAATTAAGAATGTTAAAGTAGTTAAAAAATCAATTTTAAAACCACAATATTATTGAACTCAATTTGATTTTATACACTAAGTGTCCGTTGCAAGATATTTTTATAACTTTTATAAGATATTTAGCTTAAATTTATAAATTATTTAATAATACAAATGTGGTAGCCCTGAATACGTTAATGAGCTCAATTATGACTTTAGTAAAGCAGACTCTTACACTCACCATCAGTGCTGCCAGTTCAGCTATTTTAGAGCTAGGCTGAGTTTATTTTTACGAAAATTTTGTTTTAGCTCTTAGCTCCTTTTCTACCTTCTTACTTTTAGAGCTTAGTTATTTTAAGCATTAACTTTTTTTGTTAATAAATGATTAAACTTTATTCGAAAATTAAAAAAAAAGTTTCATAAATACCTTTTTTAATTTAATATACATACAATTTTATCAATTTTCTTTAATTTTGTGTAAATAAAAATGAATAAACATAGTTTTTAATAATTTTGTATGCAGCAATACACTGCATTTACAAATCAATCAATATTATTAATAAACTGATTAATCTGATAAACTGATTAAATATAGCAGTTCTGTTTTTTTTAAACCATATTCTTTTTTTAGCTTTAAAAAATGGTTAGCTCTTTTTAGCTACTTTTGTTAGCAATTTTCGCTACAGGCTCAACATTTTTCTGGCATCACTGATCACGATATAAATGGCGCTTTTTCATACGCTCTTTTTCATTCTCTTCGTACATGTCCCTCGTTCCTTTTACCCCCGAATTCATCAAGCATATGCTGTCGCCAGTGTTGCTTGCTGCGGGCAGGCAGAAGGTGTCCAAATTCGCCTGTACGGGCGTTTTGCTCATACTTTTGACACCCCTATTCTAGTCTATAAATATAAAAAGCAAAGTACTGTCTGTCTGTCTGTGTGTGTGATGCCTATAGTTTCCAAAACTACTGGACTGATTGACCTAAAATTTTTGTAGTCGACTTGTTACATTTACGCCCCCTTTTACGCCCCCAAATGAATAAAAATGCTTTTTTTCAGTCGGTTTTGGTCGTAAAAGGCTAAAACGTACTTATTTGCTAATGGTTACTTTTGGTAACTGTACTAAAAATGGGAGTTATCACTATATAGTCACTCCAATTTTGTGACAAATCATTAAAATTGACTACTGGGTCAATTGAGCTAACATTTTAGCTTTGTTTTTGTGGTTACTGTCAGCAACTGTACTAAAAATTGGATTCCACGCCCATTTTATCGCCCACTAACCAATGAAACGGATTTCATTGGTTTTGGTCGTATTAGACAAAAATTATGTAATTTAGTTCATATGAGAGTAGAAAATGCACTAAAAATGGGCATGTCCCACTTAAGTTACATTCTATTTCGCACGGTTTTGATCGTATTAGACTAAAATTTGATAATTTAATTCATATGATTACTTTCGGCAGCTATACTGGAAATGGTGAATAAATTTGGCATTTCTTGACATTTGCGTATGTGTCGGTGAGGCGGTCTGTGGCAGGACAACGTCTGCCGGGGAATACTAGTTAATATATAAAAACGTTGGTTCGTATGTATGTCTGACAATCACGGCTGTACCATTGAAGCTATCCACCTTATATTCGCACCATATGTTCGTGTGGCACTCCGCATGGTTTCTGTTTTGTTTAGAACTCGTTAGATGGCGCTGGGGTAGGTAGCCCTTTTAAAATTTTTGATAACCCTATTTGGCTCAAATTCACAGCATATAATATTCATATAAAAAAAAATCAAAATTGGGACCCGATAGATTGCGCTGGAGTGGAGATATTTACGAAAATTTAGTCTATACATGTAAAATCGTTGGTGCACCTGTTTGTGATTACATAACTTCGGAAAGACAACCGATTGAGGTCATATTTGCATAATATATATTTGGAAACAATTTGAAAGCTTGAAAAATTAGAATTTTTTTTTTCAATTATGAACTTTGGACTTTAGTAATTTATTTTATAAAACAAAATTTTTTAAACTAAAACGTTTCAAATGTTATTGAATGGGCAAACTTTCAGATATTTGTTCTGTTGAAAGCTTTACACGTGTCGATTCAGTAGCCGTTCTCCGTAGAATAACAGGGTCGTAGAATAATCAAGATCGTGATCATTTCGCAAAACAGTGTTTATACAAATGCATAAAAACATTAAAATAATTGTTTAATTGTAAAACTAAGTGCAAAATATAAATAAAAATAGGTGGGACAGTTATATACACAAAAACAAAATCATGAGAAAAGTGTTTAGTTCGTCCAATAACAGCCCAACGTTGAAAATAAGCAACACCCTGTAACAAAAGAACCCAGGCATATGCATTTTATTTGATATTGTTACATTTGAGATACACACATTTATAGAAATTATTTTGTCAACCTAGATTGTTAAAATTTCGCACTGTACGTTGCCTTAATTTGTTTTAACATTTCGAAAACTTGAAAATCCTTTTCAAAACATAAATCTCAAAAGTTGTATATATTTTGTACTTTAGGTCTGTAAACACAACAATTATTGCAAAGGAATTAATAAAGCTCTAAATTACAGTACACTTAAAACCTATATTTTTAAAATGCCGGTACACGTATAAGTTTTTAGTGTGATCGCCTTTGCCAGAATTTATTGATCGATGTCTAAAAATATTTTTATTTTTTATATTTGTTAAACCGTGTTATAGGATCTTACTGTTTTCCTATCAATTTAAAAAAAAAAGCTTAAATCTTGACAAAATAGGAAAACAATAGTAAAAGTGAAAAAAACAGTCGCCGCAATTGCAAATTATATCTGAGATGTGCCTGAATCCCGCATAATCCTCGAAGCGCTCCGCAGCTTTCTATATGAAACGCTGCTTTCCTCACCACACAAACACTTTCCAACAAACTTAAACATTTTGTTTTATGTAATTTCTTGCTCAATGCTGCCACATAGTAGCAACGCATTCGGCCTCTCACAGGTAAATAAACACAGTACTTGGTTTTGGCAATGCATAAAAGAAGCTTCGTGCCGACAAAAAGTTTCAAAATTCCAGGTTCATTGCAAGTTTTATAGCTTTTAAGCGGTTTAATTGAAACTTTTACGACTCGTTTATCAAATAAGTTTAAATTATATACTATGAGATAAAACAACTAAATGCAGTCTCCTAAAATAGGACAAAAGGAAGTGTTGTGGAAAGTTGTTTTGTTACAAAAGTTTGTTAATTATTTAAACTGCTTCTGCTTGTCTTTAAGATTGTGGCTTTGTGGTATAGTATGTAAATTATTATTCCGATCTCCGATTTTTCTTGATTTTCATGCAAACCGGAAACACGTGCAAACATTCATTCAACACATATCTGCAAGTTCTGAATACAATTATTGAGAAGTTTTTATGCATTCTGCTTTCTTACTGCTGAAAGAGCCATAAAATCATGAAAGTGATTGAGTTTTCTGCAAGCAAAAATCTCAAGGCAGAAGAAGAATAAATTATTTTTAGCACTGTGGTCAGCGTGGTCTTTAAGAGCTCTGCAAAGAGGAATCCACAGAAGAATTCTCTATCACTTTTCATGAACTCGTAGTGATTTTCTGATATGTGCGTCTCAAACATCTTATAGTTTTGCACATGATCTGATATTCTCTTACATGTTGATGCTGCAATTCTGTTAAGGTAGCAAAAAAGTGGGGATTTTTTTTTGTCGCTTTTTATAATAAACTTTGCGATTGCTTAAATATATCGATCTTATTTGTATATTTTTCCAAAGTGTTCTTTTTTTAATTCATGGTAAATCCAAATAGAAGAAAAAATAAAAGATTATTCTGTATTTTTAAGAAAATCGCATGCTCCTCTTTATGATTAACTTATGCTATTATGAGAAATACTACTCCCACAAAAAATGTAAGAAATATATTTTTCACATAAAATAAAATGCATTCAACCTATTACGGTTTAATGTTTCCATCACAGAAAAAATCAGTCATACCCATTCAAGTGTGTTCATGGTATTCTTTGATATATAAAAACTAATGTCTAAAATGGAACTCGATAATGTGAATATGTTAGTGTTATTAGTAATTTTTATTAAAAAATTAACTTTGCCAAATTTTTTAATATCTCAGGTTGCGGACAAAGTGAACGCTGATTCAGACAGGCGCAGGCAGTAACCTGCGAAGAAATGAGGTATAAACAAGGCTAAATTAACTTTTATCTAGTTTGTTCACATAGTTTGCCAGCGCCGGTCTGTCTGCCTGTCCGCTTCGGCACTCACTCTGTTTGTAACCTTAGCTTAAGACATATCATATTTTCCGTCATAGGCTGCCCGCAGAGTAAGCGCTGAAGCAGACAGGCATGCAGACAGGCGCAGGTAGACTATGTGAACAAGCGAGAAAAAAGTTATTTCTATCTCGTTTCTTCGCAGGGCCTGTCTGCCTGCCTGCTTCGGCGTTTACTCATCGGGCAGTCATACAAAGCATACATTTATATATTCGGTACTATTTTTTGCAAAATGTAACTAGAAAATTCTCGTTTTGGAACAGTTTTCAGAAATTTTTTTAATCATAGTAATCAGACTACTTCTTAAAGAGCTTCTTTAAAGAAATATGCCCTAAACTCGTGATTGTTGGCTGCTTTCTTTCGTTCAATGTTAAGTTTCTATGCTCTGTCGTGATTTCAGCTCGTTCTTGAAATTTTTTTAGTTTTATACCTACGTATCTCGGTAGTTTGCTTTGCACGTTCTTTTTGCTTTTTGTTGTTGTTTTTGTGGCAATCGTTAAATGTGCCTGCCTTGGACATTGGTCATCTCTGCCATTTGGGATTTTGGGATTTCATGTCTTGTCAGCGACAACTGCAACCAAAGCAACAACAATAACAAAATCAACAACGACAGCAGCAACAAAACTGATTCCATGAAATCAGTTGCAAGCCCCCAAACGCACCATGTTAGCCAAAAGCAGAACCTACAAAAGAAACGCATACATCTTCCGCAAAATAAAAATCAAGACACAAATATTTGCAAAAGCATTTTTTAAGGTCCGAATAAGGTGCTGCTGAAATTCCCCACCACTAAAGCAACAACTACAACAACAACCACATCAAACACAAGAACAGCTACAACAATAGGAAGAAGGACAAGCGCTCACTCTTAGCTTGCCAAATGGCCAGGCCAACAAGCCGCCTCACATGCGATGCAAAGCCAACCGATGTGATTCCCATATGAGGATTCATTCAAGTTGAAATAAAAGCTCGCCATGTTATCGTCTCAGAACGAACATTATTTTAATGTTCAGTCGTTTGTGGATCTGATTGCTATGCTGTGATTTCGACTCTTATACACATGGCAGCAATTCTTCTTCTGATACTTTTTCTTCCTTGCCTTAGTATGATTTTCTTATGATTTCTCATTTTTTTGGTATTGCTTTCTTCCGATTCTGCTTGTTAAGGCGTCAACGTCATCACTTTGGTTCATACAAAGAGTACCATGGACATTTTTCATGTCTTGTAGTCATTTACTCTGCCTACGATATGTTGACGAATTTCATTTTGCCGGAACACTCATTAATTATCACGGGACTCCACTTGATATTTTTTTGTAAATTTGATATATTATTCAGGAATGAAATAAAAACCACCAAAAGTATTTTATTTCCGGTAAAACTTGTTCTGTTATGTTTATTTTTTTTTTGTGTATTTAAACATTCATAAAGCATTGTGCTGAAAAAATATTTTTCTGACTTTTCTGACTATTCACAAGAGTTTTCTTTTGTTTTAAGCTACTTGAATTATATTTTATGTGTCTTTCTAATTAAGAGTTTAGCCATGACTTATGATGAGCCATCAATAGCTTTACGCCCACCTTGATGAACATATATATTTCCTAAAATGAACTAGGAGCCAGCTTATAAGTTTAGAAGTGTATACATATATCTATTTGGGGTAACGTTCGAAATCGACATGGTAATGAACAAGTCAAAGACATTTACTCGTATAATTTAAGTCTTTTGCATAAGACTAGTATATTTAAAGTCAAATTATGGAATACTGTATTGTTTTATATTGTATATTGATTGTATACTTTTATAGAACATTTTTTTACTGCGAGAATAAAGAACAATAATAATAATTTTTAGGTACTCTACTTAGATGAGTTTTTTTTTAATAGTGGTTTATCCTGCGAAGTAACGATCAGTTTTCCAAAAATTACAACACACGGTATCAGCAGAAAATGTAAGCATCGTCTTCGATTCCAAATTGTATAATCGCCATTAGTATCAGTATCACAATGGGTATGGTATTGATAACGGTTTATAAAATATAATCAATATTAGTATTACAAAAAGAGCTAAATCATAGTAGAACGAGACAAAGTAGTGTTAGGGCTGAATGTGCTCTCTTTCTTAGTGACCATAACTTTCAAACTCAGACATTTTGGTAATTTAGCCAATTTATGCTTTCATATTTTTCATTGGTTGCAGATTTTTTATGAAATTTCGACTTCACTTTGACAGTTTCGGTCACCGGGTCTCCGCCCTAACACTACCTTGTCTAATTTTACCATGAGCTTAACATTAGCAGTTTTAACAGAGATTTTTGTAATGTCTTTTAAATATCGCCGCGGAAGTTTTTTTTGTATCAATTTCTCTTGTTTTTTTTTTTTTTTTTGGAGCGCAGAACTGCATGTGCATTAAAGTGGCCCCTAGGAAAGAAAAGTTAGCTCGAATTGTTGATGACATAAGCTAAACATATTCGATTTGATATAAAACTAAAATCTATAAATTTGATAACACTGTGCAACAGTCAACAAAATAACAGGATTCTGCGATATAGGCTCGATACTATGACCAGAGGTGAGTATGACCCTAACTGGGTTTCGCGAATTTTACGAAAGTTTTCTTTTTATGGCCTATATTGGAAGTCTTAGGGATTTTGAGAGAAAATAGTAAAATTAGTTTTTGTTAAACAGCTCCTTCAGATATATAGACTTTGGCAAATTTGTAGCTAACACTCTAATTAAAAACCCAAAAACAATGTGTGTTTTCTTTGTGAATGTATTTTCTTTAAAAAAATAGCGAAATATTTTTGTGTTTTTCGCATTTTTTTGGTCATAACTTGAAGGGAATCCAAATTTTTCCTATACTATATATAACAAAATTGTAGCCGAAAAAAAATTAACAACTCTTGTGAACATATTTATGTGATCTGAACGTGTCTAGTAGGGCGTATCGAACTAAATTTTTTTTCTAATTTCACAAGAGGTCTCAAAAGTTACATTCCCGTAAAGATGTCCTGACTTAGGCTACGACTTAGCCGAAAAATTGGGCTAAAAATTTACTTAATTTAACCCATTTTCTACCGGGCTCCTTATTTTTTTCATAATAGGTGTCAAACTTCTAAATATCATCAATAGAGGTCTAAAATGCTCAGATTGCTTATTGAGTTGAAATTTTTTCCGGTACGAGAAAAAATGTGATGGTCGTTTTTCCAACCAGCAGCGAACATATGATCAAATATGGTAAAAAAAATCCATCCAATAAGCATCAATTATTGTGTAGAAAAATTCTGAGTTTTCTTAGTATTGTAGACTATTTTATTATACAGCCAATAAAGGTCTAAGTATCATGATTCTTCATTCCAGCCCCAAACGACTGAAAAAAGCGGTAGAAAATTTATATTAGAGTTATGGTCGAAAACTTCGAAAGAAGACCTAAAAACCGTTATTTTTTAAAAAAATTATTTTTTTAGGCTTTTTAAGTAGTGTAGGCATGTTCAGATCACATAATTATATTCACACGATTTCTTTTTTGCTACTATAATGTTAAAGATAGTATAAGAAAAATTTGGATTCCCTTCAGTTTATGACCAAAAAGCTAAAAATGCAAAAAAAATCTTTATTTTTTTAAAAAAATATTGAAAAAATATTTTATGAATTTGGATCACCTCATGGGTAATAACATTTATGAACTGTTTTCTGTAATTTTCTTCAATAATTGTGTTTTTGTACGGGTCCCAAGAGGCTAACTGAAAGGGGTGAATATGTTTGGAAGGAATGATTTTAGGAATAATAATAGAGCCAGCTAATACATTTTACCACTTCTCGATAATTCGTGAGGGATATAAACTCCGTAGGACAAATTTTTGACTAGCAGTTCTTCCAATGAAGCTTCGGAATGACAAAGTTTGTGTTAATTTTTATGCTATAATAGTAAATGGTTTATGTTTGGGTTCAAGTACACAAACTTCACCGCTTCAAAAATTGCAAACGAGTACTTTCATATACACTATGCATCTATCTTTAAAGTTATGTTTTCTCAAATCTACGCTACAGAGTTTTAACATACGATACGTTAGTGTTAATTTTTGTTCTCTATTTTACAGACAGTCGATTTGCGACCACAGGCTATACTATAATGATTAGATGGCCGATGATAACGTTAAAGTCCATACGAATTTGTTCGAATAAAGGTCAAATCATGTAAGACTTTAATAGTGGGTTGGTCACACATGAATCACTCAAGACTACTGAGTAGCAATTACCGAAACAAGTTGTTGAAAAAAGTGTCCCTGATGAGGAACTCCGGCGGAGTTCAAAATATTGGACGTATCAAAACCAAGACTTAAAAATAAATATAAGATTGTTTTTTATTCAAAAAGTGACCTTGAGTCCGAATTATCATATTTGTATTAAAAATTGAAAAGATTGATTTTCAAGTCGATTTCTTGTTTCTCATTCTAATGTAACGATGTCTTATGAAAAAGTCGTTGTACTAAAAATTTCTACAGTTTTTTTAAGGTTTCACTTCTACCAAGCGTGTTGGCGTCAGATATACTTTTTTTAATTAAATTGTTTTTAAAATGATCTATCAAATTTTAAACTCAGATAAAAAGGTATCAGAGCTATGATATTTTACTATTCGAAAAAATTCATTTTCTTTCTTGTTGTAATAAAATAAATAGTTAAAATCCAAATATGAAAAAATTACAATGAAATGTTCTTGAAATATTTTCTAAAACAAGACTTGAAACATATAAAGAAAAATTTTTTGATAATGTTGAATAATTTTTTCGTTACGAAATTTTTTACTAGAAGTGCATGTAACATTTTGATGACGATGCAGGACAATCTACACATGAAACACGAGCGAAGGTATCTTGGCGCAAATCAATAATTATTCTATAATTTTTTGTTTGCATTTGTTTATTTAGTTCCTTTTCATTTTGGAAATTTAATAAATTAAGTTTCAATCATTGCATTTTTTAGAAGTTTTGTCCGCCGCTTTGCCATGGACGATTTTTTACCAATCTCTCTAATTTCTACCTAATTTTCATTTTAACTAATCTTTATGTGATACGGTTAGTTTTGCTACATCCGACTTAGTGATGCAATATGGCATCATCGCCCTTATTGGGTTAAGACAATACATATTAAAGAAATAAAAAATGTTTTTTTTCTTTTGTTTTGTTTTGGAGCGCCGCGCTGCATTTAAATGCATCTCACTTTTCGATTTACTCAAGGCTCATCAGTTTTTTGTTTTGTTGTGCTGTGCTAGCTGAGCACGAAGAGGAAGAGAAAAATAGAGAGCTACGTTTAGTTTATTGAGACTGTCACTACACAAACGCGTGAAAAGACAACGAATAAGCAATGAGTGGCAGCTGAGATGATTTCTTAAAAATTTAATACCTAAATTTAATATGCTTATTATTACAATTTCGAATGAAAAATACCCCAAAATAAATCTTTAGCACAAATATGATATTTTAAAATTTTATTCATATAAATGGGCCCAGTACTTTTGGAGTAAAGTCGTAACTTTATAATTTCACTTCAATTTTATATAATAGTATAGATAAATAACTTTCACATCGATTTGAAGTTGAAACGTTTTTAAAAAATTTTAAAAAAGCAGTAACAATATATACAAACTTTCGGATTAACATTCCAGCAGTCTCGGGCATCATCGAATAATTGTTCTTTGGTGATTTCTTAAAGAAACTTGCTGAATAAGCAAAACTTCCAGAAAATTCTTAAGCGTGTCTGTCTTGTATTCGTCAATAACATACTTGAAGAATATTTTTTAAATCATCTGCATTGTGTTCGTCAACAAAAAAAAAAGACGAAGTAACAAATCAGAAACACGTATGCTTGTACGCTGTTGAACAAAACCAAAATGCAGCAAAACTTTCTTGTTGGCCTTTGTGGTCTAGTTAAGAGTGCACTAGAATATCAACTAAACTATCAACGATTCCGGTTACGGGCATGGTTTTTTACGCTGTCTTTGCTATATTTAAAAATTATTGAAACAAAAAATTCACAACTGAGTTGTGGAAACTACCCACCGGGAAAAAAGAATTAATTGTGTATGAAAAAAGAATCAATTCACTTTTCCAATTATTGATTCTAGAATTGATTATTTTTAACATTGTGATGTCCTACAAAAAGTAGTACATTCTTTTCTGCCTTCCACTTGAATCACTGCTGAAATCGATTCTATTATTCGCTTACAAAATGGATTCTTTTAAATGAAAAAAGTATGCATTTTTTTAATATGAGAAAAGTATGAATCGCTAAATTCAGCCTTTTTGGAATAGATATACATGAATAAATTTCATAATGCATAGGTTTGAATGGCAGAATTGAAAATCTTTTATTCTTTTTTAAATAATTAATAAAAAATTACATTAGAATAATTCAAATTAATACAGATAATTATTAGGTAATTAGAAAGAATAAATAATATTTAGATAGACGACCAAACAAACGAAATGTTTATGATGTAGGCTCTTCCTTCCGTTTTGCTTCAAATTTCCTTATAGTATATAGATTTTGACTTGCTTATAGCTTCCTTGATATCTTTTTGGGACTGTTCCTGGTTGTACCCTTCCGTGCAAAGGCACTCTGCATTTAAAAAAAAAACATTAAAAAATGATTTAAACAAGTAAAGAGCGATGGTTTTTCATAACTTACCAAACAATACATTATTAAAATTTTCTGGTCTTCTGAAGCAGTTTGTTCCTTCAACGCTGACAAATCAAACAGAAAGTAAAATTTTTAAGAAACACGTGAAAGGAAAGCAATAGAACAACCGTTTTTCAAAAATATCTGAAAAAAACAAAAATAAAAACAACAAACAGAAAATATAAATCCTAACAGATTGACTCTTTTTTCGCTTACAGCAGAATTTGTTTCAGAATTAATTCGTTTTTCACTTACCATAAAAGCAAGAAAAGAATCTAACAACATTTACTTTATTATATACATCATAATCGATTCCTGCAGCAATAAAAACGAATCAGTAAAATTTTTGTTTATTGATTCTAATTCATAGGTTTTGCTTTACATTTATATATTCTTTGGAATACATTCTAAAATGCAAGCACAAGAATCCATTCAATTCCTGATTTTTTTAAGAATTAATTCTCATTTTCCCGGTGGGTAGTCTCGGTTATAAACAATTTAATTTTTATTTTTTAAAAACTTTCGGTTTTCACTTCATAAACGAAATTTCATCAAATTTCTCAATATTTTCACGAACGAAGTTTCCTAAACATTTCGGTCTTCACTTCATTAACGAAATTTCATTAACTTTCTCTCTCTTTTCGTTTACGAAATTTATACAAATTCTGCATTGCGTTCTTGCACGAATTTCGAACATTTATATGAGATTTTCGTAAATGAAATGTATGGCCAAATCAGCATGTTTCGTCAATGAATCGGAAAAATCACGCATGATTCTTTTACGATTTCTTTAAGAACGGAACTACTGGGATCATCAGAACTTTGTGAAGAAGTAGTAAGACATATGTAATAACAACTTGATATGTTAAGCATACCACTTGTTATGGAACTAATAAACTTTTCAACGATATATGAGTCATTAGTGCACAATAAAGATTTTGACAATCAAAGATTTAGAGAATTTTAGTGTCAATAGTAAAATTCTTTTAATCCAAATTGAGATTTGTAACGCTGCATACTACTAGGATTTTTCCTTTGAAACTTAATGCCAAGAAACTATTATTCATAACTTTTTAAAAAAATTTTGATGGCCAACATCCTTATTATGCACTGTTGAGTTATATATGAGAACATAGTTAACAGGAGCTTTATTTAACTATTTGTGCAGTGTATGCATAACATAAATACTCTTCATTGGTTATGTAAGGGTTATTTCTACTTTTTAAAAAATTGTTTATGGCATCATTTATTATTTATATATTTTAGTTATTTTTTTTGTTTAAGTGGTTTTAGTGGTATTACGATGCGAATTTAAAGCTACATTCATACTTTTGTTATTTAAATTCATACTCAAATTAAAATTCGTACTAGTGTAATATATGAATAAGAAATATGCGCTTGTGTCTTTGCCTAGTTAGTGTCGGATATACGAATTTATCTGTAACTTCGTAAAGATAAATTCAGTATTTTGGGTTAACATTAATTCAATAAATTTAGTTAAATAACTATTACAGTCTTAAAAAGATTATATATTATAGTTTTATTGTCTGTAATGAATCCCAAATAATTTAATCACAAGTATTTGAGAATTTTAACTGTTTATTTATATCAAATGTTATTTTTAATTTGTTCTTCTATTTATTATCTAATTTATATGATTGAATTTATTGCAACCGAATTCCACCGAGATGCTTTCGACATTCTTACAGCATTCTTTTGTATTTGTCTCCCTATTTACTATTTAAGCATTCTTTTTAAGCACACGTCACTTTCCGGAAACCTTTCAGATTCTTTTAAAATATTGGAGGCATATCTATTAATTTCCATAACATATTAAAGCTTTTTATATGCATACTATATACCTGGAAATTTGCTACCTCATTAAAATCCAGTTCCAAATTGAAGAAAAGAAAAAACACCTTATCAGCACACGCTGCATTTAAGAGCCAAAATATTTGAGTCACAGTACAGATACAGGTGAGAATTTATACCAAACAATACCATACATAAATCGAAATAACGTCAACATCCACTAAATAACCGCCTTTATTAACCAGAACAACGGATGACAACACATTGTTAAGTGCTTTATTGGATAACATTTAGAGAAAGACATTAATTTAGACCAAGAAATAAAGACCATAATGACTGTTCAAAGGCTCAGAAAAGTAAGAAGCACACACGCCGTTCAGAAGGTTAATTTTTTTTTAGTCATCGTTGTCATGTAGTCGATTTAAAATTTTTTTAAATAAAAACATGCTATGCTGCCGCTACTTTTATATCGAACCATTAGCGTTTGACGTCTGGCTCGTCGTTGCATGCTTTGGGTATACTTCATCGAGGTAACTTCTTTGCTGATAAGCAAATTGAATGCAGATTTATTTTTATGCCTTGTCGTTTCTGCTTTCTACTTTTTTTATATAGATATTTTTATTTTGAACAAGGTTTTTATATGTGTGTTTTCTATTCGTAACATGGGTTATATTTTTGCCAATTCTGCCTCTTATAGCTCCTGTCTTATATTGTCGCCATATTTGTTGTGAAACATTTACAATTTTGTTGTTTGCAAACTGCCAAACATTAGTCAGAGCAAAAATAAAATAAGAAAAAACAACAACAACAAATCATGCACGATAGTACTTGAAGTACTTTATACTTGTACCTCATGTTTGGCGTTGCTTTAAAGCATCGTTAGCATGTTTTTTTTAGCATGCTTTGGGATTTGGAGAATTACTCTAATTTTTAACTTTGTTTTTCTCCTAAGCTCTCTGCCACTGTACTTGTTGTCACTTCACCAAAGCATTATTAGTAGCAACAGCCACTTCATCCTTATATTGTGGATACAATCCAGTAAAGCCAGCTTGGAATGGTAATGCAGTAGCATGCCTTGAATAATTTATAGCTTAATTTTCTTTAAATGTGTTTATTGATTTCTTTTCTTACTTCTTTTTTTTATTTTATTTATCTATCTGCTGCCTTTTTCAGAAGTGTTTCAACATTGTTTAGGACATTTTGTCCCCACCATCACTTTTTCCACTGTGTACACTTATATTCTTTTATTTTCTATGTTGACTTCTTTTTTCTCCCTTTTTATACTTATGTGGTGCATAATAAATTATCTGATATTGTTTGAAGTAATGGTTTATTGATTAGTTTATGTTTTTGTTTTATTTTCACCTTTCTTACTTTGTTGTTGTTCTATCGAATATTGACAATACATCAGAGTCCTCAAAACTACCTTATTGTTGTTATTATTGCTTGACTCAGTTGTAACGCATGTTTTCAAAGTTGTTTCTGCTGGATTTATAGTGTCCAACGTGCTTGTAGCATATAAAATACGGTATATAAATTCGTCATGCCTTAATATTGTATAATATTTAGATCATCGATAGATCGTTGATTATATGATGTCAATTAGAGTCAATAAGAATCATTGAGAGTCAACAGAAACAGTTTGAAGATTATCCTAAAAATTGAGTCTTAGTTTGGACAGATAGCAATATGTAACGATAAAAAACTAGAATGAAAAATTTAGTACTATTTTTGGGGGGTTATTTAGACAAAGTTTTGAGGATATTTTAGATTTGATTTTTTAGACATGACAAAGAAAGAAAATGTAAATATAGGCCAAGACCCCAGCGAAAAACTTCCTGATTATTTTTCACTCATACTAAAACAATAGCCTTAATTTATTTACAAATTTAAAAATATTTTTATATTTCAGAATAGTTTTATTATGATCAGTCATACCAAATTTCAGGTGTAAGGAACCTGAGTTATTAGCACTACAACCGTAAGTCGGTTTGGGCCTTATCTTAGGAGATGCACCAGTCATTTTTGTTGCAGACTTGCTGGCGGCAATGGGAAATTTTACTCTTACATTTTTTGCGCTTGAATATGTCGGTAGCAATGGCTGGCAATGTTCGGATGACCTTACACCACTTTATATCCTAGCTGAACAATTGGCTGCTAATACAGCCATCAGCTTAGAAGTCACCTTCCAGTTGAAATTAGAAACTTTTTCCCTTGCATTAGAAACTTTTTCCTTCCTTTACCCAAATCCATTGACTACATCTCACAAAAACTACGCTTGGACAGGAAGTTCGATGTATCGAGGTGATTTGGAACTAGAATTCACCTCTCACCTAACAACGTCATTGGGATCTCTACCGATGAATCTAACTAAATATTAATATAGCTGAAGCGATAACTTGGCTTCATGTAAATGAGATATCTTCTGTGGATATCAGCGTACTATCTTGTAATCAAACCACTTCGAAAGTCCTAGGAACTGTTGAAATGACATCTAAATAAAGATCTCTAATAGAGATGACAAAGCAGCTCATGATCTTTCTATTCTGGATTCCCAGACTTAGAGATTTTCCAGGAAAGTGCAAAGAAGATGGACTCGCAAGCACAGACACTTTTGAAAGATAAGGCTCTTTTCTATTCCTCTCACCACACGCAAACTCCTTACACGTGAGCTATCCCGCAATAAAACCAACAGCTGGTGGTTAGCAGGAAACAAGTGAAGGATAACGAGGTAAATCTGGCTCAATCTTAAGCGATCAATGTAACTAATTTTCCACTGTAGAAATCACATCTTAGTTTTGGTATGGGTCTTCACAGGGAACTACCTGATTGATAGAAACTCACAGATTCTGAACAGCCTTCCAACGACTTCTGTAGAAGCTTTAGAGATGTAGAGGAGAGGAAGAATTGACAATGCATTTCCTTTGCACTTGCCGAGTGCTTGCTCAAAAACACCTTCTCCAGAAATTTAAAAAGAGAAAGAAAATAAACTCTTTGATACCACAATTTGCCTTATTGGCCTTAGTATGTCTCAATTAAGGCAGCCACTTTAAGCTTACCTAACCTAACCTAACCAATGTCGATGTTCATTTCAGTACAGTTTATCATTTCACCGTATTCTTTACACGACATTAACGAAGTTTTGTTCGTAGAGATTGCAAAGAATCTTTCTCTCGAAGGCTCTTAAAGTCTTTTCATATGAACAGCTCAACATTCAGATTTGTAAGGCATAAAGTATGACTGGCATGAGAAGCGATTTGTAGATCGTGATTCTTGTTCCTTGAGAGGGAGCTTTGTTTCGCCCAATTAAACACCTATTGGCCAGAGTTATCCTTCGTTTGATCTCAATGCTGATATCGTTTGCTTAGCTTATGCTAGATACCAGATAGACGAAGTCCTTCTCAACCTCAAAGGAGGTATTGCCACCAGTAACGTAGATTCCAAGGTAATAGAATAACTTGTTTGTTGACACCAAATATTTAGTCATATCTGCGTTCTTACCTGGAAAATACTGTGCTGACTTAGCGCGTATTTGGGCCAGTGATATCAATATCATCAGTTTACGCAAGAAGCATACTACTTTTATAGAATTTTTGCCGCTTCGCCTTAATTCAACAACTCAGGTTATCTACTCCATCGTTAAATCGAAAAAGACACACGATAAAGAATCCCTTTTTTCGAAACCTCGTTTGATAAAAAATAGTTTGATAAAAAATTAAAAGATCCTTCCCGATTTAAACAGAGCTACTGTTGTTTATCAGTGTCATTCACATGAATTGTCAAAATACTTTTGCAGGCACTAGCTACAAAATTCAGATATGATGGAGTATAGGTGATTTCTTATTGGACCGTCAAGGCCAGCGGGGTAGTCGACAAAAAGATGATGGGTGTCGATTTGTTTTTATTAGGTCTTCGCCTAAGGTTTGATGTAGCGTGAAGATCTGGTCGATGGTACTTTCCTGGTATGAAGCCACACTGATAAGGTCCAATAATTTGGCTTACAATGGGCTTTAATCGTCCACATAAAACACTCGAATGGACTTTTTATGCGTTATTAAGAAAAATTATTTCACATTATTGGCGCAAATAGTGGGATCGAATTTCATGTGGATTGGGCAAAGGACACTAAGATTCTAATCGTTTGAAATGCATTACTCCAACCATATTCTGCATAAAAGCTAGTGAATGCATTTAAATAGAGCTTTGCCGTCACGCTTAAATAGCTCCGCAAGTAAGTCATCGCATCCGCGACTTATTTTTAAGCCACCCTTTATCACTTAGGACTTAATTATAGTCGGGTTGCAGAACCTAGCTACCATGCGTAATTCGGTCTTCAGGGATATCATCTCTATTGGTGAGATTGTTATCAGCATCGCTATTCAGAAGCTTAGAAAAGTGTTCCCTTAATAACGTCAGTGCACTCCGGAAATTTGTCACTAGGTTCCTGTTTTTACCCTTGCAGGAAGAAAGCCCTGGTTTTAAAACCATCGGCCGGGAATCAACTCTCTTTTGCAGGTACTATATACTTTAATCTTTTCGAACTCGCGCTTTTTTTTCGCCTAAAAATATGTCTCTCTTTCCCCCTCTCTTCTGACTGTATCTCTTCTTAGCAGCATGCGTTACAAACGACAGTGGTAGTCATCACCTCTTCGGTAGCTGCACGCATGAAGTGGAAAATGTGTGTCTACTACGCGCAGATATCATCGAATGGAGGAGTGCTTTGAAGAAGAGTGAGAGTAGAGTAGGGAATAAGCAGTCCGTTTTGATTGCTGATGTCGAAGTATATCTATCTTTATATAGAATTGCTCGCATTATTAGCTGCGCACAGTTGTTAACGGATCTTTACTGCGACAAGGTAGCAATTCCAGTCTATATTGGCACCACAGATCGTGCGTTCATCTAATACACTGGAAGAGTGGCTTTTGGTGATCAAAACGTTATCAATTTGGATGCGTTTTTTAGAAACAAGGTGCACTCAGATCGCCTAATGATTATTGTGATGCTTGAATCTATCGACCAACCTTTGCGTTGAAGTTGTGAAGCTCTGTTTTATGTCATGACGGCATCTTAAAGGCGTTCGTAGAAAGTTTCTCTGGTATCATCGTCCTTATGTGGAAAAACTTAGCCTTGATGCAGAATATGGCAAGCGGTTCAATCACAAGAGTATATTGCAGAACGTTATGAGTAGTCTCTTGTCAACTGCAAATCCATACCAAAACTCGTGCTTCTCGGCATGGAATATGTAGTTGATATCACGGGATATGCCTTGCCGTATTCATGAACCATCTCCCTTCCATGACACTTTTTGGATTAAAGTGATGTCTTCCTTATACTCGTATATTTTCAAAATGTTAATAATTTAGATAGAGGCACCTTTACAATTAAGAGTTACATTCCAGTTGCTTATCCGTAAATCATTATCAGTTTGTAGTAGTCGTCATCTGGTTTTTGGTTTTTTTTTTTCTCTATTTTTTATTAAGTGGTGGACTTCAAACCCGACGTACAACCTTTTTAAGTCTAGCCACCAAACTTTAATTAAAAAATAATCGCGGTGTGACTAAAAACAATATTCTTCTGAAGTAACGAGACGGCAAAAAATATTACATATACATTTTTTCATCAAGTTGTTACTTTATGTATTAAATAAATAGTAGCAAGAAAAAATAAATATAAGCAGCTTCGAAAAAAACGCAAAGAATTTTAGCTTCTCTCAAAGTTAGAAATTGTTCTCACGTTTCTGCTTAAAATCTGGTGGTAAACTTTTTTTTATGTTATCAAAAGTTTCAAGAAAGTATGTATCAATTTCTAATGCTGGGGTGGGTTAAGGTTTAGCTGGAGGTGACAATTTTAAGTCGCAAAAGTAGCTAAAAAGTTAGGCAAGTCTAAAGATGTTATAAAACACGCATCATATTAACCATAACAACGTTACTAAATACACCGAAAGAAATATGAAACTAATGAAAAATTAGTTAATTTACTTTAAGGAATAAATTTTGAATGTATAAGATGAAAAAAAATCTTTTTTAGATTTTAAGATTTTTCAAGGTCGACATGTAAAAAATTCAAAATTATTTATTTTTTAAAAGAGCCAACATGATTTTGTTCCTTTTTGATGCCTTGTTTTGTTTGAAGTTCTTTAAAAATAGATTATTAACATTTTATTAATAAATAGATCAACTTTTTCTTTGAAATTGACGAGTTTCTGTTAAGCAATAATCACCCATTAAGACTTAAATTTTTTTGTACCTACACTCACACAAACTTATATACTAACACCATTACACCCTAGAAGAATCAGGATAATGAGATAAGCCGCTAAAAGCATTTTTAGGTTATGTTGTTCTTCTAAAGCTCTCAACTGTGTTTAATAACAAGCAAAAAATGTTAAAAAAAAACGAAAGAAGTATGCATAACAACAATTACAGGAACAACCAAAACAACAACAACAACAAAGGCCTTCCATGCTGTTCACTTTTTCTGGTTTGACATACATTTTTTTTTCTCTTTTTCATGTTTCTAATAAAACATAACATTTCAAAAGTTTTGCTCATAACTTCAAGGAAAAAAATTACAATAAAAAAAAATGAAAAAACTTGGCAGCACTGTTTGTTGTCTTGTAACACGCTCTATTGTAGATGCTACTTGCAGTTTCTGCTCCAATTTTTTTTTTCTTTTTTTCTGTTACAACAAACATTTTACTACATTTTTGTTGACAACGCAATTTAAAAATTTTTTGCACATTCCACTACATTGTTTTTGTGCTTATGCAATGTGTATGCGTTTGTCTATGTGTCTGTGTATGTGTTTTAAGCTTTTATTTCTACTATTTTTTATGCATTTCAGTTCCACTTTTTTACTGTTATACCTAGTCATTTGAAATGTTATCAAATGTCAAATGATAATGATTGTCATTATTTCGATGGCACAAAAGCTATACTTAGCATCTCTTTCACTCTCGTGTTGGGTTTTCTGTGACGTACATATGTGACTGCATATGTCACAAGGACACGCACTCACAGAGTGAAATTGATTTAGTGCTCGCTCTTTTGAGCGACCTAGTTTTCCGTCGTCACTCTTAAGAAAATTGAAAATTCTGTACGTGTGAAAAGTTCAGGGGTCTTTTTTTTCTTCTCATTTTTCCCGATTTTCTTCCGCCATCTTGTTCAATTTAGGTTTTGGCAATGAGCTAGCTGTCAAGTGTGTGCAAAGAGGTGTGTTCATGGAGGTGTGTTCATGGAGGTGTGTGCGTGTGTGATTATAGTATGTATGTGAGTTTTTTTTTACCGTTGACATTACGTATATATTTAATGTTTCAGACGATTCAAAAACGATGTCAGCTTCCTGACGTTGCGAGAAAAGAGAGTGCTTTTTTATTTCAGGTTGCTGCAAACTTAATTGAAGTTTTTCCTTTAACATTTCCTATTTTTTTTTTAAGGAGTCGTCGAATGGAATCATTCGTGTTCCTTAAATCAATCTTTTTTGATGATTTTTTTTTTTCCATTTCTCGTAATTGATTTACTGAAGATTTCATAAAACATATACGAAAATATTTATAGTCAAGTTCTTTGTAAATAGTATTCCAAGAATTGATTGCATTCAAATTGTCTTTGGGTCATGCAATTTTCCACCAAATTTTTGCTGAATTCTTCGTAACAGAACAAGAACAATTCATAGTATCTGGATGAAACTTCGCAATCGATTGAAAACCAAAATTTTTTAAAGGTTTTTCACAACAACAACTCGAGAAAAGTTTACTTAAGAAAGGATGATATAATAACAAAAATAAGGAAAACTAGTTCCTTTTTTGCATTGTTTTTTTTTTACTAAAATTCTAAACAGTACCTTAAATTTCGTCGAAAAAACGTACGACGTTAACATAAAAGCTAACGCCCAAGTTTGCTGAAAATAGTACTACTATATTTATACTTAACCCAATAACCGCCGACTTGTGAATCTGTCGGCCACTCGATCTAAAATTTCTGTAAAGATTAAAATAATTTTGTGATAACAATTCCTTTTTAATACAATTACGCAGTTTACTCGGTTTTTATTCAGTGTGGGTTCGTTGAAGCGCTTAACGTAAGCTTATAGCTATACGCTTTCAGTAAATATACTTCGTTCATTGAATGCCATTTTTATAACTTTCAGTAAATGTTGAAAGTGTTGGGAGAACTTTATTTTTCAAACACCATTAAAATATTTGGAGTAAATGAACATAAAAAACATAAAAAATTATGGTTGGCAAAGTCAACGGACCGGCACAATTTACGAACATCTCTCTTTTTACATTTATCAATGGTTTACTGAATAAAATTATATTAAAAAAGGATATTTGAAATTGAGATGTAGATCCTGAAAAATGAAAGAAGTTCTTTGTCTATTTTAAAACAAACATCTTTGTACTGAACAAAAAAAAAATTCGTATCACGTCTTACTTCAACGTCTTAAGCTGGTTTGCGTTATTAAAATTATTTGTCCTTGAATTCCGATTTTTAAAAGTACGGATTGAATGGAGAAGTTTGGGTGGATTCAGTGGAGCAATTCTTTTGTGGACCTTTTTGGAATTGTGAAATTTCATTACGGTAGAAGATTTAGACTTTATGTGCATATAAATTATGCTTCTTATTGAACACATCATCATGAATAACTCAGTTCTGTTTGAGATGTAGTTAAGCGAATTTTACTTCTATGGTAATATAAACTATTTATAAAAATTATGATATTACCATTTTTTTTTCATATTCTAAACCTTAAATTATGTTTAAGAGATAAATACTCTAAAGTAACTATGAGTATTCTTTGGAAAATATGAATCTTATGAATAAAAGGTATACATAATGGCTTTTTATTATTTGCCAATTTAAAGGATCGACTTAATAAGGCTCTTACAATGTTATATTTATTAATACAAAAATTTATTGGTCACTGTATCAGCGCTGCTTTCTTATGTTTCTTATAAAAAGTTATAGAAAAAAAATCTTAGCATTATTTCTCATGGTAACTATCATAAAATTGAGGTTGTTTTTTTCAACAAAGTATTAAATTTCACTTTCATTTTGGTCTCAAAATAATTTATTTAGTGTTATGTATGTATATTTTTGCCGTTGTCATTTGTAATATTTTTGATGTCCAAAATTTATGTTCATTTCAATAACATCATTAATTTCACGTGGACCATAATTTAACTGCCGTATCCTCTTAAGCATGCAGATCATACTAAGATACTTTGGACTGTCATGGTTGCTACTTTACACTCTCCAACCACAGCATACTCTTTCCCTCTGATGGGCACTTGGTTACAAGTATAGTGGTCCGTACGGTATTGTGTTCATTTTTCTTGCTGTTTTGTCTCTTTGCTACTACACCTCTTCATCTTCTACTTCGATGAAATTTCCATACAATTTAAGCAATTTATACAAATAAGCAACAATTTAAAGTGAAGCTAAAAGCAGCAACAATAACACAATAACAACAATAGAAGGACGTTGCTAACAATACCCACGGGAACAATTTTTGTGCACGGGTAAATAAATAATTTCCCAATTTTCTGTTCGCTTACATTTTTTTGGTTTTTTCGGTTTTATTTTTATTTTTGTCAGGTTTTGCTTTTATGGAATATTTATTTATTCGCTTTATTTTATTTTCTTTTTTTGACTTCTATTGTTTTATGATTTTTTTCTATACTTTTTTCATTTTATTTTTGCTCCACTTGTTTGCAGAGGACTTTCTGCGTAATAAATATATATATGGCTTTTTTCGTATTTAATTTTTCATTTTCTATGAAGTTTAACAGAATTTTTTGTATTGCTTGAATAAAGAGTAAAAAAAATTTTGTGTGATTTACTAGAACAAAAACTGAAATTAATGATATTTTTGTCTTAAAAATGTGTTGGTTCTGAAGCTATTCAAGAACTTTTTGAAGAACGTATTTTTTATATTTTTGCAAATATCTTTAGTAAAATGTCTGTCAATTTTTAATTATTAGCTTTATTTTTCCACTTAAAGTGTGGTTGAGTCCAACACCGTTACTTGAAAATAATTATTCACCGTTTTTCGACTACTTAAGCACATAATATATTCAAATACATGTTTATCTCAGTGTTGCGTCACATATTTTTAATACGTTAAGTTTTATCTGTTTTTATGTGTTTTTGCTGTCTTTTCGGCCACTTTTTGCATTTTTATTTTCTGTTCCAGAAATAGATTGGATTTTGATAAAGCAAAAAAAAAAAAAAGGATATTTAACGTCAAGTTTTATAAAAAACTCTTTTTTATTGAAAAGTGTTTTTATATTTTAAATGTTTTTTTAAGAAAATATTTTAGCTACCAAAAAATGTTGTATGCATACAACCATTTTGCTGGAAAGGTTAGATAAAGTTATATAAATTACATACATATTTAGAAGTAACGACAGCTTAAAAAATGTGTCAAATAATATGTGTGTTATGTACATATTATGCTCGAAAGCATATGTGCTATGTTAGATGAGTCACCCTATATGCGGCATATATATTATCATAATTTTTTTCTTATTTATGCGCCCTCGGCATTCGAGGTTATTATAAAACGTACCCTCTGTGTTGTGCCTTTTAATCCTTTTTAACGCTATGCGCTGAAATTTGAAACCTAAGCTGTAACCAGGCTGCTGCATTAAACATATGTTTGTATGCTTGCGTGTGTATGTGTGTGCTATTATGTTGGATGGACCTCTGACAGCCAGTGAGTCAGAAAGAAGTGATGCGAATTTATTCAAGCGTCTCAATTATAGCCATTAAATATACCCTCAAGTGCGTATCAGCTTACAGCTTAAGAACATTTATTATTATATACAGGGTGAATATACTATACATAAAATAACCGAATATATTTAGCATTGTTTGCTTAGATTTCAGTGAAATTTTTTTCTGTAGTCTTAATTTGTTTTCATAAAATAACCAAAATATGTAATTCCCCTTTAAGAAACTCTCTTTCACAGAATATTCTCTTACAAAATTTTACAAAAGAAAAGAAAAATTTATTTTAGTTGAACCGTATAAAGATATTATTTTTATTTTTATTTTCACTTCTGTTAAAAGCAATTTTATACAATTACCAATGACGTACAATTAATTATTAAAGTTTGATCTCTCGAGCTCAAAACTTCTTTGAAAAGGATTCCCAGCTTTTGCATAATGGCTCATTTAAATAAGTTCCCATATTTTAATATATAAGAATTCATGGATACAACAAAGTCTTGCAACTAAACAAAGAAAACATCTACTACAGTTTATTTTGATTAATTCAGATTGTATACGAAAATTGTTTTAAAATACTTTAAATTTATTTGTACATATTTTTTTTTAAAATAATAAGTCATTTAGAATAAATAAATTGTATAATTAGTTTTTATGATTTGTTAAAATAAAAATTCTTTATACAAATATATATCGCCAACAATTTTTAGTAATGTTGGCTGAAACTAATATGTCACAAGCAAATTAACTCTCAAAATCTTTCAAAAAATAAAACACCGTATAGAAGAAAAAAAAAGTTAATACAATGAGTTCAATTTTAATACAGTCAATTTTGATAATATTCTATATATTTATTGCTCTAAGGGTCCCCTTATTCCAGGAACTTTACAAACACTAACAAAAATCTTGAGCTGCAGGTATGTACAAAATTGTTAGATTTTTGGTAGGTTTTGATCGTTAAGCAGATATGAGCGTTTAAAGTTACAAAAATGGCAAAACTATTTAAGACACGTACTCGCTTGAATGTGAATGAGAAAGTGAGACTACCAAAGCGAATATGTTAGCCATTATATTTTACTTTAAAAGTTTTATATTTTACAATAGTTTTGAAGTTTAAAGTCTTTTATTAAAAAATACTTTAAATATTAAAATGAAAATAATCTGCTTGTATAGGTATTTAAGAAAGGATTTTTGAAATATCAGGATTAGCAGGGTCTAGCAATTTTTGTGGTTTTTCGATTAGAGATCTTTGACCTGAAATATGAGCTTTTAAAGAGAATTTCTTAAATAAAAACTAAACTAAGAGAGCTAACTAAGATATGGAAGAACATGGTGTAAAAATAAATCTTCGGCATTGCTAAGATGTGCAACAAACACTCCAAATATTTTTGGCTATCTCCTACAATAAGTATTTTTTATGTTGCATTTGTAAATATATATATTGTGATAGTTTAATTTCTTCCGTATAATAAATTTAAATAATTCCCGTTTTTTAACATTAAATTTAACAGTATCACGTATTTTTGTATGAAAAGTCGTTGGTTGCGAAAAATAACGGTATACGAAATTTTTTGGTAATATTTTACTGAGATAGTATGCTAAAAAATATTCCCGTCACTATGACATCAACATTATTGCGATATCTATAAAACTGTAGATTTTTTTAAGTACAATACATTTTCTTGAATCAAGGCCATCGCCTCAGAATGAGAAAAAAACCGATCGAAATTTCAAGTTTTGATTTTGCAAGAAAATATCTCAGCAATTTTCCAATCGATGTCCATCAAATTTCTTTTGTATGAAAATTAAATAAAATAATTTAGGAAAAAACAAATAAATGATTTACCATAACCTCACAAGTTCAGTGTTTTATATTATTTTCAGAAAACCTCTTATATATTAAATTTTTTACAAAAGTTTTTTGTTGCAAAATTTTTTTGGAACGATGTTCCAAACTACAAACTAGCCCAGTTGTTCCGTTCTTAAAGAATTAGTAAAAGAACCATAAGTGCTTTTTTTCGATTCATAAACGAAACATGCTGATTCTGCCATACATTTCACTTACGAAAATCTCATATAAATGTTCGAAAAGAGAGAGAAAGTTAATGAAATTTCGTTAATGAAGTAAAGACCGAAATGATTAGGAAATTCCGTTCATGAAAATATTAAGAAAGTTGATGAAATTTCGTTTAAGAAACCGAAATTTTATTAAGAGATAAAAATTAAATTGCTTATTACCTAGGCTAGTTTCCATAATTCAGTTATGAATTTTTAGTTTCAATTATTTTTAAATGTAGTAAAGAAAGCGTAAAAAACCAAGCCCGAAACCGGACTCGGACCGGGGACCCCTGAGTTGATAGTCTATCGCACTCTTTACTAGACCACAAAAGCCGACAAGGAAATTTTGTTGCATTTCGGTTTTGTTCAACCGCGTAAGAGAACACGTGATTTGTTACTTTGTTTTTTTTTTTTTTTTTGACTAACACAAGCCAGACGCGTTAAAGAATTTTCGACAAGAAACACAAAATAAAAGAGTTATTGCGAACTCCCAGTTTCCTTTGTTGATTTGTTCTTTTTGTTCCGTTATTGTTAAAGAACTCAATGCAGATGACTTAAAGAATATTCTCCAAGTCTGTTATTGACGAATACAAGACAGACACGTTTAAGAATATTCTGCAAGTTTGGCTTATGCAGCAAGTTTCTTTAAGAAATTGCCAAGGAACAATTCTTCGATAATGCCCGTGAGTGCTGGGAGCAGACGAGCAAACTGTGTGTGTGCATGCGAGTGTTGAGATTCGAGCAGACTTAGGATACTGAAATTTAGTAAAGGGTGGGCACAATTATTAAAAAATTACTGTCAATTAAGTGGGCGTTAGTAGAAAAAGGGTCAATATAATAACAATATATCGATTAATTTTGACACTAGAGTACTGAAATTTGTTACAGAATTAGGTACAATTTTAACTAATTACGGTAAAAAAGGGGTTTTATTCGACAAAGGAGCATTTCAATATTATAAAAACACTGTATCTCGAAAAATATAGATACTAGGGTGGTGCTGAAATTTAAAACAGGGGTAGGCGCAATTATGACAAATTACGGTCAATGAAGTAGGCGTGATTTAACAAATGGGCGTGGCAATATTACAAAAATACTGTGTCTCGAATAATATTGACACTAGGGTACTTGAATTTAGTACAGGGGTAGACGCAGTTATTAAAATGACCGTCAAGTAAGTTGGCTTTATTCGACCAAAGGGACATGTCAATTTTACAATTTTAATCCACTGTATTTCGAATAATATTGATACTAGGGTACTGAAATTTAATGCAGGGGTAAGCACATTTATGAAAAATTGTGAAAAACGGTCAAGAAAGTGGGCGTTATTCGACAAAGTTGCGTGTCAATATTATTAAAACACTATATCTCGAATAAAATAGACACTAGGGTTCCGAAACTAAGTATAGAGGTAGGCAAACTATGACAAATTACAATCAATAAAGTGGGCGTTTTTGGACAAAAAGGCGTGCCAATATAATAAAACCACTGTTTCTCGAATAATATTGACACTACGAGTAGGGTGCTGAAATTTAGTACAGTGGTAGACACAATTATGAAAGATTACGTTCAAGAAATTAGGCATTATTTGACAAAGGGGCGTGTCAATATTATAAAACCATTGAATATCGAATTATATTGACACTAGAGTACTGCAATTTAGTACAGGGGTAACCACAACTATTACAAATTACGGTCATGTAAGTGGGCATTATGGAAAACAAATGTTTTGACGTAGGATTACGTCTTACAGCGCGGTTTGTATGGGGGTCATTTTCACAAAATTTTTCAAGCACATTTAAGGATTTTAGTTGACACTTTTGGGTATATCGGTTAGATAAAAAATATCGGTTAGTGTACGAATATAACGAATATCTAACTGGATTTTGTCACATCCTTAATAAAGTTACAAAATAGCCAAATCTAATAAGAAAAAATTCATATATTCGTATGAAAAATACACAAGCGGCTTCAGAAGCTACTTGTGCTGTTGTTATTATTGTTGTTTTGGTTTTTGTTGTGGTTGTTCGTTTGGTTCGCAATCGTGTTGCTTATTGTTGTGCTGCTTTTGTTGTTGTGTTATTTAATATAGATGTTAAATGTACATATACATAGTAACTCACATTAGTTGCTTTCGTTTTTTTCGTTTGTTATTGGTTTTGTTTGTCTTCAGCAAGATAAATACAATAGAGAATACAGATGCATGAACCTCAGTACAATATTTATATGTGCACAAATATTTTTTATTTTTCTCCCTGGTTTATAACAATACAATTTTTTTGAGTTTGCCAAAAATTTTTTTAAAGGATGGAGTTTATTACTCGAACAGAGAATTCTTCTCTTCCTCGTATTCGTAGTATCGTTAATCGAAAATAGTGTGAAATATCGCGTGTGCAATAGAAAATATTTATATGTGCACAATTGCTTTTTTTGTATTTTAACTGCTATAACGTAAAAATTACGAAATTTTGTTGATAAGAAAATCATAAACATAACGATAATACATTTTCCGAACAAAATATGAACACATTTTAGAGGTATTTTATTTTTCAAATAAAATTGACAGTGGAACCACTTTATCTGAAGAAGATTGTTAAAATTTAAAAAGCTTAAATGAAGCCGGTATAAAAGTAGGTGCAATAGCTGCACCATATAATTTGTTATAACACCATAACAAATTTATTAAAAGACCCTGCCAACTATGCTATAATCAAGCGTAGTGAAAGAAAATCCGTGATTGAACAACGCACAAAAGACGAGTTCGACGTCTTGCTGTGTAGAAAGGGATGAATAGTGGTGAAATTGGTGCTTATTTGGATGTAAGGGCTATCAGAAGTAGAATCCAATAAATTTTGGATGAAAATGCCAACGTCAGTTATGAATCGCCCTTCTCTCAACCCAGGCTTCTACCATGACACATTGCGGCCAGTCTAGCATATGCCGCAAAATACAAATTTTGTGAGAAAGAATTTGGGAATGTCATATTAAGTGATGAGAAAAGCTTCAAGGGCTTGACGGGCTCGACGGTTTTCAGAAATACCGGCATAATTTGCGATAGCCACGACAAATTGGGTATGCGCGTAACCACGGGTGGGGATCATTGATGATTTCAGCCGGTTTCAGATACTTTGAAAGTCTCCCCTGTATTTTATTTCATGCAAATCGGATGCACAAATGCATATTGAGTTAAAAGATGGTATGTTTATTGAGTTCATATGCTATAAATACCAGGATAACTGGACTTTTCAGCAGGACAACGCACCAACAAATTCTTCCCGAGAACAATCTTTCGGCCCAAGATTATAAAAACGGGCGCCAGTTTAAGTTGATGAAGCATCTCAAAACAGTTATTTAAGATGAATGGCAGAAAATCGATGGCTCCATCCTCAGATCGTTGATGTACTTCATGCTTTTCACGCTTAACTAAGTCATATATAAGAAAGGAAGACATATTATTTTATAAAATCTATATAAATTTCTATTTTATTCCATAAAACAAATTAAAATAGGTTTTGGGCATATAATTATTTTCTATGAAATTTTTAAATATATTATAATTTTTTTAATAAAAAGAAGTTTTTAAATAAGTTATATCTTGATTTACTTATAAGTCTTTAATACTATTTCAATAAAAAAATAATATGTAAACAAGTTATGTTTGCTTAGAAGTGCATTTGAAGTGTTGCATATATAATTATTTTACTGAGGTACCTACAGAACCCGTATGTATTACTACTACGCAGGTTTGCTCATGCGATACTTAGCATGCGTTGTGCATTGAAAACTCTATTTTTTTTTTAAATATAATAAATCCAAAATATTTATATTATGCATTATATTTTTCCATATTCAAATCTATTTTATAAAATAAATTTTAGTTTTAATTACTTTTAAAATATACATATATGTACAGTGATTTGCAAATAAATAGTAAATGAAATATATATAAGGTGCCCAAGATATAGCATTAATTTCCTCGAAAGGTGGTTCTCCGTGATTAAACGAGTAAGAAAATGCAAGGATGAGGGTTACCCCTCCCCTCTTTGGAAGCTAGAGAGGAAAAACTTGAAAATATATGTCATTACATTTTACTCCATAGTTAATGTATCCCTTAGCCGATTTCCAAAGTTTATAACTTGTTGAAAAAAAATTTACATTGAGTTTTTTGTAAAAAGTTTTGCATAAAGGCTGAATTAAGAAAGTTTTGAGCAACTCATTTAAAAAAAATTTAATACAACTTTGATAATAAATATCTCGAATATTAAATAAATTTTTTGATAATTTTTTGTATAATACAATTTTTTTATGATAAAGTTTTCTATTGGCTTTGTTTTTGATCTTGCCAATGTACTTGAATACTCAATGCAAACACAACTACTTTTTCATTTTAAATTACCACACGCAAAACAGTTAGCTTTTAGTGTGGTAAGATTAGAAAACAGCTGTTGTATCATTGGTTGGAAGGTCATCTAGTCGCTTTTTCTAGAAGCTATTGACTTTGGAGATCTGTTAAAAGATAAATAAAATATAGAATAAGATGTTGTGACACATGTTTTCAATTTCGTGCTCCAGAGAGGGGGAAGGGTGATCCTCATCCATAAATTTTATACTCGCCTAATCAAAAAGAATCACCACCCAAGGGAATTAATGCTATATCTGGAGCACTTTGTATATTATTTATGCAGCCTTAAATATAAAAATACAAGTGCCCCTATTTCTTTGCACATCACTGTATATGCTCTTTACTACAGGAAAAATAAATAATTAAAATTTTTCCGAAGTATTTGTTTCCATTTATTAAGCATAACTTTGAATTAAATTTTTTTTAATTTCTTTTTGAATAATTTTTATTTGGAAAATGAAATGCTTTGAAATAGTTTTGAAAAATATAAATGAAAAAAAAAACAAATTTTTCTCTATTACTGTATAAAAAAGAATTCTACGCCTATACTTACGATACTATCGAATTTTTTGAAGTGAAAACTTCTTTAGGCGCGTTGAACGATTTTGGTAGAGGGTAAATCTTTGGTTTGCATCATCGTCTTTTTCCGACTAACTCTCGTCATCAATACAGACAGCAAAGATAACAAGATAGGAAAATTACAAAAAATAACCTCAAAAATGTTTGCATGTATTTGTGCATAAAAAAATTAACAGTGATCGTCACTCTTGTTCTTAATCGGCCGCAAGCTCTCAAAGAAATCACTTGGCAACTCCTGAAATTAATGCATATAATCTGTTTGTTAGTATATAAATACTTAAGTAAGGTTGCAATTAGATGTTTGCAACCAAAACTTATTATTAATTCGCTTTATATTGATCTATATATGCTTTTAAAGTTCGGCAATTTCTTCAGTTCTTGTATTTGTCAACATTTTTGAAACATTTGCTTTTGCTCAAACCACCGCATGGTGAGATTTAAAAATGAAACGATCTTCTTCTTTTTCTGCATTTTTTTGCTGGAACTTCGTTTGCAAACAAGAAAAATAATGTATGGATTAAGTGTTTTAACATTTTAATCTTTAAGTTTTGATAACGAAATATGTTGAACATTCAAGTAATTATTTATTACATATCGTCAAACAAAGTTTGACAATTTTCACACTTGTTGTATTTGTTAGTGGCTTTTTATTTTCACCACTGCGGCATTTTATTTTCAGAGTTGCCAACTATCATTGTTTTATTAATAAATTTTTTCATAAAGGGTGTGTGTCAAAAGGAAACTTTTCAGTCGTGGTAGGATAGAAAGTATCAGGTTAAATAAAATTTGTGTGTGTTTTGACCTTGTCTAATTTTGCCATTCCACCACTTGAGATTTTGCTACCAAGCAAACAGAAAACATAGCAAGCCAAATGCGGTTTATTTGCTGACGCCGATTCGTTCATCCCCATGTATGATGTTTTTATATACATATATAAAAAGTGTTATAAAAATACTTCGATTGTCATATGCCGACTGTAGCTACAAAAAAAAACATCTACAAAAAAATGCAAGCTAACTGAACAACAACAATTACCAAGCAAATCTACAGCAAAAACGCAGAGAGAATGATATGATCACAGCGGTTGCGCAGCGTTAGAGGGCATGAAGTGAATTGACGGCGAAGAATAAATAGCACTTTGCTTGCTATATTTTCTGTTTGCCTGCTAGCAAGATCTAAAGCGGAGGCATTAAAAGAGACTTCACGACAGTCAAACAAAATAAAAATATGAAAAATTTAATTTTCATTTTATTTCAGCAGTTAGCTCTGAAGTCTCTTTGGATGCCTCCCTCCACTTGAGATCTTGCTAGCAGGCAAACAGAAAAAATAGCAAGCAAAGTGCTGTATATTTTCCGCCGCCAATTCGGTTCATTCCCTCTAACGCTGCGCAACCGCTGGGATCTTGTCATTCTCTTTGCGTTGTTATTGTAGATTTGCTTGGTAGTTATTCTTGTACAGTAAGCTTTAATTTTTTGTAGATGTTTATTTGTAGCTACAGTCAGCATATGACAACAAACTATTTTAGAAAACAGTTTATACATATGAATATATATATATACATATATATAGTATATAGTATATATATATATATACATATATTTAGTTCATATATATGAACAATTTAGCTCATTGAGGAAATTTAAAGAGTATTTATGTGAATTTATATAATAACAATTACGAAATATACCTGCAAAATAAATTCATATTTTCAGAAGTAATTGGATAGCTAAAGTCTGCTTATCCTAAGCATTCTATTTTTTAACCTGTTTAGCATCAATTTCTTATATGAATTATATATAATTTATATACTACAGATATTTCTTAATTTTAGAATATTCTATTTTTAATACACAACGCAATAAAGATATGGTGAACATGTTTATTGTGTTAGTGTTATGATATAAGTAGATATAAATAAGCTTTAATTTTTTAAATTAATTCTGTAATAAAATTATTTAAATAAATTACTTTAATTATATGTATTTTTGATATGGTAACACTTTTGCTTAAAAGAAATAGTTTCAGTAATATATAAAAAAAGTAAAATTTTCCTATAAGCTCTTAACCAAAATAATTCTGATTTCATATGCCGACTGCAGCTACACAATTAGAGTTCACAACGTCTACAAAAAATTTCCAGCTAACTGCTCCAACAACAATTACCAAGGAAATCTACAAACAAGGGCCGCATTCTAGCCGAAAAAGTGCTCAAGTAGCGAAGTAGCATAAAATATTTTCGCTATATAAATTGTGACATCTCAAGGAACATGTTGTGTGAGAGCATACCATTCAGCCCGAAAGTTGTGGAACAGTTCTTGAGCACTTTTTCGGCTAGAATGCGGCCAAGGACGCACAGAGAAGAGCAAGATCATAGCGGAACTTTTTGAACTTTTTGATATTCATCCTACATGTAGGTCGGGCTGCAGTATGAGCTTTCGCACATCCTGCATGTCCGTCCAACCTTTTAAATCGATCATACATGTGGATAGTCCAAAACCCCCCATTTGCATGAAAATTCTTGCATAGCAGTAAGGCGGTCCGTGGCAGGAAAACGTCTTCCAGGGAATACCAATATTTTGTATATAGGTTTTCGCTTCGGTCGGCAGTCCTCTCACTGTTATACATTTTTTTTTTATATTCTTTGTATATGTGCTGGCAGTATTAAGGAATCGCTAATTTTGAATCTGTGGTAAGAATTTCAAAAACTTTTTTTGATACTAGGGTGGACCCTAAAAATGTGTTTTTGGTTTATACTCTTTGTAGATGCGCTAGTCGTTGTTTTCGAATCTGCTGCAAGAATTTCAAAAAGTGTTTCGACACTGGGGTGAACTCTTAAAATGTGTTTTTTTATACTCTTACGTAAGTCCAGTTTTTAATCCAATTTTTCGATCAATTCAAGCTCCATACGAGGAACATGAAGAATGTTCAATGCTCAACGCCTTTTTGCGTCATGAAACAAACATCGCTAGCAACGGTAACTGACTATTCTCATCTCTCATGATAATTTTACATCTGAATTTTCAATAAACATATAAATCTTTTATCCTAAAATATTAAATGAAACTTTTTGAGTTGATTGTACATTTACATTATTTGACTAAAAAAATTATATAAAATACAAAATAATAATAAAAAAATAGATATATACAAATTTTATTTCGAATAACATTCGGAGTAGAAGAAATAGCGTAAGCAACTGCGTCCATACGTGGGTCCCCCGACCGCACCATTTTTTTAATTTTCTTTTTTCCCACTCTTTAATATGACACATCATTTTTCGCAAAAATTGGCTCATTTTGACAAATAATTCAATAAACAGTTTCTATCATCGAAAATCATGCATAAAAATTAATTTGAAAATGAATTTTTTCAAAATGTTGCTTTTTATTTTTTACATAGTTCTACAGTTTAAAAAATAACTAATTTTTTGATGTAAATCGACAAAAATATTATAAATCTTTCTTTGATTTTTTTTACAAAACATTTTTCATTTTACTTAAACTTATTAACTAAATTTTGTAAAGTTTAATTCCATTTATACAAAATGACAGCCTCAAAGGGCTAAAATAGTATTAAATATTTAATAAAGTGGGTTAAAACAAAAACGGCATTACTTAAAAGGATATCAAATAAAGCATTACCTTAAAGGATTTCGTTTTTATATGACGGTATGTGTTTTCATGTTGTAATTTTATGCATGAAAACAAAAGTTTCAACAACAGCTACAAAATAAATGTCAAAGGCACGTGAAGGAGAAGTTAAACATTCAATTACCGAATAACAACAACAACAACACGTTCACTTTACTAAATTATATGTATGTTTGCATAAAATTTATTTTTTTCCTATTTTTTCCCAATGCTATACTTCAACGTTAAATTTTTTACTCGCGCACGTTTCGCATGTGAAACAAAAAAAAACAAAAAAATATAAAAAAAGTCCTTAAAGCACAACAAACACTCATTTCCGTTTGGCTAATTTATATAGCAACACTTAGAGTGAATATGTGTGTATGTGTGTGTGATAGAGTGAGACAGAAGGCATATATGCGTGCATAGAGGAAATAGAGCATTTTTGAGATACATTTAAATTTTTAAATTCAGGGAATAAAACCACTGTATACTTAAAATGTATATAAAAAGTTGTTTTTAAAATAAACTTGAGCTTAGAGAAATTTTATTTAGAAAAATACTTTTATTCAAACATTAAGTTTTAAAATGCTCCTTAGACAGTCAACATAACATCCTGCAAATTGAAAACCTTAAAAAAATTATATTTTCTTTTTATAATAAAAATAATTACTAAAACCTACATCGTAAGTATGTGCAAAAAGTATTAAGGTACCAACACTGACGCCGTCTTCCGACGTTTGAACGACAGATATAGTACCAGACAGAAAATGCGAGCAAATAACCGCTTCTGTATTTAGAGTTGCTTGGATAATGTCACCTACCTTCTCCCCTCTCCCCCATCACCCGGATTCTAAGGCACACAAATCAAAATGGATTTTAAAGTAGCTTTGCGTTTTCCTGACAAACCTAATGCCGCCAGCACTACCGGCTCTAATGACGACGCCAAAGTTTTATTTCCCCAAGCGTTCTGCAACAACAAAAACTCCCACGTTACGACACGAGCCACACCACTGTTGCTCACTTGTAAATTTTTTTTTTTTTTTCTTGTACTGTATGACATGCTCATCGTTTGTGTCGTCGTTATCACCGTTACGCACATCTTTGTGCTAAATTTGATCGCATTTTAAGCTTAAAGCTAAGGCAAGCTTTGGGATTTATTGTATGTGTATTTTACGGTACTTCATCATTTTTTGCCAGTATATTTATAAAATTTTTTTTTTAGTATAATCCAAAAATGCTATCTTCAAATTCTTTAAATTTTAATTAAAATGATATCCTCACCATCCCTACCACAGTTAGCACCATCACCATTCTGGGTCATCTCAATAAATTTGTTACCTTAATAATATTTTCCAAAATCAGCAAACCTTCGGTTATGTACCCAGACCTCGACATTGGATGTTCTTATTGTTGCTGTAGAAAAATAAAATTAAAAATGCAAATTAAGTGAAAAAATGTGTAGTGTTTTGTTTGCATTTTAGATTTTTTGTTTACACTTTTAGAACGCATAAACTTTGAAGGACATTCGCTCACTCTCTTACTCACTCACTCATTAACTCTGTTTTTGCAGATAACAGAGACAACACCGTTTTCGGTTGTTGTGAGGGGGGCAGGAGAAGGAAGAGACAAAGTGTCTCATTTGAATGTCGTAATTTGACAGGGCGGGAAACACGTAAGGTGAGTGTAATTTATTTGCATAAAATGTATTTTGAAGGTGGGTGGTGGGATAAATGGTGGCTGATGACGCTTAAAGATATAAATACCCGCTGGTTAAAATTTGTTGGTGTTTCGATTATATATTATGTGATAGCCAATAACTTTTTATCATTCATTCAATTGTAATGCAGAATTATAAGAGGAGTCTGACACAAATCTGATTTGTATTGTTAAAGAGTATAACCTATGTACGTCTTTTTGTTGTGTATACAACAGTTTTTTGTTTGCATGTGTTGCTATGTAGCAATTTCTAACAAGTAGTAATAAAGTATAAATTATTATGAAAAAAACTGTTTTTCAAAATCGAAACTTACATTTTGAAAAGCTGGCGAAGAAATTATGCGATAATTTAAGTAGTTTAAATAAATAAGAATTTTAAATGCTTTCATTTACCACTGGGTACTTCTAGAATAATTTCTTTCTGTGCGAGTAACTTCTTGGAGAGTGCTTTGTTGACTAGATTTTCTATGCTGTGCCAAGGCAGTTAAGCAGATTAAACCAAGGCAAGGTATTTATTTTGTTGCGTATTATTTTTACTCAGAGCTTTTAAGTTTTTACTGTATAGGCCAGTACAACTAATTCTCAGTATTTTAAGTTGTACGTTGCGCCTTAAATATATTTAAAGAGCTACTGAGAAAAAAATTTTCCAATACTATTTCCACATTAATACTCATTTTTCACGTTGATATCTATATTAATTAGGGGAAAAGATTTAAAATATGTTTTAAAACGAAAGAAAATTATCAAAATCGATTTAAAAGTAAATTAAGCAGTCATTTTAAATATTCAGCAAAAAATAATCTATGACATGCGATTTATAATATAACATCAGGAGCAGGACGATGCAGCAGAAGTTTACACGTTTGTTAAAATACCCGTCGAATATGGCCTGAGCCAAATCGATGCTATGCACTCCGCTCCGGTCTAATGTTCAAATTTTTTGTTTTTGATCTTAAAGCTTCCGAAAAACTTCTGTCAATCAATATAGAACAGCCTTATGAAAGTTTCATTTCAAAACTTATTCGAAGTACAAGTAAGCAATTTCGTAACAGTCAGGAAGTTGCTTTCTGAAATTTATTCTTAGTTTAAAATCTTCAATAAAACAATAAAATGTTCATCTTGTTTACTTTATAGAAGCAAATCCGAATACTGTTATAAGTAACGTAGTTTAGATAAAAAGCTACTTTTATGCTTGCCACAATCTTAACAGGAACTTATGTGCAAGTAAAGCTAGCTATCGTAGAAATGACGCTATCAAACTAGCAAAACCATTATAAGTTCTGAAAACATTAATTGATTTATTTATTAATTAATTCATTTTTACACCTCGGGGAAGCTGCGAACTATTTTCCGACATTTGTTTTAATTTTTTTTATGTACTTTTTAAAGGGGAACTCCCAGAAAGTTGACAAATAATGAATATGTATGGTGATATGATATCACGGGATACATAGTATAGTTAGTATCAGCAAATTTTCAAAAACACCATTATTTTGAGAGGCCCTTAGAAGAGTGACAGATAGACGTGAAAATGCCCGGAAAAAATATGAAGATGAAACAATAAAAGGAAGTATTTCTGATATATTTGCATCACCCTTGAAAGCTATAAATGAATTTATTTTAAAATTTGTTAAATATCGCGCTATCAATATCACAGAAGTTTTTTCTTTATAAGATGCATAAACCAGACTATGTAATTTAATGTGAATATGAATTCTGTTACTTTTTTTATCGAACAAAACAACGAGTATTAACATATATGTAGATATTCCAACAACACAACAAATAATCAATGAATTTTCTAAAGATTTTAACGGACAGCTCCATGTCATGATGTGTTAAATTTATGCATGTTCCTTTGGCGGTTGCAATCTTATTTATTGAAGTACAAATATACAACAACCACAAAAGAGTGCCACTTCAAAATCTATACTATAGAATCAATTTCATTGAAAAAAAAGCAGTTCAATGTTATCTACATGATTAGATGGCAGCAACTGCCAAAGCGTAGAAGAAAAAAGATAGAACTAACCCATAAAAAAACTCAAGTTGTAGCATCGCTCAACGCTACTGAAAGAACTGTCAAAGATTGCAATACTGTGTTGTTAAAGAAAGGGGAAGTTGGTAGACGCTCAACCTTTGATACCCTGTAATTATTAAAGTAGAGAAGACGATATGCCGGCACATTCGAACACATATGAAGAACAGGCACCAAATGATGCAATATTTTAATGAATGCATTATAAAAGAACGATTTACCCTTAACAATTAAGAAAAAGTTGCAGAACAACATAAGAAGCAGAGAATAAAAATTTATAACATAGAAATTATTAAGTAGTTTATAATGACGCTCAGTCAGAACCTAGCAACAATGTAAATGCATGAGTTTTTCCTTTCTTTTGTTTTCCCCCCTCATCTCATTTCAAAATAAAAGATACTCATACCGACTGCTTTGTATATAGCAAGAATTCATTATAAAGCGTTAATATAAGTTGTTGAATTTGGTATTCCTGATAGCTGCACGGACAACTCATAAAATGTACATTAAATGTGGCCAAGCCTCGACGTGTTTGTCTGGCTTTGACGCTATTAACAAAAAGGAAATCACTGCGGTATACATAATAAGTGTCAAACGTAATGACAGTTCAGCTTAAGTCACCGAAGACACTTGATGCGACAGTCAAGTAGAAGTTTTTATGGCAACGACCATTGCTCGAAGTGCTATAAAAATGTCAAAATTTGTAATTTAGTGGTAAATAGTTTGAACTCCCGAAAGGCGATGGTTCAGCTGTTTCAGTTGTTTGACATAAAATAATGGCAGCTGTCAAAAAGCTCATGGAAAATGTTAGAAGAATGATGTTAGTAAAACTTTTTAAACATACCTAAACTAAAATAATTATGAGAAGTTTACAAAATTAGATGCAAGCGTAGCCATTATTTATAACAACAGCATTTTATAAAATGCTCTTTATAAAAACTGAGTTCAAATACTTTGGCACAGCATATTTTAACAGACTTTAATACATTTTTTCAGTTTATTTTGTGTCTACCCAGTCACAGCTTTGGCCCATTTCATTGTGCTACATCTGGATTTGCACCCCAAACTTTGACCCAATTTTTTTGCATGCCAAATTCTACTCAGCTGTAAAATAATTTCCATTTCTCTGCAATCTTGAATAAATTTGTAGAAACACATCAACGCACTCAATGCTGCTGCCTTTAAACGCCATGTCCTTAAAAGTTGAGAAAAGTCAAGCTAAGCGCGGAAAAAGAAGTTCTTAGAAGATGATAGCAAAGAAGAACAAGAGAAAAATAATCAATACAGAATTTTTGATATTTCTTGATGCTTAACTTGGTGTCAACGACAACGCATAAATGTATGAGGAATGGAAATGTGCGCGTCTAGCATTTGAATAAATAAAGCATAAAAGTAGGAAACGAACGAAGCAAGCAAAAAAAAAATAACAGAAAAATAGGTTAATGCTCAAAGGAATCAGCGAAGAATCAACGAAGAAATCAAAAAAACTCCTATAGAAAAAATATAGTACGAAATATTAATTAAACGTTATCGAAAAAAGAAAACAAACTTAAGTGGGAAAATGTTTTGAATCTTAAACAGGATATCAATATGCAGCACGGCTTCGCATAAAAAAAGGACATCAGCTGTCATCAGCAAAAGTCAAAATAAGGCAAGATAAACAGCATGTGCTAATGCAATATAAAAAGTGATATAATAATAATCCAATCGGATTAAGGTAAACTTTTATGTTTGAAAAACAAGAAATTTGAAGCAAAATTTTAAGAGATAATACTGTTAACCTCGAAGATGATAATTAAATTAAATAATAATAAAATTAATATATATTTTATATTTACATTTTCCTCAAAAGAAATAAAACTGTTACAGACCGACCAGTTTTTGCAATAACCGAAAACTATTATCTTAAAAATGAAAATTTTTATACAAAGTTTTAAATTTTATGAATATATCAACTTTTAATTAAACATAAAATTAAGGTAAAGTGATCAAAATTAATTAATATAAAATAAAAAAGTCATAATAAAAACCATAAAAATTTCAAAAACTGAAAATTAAAAACTAAAAACACATAATAAATTATAAATTATAAATTATAAATTATAAATTATAAATTATAAATTATAAATTATAAATTATAAATTATAAATTATAAATTATAAATTATAAATTATAAATTATAAATTATAAATTATAAATTATAAATTATAAATTATAAATTATAAATTATAAATTATAAATTATAAATTATAAATTATAAATTATAAATTATAAATTATAAATTATAAATTATAAATTATAAATTATAAATTATAAATTATAAATTATAAATTATAAATTATAAATTATAAATTATAAATTATAAATTATAAATTATAAATTATAAATTATAAATTATAAATTATAAATTATAAATTATAAATTATAAATTATAAATTATAAATTATAAATTATAAATTATAAATTATAAATTATAAATTATAAATTATAAATTATAAATTATAAATTATAAATTATAAATTATAAATTATAAATTATAAATTATAAATTATAAATTATAAATTATAAATTATAAATTATAAATTATAAATTATAAATTATAAATTATAAATTATAAATTATAAATTATAAATTATAAATTATAAATTATAAATTATAAATTATAAATTATAAATTATAAATTATAAATTATAAATTATAAATTATAAATTATAAATTATAAATTATAAATTATAAATTATAAATTATAAATTATAAATTATAAATTATAAATTATAAATTATAAATTATAAATTATAAATTATAAATTATAAATTATAAATTATAAATTATAAATTATAAATTATAAATTATAAATTATAAATTATAAATTATAAATTATAAATTATAAATTATAAATTATAAATTATAAATTATAAATTATAAATTATAAATTATAAATTATAAATTATAAATTATAAATTATAAATTATAAATTATAAATTATAAATTATAAATTATAAATTATAAATTATAAATTATAAATTATAAATTATAAATTATAAATTATAAATTATAAATTATAAATTATAAATTATAAATTATAAATTATAAATTATAAATTATAAATTATAAATTATAAATTATAAATTATAAATTATAAATTATAAATTATAAATTATAAATTATAAATTATAAATTATAAATTATAAATTATAAATTATAAATTATAAATTATAAATTATAAATTATAAATTATAAATTATAAATTATAAATTATAAATTATAAATTATAAATTATAAATTATAAATTATTAATTATAAATTATAAATTATAAATTATCGACACCAATCAACGGTTTCTAACTATAAAAATCTTAAACTGTAGGCTTTTAGTAAGCATTTAAAAAAATTGTCTGCTAATAGCTGCTAACCTGGTTTTAACGAACAAAAGAGTGAATGCATATTTATACTCATGTGCGTACTGCACACATTGTCATAAAGAATATTTAATATTTTTGTTTTCTCCTTTTTTTCTTATTTTAATTATAAAGGAAATTCCTGAATGTTATATAATAAGAAAAAAAATGTATTTTTATGGGAGGTGTGGGGGGCAATTTTTTTTAATATACACATATATTTTATATTCTTCATTGAGTTGTTTTGATATGGCTGCAATAAAAAGTAAAATATCGTTTTAAATTTTTGTGTTATATAGGAGGTAGGCGTGTTTGTAGGCGGATTTGCTAAACTTTTTGTAAGTGATCTTTTATAGTTAATTTCAACTTATGTATATACCAAATATCATTGGTATAGGACTACTCTATCTTAATGCTATGCAAATATCGTATAAAAAGTATAGGAGGTGGGCGTGGCAAAATTTTTTTAATCTACATACATATTTCAGAGCTTTTATATAGCTTCAATACGAAAAAATATAGCTTTTTGAAATTTTGTGTTATATGAGAGGTAGGCGTGTTTGTCGGCGGATTTCAAATTTTTTTTAATTTCTTCTAATATGTTCAAAATTTTACTTCTCTACGACGACTCTTTCTATTTTTTTCCAAACTTTGTATGGGATTAAACCATTGTGCGTCGCCTTGTACCTTTCTGCAGGATATTGATTAAATTATTTTAAAATTTTATTCAATCTTTTTCAAAGAACTGTAAATATACTCAAAAAGTTTTGAGTACTTTAGCCTTTACTTTTCCAAAACGTTTTAATGAAAGTTGCATATTTTTCGTCCTATTTAACCAGACTGGACCCCTAATAATTGCCGTTTCTTATACTGAAATTATTAATTAACGAAAGCAAGAACTAAATTTTTCAATTTTTTTAATTGAACTGAGCAAAATTGTGCTAGAATTCGGCTTCAGCCAAAAATCAACATTCGGGCGGACACAACTGGAAATAACGCTCTTAAAAGTATGAAGCAAGAAAATATTTTCATCTGAAATTGTTATGTACAATCTGGTCAATATATTTTGTATAATAAAAAATAGCCAAGCCCGTCGGAAGCTAATTCCATTCCCCACACAAATTGGGGTGCAAAAAAAAAATCAAAAATATTTCTTAAAAGAAACATGAATATCAATAAACAAATTTTTTATTTTAGTTTCAAAATAAAAAAAAAATATAAAACTAAATAAAAAATATTAAAATTTCATTATTATTAAAAGCTTTTCTAATCACGGTTGTCACTTGCTTATTTTTTGTTGTACCAAATTCTCCGAAAAAATGTATCAAATAGGAAAAAATGTACCAATTTTTTCTTTAATATAATAATTTGATAACATTTATTATAATAATTCACTGAAGTATATTTGTTTACATACCAAACATAACAAAAATTTTAAGTTTTGTTATACGCTATTAACAAAACAATAAATACATCAAAATAGTTATTTTGCTGGCCAAATATAATTAGATTCATTGCGTTAGACACTCAATTTTTTAGAGAGCTTTATGTTGTTAAGTGTTTTATATTCCAATTTATTTCTTAGCTTAGTTTTAATCAGGCTAAAATAAAAAAATATTTGTTCAGCAGCTGCTGAGCTGTGTGGAAGGCACATCAGACTATTTACAAAATTGATAAAATCATTAAAACAAATTTTCCCTACTCCATTCTTCACGACCCAGACTTTTTCTCAAAATACCTAAATTTTTTTCCCAACGTCGTTACAATTTTAAAAACTAATATTTGAAACCTAACCAAAAATACAAAACCAAAATAACGTCAGGGTAGCATTCTATGAGATATTAATATGAATTATTGAATTTTGCCAATAAAGAAATTTTGTTTTCTGACATAACTTGTGAAGATGTTATTATATTAAAAATATTTAGATCTCCTTTACTTAAATCGAACTTGTCTTTAATTTGTTTAAGGGTATCTTTGGTAATAAGAGAAAAATTTTCTGATTGGAGAAATTTTTCTGCTTTAGTGGAAATTCTCACAAAAAAATCCTCAAGTCTCAAAAAATGTGATTTTTACTATATATGACGAAAAAAGCATGTAAGCTTTCAACTTTTAGAACTTAATGCATTGAAAGTTCCACTAAACATAAGTCTGAACATTTCTCCAGTGCCACCAAATTTCGCTTTTTGTAACAAGTTGTTAAATTGTAAATCTATTACAAAATGTACCAACTCGGAAAATAATGTACCAAGGTACCAAGTTAAAATAAATTTACCAATTTTGGTACAAATGTACCAAAGTGGCAACCGTGTTTCCAATTTCGATATTAGAGATAATTTTTTAAAAGATCTTTCACATGGTAATTTGAATATATAAGAAATAATTGTTGCTTTTTTAAAGAAAGACTAGGTTTATCTTTACATGAATAAAGCAACAAGTTTTTCAACTTCATTAATTAGTTTTTTCAGTGTATCCGAATTTTTTTCAAATTGGAATTGCAGTAGAAACTTTAAATTTTGTTCTATCTTTTTGCAAACATAGAGAAAGGAAATGGTTATCCGAAAGCATGCTTATGAAGAAGAGAGAAAGAAGAGCAAAATATATAATACAAAAATATTATCGTTGTAAAAAAAGTGATATTCTGAATAACTTTTGACGTTTTCTTTTTAAATTGTTTATCTAGCTAAATAGCGGGGGGCAATTGCCCCCTTTTTCCCCCGCTTGCTACGCCAATGTATGTTGCCCTCTAAATGTAAAGCGTGATGTACTTTGCCCTTAAGCTAATAATCGCTTAATACTGTTACAATGTATTGTTTTGTTAGGGTAGGTGGCATACGACCACGGAAGCAAATTTTTTTAGTTTATGGCCTTATATCCATATTCGATTTAATGTGGCATCACATAGCCTATAATCAAAACGATTCCAACGACACCTTACTTTTTAAATTATGATAAGTAGTTTGGATGTTAGGCTGGAACGGATGAAAACACATTAATACATATACCGCTCCTTTAGGTTTACCCTAGTCGGGTAAAAACTGTAAATTTTTTAACCATTTTAGTTAAAAATTGCTTCAAAAACTAAAATTTTCATAAAAAATGTATAGAATTTAAAAAATTACAAAAATATTTAATATTGTAAGATTACTTGCATTAAATTTACCTAATGCAATTTTTAAAATTATTGACATTTACTCATTTCTTCTCACAACCGTTCGTAGTTTATTCAAGTTAACATTTTAGTTTTTGCCAATATTGAACCTAAACTAAAATCATTCAATTTCCATTTATTTGCGATCAAAACTAGCCAAGTCCAACAAGTATCGTTTTAAGTGGCCAAGTCGCTATAATAAGTTCAAAACATGTCTAAGTTCAATAAGATTTTTATAGTAACTTTGTTATTTACCACAGAGTTTTGCAACTTAGTCAACAATTTGTAGAAAATTTTTAATTCTAAAACAAATACCACTTTGTTTTTTTATATATTGTAAGTAACAGAAAAAGTGCAATATCTGATAGTGAAATCCAAGCCTATTGACTATTACATGATTATTTTTTACTTGTCTTTCAAAAATTTTTTATTCAAACAGCAAAAAAAAATTATGCAATATTATTGGTTTTCATGCAAAGATTCAGTTTTTAAAACTCAATGGATTTATATACTTTTTTTTATTTACAAAATTTACTAGAAACATAAAAATATGTACACTATTACACCAAAAACGCCACATGTGAATACACATAATACAAAATTCAATAGAATATTCAAAAACTTGATGCTTTCATTAAATCAACAGAAAACATTTTAAAATCTTAATTGAATACTTGTCTTTATCAATTATTCTCGTTTCATCCAATCTGTCCAATATAACATCATCTTATGTACTTGCATGCCTCGATCTGCTCATGTAAACACGCTTCAATCAGAACACGCCTCGGTCAGCAAGTTCATTTAATTATAACATAACCTGATTGATTCTCCAAAGCGAATGCTGACAGACGCATGTCATATAACTGTGAACGAATAAGTGTGCTGGCTGTATCTCAATTGATTTGTTTATTCGTATTCAACTACATATTTTACAGCCTCAATGAGCATATGAAATAAACGGATGCTGCAGCGTGTTTGTTAAACTTAAAATCTTTTTAATATACCCAATGTGGTCAATAAATGTTTTTTTTAATAAATTTTGTTTCTTTTGTCTTACATTTGCTTTGAAATCTTTAAAAAATTATCTTAATAAAATTATGAAAAATTATGAAAAATCTAATTAGCCCAGCCTAATTTTAGTATCTTATTTAAACTGAAGAGACCAAACATCCTTTAGACATTCATTCAATGTTTTTCTCGACACGCAAAATTTCGCATTCTTAAGCTACTTAAATTAATTTCTACCATCCACTTAACTGTAATTTTTTAATACTTAATTTTGTAAAATGAAGCTACTCTTCTGGAGAATGGCAAAAAATAAAGTCATCTGTACATCATGTTTAACCATTCGTTATACTAACAGCGACGTCAATAAACTTCAGTTGTAAGAATAACTAAAGGGAAAAAATGGAAAACTAGCAGATATAAAGAAATTTCGAATTGCATAGCTGGGATTAAGAAAAGAACCTATTGAAAGGAACACGTACGCTTCAATGTCCATGCCGTGTGTTGAGGATGCTTATTATCTGCTTCATTTTAACTACTTGTACGTGATGCTCGCCCATAGTTTTTCATAGAAACAGCTTGGTTTTACGAATTTTTCGTTGTTTTGTCCCACTCTTTTTTTTCGTGTCCAAAAGAGTACACTTGCAATGGCCATAATAATCTTTAGTTCAACCATTAGTTGGTTTGATCTATGAATGTGAAGAAGATGAAATGAAGTCGTGGCCAGCATGACAGCAGCGTGTCGAAAGCAAGAATAAAAAAAAAGAAAGGAAAACTTGTAAAAGCAGCACGCAGACACGGAATTGAAAATGTCCAGAGTAGAGTAAGAAAGACATTTACTCGTAGAGATGCCGGCAACACAATGAGCATAAAATGCAGACAAAAGGAAACCATCAGGGAGATAGTCGAACAGATCTTTAAGAGAAGTTCTACAAATTAAGGCACAATAATTTTTTGCTTCCATAAGGAATGCCGGCTTATTTGTTTTTACTAAGTTGTCACGTTACGCAGTTATGTGGCATAGCATTTAGTGAGAATTGCTTCATTTTTTTTTTCGTCACCAACGTAGATTGATTGTATCGCTTCTTTCATCATAAAGTGAAAATTTCTGTTGCTGAATAACTAATTTAAATAAAACTTTCCACAAAAAATAGAAATTTCTAAATAATTTTTACCAGAAAATAAAGAAAATATTAAAAATTCTCTAAAAGTCATAACAAAACAAACAACAGCCCAGTTTCAAACAACGGCTCGGCTATGTGTTCGACAAAAGAGGGTCGTATTTAAGCTTCACATATATTTTTCGAATATAATCCATGCAAAATTGTGAATTAATGCAAAGCCCACTAAAAATAGTTTTTAGTAAAATTAAACAAAACAACTTCTTCTGCTGCTGACGGCAACAAGGGCAAAACTAAGCATTTTAATATGAAATGAAAATAATCATTATGTCGGGGGTTGACACAAGAAAAAATGCGTGACAATACTAAAGAAGAAGACAAAATATATAAATTATAATTTCCATAAAAATATTATGGCAAAAAATTAACTGGCAAACTGGTGCAGCAGAGGGTGTTACTCAACAGCAGAAGCAGCAGCATGACGACAAAAGAAAATTGCAACCACTTTTTCCGGCGTTGCTGCTAGCGAAGAAGAAAATCTCTTTGTTGTTTGAGTACTTGGCTGGAGGGGTGGAAACAAAATGTTTGGGCATAAAAGAAAAGTTGTGGCATGAACTGAACTAAAGCAGATTAAAAGATTATGCTGCCAGTTATCGCAGAATAATAACAAAAGCAATACAACATAGATGAAAAGAGAAAACGTTAAAACAACAACAGAATTTCGCAAAATTTATGCAAAGCAAAGCTGGCATATATCAGATATACATAGATCAAGTATAACGTGATTCTGAAAAATTTGACGAGATTTCTGATAGAACTTTACGATCATACATAAAACTAGTATTTTTTAAGAAAATATGTAAAATTGTGCCTCTTTTAAGATAAAATATAAGGGATATTAATAAAAAAACGGCAATTCTATTTTAAATGCAACGAAAAAAAAATAATTATGGAATTATCATCATATCCGTTTTGGGTAAAATTTTGTCATGAAACATTACTGACGAAAATAAAAAATTTTGGAAGAAAAGAGTTTGGCGTGATCTTTGACGGAGTTCAGGGGTGCTCAAAATTGACAAAAATCGGCAAAAAGTTCAAAAATCGATTGTTACGAAAATGCATATCTCCAAGATTTCTTAATCGAATATTTTGTATTAATGCATTTTTTATATCGAACTTTACATCAACATTTTTTCATTTAGTGATAGGTTAGGTTAGGTTGAGGAGACAGCCGTTGCATGTGCGTAAGACGGCTAGTGAAAGAAAATTTAGCTTTTGGAAAATTTAGCAGAAACATAGAAGGCTAAAGCTTCTGTAGAAGTTATTTGCGATGACAGTGTAGGCCAAAACCAAGGTTTTTTGCTTTTCTTAAAACTATTAGTTTTGTTAATATTTCAGAGGAAACTGAAGATTGAAGAGTGGTGTTTTGGAAATTGGCAAGACACATGATTTCGAGGGATTGAGTGCAAGCATATTTTCCCTAGCCCATTCCGCTACTAATTTTAAATCATCATTTAACTCTTGCTCACAAATCCTCAACAAGCCCTGTGGGTCTTTACATATATAACTGTAAGTCATCAGCGTAAGAATGCATAGATACATTACCACATTTTGTAAAAATGTCGTTGATAAACATGGCAAACAGGAGTGGTCCCAAGACCGACCCTTAAGGGACACCACTAGTGATATGCTTATACGCAGACAACTTGCTGCCGAATCTGACTCGCTGCCATTTGAGTAACTACTTAAAAGGCGAACTTATGGCTCAGAAAATCCGAACTGCAATTTAAGTTTTTTGCATAAGATATTATAGTTTACAGTGTCTAAAGCCTTAGAAAAATCGAGAAGGCAAAGCATGGTCAGATCACCATCATCGAAGGGAGGATTCGGTAATTTTCCTCAGAAATCTTGCATTAAATTATTTACTGCTTGGGATTATCCATTGTCTACAGAAAAATTACGGGCGCACATAATATTGTATCACAGAGGTCCCAGTTCGACTTCGAATGCTCTTCGAACTCAAATTTCCTTGTACAAGAATCCGGAGAATAGAAGAAAGAAACAAAAAGAATTATGCTTTTGTCTAATATAAATAAGAGTTTGCAGATGAAAAGCTTTCAGATGTGAGTTTTTAAGACACCCGTCAAAGACGATAAAAAAATTTCCAATAATGGTCCAGTTCTTGAAGTAAGTCTCTGAACAAGAAAACAGTTTAAGGTCAAGAGCAGTGCTAAGATTTCGTCTTTTATCTGCTGCTTCTTAGACTTTCCCTGGTTATATAGAACGTGCATTTATGTTTCCTAAATTCCAAATATCAAAAGTTGTTAGGTCGAGAGATTGAAATCGATGACAACAAGCTGATTGGTCTGAAGTCACCAGGCTTCATTTTTGCAATCGGAACAATTGTAGCCACTTTCCAACTGGTAGGAAAGCACGAGGTTGTGATGCAATGATTGGTGATATGAACAAGTGGACTGACCACATGAGGCAAAATAGTGAATTTGGTCGACATCTTCACCAATGGAATTCGAACTGATTTTTTTCATGCAGCGGGCAACATCTAGTTCGTTTAAAGCTCTAAAATTTAAATCATTCAGTAACTCAGCAGGCACTATTCTATTAATGTGTTCGGCATTATCATCTCTCAATGAACTTGCAATGAAATAATCATTCAGTATATTTGGATCAGTACGGCAGACCTCAAAGTCTTTTTTGCAAATACCAATACTTTTTGGATTTTTCCATAACTGCTTGGAGGCTAGATGTGGGCTTAGTTAAGATATATTCAATTGTTATTGTGATAGTCTAACGGCCAAGGTAGCTTCATTTCTTGCTTGTTTAAATATTTCCCAATTGGCCTCGGTTGGATTTCGTTTACACTTGTTGTAGGCTTGGCAGCGTTTTTTTTTATAATCAATTTGACATTTATGGTAAGCCAGGGCAGGTTGTGTTGGTGACCTGTCGCGTCCACGAAAAAATTAATTGTTCGTTTTGAGATGACTTTCTCTGAGATTCATGTTGCAACTTCCTTAATTGCCATCATCTCCGCTTGGAAAATATTACAGTAACCAGGCATGTAAAAACACTACAAGCCAGGGATACCTCAAATTCTTTTGAGTATACCCTTACCCGATTTTGTCATTTAATTTTGACCTATCTGTATAGAAGTGCAAAAAGCCTGATTTCCGCGGCGCACCATTTTTTCATTATATTGTATGTGGAATAAGCATGCCTTCGTTTCCATAAATGGTTTGTGGTAATTAGTCCTTGTTAAAATTGAATTTGTAAAGTATGGATGCATGACCTGTTTCCGGCTTTTTCCGTACTACAGTTTTTCTCAGTCTGAATGCCGAAAAAGCTCCTATTTGCCTGGCAACAAAGTCGAGCGGTTAAAGGTGAAATATGGTCTCTAAAGCTGCAGTCGGTGTTGTTCTCAAAGCACTGCAAATGCATATAACTAGATGCCATTCTTTGGACTTTTTGGAGCTGGTTCCAATGGCTGGACCTTGTACAAGGACAGCCACCGCACCGCACAGTGGGATTTCTTCATACAAGCTGCTGCAAAAAATCGAAGGAATCGAGGTAGGGCTTTGAAATTTGGCACACATCTCTCATATTGCCAAATTAGATGAAAAATAAATTTTTGTTAAAATCCGCCCACAACCACGCCTACCTCCCATATGACGTAAAACTAAAAGACGTTGTATTTTCCTTATTTTCATATGTATATTAATAAAAATTACTACCAGTGGTTGCATTTGAGTCCTCAATTATATTAAAATTTTAAGTGCCACGCCCAACGCCCATATGATAAATTTAATTTTTCACGATTTTCAAAAAAACAGATTTAAGCCTTTGTAGTTTGTGATCGATACCAAGCAGCACTTACATCTATATAAATAACTAAAGACTAATATGTTAGCTGAACATTTGCAAAAAAATTAGGGGGCCATGGCTTAGCGTTTTTTTTTTAATTAACCAATTATTGCAAATAAAAGTCAAATTTGTACTATAAAATTATATTATAAATTATAAATTTTATTCTTCAACTATCATTTCTTTAACTACATCATCTAGTTCTAACAGATTTTTATGCGGCTGACGTCTTATACTACTTATATATGGATCAGATGATGCAAGCAGACGATGGAAAACATCAGTATTTGTTGCAGTTCTATTGCACTTTCTAGAAAACATTAATCTATAGTTTCTGTAATCTTTATTGCGTGCTTCTTCTGCTTCCTCGGATAGCATACCAATAGGAAGTACTGCTGCATCAATAATGTCCTTTCCATGTATAAGTACTTTATGCACAGTAACAGGCATAAAGTACCACTTATATTTTTGAACAAATAGCTCAGCTGTATCCCATGCAAATTTTTGAAACTTCACACTATCAACTTTCTGTCCACACGTTATTATCTGCAGAATGATTCGGAAGCGATCTATTAGTTCTTCATTAACACCAGTTATATCAGCAACAAGTGCAGGATTGGAGAAGAAACGCCTTGAGGTATTGCCATTGTTCGAAGTGCCAGATCCTTGTTGTACAGCATCCACTCGCAAATTCATTCTTTCTTTAAATGCCGTCTGAATTCGATCCTTGTTCTCTTGTTTTAAAATCTTATTTCTTGTTTCGATCGCAGACCACTTTTGAAAAGGCAAGTTATACGCTATATGGAGTATACATTCCATAAATTTTATTCGGGCGTGTAATGACGAAATGCCCAATTTACAAGCCTCATTGTCAATACTCTTCATTGAAATTTTGTCCAAATGGTTCATTTCAGAGGGCTTTGCATTACAAATGTAACATACGGCGGATGAAGCTGTACCTGTAATTGTCTGAGCCGTTTTTCCATCTAGCATCGTAAATACTAAATTGTGCGTTACATTGAACTGTTTGCCGAATACTTCAACATTCGTTTTCCCCAAAGCAGCAATATCTGATTTAATGTTCTCAACAACGGTTAACACTTTTTGTTTAGTCTCCTTAGTAAATTCGAAGAAAAGTGGTCGACAATACCTTGTTGATGATGGACTTTTATTGCGCCATTTTTCTTCTTCAGTGTTTGTTTTCAAACTTAAAGGCACCATCGATGCTAATAGCAGACTTCTATCGCTTACATCAGGTGGCAAACTCTGATTGTACTCTGCATGACCCGAAGAACCATCGCAACCCCACTTCGACGTAAGAGTGTAATTTGAATTTGTCATACCATTAACCTTTTCGCTTGAAAAACTTTCAAAGAGACGCTTTGTGGTGTGATCCATCATACTTTGCAAGCTTGCAGACGCTTCCTTTTCTGATACTCGGATTTCATTGGGATAACATTTTTTCTTCTCCTCAGATACCTTTATATAAGGTGGTAAAATATCATATCCCTCTCCTTTCAAAACATTTTTTATTGTTTCGTATTGATGTTTTGTTAACTCTGCATCCAGCAATAACGCTAGCGCAGTAGACGAAGGAATATATGAAAATGATTTAATTTTTGAGTCGGTAACTCCACTTGCCATTTTTAATTGTTGTTGGCTGTACTGGGATGTTAAATCGGCAGCTTTGTACCTTTTACTACGATATTTGCAATCATCGAATTCCTTAACTGGCCTTCCCTTGTTCCTTGAACAACAAGGTTGATCATCAGCAAGTGATACTTCAAATATATCTTAAAAAAATTTGTTATGGTTTACAAAGTTAACAATAAATGATTTTTGTTTCGCAACTTACTTTTTAGCCAGACATCATTTTTCTGAAAGAAATACGCTTTTATTTTGTGCGATTCCGCCCAGCGTTTACAAAAATTACCAAGAAATCGCTTATGAATGTTTTTTGTCACTATTTTGATTTCATTAATCGTAAGCACCGAGTTTTTTGCTTTTATAAAATCCGTTAATAAATTAACATTATTACCACAGTTAATAAGTTCCATACACAATTCATGATATGATACAGAAAATGAACTCATTTTAATAATTATTTTTCACAATTTTATTACACTTTTGGTCTACCAAATTTTATTTACCTAATCATATTTTTTTGTTTTTTATTTTGTTATGCTTTTCTTTGGAATTGCTGTCAATCAGTTATTAACAAATTGTTGCTAAAGTGTATGCCTAAAAGTAGGCACACTTTTTTTATTACATTTAATTGCAAAATTTCGTTGTAATACTATTGACTTTTTTTATAAAATTTATGCGTTTGTAAAATATTGAGAAAAGTTGGTGGATTTTTTTGAGTAAATTTAAAGAAGACAGTCCCACCTTTCATTTTTTTGCAACCAGAACACAACGATCGATAACGCTCACCTTTTTTTTGTCCAAGAAAAACTAAAAACACTGACTTTTTGAGTGCCTTCAAAAAAGAACCTAAATATATATTAAAATATTACGGTAATCAATTCCTTTACTTCTAAATTAATGCTGAAATACTATATTTTTCAAATATACTTACATCATATAGATACGAGAAAAAGAAATTATGTTTCCAGCCCATTGAAATGGGATGAAAATCTAAGGCAGTTACTGCAGAATTTCGTTTAGGTGTCTTTACCGCGTTATTTTGTAAAAAAAAAAAATTGTAGAAAAAATTGTATGATGAATTTATCTTAATTAAACAATTCTCTACAAAACTGCATCATTACATTTTTGATATTTTACACTCAAAAAAGGGGGTTTTTGCAGCCAAAATCCCACAGTGCACCGTTGCTCCGTATAGAAGTATAGGTCTTATCACCCCTGTATATAGCCTAAACGATACAGGGAGAAAACCCCATCATGTCTCTATACCTTTTTTGCAGGTGTACAGCGCAACTTTTGCTTTCTTCGTACGCTCAGAAATATTAAGTTAATTTTTGGATTCCAGCTCAGCTTCTTATCAAGAATGAGTCCTAGAAATTTTGCATTTTGCAGTGCAGGCACCAGACGATTGGTGTGATACTCGAATTTTTTTTTTTGTGAAAAGAACCAGTTCTGTTTTGAACTAATTTACTCCAGGAACACAGGGTTCGGCTCATCGCTCGATTTTGCAAAAAGTTATTTGCATAACGTCGCATTTAGTTGTGGGAAATTTGCATCTGACTGCGATTTCTAGGTCATCGGCTTAGGGTGTCATTACACAGCCCTCCCTCTCCAGAGACAACAGGTCACCGATCTTACAGCACTACAAGCACCTAGGCCTGATAAGATTACTCTCCACTTGAGTAGCTTATGTATAAGATCAATAATGATATTATTTATACCTAACCTAAAGAACCCTTGTCGTATAGATTGTGTCCTGACGTTGTTCAATGCTGCCTCTATGACTAGGAAAGCAACAAGAGTGAATTCGTTATGATGTAAGGATTTTTCGATGCTCCCTACCAGTAAGTATGGAGCCATTCCCACGGATCTTCTCTTGCAATATGCATGTTGTGATGCCGATAAGAGTGCAGAGTCGATATTGTTGGGCAGATACAGGTCTAATAGACTTTTTAATAAAGGCCTGAAATCTTTAGGAGTGGTTTGTGGTGTCTTCTCTGCTTTAGGTATAAAGACCACTCTTGCTTTATTCCAAGCGTTGGGAATATATGTTAGACTTTTGCAGCCATGGAATATGGAGGGACTTTGTCCGAGCTTCTATTGATCAATTGTGTTGTGCGTGTTATTAAATGTTTGAACACAAATGATCGAGAACTGGACTAACGATTTTTATACCAACACCTAACGGCTTATGTTCTTAAAAAATTTTTACTCTCTTAGGCTTGCCAATATCTGCAGAGAGATGGCGGCCAAATAGAAATATTAATTTAATTGAAAAATAGCAGTCTAGCTTACGGTCCACGCTCTCTACTAGAAGGCTATCTCAACGCAGAGTACTGTTCTACTTGCTCAGCTGTTTTTAACGTGGAAATTTTGACTAGACTTTTAGTTTATAGAATAATTCCGTTCTTTCATTTCCATCACAGCTACTACCTTATCCTTTATCTTCGCAATAACTTTATAGAAATACTACAATTTAAGTGTAAGCATAGAGTAAAAGATCCATTAGGAATAAAAATATTAATACAAAAATAAAAAAATCCATTGGAAACATAAGACCAAAAGAATTTTAAACAAAGGTTAATTTTGCCAGCCATAAAGCAAAACAATAAAAGTATTACACATGATTTCCTTAAAAAAATTCTTTCGTTTATAATCAATATTATCTGAACTGCATGCATCATCGGGCAAAGAAATCGATTATCAGTCAATATATAAACACTTAAAAAAGCCATTAATCAAGAGTTATAAGTTAGTCGTAAAGGTTTTGTCAATGAAGTCTAGATTTATTACGCGATTAAAATTAAAAACATTTGCATTTTGAATTATTACATACAGCGAATTTTTTTATTTATCTGTTCGCCTGTCTTCAAGTTATTTATTTATACGCTTAACAACAGTTTAAGGTGAGGTTACTTTAATTTATTGCGAATTGAAACTGACTACTGATATGAAATTTTACTTAATAATTTCTTTGTATGTTGTGAGTTCATCACAATCGATTGTTTCTCTTTCATATGCATATAAAAACCAATTACCTACATTTTCAAATTTCCAAACAATTTCTTATTTAATTTTTTTTGCTTATTTGTATACAGGCTAAAAATTTACTACAATACAAGTAAAGGGTTTGTTTCCTTAAAGGCTTGGGTTTGTGTTTGTATGAGTGTCCTGCACAAATATGCAGCAACGGTGGTTGTTGGTTGATCTATCAAAACACGCTACAAGCAACACTCTCCGACACACTTGATGACAAGACAAATATTAATAATAACGAGTTGCTGCTTGAATAAATGAAAAATTCAAATCCCTCATTCGGACATAAAACTCGATTGTAAGGAAATGCGATGCACGCCCTTTTGTTGTTGTAATAAAAAAATAAAATATATAGCTCTGAACGAGAATTGCAACTCATGTAGCAATAAATTGAAATGACATTTCAAATATAGTTAGCAAAAAGGAATGTGTACTTGTGTAAGCGAGTGTTTGAGGGTTGAATTTTGAAACTTAATTTTGGGTTGTGATTTTTTTCATTGGGTTCTGCAAGTGTTGCACGTTTGCTGCATGCTGTGAGGAAAATTGATTTTTCTGCTATAACATTATTTCTTTTATTGAATAAATAAATATAGCATCAATGTTATTATTAGCTGTGACAGTTTAATTGAAATCATAAATCTGAGGGTGGAATGGGCGTAGTTTAATTTTGCAAATTTTTAAATTAAAAACTTAGATGTTTAATAGAGTGGCGCAGTAGGAAAAATTCTCTACTCACCACATACTTGTTCATGAAGTTTTCTTCAAAAAAATTTAAAAGAAAATATTTCTAGGCTCAGATGCATTAAACTTTTGATCAAAGTTAGTTAAGGAAAATATTGTTTTATTTAAACAAACATTTCATTTTGTGAATATTGGTGTATCTCAATAAAAATCTTATGAAAATTCTTAGCATACTTTTCGGCTCTATTTTGCTTTATTGTATTTAATGTGAAAAAAAAAATATTTTTTACAAGACAAATAAAGCTGTTTCGTTACTGCAAATATTTAACATTCTTATAACAAACAATTTCACAAAATAAAAATAAATACAAATAATAATAAAAAATTAACTTCCATTCCAACAGTTTCTTCCCTTCTGCATTCGTTTTCCCAAGACCAAAAAAAAAAGAAAAGCGTTCCACTGCCTGCTAACTTCCAAATTTTCAAAGCATCGATCGTTAGCCTTGGCGCTTGTCCTTTTTTTTTAGTTCACGTACTCCCTGCGGGTATTTATTTTTAGCGAACTCTGTAAACAGTCATGCGAATGATGCCTTTGTTGAATTTGCCAAGGCGACTGTAGCGCTAACGAAAAAAAACAGCCAAAATTGTGCTGCTTGAAAAGTAATTCGAATTATTTTTTTTGTGGCAGGAATGCGTTTGCTTTTCTTTTTTTTTTGAAACAAATTAACCAAGTTTATGATTCATATTTTTACGGTGTACTTTAAAAATATAGCAAAAAAAAAATAATTTTGCCCTCTAATCACAAAGCCTGGAGGCAATAGCAGAATGTATCATGCTAGACATGCAGGCACTCATTATGTTAAATGCTATTGTTTTGTTGTTGCTATTGTTGCCCATGTTGTTGCTGTCTTGATGTTTTTGTTCTGTCTGAAGAGCTAACAAAGTAAACCCCTTTGCATTTTGCCAAAAAAATTATCCTTAATAATATTAACATTTTCGAGATGGGGGATCAAAACAAACAAAAAATAGACAAAATCCTTGAAATCTGCTTAAATTTTAGGACTGGCAAAATATACTGCGTAGATTATTGGAAAGTTAAAGAGTGAATTGTGTGTGTCGTAGTGGGGTATAAATGAGCAGGTTATGTTTATGAACATGTAAAGGTTTGAAATTGAAAAAATATTCGTCCTAAAGGTTTGACCGTGAAATTTTGAATTTTTAAAAGCACTTGAAAGAACTTTGGCCGAACCTCGTATGAGTAATTGGGTTGGGTGTATTAAAAAAGCGTACCGACTCCGAACACATTAAATTCTCTAGAAAGTTAAATAGCAGTTCTTTCTCTCTGAAGCTTGCCATTGTCTGAAGATAGGCCGAACAGAAATATTAATTCAGTTTAATTAAAATATTTAGTCTCAGCTGGGACTTACACCCAGGCTAAAGCGAATCTTTTGCATATGGACCACGCACTTTAACTATGTAGTATAGAAGTTATGACTTTTTGAAAATTAGTCTCCAAGGCAAAAATCACGAAAATCTCAAACTTTTAACGCCCTCTATTTAAAAAAAAAATCCTCGAACACTTGTCTCTTTTTTTCGATATAGAACCCGTAAAAAAATTTCATGCAAATCCAAAATTGGTCGTTAGTTTTTTGTTCAAATCTGTACGGTTTGTAAAAGAATGACCTATATTCATGTTATTATATATCTCCAAATTTAAAGAAGTAATAAGAACAACAAAGTTTATATTTGTTAAAAGGTGGTAGATGACGGCGCAATCTTAATACATAAGAGGCAAACGCTCAAACTGTAATTAATTTTTGTAACTATTACAGTGCTTTTACAACATAAACTATTCTAAAAACGTTCAGCCTAAAAATATGCACAGGAAATTCATTCATTTAAAAAACCCTTTATAAATGACAAGATAGGGTTTTTACAATAGTGCAAGATAGTATTTTTTGATCTAACTTCTTCTTTTTTCATCCTTTTATTGATAAGTTATGACGAATTGAAAATGTTAAATTCGTTTGATGGATTGTTCCTAAAAATATAATTGTATCAGCCGCGAAACGACACTTGAGTCACTACGTTTATGATGGTTGCAAAGGCAGTTTGTAGAAATGTGTATAAATTTGATTGCTACCAAACTCGACTTTTTGCACTTTTACACTCGAACAAATGTTCAACACTGCTTTGGCAACAACACTAAGCATTGGCTTAAAGTGATATTTAAAGTGGTATATTTGTATTTTGCAAAAATCAAGAGAAGAAAAAATCAACCATCAAAAAGAGAAAAATATTATATAGTTCATGTTATCAGTTTTTTGAGAAGGTAGGCAGGTAACAGTTTACAAAATGTATTTTTCCAGTTTTTTTCGTTTTTGGTATAAAACATTGTTTAAAAATTTTTTTATAACATACAAAACATAAATTGAATGTTATAAAAAAATAAACATGATATAAAAAATATTTTGAAGCATCTCCTTTTTTTTTTTTTTTTTTTTTTTTTTTGTTACTAATTAGCAATATTAATTATTCCATTTTTGTGTGTGTATTTTTCACACCACCACAAATTTTGTATGCGAACTTTTCTGTGCACATGCATAAATTTATTTGTCAGGTAAGCCAAAACACTCAAATGTCATCAATTGTTTCAAGAGGAAAAAGATTGACTTTTCAGAATGTTCGAATGTGTTCAAAAGGTTCGCTTATATCATCTCCAAAATTGAAACAAATGCCAGTGCAGAAAAATTGCATATATGAGTCTTTCCATAGTACCCCATAGCTGCCCAGATCTGATAGAACTGATTCAACACCATAATTTCGTGACATACAATAAAATTAATTTTTTTTTTCATTGGAAATAATTTATTTTTTTCACCCTTCGTCACAAAACTGCTATTTTTCAGTAAAGTCATAACTCGCGCGTTTGTGTCGGACGCATTGTTGATTTTGCTTTAGAAATACGCTTAACATACTAAAGGTCCTTGACTGAATATACAATTTGCTGCACGCACCTAACCGCTTTCGTTATGTAAGCTATAACTTTCGTTATGTAAACATTTGTGGTATTTATAATTTCTTATTAATATCACAAATTTTTTTGGAACTGAAACAATCCCTGGTAGAGTCTTATGCTTGATCTAATTAAAAACTTACTGCTTTATCGTCATATGATATATATGGTCAATGAGAAAACAAACTCTTGCATTCTCAACAAAGGAATTTATTCTAATTAGTGTTAAATTATATAAGTCTCAACAGTGGTTTGGTCGCAACTTAATCACTTAAGACTACGAAAGATGGCATTTTAGCCGCTTACGAAACAGTTCTGTCTAGTGTAGGGCTACAATAAGTCTACAGCACTTGACCGGGACAACTTTGTACATTTTTTTATATTCAACAATAGAAACACTTATACGCAATTTTAATATTATAAATTGCATTTTATTAGAAAAACACAAATCAAAATAACTCACAGGTACACATAGTATGTAATACATACATAATTTATAAATTTTATTACAAAAAAAAGAGGCATAAATTAAGTCAATGAGGTAAAAAAAAAATATTGTTTGGACTTAATCAAAATAAAGGTTTGACCCGATCATATTTTTCAGAATTTTTTGATTCATCAAGAACATGATTTTGCGTTTTAATATTTTTTTAAAATTCTGTGCACGTCATAGAATAATTAAATTGCATCTTTTAATTTTTTCTTAAATATTTTTAACCGGGACACAGGGACACTGATCTCATAGGAAAACCGGGACATATCCAGGAAAACCGGGACGTATGGCAGTCCTAGTCTAGTATGCTGTGTGATTGACTCTATACAGAGTTATTGTTGTTGTTGTTGTCTTTCTTAAACTTACTTGATCTAAATAGATCACAGATTCATTCATGTAATAATTCAAAGAAAAGATCACAATTAATTATCACAATTTGAAATGTTTGGCCTTATTGTTTTTTTGATTGGAATGGCAGCTTAAACTTGTACTTTGTTGGATTACCTGTTAAATGTTTTCGTTGCTTGTGTGGTTTTCGATTTGCAAATATTATTTAGTCGTCTATGTTTCAAACCATCTCTTGATGCAAATCAAAAAGAAAATTCTTTAAAGTTAAGGCTGAACTGTTTTCAAATTAATATTTGTTATATTTATACATATTACAGGTGAGGTTAGCTGTGTGGAGATTTTTCAAAATGTCTTTTTTCAAGATGAATTCAAAAATGTTCAAGAAAATATAAATAATAGTGCATTAGTTATCAGAATTGAGCATCAAGTAGTTGGAAGCTTTTGTTGATGACTTGGACAAACTGATATGATATGATATGATATGATATGATATGATATGATATGATATTTCACACTCTCAAGCATCACCTAATCAGAAATCAAGAAGATCCCAAATTTTTACAAGTGCAACGCCAAACAAGATGATCAACAACAAGATGAACGAAGAAAGCCGAACTCCATTAATAGATGGAAGCGCGTAAAAAAAAGTACTCTGAAATCTCGCAGTGATATCAACATATTTTTTATTTTAAGGAATACTGGATAAAAGAGTCATGCACGATTTATTGCAAAATCAATATACGATTTAAGAAATTTGATTTTTCGTGCACAATTTATTTTATTAGCAGCTCAGTTGCGTGGTATTCGCGATATTTGCATTTTTCCTATTCACATCTATGGAAAGGCATTACCTTGCACAAATGCTATTTCAGCGCCGAAATAGGATTTTGATTTTATTGCACATACAAACAAATTGACCCAGAAGCATATAAACAAATTTTTAGAACAATTATCTCTAATATTTGTTACCGACTTTTTTCGATCCACAAATTTCTATTGAGGAAAAGCTCTAAATGGTAAAACGTCTAGAAGTAGACCAAACTGAAATTTATCAATGAGAAAACATTATTACATACCAATGAATGGTCTGTTCGGAAATGCATACTGTGTTTTCAGTAAAACTTGCAGCGTGAATTTTGTTGATGCATATGATATGTGACGCTTGATAGAAAAATTACATTTTACACTCAAAAAATTTATTAGTAAAATTTCTACGAATGAGATTAGTAAACAAAATATTCGTACATTCTACAAACATGCGTACAATATACAAAGTATTTTTATTGTGATATCTTTACGAATTCATTCGTACAATCGTTTTAATGCCTAATGTAGTTCCTACGAAAATATTTGTTTTATCAATTTTTAAAATTTAAAATTTTTTAGAGAAAGAAGTTCTGGAGAATCGAATACAGCAGTTATGAGTTGGTGTATGTCACTTAAAGATTGCATCTTTAATAATTTTAAACGATCGTCATATGGAGGAACAAAACGTTTTAAAAATTATTTCTATACGAACGCTTTTTTACAAATTCTATCAATATGTATGTTAAACGACAATTTAGAATCCATGCATATACCAAGGTCTTTGACGGTAATTACACGACTTAAAGCAGTATCTTTTATTTTGTAATCAAAAATAAAATTGTTCCTTTTACGAGAAAAGGTCATAGTATGACATTTATCTGAATTCTTATTTTTAGAACACCAAACCTCAAAGGATTATATGGATAATTTATTTTCATAAATTTGTCAGTTAATTAGTAAAAATAGGAAGGGAAACAAGTAAATAACAGAGAACATATATAACATGACATGATGATGTTAATAAAACAAAAACAAGTCCAGCCCAATATGAATAAAAATTTGCAAAATAATTACTAAGCAGATCTGAATTGTGATTAGAATCAATTTTTCTGTATTTTTTTATATCATCTGCATAAATAAGCAAATAAGAGTGTTTGATGATGTGGGTAACATCATTAATTGCCAAAATAAACAGAAGTGGACCCAGGTGGCTTCCTTGAGAAACACCCGATTCTGCAACAAACTCAGAAGACTTAGAACCGGATTTGATAAGATGGGTCCATCAAATACGATTTAATCCAGTTTACAAAATCTGTGGAAATCCCATCAATTTAAGTTTTAATAAAATTAGATTATGTGGTAACTTATCAAAAGCTTTGCTAAAGTCAGTGTAAATGCAATCGACCTGGCTACCAGAATCAATTGATTTTTAGCAGAATGTAGGGAAATCGAGGAGATTAGACACAGTGGATCTGGCACTAACAAAACCATGCTGACGAGTTATCAATGATTTGCTCACATTGAATTTTCACTCGATCGTACACTATTCGCTCAAAAATTTTAGGAATCGAAGACAACTTAGCGATAGACCTATAATTAGTGACGTCATTCTTGCAACCTTTTTTGTAAATAGGACTGATATCAGATTTTTTCCAAAAAAGAGGAAAATTACTTTCATTATTTGATTTATTAAAAAGTAACGAGAGTGGTTGACACAAAATGGAGCCGCATTGTTTAAACACTGTGGCAGGAATTCCATCTGGTCCAGCGCTAAAATCCTCATCGATTTATTCAATATACTGAAAAATATCCTCTGAGGTAAAAGATATATGCTCCAAAGAAACTTTGGGTGCATTGTTCATATAATCAAAATACGCTAAATTAGGATTAAAAGAATCTGAAAAAATGATTATTTAAAAAGATTGGCAAATAGGCCACAAATAATGGTGGAATCTTCAGTAAATCCATCCTGAAATTTGAAAGAAGAAGAAAATCCATCTGTCTTCTTCTTAACATTAATAAATGCCCAAAATTTTCTTCGATCAGAAAAAATACTCAGCTTCATATTATCCAAATACTCATTATATAATGCAGTTTTTAGGTCATTTGAGTCAAAACTACAAACATATTTCTTCCATGCCCTATTCCTTTTGTTGCGAAGAGTCTTTAAATCTTTGTGTACCAAGGGTAGGCAGAATTTTTCGCAAATTTGAGATTATATGGTACAGACTGAGAAAACATGGTAAAGATCTCCGTATAGAAAAAATTTATTGAATTATTAAGACTATTATTATTTATGTATTCCGTAATTATATTTAATTTACTATAAAATAAATGATTCAATTTCAAAAAGTCAGCTTTCTTAAATTGAATTCATAAACTGTGTCAACAGAGCTTAAATTTACCACATTCTCCCTATCGGATTTATTGAATTGAAGCGTTGAATTGATGCAGTATAACAGTAAATCGTTGAAAAAAATGAATATGAGAAGCAATTTTGCTCCAAGTTGTAAAAAATTACAGAAAAATCTACCCAAATTATACAAAATCATGCCTAATGAGTACTGAAAAATAATAATTATGCCTAGGGCTAGGAATCTGATGCACAAAAAATCAAAAATATGCGCTAAAAAAGGTAATATATGAAACTGAAAATATTTTTTTAATATTTCATTATTCGTAAAAAAATTAATATTACATAAAACTTAAAAAAAAACAAAACTTAAAATACATATAAAATTTTCATCTATAAAAAACAACAAAAATATGAAGTATTTTTTCCCAAATGATATCGCACAAAATTTAAATGGTTGCAAGTCAAAATGAGCAAAAGCCACATGCATTGCAAAATATGCAAAAAATTGCACTGACGATTGAATGCCATTTTAAAGAAAATGTCGTGATTTGTAAACATAACTAGATCATTTCCATTTTAAGATGTCCAGTAAAAACATGCATTTTCTTGAGACTCCTAGCCCTGCTTATAACTATTTATTATATTTCAATCTACTGAAATTGTCACAAAATTTCAACAAGGAGCGCTCTTTGTAAAAGTACTGTTATGTTTTTCATGTTAAAATATTAATTAAATCCTAAATAACAACTTTAGTATTTCTGTTTTTAGTTAGTGGCTCAATCCGGTTTGTTCTTAAAATCAGGAAATTTTTGAAAAACTAATGGTATGAAAAATTGTAAGAAGTGGCTCGGTTAGTACAAACATGAATTGGAGGTACACACAATTTCGTCCCGTTCTGATCACATCTTCCGGCCTTAAAATATCCTTAAAAATGACTTTAATTATAAAAATTTTTTTTTACAAACATTTTTAGATGAAGTTATAGATATTAACCCAAATATCGATTATTCAAAATTCTTTTAATTCCAGAATGTCCTTGAAAATTTAAATATTTTTTAAAATCATAAAAATCGTAAAAAAATTAGGGCCGAATTAGCTGATAATAGAATTAACTTAACACATACAAAATTCTATTATGAACTGAACCCAAATTCAGAGTGTCCTTGAAAATAAAATTTTTCTTAAAATTATTTAAATCGCAGAAAACATGATAAGGATTCCTTTTCCTTAATATCCTTAAACATCAAAGTGTTTAAGAAAATTTTATGTTATTTCAATATTATAGTCAATTTCAATAGATTTATGATTGCTGATTCCGAATCTCGCAACAAATTTTTTCTTTCTTCATTAGATCTTAAGATATATACTGTTGAATGAACGAAATACGAGTTTTTAAGGCATTCTTAAGTCATGATTAAAAATTAATCTAGAAAGATAGTGTATATTATAGTTTCTAATCAAACAATGTTTGATAGCATAATTGTATGCAATTTCCAAAAATTTATCATTAAAATTTTGCAAGTCTAGCTTTTATGTAAACACGTAATGCTAGTTTTTACTATTATAAAAAAAAAGAAAAGTTGCCTGTTTATTTGATTGTCCGTCATTCAGGTTTCAACAAATTTTAATGAAATTTGCAATATATGTTTTAGGCTATATTAAAATCTTCAGATCATGAGATCACAATAAATGCAAATGCAACTGCAATTATAATATAATTTACAGGTATTGCAAATTTTTAATGGTAACTCATATTTTCCTTAATATGTCAGTTGACAAGTTCTTTAATTTTTATACCCTGAAAATGGATCTTTACATTTATTATAATTTTGAATTAATAGTATACGAATTTTTGTGGTTCAAACAAACTGAATATTTTTAATCAGCATTTTCTCAGTTTTCTATAAAAGCTAGACTCTTGAAATTTGTTTTAAAATGTTTGAAAATTATTTGAAGTTATTGATAAGGTTTTATTTAATCAATTGAGCATAATTGAAGGATTTTACAATTATTCATTCTTTTGTAATAATTTTTGTTTATTTAACACTTAATATTTTAAGATCTAGCAAAGACAAGAAATGCTATTACTAGAATCCGAATCAGCGTTTATAAATCTACTGAAATTTACTAAAATATTAGTCGGCCTTTGTAGTCTAGTGGAGAGTGCGCTAGACTCTCAACCCAGAGGTCCCTGGTTCGAATCCGGGGTCGGGCATGGTTATTTAACTTTCTGTGTTCTTTTCTACATAGAAGAATTATAGAAAACTAAAAATGCACAACTTAATTGTGGAAAATATGGAATTAAAGGAAACAACTAAGAGCTGGAAATGCTTGCCGAGGTTAAAGCATAACACTAGCCTCGGTTAAAAATAATTAAAATTGTCTTTCACGATTGTTTCGCCTAATCAATAATTCACGTATTGTTCCAATCAATTCCTCTAAATAAATCTATTCCTTTACTTTCAGGTCAAAGACCAAACCTTGTTTGTATAAGGCGCATGCCTTGGTTCTTTGATTTTAAAAAAAAAAATATTGATAAAACATTAAATTTTTTTAACAACGTGATATTTAAGGACATTTTGGAATAGGAAGATGGTGTCATATGGTGACCAAATTTTGTTTAGAAGATTTTATTATTTATATTTATTCATTCTGCTCATTTTTATTGCAATAAAAACGATTTTTGGAAATCTATTATTTTAAAGCACCTTCTACAGCTGTAAAACGGGATTATATCGTGATGAAAGTTAATATTAATAACCATCACTCCAATATTTCTGTGCTCATAAGCGATAACAGCTTAATTTTGATTTCAATGTTTCGCGAAAGCTTGCTTTAAAGTTTTCATGCTATAAGCTCCAGATTGTGTGTGTTTATAAAACTAAATGCGTGGAACACACCTACATCAATAACTCAGTTGTATCTTACTGCATTATTCTGTGTCACGAAGAAACACACCAACGATGAGAAAGACACGAGAAGCAATACTTTCTTCCATACAAAATTGTATTGCTTCTCGTGTCTTTCTCATCGTTGGTGTGCTTGTTCGTGATACAGAATAATGCACTTAAGTCGACTAAAGCAAATACGGCTTATGGACACAGATTTGTCAATTCCATTCATACGAATTTTTTTTTAAAAATCGTTTAAAGATATCCTTTTTTTTTTTGCTTAAACCGTAGCAGGTAGATAAAGTCTTAGCATTTCAAAATTTTGTATGGTTATTGTATTGATCTGTCCCTTAGCGAGTTCGATAAAAGGGTACTTTTTCTCATATATAATCGCTCCTCCCTAATGTATATTATTATGGGACAGACGGTAAATTAATTTTTTAAGTGTTAAAGGCCCCAGGAAAAATGAGTAGACAGAGGAGAGACTCATTGGACAAGGTAGTGACAAATCAAGACAAGGAAGTGACATCCTATTAGTATTTTTATATGTTAAAAAAATATATCAATATAAGTTGTCATTTATTAATGTTTATTATTTTAATTAATAAAATTCTACCAGTGTTCTTTTTCTTATTATATTTTAACATGTGATCAATGAAAATAATAAATGTGAATTTACATTCCGAGGCTGTGCGACCCATAGTTACAATGCCATTCGATATCATAAATTTGGGCTGTATAGAAGGTGCTACGCCCTCTTGTCCAACACCCATAAAATATTATCAGTCAAACAGCACTTGCAAATTGTGGTCGAATACCGAATGCCTAGGCTGTGCAATCTATAAATCCAATGCTATGCTATATCATAAATTTGGGTTGTATGGAAGGTGCCACGCCCCCTTGTGCAACGCCCAAAAAATTATGTTAGTAGAATGGCATATCTAAATTGTGGTAGAATATTGAATTCCGATGCTGTGTGACCTATAACTTCAAAGCTATTCGATATCGCATATATTGGTTGTATGTCAACCCTCATGAAATATTATTAGTCAAACGGAATTTGTGAATTGTTGTCGAATACCGAATTTCGAACCTGTGCGACCTATAATTCCAAAATATAGCAATTTTATATGAGAAATCGTATGGGCGAAAGAAAATCCACTATTTTTGCAATATCTTGAGAACCGCTTATCATATGTTGTACAAATAAGTTTTAATCCCGTACCATGACCGGCCGAACACACCCTAAAAATTCAAATTTAGTTTACGCACACTGGGCCATACAAATTCCATACATTTCATATGAGATCTGGCCATACCTCATACTGTTGAATTCACGAAACGACATAAAAGAAAAATGTGTCAATACTAAAAGAATTCTTTTGGATTTTTCGTTGTTTCATTGTGTTCTTTTCGTCAAGCCTGATAAAGTCGTACAACCATTCCGCTGTCCACAGTCATAAAAAAGTTGCTTATATTTAAGTAGTCGAAAGGTCTGGCCAGACCTCATACTGAATCTGGTTGTTAAAAATATATGGTTACAAGTTCATTAAGATTATGCAAAGGGCCCTGCCAGGGCAGTAAACTATATCAAATCTGAAGTGATATAGTTAGCCTATTTTAAATACATGGCTTAAATAAAGCACGAGATTACTTTAAAGATATAGGACAACAAATTAATTAAATTTGTTAAAGATTTCTGATTGGGCCATCACAGTCTCAATACTCAATACTAATATCAATAAAGCCACTAATTTCCCAATACTATATAGTTTTGTAGACTTAAAGCTCTGTTGTGATTTTACTTCAAATGGAATTTTTGTTTTTAAATCCATTTATAAAAAAAAGCATTATAAAAATTAATGTCACCTCTAAAACATGTATTATTATCAAATATAACGCTTTGCGAAATAATACTGAATCAAAAAAATTGTGCAATTCGAATACTCCATACAAAAGTTTATTTAAAAATTGTGTGAACACTTTGTGACTTTAAGAAATTATGTTATTTTTTTCGAAGCCATAAGGTTTATCGCTCTTCTTTACAACATAACATATGGTAAATAAAGAAATAAAACTAAAATTAAACACATAAACTTGGCAACACCGCTTGTTTATGTTGCCAGCTTATCTTAAATTTTTAAGCTTGTGCATAAACCGATGCTTTCGTCCGAAACACAAAACGTTCTCAGCCCCGTTGTTATTTATGCAAACATTATTGTGATAAACGAATTATGAAACGTCAACACACATACATACGTATTCATAGATAGATATAGAAAATATACATACCTTTTAATACATCTGCCACCCACAAATAACCTCCGGCTACACACACATACACACTCAGAAATACAAGCAAAAATAGACAGCTATCTATATATTATATACAGGATAATTTGGGGTGGACAGCATTTGTTACTCAACGTTTCCCTCTTACTATCGTCCATCCACGAATGGCCACTCCTGCGTTAAAAAATATTTGGACTCAAGTGGAGAAAATGTGCAGAAACTTATTTGCTTATCTGCATAAATATTAAATTATACAAAAATAACAACAACAGAAAACCACTTGAACAAAAACAGTAAACACAAATGCAAAGAATACAGATTTTATTAAGACACAGACTAGCTGGGAGGAAAAAATAAAAGCATTATAGCGCTTTATAGTAGAGCAGAAAACGTTTTGCCGACGGGATTTTTGTTGAAGCTGGACTTTGTAGGTTGATAAGTTCTTTTGTTAGTTTTTGTTTAGGTATGTGAGCGTTTAAATTTATTTGGAGGATTTCTGTCTTAAGTATTGGCACATCATTTTTTAACAACGTTTGATTCTATAAACAAAATATGAAAGTGTATAATTTTTCCTATCATCCTATATTTTAGATCGAATTCAGAGACAAGAACTTATCAATGCAATATAATAATTTCTAGTATATGTAAATGCATATAAAACAGTTTGTCCTGACTAACGGACTCATTAACGCACAGCCCACACCATAAGGCGTAGCTAGATAAAATTTGGCAGGCAGATGTCTTTAGTATCATGTACTCAGAAGAAAATTTTTGAAATTTCACCTCTAATGGTCTAAACGTGTTAAAAACACGTATACTTCAACTTTTCTATGTATTCATGAATTCTCGAGACACGAAAATTTCAAAATTCTTTCGCATTCAAGAAAGTGACGAAAAAATATTATGGGTTAATTAATTAATATCAGATGTCTTGATTTCCTAAATGCATTGTATTTATATTTGCATTTTTGTAACTAAAATAAAATTAGTCTTAAATTTTTTTTTATTTTTTCAATTCAGTTTAAAAAAAAAGTATTAAAACGTAGTTATGAAATTGGCAGTATTTAAAAATGTATAAAATCTGAACTGCTGTATTTTATATATTTATCTAAAAAACTTGACATTAGATTAGAGTATATCAGAGCACCGATTTCGGACTTAAAGGAGGTGGGTGTTTTATTTATCCGATTTATTATAAATTCGTATAACAACTTTCTTATCCTTCGCTAAGTATCTCAAGATATTTCTGGTTTTATTGTCCACGGCCTGTTGTTGTAGAATACTGGCTTTACGAGGATATCTTCTACGCTTTCTATACACGGAGGAAAATTTGGGCTGCAAACAATCCCAAACCAATTAATTTTGGGCTAGATTCTGAGCTTAGCTATAATATACTTGATATCAAGCCCTATTGTGATTGTTTATCAAAAAAATAAAGATGCTCATTTGTGCCCAATGTAAGTAATTTTGGGATTGCTTATAAAAAAATAACATGCCCACATGCCAATCTAAGAAATATTTGAATTGTTTATCAAAAAATAAATGCGCGCACTTGTGCGCAATTTTTTGAAATTTTGGGAGTGTTTATCAAAAATTGATTATGCTCCTCTGCGTCCAATTCATGTCATCTTTTGATTGTTAATCAAAAAAATTAATATGCCCGCGTATGTCCAATCTACGAATTTTTGGGATTGTTAATCAACTATTCAAAAGAATACGAGCGAGAAAAAAAACGACGAAACGAAGCCATGCTTTGTTGTTGCCAAGGTTAATACTTTCAGTTTGAAACAATTTAAAAGATCATGTATCATTGCCCAAATTAGAACAATTCAATATTTTATTTATATTGTATTGAATTTATTTGTTCTAATTTGAGCAGTGAAAATATGATTTAAACTATTTTCTGCACTTTTCACTGTTGCAGGAACAAAAACTGACTGAACCGATGAAATGCACAAGGGGCACAAGGAACGATCGAGGGAAAATATGACGAAAAATTTACAAGCGACAAAGAGACCAAGCAAAAAATAAACTCGAAGAAAAAAATGTCGTTTGTTTTCTTGTACAACAACAACAACATTCTTTTTTTTATAACCAATCACAAAAATACTCTTGTTAAGCACAATTTGACGTGTTTATCGAAAAAATTTTCAAGCCTAATTTCTGGCATAAGCTGCGAACGTGAATGGCATATTTTAGGCTGGTTTTGAGCTAATTTTATTTATGAACGATTTGGTCTTGATTTTATAACATTTTTTACTCTCCGTGTAGTCAACAAGCTTAGTTTTGGCCTGAATTGAACTTATTACATCTATTGATAATTATTGTTATCGTTAACAGTTGGGCTTTAAGATATATGAGTGCATTTCTACACTTATCTCTAAAAATTATGTATAACTTAAAAAAAATATTGCTGGCTTTAAAAGATATGCGATAATTTTAACACCCTTCCCCAAAAAAATCAACAATTCAAATGAGGTAACTCAAAAAAAAATTTGCAAAAAACTTTTACCAGACACGGCTGGATTATGAAATGGAATTATTAATAAACAAGCATTAAATAATTTTTTCTGTGGTGTGATCTCAATTACTGATTCACACTAATGACACCCGCGCACACAAATTCTCGTGCACAGATCAACTAACACACGTGATGCGAGTCACGCAACAATGCTCACAGAGCCCAAAACACATGCTACAAAAGCGAATAGAGTTTCGCATAGAAGAAAGTATTGCTTCTCGTGTCTTGATTGTCGTTGGTGCGCATTTTCGTGATACAAATTGAAGCGGTAAATGTGGCGCACATAATTGATTTTGCCCGAGCCTAAAAGTAGCTCACATTTTGGTATATATGATTCGATTTGAAATGCGAATTGCTTGGTGCACGACAGCATTTATTTACCAATGAAAATTGATTTCGTATTGAATGTATTTTGATTGAAAACGGAATAATGTTAGTTTTTAGCCATGGGCCATACAGTGTGTGAGCCACGTTTCAAGGCATGGTAAATCAGCAGCACTGTCAGCCTGGCAAACTGGTGTGACTGAAAACTGAAAATCAATATAGTAAATATTTTGCAGAACATATCTACTGCTGTCGAATTGTTGTGTATTGAAGTAGAAGTTCAATTGATGCTGACCCAGGTTTTGAACCCGACTGAACGCAAAACCAATTCAAATGTTCCAACGTTGAAATAAAAAATTTTGATTTTAATAAATATGAAATATTTATAATAAAAATTTTTATTCAAAATTAAATTTTACTTAAAACCAAATCCAATAAAACTATGGACTTTATTAAGGTCTCTTCATATTTAATAGCCAGCGGCACACTGATCGAAATCCGTAAAATGACAGCAACTTAAATATGAAGCATACTTTTAAAGGTCATCGTTCTGTAGCAAAAATTAAAAAAAAAAATGAAAAAAAAATATTTTTCTGGTGTTTATCGCTCGAATATCCGTTATATATTGGCGTTAATAATGGACACATTTTTGTTGTTACAAAGCTACAAAAAAGGGAAAAAATTAAAACCGAATTTTACCAACAACATCTGCATAAATATCGAACAAAATGGCAACGCTCTGAATGTTCTCATTTTATTTGTTGTTATTTATATTGTTGTTGTTGTATTCATTGTTTTGGCTGCTGCTCTGATTTATTGTTTTTAATTTAAAAATGTATGTTTTGTTGTGCAGCAAAAGCAACACAACAGCAACAAATATTTACAATACATAAATAATACACTAGATGGCGCGACTGTAAGCAAATATGTCGCGTACACCAGCACAAACACTCACTCACACACACACTCATACAATCACACCTGCACCCATTTACCGTAATAATTACACATACGCGCTCTTATTTTTAACTACATGTAAATAAATTCTTGTTTTTGTTCTGTGTATTTTTGTAGATTGGGTCCAATGCAGGGTTCCGCACACCAACAACAGATGGCACAAAGTATGTCAACGGCTAATAATACCCTCGGCGGTCACGGTATCGATCGTGGTGGTGGCGGCGGCGGTGGCATGGGTCCGGTTGGTCCAGGCGGTGTTAATGGTCCCAATGGACCACATTGTCAGATGAGTGGTTCACAGCCACTGGTTATGCCAGGATTTCCATTGCGTACTTCACATTCGGCGCATGCACCGCACTATTCACCATATTCACCATCCAGGTAGGTGTTGTAAAAATTATTCTTTTTAAGTTTTTTTGATTGATTGAAGCATAATTTTTCCCTACACAAGGAGAGCAAAGGAATGTTAACTAAACCATTTTAAATTTTGCATATTTATTTAATTATACAGCTGATGCCAACTAATTAGAAGCGATTCTGCTATCGTTATATTTTGTTCACTGGGTTATGCGTGTTTTGATTCACCGTTTATATTTTGGCCTGAAAACTTTTTTCCCCTTTATATGCAAATAATATTCCGTTGTTGTTTATAACTGGTTTTTTTCGCAACAAAATTCAGTTGAGTTTTGTTGATGTAGTGATTAAGTGTGACAGTTAGTTAGAAAAAAATGCAGTGGTCACTCATAAAATCATTAAAGTTTGAGCAAATTATAGTTTGATTTTTTAAAACTGTAAAAACAAAAATCTAAAAGTGTTTTTAGTCCAAATAATTCAAATTTGTGTATAGTTAAAATGGGTGAAGCCAAGAGCTGTACTCCAGCAATAAAAAAAAGCTATTATTGAGCTCCAAGCGTCACTTTCGTACTTAACTGTTTCGTACTTAAACATTTTTGATCAAATGAAATGTTCGAAAAAAATGGTTTTTAATGCCAAGCAGCATTTTCGAAACTACGAGACTCACATGAACATTCCACGAAAGAAACGCCCTCGGAAGACCACAGCATAAAAATTAAAGCGTATTTCAGAAGCAGACCCCAAGAAAACTGCCGTAGGCATTCAGAGTGAACTTGACTCGGATTCCATATCAAAACGTACTTTTGCACAGCGCACAGTGTCGCGAAATGCTCCCTGGGTGATCAAAATTCTGTAACTTTTGAAAGGGGTTAAGAAGTCTTATTGCGGGTTAAGTATTTTTTTGTGTTGGAACTCGATATGACTACAGAATGAATTAAAAAAAAGATCAAATAAGCGGAATGAAGTTTATTAGGGTTGCATGAAACTAAACAAAAAAAATAAGTTTTAGCTTCCTAGGCAACAAAAAATGTGTAGTATTTGAACGGGTTGATATTTTAAAAATTTCTGTTTTTCTGCGTTGAAAATCTATGTGATTATGGACTTGGAAAAAAATATTGGGAAAAAAGCTGCAGGTAGATAAGTTGGGTTGCCCCATACTCACCGAAAAACGGATTTCGCTAATTACGTGATTGAAACAATAAAACTTTTTCTGGTTTGAATATTTCATCTATTTTTTATTATGCTGAAATTCGATGTGCGTACAAAAACAGTTAAAATTATTTCCAAAAAATCGTAGGGTTGCTTTCAACTCAATGAAAAAAGTTAAAACTTTAATATAAAATATAAAATAAAAAAATTAATATAAAAAATATCAATGCAATATTTTAATAGAACTAAAAAGCAAAAGTTTTTTTAATATTTCATTCTAGGTTTAACCCTGAAGCTACCATAACTTATATATTTCATTTAAGTAAAAACGTAATTATTCATTAGTTTAATTCATCGTTGTTTTCTACTTTAATCAAATAATTTATAACAAATAACTTTGAAGCAAGAAACATCAAGATACCTCGAATTTGTAGAAATTTTTAGACAAGTCCAACAAATCAGCTAACATAACGCCATAATTGCAGGAATATGTCATTTTTAAATACTCCTAACCGATGTTATAAACAGATCGGACGAAACCATCAACATAGTAATGAGATTCATGTTTCGTTTTTCCCTTTTACTTTTTTCTTGTATTAAATAATCTGCAATTATATTTTTTATGTTTTTCCTACTTCAAATAACTCTCCAATATTGAAGAAGTGATGGTTTATTATGATCTCTCCATGACATAAAACCTTAAGTATTTTTGGAAAAAGAATACCAATTTAGAGTATCTAGTGCATATTTCCCAAATTTTTCAACGTCGATTAGGTGTGGGGAGTTCATGGCGTTTTGTAATGGTTTTCATAGTTTCCATATCTTGAAAAACCCGCGGAATAGTGTTGCCATCATTGCTTTTTCCTAAACCTTGTTTCGAGATGTCTTCTCGTAGCCCAACTGTATCCCTGAATTCGTTTTTAATTTTGTTTTTCTGTTTCTATGAACTCTGATTTTATTTTTGCTTGTTCCTTTTTGCTTTTATTTGAAATTCGGCGAGGAATTTTTAAATTTTTCAACCTTTATGTAGTAAACCATGTGAATACTATGTTCCATGAACCTAATTCTGGCATGAAGAGGTGAAAGGACAAGTTCATACATAACCTTAATATCAACAGGAGCAACTGTTCTGATGCATTTGTTCTGATACAAAATTTAGAGGATGATCTTAATAAATAAAAAATAAAAAAGAAACAAGTGGAAAATTTAAACATAATTATAAACTTTTATTTAAAAGTTAACTTTACGCAATATAAAATTAAGATATAAATTTACATATAAAATTAAGATATTTGCAAAAATGCAAAAAGTGGTGATAAAAATTATTTTTTTTATATCCCAAATACGCTCCTTCAGAGTAAAGATAGTTGTCATTTTTGGAATGTACACCCCACAAAGACATAAAAAATAGTGCATAAAAAACAAAATAAAACTTTTTGTTGCGTGCATTAATATATTTTGAAAAAACATGAACTTAAGCGAAGAATTTGTTTAACGTCATAGCATGTAAAAATTCATAGCATGTATGTCATTTACGATTCCCTTGGATTCCTCACTTTTTATATTAACCTAAACTTCAAAAATCGTGAAAAATAAGGGTTAAATGTCCGTAGCTGCTGTTGTTAAAAACAGTAAACGATTTTTTAATTTTAGGACTTTTTATCATTAGGGATTACTTTATTCGTATTCAAAAAGAAAACCGCAATTTTAAATCTTAAACCGTTTTCTTACAGGACCATTTCAAATTTAAGAAATTCTAAATGCAAAGAAGTTAAATCTAAAGACGTGTTATAGATACCAAAAAAATGACAGTGACTTTGTAAAGTCTATACAATTTTAATTTTAATTTTATAGTTTCGAGTGCTCAAACGGCATATGGCGACACTGTGCCGCGTTTAGTCGACATTGGCCTTCACGAAAGAATAGCACGCAAGAAACCGTCTTAGTCTTAGTAAAAAAAACAGCGCGCGGAGTTTGCATTCATCTCACTGTATTAATTCTGCATTCATACCATGAGATCCAAACTGCATCGGCAGTTTATTTTGAAGTTATTGTCCCTTGAAGTTAACAGGCAGTTTTTAAAAATGTATAAAGTAAACTCCTGAACTTAGCATTAAAATTATAACCTGCCACATAAATTCCATCGCACAATGGAATCTTTTCGACTTTTTGTGGCATAAACTCATAACTTTTTTATTTAAGCAGCTAGAGCTCTGAAATTTTCACTTATGACAGTATATATAATCACCTTTGTTGGCACTAAAAATAGAAGGCATAGGTTAAGTGTCACGCCTACTTTCCCAATAGGCTTAGGTTCAACATAGGGTATTTACATATAGCATATTGCGGTGTAAAATTGAATTATATGGTACTGAATTTTATATAACATAACATAACATAACATAACATAACATAACATAACATAACATAACATAACATAACATAACATAACATAACATAACATAACATAACATAACATAACATAACATAACATAACATAACATAACATAACATAACATAACATAACATAACATAACATAACATAACATAACATAACATAACATAACATAACATAACATAACATAACATAACATAACATAACATAACATAACATAACATAACATAACATAACATAACATAACATAACATAACATAACATAACATAACATAACATAACATAACATAACATAACATAACATAACATAACATAACATAACATAACATAACATAACATAACATAACATAACATAACATAACATAACATAACATAACATAACATAACATAACATAACATAACATAACATAACATAACATAACATAACATAACATAACATAACATAACATAACATAACATAACATAACATAACATAACATAACATAACATAACATAACATAACATAACATAACATAACATAACATAACATAACATAACATAACATAACATAACATAACATAACATAACATAACATAACATAACATAACATAACATAACATAACATAACATAACATAACATAACATAACATAACATAACATAACATAACATAACATAACATAACATAACATAACATAACATAACATAACATAACATAACATAACATAACATAACATAACATAACATAACATAACATAACATAACATAACATAACATAACATAACATAACATAACATAACATAACATAACATAACATAACATAACATAACATAACATAACATAACATAACATAACTTAACACTTATATAGAAAATTTAAAAAATATCTTCGTTTTAATTGAACCAAAAAACTTTATTAGAAATTATTACATGAATTTATTTGCGAGCTTTAGATCTATTAAGTTTTTAAAAAGTCAAGAACAAAAAAAACAAAACTGTGTATAGTCAATCACTAAGCTGACTAGACAGTCTGTTTTGGTCGGAAATCGGTACATATCCTCTTCAGAAGTTAAAGTCGTATATGATTTCACACATGTTTGAACAAATTATAAGATTTTTACGTTCAAATCGGCTACTTAATCACATGACATTTAATGCTGTAAGCTATTTATGATCATATGACGATTTCGCTTATGTGTGCGTGTCAGTCCGTCGTCACTACAGCTTTTTCGGTGCGTTAAATTTAACGCACCTTACGTGGCTTGCTTTACCTCCCTTACCTAAGAAGACCGGTTTCACGCAGAATGGGCACTACAGTATATTTTGGGGCAATAAAAATTAGTAGTCTGGAGTGATTTAATGTAGGTCAACCGAATTGGAATTGACGGTACAAAATACTTGAGGCATCCAGAAAAGGCTACGCTTCATCAGAAATACGTTTCACCGGTTGTATAACATGATTGCGGATCGATAAATGTTTCTGTATGCTTTTCCTGTATGCTTTTCCTGTATGCTTCCTTTGGTTCGATTCATCAAATTGATGGTATATAGTTCAAAGAAAAATATGTTGAAATATTACCTGACGTCATGTTGCCATGGGCGAAAGAAAATATGTCGGTTGTTTGAACATTTCAGCAAGATAATGATCCCGATCATACAGCAAACTTCTTTGAAGATAATTCAATCAAATTACTCGAGTGTTCATCATCCAGTGCAGATTTAAATCCTATGGAGATTTCTCTACTTATAAGGATACGTCAAAAATGTAATAAGCTCTCAAAATATCTCGAATTTTAATGAACTATTTGAGAAAATCAAGTTGGGAAGCCATCCCTGTTAAAAAATGTTGTAATCTAATATGGTCCATGCAACGCAGATGCCAAGCCGTTATCAAGCAGAAAGGTTATCTTACCAAATATTTACAAAATATATAAAAGCAGAAAAACGTTCCTATTTTCTATAAACGACCTATTAGTTTATAATTGAATGTCCCGACCAAATATTAAAAATTTTCAAAATAAGTTTAGCTTTCGTTTTTTATGTTAATTTAATAATGGGGTAGCCAAAAAATATATTAAAACAAAGAGAATTTTATAAATAAAAAATTTTAAAACTATCCTCTACCATAAATGTTTCTAAGTATTTGCCAACAGCTGTATGTATTATGGTATTTTATATATTATTTTTCTATAGCTTGTTTCCTTAAATTTTTTTATACCAGAATAAAAATGTTTAATGAAATTCAAATTTTTGGATTACCAATTAAAAGACATAACGTAGTGTAAGCTTGAATTGTAGACTGTTCTTATGCGATTTACCCATTCTAGCCTGCACATAGTTTCCGCTGGCCGAATTGGTCCAAATTCACATATGCTAGCTTGCAAGGGATACCTAGAATTGAAATAAAAATTTTAGATCTCTACCTGTCCGATCTCCTTATTGGGAAAAATTTAATCCCTTCAGGAAAAGCATTCATAATACACAGGTGAATACTCCGATTGAAACCAAAATTTCGCGAATTCAAGAGGCATTTATTCTCTCTTACTTCATAAAAATATCTAATAAAAAGCTACAAACAAACATATTTTGTCTAGAACGCCAAAAAAAAATACCTATAAAGGGGATAAATTTTACACCATCCGACTGGAAAGGGTTAGTAAAAACAAAAATTCGGTAATATAATAATTAATATGGTAACATTTTAAATAATTGCAGAATATTTTTATAAATTCCAACTGTTTAAAGAATAAATACACTTAATCAAGACCAAGTCTTATGCCAACTTCGAAGGGATTTTGTTTTCTAAAAGCTTTACATGGTAGTTTTTACTCCCTGAGGTTCGCCATTGTCTGCTGCATTCAGCACAAACAACAGTTGTGAACTGTAATGGAAGCGCTACCTTAGTGAGCGATGTTTTTTTCTGAATGTGTTTCTACTCTAAACGTCAGAAAAGTTGCAAGAGTAACAGCATCTGACAGTCAGTAGCAGTATCTGACAGATTACACAACAGTTGTGTTCATGTTGTATAGAACTTTTTCACTCGATTAAATGTCGTCCGTAACTTGATCAGTTTTAGTCAGCGCTGCCAAAATTGTTCCATTCAACGAAATTTTACACAACAGTTTCAAAACTGTTATCTGCGTTAAATGCGCCCATTTAAAAACACATTCCGTCTAAGTTGGAGATTAAATCTTGGCTACCGCGGTTCTTTAGCTTACGGGCTACGCACTGTACCCAGTATACCACGCCCACCATCGATTAAGTAAAAGTATTTTTGAGTTTACAAATAATAAGTCTAGATATGTATTGCGTGTATTTTAGTAGTGAGTTGGTATTACAGCATTTTTTGGGAAGCATACCTTAAAACAACATATGAATATTTTCAATTAATATATCCTGTGTTTTAAGTTGCAATTGAAGACACCAGTTGTAATAATTTCTAAAAAAAAAGGAAGTTTTAAATTAGTCTTAAATCAAAAGCTGATAGGCACTCCTATTTCCTATAAAATCAAGATTTTTAACTCTCGGAAAAAGTGAGACCAAAAGCTGCATTTTTCATAATCAAGTATCATCTGAAACTTGTCACAGTAAATGAGGAACCACATCACTTCCCAGTAAAGAGATAGCAACTTTCAGCAAGATGCTTCCTCTTTTAATGACCGATTTGTTGCTTTATTGTTTTTTTTACAGTTCCTCAAGCAAAAATGCATTAATTTCGTAGGCAATAAAGTGTGTGTTAAAGATATTTTAGCATAGCGTGTAAATTTATGCAAAACTTAAACGCGCCAGACGAACGACTTTTCAGTCGCAATGATGCAAATAAAAATGCAAAAACTTTTACAAGCAGCATTGGTTAGCCTGGCGGCAGCCAGTGATTCCACACTACTGTGGAAATGGATTGTCGTAAATTTTGATAGACTCTTTTTTCGTATCCTAGAAGTTTTCGTTTGTCGAAAGTTTTAGAGGCAAATAAGCTTGCGCCCACACAGCATTTGAAAAGATAAACACGACATTGAGACAGGCTTAACATACAGATGCAATCATGATGGCAGCAATCCAAGAAAACAGGAGGCGAAAAATAATAACCAGTTTTTGAAGCGCGAAAAAAGGCAGTTAGTTGTACAGGTAGCAACAGTAAAGAGATCATTAATTGTCCAAAATAATATAATACCGTTTCATAACGGTCTAGTTTTTATTACACAAAAATTATAATTTTTCGAAATTTATTGCAAAGTATTGGTGCAGCAAGTTGTCACAGTTATTTTAGCTCACCTGCTATAGTCACGAAGTAGTTGCTGTTGTAAAAAAAGTTTGACAAAAAACTAATGGTTATGCATTCAAGCCAAACATTTAACAGAAGTGGCTAAAATGAGACAAGCTTTTTAATGGCTGCTCCAGCAAATCGAGCAGCATCAGAACGTCACTCAAGCAGCGCCTATTTTAGCACCTTTTTTTGCAGCTAAGTTAGCAAATAGTTGTTATTGTTGTTGTGCTGAAACAAAGTACCCAGTAACGTGTTTTTCTTGCCGCGTTTCTTCGAGTTTTCCACACCTACACGCTGCACACGCTGCATTAATGCAACTTTGCTGAAGAGATTTGTCTCTGACAGCTGTTGTTGTTGTATTAGCAACAATTTCATTTAAAGCCATATCGTTAGTACAGCAATATATTTGGATAAGCTTCGCTCGTAACGAAGGATTTTGTTTGCTGCATGTTGTTGAGCAAGCTTTTAATATTGTGGTTGTTGCTGCCTGTCCCAGGTTTTCCTGGGCACCTAGACTGCAGAGTTTTTTCACTCACTCTATTCTTGGAATCAAATTGTTGTGTGCAACATGACAGTTATAAATCGTTTGCTGCCGTGTGGCAAAAAGGTTTAATGCACAAACAACAACAACAACATCAATAGCAACAATAATATTAGCAGCTACAAAATGGCATAAAACGGAAGACGTTGCTAGTTGTAACTTAAAGCAAGAAGATGTAAAAATATTGTCTTGCAAATGAAGCTAATGATGATTTGTATATGACAACAACAACAAAACTCAACAACTTCTACAATGACTACAACTTAAGTTTTAAGTGAACACAACCACAACAACAATACTACAGCAAATGTATGCTGTATGTGGGCTTAAATTCGTGTTCTGTTTTTTCTTGCCACCACTGTGCTTGTTGCCAACAAACACTAAACATTTAAAGTGGCCACGTCTACAGATAACGATTAAGCAGTTGAGTTAAAATTCATTAAGCATCTTGAATATGTTGTTGCTGCTGCTGACTTGGCGTAAAAGGATCATCGTAACGAGCATCATCAGTTGAGGATGATCGAAGTGATGGAAGACGATGACTGAGTGGCTACAAGTGCAGTATAGCTATTCATGAGAGTCATCAGTGAGGAACGAAATTAGCTATTAAATCTTAAGAGTAATACTAAATGGGCTAGGTAGTCAAAAGAGGAGGTGAAAGTAAGTGTGCTTCCGTGCACATTGTCGAGTAAACGTCGAGTAAAGTTCAAGCTGATCGAGTAAAATGAAATTTGAGAATGGTGGCAAAAGTACGGAAACAACTTCTAGCTAGTTTCAAGCACAACAATAGCTGATTACCTACCAAACGTAAACAGCAACAATTTAAATTTGTCAATTTGTTTTTGAAGAAAGCAAATAAACTTTCCGAGATTATTTAAAGCATTAATTTTATCTTTAATAAAATTATTTATAATTTAATACGTTATTTAAAAATTAGTAAATTTATTTTCCACCCCACAACATAAGCAATGTAAATTTAACATTTACTTGTTCTTCTTGATACTTATTCTTCTTGATGCTTGTTCTTATAATGCTAGAAGAAATTTTTTTAGAACACCTTGAACAATTTTAAAGCTCGAGAAAGTTCTTCCAGCTAGTTTTAAGCCAGAAAAAGTACGGAAACACGTTCTAGCACATTGCAAGTTACTACAATTGAGTACGGAAACAGACCTAGTATGTTTGAGTAGATTTGTTTCGCATTGAGCAAAAAATTTCACAGCTGTATATAAAGACTTTTATATGTTTTGAAATTAAAAGAGAAAATCATCTGGCTTGTATACATTTAAATATGTATTTGAATTTAAACTTTTTTCATTTATACAAAATTATTTGACAAAAACATATGAAAAATAGTAAGCAATTTTTTTCGACTTGACCGATTTTACAACCTTATTTTACTTTATTCGAAGTCTTAAATATTGTATTATTTGATGACGTCACTTTTATAAAGCGTGATTTTTATCCAAATATTTAAAATTTGATACTCAGAGTACATTTAAATTCACAAAACTTATGTGTAAAATATCAAATTTAAACATTAGGGGTTTTTCACAATGTGGTGTATTCATGGTAAATATGCAAAAAAGTTACAAAACTTCGATTAAGATTGTGAACGTACCTTTTATAAATTTGAAAATAATTTGCAATTAGTTGATTTTGCTTAATAAAAATAACAACAAAATCACAGTTCAGCTTGTATAGCTAGGCCATAGCTAGGATTTCCCCTTGAGGAGTTTTGATGAACATATTTTTTACTCATATGGGAAAAGTTATATTTGTACCCCTATAAAAATTAACCTTGGTGTTTTTTATAACGATTTTCAAATTATTTTGGCTGTAACGATGGCCACCAGTGAGCTAAACCTTTTGCAAAAACCTCAAAAAAATCATGTTTTTCGTAAATATATTGGCTGGTAGAATAGTTCTAAAAAAAATAAACTGTCAGATGTTAACGACCAGAAAAGGCTCTTCAAACCTTTATAAAAAAATTTTAAGGTTTTGTAATAGCATTAAGGATAATTTTTTTCGTTCCTTTTTTTGAATTTTTTTCACTAAATTTGAAATAACTTCATTATTTCTAAAGTGATCCTCACTATCAAGATATCGTTGGAAAGATTTTGAGTGCTTACATTTATGGCCAGAATTTCTAAAATATATACATATTTAAGCTAAAATACTAACAATAAAAATAACACCTTCTGAAAAAATGTTGTAAAAAAATACATAAAGTTACTTGAATTTTGAAAGTTTTGTATGAAAATAAAATAAAAAATAGCAAAAATTAAGTCTTATTTTTCTTGCAAACTCTACCAACACGTCCCGCTCTGTTGCACATCCGCTCAAACGGATCTCGTCCAATGCATTCCGGAAGTATTTTTTAAAAAATTTTGGGGATGAGAACGATATTTCATTTGTTTCGAATTAATAAAATTTTAGAGACACAAAACTCTTACATAAACTTCAAAAATCTAAAAACCAAACAAATTCAGAAAACTACTTAAACGATTGACTTAAATTTAACCACGGGTCTGATTTCTGAAAAATGTAAGTCAACTTTTTGTAGCTCATGAGTAACTTCAAACATTCCTCAAAAATTAAACCATGTTAGAATCATATCTTTAATTCGAAAGTTAATTGTTTAAAAACTCTTGACTATAAAAGAGTCGCAATCAACGCCGTAGATAAGGGAGCGTTCAGGAGGTTCAAACCCTTCTTAGCAATCCATAATTTTTTTGTATTGAATAAAAGGACAGATATTCCAAATTTTTTAATTTTGCCAAAACATGAAGATAAATTAAAAATTTTCTATGCTTTATTTGGTTAGCAAATATTAAGTTAAATATAATGAACTATAAATATATTGCTAATGTTTGAATAAAATTATTCTAAGGTAGGCAGTGAAATTAAAACGATAACACCGTACGACAGCACTTTCACACGCGAAGTAAACCATATACTCGTGAAACTAGAGGCAAAGAAAAGTAAAACTGCGTTCTCAGATTTTGTTTATAACGTCACGTTTTTTTATTGACTTTTAAGTTACAAGGCGTATTTGTTTAAAAAAATTTATTTAAATACTTAAAACGTTCCAAACATGAAAATGTGGGTGTCAAATGAAAGCAATCTTTTTTATAAAATCGCCCCATTCGAGTCCAAATGTATGACCAACCCCCACTAGCATTGCATGGTTCCCCGTACAAATGATGATTTTTAAAATGTTTGTATTGGGAACCACCAGGGGGGTTCCAGGGGATATGCCACTGGCATGTGCCACTGGAAAACAGCTTGTAAAACACTTAAATTTTTTTGCAGCGACAAATAAAGCTTTTAAAATTAATGTTTCCGCAATTTTACACAAGTTTGGAAATAATTACAAGTCTGTCCTGTGGTACATATTACAGTAAAAATTCCGTTTGCACATTAAAGTTTTTGAAAAATTGCCCAGCTAGCACAGGTTTCGATTTTTAACAAAAATATGTTATAGTTCGGTGGTATTCCAGTTTTTTTTAAACAAATATAGTCACAAATTTGTATTAAAAATTCAAAAAAGAAATTTGTAACAAATCATTCGTTTTGTTGCAAATAATTTAAACTACGGTGTTAATTATGTTACGAATAAATGCACTTGTTGTAAAAATGTTTCATAAAGTTTTGAAAAAAAATATGTATTTTTTACGTTAAATTAACATTATTACAACATTTCTTTTTGTAGCATCTATAAAAAATGTTTTTGTATTGTACTTGTAACAAATACAGAAACGAGCTAGCAACCTAGATACGACTAAGTTGCTTTATGTTATAGCAATGTCACAACAACTAAATGTTCAAAACTTCCGTTAGAAGATGTTTTAATTAAGTTAAAGGGAAGTCACTACAACTAAATGTTTCCAATTTTGCTGTGACGCACTAAATTCCCATAAGCACAATGTAAATATTATAGTTCACAAAAAATTCTGTGGTGCTTATCAATTTCTTTGTGTAGGCTTCTACTACCATGTAATCCATTTTTGTTTTGGAATCCCCAAAATGAATCATTTTGAAATTATGAGAATTTGTTCTGTTGCAAGAAGATTGAAATGAGGTTTTTATTCAGTTACAAGAACATTGGAAATAGTTATTGCAACCTTTTGCTGTATTGAAGTTATTATTCAGTTGCTACAACTTCAGGAAACATTATTATAACTCAAAAAATGTAGTTAGGCAAAATAACGTTGAATTGAGGTTTTTGTTAAGTTGCAAGAACATTGAAAATATTCATTGAAAACTTCTGCTGTATTAAAATTATTATTCAGTTGATGCAAGTTTAAAAAACATAATTGTGACTTATAAAGTTTTGCTTGATATGAACGATGTATTGAGGTTATTTTTCTGTTGCAAGAACTTCAGAAAAAACCATTGCGACTTATTTAATGTAATTAGTTACATGAACGTTGTATTGGAGTTATAATTCAGTTGCAAGAAGCTCTGAATAAAATTGTTATAGGTAAATGCTGCATTAAGGTTATTAATCAGTTGCAACTTTAAACAAATATTTGTAACTTTTAGTATTTAGTTTATTGCAAGAACTATGTATTGAAGTTATTATTCAGTTGCAAGAACTTTGGAAAGAAGTGTCTAAATTCTTCATACTCGCCATATATAATTTTTTTTCTGCACTATGAATTTTGATTGGAATAATTTTAAACAAGATTTTCTTTGGTATATATTATTTTATTTTTAGAACTTTCTGTGCAATATGACTCTAGAAACTTAAAAAATAGCTTTAGCTATATATTAAACATTATTACGTTAATGTAAATGTAAATAAATTACAAACTCGAAATATTTCTCATTTCCAAATTATTTTAAAAATTTTTAATTTTTGGGTGGCGCGTGAGTTTTTTAGAGGTAAAACGCAAACATTAATCGACAAAATGTCCTTTGTTGTAAAATCTTAGTATATAACTCTTCATATTTTCAATTTAATAAGAAAAAGTCTTTGACTTTTGAAATACATTCCAAAAAATTATCACTGGCTTTATAAAAATTATATAAAGGAATTGTGGATGCAAAACATTTTAATACTTTTTAAGAACTTATTTTTTTTTTTCAATCATGAATATTTATGTCATCTGTACTCCTTCCTTGTTAAAAAATCTGTCATTATAACAAAAAATAACTTCAATAAAACAGAATATTTGTTACCTGAAATATTTGTTATATATAAACCTGAATTGTATTGTAAGAATAACACAATAACAACTTTTTTGGATGTTTCAAGAATGTTTCATCATGTGGCGTGCAACTTAAGTTTGTACCAACTACACATTTATAACAGTATTATAACACATTTTTCGCCTAATTGCAAGCTAAGTTATTACAAAGTAAGCTTAAAATATCTGCTTTTTTACTTGTAATTCCGTTACAATTACGATTTAAATCTGTATTGGCGATTATTTTGCGATACTTTTACAACCTTTTATGTGCTAGCTGGGTGGCTTCTAAATGGTGCGGAACGCCTTACTGGTTTAGCGCTATAGAAAATGCATCAAGATATTTCTGTGAACAAGGAAACTGTCATCGACAAATTGTCTTCGCGCTTAAGTAAATACTTGTCGTCTTGCTCAAAAACGAGCGATTGAATCAATTTTATATGTTAAAGTTTAAAATAAATTAAATATCATTAACTCCTTTCACTTCAATTGTTAAAATCAGTAAAGAAATTTTAAAAGATATTAGGCCTTCAAGAATCTCTGTGGAAATGAAAAAAAAAACAAATATGTTTTTACTTCAGTAAACCCCCCTTATGAAATACCTATCTACAGCGTTGATCGCAATGAGAGATTAACTGAACATGTTGTAAACATTAAAACATTAAAAACATTTATGCCAGACATCGCTATATCTGGCATCACTGGTTTGATGTGCCTTTTTTGTGTGTGCATACTTTCAGGCATGTCTCTTATGTTAATACTTAATATTAAATAAACTAGTCTATGTAACAAAGAGTGTTAGATCAGTGGTTAGCGTGTAAGACTGTCAATCGAAGGGGTACGAGTTAAATTCTCAAGGCATACAATGAAATACTTTTAATATTTCGAGCAATGATACAACAAGAGACGTATCATCTTAAAGTTCATATCAATGGTTAAAGTATATAAGCAAAATTTGAAGTCATTAGTTAAATTTTTGGAGAATTTAAAGACATTTTACAGTTTTGGTAAAGTCACTTTGTGTGGGAGGTAGGCGTGGTTTTCATCCAATTTTGCTCATTTTCGAACTTGATCTGTATTTTTCAAAAAAGTTTATATGTTGAATTTTGTTACGATAGCTCAAAAATTACGGCTAATATCGTGATCACAGACATAGAGACTGACAGACAGACGGACATGGCTAAATCGACTAAGGAGGTCATACTGATCACGAATATATATACTTTTCTATACCTGCCGTGCCTCCTTATCGGCGTTACAAACGAAGTGACAAGGTTAAAATACCCTGAAGCAGTATGCGTGGGAGTATAAAAAGGCATCTCCAAAAGGCATCTTTTTGAATATCAAAGAAAGATGAGAAGATAAAAAAATTTCCAAAATAGTCAATTTCAATAAATTATAAAAATTGTCTTTAAATGCAAGAGAGATTTTATAAAAAACATGAAATATATTATTAATGAAATTATCAGCAAACCATAACCCTTGTATGACGAGCCAATTTTTTCACACATTGGCTAATTTGTACCTCATTTTTGTTTTGACTTATTTCTATGTGGTACTCTTAATTCTGTGACAACAGACTTTAGAATCTATGGTCATTTGGACATTTGGAATCATCCTTGTTGGGTTAAATAACGTGTACAAATGCTAAACAAAGTTTGAAAAAAACTTATTCATTATCTTTTATACTTTTGTGTTGCATAATAACAATAGCATCAAAGAGCTATATAAATAAAAATTAAAAAAGTAAATATAACAATTAAGTCAACAAACCGTTAAGTAAATGAAAGAAAATACAGAAAGAGAGAGAGATTGAGAAAGAGAGGAAGAACAAATTATTAATTTAAATCTTGTAATGTTTTCACTCAGCTTTACAAAACTAATTCCAGCAAATGTAAAGAAATCCGCATACAAACAGCAACGAAGTGAATTGAGATAAAATTAAATTACATTTACACTTCACATAATCGTTTACAAACGCTCACACAAGCACATAATCACACAGAGAAGTTTACTGACACACATACATAAAGCTGGAATAGAGATAAAAGTAAAGTCCATATAAAATTAAAATGATGCTGAAAGAATTGCTAGGCAAAAAAAAAAAGGAAAAAGATAAATACAAACAAATCTCTTTGAATTTTCACATTTTCAATCACACAGAAGCACACACACACACACACACACATCTCAAACAAGCACGCCTGAAATTGTAGATGGAACAAGAAAAAGAGCGAAAAATAAATATAGTTACGTTTCAACATTAAAAATCCTTTTAAGCTCTTGTTTAATTTTAATTTTCTAATTTTTCTGCTTTTTTACATTCTTTTCACTGTCTTACATGGTACTACCTACGTACACTTGTGTTCTAATACCTTTTTTGATGACTATTTTCTATTTCTAGGTTTCACATAGACAAACGTTGTCAACATAGATGTTCCTGGAAATGTTTGAGTATCGCCTTAATTTTACTAGCAGTCGTCCTAACAGCCATGTTGGCCTATTTTGCAGGTAAGTTTTTTGCAATTGTACAAGTAACATAAAAAAATTAAATAAACTGAATTAAAAACCGTTGGTGGCAGTGCAAAGTACGAGTGTCGTAGTGTTTTGTAGGTGAAAAACAGCAAAAAGAAAATAAACGAAAACTCAAAAACACTCATTACACTAGTGCTAGTTAAAAATGGCTGCTGCTATAGCTAGCACGGTCCTGGAGTCTATCCTTGTGTGCTAGTTGTACTCGAGTGTTTCATTTGTTCGTTTGTATTTGTATTTTATGTCAAGTGTGTACTTTTGCAATGTTATTAATTAAGCAGAGAAAAGAGGGATTTAATAACATTGGCAAACATTCACACACAAACACTCACTCACTAACACTTGCACACACATTCTCACTCATATATTGGTCGCATTTACATGTGAACTTGCATAAATTTGCACATCTTTAGCTTAATGCTGTGTCAACAAAAAAACATTCACAACAGTAGCAAAGTTCATTAGTATTGTGTGCACATCGGACAACTATGGCAACCCTGTCATAATAGCGCAAAGCAGCTGGAGCAGAATTTGACCGCGCGTGGGTTGAAAACTATTTTTTTTTAATTTTCGGTATGCTTTTGAAATTACATAAGTTGACATAAGTTTATAGTGCTGTGTGCTAAGTGGTGTGGTTATTGAGTTGTGGCTGAAGTGGGAGGCTTTTATGAGAGTATGTGTGTGTGTGTTGATTGGAATACACAAAAGCGCTCATTAAGGAAATGTGTCAAAAGTTTAGAGAGTCGAATTGAGAAGAACAAGTTAGCTGATAGTGTAACGCATAAAGCCGGAAAATTAATGAAGTGTTGAGCTTTTTTGGTTGCTCTCAGAACAAATAACAATACTCTTAAAGAAATGCAAATTTAAGCTCAACAAATGGTTAAGAAATAAATTTAAGCTAGTCTCATCATATTAAAATCGTTTCCTATTGATTTTTTATTTTATCTTTAATAAAAATTTTATATAGAAATCATATTAAATCATATTATTGGATAAGTCGTTGTGACAATTCATTGGAGTGATTAGCGCATAGGGTAATCTTTTTTCGTACTGGTAACAAACGCTCGCAGAGAAAATTTTGTTTCATTTGGTACACAGCACACTAGACCGAATTGTTTTGTATGAAGAACAAAGTCAGCTGTTAGGGATCTAATAAGATTTTTCTAAAACGATCTCTGTATGCGTTTTTTATTCAGAGGAAAGTGCAGAGATTCATTTTGTTTCTCCTGAAGGTAATTTTTGTTAAAAATGTTTTTTTTCATACAGTTTTTTTACAAACGCATGGCCAAATTTGCTAAAAAGATAAATTTCCAAGTCTTAAAAATATTTTGGCATACAAAAAGTTGTAATTCAACACATTATTTTTTCTATGTTGGCAACAAAAAATCATTTTCATCATTCTTAAAAACACATTTTCTAAAAACAGCTATAAAAGACAAAATTTTCATGATTGCAAGTCAAATTTGTTCTTGTTGAAAAGGTACTGATTTCTTCTAGTTTTCTGCAGTGACCTTTGGCGCACACTAATCCTAAAACATTTATCTCATTTTAAATCAACGTGTAAAAACAAGTGTCCGACCGAATATTCGGTTGCGGTTTCGGTTACTGCCAGTTTCGGCCCTTTTTGTCAGTTTCGGCCAGTTTCCGAAACTAGCCAAAACTTTAGGTAAAACCTTCTTGCATCAGTCATTTATTTCAAATATAAAAATATTTACAACGCATTGTACAAAACAAAAATTATTAATTCGTCTATAATTTGATTTCTCGTCTTAACGAAAAATATTTTGGTTAATTATATGCGTTCTATTGCAATTAATATCTATTGCAATTAATATTTAAGTTTTGTAGGTACTGAAACCAAAAAATGATAATTAAACTTCCGACCGTATTCTGTGTGAATAAAAAAAAAGAAATATATCCATTTTTATGATACTAAACCCTACAAAAAAACAACTTTGTTTTGTAGTTCTATAAAAATGTACATTGTAGGTGCGTACTATTTTGAGTGTGTACTGAAGAAATAAAGTATGCAATGATTTTGTAATATAAAATAAAATAAAAAAATTATCTCATTTATTTTTATAGTAAATTTCAATTAATTCTTATAAACTTTAATATTCAAATAATACTTTTTTATATTAAATTTTTTCTTATTTGTATGAAAACACTTTTGTTTCCTTTTAATAAAAAAAAAAATATTTGTAAAAACTTAAATTTTCATATTAATAACCAGTTTCGGTTTCGGTTGAATATTATAAAATAGCCAAATATTCGGTTTCGGCCAAAATTCTGCTTTGGTCGGACACTAGTATAAGCCTTAGTTTGGATTAATATTTGTGATTAAAAAAAAAATTAAATCTAAAAAGAAAATTGTATATGACGATGTCTTTATTTTGAAATACCGTACATTTTGTTTAAATTGTTATCTATCTGTGGAGAAGAACAATTCAATACCTTTTCAACAATATGTTTAATTTGCAGTAGTTTAAAATGTGTTTTTTAAATGTGCTTTTTTAGGGAAATAAGAGCTATAGTAAAAAATAATTTTGTAAGTTTTTTTATGCCAAAATATTTGTACGAGTAATATTTTTTATCTTTTTACAAAATTTTTATATGCATTCTGTGAAAAATGTAAAGAGATATCATTGGCGTCGGAAGCGGGGGGGTGTGGGGGGCAATTGCTAAATTATGTTGAAAACTCTTAAAAAAACATATTATTAGGTGGCAACCTTATGATTTCAAAATTTTATAATTTTGATATTCTGACCACGGATTCAGATTCAGAGAGCCATTTTTTGCATACCATTTTTCTTTTGCCAGCCCCGAATTCATAGAAATACAAAAAATTAAGGTGGCAACCCTATCCACCATCTTGAATTTTAAAATGCTGACTTCAGATTCGAAATCATCGACCCCCTAACACTAATAAATGATGTTTAAAACTTTTAAAAATACATATTAGGTGGCAACCCTATTATAAAAAATTTACATAATTTTTTTTTTTCTGACAACGGATTCAGCGACCCATTTTTACCTAGTCAATCTTGAAAATCTTGAAGTTGGTGTAAAAAAATGTCTAGTTAGGCGCTGACGACCGCTGATTAAAATTATCAAAATTATCCAAATGATATATTGCCATATATTGCTTTTTATTCTCATCCTATCCTTAATGATTCAGTTTCATTGCTTGTGGTGTTGACGAATAAAAACACGTCGTGCATGGATTGCCGAGAGAGAAAGTGTGTATTGCTTGTCGTTGTAGGCTTTCGTATGGTGTTGAGCAAATCAAACTCTCAAGTGCCATTAGATGACAGTCAACTGTGAGCAATGCAATATATCACAGTGTGTGTACGTTCAAATAGATGTACCGACGCAGGGCTTTAGTCCATAGCAAACAAACAGATTAAGATAGAGCAACTTAGAAAAAAATCAAAATTATGACCGTACTCAAAATCATTTAGACACAAATTTAAAGGCTAGTCGGATAAGCGGCTTAACAGTTTTTTGCGGTTTTTAAGAAATATACACACAGTAAAAAATTTGAGGATAAATTTTATATTTTTTACAACATTTGTGTGGTATAAACTTTTTTATTCCAAATAATTTATAAATTTTATACCACTCAATATTATAAAAATAATAAAACAAATACAATTTAAACATTTTATATGGATATCATGTGTAAATCAGAATATATTCTGGTTCGAAAGTAAAATTTTCACCGAAATCAGGAAATTTAAAAATAAAGCAGTTTCGATTGGTCTGACGAGAAAAATGGTCTGAAAAAATTTATAAGATTTGATGGTATAAATTTTAAAACATTTTTGGATTGGATTTATATGTACACCATATAGTATAAAATTTATCCTCATATTTTTTACTGTGCAGTGACCTCTATGTTTCCAGATATAGCACCAAAAGACTCGCTCATTCGAAGATCCGATATATCTCGCGAAGCACTCAATATATCTTATATAAGTTTTTCTTAAATAAATACTAAAACATATTTCTAAAAAGCAGTTTCAGAATTTTTTAAATTCAGCCATATTTTGCAGAGAAAAAGGGTCAAATATTAAATTTATGGGTATATTTAGAACTAATATAAGTTCTGACTTCCTAAACTCATTTTCTTTATTTTGTTATTTGTCTTCTAATAATTTTTTGGTATTTTTCTAACTCGGCTTACAAATGGACAATTAATGTTCCAAAAGTACGATCAAAATGAAAACAAAATAAAATTACTCACGCAAAATGTATGGAAAATCAAATCATAAGAGCCGCTTAGGGTTTCTTATGGACCATTCCACGGTCACGTACAGACGAATTCAAATATTTTTTGAGTTTATTGCACAGCCAATTCTAAATTTACACATTGGAAATAAAGCCCTTTTGTCTAATTAAATATATTACATTCTGTTTCTTCATTGTACGTTCAAACCTTCTTTAGATTTTATTAAATACAAGAGAAAAAAATAAGACATCTACTGTCACGTGTCGGACGTTGTCGTTGTGTTTGATTATAAATTTTAGCGAAAGTAACTAACATGGGGAAGAGGTATTTAAAAGCCAAATTTTTATTACTCCTAAACATGCTTTCGGCGTACAAAGAATTTAAATAAAGTCCACAGTTTTTTTTAATATATTTCCATATCGTCACGTGGATACAAATAACGTTACGTGTGTGACAGACAATGTTGTAGTTTAAGTGGGTAATTAAGTAATTAGGTAGTTAATTAATTATGTAATTTAGTAACTAAAAAAAATTGTTTCATATATATTTCTTTCCTTGCATCAACTTTTTTTTCATTATCTTTTTCATTATCTTCTAAAGAATTCCATTTTTACTAAAACAAAAAAGTTTAAGAAACATTTACTTAACATTTACGAAAAAGATAAACAACATTTGTGACACAGTATAGACGATTTAATCATCATGGTAAATGAGCTTATATATAACTTGCTAAAATTAATAAAATTAAAAGGTTTCTCTTCGATAATATCCAAAAATAATAAGTTTTTAATAAGTTTTAATTTGTTGGTCACGGTTGACTTTTCTATGGAATGCCCCTTATAACATATAGGTTCTGTAATATAATTTTTTCAACAGCGCTCTCTGGTGTTCAAGATAGATCAACATAGATAGCATTAGTACAAATCAACTGTCAACAACTTCTACACTGCTCGTAAAATGTTTTCTTGGGCGAAGACAAACACAAAAAAAAGGCAGCTCGAGTTTTGCGCGGTCATACGTATGCTATTCTGTTTAATATATCTGTTGATACGTAATAACAGTTTAAGTCAACTTAAGACAGAACTGAGTTATTGATGTAGCTGTGTTCCACGCATATATCACTATAAACAAACAAAATCTGGAGCTTCTAGCATGACCTAAGCTAAAGTTATGACACAAAAGCGAAACACATTCGTATGTATGATAACTTTCATATAACTTATATGACAATTGAAAATTTTAATTTCTCGAAACATGATTTTTATACTTAAGATGCCACATGTTATATTAACAAACGCCACAAATATGTTAATAGATTAATTAGACATAAATTTGTAAGTCATGTATTTTCAAGACAAGTTTTTTGTGCATCCTATTAGAAAAAAAAAAATAGTTGATTAAACTCTGTAATTACTTCGGCTGCTTTATTGTTACCGAAAAATACTAAACTTATAAGATTATTCTATAATTTATATGTGATTCGGTAGTAGAAATTTAAATAAAAATTCTGCTATGAAACTAAAGTTGTATTAAATTTCAGATCTGAAGAGGCGGACATTTGTATAAACAAACTCAAGACTGCTCTCAAATAGCAGTTTGGCCTAGGAACAACGCCGTAGATAGGTATTCCATAAAGGGGGCTTACCGAACCAAAAAACAATATTTGTTTTTTTTATTTCCATAGGGATTTCTGAAGGCCTAAAACCTTTTCAAATTTCTGGCGGAAACATTCATTTCTGACAGTTACATTTGTCGTCGAAAAATAATTTAAGTGTTTCAAGAGCTGTTCTGCAACCATCATTTCTATTGTTGGTCCATTTAGTTTTCTTAAACTCAAGTTCGATACAAACTTTTCTAAATCTGGTTTGGATACAAGACACTTATAGCAGTTTAAAAAAAATTTTCTATTTAACTGATTTCTTTTTGAGTGGCTTATGTTTTAAAAATTTGGAATTATATATTTTAAAGTGCTTTGCAAATCTAATTTTATGGAAGGAATGAAAAGCTTAATTCGATAAAAATTTTCTGTTATTTCTGCCGTTACTTTGCATCTTGATAAACGAGGCTTACTTATTTTCACTTCAAGTCAATAAAAGCTTATCTCAGATTTATTTAATTTATCTTTAAATGCTTCTTTATCGTTCTTCCGAAAATTTTCCAAAATAAAATTATGATAAAACTTAAAGTCAATCAGAGAAGAACTCTCGAAGTTATTGACTAATTAATCCCCTCTCCTCTAACACTGTATCTCCAACAGTGAACATTTTAAACACGTTTTTCTCAAAACCATTTTTTGAAAGTCCGTGTTCCCTTTAAAAACTACATAGCTTATTCATTTCAAACTTGCTACACACTTTCCACATATAAAATACCCCCTTCCAACGATAAGTTTAAGAAATTTTTTTAGGATTAAGGAGGTTTTCCACTTACAAAATGACGGAATTTTTCGTGAAAAATAGTAATTTTCCCTTCAAATGACTATTATGACTTTTCCCTTTAAATGACAGCGAACACCGCAAATTGTCTTTTTTCCAAAGATGTTCCTGAAAAAGCTTTGTCAACGAGTTGTTTGCCGATTTTTTTTTTTCATAAAATAATTACATAATTTTATTAAACTCATAATGTACAAAAGGTTTCAATAAAGTTGTTCTATCCACATTTCAAAAAACAATTCGAAAGTGTTATAACTGAATAATTTAATGAACAGGGAAGCAACGATCATTATCATTTTAATTTCACAGCCTGGTTCAGAAAAACTTTGTTCGATTTATATACATGCAAAGGAAAACAACTAAGTAAAATATTTATATTGTATTATATTTAGTTTAATATATACAATTTCAACACAATTGTATCTCATATACAATTTTCAATTTATCTTCAAAATTTAGTAATTTAAGTAATGTGGAATATCTGTGTTTTTATTCAATTTTTAAAAATATTTTTTATTGCTAAGGGGGGAAGGGTTTGAATCCCTTGAAACTCCCTTATCTATGGAGTTGCCTCGGACTAAATTCAAGCCTGAGGCATTACATTTTCCTCTGGATTATTAAAAAGACGTATTTATATTAAAGATCATGTATCATTGTTGCATTGCAGAGAAAACTTAGATCACAAACTTAACTCTTTTATAATGAAATTTTATCAAACATATGTTATTTTTTTTCTCTTCCACCTAATTACCTGTATGTGCTTTATTTTTTTCTTCGCGCATGCTTCGAGTATCTCAACACATTCAATTTGCTCAACGCCAAGCATGCCAGCAGTCATTCATTAGTTCCTAATTTAAAACCGCTAAATGGCCACTAAATTTGCTCTACACTGCAGCTTTTAAATCCAGTTGCATCCTATCTTTCGTTCCCCATCAGTACCCCCTTTCTACAAGCACACACGTTCACAGTAGCGAACGCATTTTTGAATTGCGGCTCATTTGTAGCAAAAAGCAACGATCAACTATTGTACCAATAATGTTTTTGAGTTCTGCACCTCCGTGGACAAGAAGTATACCAACAACCCCTTTCTCCCCTAAATTTTGCTTGCACTTTTACTACTGAAACGTAACCGCCCATAGCTGCCAGGGTTGCCGTCATTATTCAAACGCATTCGTAATTATTTTCAATTCAAAGGAGCATGTTTTGGAAATTACTTTGAAGTGATTTAAATCTGCGAAACTGTGTGGTGTGCGAAATGGTTAAAGTTAACAACAACAAAAACAACTACAAGAAAAACAATGAGTTTTCAAAGGGGGGACACCAGAAAATTACCCAACTCACTTAGTCAAACGGTGCCACCCGCATGTCTGAATACCACATTTTCTACACTTACGTCGAAATGTTTATCGTCTGTTTCACTTGTTGTCTGACGGTCTGGATGTGTGTATGTGTGTGTGTCTGTCGTTTTTGTGAGACTGTAACAAAGGCAGGGAGCGCATGAATAACAGTTTCATCATCAAAAGTGCTTCACTTGAATTTATGTTTAACGCTTTTCTTGCTTTGGCCATGGAAACAAGTGGCTGCCGCCTGTTTGGGGCAGACCGCTGCGAGAAATGCGTTTGTTGCAACCCTGCTAGTTTAATATGTATTTAGATAAATGGGTTTTTTTGTTGGTTTTCTTGTTTTTGCAATGGGTGACTTCAATTTTGTAACTATCTGCTAGCTTGCCGCAATCACTGTTACAACAACAAGCTACCGAAAAATTCACTTGCTGCTTCTGCTGCACTCTACTACTTTTGTTAATAGTTCGTCGCTGTTGCTGTGATTTACTGCCCTGCAAAGCAATTCACAACAAGAATACTCTTTCAAAGCAATGTGTTTGGGGATATCTATCCCCATCCATCCCCATTTACCCTAAACAAAAAAATTCACTTTTATGGTATGTTTGTGAATATTGTGGGAGTTCGTTTTGAGTAATTTGGTTGCTAAATAATTTTGTCAAAAAGCATTTGCTTGAATTTTGTGCAGTGCGCATCGTTCGTTGTCTTGGGATATGTTGTGTGTTTGAAGATAAGTGTGCGTGTGTGTGTGTGTGTTTTAATGAAATTCGTAGATTATGTGCGAAAATAAAGAAAGTTTAATGAAATATATCTAAAATAAATAAAGTGAAATGCGATATAATTATAAGAAGTTTCATTATGGTACACCATAAAAACGAAAGTTTTTATAGCATCTGATGATGCTGTTGTGGTGGTTGTGGTTGTTGTTGTTGTTGTTGCTGCTGTTGTTATTGCTGTTGTTATTGCTGTTGCTGTTGTCAAAATAAATGCGAATAAATGCTGTTGTGCAAAGTGTTGTATTTCAAATAAATTGTTTAAATTGTGCATGCGATTGAGTAAAGTTCATTAATCTTTTGTCACAATCTATCTAAAACTCGAATTTAGCAGTAATTTTTAAATTAAAAGTTTTAGAACTTTGTATACGTTGACACTTTCTACAGAAGCGACAGCATGAAAGGGTATAAATACCACTACGGCAGTTAAGATCATTTTCGAGAAATTAAATATTTTTTATATTTAAATGGTGTCAAGCGAAGTAAAAGCAATAAAGTTAGGTATTTCTTTTGAGAAATTGTTGTTTGTCGAAAAGGTTTTGGATAAATTCTTCCAAAGTCGCAGTGTTTTGAGTAATAAAGTCGATAAACGTAATTTAAATTTCAGAATATTTTTAAAGATATTTTTAAATTATGTTGACTTTATTTGATTTAAATACAAATTTTAAATGTTTGATAGTTTAAATCATAATTCAAATCATCATCAACAGCTGAAAACAAAATCAGCAAAATTCTAAAAACAACTTTAGTAAACATGCTTTGTTAGTGCAGACTTCCAGCAGGTTGTTGGCCTACATATAATAACATAAGCATAGAGACTAAAGTAAAACAGAAATGCAACAACAAATTTGAAATTATGAAATTGAGAAAAAACTGAGAAATTGGCACTTCAAATCTCATCGCCCCGGTAGTGCAGTGCGTTAGTGCGCTTGCACGGGTATCACAAAGATTTCTGATGACGCCTTTAGCCGGGCAGAAATTGTGCAATAAGATCAGCTAGTGATTGTTTCCTTTTCATATTGAAAAAACTTTGTTGTTGTTTTTGTTGTTGTTTCTTTGGAAAGATTCGTTAGAACAATTAATTGTTCTAACTTTGACCTTAAGCTCAATAAACGATTTTAAACTATCAAACAACTAGAATTTGTATTTAAAATCAAGTATGATTTAAACTATCAAACATTTAGAATTTGTATTTAAATCATATAAAGTCAACATAATAAATATAGAGGTCATTTAGGAAAAAACTTTGATATTTTTTAATTTTATTTTTATTACTTATATTGCTTTTAAACTCTTAAAATAAATAAGTTATTAGCTTAACCCGAATCACCCTGAGTAAATATTTTTTAAATTTTTGGAATGACCTGGCAACGCGAATATAAAATGGTTTAAACTAAAAACAGCACATTTTAAGTGTTTGTGTTTGCGTTGACATATGGCAACGACAGGGTGTTTCGGGTTAATGCCAGATCAGTTCATGAAGAAAAAGGTTGCAACAAAAAGATCTTTACAGAACATGGCATCAAGCAGACTAGGCAGACTGTTTCTTTGATCGCTTCATCAACTCTTCAGCAGAGTAGAGGAAACTAAATAGTAGAGGAACCATTGCTCTGAGTAAACAAAATAGTAGAGGAAACATTGCTATGAAAGGCAGAAAAGCACAAATAATTCAGTTTTGTTTACACAGATGTTGTGCCCTTAAGCTTATCTAAAAACTTGTTGTTGCTGCAAGCTGTTGCTTCATGAACTAATCTGGCATTAATCTGGAACGTCGTACTACTACTGGCCCCACTCACACTTTAAAACATTTTGGCTGTATCCAAATCAAATATTCCTTATTATATTTTATCTGTTGTAAATAAATGTATACGATTAAATAAATGCTTATAAGTATTTATATCTTTTTTGCGCACTTAAACGCTTCTGACCAGCTTAAAAAGTGACACACAAACTTTTGAAGTAAGTACAATTTTACAATATAATGTTTCAAAAAATACACCGCAAAAAAATTTTATGTTTTAAATCAAATATGTTGACAACAAAAACTAGCCATTGGCGCAAATATTTAATACAAATAATCGAATATTTCAATAAAGTTCCGTGTCGCACAGTGTTTCGAATGGCCTAGTTAGACGGAGACAAATCTCTAGCTCGGGTTTGAGGGCACGTAATGTCTCAAAATTCAGATTTAGGGTATTAAGTGGAAAATCTTTCTTACATGAAAACATCACACCGAAAGTCTTTGTGGAACCAAATATACACAAAAATTTTTATGGGAAAATGAGCATTTTTGCTTGCGTATATCGCCATTTTCCTACTTTCCTAAAAATTACATAGCTTCTTAACGAAAAGCTGAACACAAACTGTTGAAAACTTTTTTAACATAACAGTGTGTTTATTAGATTTCAAATTCACCTAAAACTATGTTATTAACTACTTACATTTTTTTATATATAAAAAAAAATTGTTTAAGCTAAATTTTTTTTTATATTAAAATATTTTGGAAAATCTAGCTTTGCCTATGTTTTCAAATTTTTATATTCATAAGATTATTATGTCTTTTTTAATTATAAGCAAAGAATAGGCTTCTCGTGACTTTAAATCATATATTTTTTTATTTTTTTTTTGTGCTTCACAACATCACGGTTCTCCCACTTTCTTTAAAATGGCATAACTCCTGAAGAAAAGCTGCACAGTTACAGTGCGTTTATTAGTTTCTTGGAACACTTAAAAATATTAATTCATTATTTATATGCTTTCTCTTTATATTTAACCCTGCTTTGATGACCTACTTCTGCGAGACGTATGCTTTCTAAATTGTTTGCTCTTTCTCTCGTGAAATATTTTAACTGCAGGTTTTTATTCTCGTTTCTAAATAAAAAAAAAATTTATAAAAAAATGTGTTTGAATAACAAGGATATATGTAATAATGCCATGTAAGTTTTTTAATTGAAATTAACATTACTTTAAGCCACGTAAAGAATGACACGTCTGATAGACGTATGGTTAAATTTTAAGTGACTTCTAATAAGGTTATCAAAGCAGGGTTAAAAAAGTGAATTTTTTAAGATAACATTTTTTAATATATTTTGGAAAAATCTAGCTTTGTTTAGGTCTTCAATTTTTTACATTCATGAGGTTTCATTATGTTACTATGAAGTATACTTATGACTTTTGTCCTTACAAAAATATTTTGCGTTGTTTGCTGAGTCATTGAAAGGAAAAATGGTTTAATCAATTATTAGATGCGTGTTTTCTATAGACTCCAAAATTACTGGGCCAATTGACCAGAAAGAGATTTTCTTCAACCCTAAGATGACTTAAAAAGTATGAAATTCGCCACGCCCCTTTTTACTATTAACAAATCAATAAAAATGCTATATTTCAGACGGTTTTTATCGTACTATGTTAGTCTAAAGTTTGGTAATATGTTTGTATGGTTACTGTCAGCAACTGTAATAAAAATAGGCGTGGCCGAAATATAGGTACAACCACTTTTAGGAGTAAAATCGAGTGTTTAGTAATCATATATTTGATGTCTACTTTTGATTTCGTCATTGTAGCATTTTTCATTTTTTCTTTTTAACTTATCTACACCGTAAACATCGATAACTAGCAAAAAAAAAGTCCACAAAATAGTTTTCTCCGTCTAACTTGTATGAAACGAAGCACTGCGCGGCGTCAGCGAATTCGAATCAAATATTTTAAGTGAATAATCGAATAGTTAAATTAAATGTTTGAAAATAATTTTAAATATTTGAGTATTATTTTCAAAAATTTTATATTAAATATATCAAAAATAAATAAAAACTTATTTAAAAATAATATTTTTACATTTACAACAAATGCCAATATTAAAATTATATAAATAATAAATAATTTTTTGGTTTCGTTTTGTTTTAGTGCAGAAAGTATACGAGAATAAAAGGATTAAGTGAGCGTTCTCCTTAAATAACAATAGCTCAGTATTATTTAAAGCTATAAGCAATCAGGAAAGCTTTCCTTCCACCTTGAAGATTTTTCCAAACATCCTTCGCTTTTGAACTTATCAAAAATATTAACCCTTGATTTCAAGCACCCAGACAAATTAAGCTCATTTAAAATGCACAAAGTAAACAAAACGCTGAGCTTAACTCGCTGCTAATTTATATGGAAAAATCGTGCCTGAGCATATAATTATTATATTTTATAATTATATCAAAAACAACAACAATAAAACAGTAACAACAATAACAACACTTACAATTACCAACGAAAGCCACAGAAAACTTTAAGTGTCAACCCGCTGCTGGCAAAAAAGGGGGTTGAGCTTAAGTGTCAAGCATGTCAAACAAGTTGTAGCTGCTACAAGAATAAGGAGCGAATATTTAGGTAAAGCATTAGTTTAAGGCAGGCGTGCTGCCAAGAAGGGACTGTTTGGGGCTAAAATCCCCCCATAGAGTCCGAATGCATGAAAAAAATTAATACAAATAAGAATACTAATTAAAAGCTAGATATTATACTTAAAAAAATTCACGAAATAAATTCTTTATCTAATTTGAGAAGATGTTTCAAACAAAAAATTAAAACAAAATCAGTTGAGCAAAATAAAGGTTTTCCCAATATCTAGAATCTAATTTAAGATTTATTTTGAAAATTCAACTTTTTTTTTAAAAAAAATTCAATTATATATCAATAAAACAGTGCAAAATCTATAGTTAAAAAAATTCCCAATTTAAATTTATATAGAACAGTGAGAAAATCTTCGTCTTTATTTCACCGTTTCTGTTACATATATATTTTTTTTAAAAAACCTCTAACATATTTTATGCTTGGTTGAAAAATAGGAAAAAAGTTTTTTTATTGTAAAATTTATTTATGTTGAAATTGACATGTTTTATACTCTTCCACACAACATAACATTTATTAGAGAAAATTGTTGCAGTTTTGACACATTAAAAGTCATGTCTTAAAAGTTATAGCTTAAAGTCTATTTTTATGCTATTTAAAAATAATATATAGAACAAGTAAGGAATTATCTTCGACTGTACCGAAATTAAAATACCCCCACTGCCGTATCTTAAATTGTTTGAAGTCTTCAATGATGCATTATTTTGATGACGTTACTTTTATTGGTCGCGGTTTTATCAAAATATATCACATTTGGAACTCACAGTAATTTTTATTTATTAAAGCTTTTGTGTACAACATCAAGTTCAGAAACCAATTTTTAAATGGTTTTACTATTCTGATAACTTCATTTTGTATGGAAGGTTGGCGGAATTTTCAGTTTTTTTTATAAAATTTCAAAAATTGAGTCTATGGTTAAGATTTTAACTAATTTGAAAAATTTTAAGCTATTGTGGTAATTTTTGTGGAATTGAGGGGGATTTTACTAATTTCATAAAATCACTTGTATGGGAGGTTTTCATTCGTTTTTTCCAAACTTCATATTAAAGTGCATATTAACTGTTACAAGTGCAAAAAAGATTAATTTTTCTGATATTGAAAGAGATTTTATTGTTTTGGTAGCCCCACTTTGCACGGGAGGTAGCCGTGGTTTTCATTCCATTTTTCAAAATTTCAACTTAAAGTACATATTAATTGTTTAAGCTTATTTGAAGTAATAAGATTAATTTTTGTGGAATTTAAAGAGATTTTACCGTTTTGGTAAAGTCACTTTGTATGTGAGGTAGGCGTGGCTTTCATCCGATTTTGCTCATTTTCGAACTACAATAAAAAGCTTTTATATTGAATTTCGTTACTATAGCTCTTAAAATACGGCTGTTATCGTGATCACAGACAGACAGACTGACAGACGGACATGGCTTAATCGACTCAGGAGGTGATGTTGATCAAGAATGTATATACTTTTATATACCGGCCATTCCTCATTATTGGCGTTACAAACGGAGTGGTAAAATTAATATACCCCCTTTTTAAACTTGCTGGTATAAAAACGGTTGGTATATCAAAACTTTTGTCAAAAATTATTTATTAAATAAATAGATAGGCCGCCTAAGGTCAGTTTTTATTGTCTCCAATATTTCGAACTCCGTCGGAGTTCCTTATCAAGAACTAAAAATTAAAATTAGAAATTTAAAACTTACAATTTATATAAAATTTTTAATATTTTCTTATTTTCTTTAAATTCAAAATACTTTAACCAAATCAAACTCTTCGCTCTGACTGCCGAAAAGGGCAGAACTACGTCTGCGGGTAATGTAGCAAAATGTACAAAAATTGACTCAATTAAATTGGACAAAAAATATATTCTGAATGTATACTTGCAAAATATCTCTACGAAAACTGTGTTTGAAAACACATGCCAGCTCTTAACTGCAAAATTACTGGAAAATTAAATATGATTCATAACCAAAACACACCCACAAAAATAAAAATAGCAAAATACATACTAATCTATTCCAGAATAAAGCTTAAGAGAGAGCCTTTATTGGACTCTCGTTAAATTAATATGCTAAAGTAATATGCAAAATTACCATGAAAAATTTCGTACGATAACGTTTTGCAAAAGACAATTAAATAATTATTTCTTTGAAACAGTTAACAGGAAACTATAGGTTAAATATATAACCTCTTTCTCAAAATTTACTCGATAATAAGCAAGTAACAAAGCTGACAATTTTTTATTTTGATATTTAACACTAAATAGGATTATAATTACAGTACAGAATCAATTTTTCGTGATAAACACCCTATCTTTCTTTGAAATATCATTTCACTATCAATACATTTTTGTAAGCAACCCTTCCCATTACATGGAAAATTCTGACTACGAACCTTGTTAAAGGTTTTAATTACAATGACGCTGAAAAATGCAATAAAAAAAACTTTAACTTAAAGCACTCCATTCTTAAAGGGCATAAAGAACAGGCTAAGAAAATTTCTCTAAATAGGTTTGTTTCGGCGATAAAACAAGACTTTGAGAAAAATTTACAGAGTATGTAAAGTCTTAAAAAGGAAAACATTTAAAACTTTTACACTTAATTTTTTTTTCTTTCTCTCAGTCTTAACAAAAGTCAGCGCCTTGCTGTGCTTGTCGCTCCCGGACGCAGTTAAGAAAATTTAAACTTTTTTATTTTTATACATGCGATACACAGTCAAACAAAACCAACAACAGCAATACAACATCATAAATAGTAGCTCGCCGTCGTAGGAAAACAACTACAACAACAATAACAACGAACAACACTGTTTATGGTCTACTGTCTCAAAACTTTAACTCTAACTTAGCTGCTGCTGCTTCCGATTTCTTCGAAAGAAATTGTTATATTTATGTTTAAAATTAATGTCCTTTAAAGTTATTTTGGGTTTCATGCTTTGCTGCTTCGTGCCATTACTATAGCGCACGCACAATACTCGTACCAACATCAAAACTGAATGGGGCATCGTCCAACCTAAACACCCTGTTGCCTTTAGTTAGCAGTATAGCGTACTTTTACATCCTTTACAGCAACTTCGCCCTGGTCTGTAGCAGCTAATTATTGTGTTTATGTTGTGTAGGACGATATGCCACATTTTCATGACACAACCAACAAAGTAACACACAACAGACAATAAAATTGTACGTGGAAACCCTTTTTTTTTGTAAGCCTTCATAACGTTTGCCACTGCTAAAAACTGGAAACTTTTCTCAAACGTTAGCAAAATGAAAATAAAAATACAGAAATTTTAGAATTGTTTGAAATTGTTTACGAAAAAGTTGTATAAGAGTTTTTGTGAATTATGTGCGTAACGTGATTTACGACAGAATAATTGTATCAGGGAGGGTGAGATAGAAGGAAGCAAGAGATAAAGAGAGTGAGGTATAACGGAGACCAAGCGACCAAGGGATAAACACAATTATTTTATTATCTGTTTTGCATGTAGGCAATTAATGACACGTTAGTTGATAATATGTATGTCTTTCGCAGCTATTTTATTGAAGAGAAAACTAAAAATTTGAATATATAAAAACTAGTAAAGAAGTATCTTTGACTGGGTCGAAGTTAAAAAATCTACACATCTGCATTTCAAACTAAGAGTACATTGGTGTGAGTATTGAAGTTTCCGTTTAAAATAAATTTCCAAAAATTATTTTCATTGCAATAAAAATGAGCATAATGAATAAATATAAGGCAGAAAATCTTCCATACAAAATTTGGACTCGTTATGACAACATGTTTCTCTTTGAAAATGTCCTTTAATATCGCACTGTTAAAAAAATAAAGTTGTTTGTCAAAATTGTGGTCGATTTCAGTAAATTTATACACGCTGATTCTGGTTCTGGCAAAAAAATTTTATCTTTGTTCGATCTTAAGATATGTAGTGTTGAATAAAAAAAAAAATAAATTTTTGGGCATATTTAAGCAATTACATTATTATTAATAAATAATGGATCATGGTAAAATACTCCAATTAGGCTTGAATGATAAAATAACTTCACATTGCTAAAGTAGTATGTAATTTTCAAAATTTTTAAAAGACATTTTGAGAGTCAAGCTTTTATAGAAAATGATTCAAAGTGCTGATTAAAAAATTTCAGTTTGTATGAACCACACACAAAAATTTGTATGTTATTAATTCAAAACTATAATAAATGTAAAGATCCTTTTCAGGCTATAAAAATTAAAGAACTTGTCAACTGACACATTAAGGAAAATTTGCGTTACCTGAAAAAATTCGCAATGCCTGTAGAAAGATTTAAAGATTTTAAAATAGTTCACAACCTATTAAACCTATATTTCAAATTTCATTAAATTCTATTGGAACGTGAAAGACGTACAAACAGACGTTCAATTTTTATTTTAGTAAAATTAGCATGTTGTAAGTGTTTTCATAAAAGCTTGACTCACACAATTTTAATGCGAAATTTTTGGAGATTAGATTAGAAGAGAAACAGAAAGACTAGAAACTATAATCTACTCTATCTTTCAAGTCTGTTTTAAAGATTTTACTACAATTTATTAATTTTTAATCATGACTGAGAATATCGTAAAAACTCGTAGACCATTCATTTAACAGTTTAGATCCAAAGATCTAATAAAGATAGAAAAAAATTTGTTACCAGATTTGGAATCAGCGAAGAAACATAAATCTTTTGAAAATCACTACAGTATTGAAAAAACTTAAAATGTTCTTGGACACTGTGATGTTTAAATAATATCGAGATAAAATTTTGAATATGCACTTTTCTATCTAATAATTATTGATCCTTATCATGTTTACTGCGATAAATAATTTTTAAAAATATATATGTTATTTTCAAGGATACTCTGAAGTAGGCATTTGTTTGGAGTTAGATTGTAATGAAACATTGTACACTCACGGTCAAAAAAGAAGCTGACTTAATAATTTTCTTCTTGAATTATAATTCAAGAAGTGCCGAAATCGAAATATAACACAGTGTGCCGAAATTGACAAAAAAACACAACCAAACTTTATTGAAATTCTTAAATAGAGATACATTAAGTGTCCATCGCACTTAATTTGACCTTCAATATCGTCATAATTGTTGTCAATTTATTTTTTAAGTTGAAGTGTTCGAATTTAGTTGTGCTGACCTTCGTTGAATTTTGACAGCCATGAATTTTAACAGCCTTGTTGAAAATAAAAAACAAAATAGTTTTCTTTTGGGTAGAATTTTGCAGGGAATGAGGCCTTGTAAAAGATTTGACGAAATAAGTACATGTTGTATGGTAGCAAACATATAAATACATAGGAAGCAGTTTTTGACGAAAAAAATAACGTTAAAATTGCTACCATTTAACGAATACTTAACTGATTTCGATGTTTTTTTGTTTTTTTTTTTGTTGTTGTTTGATGTTCTTGAGTACAATTGAAAGGTATTTTTACGTGCAATTATTTTTTGTGAAAAAAGATTTGTAATTAATGAAATATTATTTATTTAAAATTTATTGAAACAAAATTTTCTTTAAGTTAAAGAAAAGTACTTGATTTTGCTGCGCCACACGCTTTATTTTGTATTTTTTCGGATTTCTATTACATAGCCTTATTTTAGGCAAAATTGTACGCAAAAGAAATGTATTTTTTTCATTTTTAACAAGGAAAATGGCTGTAAAAATACAATGAATATCGGCACAAAAAAATTCGAACACTTTAACTTTAAAAATAAATTAAAAAAATTGTAGCGAAATTGAGAGGTCAACTTGCAACATTTGAGAATTTCTATAAAGTTTTAATTATTATTAAATGTATGTTATTAAATTATTAAGTCGGTTTTTTTTACAGTGATGTGTTTTATATTTCATCTTATCAGCTGATTTGACCATAACTTTTAACAATTTTGATGATTTAAAAAAATATGCCATTTTCAAGGAAATTCTGGAATAAGAAGATGACGTTATATCAGAAAACAATTTCATATTGTATATTTGGGTTACATCTATGACTTCATCTAAAAATCTTTGCAATATAATTTTTTTTATAATTTATGTATTTTTTAAGGATATCTTAGAATAGGAAGATGTGATGAGAACAGGATGAAATTGTGTGTACCTCCAATTCTAGTTTGTAATAACCGAACCATTTCTTAAGATTTTTCATACCATTAGTTATTAAAAAATATCCTAATTTCAAGGACAAACCGGATCATGAAGATGCAATCAAATCGAAATAAAATTTTGTAAATTTAATACTTAATTTCGATCTATTACTTGGATTTTTAACATGAATTTAATTGTGAGCTTTTAAGATCAAGAAAGTTTGAAGAAGGCAATAACAACAACAACTCTGTATAGAGTCAATCACACAACAGACTAGACTGCCTGTTTCGGAAATTGCTGCATTTCCTCTTTAGTGGTCTTGAGTAATTCAGCTGTGACTAACCCACTATCTAAGTCTTATATGATTTAAAACCTGTTTGAATAAACTTCTATGAAGAACATTCTCTCATTGGCTATTTTTATCATACGACGAATTTTGTAGTTTACTTGTCGAATGTGCCCTGAGCCAAATCAATGCTATGCACTTTTGAAATTTGCTCCGGCCTAATCAGTACCTTTTCAATTTAGTGAAATTTTTGAAGTACTACTACCTTTGTTATTTTTAAAGATATCTTCATGTATTTGATTTTGTTGGAAGGAAAATGAAATAGTTCATAAATTTAATGTTAAAAAAATTTTGTTTTATAATTTTTTATTTTGTTTATAATTTTGAAAAAATTGTGCTCAAACTTAAAATTTTGTTAATTAGTTTTTATGATCTATTGAATAATTACATGAATTAAGATTGTGAGCTTTAGATCAAGTAAGTTTTCAAGAAGGCAACAACAACAACAACAACTCTGTATAGAGTCAATCACTTAGCTGACTAGACAGTCTGTTTCGGAAATCGCTACATATTCCTCTTCAGTAGTCTTTGAGTGATTAAGCTGTGATCAACTCACTGTTTAAACTAGCATATGAATGTGCAGATTCTGGAATTCATTCTTATGAATTGTATGGCTGCTAATCATATGACATTTCTAAGCAGTAGGCTATTTATAGATCACCGCCATCAACTCTATCAAGGGTTGCCATCTGTTCTAGTTGCTTCTTCATTTATTTCAATATTCATTGGTGTTCGATTGTTTGTCGAAATGCACCATAGAAATGAAACGAGTTTTTGCTTCGCCAGAAGCTAGTGTTCTAACTGAAAGGTGGCTATTTTCACAACCAAATGTTCAATTACACATGACTTTGACCGAAAAATCGATCAAATATTAGATTATTTAATTAATTTGACATTAATTAAACTTATATATTTTGTAGTTTGTATGGATTTATTTCATCTCAACACGAGAACAGCTCGGTAATGTACAAAAAAGGTGGGTTTTTTGATACAATGTTAGAAAGTTCAATGCATTGCCTTTCAAATGCGCTCTCAAAATATATTTTCCATAAGTTAGTTTTTTTACTAGAAGGAATAGTATGAATCAAAGTCACGAAATAACAATTAACCCCGTAACTGCTAAGGATGTGAAAATAGACCGCATACGATTTTTGCTTAAATCGACTTAATCTTTCACCTCCGTTAATATTCGTACTCTAGCACTGGAAATCTGGTATGTTAACTTCAAAAATTTCAAGATTTTTAACATCATAAAATTCTCTGTAGAGATCTTTAAAGAGTGCAAAAATATTAAAAACAGTGAAACCAGTTTTTTTCCATTTTAAGCATAATTTTACCTTTATAATAGCCAACTGACTATAAAGTGATAAAAATATTGTACTATTCTTTTAAGGTGCTTTTTAAGGACTTTTAATATTGTGTTTTAAAAGTACAATAACAATTGCTGACATATATTGCTAAAAATTACTTTCTTTCTATTTTTGTATGCATTTTTCAACATGTGTGCCTTTATTTTGTTTAACCAAAACTTCGTTATATGCTCATTATATTTTCTTACTTAATCGGTTTTATATGATATATCGAGCTCAAAAATTTATCTCACAATTATTCAAACAAAGACAAAAGTTCCAGCATAACTCAGCGAAAGAGGGGGCTGAGTACCAAGCTCATAATATCACCCTAATCCACACCAACACTGAACCCTCCTCCATACACATCCATTAAAACCGCGCTAGCTGGAATAATGTATTTTGGTCGGCGACCCCAAACAAAATCAATGAAAATTGTTCGCATTGCATGTCGCACACATGCACATACTTTAACTCACACACACTCACTCACACAGAGAGAAAGAAAAAATCAGACATAGCAGAAATAGAATTTTTCTTCAATTGTTTGCAATAGTTTTCAAAGAATTTTGCAGTAGAAACACACTCATTCACACACATACACTACACATACAACTTCAACTGCATAGACACAAAGCTGCTGCATTGGGAACTTGCTGGAATTGCATTCTTTTGTGGTTGCGGCTTCAACTGCTGCACTAGCATCTAAACACATATCACGTGACCTGTTCACGCACACAAGCACATCAATGACAAATAAAAGCTTCCTTTTAGTAAAAGATGAAGAAGAAGAAAAGGCAGCAGTAGCAAAGCATTAAAAAATAGCGCTCTATGGTGGTCAATAAAAAATACAATTGAAATTGCAATTTCGTCCTTTTTCTATTTTTTAACTCATTCCATGATTTTATTTGAGCCAAACAATAGAAATTCTTTAACGAACTTTATTTTGTAGGAGGCATAAATGGGTGGCGATGCTCGTGTCTTAGCAAAGAGGATATGTGCACCAAAGCGCCAGTGTTGCCATTTAAAACATTTCACACGTAAGCAGCAGGAATGTGTTTGCAAGCATTTAATTGCTGCAGTAAAATTGCAAAAAACAATTCTTTTTATTTGCTTTGACGTAGATTTTATTAAGCAACCATTTGAAGTGATTTTTAGAGCTGTTCATTCAACTGCAGGCAAGTCAAATCAATTTACAGCAACAATTTCATCGCTTTAATGCAGCTTTCACCTTACTATCTATCGCCTAGCTGAATGCCTTTTCTTATTTTTGTCAGTGCAAAAAGCTTTTGCACTTCCGTTTCTGGCAAAATACTGACAATTTCATGCAAATCCTGGCATATCATTTCCTTGCTGCTTTGCTGCCGTGTGTTGAAGCTGTTGTTGTTCATTCGTTCTCAAAGCAGCAAAGAATTTTGCAAATAACTGTCCTTGCCATCGCTGTCCTTTATGCAGTGCAGTACAGCTACAGATTTAAATGAAGTTTCTACCACTTCCTACAATCATCCCGAATTGGTCATTTTTATTTAAATTACTTTGCTTGTCTTTGCTACGCTTTCTCTAGCTTTTTTTTCCTCAACTTTTTGTGGATTTTATTTTTTGTCCATCAAATGATTTGAAATTGTGGCTTCTATTACTGCGACTGAGCTAGCATTTCTGTGCAGGCGTATCCTTGCACTAAATGCTGCCACTGCCACTGCCACTCCTGTTGTTGTTGTGATAGTTTTGTGTGCCGATTTTTTTATATTCGTTTTAGCATTGCCAACCCTCAACGTGCTGCGTTGCGGTGAGCCCAGAGATATGCAACAAAAGAGGAATTAACGCGATTCATGCTAGGCTTCATGCTGCAGCTGACTTCGCTTTTGGCAGTAGAATTAATTTGCTGCAACCTCTTCCTCACTCTGCCATTGCTTTGCCATCCATTTTGGTTCTCCCATTTTATCGCATTCAAACCAACATCTGTGCTTTCTGGACAATGCTTTCGGGGTGAGTTTGTGGCAAAATGATGATGATGTTTCAAGCTGCCTTTAAGAAAGGGGCTTATGTCGACACATCGCGTTTCTAAGTAAGTTGTTATCAAAGACTATAGAACTGTGGGCAATTTTATTTTCTTTAAAATATTTAGTTTTGAATTTGACTATCTAACATCTAAAGTTCTAATCTAAAATTCAGTAATTAACGCCTTTCCGTCGAATGGTCCGTTTGCCGATCAGTGACTTTGGATATTTTTCCAGGTCAGCCGAAATGTCATTTCACTTAGATGTATAGCACATTTTTTTATTTTCCAATCCCGGAAGCTTTTCTCGATCCCGGGATTATCGGGATTGAAAATCTCAATCCCGGCATTAGTTCGGGATTGAAAACTTTAAGAAAAAAAATAATTCTAAACGTTTTTAATACAATTTTTTATTATTTATTACTTGAAACTAAAAAATGTAAATTAATTAATTTATGTTTATTTACAAAAACAAAATACAGTAAGGGTACTCGCAATTCGTTGTTTTTAGAGTAGTTGAAAAACCCCGTGGTATTGATACCACACTTTACCGAGGGGTTTATATATTATTTGTTGTTTGACATGAAATCTCTAAAAAAAACTACCAAAAGTGTGGTAGTTTGAAGTAGCCCAATGATATGTTTAAGGAACGTGAATTTTTAAGTTCCATAAACAACTGATCGGTTGCCAGTTATTTTCTAATTGCAAAAATGTAAGAAGCTCAAAATGCAGGTTAAACTTTCAAAGCTACATATTGATAAAATATATCAAATTAGATACTTAATTTATTTGTATAGTAACAAAAAGCTATAGTAGGAAGTTCCCAACCACAAATTCTATTTAAAGGAGTGCACATCGTTGTGGTTTTTAACTATGGCAAAAAAACCACAATGCCACGATACCACACAATTGTGAATAAACACAAGAAAACTTAAATACTAATAATGATAAGCAAATTGCATTAATTTAAAGAACTAAAAATATAAAAAAATAAAATACAGAACAGTTTAAGGCAGGGCCGTAGCCAAGGGGGGTTTTTGGAGTTCAATCACTCCAGAGGGTCGAAATATTAATAAAAATTAATGAATTTTAATAATTATTTCATTGAATCACTTAAATATGTTCTAAAAACTAAACAAATCATATACTGAAGTTGCGTTTCCGTAAAAAAGTCTTTGTTATGAGTTGAATCATGTAAACAACAATAGTGAAAACCAATGTATCGTGATTTATCGGATCAAACGTGATACATTCAAAATTATCATCACTATTGTTTTCACTACCTCGACATCGGAAATTTTTTTATTAAGATGGTAGTAAGTTAATTTTTATTTTTTATTTATTATCTTAAAAAAATTGTACAGGTATTTTTTTTATAATTAATATTTTATCTTTAATGTGTATTAATTTTAGAAGTTCTAGCAATGAATGCAAGCACTCAAAGCCTTTCCGATATCTTAAAAATCAGGATCGCATTAGAAATAATGAAATTATTTAATTTTAAGTGAAAATAAATTAAAAATAAAATAAAAAAAGGCACGAAAAACAGCAATATCTTGAATGCTATTGCGAAACTTTAAAATTTTTTATGCAGAATAGAAAAACATTTTTCGTCCTTAAATATCTGACAGTTATTTCTTTTTACAACTGTTCTAACAGCCAATATATTTACGAAAAACATGATTTTTGGAGGTTTTTTCAAAATGTTTTAGTTCACTGGCAGCTATCGTAACATAGAAAATATTTTGGGAAACATAAAATTGATCAAGGAAGTATTTTTAGTAGGGTACAAATAAAAATTTTTTTTAATGGAAGTCGAGGTACCTTAACATAGTAACTTATATATTATAATGTATAAAAAACTTAACTTGAAAATGAAATGTAATAAAAAATTATATATTTGAATATTTTAATTTTGGATTAAACAGAATTTTCTTCAAAATCCCCCCACATGGGTAGATCCTGGCTATGACACTGGCTTAAGGCATTATTATATAAATGTTAAACATTTTTTTAAGCACGTCTTCGTGTTTTTTTGTGTTTTTTTTTAATTATTTTCAAAGTAATACTTTTAAAGCTGATCAACACGTCTTATTTTTCATTAGAGAGTTTTGTTCGGGTATTATTAGGACGCGTATATAGTGACAGCTGGTTGCTGGGCCGGACCGAGCTGGAAACGCGTCCTTCTAAAAGCAGCTGGAAGTGCGTATAGTGCGCGCTTTTCGATGGTGACTTGTTTCAGCTGGTTTATGACTATTTTGGGTTTGTTTGTATATTTCAGTTTTTTTTTTTTGTTTATTTTTGCAACCGAAGCATCAAAAAAGCCACATAATTTCGTTCATTCATTTTGCTTTCCTCAAACCAACAAGTGCAGAGACGAAAATGCGAAAAACGCTGCTGAAACGCGCTTCCTGCAACTGCAAGTCGTTTCAAGTCACTTGAGGTACCAGCTTGTTTCGACTTTTTTCGCAAGTGTTTTCTGCTGGTTTTTGTTGCCTTCTTGTTGTGTTTTTATTTCAATTTTTTTTAACAAAAAAGAAGATCGTAGAAAGAACGCATTTTAAAAAAACGTACATCAGCTGCTGGCCCAAGATTTTTTGATGCTATGACTCAGCGAAAACGCACTTCAAGCCGCATGAAGCCACTTGATCATCCAACTGGGGGTCAATTCCCGTTTTGCGTTAAAGTGAAGTGAAAAGAAGCTTTTCACAATAGTTTTCATTTAAAGATTTCACTTTTTCACTTCACTGCGCACAAAAACGCGATTCTTGTTCGCCTAATGAAAAGTAGCTGCTGAATAGCATTTGAGAGTTGCTGAATGTCTATTAAACAAAGCTTTTATGAAAAATAAATGTAAACAACTTATTAGATGGTAGAAAATATTTTCAAAAATGACTTTATTGAACATGATGATGACTTTATTATGACTTCAACATTCTTTTTATTGATTTATGTAGAGAAAACTTAAGGATTTTTAGGAAGAGACTTCGCGATGAAGAAAAATCATTCAGCAGAATTTCGGAGGAACACTTCGACTTATATCGCTTTCCCAAAGCTATAAACTTGATTAAGAAAGTAAAACTATATACTAAAAATAAGCAATAAAAAAGAAAAGTATAATGAATTTTGCATAAATAAATATAACCAAAATAAGTTTTTCGGTAGCATAAAATAGCCAAAACTAATATAACAAGTCGATAACGCGCGTTTGCAACCGACGTTAACTTTGTTTTCATTTCAGCTAAAAATAAACAGCTGTTGCAGTTTTAACACACAACGGGAATCGCGTTTTCCGTGTAAGGCTGAAAACACTTTTCATATGACGATAACGCAGAACGGGAATTGACCCCCTGGTTTTAACTTTTTTAACTTTTTTCTTTAGGTTTTGTTTTTTTTTTTATTATTTTTGATATTGCAACAAAGCAATACAAAACTAATCTAAACAAAGTTGCTATATATTGTTGCTACTATTTTTGTTTGTTTACTTTTGTGTTTTAAATTAAATGGAAAGGAAGAGCGTACATAAGAAAATTTGATAATCTTAGATTCTCTATTTTAGATGAAACGCATTTGCAGCCGCTAATCGACGAATTGCTTCACCGGCTGGTTTAGCTTTTTTCACTATTTCTCTTTTTGTTTTCTGTGTGCAACAGTTGATAGAAATTTATCTTCGTTGCTTCTTTAAAGTGCTGTTTCTGTGTGTATTTTTGCGGTCAAGGAAATACAGCATAACAACTGAGCGCAATTTCGTGTTCTTGTATGCTTACTCCTTTTCTTGTTGGTCTTCTTTGTTGCTATCGTGTGGTTCTTTGTTTTTTGAATGAATGAATCCAAGGAAATACAGAATCGATCGCGACGCTGGCAGTCAAGTGTGCTGCAATTTGTTGTTTTTTCGTATATCAATATTTTCCGAGGAATTTAGTTTGCTAGCGCCAACGTTGCCAACTTTGTGGGAAAAATCCCTTTTCATTCGTTTGTTCATTTTACACACTTGCTTTCGTGCACAAGAAAAACAAAGAAAAGACGGAGAAAAGGAGCAACAGCAAAAACAACAAAAAAATTGTTTTCCTTGTTTCTTTATCCATTTCATGTTATTTAACGAAAGTAATAAGCAAGCAACGTGTAAAATGAATCAAAGCACAAGCAAACCGTGCGAGCGAGCGAGAAAGCAACAATCGGGAAGATGGAAACCAGCGCACAAGTCACTTGAAGTTGCAAGCTCGGCTGGCACTATACGCACTTTAAGCTTGTTTCATATGATTGTATGTGCAGCGTTTTCCAGCTTTCCTTCTCGGTTCGGTCCGGTCCAGCCACTATAAATGCGCCCTTACAAATATAACCCGCTGGTTAGAACCAAAATTCTGATTCTATGCTAGTTAGAGAAACAGTTGTACGATAATATAAGGAATTTGTAAGTTTCGATCACAATTGCCTTCACCACAAAAAAAAATTATTTCTTATTTCGGGAATATCCGACAATTTTGAAATACATAGCTGACTTCCCGAAGTTGCAAAATCTTCTAAAACTTTGCAAAACTTTGCCCAAGTGATTCACACTCATCGTCCTAAGCATTAATTTTATTTTTGCCAGAATCAGTGATTTACTCGGTTTTTATGGCGGCAACGCGGAGGCATTTTCGTCTTTTTTCTTTTTAAATCTGAATATATTAAAAAATGGCGAACTGAGAATTATTTTCAATAGTAAAAATTGTCTTGATTAGAATCTCAAAGACATGTACTCCACTCTTATAGCATCTTTATGTAAAACGAACACTATTTGACGAACACTTTGTTTAAAAGCCGAGAGTCAGCTGTTTGCACCATGTGAGAAGAATGCCAGACAAGAACGAAGACGGCTCAGTAACGAACGATGATGTGAACTCAGTATGAAATTAGCTTTGTGTATGAAAAAAAAAAAAATTCTGGCGAAATATCAAAATTTGACGGGGGCAAAATTGTCATCTTTGTGAAAATTTTTAGCAGAAAAATGGAAGTTCATGTAAAGAAAAGTATCATTTTGTTTTAGTGTATAAGAACAACTAACCATTTCATAGGGCATTTCAAAGATATTGGTAGTATTAGTCAATATTTAATAAAAATAACACAAGCAGCAGCAATGCTAAACTTCACGGGCAGTGGCAATGTTTAATGCAGAAATAGCAACAATAATCGTATGTCTAAGTTACATTTAAAAAATGTAGAAAAGCGAAATCTTATGAAGGTTTCAATACCTTTTCAAAGCCGTATCTGTTAACAAAATAAAAGAAACAACATTTTAAATTAAGAAACAACATTTTGAAAAAGATTTATTATACAGTGTTATTTATGATAACATGTTCATTAGGCCTTATCGAAAAATTTAGATCGTATTCTAAAAGGTCTCAAAAATTGCATGGGGTTATCAAGATCACCTCAAATTAAATTTTTGGGAAAAAAAAGGATAACAATCAAAAGTTCTAGCCTATATCTAGTGTACATTCAGATTCGAATATCCTTCACACAGGACACTATGGGTAAAAATCGAGAGTGGCGTTGTATTTAGCAAGATATTGTTAGGAAAGTCTATATTTTATTTTGCTTTAATACTTAAATTTGGAACTTAAAAACAAAAGATCACAAATACTAGATTGCCATTTCTATTAAATACGGTAAAGCCACTCGGATTTACCGTAAAAATGATTGCACCCAACTTCTGCAATGCTAGCAGGGAGTTTAGTTCAACTAAAAAGTTAAATTTTTTCTTAATCTATAATTTGTTCTCAGTGATATACTTGTTTTCAATAATTTCATAGTTTCGACAACTATTGTGTAACTTATAGGCATTTCCAACATTATATATACCATGGTATCTCTTTTTATATTAAAAATGATGTGCTTGTGTTGAAAGTTTTTTGTAGCACCACTAACCTAAACCAACTCTAAATCTAATTCTATGAATAATGTTGCCTCAATAAAATAAATATTTTATTAATATTTTTATTTTTTTTTAAATCTTACTTCATATTAGATTCTATTTCTTTAAAATGGTAAGGAAAAATCTTAAGAACGTCCGATGGTTTTCGTAATAATCCACCAATAAAAATTAATTCATACTTTACTTTCCTGTGTATAGAGCGGCTAAGATGCCATTTGATGTAGAAAATGAGTAAAAAATGGGGTTTTTTTTGTATTGAACTTTTTTCGGACACATTTTTCTGGAAAATTTAGCAATTATCGCAAGAACGTCACATAGAAATTTAGATATATGTTAGATAAGCAAAAGTTTCCAAGATGACTCTTCCACTATTCTCCAAATATTTGCGTCATTTCAAATAAAAAAATTAATTTGTCTTGCAATTTTTTAAATAAAATTTTTATAACTTGTGCTTCAAATAGTGAATTTTATAATATATATTCTGTATGAGTATATCCTTTGTAAAATACAAAATTATAAAGTGTTAAGTTTTCAACGAGGGGAATAGTTAAAAAATATAGAAACACAACTCTTAAAAAAAGAAATTTTTTTAAACATCTAGATTTCAGGCACTTTGTATACAAGGACATTTTGAAGTACTACGAAATAAAGCTAAATATAAACTCTATTTAATTAGTGATGTCAAACATTTAGATGCAAAAATTTGATAAATAACTTTTTTGGCCTCATGCTAAACAAAGTTTAAACAAGTTGTATTGTTTCTGTTGAAATAATGTTGAAAAACAAGTTGTATTGTTTCTGTTGTTGAACCCGTGAAATCATATGTTTACCAATATCTAAAAAACCATTTTATCATGAGGATTTGCCTACAATTTTTCTAAATAATGTGCAGCTAAAACTGGTAAGTATGGTCACCAATCTTGGTTTTCGAATAAACTTATCTCAATCATGTTGTGATCACATCAACTCCTGCATAAAAAAAATATTCTATGTGCTTCGTAATCTTTGCATGACATCGATTTTTGTGCCCGTTGAAGTGCGTCGGAAGCGAATTTCATCTGGGGGGGGGGGGGACAGTACAAATAGTGGTGCAAAAAAAGTTCACCAAAATTTCTTCACATGAAACATGAAGAAGAGAGAAAGAAAAGAAAATATATATAATACAAAATTATTATCGTTGTAAAAAAACTGATATTTTGAATTCTTTGGTTTGGTAATAATTTTGCATTGTGTAAATTCGAGTTATTTCCAAGTTTCATAATAATGTAGTGTTTTTAATTTGTTTTTTGATATTTCTGATGTTGTTATTTCTATTTTCAAAGCGGCATGCAAAAGATTTATTCTTATAGTATGTCAACAATTTTTGTTAAACAAACTTAACTAAAACTAAACTTATTGGCTATTACCAAAAGTAGGCGTAACGAAACGAAACAATCAAAATTACCAAAACTGCTTGTGTTGGTTCAACTTACAATTTATTTTCACAAATTTAAGCTTGCGATGCTCTTAAAATTCAAGTCTTACAAATATACCACACTACTCGGTAAACCAAATGAATTACAATTAAATTTTTAATTATTCTGGCAAACATAATGAACATCTCATTTGTAATGGCATTTCAATCAATAACTACTTTGCCAAAAATTAGGTCACCAAGTCTGTATAGTTAATCCGAAAGAATAATACACGTTGAAACTCAATCGGAAAAAAGAAATGTGAAAGTGTTGCAAGTGAGGCCAACAGCCAGTTCCAGATGTCATTGCAAATTGTAACATAAAAATATTCTGTCAGTTGTCACCGACATGGCTGGGCGGTACAAGCAACGGTACACGTAGCACTTGCTACATAAATAAAGTAACTAAGCTGCTTGGTTACACATGATGTGTGTGTGCATGTGTGTGTGTGTGTGTGTGTTCGTTTGTGTTCGTTTGTGTTATTGAGGTCATCGTTGCCATGGTTTGTAGCGCGACAGCTTGAATAAGCAAAGCTGGGAACCCTGTTGGCGTACAGTCAGTTGCAAAGGAAGCGCATTGCAGTTGTTATCGGAAATGGGTTAATCGATTTTTAAGAGGATTCCCGATAGCAAACACATTCGTAATACTGATGATTGTGATGATGATGATGATGATGGTGATGATGTTGATGTAATAGCAGCAGCAAGGATAACGAGCATAATGATGAGCTTGTCAGGCACAAACCATGTCATGTGATTTTGTGGCTCATGTGTACTGCCATCTAGGATGCAATTTTTTTCTTCCTTAAATGCAACCAATTTTAATACCACGTCTTATATTAAAAATGCACCATGTTGCAATGCATTCGTCTCCAGTTGAATGCAATTCAATGCACTGGGTCGTATTTTTACATTTGAAATATGTTTATTTGTATCTTTGTAGGTATGTACTACCTTCTTGCATACAATATACATAGCTATAAATGTCTGTCCATTTTCTTGCATAGCCTCTTCCATATCCTTGAATTTTATTCCCTTTTGGGTAATTTCGATTTTAATGCGTTCAATTGGTGCAAAAAATAAAAAAAAAACTTAAATTGGATTTCCTTTTTCTGTCTTTTTTATGTGTTAATTTTATGCTACTCGTTTAACTTAAGGATATGCTAGTATTGTAAAAATAGCGGGCTAAACTTTTCAATATTTTATGTTTTAACGTAAAATTTATAAATAACTTTTCAGTTCCTTCACAAGATGTGAATACGATTTAAAAACAATTTAAATTCAATACAGAGAGCTCAGTGAATATATTTACTCAAAACACACTCGTAGCTAGGATTTTTTCTGATTACAAAAATGTACTGTTATCAATGTTATATATAAATTTATACTTATTTTTATTCTGGAATGTGTCTTTTATTTTCTTATTTTGTAACCAATTAAGCTCACCACCAGAACCCATTGAGTTTAGTTTTTGAAATTTTTAGCATAAATATGTGTTAATATTACACGGAAAAGCTAAAAAAACTCAAAGGATTTGGTTATGGCGAAACGTATGATCATAAACGCATAAGGCGTCTAAAAAAAATTAGAAAAATGAAAAATTGGAAAATTTTTATTTCATAGACTTCTAACTTTAAACTAGTGCCCTTTTTTAATTATATTTTAGTAGAGTAGCTATGAGGCTTCTAATCCAAAAACGCGTGTATTTCCTTATGGGCCTTATGTATTTCCTTATTCACAAAATTTTGCCCGACTGAGCAGTCGGCGTCATCGACGATCAGTCAAGTTGACCGATAGTAGGGTGGCTGAAGCGTGTTGTTATAAATTGGAGATAAGCATGCAAGATGGGTGGATGAACGGACGGACGGATAGCTAGATGGGCTATGATTGGTCAAGCTGGCTGAAGAAGTATGGCTGGTGTTGTTATTGTTATAAATCAAGATTTCAAGTTTAAGGTGATAAGCCCAAGCTTCATAGTAAGCGTAATAAGCGTGCCAAAAACCGCAAGTTCAAAATAAGGCAGCAGGGTAGTTGTTAAACATTTTAATAAATTAAATATGAGTTGGTTGACTAATAGAAACAAAAAGTATGAAAGCAGCAAAGGCGACTGCGACGGATGCTGGGGTTAATCATAACCATGACCATACTCAACTATGCTGATATAAATAAAATAAAACGAGTCGATTTATATATGAATCTATATTGTTATTTTATTGATTTATTTTATATAAATTGTAAAAAATAATTGATTTTGTATTTAAATTATTCTTATGATTTCATTTGTTAGAGGCGTGTATTCAATTAAACGATCATGGATTACCAAACAGTAAGCTGACGTTTTATCTGGAATCGGTTTGTTTGCTTCGGTGTAAAATTCAATTCGTACATTAATAGGTCCCGTTTTAACTGCTTCATTTTGATGTGTTATATCAACAACAATAAGCGCCGAAGTTGCCTTATATTCAGTAACATTTAGCAGAGGTTGATGAGTTTATAACGTAAATGATCATTATTTTTACTTTGGCTTAAAGTGAAGTCTTATAGAAATTTTTTCTCCACGAAAATTAATAAGGTAACCGTCTTGATTTAAGACTTTTATCGTTTATTTGTTGACAGTTGACGGGAATGACATTTCGAGGTTTCTCATTTATTTTATATCCTGGTGAGACATCGAGAGAAAACTCGTGAATAGTATGAACTGATGTGTTGTTAATATATGATCCGGTTGTCAAGTTGCATTCAATTTGTATTGTGTTTATATTTGTAATATTTAAAGGTATATCAGATTCAAAATTTATTCTAGTTTTATCTGACTGACCTAAATGTATGTATTTTGTTTTTCCTATCTCTTGTAACGGATCTATAGGAACCACTTTGATAAATTCCTCATACGCCGACTCATTTACTATCAACTTTCTTTTACTGAATCCCAGCAGCTGTCCTATACTGTTTGGTTTTGAAAAATATATATCCACGGAGGATACAATTTCAATTTTAAGAGTGTTGTTGTTTGATTTTATTTCCAGGAAAATTGAATCATCAATGTCTCTTACAGCTGATTTCAAGAAAAAACCAATATCCTCAAATTTATATGAACCAACTGGTATTGTAATAGTATAAGGCCCGGTATAAAATAAATTGTTGTGAACATCTACATTGGGTGAAGAATTAAATGTTACAAAGTCTACAAGTCCGCAAACATTATTTTGTGGCCAATTCAATAGGTGGAAAATATTTTCCAATAAGAGTTGACGAGGTTCCGCTTAAAGAGATTGTTATAGACATTATGAGTAGTCGTAATGAACTGATCATCTTTACATATTTTTCCCCCATTTAAGTATTAAATAACGATTTAAATAGTTTCAAATTTTCTTTATTCATATTCAAATTAAATGTTGCTCAAAACATGAATATACTAACTGATACTTATCTGATATTGATGCTGATATTGATGCTGATATTGATCGGATGTTGATACTTATCTGATACTGATCTGATATGATCTGATACTGTTCTGATGCTAATCTGATACTGATCTGATACTGTAGTAAACAGTTTTACAGTAAGATGTAGCAAGTCGTTAACAATTATTAATAACTAGTTGTCATTTACTAATTTGTTCATATCATCATTATCGATTATTCTCATAAAAACGATAAATTGATTCTATTGTTATATGTATGTTTTATTTGGGAGTTTGTAACATAGAATAAATATATAATTCAAAAATTATTTCCACTTAGTCCTACATCAACTCTCGATCAAGGACATATAAAAAAGAATCTGTTGTCAACATTAAACATAAAATATTTTAAATTCTTGGGATTTCAGCTTTAATAAAATTTTGTACGAAATATTAAATGTCCTTCAAAAACCAATATATGATGAGAGTATTATAAAGAGGGATTACTATAGCTACTCTCCATATTTTAAATCATTCAACAATAACGATGAGATTCTTATACCAATTCAAAATCAGGATCTCTTTGTCCCACCAAGTGAGAGTATGATTTACATTCATGGCTTCATAGTAAAACGTGAAGGTGGAAAAGATGTGGCAACAACGGGCTTGAAATTTAAAAACAATTTTATTTCATATTTGTTTGATAAAATTCGATATGAAATTAATGGTTTTGAAGTTGACCGTTCTCGCAATCTTGGAATTACATCCACTATAAAAAATTTTGTATCATTTAATATAGCTGAAAATTATGCATTAAAAAACGCTGGTTGGTGCCCTGATGAAAGTCTAACTTTGGAAAAAAATCACTTTAGTTGCTGTATACCGCTGAAAATGTTGATGGCATTTGCTGATTACATGAAAATAATATTAAATTCGAAGCATGAGCTTATACGTCAACGTTCTTCGTCTAATGATAGATCATATCATCCTACTTATGCCGCAGATCAATTAAAACTGACAATACTCGATATAATATGAAAAATACCACACATACAACTATTGGACGTTTCTAAATTGGAAATGTACGAGATAATTAATAATGAAAACCCTATTTTAATGGCTTTTCCAAGTTGGGACTGTCATGTAAACCCTAGGATTTTAGAAAGTAAAATTACAAAGGTTTTATGGAATGTAAAACTGATTTATCATCATTGGCCTACAAACTGAGAGGAGTAAAGAGGAAGGAAATACATTCGATCATTGTAATAAAACTAATATAAAAGTTCATTTAAACTCTGATTCATATCCCTATGCTGATTTAAATACGCGCTTTGAAATGGGCCAGTATGCTCTTCTATATGATATGTATGCAAAATTTCAAAAAAGTTATTATTATATGCGGGAATCTCAGCCATTGCTCAATGTTGGTGAATATAAGGCAATTGCGCAGCTTATTGTTGTTGATATAACACATCAAAATGAAGCAGTTAAAATGGGACCTATTGATGTACGAATTGAATTTTACACCGAAGCAAACAAACCGATTCCAGATAAAACGTCAGCTTACTATTTGGTAATCCATGATTGTTTAATTGAATACACGCCTCTAACAAATGAAATCATAAAAATAATTTAAATACAAAATCAATTATTTTTCGCAATTTATATATGATAAATCAATAAAATAACAATAAAGATTCATATATAAATCGACTCGTTTTATTTTATTTATATCAGCATAGTTCAGTATGGTCATGGTTATGATGACGCTTTCAATCTCTAGCTTAATTTATCGCTAACCCCAGCAGCCGTCGCAGTCGCCTTTGCTGCTTTCATACTTTTTCTTTCTATTAGTCAACCAACTCATATTAACAGCCCTATTCTGGAAACTTGATAATAGTCAACCAGTATTTTTATTATTTGTTTGTGTTTGTTGTAATTTTTTATTTCAAAACAAAATTTGAAGCTCAAAAAACAACATTTTTTAATGCAATTATCAATATCTGAAAAGCAGTTGACAATTTTTATCAACATTTATTATTTTTGAGCTTCAAATTTTGTTTTGAAATAAAAAAATGACAACAAACACAAACAAATAATAAAAATACTGGTTGACTATTATCAAGTTTCCAGAATAGGGCTGTTAATTTATTAAAATGTTTAACAACTACCCTGCTGCCTTATTTTGAACTTGCTTGGGCTTATCACCTTAAACTTGAAATTTTGATTTATAACAACAACAACACCAATCATACCAATCAACAACGCCAACTTGACCAATCATAGCCCATCTAGCTATCTGTCCGTCCATCCATCCGCCCATCTTGCATGTTTATCTCCAATTTATAACAACAACAGCACACTTCAGCCATCCTACTTCAGCCAGCTTGACCAATCATAGCCCATCTAGCTATCCGTCCGTCCGTCCATCCGCCCATCTTGCATGCTTATCTCCAATTAATAACAACAACACGCTTCAGCTACCCTACTATCGGCCCACTTGACCGATCGTCCACGACGCCGACTGCGCAGTCGGGCACAATTTTGTGAATTTGGAGGCCCATAAGGAAATACACGCGTTTTTGGATTAGAAGCCTCATAGCTACTCTACTTATTTTCTTTTTCCTTGATGTTTGTTTGGCACCTGAGTGCCACTTTTCATTTTTCTTTGAAATGCTGCACGAATTGGTGCGAAAAAAATAAACACAAAGGCTTTGAATGTCAATTTTATAATTTTTTTTTATAAAAAGCATATTTTTGGCTTTCTCACACTGTTGAAAGCAAAAGTGGCTGTGGATTTTTGAGAAATTTTTAAAAAAAGTTTTCATCGCGTTCGATATATCATACGTTGCCACGAATAGGTTAATATCAGTGTAAAAGTCGTTACAATTCTTATTTTTTTCTTATTAAAATATTTCGAGGAAGAGGTCATAGTTTTTTGCCTCTGGATCATATTTCGTAGCCCTGTTTATGAATTCCTGTCATGGCGACTACAGACGTGTGCGCCGTTGCGTATAAATACCTTGTTAGCCAACAGACACACGTTGTCCTTTTTTAGTGCACATTAACCCGTAGAAATCCACAATTTGACTTTTTTTTTTTGTCTCTGATGAGTTTTTATGTATCCACGTTTCATATACGGTTACAAAATGGAGCAAAAACAACTTCAGGTTGCTGCAGAACATCGCCAAAGTAATGTGAAGTGGTCAGGGAGATTCGAAAAGTTACTAACTTCTTATATTTGTGTTCAGATATATACCGGATGTTGTTATATCAGCGCTTTTCCAACGCGTTTGCAGAAGTCATACGCAGCCAAGTCAGACAAAACGTTGAAAACGAAACGTTATGAATTTATTTTGTGAAAAAATGGATACAAATTTTTTTTGCACTAAAAGAGATTTGACTCCTTTAAAACAGAAATTATCTTTAAAAACGTTTTGAGCGTATCCAATTGAAATGTTGAGAGTATCAGCAAAATTTCTAATTGTTAACAGACTATTTTTGATTACTAATTTCTTGATCTGCTTGACGTGTTGCTCTTCCAGCGATGTTCTTGCTCGTTTTTTTTTAACCTCTTTTGTGACGCTTTCTTGTCTTTCTTTGAACATTTTGTACCACTCAAACTTTCTTGTTCTTGATAGAGCTTGGTCACAAAGATTTTTTGTGGGATTATGTGTAGCAGAAGTATTATTCGGCAAGCAAAATGTCTTTTATACTGTCCAGTAGTATAAACTTAAAAAAAGGATTAAGTCGCATCTATAAAGCACGCTCAATGATTCTTTTTTTCTATTGTTCGTAGATACCGTACACATTCTTAAACATAATTCGACGAAAAAAAAAATGTTCAATTAATTTTCAAAAGTTTGTAGATTGGCCACCTTGAGGTCCGTAGGTTAGGTTAAGCTGACGGCCGGTCAAAGACTTATCTTGCGAGCTCATCCGCTTAACAATTTAAATAAATTTTCCTATGCCCTGGTACGCAGATCAGATGAATGTCGAGCGAACGTCTTGAATGTGACGAGCGACATTTAAGGGCTGTTGGTGATGTTAGGAACACACCTTCAACAGATTTTCTCGCTGCTTGGCTGTCCGAAAAAATGTAGAAATGTTAATATCTCACTATATCTGTATCTAATATAGTCTCACTATATCTATTAAAACTGCATTTTGCGACTCAGATGAAGAGGATCTAAGTGCTCCGCTAATACATACGGCCACAGTTCTTTATACTTAAAATTCGGGGTAAGTCCCTTTTTTTACCTTAAGCTTTCTTACAGGCATATAAATCAACATTGGCTTTCCTCATTCGTTCGAAAATGTTCTGTTTCCAGCTTAACTTTCTATACAAAATTACTCCCAAGTATTTTGCCTCTTCCACGAAGTGTAGCTGAGTGCGGAGAGCGGTGAACCAATCAGCTCTGAGAGAGTGTCAGGAAACTTTCCCTGTGCAGCAAAAGCCGCAAAAGCAATCACCTTGCAGACCAGCTTTTCTATTTTCCTCAGTAGTTCATTGATTAGCAAGTTCCATAATAAAGGTGAAAGAACATCCTCCTGAGTGCACCTACTTACAAATCTCCTAGCTTTTGAGTCACCTAAAGATGCGCTGACGACTTTGATGCAAGCTTGGCGGCAAGCTTGGCTTCCACCAACCTCCAGTTCGTGGCCGAGACCCCAAAGTCCTCCGCCCCGTATCCACGATAGCCAAAACCTCACCTCTTCTGGCAAAATCGCTGAAGAGTCAGCCAGAGAAGCTACCAGTCACCTTTAGCTTTTTCACCCCAGCGACTGGTTTTTCCTCCTCCGACCTCTGTCGCTTGGCCAACATTTCTATTTTTGACAAATTAAGATAAAATCTGCTGTACATTTAAAAGACTGGTATTTTAAGTAATACACTTTAACATATTTTGGCTTAACTGCTACTTATTGATGTAAATTTAATGATTTATTAATTAAACAATATATTAATAAAAGGATGATATTTTTAAAAAAGTACCAACATGAAACCCCTATAAAAAGTGAACATTAACCAAGCTTCTTTTTCCATATTATTTTTAAATATATAGTAGATTTTTAAATTCTTAGAAATAGTTCCGCCTTATAATAAATAATGAAGACTTGTTATTAAACCAATTCCATAAAAATTTATATCTGTTAACAGCTCTTGAATGTTCAGTACCGTACTCATATGCAACTTTTCTATGAATAAGTCTTCTAAATTTAAAAAAAAAACATATCTCTATTTGACTGCACTCGTAGGTTAGGATGCGTTTAATATATTAATTATAATTTATATAAAAATTATATTTTCTTAGAATTGTAAAATTATATTTAGAAATTAAAATATGCCGTCACTAATTGTTCATCAAATATTATTTATTAAAAAATCAGGTAATTGTAGGTATACTAATTTCTTCAATTATAATATTGCAGCAGATTGTTGATATGCAACTATAAATGTAAAATTTGTCCATGATATTTCCATGCTATTTTTAAATTTTGCAGTTTAATTACACATAGAACTTCTAAAATTTGTAAAAATATCATAAGCATCAATTTCACAACCATTTCCATGATTTCCCTCCTATGCGAGGAGGCTGCTTTGCTCGATCTATTCCATTCACAATAATGATTTCGAAATTCAATTAACCAACAAATACTCGGAGTTCCTAATTTCAAATTGATGTGCAGTAATAAATCTCTGGCGTAGCTTTAAATTCTTTTAAGCAAATAAATTCGCCATTTATCTTCAGCAGCCAGGGCAGCCAGTCATCAACTTGAGGCGGCGACGGCGGTAGCAGCACCCTAAAAGCACATTTTAATTCAATATTTACAGCAAGATATTCGAGCAGAAGCACTTCATACACAAACACATACATACACAAACATAACATAAACATGCACACACACACATATCTATACACGCAGACTGACAGATAAACTTTTGGGGCCGAAGTGTTGTGTGCTAAATTAAATTCCTATCCATAATGAAGCACTTCTTGCCAGTGCTGCCACACGATTCAAGCCAAGGCGTATGAAATGGTATGGCACGATACGACGTAGTCAGGCAAACGTTCAGTCAGATGGATGGATGGATAGATGGATGGATAGATTCAACCTTCCAACGGCTAGCTAAACAATAGCTAAAAATTAAAAAACATGAAAAAATAGAAGGAAAACTTTGAAGTTGAAAAGAAACTAAAGCTGCACGGTATCAAATGTTGTATAAAGTAGAAGAAAATGGGGGATGGCATGGTTGGGGGAGTTTGGAAAAAAGTGAAAAATTCTCAATGCTGTCAAATTGCTGCACTTGATAACAATATTAAATTATTTAAGCGTAAAAAATTTTTTCAAAAATATTCTACCAACGTTTGTTTCTTCCTTGCTTCGTTCAGTTGCCAGAACTGATAGGGTAAACTTTTAGTTTTTCGACGCCAAAACTGCGTTTACGGCAAAAATTTCGATTGCAGCGACAAAGCAAACTAAAGTTTATGGTTTTAAATAATTTTCACAAAAATTCCTTCAGCCGAATGAAAAACTAATTAAAATTTAACAATACAACAACAACAAAAAGTGAAAATAGTTTGAAAATTATTATGAAAAATTGTGTTCTCATAGACTGTAGGTTAATTGCTGATAAGGTTTGAGAGCTACAAGAATGAGTTAAAAACAAACAACCTAGCGAATTTTTTATGAGAATGAAAACAATTTTTTAATCTCTTGAAAAAAGATGATCAGCTTTTTTTTTGTGTTGACAGTTTTATTTATACATTAAAAATAATTTTATTACCAACAGAAATATTTAAAGTTTTATTAGTCTTTTTAAGTTTCTTTTTTATTTTATTTATTTATGTCTTGAGAATCATGGATTTTTTATAATCATGGTTTTTTTTTATTTGAGGACAAAGAATCTTGGGGGTGATTTGTTTTTTTTTATATATATATATATATAAAGTTTCCCATCCCCAATTTAAATTTTTTCTAGTTTTTACAAAATTTTGCATTGAGGACCACACAATTCTTTTTTTCTATTTAAATTTATGACAAAATTTATTGCACGGCTCAAAAAATCTTACCATGCAAGCTTTGAACAAAATCGTTTAATTAAAAACAAGGAAACGTCAAATTAAAAGAATCAACTATACTGTTTTTTATTAGTAATTTGCCTTTTTTACTTAGGTACGTAAAAGTTAAGACATGTATGACTTTATTTTCTTAAAATATTTTAGCCCTATAGCGCCCATTTGTATAGATATTTTTCGAAACTATTAGAAAAATTTTAGAAAAGTATACTTTACCGTAGTCATAGAGGGTTAAAATATTCTACAAAACTATTTCTCAAAAAATTTAACTTAAGATCTGTGAACACAACAACTATGTCAAATGCATATATCTATACTATTATATAAAATGAAAGTGTCAACTTTCTTTAACCAGTACACTCAAAAAGTACTGGGCCAATATTTATGAAAAAAAAAATTGTATTTTCATATACGTCTTTAGCAACTTTTTTTAGTGGTATTTTCCTTTCGAAACTTTAATAATAAGAATATTGAAGGAGGACCCTACTCCCGACAACATGTTTTTCAAACATTCTTTAAAAAAAACTGAGAGTATTTATAACATTGAATGAAATTATGTATTGAAATGTATGCATTAGATACAGTCAAATCCTACTTTGCTGCTAATTCTCTACTTGTATAAAAATAGTAAAACGCCAAAAAATGCCACACTCTTCATAAACTTGATGAGTTCCAGTTAAAAAAAGTTTTTACAGTTTTTCGGGTCCTGTGAATTTATTAACTTTCATACTGGCATTAAAGTTACCCGAAATTTAGAACAATATTGTATCCCCATGTAAAATTGGTCACTTGATTTGATTTCGTACTCAGATTTGACATAAAAATAAGTTTGCGGTCACCAGGAGTAAATAAACGCGAATATCTTTGATTTCTTTCACTTATTTTTTATTTTAATTCTCCCCATCTAAAGGATAATTATGATTTTCTTTTTAAATTAAAAACTTGTATTATAAGGCCTGCTTAATGAAGATAATATTTAAAGGAAAAATATTGCAAATCGAACCATATTAAAGCGACATATGATTTATTATGTGAGTGTCCTTTTTCGGTAAATGTGAATTTCTTGTGTAGTTTATTCTTGTAGCAATTAATTTATTTATTTATTTATTTTATTTATTTATTTATTTTATACAAAAAAATCACCATAAGCACATTAAGATTCTAGATCTTTTTAAGTACAATTAAGAAACATCAGTATATACTCAACTGACAAATTAAAAAATAAATGAGTATAGTATAAGAAAACACCTTAAATTTATTTTACAGAGATAAAAATTATTTATATATATTCATATAAACAAACAATTAATCAAAAAAAAAAGAACGAAATAAATTAAACAAACAGAACAAACTTAAAAAAACCATAACAAAACTAAAAGCTATTAATAAAAAAAAAACCAATTGTCTCTGCTGGAATTTGAACTAAATACTCAAGATTCCAAAAAACAAAAGCTCTGGCCAACTGAGCAATTCGCACTGTTGTGATGCTTTTGAAATAATATGCATACAAAACAACATTGTTGCTACCAAAAGTGCTTCGGCGAAAACACAAAGTGTCGGCGAATTACAACAATCATGAAAATATTGAAGTTGTTGTCCCTTAAAACTGACCGGAATTTTGCATTAGCAAACATGATACTTTTGCTAACTTAGAAGTAAAAAGGAAGTTTTTAAAATTTGAAACAATAAACTTCTAAACTTAGCATTAAAAATATAACTTGCCACATTTCTTCCACCGGTAGGCCTGCTTTGTTTTTCATCTGGGATGGTACATGCATTTGTTTATAAATGCTGTGCTCGCTGGCTCGCAAATTTGGCTTTATACACATTTTGCGACCGGTGAACAAAAACAAATATAAAATTTATAGAAAATCGCTCCATTCTTTTGAGAATTTTGTATTTTGTAGAAATGTATGTCGCGTTTATTGGCGCTGTCAAAAATGTAATTTACCTGAAGCAAGAGCATGAAAAAGCCGTTTGAAATTGAAAGAAATTGTACCTTAGAATCACAGAGCAACAAATTATCTATCTAAAGCAGTGTCGACCAAAAACGAGCTAACAAACACAAACAAGGCTTGATATTCCCCAGTAGTTCGCGGCATCATTGAAAATTCATACAAAATATAATGCAAAGTAGCGGTTGTTAGGACCTAACTTTTTCCACTCTATTACGACAACTTCTAGATATTCATGATTGTTGTAATTCACCGAATCGTTCAGAGGCTAAACTGTAGAGTTCGCAAACTAAAGATGACTTTTTTGATACTACTGATAATTTCATACTATCGTGACTATCAATAGTTTTGGACTGACTAACGATGATTTTCGATGGTATTTAAATATTCATTGACATCTATGTTTAGGTGTCATTGTCATTGCTGTCGAATTCGTTTGATTTTGACAATTTGGTATCATTTTTTTCTGTTTTGTAGAGTGAAAGCTCAGGTGATGTTTCTAATAAATGTATGAGCATTGTGTTGATTTGGAAAATGGGTGATAGTTAGAGGTTGAGGAGATGGAGTAGTTTCGTTGAAGATTTGTTTTAAATTTGCACAGCTCAAAACTGACGAGAAACACGCTCGCAGAGAGACAATTCACAACTTTACCGTACGTGAGGTTCTGTGTGGCATCAAGGTTATTGTAAAGGAGTGGACTTGGACAGCTGCCAGAGTGGACCTTAAAAACATACGGTGTGGTGGCGTCAGGCATTTTACGAAACCAATATTACGTCGATTTCTAATAGAGTTGAGAGAAAATATTTTTATCCCCTATCAAATATATCGCACGACGTTGAATTCGGTAAAGAAGCACGTTTCGAATTGAATTCCTTGACGAATTTTCTTAATATTCCTGTTTACTTTTCGTTAACGAAACTTCCTCAATATTTCGATATTGGGTTCGTGCATGATAAGTCCCGATGTTTCTGCATTGCATCTTGCACAAATTTGGAACATTTATATGAAATTTTCGTCAATGATATGTATGGCCAAATCAGCATGTTTCGTCAAGGATCAAGAAAAATCGTAAATGATTCATTTGAGATTTCTTAAGACTGGAACTACTGGGTCGTGGTCACATTTTCGTTTACTGAAGTGATGTGAGCCAAAACGCGCTATAAATATGTTTGCTTGATTGTCAGACATACACTGACTGAGATTGCTTGCAATAATCGGAAGAGTACGTGTGATTTACCGATCGTGTCTGTGTGAAAACACGGAGTGGCACTTCACTAGCTATGCTACTACGTGTTCGACACTAATCTATTGCGATCTTCCAATTGATGACATTGACCAAATGTTGCCATTTTTCAAATTTTTGACCTAACGGTATTCCGTAAAAAAATTTTCCGAGAAAAATCCCGATAATCTTTTTTTACGTAAGGAAAATTCAAATACATTTTCCGCCGAATCTGAGAAATTAAATCCTGGAAGGTGTGCGATTTGTAAAAGAATGACCCATATATGTATATATAGTTATAGTGTAGAGTGTAAAGACAGATCTCAGGATTGGCGTTAATTCTAGCGTCGACGTTATTCAAAAAAATCTTTTTTACAGTTTCTACAATTTCTTAAACATGACAGATCTCATTTTCGAATAATTTTTTTTTGTGAAAATGGCTAAAAAAAAGAAAATCGTACATTTTTTGAAAAGACAACTAATAAGTTTTTAATAATTTTTTTTTCAAAAATCACGCTCCACAGTGGTTCCAAATCGAAAAAAGACGGCCAAAACCTCAAGGAGTGGTCTGATTTTCATGAAATTAAGTATATATAGGTTTTTGGGGTCGCTGATCACGAATCTGAAGTCAAAAATTTAAAATTCAAAATGGCGGCTACAAAATGGCGGCCATGAACAAGCTAACTTCTTTAATAATAGTTTAATTCAGCTCAAAATTGGTATTCGGGGGTTTCTGAGGTCGCTGATCACGAATCTGAAGCCCAAAATTTAAAATTCAAAATGACGGCTTCAAAATGGCGGCCATGAACAAGCTAACTTCTTTAATAATTGTTTAATTCAGCTCAGTCCAAAATTTTAAATTTAAAATAAATAACAAAATTTTTTATATTTAATACAAAGTATATTTAACACATTTTTATGTACACTAATTTTCCAATAACGCTAAAACTTCTTCAGGAAAATGTTTTGTTTTAATTGTTGGCAAATTTCCTGATGACGATATTTTAGGATCTGAATAAAGCAGCCATCTGTTAAACACGTCTTCATTGGTAGTAATTCGGGACATTTTTCTTGCGTTATTTAGTCGAAACTTTTTTGCTACCTTATGGGTCGCTTCTAAAACTTCCTCAGATAGCTGACCTAGTGGAAGCAAGGAATTTTTCACCACAACTGGGGCATGGTTCAATACCTTGTGGACACTTGGTGGCATGTGATACCAGCCATGTAACTCAACGTAAAGTTTTGCTGTATCGATACAGTAGTTATCAAATTCTGCTACCTTTATGTGTCTGCAACTTGATATAGTTTTCAAAACTACAGAAAACCTTCTTAAGATTTCTTCACTTATACCTACATATGAATTAATTTTTATAAGTATTAAGTTCATAAAGAAAAGCTTATTATTTAGTTAAACTAACCAGTTATATCTGCTGTAAGTGAAATATTGTCAAAAAACCTTCTTGCTGTATTCCCGTCATTTGAGGAACCAAATCCTGGCTTAGGAAAATCTATACGAAGGCCAGTTTCTTTTAAGAAGCGAGTTTGAATTACATTTTTGCGAGTTTGCATTTGAATCTTTGTTCCATCTTTCTGGCTTACCTAATAAAAGTATAAAATGCATATACATAATATAAATTAGGAATTTCTGTATGTATGCTTAAAAAATGCTCTTACTCTTCACTTTTTAAAATCAAGTCGATATGAAATATGCAGTAAACAATTCATAAAATTTATATAGGCGTGAAGTATTGGTAAGTTGTATTTCAGGACATTAGCTTCCACAGCTCTTTCTTTCATTTTTTCGACATTATTCATTTCAGAAACCGAAGCATGGCATATGTTGCATGACATTGATGATGTACCAGTTAATGCATTAGATACCTAAATAAAATGGATTGTCCTTAATTCGTTGATACCGAATTTAAAACCTTAATTTGCAATCATTTCACAGAAAATGTGAAATGATCCTCTAGACGATAAAGAATAACACAGGTTTACACGGTTTTGGACCAGGAAGCCGAAAGAGGTTTCATATGTATTCAGAACTACTTCTTCAAAACTACAGATAGTAACGAATTTTAGTAAAATCTTGTTTAGAATCTTTAAAAGTTATTTAAAATCGGCTTATAAATTAAAAATATGGTCCAATTGCCAAAAAAAAACTTTTTCACATTTATGCCTATACCTCTAAAACTTGACCCTAAAGAAAAGAACAGACTGCGGATTTGAATTCAAAACGCAAAAATAAATACATATCTACTTTTGTTTTCTCTGATCCAAAAGTTAATCCTTATTTGTTAGCCTGAGTTATTCTCTTTATATTACCACACCTTTCCATCAATCATGCTTAGGTGAACTTCGAAAGATACTGAGTAGTTATCGTTTTGATAAGGTTGCAGCTCAGCGATTTGTGCGTCAATATATAATTTCTCTACTCTTGATATTTCATTGGCCTGCAAAAGCGTACTAAAAATAATTTCTCTACTCTTGATATTTTATATTCTTATTGGCCTGCAAAAGCGCGGTGAAGATGTCGACATATTTACCCATACAATTTTTTTGGAAACTTTTTCAATCAGTTGTAATGGTACAATCGATGTTAAGAATATATTTTCATCGCCTACATTTTCTTCGGACCATTTTTGCTTAAATGTGGAATGCCCTGAGCTTCCATCGAAGCCATACTTGCACACGAGCTGTAATTCAATTTTTTTTTTTCTAACTGGAAGTCTGTCGTACTTATTATTTCTAAAATTCTGGAACACGTGTGGTCAAGCAATGATTGTAATGGTATTTCACATTTGATTTCCGATATTGACACATTCGGTGGATAGGCACGCTTTTTTGCAAGAATAACATCTTTATAAGATGGGTACAAATCGTGGTTTCGAATGAGGGCTCCATTTCGCAATTTATTGTACGTACATTTTGTTAAATTTTCCGTGACAATTAAAAACAATGCCTCATCCGGAGTATATTTTTCTGGGGTACTTATTTTTTTTTTTGATTTTTTCCAAGTTTTTAAAATATTACTTTCCCTTTGTGGTAAATTTACTGTTATTTCCGTTAAAAGCTTTGCACCAGATTCGTTGCCCATCGATCGTAACGACATTGAGGTTGCTAAAGATAATTCATTAGGTTCTATCGTTTTCCGAAGAATCTCGGTCTTTCGGCACTTACTTCGAATGCTGCATTCATTAAATGTTTTTTTTTGGCCTTCCACCTACATGAGTAAAATTACTTTCTATTACCAAAAGTAATTACCATTAATTAAAAAATTAACTACTCTAAGCAATCTGACCAAGATCTCAAATACAGGGTATCCCGTACAATTTTTTACTCGTTTCATCACGGGAAATCACCCCCCAACGGGTGGTTCACTAAAGCTGGGACACCCTGTATATAATTTCATATAAAATCTAAGATGGCAAATTTTAATTTTATTTTTATCACAAATTCTTATTCTTATTTTTCTCATTATTCTTACTGAATAAAACCCTTACTGAATATACCCTTGCTCAATATAATCCGTAACTGGCTGAACATATAACTACCTTTCAAAGTCGAAGATAAAACTTCTTCATAATGAAACTCCATACAAGAATTTAACCACTCTTTATTTTGTTCCATAAAACGGGGGATCTCTCTTTTATTCTTTCGAAATACAATATTTGTGAAAAAAAAATTTATTTAAATCAAACAAAATTTGTTTTTTTACGTCACTGTTATTTTCACATTTTAATTTTTTTGCCACAAAATTAACGATTTTCTGTTTTTTATTTTTTTTTTTTGCATGCTATCGGTGTTTAAAATTTCGTTATGCGTATGCATTCTTTTAATTTTTGCAAACATTTTATTAACACGACCGTTTTTTCAACACAACACGCGATAAAATTCAACCGATCGCACACAAAAAATTTACGTTTAAAGAATAGCTTCCTCAGATAACTTTGATAATAACTTTGATAACACTAGGCGCCACCATTTTTGAGATCCACATGCCACTATACTTTTCTTATGGTTTTCGGCCTTCTAAACACGAATATCCGATTGGGGCACGTTTGGGCAAAATGTTTTTCTTCTATTAGTATTATAAGATATCCCACAAAGTAACCAATACCTTTCTATAGGGGCGTAACGCGGCGAACACTTTCGTTTTTTCCATTTTCACTGATCCAAATTTTTCAAAAAATATAAATTTTCAATGATTTTTTTAAAATATTAGGCATGAAATTTTTTCAAAGTTTTAAGTTTATTCTAATTGCATATGCTTCGATTCAATATATGAAAATATAAAACAACTTAAATTACTTGTACAGATAATACAAAAAATGTTTGAATTTGGGTCAAAATTTTACTATTTTTTTTGTAAAATTTTTGCCAAAATTTCAAGGCGTTAAAAATGAAAACAAAATTTTTTTTTTGAAAAAATTGACATCGCAGTTTTTTTCATTTATCTATCTTTAATAGGTATTTGAAGTAAAATATGTTTTTCAAACATCTTTAAAAATGAGGTTTTGGCCGCCTTTTTCATGTTTGGAACCAATGTGCGCTCTAGCTTGTTTTTGCAATATTGTAAAGTATATGCGTGCAAAATTTCGAATAAATTAGTTGAAATTTGTTTTGAGTTATGATACACGCCATATATAAAAATGCTGCATTGAGAAAAACACGTGCAAAGCTTTAGGTTTGTTGGAAGCAGCTTTAAAATTTTCAAAGCTTTCAATTTTCAAACGGCTTCGAATTTCGCTTCAAAATTTTAACAGCATATTTTCAAGATGTTTTTGAAGCAATTTATCAATGATTTAAAATGTCGATTTTCAAAAAAATTTGAATGTATTGCTTTTTTTTATATTTATTCAATAATCCCAAAATGAACAATTTATAAAACAAAAAAGTAGAGCAATGATTACTACTTATTATAAAAATTACAATTATGTAAATGCCCTCAATCGGTACTCGATACACACAATATATAATTTTTATTAGTTAATTATTTATCAATCTCAATTAATTTTTTTTGTAATAACAATATTAATGGAATTAAAATTGTAATAATAAACAGCAAAAAGGGAGTAAAATTGTTCAAAAGTGCATATTGTTTTTGTGTTAATTATAAAAAGAAATTCGTAACAAAAAAAAAAAAAAATAAAACAAGCTACTTGCCAGTCAAGCCACCAGTATTTATTTATATTTAGGTATTACAATACAAAATTTCCAATTATAGATTGGTTAGAGCCTATTATTGAAGCATGTTGAATTCGCTTGTCAGTCGCTCATGTATTGCTCGCCTTAAATAAGATGTTGTATACTCTTTTTAACGGTATCTTATATATAAATATTTAAAAAAGGGTTTTAAGAAAAGTGGTATGGTAATAGGTATGAACAGAGTAAGTCTTTCAAAAAATAATTTTTTTATGTATATTAAAATAATTGAAATTATACCTGCTTGTAATTATAATAACTCAAAATTTATCAAGAATTGATCCACAAATTATTTTCATAATAAAATTGTTTGAGCTAGGTTAAGAGCCTGTTTTAAAAGTATGTGTTTTAAAAACTGCCCTGAGATGCTTTTTAGTAAAATTTATAAATAAATACTTATTAATTAACTTTTTTACCTGCAAGCTTATGTGGTATATTTTGTCGGCCTTTTTAGTCTAGTGGAGAGTGCGCTAGACTATCAATCCAGAGGTCCCTGATTCTAATCCGGGATTGGGCATAGTTCTTTTCACTTTATTTGTTCTTTCCAACACTTAAGAATTATGGAACACTAAAAATTCACAAAAACTCTGAAAATGTAGAATTAAAGGACAGGAACAACTAAGGGATGGAAATGCTTGCCGAGGTTAAAGCATAACAATAGCCTCGGTTAAAAGCAATTCAAATTGTCTTTCACGGTTGTTTCGCCTAATCAACAGCTAACGTTTTTTTCCAATCAATTCCTTTAAATACATCTATCCCTTTCCTTTCAGTTCAAAGACCAAACCTTGTTTGTATAAGGCGCATGCCTTAATTTTTTTAATCTATTAAAAAAAATGTCCGTTCAATCAAAAAAGTCGTTAAAAGTTTTATTTTGATTTTAAAACGGAAATATTTTACTCATTCGATTATAGCTCGAAACAGACATTTCCCCTCTAATTGATACTTATTGAATCCTGTCATAATTTTTTTTTTCAAATTACAAAAAAAGCTGCACAACAGAGTCAAGAAAATTTTTATAATTTTTAACTTTATCAGCAATTTTGCCAGTGTTTAAATTCAAGTAAATCGTTTTAAATTAATTTCAAACAACCGCTGGCAACCACAAAACGGCTCGATTATGTGCAGACATTTTTTTTGTGCTTTCTGGAATTTATGCCCATTCAACGCTAACTTAAGTCTAGCTTCCTAGAGGAGGTCTAGGAAGTCTAGCTTCCTACTCCCTCCCCGCCTTCATTTTACAAACCAAAAAGTTTTGCCGCTTTTAATGCGAAACATTTCAATTTAAATTATAGCAAACTTACATCGTGGTGACTGCCATTCCATTCTCAACAACAAAACCAACAAAAATACCAGCAACAACACCAACAACAACAATTAAGCAACAAACATCTCACAGGTTTGCTTGCAACCTTTTCTAGCACACATCATTCGTACCTAGAATTCATGCGTTTGCTGTCACTCTTTAACACTACCAGTCTCCTCTGCTGCTACTATATTGCTCTCTCACTCTATTGACACATTCATATCCTGTAAAAGGTGTGCATGTCGTTTAAATAAATTATTTTCTTCAGGGAAGTGCAATTAAGAAAATGCTTCATAAATTTCCGTTAACTTTATCGTCCTAACATTCATTCTTACGTTGTTACCAACAGGATCGAGGATCTCTGTAGCTGGGCGGAAAGCAACATCGAAAGCATAGTAAGCTCCCAGCCCAGTCTGACAGTCGGTTTGTCTTTCTGTCTGTCTGCTTGTTGTCTAGCAGACTGCACAACCCACGAGCAAACCTCTTGGCATGCATGCGTCCTTTGCTGCCAGATCCTTAGCCTAGCTCGCACATCCGTTTTGCTGCTGCGTTACTCTGTTCTCTCTGTTGCTTGGGTGCTGCTTTCATTCTTTGGTGTTGTGCCAGTCAATGTTTAATTTAAAGTCACTCATTATTTCAAAACCGCACTGGAGAGAAGGGCACTGTTACCGCTGCCACTTAACCCTTTTACTACGTCGAATGCTTTAACTACGTGCCTGCCGCTTGTCGTTTGAAATTTGTTGTCACTAACGTGGTTTGATTTGCCACGTTCTGCTCATGCCTACCTCAACCGCACTCAACTGCCTGTGTTGCCTGCCTATGCGTTCTTGTTCTTATTGTTGGCAACAAAATTTGGCAAATTGTCTCTATGTCGTGTTTGTTGTTCAAATTTTCCAATAAGCAGGAAAACAATTTTTTTCGTTATTTTTACGCTTTTGTCGCATACGATATTGATTGCAGTGGGCTGCTTGCAGTATTTTGTACTCAGGGTTACCATGTCGCATCAATCAAAGCTTAAAAAATTGGTTAAGGTTGCAGACGATAAAGTTCAGTTCGAAAGTATTGATGTTACGTTTAATATTATTTAAATTTTCCTGCAGGAAAACACAAGTTTTTTCGATATAAGAAATTAAAATTTTTATAAGAGTGGATAGAAATGACTGAAAATTAACAAAACAATTTAAGAGTTCAATGATAGTTTGAAAATCGTATAACAGTCATAAGACAAAACAGGGCAGAACATCTACTAGAAAAAAGCATTCCTGCCTGCGGCGTCAGAAGAAAGGAGACTGATTGATTTAATGCTCTGAAGAAGTTTTCACATAGATACTCTATTTTCTCAGAAATACTTACTTACTTTCTAAGTTGGCGCTACAACCGTATGTCAATTTTGATCTTATGTAAGTCATTAGATAGAGTTATGTAAGTCATTAGATAGAGTTATGTAAGTCATTAGATAGAACTTTTTTTTTGCTGACACCAAGTAGCTAATTTGTCTTACTCAGATATAACGGTTTCAAAAATAACCTAAGTATGAGGCTAACATAACTTATTTTTCAACAGTTAGAGCCGTCTAGTGCATGTCTAGAGAATAGTGGTATCTTTGACAGCAATTTGATTAAAGTTATCAGATCTTGAAAAATGGCTTTCGGAACCATCTAGTCCTCCGATGTAATTTAAATTAACTTACAACGTTTTAAAACAATGATTTGCAGGCAAAATGTTTTTGATTTCTCGAATTTTGAAGAAATCGACACGTTATATGATCAATATATAACTAAAGCAAAAACAAAATAATAATAATTATATATTCAGAGTATTTTGCAACTACTTGCCAACTGCTTGCCAAGAAATTTAACATTTTTAAGAAACTCTTTGCTGAGTCACTTCCGCTTAAAAGCAAAATTTTATGTAATTTATTACGCACTTTACATAATCCTAAAACACTAAATAAGTATTTAAAACAGAGGGGTATACGTATGACCGAGCATACGAGCATAACTCGAGAACGGATCAACTGGAAAAACACCCAAACGACGTTATAGTGCAAATCCCTTACAAAACTGTCAAAAAAGTCTCATACGATTAACATAAAATTTGTGTATAGCAGTTTTTAGATACTTTGAGTCTTTTATGGCTATTTATTTTGATCCACCTTGAACACCAGATGACGCTAATAATAACCAGATATTACTAATTTATAGTGATGTTCAGAAGATAAACATCCATATACCCAAGAAGATAGAAGTGGTATCGTAGTCGGGTAAAAAGAGTACTTTGATTGGTTTGATTGATGATCAGCCAAAACCCTATCTCGGAAATTCAAATGCAGATAATACTACTGGGCGTTTTTTACGACTTCTGAAGTATCCGCAGAAATCACTAAAATTTATATCGATTTTATAAAACAGTCACACACAAAACTGATCGTTGTTTCTTGTGGCCATGAAGTCCATGTAGACAAGTTTGTAAATTATTGTCACAATACTGCAAGTTAGCTATTCCGTTTAGAAATATGTCTCCAATTTTGCATAAATATTTGATTCATGAACCAGAAATTATAGCATACAATTTCTAACCGATTGGTTAAAATTTTAAAAAATTGGGAGAACATTTTTTTTGAAAATGCTGCCGAGAAAAATCGAATGAAGATATTTTAAAAAGGTTTCTCATAACTTTAGGTCCGGTGATTTCAAGCATAAGATCGTTACATTGAGAAATTCGGAATACTTATCAAAATTAGAAACTGAGTTGTTAATACATTTTCACAATACAATTTCGATAATGAAGGCGTTAATAATTTTGAAGAGGATGATGAAGGTGATAATTATAATGATTGCAGTGATAAAAGTGATAATGGCGATTAACCCATTAAAGACTGCTCATAGATTCCGGTGTACGATTTTTTTTTAAATTTATCAAGAATAGGCCATAGAAGTTGCTTTGCAAAATTTCAGGTTTGTAGCTGTCACTGTATTTGAGATCTGCATTGGGTACTTAAATATCCAATCGGCTAATCCGTGTTATTGGTGTTAATAAAAATGTGCATATATGGCAACATTATTTTGTCATAATGAACACTTGATAAATAGAGTATACTAGAGGCAAACTGACCACGAATTTTTCCCTCGATCTTTCCATTTTCTAATTTTCTACATAGCTTTATATGTAGATTTTGTCATTTTTGAAAATCACACATCTTCGACCTCGAAAAGGAACATTTAATAATTATTTTAGAAGACAAAAAATAGTTTCATTTTTCCGTTATGTTTAAAAAAAAAATTATTTTGATATCTTCTACCACTTTCGAGATATGGCCTTTTTCGTAAACACTGTTTTATGGGTATTTAAATACCCATTAGTCATTAATGGGTTAATATAATTTCGAGGTGTAGTGAAAGGCTTTTTTTATTATAAAGTTTTGATAAACTAATTATTCTTTTTTAAATAAAAATCCTCTAAATTGTTTGATTAATGTAGTATAATTTATTTATTACAAATAAATAAAACAGACTTCACTAGTATTTTATTATATAGCATTTTATTGTATAGTTAAAAAAAACCTCAATTACATTTGTACATTATTTTTAAGTTTAAAATTTAATTTTGACCGTAGGTCCATGTTTGACGAGCCCAAAAGATCCTTATTTGCTCAATTTGATCTGCTTTAAAACTGTATTATATAAATTTTCTTAAATATGACTCATTATGAAGCCGCCATTTTGAATTTGTCAACTCTGATTTAAAGGACTTACATATTATAGAACCTGTTCGTCAAACGGCCGCCATTTTCAAAACAATTTGATAGTTACGAAGCTAATTTGACGGTTTGTCGAAGCTGTTGGCCTGTTGGCAAACATTTTTGATTTTCTCTTTCAATCCAGTTTTGTAAAACAAAATGATTGCGAAAAACAACAAAAATTCTTTGCTTGTTTGACGAACAGGTTACTGTAATTCGAACGCTATCTCATTCGAAGAAGTTAGACCCACCATTTTGTTGGAGGAACAATTTCGCTAATGTGTAAGCTGCTTTAAGATTCGTAATGAACAACCCTTAGAGCCCCTAGTATACCAAATGTAGACTTAATTGATGTGTTTTTATAGGCACTATTTTCAATCATTTCTATCCACTCTTATAAAAATAAAAATATTATTCCATACATACATTTGTTCCCAAAATGAATTAGGGTATTTTGCATTTTGTTGGGTTAAACTTCCTTTTCTTTTTAAGTGATTTTTATATAAAATATTATGGCTGAAATTTCACTTTTATTTTAGGTGATTTTTAATTTTATTTTTGGGTGATTTTTCGTTTTAAATATTTGACAAAAAACGTAAATCAGTTCTTACAGATAACGGCATTCAAAGTAAAAACAGAGGTACTTCTATTGTTTTATTTTTGTTATATCTTCTAATATTGGAGTGCTGTTCATTGTTAGGAATTAATAGCCATTAAGTTTTGCTTTAATTATCAGACAAACTACTTGTTTTGTAAAGAATTAGTTTTTCCCTTGTACGAAATTTTTCTATTGACTTGTAAGCATGATTTATTGAAACAAAATGAGCCTTAACAAAACTAACCTTGAAAATTCTGCTCATTTTTTAAAAAGGAAGTTTATCTTCAGGAAACAATGGAAAAAATGGGGCGATTTTGAATATTTTCTTATTTTGTGAATTTTCATTTTATATTTTTGGGACATTTTTGCAAAATTTTTGGGAAGTTTTTATCGTTTTCGTGGGTAAAAATTCGTTTTTTTTTTGTTTTGGGGTTTTTTTTCATTCCGTTTAGAGTCATTTTTCATTTAGGGTATTTTTCATGTTTTTTTTGTGTGCTTTATTTTTGGGCGATGATTCATAGTGCCGTTAACATAGAATTATTGAATATTTGTATTAAAGAGAAGATCAGCTTATATCCAATTGGAAAAGGATCCCTTTGAATATTAACTAAAGTTAAAATTTGTTTCTATGCATTAAGAAAATTCTAATGAAAATCATTAAAAAATTAAACTCATATTACCATATGTAAGGATTAAAATAAAATTCATAGCAACTGCATGGCTACCCTTTGCCTTTTGTTATTTTTGATATAGTTTTCCACAGTCAACACAACAAAGCATATTACTTAACATTCAAACACAGAGTCGACTCTGTGCAATTGCAACTTTTGCACACAACTAATTTGTGCTTTTCAAAGTGAGACAAAGTATTTCCTGAACTACTCTCAGAGTCCTTAAGGAATACTTTCCAAACACCCATTGTAACTCCCCCAGTTCTTCTATGTGACTACGTATATAATAGAAGTTAAGAGCAGACAGACAGAGGGACACACAGCCAGAAGACGAACGTTGATAACAATTTGTGCAGTTTGTGTCAAGTGATATTTGTATGCGCAGGACATTGTTAAGATCTGCTACTGCTGCTAAAACATATCCTGGTAGCATAGAACAGAGCATAGCAAAAGCATACCATATAATAAATAAATTATGCAATTATAATTACACAAGTAGTAGCAGTAAATGAAGAAGCAGCGAGAAGACTTTGTCTTGAATGTCCTGCCGGCTAGTCGTGAACAAAAGCCAGATGCAAGAAAACAATAAAATAAATGCAAGAGCAGGGTACTGCAAGTGTGGCATGACGGTTCGCAGGACAATTTTTAAGTTTTGTGAAACACACACACACACACACACAAAATAATTACATTTTTGGTCTTCTTATTACTCCTGCAGGATTTGTGCCTCGCCGGCAATTTTCCAGTTATTTCGTCTTTATTTCTTGATGTTTGACTTTGCTACCTCGCCAGAAATAATTTCAAAACAGTAGCAAGAAAAAATTCAGAGACAGTCTTGTAGGTCCACGAAGTGACTAAAGTGTAAGGACATGACAAGCCAGAAATGCATTAGCTTGTCCAAAAGGATAAACGTGAAAATCGAACGAAAGGAAAACAAGGTTAAGGTTAAAAGTAAGAAAGAGTGGTAAAAATGAAATTTACATCTGGATCTCGTTGAGCGTGCTTTGAGCACACGATACGCACTTAAAGGATTTGCAGTTTTTCCCCCTTATCTTTTTATTCAATTTTAAACATGTATTTAAAGTTAATACCCAATACACATTCATATGAAATATCCTGTATTTTTCTCGCTCCTTTTGAGTCTTTAAAGTTTTAACTGCTTTTCTCTTTAGTACGCTGCGTACGTTAATCTCAGAAGGAAACGAAAATAAATGAGACAAAGCAAATGCTGCACAGGATATTCAGGACATTTCGAATTTCCTCTTAGCGGACATTTTTATTGGAAAGCACTTCAAAACTACTAAACAACGTCATAAACTTGCTTATTTTCCAACTTATTATACTGGCACCTTCTTTCTTTTGATTTTTTTTGTGTTTTGCTACTGCCAGCAGCTGCTGCTGCTACTCGTCGTAACATTAGAGAAAGGCTTCAAAAGCTACAGAGAAAGTTTCCGAAAAACTTTTGCATTGAGATTCAATATTGGGCAAAAAAAAAATAAGTTCAAATATTTCTGTTGATTTCTGCTGAGTTCCCATAGAATCGGTTTAGATTTGTTTTTTTTTTTTAATTTTACTTTTTTACAGACTTAAATTTGTGTAAGTTGAGAACATTTTTACGTTTTAAGATTAAGCAAAAACTTGTAAATTAGATCTTCTGTAGAGTTTTAGTCATAATAATAGTTACCATGAAGTTATTTAAATACTACCCTAAATTTAATAACTAAATATATTAAATTTAATATATATAATAACTTCATCCAAAAAGATTTTTTTTTGCTTTATACCAGTGGTCATCAAACTCTTTACAAGCATACTTTGTTTATGTATAAGAAGCTCATAAGAAAGCTTTGCACTGGAAAAAATACTACTTGAGTCTTAGTTCAGCTTTCATTCAAGGTGAAGGTGCGCTTGTTGGATTATTTTCATTATTGTGTATACCTTCAGTGTCGCCAGAAAAATTTTCCTCTGCTGTATTACAAATCTAAGGGAGGGGTGTGATGGGGAAATGTTTTAAAAAATTTGCGTTTTACGTTGTCTTAATAATGTTCATAATTCATTCATATTGAAGAAACATATGATCATTTACTGATGTATGCACTGTTCCAAATAAGAATAAAATTTTTAAAATAGTGAAGGTTAATTTCACTCTTTTCAAAAAAAAAAAAAATTTAAAAGCAATTTTTATTTAGAAGTGAATTTGTTTTTATGTATTAAATAAACTTTTGAATTACTAAGAAAGTATGACAGGATAGAGAGGTCATGAAAAGTTCGAGGTTTTTTACTTTCTTTTTGTTTTTGAGTAATCGGGACAAGTTTTATTTTACTTTTTTTGTTTTCTTTTTAATTTTTGTGTTTTTTTCGTTTAATAATATAATTATTAATTGTTCAAAAGATGTTTAACGGACTATAGGGTAAAAGGGGGATAAGTCGCCACCTTTTTTCAAACTGCTGTAAAAAAGTTCCGAATCAATTTTCTGAAAAATTTGTTTTCAGTCTGAAGCTTATATATATATCCCTTTACACTTTAGTCCTTAGGAGAGAGTTTTTTCTTGATTTTTTTTTTCTTTTTTTTATAATATGCAAAAAAAGTCAAATTGGCGAAACCGCCTCACCCATGGGGTGCATACACCACAAATAAAACTGTGTATTGTTAAATAAACAGTCGTGAATAAGATATATTCAAAAAAGTGAATTAATAAAATTATAGTTATAAAATTAATAACACTGTTACAAGCCCACGAACTTTCAACTTCCCAACACATCCTACATCCTACCCAAAAATGTTTTCGCAGCACAGCAAAAATTACAAAAACATACTTTGTCGCAATCATGCTTGGTGTTGAAATGTCATTTTCGTAGGGACGGAAGATTATTAAAATTAGCATTAAATTATGTTTATTTCGATTTAACAGTATTGCTTATTTTGGAAAAAATTAGGGGTAGCGTAAGTACCCCCATAAGTGCGAATGATCCCCCTTCTACCTATTTTTAATGCATTGTTCTTTGGATAACTGTTCATTTGCTCAGTAGCCAGTTTACTATTCTTTTCAATAAACGCTTTTATTAAGCGAATCGCTAATTCCCTATTTTCAGTTTCATTTAAATTTTTGTAAATTAAGCTATGACAAGCCTAATAATTCCGGTCAATATTATATTTTTAACGAACAGAAACTGTTAGGTAACAAACCATACATTGCGGTTCAGAAAAAATATTTTCTGCAAAAAAAAAATTGCAACTCCCATTTATGAAGAGACATTTTGTGTAGAAATAACAAAAGAGTATAGATTTATGAGTGCAGCATAATTTGCGTATGCGCAGCAACAACAAAAATCTAACAGCATGCCTGTGACGCAGGTTCGTTCTGCATAAAATCTTAATAGATACTGACGCAGTACAGTGCTCGTCCGTGAGTTGATATCTATACAGAAAGCATTTAAGCACAAAAGCTCAAATGCCCGCGGGAATAGGCTGTGAGGATCACTGCTTTAAACCGATCAGTTTTGCCACTTAACTAGTAAGGTTTGCAAATTATGTTTTAAAATTTTTTGTATACTGTATTTTATTCAATTCACTACAACATATTTATAACATATATATTCCTCAAAGACTTGAACCCATCTTGGTCCGGTACCAGGTCCCGTGCATAGATTTTGCTGAAATTTTAAACAGTGTAATTTCTTAGCTTTATAACGATCAATCTTAAGTTTCATGATAGTAGAATTAATGTTTCTAGAGAGCTGAGATGATAATTTTTATTATGCGCTGGCCGATGGAAAAAAGATTTTTTTTTATATATACCATTATATACCTAAATGGGCCCCAGGTATTGTTTATTTAGGAAAATTCAAAAATTAAGTTGGTACTTTATTTATAATTTATTATTTTAAAGCGAAGCTTATAAAGCTTTTATTTGCTTGAGTGAAATCTCAAAAACTACACCTTTTCTGACACCATTTTCTTAGAATTGATGTTGATTTTGTTGTTGCGTCTATTACAACAAGGATATACAATACTAAAAATATTTATTTTATGCCGACGTATTTAACTCATACCCCTTCGATTATATAACTTATTGGTATTTCTAGACGGTACCCACCAATCAAAAAACTTTTGTTACACAAAGTAGTTAATTCGATATTAAATATTAAAGGAAGCTATATTGCAGCAAATCACAATAATCTATTTGGTATGTGTGTTTGCTATCCTACATATCTTACATATTTAGCAGCTTTCCAAACAACAAAAGTAGCAAAAAATAATAAAAATGTTGCATCTACTCACTACACATTGTCATCATCATCGTTAAGTAGAATTTTTTTTTTATTTGAATGCGTTTGTGTTGTTTGTTGTGTGTATATGTTTTTGTTTTTTTGCAAAGCTAAGAAAAATTGACAACTGACCACAAGTGCATTTACAAGTGCCTTGACAAATGTGTTTTTTAGGTGACAAATCCCATCAATTATTATGAAATTAATTAAGGCAGGCATGACGTTGGCAAGGTATCTAAAATGAGCAATATGTTAATACATTTCAGCAGACTTCAAGCACAAAATTTTTCTGCTGACATTTTAAAAATTGGAGAAGTATATTCTGCAGAAATGATACGTCCAAATAAATAACATATTTTGATGGTTTCGATTTATATTTCACCTCAAAATATGGCCGAAAAAACAAAACCGATAGCATAATGAAGCTTATTCACAGATTACTTTTATGTTATACTTAGGAAAATTCCATGAAACTAGGTGAAAATTATCACGATAAATTTAATTGACGAATGATAAGCGATTCAAATATTTATACACCACGATTAGAGACAACTATTGGTGTGGTACTTGCTTGTTATATGGATTAAATTTAATTTTTAATATACCTTTGCTATTTATGTTTTCATAAACCCATAATTTGATTAATAAAAATCCATAATAATAATAATTAAAAATATTTACAAAAATAATTCAAAATTAATGTAACATGCAATAAATCAAGATAATGAATTGTAGTAAAATTTGTGTGAATATTTACGAGTGTTTTTTTTTAATAAACTTAAAGTTATTTCTAATTCTAAATTATTTTGATAAAAAAAAAACATTAAATTATCGGCATTCAAATCAAAATTATTAAAATTAAAGAAACTCATTTACTAAACATCTCAAATTATGTGGCAACGCTAATTTTTAAGATTTTTCTAAGGATGCCACTTTAAAAAACTCACATTTTTTTATCCTTTGGTCGCCCTTGTTCAATGATGGTTTAGATTTTGTATAGAAAAATGTGCAAAAAACCCGTTTATTAAAACTATAAAATTATGTGGCAACGGTAATTGTTACAAATTTTCAAAAAATGCTAACTTGTAATTTGAAGATTCACCATCTAGTTGATTCTGGGATCTTCCTTGTCGGACGATTGGGTACTAAAAAAAGTTTTAAAAAAAAAAGGTACTAAAAAAGAACCACGATAAATTGAATATAAATTGAATAAATATTTCTGTTCGACTGCCATCCATCTGCAGACCATAGAAAACTTCAAAATGTAGAAACTGCAATGTGATGCTGCTTGAAAACATGTTCGGTTCTTAATTGGCATAAAACTCGTAGGTCCAATTCTCGATCGTTTATGTTCAAACATTTAATAACACAGAGAACGCAACAGATGAACAGAAACTTTTCGAAAGCCAAAATGCCCAACAAGTGTTTTTTTCTTTTTCTGAAAACTTGGTGTATATATAGTGCAACCACACCCATATTTGTTCACTTTAACGGTTTCTCATCGGTTGAAAGATAAATGTTTGTATTGAGAACATTCATATAATCTCGTTGACTCTATTTATATACAGCCTAGAAGGACAATTCTTTAAGACAATGCATGTCAAACGAAATAAAAAAATGTCTTCTCTTCTTTTGTTTTGAATCGCCGCTCTGCATTTGTATATATCTCACTTTTCGCCTTGCTCGAGGCTCATCTGTACTTTATTTTTGCACTGTGTTAGATCATGATACAATATTTATACGGCAGCTATTTTCTCACGTGCTGCGACCACTGAATGTGAGCGGTTATGGTAGCGATACCTTAGCGAGCAATGGCTTTCTCTGAATGTGTTGTTACTCTAAAAGCCAGAAAAGTTGTATTTAATTATTATAATTATTTTATTATATCAATAATTTAATTGCAATGATTTCTCACTCAAGTTTTCTGCTTTCATTCTGTATTTATTCATTTAACAGCGTCAGTATCAGCATCTGACAGTTGAAAACTCAACTGTTGTGTTCATCTGGCACATTATTTTTTTTGTCGATTAAATGTCGTCCGCTACCTGATCATTTTTAGTGAGTGGTCCCATAATTGTACCATACAGCGAGTGACTATTTTGTTTTCTTTTTTTTAAATTCGGTGGTCGCCATAAGTCACCGTCTCTCCTAACTTGTAGTTATTGTATATATGCTAGCTGAACACAAAATAAAAGAGAAGAGAAAACATGGATAATTTAATAAAAAACTTAACACTTTAATGAAATGTACTTATTATTACATCTTTGAAAATAAAATAACCATAAAATGTGCTGTATCACAAATATGATATTTTAAAACTTATTTCATAAAAATCGGCGCAGTACTTTTAAAGTTTATTTGGAACAAATCGTTTGCACTTAAATTTTATATAATAGCATAAATATATATATTTAGTGCAAATATTGATGCAGTAAGATACCATTCTTTAAAGCGAAAAACGAATGGAATTTCCTTTCTAAATATAATACCTAAAATAATACGAGAGTTATTTGACACGTCAGTGACTTTTTGAATAAAAGATATTATTTTTCGGCAAAAAAGTGCTTTATTTTTCAATCAAGGTCCATTTTCTAGTTTGGAAATAGAAAATAGTCGCATGGGGCTAAATCTGGAGAACATGGTGGATGGGGTAGCAGTTCGTAGTCCATTTTATGGATGTGTACCATGTTATAACAGACGTGTTCGCCGGTACGTTGTCATGGTGGAAAATAACTTCTTTCTTGGTCGAATGCGATCGTTTTTGCTTTAGATTATGTCCAATAAGTCAAATATGTCCAACCTGTGAGCATGCATGCACCCCAAAAAACTCTCGTCATGACCTTGTTGGCCGACAGACCAACCTAAGCTTTCTTTGACGCACGTACACCGGGAAAAGTCCACTGCTTTGACAAATATAGGTATATATCTCGGCATTCCTAATACATGCAAGTTTTTTTTATTTTATTTTAATATATTATATTTTTACAATTATTTGCAAATAACTTTCAATGCTAATTTGCTACGTCTGAATAAAAAACTTCATGCTTTATCTAACCATAACACCCAGAAAAATACTAACAACAAGAAAAAAAGAAGCCAGAGAAACCTTTTCCTACACCAAACGCAATTACTTAAATTTAAAAGTTTTCCCATTTGATGGAGTTTCCAGCGGAGTTCTAGCGAAGTTTTCGAGCGTAGCGGTAATGCACCACAATAGCGTGAAAGGCAGCAACAAACTATTTGCTGCAACAAAAAGAGGTATAGCAAAAAAAAAGCACACAACATAAAATTACTCGTATAAGCGTGAACACAGCAAAAAACAAAAACAAAATGGAACAAAAATTTAAGCAGGAAGCGACTAAAAAGGCTTATAAAGGCAAACAAAGGAGGCAGTAGCTTGAAGTGGAAAAAACACTAGTGAGAAGAAAAAGGAGATAATTCAAAAGAATTATTTTTTTCTTAGCTGCTTCACTAACAGGCTTTAAGGGCAAAAATTGGGCGTACCGCAAACAGCACTAAGTCCTTTCTTTTCTTTGTTCTGCTGCTGCCATTTTTTTGTGTTTCCTCTGCATTTGCAAATATTTCCGAAATAGATTTAACGCTAAATAAATATTTAAAAGCTTTTGTGGTGGACACAGTCTACAGGACTAAAAGGATATGTTGTGGCATAAAAAACAATGTAAATAGGTGTGTGTGTGTGTGTGTGTGTATTATAGTCTACACAAAAGATCCCACAAAAATAAAAAGCACAGCAGACAACAATCAGATGTTTGCGTTTCGACGGCGTGTCCATCTTGTCTGTGTGCAACGAAGGACCTTCAGATACAATCCACACACGTATCCACAAAACTAGTGCTTTAAATAAAATTTAAGTCTTAGTAAAAAACAAACAAATGTTTTTTTTATAAAATGAATAAAGTAAATAAAGTGTAACTATGTGTTTTGTGCTGATGCCTTAACTTAAGTGTGTGTGCTAGAGTGCGTCCGTCCTGTCCTGTTGTTGTTTGTGCGCTCAAGCGTGTTGATTTGTTTACTAACTTTGTGCAGTAGTGTGCAGACGCGTGGCTGTGTATGAGTTTAAGATCTTGTTGTGAAAGTAGTTCTTAAGTGGATTTTCGCACTTTTCTTATGTATGTTTTTAAGTGTTAAGAAAAAACTTACACGAGAAAACACAGAAAAAACATTTGCACTAGAAAAAGAAACATTTTCTACAAGAATAAAAAACCAACAAAAACTAAAAACCACTCCTAAGGCAAGACGACGCAGGTGTATAAGGGTTAAAATAAAATTAACAACAACTAGAAAGTCAAATAACTGTTTAAAACCAAGTTTAACAGTACAGCAAGGCATCACAGACAAGTCTATAAGTCAACAACATTTTTAAAAAACAATACCATCAACACCAATAATAATAACAACAACAACAATAGTAACAGCACCCAAAAAATTTACGGCAATAAGCCTAAAACTAGATCACAGAGTCAATGCATAAGTAGACATAAATGAGAAATAAGAATAACGTTCTGATTTTCAATAGAAAAACTATTAATAAAAATACACTGTCTTCAAAATAAAAAAAAAATTAGGCCCAGCTTTTAACCAACAAAACTTAAGTTTAACTTTTATCAAATCTGTTCATCTTGCTCAAGTTGAACTTAAATTTTTGAAGTGAAACTTCATTAGCACCGTTGTGATTTGAAACTCGATGAAACGAAAAACGACATTTAAAAAAAGACATTTAAAGATAGAAACACAAACCAATTTAAAAGACATTTTAAACGTTTCAGTAGCTGTTGAACTGTCGGACAAATTTAGAGCCTCCTTTTATGCAAATTAGAAAAAGACAAACGAAAACATAGAGTAAGCAATGAAATTGTCTCGGCCATAAAATTTGCAAAAAGCACTGGAAAGATATAAAACTGGGAACTTTTGATCAAACGTCAAAAACATATGTTGAACATTTAAAACTGACGCTATTTTTAAGATTTCGACTAACATAACTTTTGATTGGAAAGAAATATTGGGGTAATTTTTTCATATTCATTATTTTTGAAGCTTAACAATTTTGTTAAAAATATTAAAAAAAATTTTGGAAAAAATCAAATAATCTAAGCTATCATAGGGGGAAACCGTTGTTGTTTCGATGACAAAAACAGTAAAAAAATTTTTGCGCAAAGCATTAAGAATTTTTTCAAATGAATGCTATGTCATGTGAAAGGTAGTCAGAAATGCAATTTTATTTTTTTTTATTATTATTAACACAAAAACAACTTAAAGTATTTTTTTTTTAAATAATTTTATATTCTAAACCTTTTTTAAAAAAAACTAAAGAAATTACTAATATAAAGGTACAGTTCGAACTATTTCTGTTAAGTCCTTTAGTTGGAATTAAAAAAAAGAAATTTAATATATTTAAAACAAGCACACATAATTGCATCGAGAGCAAAAGTATTGATTTTCAAGCCGATTTTTTCTTATTCTTAGGTACTATGTTTTATGAAAAAAGTCGTTATCAAAAAATGTGTACAGTTTTCTGAAGGTTTTACTTCTGCCGTGCGTGGCGGCCACACACATAACTCATTAAAAAAATGTACTTTACAATTTTTGACTTTTATCAGTGCAAAATTAATTTAGAAAAGTGCTAAAACGAACTTTTAAATAAAAATTTACTATATATATATATATAGTAAATAGTCGGCCGCCAAGACCGACATACGGCGCTACAACCGTATGTCGGTCTTGGCCTCATCTAAGAATTTGCGCCAGCCATTTCTGTCTTTCGCTTGCTGGCGCCAGTTGGAAATTCCAAGCTTCGTCAGGTTGTCCTCTACTAGGTCTTTCCAAAGAAGATGCGGTCGTCCTCTTCTGCGTTGACCGCCGCTGGGTACCGAATCGAATGTTTTCTTCACTGGAGCATCGTCTTTCATGCGCTGAACATGACCAAGCCAGCGAAGCCGCTCGATTTTAATGCGTTTGACTATGTCGATGTCAGCGTACAGCTCATACAGTTCATCATTCCACCGTATTCGGTACTCGCCATTGACGCAGATTGGTCCGTAGATCTTGCGAAGAATCTTTCTCTCGAATGCTCCTAAAGTCTTTTCATCTAAACTGCTCAGCGTCCAGGTTTGTGATGCATATAGTAGGACGGGCATGATGAGCGATTTATAGAGCTTGATTTTCGTTCGTCGATAGAGGGCTATATATATATATATATATATATATATTAGGGCGGGTCAATTTGTATGGACGAATTTTTTGGAGGTCTGGCTCAGCGAAATTCGTAAAATACATGTAATTTCAAGACTTTTTCTCCACTACAGCATATACAAATTCTGAAAAAAAGCTGTGCGGACTTTCGTAAATAGATTTTGTTCTCAATTATAAAATATGAATGTATGAATGTATGTGTATGAATCTATTTACGAAAGTCCGCACAGCTTTTTTTCAGAATTTGTATATGCTGTAGTGGAGAAAAAGTCTTGAAATTACATGTATTTTACGAATTTCGCTGAGCCAGAATTTGACCCGCCCTAATATATATATATAATAATTTTTTTTTGTATAAATAATAACAGTTCCAATTTTGTTACAATTCTAGAATATGAAAACTTAAATTTGGTTTTAAATTTGTTTTATATCTTTCCCAACTTTAAAATACCATCACCAACGAAAGGACGTTTTTGCGGGATTTTTAGTTTTGCCGCTTCGAGTTATTCTATTAATTTCTGTGCTAGAGTGATATCTTCGTTATTTAAGTCCTTGTCACCTTATTAATGTGACTTTAATGGTTTTTTCTTTGCTTACAGACATCTTGCAAGGAATAAAATCGTCCTTAGCACAGCTACTTACTATAAAACAAACTATTCAACTTAAACTTTCGATTTTTCAATATATTATATGATCACATTTAAAAAACTAAAGCAGTTGGCTGTTTCGTTAGCCTTCGAAACTTTAAGTTAATCTTAAGTCGCCTTATTTCGAGACTTTGGCTCAACTTAGGTATACCTAAAGCACCTTCAATACAAAGCTCTAAAAAGCGATATAGAATTGATTATTAAGGAGGTTTCATCACAAATTTTAACATTTTTCCAGAACAGTAAGTCTGATTTGGTAAAATAAAAAAAATCAAAAAATTTGCAGCTGAAATACCTCCAAGTTACATCTGCACTGTTTTTTAATTAGCTGAATAGTTTCGGAAATATTGTGAAAGTTCTTCTGAAAAAAACATTTTTTTATGCAAAATTTAAAATTTTTATTATTTCATAATTCATAAAAATTCAAAAACGTCAAAATAGCTCTTTTTTGATAAAAAGTTATAAACACACATATGTGACAAAGAAAATAAGCCATATTTCATTAAAATCCATTGGCATGTTTTGCCTTAATTCACATTTAATGATGTTATCTCATTTTGATAAAAAACTTCTAAATAAATACACAAGGGAAAATTCGAGATCTAAATGTATCCAAAAAATCAGCGGAGCTTCTAGCATCAAGACTTAAAGAAAAACGTTGTTATCAGCCTGGCGTATCAGTTAAAACTGTATATGTTAAACACCAGTGGTCAGTGTGTGTTGATTTGAAAATGGTTAACTTTTTATTGGGTCAGTAAGGTAGCTACACTAAATATCCATGTTGTCTTTGTTTATTTCTTATCTACGACTGTCCCGTGCGAAAAATAAGCACTATACTATGAAAGTTTGGCTATCCAGAACAAATATGACTGTAGGCATAAATAAAATCGTTCATGATCCATTAGTATGTCGAAAAAAATAATTTTGCCACCACTTCATATAAAACTTGAACTAAAAAAACAGTATTTAAAAGCTTTGCATAAGATTGGCGAGTGCTACAAATATATTTGCCAAGCATTTCCTTTGAAAATCCCGGGAAAATTAAAAGCTGGCATCTTTGATGGGCCACAAATCCGAACTCTTATAAACAACAATGATTTCACAAAGCACATTACTAAGGTCGCATCAGAAGCAAGGATAAGTTTTTATCAGTAGTTGAAAACTTTTTGGGGAATTATAAAGCTGCAGAGTATTCTGAAATAGTTTCTAAAATGTTTCTAAATTTGTGGATTTATATTTAAATGAATTTAAAATTAATAAGCGCAACCAAAATACCAAAGAAAACGATGGATTTTAATGAAATATGGCTTATTTTCTTCGTAACATATGTGCGTTTATAAGTAAATATCAAAAAAAGTGTTATTTTGACGTTTTTGATTTTTTATGAATTATGAAATAACAAAAAAATTTGAAATTTTGCATAAAAATATGTTTTTTTTTTCAGAAGAACTTTTTGAGTATTTCTGAAACTATTTAGCTAATCAAAAAACATTGTAGATGTAACTTGGAGGCAATTTTGCTGCGGATGTTTGGATTTCTTATTTTACCAAATCAGATTAATTGTTCTGGAGTTATGCTAAAATCTGTGATGAAACCTCCTTAACTTTTAAAATAGCGGTTTATCGCGAGAACCAGAGTCAATTCAAACAATGTGAATTATAGGATTAAAACTTCATTATCTCATGTATCTTAATTGGCTCCGAAAACTTATGCCGCAGTAAAAAATTCCTTTTTTGTTCCCCTGTGTAATATTTGTATTAATCTATTAGTGCTTATAGCAAAAAGTAAATATTTTTTATGTTGCTTACTTTGTTAAAATAATTTTCTTGTCATATATGCACTTAATTTCACTACTTAAATGATTTATTTAAATTTTGCAGTTGCAGTGCTTGCTATAAAAAATTGCCTATTTTAATTGAATGATTAATGTTTTCATTGAATATTATCAAATGCATATTGCTTAAATTTATTTGAAACAACTTCGAATTCCCAAACAGTATCAATGCAACAAGCAAGCCTTTATGGTTAACATTACATGCTCACATACCAATATATCTCAAGAACTAGCATGATTTCGAAAAAGTGGGCGTAGGTATATTGCGACCATAGTAAACATATAAACTAAACTACCAATTTTTAGTTTTATATAATCAAAACCGCCTTATGTAGAGAAGTTCCATTGACTTGTGGGTGGTAGAATGGGAGTGGCAAAATTTATAAACAAATTTTTGGTACAGTTTTTGATAGTAATCATCTAAACAAGATTTTAGTTTTTTACGAAAAAAACCGTCTGATATATGGCATTTTTTTATGGTTTGTGGGCGATAGCGTAAATTTTGGTTGTATGGGAGGTACCACGCTCCCTTATCCTATCGACACCAAACTTCACAGGAGCACTACTAAGATATTTTATAAATTTATACTGAAAATTTCATAAAGATCGGTGAAGTGGTTTTTGAGTCTATACGTGATATACATACATACATACATCCACTTTTATATATATGTAGACATTTTACTGGATTAATCTATTTGAAAATTTTTTTAAATGGAATAAAATAATGAATAAAAGTAATTACTTTTAACGAGATTCAATAATTTACGAGAGAAAAAGTGTGTAAAATTTGTATAAAAGGAACCTATTCGTTTCAAGAAATAAGGAACCGATGAAGGTTACATTTTATTTTTTGTTAAAAATTAACAGACAACAGAATTGAACGTAAAATTTTAACTTGTGAAGTTTTTCTGTCGTATAATTTTGTTCATCTAAAAAATCAATTGAATTTATTGATTTTATATTCTTACCACAATGTCACTTTTTTGTTCGTTTTAAAATAAGTAAAATTCCCCGAAGAAGCTGAAAAATAACCAGCGAAATGTCGGAGGAGAAAATTTAAGATATTTTTTATTTGCATAAAAAACAAAGACTATAAAGCCTGAGCCCTATTGCTGATATTTATTTAAAAAGTTGGTCAACTACACTTATTAAAAAAAACAAGTTTAACTCAAGTTTTAAAAATAGCACAACGAAAAATTGATTGTCTTCTGACAATTTTAAAAACATTTTAAAAATAATTATAAATAAAAGGAAGTATTTCATTAAATATGCAACAAACAACTTTATTGTGTGATTGCTAAATTACTTCAAATTAAGTTTTGAGGCTGACGATCCACATGTTTTTAAGCCTTTTAAGGTAAAGAATTTCGAATTCACAGCATGCATAGCGTTTCTGCTGCTGTGGTGATAATAAATGAATTATTAGAAGATGAAGTGCATTTTTAAAGCTATCTCTTCCTAAACTATATTATATATATATCTTCCTAAATAAATTTTTGTATAAATTTCTGTTGAAAATTTAACCAAATCCTGGGATCCCAAAAAATCACGCGATTTTAAATTTTAAATCCCGGGACTGTCGGGACCGGAAAATTTCTGGAATCCCGAGATTGCATCCCCAGTTTGCAATACATAAACGAAATTTTGAAGTTATTAAATAAGTGTAATTGCAATCTTATGTCGAAATCAATTCACTTCAGAAGCGGAAGATAAGTGAAGAAATCTACCAGCGCCTTACCAAGAAGCTAGCATCAAGACTTGTATTTTGCATTTCAAATTTAATACAGTAACAAATTATTGCCAAATTCTTTGGTAAAAACTCGAGTTATGTATGACAAAAAATAATTTACCAGCTTTAAAACCCATACATTGACTTGGCTACTTTTAAAACTAAACTTTTTGGACTTGCCTATTTTCTAAATTAAGTTATTCATAATTAATTATGTTCTATTTTTTTAAATTTAACATTATTTTAATTTTAATTATAAGCTATTTATATCAAGTAAGTTTTGAAGAAGACAACAACAAAAACAACAGAGTCTATATTAGGTCAATCACACAGAAGACTAGGCAGAACTGTTTCGGAAGCGGCTAAACTTCCATTTTCTACTGTGACCAACCGACAAGGAATTTATTCTAACAAGCGTCAAATGCAGGAGCATAAAAATGCCAATTTCAAAAATCATTTGATATCGTTGCTACAACAAATACAACTTTTGTCTTATTTTTTAGAAAAATATTAAATATTAATTGACATTGAATTAGGCTTTCACACAAATAAGATTTGAGAAAAATTTATTTAAAAATGGTCTAGGTAATTGCTTCAAAAATCAAAATTTGAAGTAATAAATAAATTGATCTTATTTGAAAGTGATGACAATGCATAAAAAATGGGTTGTACTAAGAAAATAAAGAGTTTTTAAGATATCGCCATGGTTTTGATAGCTTAAAAGTTTTTGTTGAGTCTTATTACAATAGTTGTAGGCAACAGGTTAGCTACCATAACTGTAGTAAATTTACACACCCTTATTTTATTCAACCTGTTGTTTGTTAATTGATATATAGTGAAATTGTACAAATAATGTTTAATTTTGATAAAAATATGTAGTCATTTTAGAGCAATAATTTTGAGATTCAACAAAGTTTATTAGTCTTAATACAATAAATGCAGTATTAACAAACTTCTTTTGTTTTTAAGGTAAATACAACATTTATTTTTTTAAACATAATTTAATATATTTTGTAATTTAATAGTTTTGACAGTAATGCAGAGATATATAATATTTTGATTAGTTTTTAATTGTAATTCTCAAATAAATTCGCACTTGAAATGAGTATCCTAAAGAGGTGGGCGAATGAAACCCAAAAATTTTTTGTTTATTTTGCGGTCATTGCTTATTTATTTACGCGTTTTTATTAAGCTGTTAACAACTTAACACTTGATAAACTTTACCGAAAAACGTATTCCTGCAGATAACTTTTAAACAAAGATCCTCACTCGTTGACAAGCGGATTCGAATGAACATGCGTTGAAAATATCTACTTAATTTTAGCAATATAAAATTAATAAAAAAATTACACATTGGTTAGAATTTAAACAAAAAACTACTAGGATATTGACAGTAAATTTGCAGTTATTTCTTAGAGTGTATTGGGTAGATTGCGTGGCCCCTAAGCTTAAGACCCAGTAGTCCAGTTTCAATTCCCAGCTTAGACAGAATGTTTTTAAATTTAATTTATTTTTCTGTTTAACTGCCACCTCTATGCAGATAATGGCATACCTTAGAGAGTTAAAAACTGCCAAGTGAAGCTTCTTGAAAATGAGTGTACAGTGAGTGTCAGCATATTTGATGCAAGCAAAAAATAAAACGTTAAAGTCCAGTAACTTCTTAACCAAAGGAGATATCGAAAAAATATGGCATTTTAAAAAGTGTAATTATTTATTCAAAATTAGTCTTTCACATATTTCACATTTTGTTTTGTTCTTCTTAAAAAATATAAAAACCGAAAACACAATATTTTCAAATTGAGCAGCTTATTTGATGCACTCAATTTCTAACGGTATCAATACTGTTATGTCTCAAATCAAAACTCAAGTGGGCTTGCTATTTATTTTGCGAGTCTATTCTCCTTATGTGTAAGCAAATTTAGTGTGATCGTGCGTGTTAAAGAGCAAAAACGAAGTAATTTAAATTATGGGCCGACGCACAAATATTGAGCAACGGGAATTAGTCATTCACCACTTTAAGAATTCGAAAAGTCAGCATGTAATATCTGAAATAGTTAATATATCGCCATCTACAGTCCAGCATATCATAGAGAGGTTCCTGAAGGAGAACAGAGTCAAGGACAAGAGCAGAAACGCACCAAATAAGATTTTTACTGCGTTGGACGAAAGATGGATTATACGAAAAATCAATGAAAACCCTAAATTATCAGCAAAAAAATTGGCTAATGAAGTGCACAATTATCTCGGAAAACCCTTTAGAGTATCAACAATTAGACGTATTTTGCGATCACATGATTTTCATGATCGAGTACCACTTAAAAAGCCATATATAAGTATAAAAAATAAAATCGCATGTTTAACCTTCGCTAAAAACCATATTTTCAAGGACTGTGAATTTTGTAACACAGTTATTTTTTTCCTATGAATCTAAAGTCAATATATTTGGCTCGGATGGAAGGTCACTTGTGTGGCAAAAGCCAAATAAGCAGCTTGAGTTGAAAAACTTGCGAGCGACTGTGAAACACGGTGGAGGCAGTGTCATGGTTTGGGCTTGCATGGCAGCTTCGGGCGTTGGTAATATAGTTTTTTATAGTGGGGAAATATGAATAAAACCATGTACCTTAATATCTTAAGAGAGAACTTGATTCTTGAACTTGAGTTCTCAAAAACTGGGTCTGCGCCGGAACTTTCGGTTCTACCAGGATAACGACCCCAAACATAAGTCTGGAGTGGTGCAGACCTGGCTAATATCGAATTGCCCTCATCTTATGGAACACCCCAAAAACACCACATTTCGAACAAGGAAAGCTTTAAAAGAGCATTGTTAGAGGAATGGAATAAAATTAATCCAATAACAACACAAAAACTGGTATATTCGATGAAAATTGCCTAAAAGCTGTTATATCTAATAAAGGTTATCATACTATATACTAAAAGTTTATAAAAATCAAATATTATGTTAGCTTGTAAGGTAATATTGTGCTGTATCAAATAAGATGCTCAATTTGAAAATATTGTTTTTTCGATTTTTTATATTTTTTAAGAAGAACAAACAAAAATGTGAAATATATTGAAGACTAATTTTGAATAAATAATTACACTTTTTAAAATGCCATATTTTTTCGATATCTCCTTTGGTTAAGAAGTTACTGGGCCCTAACGTTTATTTTTTACTTGTATCAAATAAGATGACACTCACTGTATAAAGGGTTTCTCAAAAAAAATTCCTAACTTCAAATTTGAATAAAACACACAGTTTACACATAAAAAATGGTTCTGATTGTTTTATTTGGAAGATAATTTTATGCCATTTACGATTTGAACAAAATATTGGCTACCACGGCTTTGTTTGCACAAGGCCATCCGCTCACGCCAATATGGCCTGACGAATATTGGCTTTCAATGCCTCAAGAGTTGTAGGATGGTTGCTATTAAACTTCGACTTATGCAACTCTAAAGGAAATAATCTAAAGGCGTTAGATCGCACGATCTAGGCGGCCAAGCGATGGGCCCATTTCTCGAAATTAAACACGCGCCGAACTTATCGCGCAACAAAGCCAAGTTAAGTCGATGTCCATGTTGAAAATAAAGGTCGTCCGCATCAATATCATCAAATTCCGGGGAAAAAATGGTCAGCATCGTGTTATAGCGCTCGCTATTAATGGTAACGGAATCTCCTGACTCATTTCGAAAGAAACAAGGTCCGATGATTCCACCGTACCATAATCCACACCAAACGGTTAATTTTTGGGATGCAATGGTGATTCATAAACCACTTGTGGATTTGATTCAGAAGATGATTTTTTGCATGAAGCGCTCTTTCTGTAGCGACAGGAGAACTCGAATTATTATTATAGACAATTTAATAAAAAATATTAAAATAAAAAAATTAGACAATTTCCAAGCGTTGGACCGAAGTTAAATGTGTCATGATGAAATGGCAAACCAAACTGAACACATTTGCTTAAAAACGTCAAAAATCCGTATTCGAATATGGCCGCCACGTGCTGTCAAAGCGACCCTGAGTATATAAAAAAAAAATAAATACAAAAAACTACTCACCCTTAGCGCACGCAACTCGACTCATATTCTCTTCTACGAAGCTAGAATGCGGCGGCTCAAATAAATATGAATATCCTTAGTAATGAATCGGATCGGGAAAGATCGGGTTTTTTAGGTTCATAAATACTTATGGTTGTTGTCGTCTTGCTGATACTTATCAAAGAGAGTATATATCAAGAGGGACAGAAACTCAAAGTTCGCTCTTGAATACTATTTCAAAACTACAAAAATTGGGTTCTGCCGGCACGCTGCTAATGTTGTTCTGCCAACGTTCTTGTTGACTGTTTCGGGCAGAGGTATTTTTAAAATTATGTGTGCACAAGCGAGCTGGGAATATGTTTGTTCTTCCAGCAATGGTTTCGCCTTTTTCCTCCCATTACCATTGTGATCATTTGGTATTTTTTAAGGTTTGGAAATATAAGAGATATGCAGCAGGAGCTTTTGTTTACATTTTTTTTATAGATTTTAATAGGAAGATTTGTGTGCACAAGCAAGCTGGGAACATTTTTGTTCTTTTTAGAATGCTTTGGCCCTATTCTTCCTATTAGAATTTGGGTTGTTTTGCATATTTTATTGACATTAGGAATTTGCAGATATTCTAATATTCTGCATACGCCCAAAAATTGTCTGCTTTGTTATACATATTTTTTAAAAGAAAGGTCTGTGTGCCCAAACGAGCGGCAACATTTTTGTTCTTATTTTGCTTTTTCTAGCAAGGAAGTTTTTCATGCAATTGAAATTATATTATTTGAATATATTTTAATTATATTTTATTACAGAATTTTAGCTTTCTTTATCGATCATTTGGTACATTTGGTTTGCAGGGAACAGCACGACACTCGGGTATGATTTGAGTATCCGAATTCTGTCGGATACTCATTGCAGTTCTCTGATATATATATTTTTTTTTGTATATTCACATATATTACACAAAAAATAGCAATTATAGGGTATCCGTAAGATATGGCGAAATTTCTTTCCAATATTTTTTATAGATCTAATCATCGTCTAAGATTTCTACATTATTTTTGTGTATCTCTTATATTTTAGCAGTTTTTTGAGAGTTTTTAAAATTTTTAATCTACACCGTCTTGTTGTATTTCCTCTATTGAATCCTTACATATACTAGCTATAAAAAATTCGATAAACAAAATAAATCTATTGTCAAATTATGACCTTATTTTGCAATCAGAAGTTTTGATTTAACAAACAGATCGGAGATTTTTTATATGTAGATATAATTGTGTATTTATTTTAAAATCTTTTTCATTGCTTTTAAGTTAAAGTATAAAAGAAATTAAGTTAAATCGCGCTGAAACAGATAAGTGTGCAGCTAAGATTCATTAATTACTTTCGAAAACTTTTCTATCGAAAAACTGCCATTTGGTTTTCTGCACAGAAATCATTGAAACGTTATGTTAACAAGCTCAGAAACTCAAAAAACAACCATGCAAGATTGTCTTCTCATACTTAAGTGCGAATGTCTGAGTGCGCCATACTATTTTGTCAAATTAATTCTATTACTTTTGTGGTTTTTCGCTGTGGCCTATTTTGTTTTAACTTTATTGTAATTCCGATCACTTCTACGCTGCGCTTCCTTATTAGATTCCGTCTTATGAGCTAAGCAAACAGAAATGAGCCATCTCCACTAGCTTTCAGCCCTCTAAAACAAGGCATTTACTCATTAGCAACACCCTCCAAAGCATGCCATTAAAAGCACCAAATATCAGGGACGTAGCCAGAAATAATCCATAAGGGGTTTTGATGAACATTGTTTTTAATCAAATGGAAAAAAGCTCAGTTTGGACCCCTCTAAAAATTAACCTTGGATTCTTTTTAAACGATTCCCAAAATATTTTCGCTGTTATGATAGCCGCAAAAACTTCCAAAATATTTTTTTTTTTTGTAATTATATTGGCTGGTAGAATAGTTGCAAAAAAATGAAATAAACTGTCACATATTAAAGGCCGGAAAAGGCTTTTTAAATTTGCATCAGAAAACTTTAAAGTTTTGCATGTTAAAGGTAGTGGATTTTTTTAATTTATTTTCACTAAAATTTAAATAACTTCGTTATTTCTAATACTATCCTCACTTTTAAGATATCGTTGGAAGATTTTGGGTGCTTGCCTTAATTTTAAAAACGAATTTCTAAAATTTATAAACATTTAAGCTGAAAGATTAATAATCAAATGAACACCTTCTGAAAACATTTTGTAAGAAATAAAAAAAAATAAAAATGAAGTTATTTGAATTTTGAAAATTTTTGATTCAAAATAAAATGAAAAAAATATCAAAAAGTAAGACTTATTTTTTTTAAAAATTTATACCAACACGTCCTGCTTTGTTACTATGCGATCACTGTGGATGCTCGGATCTCGCCCATTGAATTGTTGAGGTATGTTGTCGTGAGTAACTTCCAAAATTCCTCAAAAATTAAACCAGGTTTAGACTCATATACTTAATTCGAAAGATAATTGCTTAAAACTCTTGTCTTAAAGAGCCACAATGAAAGGGGCAGAAACATTTATTTAATAAAAACTTTTTTGTCCCGAAAATTGCGAAGAGGCTGTGATGTAATGATGCCATAAGCAGAGCTAAAGAAAACACAGAACTTACAATTGCATATTTGAAGTTAGCCAACCAACTCCAGCGACAAAACCATGAATGCTGAAATTTGAATTTTCGAGCTTGAGGGAAAATTAAAATCAGGTTTTGGCTAAAATATACTTTAAAATCTTTCTAGGCTATTCGACGTGGGAAGGGTTTTTCAATATACTTGTTTATGTTATTGTTGTTGACTTCACTGTTATCATCACTACCATCATCTATAACTGCCGATATCAAGGGTAGTGAAAACAATAGTGTTGGTCATTTTTAATGTATCACGTTTTATCCGATAAATCACGGTACATTTGCTTTCACTATTGTTGTTTGTACGAATCAACTCATTACAAGGACTTACACATAAACGCAACTTCAGTATATGATTTGTTAAGTTTTTTTAAAACATATTAAAGTGATTCAATGAAATAAATATTTAAATTCATTAATTTTCATTAAATTTTACCTCTGGTGTGGTTTGAACCCTAAAAGCCACCCCCTTGGGTACGGCCCTGCCACATATACACAGACATACCCGATCACATACACACATTCTTATTCAAACCACCCACTCACCGCTAATGTAAGCTTCTAATGAGACGCTCCTTTTGTCATTAGACTTTTATTTATTTAGTGCAGGGTAACCCTTAAATTGGTTAGCTTCTTACGAATATTGAACACTTTTACTTTTACCGTTCCCAATACGCAATTAAATTGAAATTTCCTTATTAGGATTTTTCATATGTATGTGGTTTAGTGTTTTTATGTTTGAGTTATAATATGTCTATGGCCAGAACTGAGTACTTTTGGCTAAGTTTATTTATCCCTAATTAGCTATTTGACGTTACTATTTATTAATATTAATAATTAAACATGATCCAATGAATGTGGAGTCAGTCAGAATAAAAAATTTCAATTATTTTTTTTCATCTTTGATTATGAATAAAAAAAAAACAATTATTTTGTGTTCATTCACAGTAAAAAATCTGAGGGCAAATTTTATCATTTTTGTAACATTTGTGTGGTATAAACTTTTTTATTCTAAATAATTTATAAATTTTATACCACTCAATATTATAGAAATAATTGAACAAATATAATTTAAAAATTTTATATAGATATCATGTGTAAATTTATTAGTGAATATATTCACCACACTATTTACGCAAATAATGAACCCATTAGTAGGTGCTGTAGAATTTTTAATAATATTAGCGAGCACTATTCACCATCCATACCAAAATCCACATTTTAGCGAACCCTCTCAAAGTCTCTCTTTGACTCGGAATAATTTGTCCTTTTCAAGCACTGCTCCCTACAGAGTTATGCTTCTTGGTCTAGTCCCCTTCCGTCATCCCCTAAAAGTAGTACTTAAGATATATAAGCGTAGTTTAAGTATTCTTTTGAAATTAATTTAAATAATATATAAGTAAAAAAAAAAAAAAAAAGTAAAAAATGTAAATAGAATTAGTAAATTGCCTTGCTTGGTGAAATAAATAAATAAATAAATCAAAATATATTCTGGTTCGAAAGTAAAAAATTCACCGAAATCGGGAAATTTAAAAGTTTTACTGTTGTCTGACGAGAAAAATGGTCTGGAAAAATTTATAAGATTTGATGGTATAACTATTAAAACATTTTTGGTTTGGATTTATATGTATAGGCACCATATAGTATAAAATTTATGATCATATTTTTTACTGTGTTGATTTATTATTATGTTAACAGCTGTATTCAGTGTGTCATCTTATGTCAGAGTTTTGTATACTACAGTACTAAATACAACCCCTCTTTTTTGACACCCTCACTCTGGCTTTTCACAAATTTATTTACAACACACACCGAAGATGATGTGAGCGATAAAAATGTCTGACCTAGATCTAAGTTTCAATCGACCAGAAATAAAGAACACAATGCTACCTAAAATGAGGTCATTTCATTATGACAAACAAATATTAGTATCGTTAGAGAAATAAAAGTAATGTTCAAATCAAATGAAAACATAATTAGCCCAACTAAAAGCCAAACTGTGAACCATTAATATGAAGAACGAACAACTCAGGGAGTTGATTTAAATTATACCCATTACCAAATGACTACCAATTAAAAGCCATCAAATTTATTGTTGCTACACTAGAATGAATTCTGACATTTCTGACGCTTAACAATATTTAATGAAATAGAATAAAATTGCTTACATAATCGGCTTTCAATAATGGCTGGTAATTAATACAATAATTAAATTAAATAAAAAAATAAATTATATTATTGCATTATACCAGAATATGTATAATAAAAAAGCAAAAAACATAAATATATTTTAAATAAAACACTTAAATAATGCGAACAATTAAAAATGACAATGATAATGATGATGAATGTAGCATTAATTAGTGATAATGATTAATTTAATTGTTGCATCGCAATTGAAGCGCTTTTAATTAAATAAGCTTGAAATTTTGTGCATTTTGGTATAATTAAATTTTTACTATTAACAATATGTTTTTTTTAATTATAATAAATCATATTTTTATACAAAAGCCAGCATGAATTTCCATAAATTTTATTTTTCCATTTATATTTTTGGGATATTTTTGAATTTTTGAATTTTTTAAGATTTTGTTGTTAAATTAAAAATAACTTAATTAAAAAATAAACAAAAGAAAATAAGAAAATCTGTGCTACAGTCGATCGAAATGGTCGGTAAACAAAAAAATGATTTTATATATCGCGGTCATTGAATTCACGGCGTTTACTTTGAAGCTTGCAATCTGTTTGAAATGAATGACAACAGTTGAAGCAAACATTTTTAGGCTAACATAGTTAAGCAGCTTAAATAACAGTGCTGCCAATATTGCTTAAGCAAAAATTGTTTAAACATAGCCGACAGTTTTCATCAAAGTTGATAGTTTCCATTTGCGACTAGTTCTGTTTGTAGCTTTTGGCTGCCAAGTGACCTTAAAACAAATTAAAACTAAGCCCAGAGTGAATGTTTTACATTTACATAGTTTTCTTGAATCTTTGTGTGTTTTATATATTTTTATATCGTATTTTTTATCGATGTTCTTAAATAAAACCTATTTTTAATTAGCCTCTTTTGAAATAATTTAATAATTATCTAATGAGAAGTAAGTGTTAACAAATTTTTAACTTAAATTTAATTTTATAAAAATATGAAATTCATAAACAATTTTTTATTGTTAATATTTGGATGAAATAAATGCAAAGTAATATAATCTCGTAATCAGGTGAAATTAAAACATATGAAATTCATAAACAAATTTTTCTTGATAATTAATACATGCAAAGTAATATAATCTCGAAATCAGGTGGCAGAAAAGTGAATTCATGATCGGTCTCATGCTTTTTAGACTTTCATCGACTTGTGCTATGATTAAGATCCTAAATTTGTTTGTCACAAATATTAAACTGTACAACTCCATTTAGTATTAAACAAGTTTTTATAGCCTTTAAGCTTATTTGTTTGAAGAAAATATATAACTTATACAAAAAGTGGACTGGAGATCTCGGAATTTAATGACTGATTTAAGGCATTTGGATATTTTTTTCAAAAAAATACTTAATTTTTTAATGTGAATTTTTTAAAAAATACAATATATAACTTTTGTAACACGTTGAATGCCATGCCATATCTAACCTGGTCTCATAATGCGAAGGGGCTTTCAGGCCGCGTGTTGCCACCTGGTCTCGCGAGATGTGACGCGTTGTGGCCACTATATAAGAAAAAAATGGAGTCCAACCAGCCACCAAATTTTTTTTACATCCTACAATCGAATATCGTAAAAAATCCAAAATATTCGATTTGATATTGATATACTTGTACATGCAAATAATCGATAAATACCGGTTTTTTTGCTAGGCTAAATAATTTTTTAATAAGCCGTATGGTGCCACATTTGCCTCATACCTAAATTTGTCTGATCAAAGTTCCTTAGTGATTAAAACTTGCGAATGGATGAACAAATTTTTGTGGGCATTGGAAAATGGGGCTCATACAACCCTAATTTGCGATAACGAATAGACTCCAAAGCTATTCGTCGTATAGGTCACAAAACCTCGGAATTCAGTATTCGACCTCAATTTACACATGCAGTTTCGCTGATAACATTTTATAGTCGGTTGATTAGGGGGTGTGGCAGCAACGCGCCGGGTTTAAGCTAGTTATACTTACAAAATTCACAAAAAAGTTTCTTTTCTACCTACACTAAGTCATTGGTGCCTTTAAAAACATTTAATTATTTGAATTATACTCCATTGACATTTGTAAATAAAATTAAAGATCATGAGGTCTTTTTTGACTTTAAATTTACTTTCATATCCCATCTTAACTACATTATTCCGAAAGCATATTCACTACTTGCGTTATTTCGACGCAATGGTTCAAATATTGAAGACTCCCTTACTTTGAAGTGCCTTCATACTTCTATCGTTCGGTCGAAGCTAGAATATGCTTCTTTTATCTGGAATCATTTTTATGCATCTCACACATTACGCCTCGAACGAGTAAAATGATCGTAGAGTCAATAACTCTCGCGTTATATTCCGTCATATAATGATAGTTGCAACCATTTAAAATTAAAAACTCTCCAGAACAGAAGAAAAATGTTAGTTCTTTTGTTTATATTTGATATCTTTGTGGGTACGGTTGATTGAACATTACAACACTTGTGAGATGTGTTTTATTTAGGAACATGCAGAACCAACTATGCAGTAAACTCACATATGCTTAGAGCTATGCTTGCATTCAAAATTGTATGCTATGTATACTGTAATATAGATTTTGCGAATTCGGAAGAATCACTAAAGCATTATGTTAATAATTGTTACTAAAATTTATTTTGTTTTTTAAATGCCTTGAAGTTTAATTTTAATTTAAAAGTTTTTTTTAATTAGTTTTTATGATCTATTGAATAATTACATGAATTAAGATTGTGAGCTTTAGATCAAGTAAGTTTTCAAGAAGGCAACAACAACAACAACAACTCTGTATAGAGTCAATCACTTAGCTGACTAGACAGTCTGTTTCGGAAATCGCTACATATTCCTCTTCAGTAGTCTTTGAGTGATTAAGCTGTGATCAACTCACTGTTGCCTTCTTGAAAACTTACTTGATCTAAAGCTCACAATCTTAATTCATGTAATTCTTCAATAGATCATAAAAACTAATTAACTTAACTATGGCAGAGCACGGCCAAATAAGTTTAGTTAATGTCAAATTAATTCAATAATCTAATAATTGATCGATTTTTCGGTCAAAGTCATGTGTAATTGAACATTTGGTTGTGAAAATAGCCACCTTTCAGTTAGAACACTAGCTTCTGGCAAAGCAAAAACTCGTTTCATTTCTATGGTGCATTTTGACAAACAATCGAACAGAACAGATGGCAACCCTTGATAGAGTTGATGGCGGTGATCTATAAATAGCCTACTGCTTTGAAATGTCATATGATTAGCAGCCATACAATTCATAAGAATGAATTCCAGAATCTGCACATTCATATGCTAGTTTAAACAGTGAGTTGATCACAGCTTAATCACTCAAAGACTACTGAAGAGGAATATGTAGCGATTTCCGAAACAGACTGTCTAGTCAGCTAAGTGATTGACTCTATACAGAGTTGTTGTTGTTGTTGTTGCTTTCTTGAAAACTTACTTGATCTAAAGCTCACAATTTTTTTTTTAGTTTTCTATATAAATAAAAAATATATTATTTCTTTATGGTCTGTAAGAAGTCTGTTCATTGACTTAAATCAATAAAAAAATTCCAAGTTTCGTTAAAATTTTTCAACTTTTGTCATCATTTTTCAACTTTTGTTGCCATTCATCATGCTTGTCGCAATTTTTTTAATTGAAACTGAAATCAGCTCTCAATGCTCTGACAATTTAAAATAAACATTTTTCTCTTTTATGGATGTTAAAAGAATTTTCAGTACTATTTTATTTTTCAGTCGTGGTAGACCTTTTGGTGGAAATGTCCATACAAAGATTTTTAAACTTTTTGGATGAAAATTTCTTTTAAACATTTAAGGAAGATTAATTTTTAAGTTGAATATTTAGACTTAAAGTAGAAAAATGGGAAAACTATGAAATTTTTCAACAATAAAAGTTAATAATTTTAGATTTATAATTAAATAGTTATATTCCATGATTTTACAAAGTTATAATTTAGAGCTTTAGGGAAAGTAATGTGATAACAGCAACAACTTTGTATAAAGTCAATCATACAGCAGACGAGACGGCCTGTTTCGAAAATAGCAACATTTCTTCTTCCAATAAATGGTTTAATGTACTATATGATTGATTCAAAAGATGTTTGAGTAAAGTCATCTGAATGATATGACGCTGAAAAACAAGTGGATCTTATTTTTGGTCAAGCCTTTAACTTTATTTGCGTTGTGTATGTACCAAAGTGGCTCCTCCTTCTTTTCACGATCCCTCTATTGGTTAATCGCTTGTTTTGCTGGTACCAGCTGGCGTGACAACGTTTACTTAAGCTTTTCTTTAAACAAAGATTGTATTAATTATGTGTGTGTCTATGCACACATGTTAATCAATTTAACTTATATTTGGTTAGGCTCTTTCAGAAATTTTTTAGATTTATAATTAAATTGTGACCTTTTCATGGTTTTTTTAAGGTTATAATATAGAGAGAAAAATAAGATCCATTTCCACAAAAGCAACTTTTAGTCATTTTTATTAATAAAAATTCAATGCGCTGACTTAACGGTACAGTTGAAACTTAAATTTTTGTGAAGAGCTTTTATTAAACTTTGTAACAAAAAAACTGCTAAGAGAGGTTTTAGGCAAACAATTCATTGAAAATTTTATTCTTCTTTTAAATTGATTCTTGCTGTACAAGAATATGTATAAAAACTTTTTAAGAATATGTAAAAAAATTTTCAAATAAATTCCACTTACAACACAGATCCTACACCGCTTCAAGCCCGATGCGCCAGAGTAACTTTAAACGCGTTTTTCTTAAAACATAATTTGGAGAAAACACGTTTTTCTCAAAACAGAGTGGTCCACGCTTCACCAAATAAACTAGTCGACCGATTTTGATAATTTGCTTTTAAATTGAACTTTTTTCTAAATGGCCTTGATATTTATTATGTTGATTTTATATGATTTAAATACAAATTCTAAATGTTTGATAGTGTAAATCATACTTAATATTAAATACGATTTCTAGTTGTTTGATAGTTTAAAATCGTTTAGTGAGCTTTTGGTCAAGGTTAGAACAATTAATTGTTCTAACGAATCTTTCCAAAGAAACAACAACAACAATAATGCTTTTAATATGAAAAGGAAAACAACACTAGCTGATTTTATTGCAATTTCGGCCTTGCTAAAGGCTTCATCAGAAATATTTAATACAATAAACGATTTTCTATATAATAAACTTATTTAAAAACATTTTCTAAAATTTGCGTTTTTTTCAATGGCTTTTTCCTAAAACGTCCCTTGAGTAAAAATATTTATAAACAGCGGACATAATTGCACCGAAACTAAACATATAGATTTTCAAGTTTCTTTCTCATTTTGTCTAATTCTTAGGTAACGCACTATATTTTATGAAAAAGTCATTGTACTAAATTATTTATACAGTTTTCTGAAAGTTAAGTCTAAAAGGTTCTGAGACACAATTGTAGAAGCATTAATTTAAAGAAAAAAATTTTAGTTTAACCTGTTATATGTTTTTACGCTGTCATACAACCAATTTGTATTACCTGTTTGATTTTTTTTTTTTTGTTTTTTCTTCATCAACTAACCGATGCAAGATTCATTACACTGTTTTAAAAATACTTTCAACTTTTTGTCAGTTATTTTTATCAAAATTGTATGTTTTTAGTTAAATTTTATGGTTCAATAGAGGTAAATTTTTGATGACATTTTTAAATATACATATGTAGTAAAATCAATTATTAAAGTGTTAAAATAAACATAAGCAAAGATAGCAATAAGATAAGTGTATTAATGTTAACAATTATTCGGTTCAATTTTTAAATAAAGACTTATAAGCAAAACACAATTGTATGATACACGATTTTTTTTTCTTTTCTTTCTGGATAAGATAATAAAAAAACCGCAAAAAATATGCTATCGCTCAATTGATTATACTCTTGAGTCTATATTAAAACATATTTAAAAAATGCTTTATTCAGTTTTTGCATTTTGGCTTGCTGCTGTTATTTTCCTTAGCTTTTTTTTAGTGCAGCTGCCTTGTGTGCTATTTTCAGACTTTTTTTTATCATAAATAATCCTTCGAATTTCAATAAATTATCCAAAAAATGTTCAGCCAATGTTCAGCGCATACACAAACACACTGCAACGACAATCGTTATCGATAAATTTATAGCAACATTCACACATCTATACACCGAAATCTTTTTGTATTTATAAAGGTTTATATGTAAAGCATTCTAAGGCAGTTAAAAAGGGCATTCTTTAGTTTTAGCGAGGGTAACTGTGAAATATATGATTTATTATCCATAACTGTGTGGCTGGCTTTTCTTTATTTCTTTTTTTTTTCTTCGTCGAGCATTAGCACAGTCAAACAGAGGTAGAGTGTGAAAAAAACGAAATAGACAATTTTTACTGCGCCAAAAAGTATGCTTTGAGAAAAAAATACACTAAAAACTGCTGAAAACCTCTTAAGATAACCTCTTAAAAGTAGTTAGCAATACCACAAAAAAAATTCTTCTACATCATGCACTAACACATTCGCCTCATTTTCACTCGAAAACACTGCAAACTCGTATTCAATAATTTACACTTAAGTAATCGATTTTTTCGTCATAACTTTTTTGTTACCCATTTTTTGCGTGGCCCATTTCACGTGTGAGTTTGTGTGTATGTTTTTTTTCCATAACATGCCCTCGACTAAAGTCACTGCAGTATTTTGTGGTAACAAGAACAAAAGTGGATAAATTTTTCTTTTCTGAAGAATCTATGGGTATTTTTTTTTTTTGTATATTTTTTTGTTTTGTTTTTTTTTTAGTTCGTGTTGAGTTGGGTGTAATTTTGGCACATGATTTTTACAAAGTTTGCAGTTTTCTGCACTACGAACGCGCATGATTTGGGTGCGAAATCAGTTTTTTGTGATTTACGAGCCTGAAAATTTGCTTGAAAAATATTGGACATTTGCATATGTTAATAATCGATGAGCTCAGCAGTTTTGGGCTTTTTGGCTTTGTTTGTGACGGTGCCATGATGCATTGGTAGGGTCGCTGGTCGCTATAATATAAGTATGTGTATGGTTTGTGCAGCAGATTGCACTTTATTCGGAACACAAACCATTAGCTTTAAGGCACAAGACCAGGGTTAACATCGCAATTTTTTGTTCTTTTCTTTTTGAATTTTTTCACGATATATCTAAAAACCAATATCTTTAAATGTTTTGATTTTATACATTAACCAACTAGTGTAAAAATGTTGCGTAAAAAATAGAATCGGGGGAGATATGACTATTGTTAACCATAGGAAGTGATTTTTATTGTTTAATAAAACATTAGCTGAACTCAGTAAAATTTCAACAACTTCGCATTCATCATATAATACTGCAAATTCTGCTTTTAATTAAAGTGGATCCACCAAATAATTTTTTATAACAAATTTTTTTTCTTTTGTAGAATTTGATTTAAATTCTAGAATTTGATTATGGGTCCGGTTTGAGTTTTCGAAGACAGAGATGGATTAAAAGTTCATACAAAAGAGTAATTTTTTCCAAACTATTTCTAAAATTCTCTTGCATCAGTGAGCCTATCTTATTCAATACAAGATTAAATTCTCTTCTTTAAAAACACTTCAGTTGTAAGATTCACAATAGATAAATAGAACATACTCAGAGAAGTTATATAATTAAAAGTAGTATTAGTATAGTAATATGTAAAAGAGAGTCGTAATATAAAAAAAGTAGTAGTGTGGGTATGATTTAAGGCTAACAATACCTGAAATTTTTCTTGAAAATCGAAATTTTGCAACTCTGATAAATTACTTCAGAGACATCTTGAGAATATATTGTTGAAATTTTGGAGTGATTTTCGAAGCTGTTTGAAAGTTGAAAGCTTTAAAAGTTTAAAAGTTTTATTTTTAAAACCAAAATTTTTAACATGTTTTTATCAAAACTGCATTTTTATAAATTGCGTACATCATAACAACAAACAAATTTCAACCAATTCATTCGATTATTTGCACAAATATACTATACAATATTTGCGAAAATATGCCAAAGCGTGATGTCAAATTAAAAAAAAAAAAACAATCGAAAATCAGGCTCGGGCATATTCAAGATAATGTAGCTAACCATCTTTATCCCCTTTTTAACCCGTTAATTTCACAATTGTGTTTGTGGTATGAAAATGTTTTTAAGCAAAATAAACATTTTTTTTTTAAATCTACTGGTCGTAAAGTGGATGAGGTTATTTAAAACTATTTTCATACTTTTCCAAAGGATTGATAGAAATTCTTTTTAGGTCACTATTAAAATTTTTGTCTCGAATTCAATTGTGTTTTTATTTTACATATATTGTAATTTGAGTGAAGTTTTGTAGATTGTAAGAATATTTTTAAAAAAAGTGTATTTAAATAAATGACTGACTGCATTGGGCAAATAGCGTATTCTGTGACATTTGTCTCTTTACCATTTTTACGTTCAAGCAGACACAATTCCGGTCTCTTATTTGAACTTAATTTTTTATTGGATGCATGAAAAATATTTCGACCAAAACTATGTTTATTAAGAAATAAGAAAGAGATTCGCTTGGAAACCTCCTGGAAAATTGTAAATATTTCTTTATTATATTTTTCAAGATGTTAAAGTTTAAAGATCCATTGTTCACTTTCAGGGAAAATATTTTTGAAATAGCTTGAATAGTAGATAGAATATACATATTAAGGACTCTTTGAGCGAAAACACGCAAAATATAAGTATTTTGAAATATTTATTGTAGTGATTTTTCAATCAGTTTTTAGAGTGTAGAGGATTCTAGTAAGGGCTTTTCAGGAAACCTTTAAGAAGGCATTCCATGGAATGGGTTGGTTTTTGTGGTTAGGTGGGGGCTTAAGAAAATATTCCTTTTCCCGATTTTTTTCGCGATTTTTTATTGGAATGTGAATGAGAAGTGTTTTGATCCCACGTAATCCCACGTTAAAATCCGTTTTTCCATTTCCATGTTGGAAGTAAGAAGTGGTTGAGTTTTGTTTGGGGCTTAAAAAATCCCCAAAAAATATCTAAAACATATATTTAATATTACACATTATTTTTTTTTACTTTAATTGAATTTAAATGCTATTTGAATATCTTCTATTCAATGATAATGCTTCTTGTAAGAACTTCTTTATAAGGCCAAGAAGAAGCACAGTAGAAGTATCCAAAATATCTTCTAGATGCAGTGTCTCTTAGAACGCATGTCACATTTGTATCAAAAATTTAAAAAAGTAGTTGGATAAACCTCAAACTTTATTTTGCTGTCACAATTTTTTTTTAGTTATAAGCTTTATATTGTTTTTAATATGTTGTAAAACTTTTTTTTTTGATCTCGAACTAAATTTTTATTATTTTTTGATTTTTTTAAACGATTTCTCAATACCATTTATTAAAATATGTGATCCACAAATATGCGTATAATATGGTTAATATATTTAAAAATTAATTGTTTTTTGGACTTTTTTTCTTACCATACGTGTTTTAAATATGTGTTTGTTTTTGTTTTAATGAATTTTTTTTTTTAATCATTGAATGTGCGTTTTTTTATAAACGATTTTACGTTTGTCGCCGTTTTAAAAGTTTTCGTCTCTGCCATTTTTTATATCTGTTCTAACTTTACTCTATTTAAGATATTTACTATCACAAAAAGTTAACAACGACAAAATATATGACTTTTACATAGTTGTTGTGTTTTTATTTACTCGTACAGTTAAATTTTACTATAAATATTTTTGTAAAAAATATTCTACCCTCTAGCACCCTTTTTTATATGCCTTTTTGACCCTTTTCAAAAAAAAAGGTTAGAAAAAGTTAGAATATTTTCAGGAAAATAACACTATAAAGGTCTCTGCCCATTTGCGGCACGTAACGAAATGACACAAAACTACAAAATATAACTACCATGTGTTCTTATGTATACATGCTCACTAAGCGACGATGAAATGGCAACGACTGTTGACGCCGACGAAAAAGCCAGTGGTGATCGTTTCAAAGAATTCTGACCGGCTTGTCGTTGTCTTTGTTTACAAAAATTTCAATGTATTCAAACAGTTTATTGTGCAAAGTAAAAATTCGACATCGATAGGTCGTTTTTAAAGCATAAAATTAATCTAAGATCTATGATTTTATCAGTTTTCTACATCGTCATCTAATAGCAAAGCTATTTAAGCTAATTGTGTACTAGAGAATTTTGCGCTTATTATTTTGTTTAATTAAAATTTTTGTTGCCGTGTTGTTAAGTGTGCATTGAACATTACGTTGCCTTTTCGAAGCCGATTTACAGTCGTTTCGTTACGTGCCGTAAGTGGGCAGAGGCCTTAAGTCTAAGGCATACTTGTTGTACATGTAGTCATTCATGTACAAAATTGATCACCTTTAGAAATGTTCACTATAAAACATTGTATGCTAGTCGTTAATTAAGTTGATCTACTAGTTTTCTCCGTAAATATACGTTTGAGACTAATCTGGTCAAAGGAAACTTAGTGTGAAATTTTTTAAAAATTATTTTATTTATCTCTGTACGACTACGTTTCCTCTTCCAGAATGCGTTGGTTGAAGTCTTTAATGAGTTTAATTGTTCGGCTGTGTTATATGCAAAATTACATAACTGTTTTCAAATGTTAACGGGACTGGTTACTATAAACTGCGCGAACTTTATAGATATGGTTAAATCCTTAAATTTTTTAGAACTGTTTTTAACGCTGTTTCATGCCCTAATGTTCAGTGAACGTAAAAAAAATAAAAGTTTTCGATTCGGCTTTTATTTCCTCGATTGATTTAAAACAGTGTTCTCAGAAAGCTCTTTAAACTTAAATGAACCTCCAAGAAACCGACTTGACTATTTTCAGACTCAAGTGCTCTTCTAAAACTTTTTAAATGGAACAAATGTCAAAGGTATCATAAAGTTTTGTATTTCTTGATTTTCTTGACGTGTTGCTCAACTCTCTGTGTTCTTAATCTTCTTTGATGAGCTTCATCTTCGATAATTTTTCGTCCCTCTTTGAACATTTTTACAAAAATTAATCATCAAAGCTTGGCTCTGTAACAATATCTATTGCAAAAATTTCACTCCGCAAGTAAAATAAAATGCATTGTCATTGAGCAACTGAAAAATCGCAAAAATCAAACAAATTTCTCTTTATTGCTCACAATTCTCTTTTCTTTTATTGCTCACAAGTGCTAAGGGCCAATTTTTCAGTGCGAGCTTAAGCTCTAGTCAAATTAAACTGAGGTTAACTCACCAAAATGGGACGTTTAAACTCGATTTAACTCGATTTAGCATTCGTTGAAGTTAAATTGACTCAAATGATTATATAATGTATTTCTTTTTTGCCTTAACCCAGCTTAAACGTCCAATTTTGGTGAGTTAGCCTCAGTTTAATTTGACTAGAGTTTAAGCTTGTACCGAAAAATTGGCCCTAAGTGATAAACCACTGAACATAAATGCATGAAATTTGACACAGATGAGACCAGTTCCGTTTACATTTGATCACAGTTGATTACCTTAAATTTTCAGTTTACTCTAAATAAATAAAAGATGCCATGTTGACCACTTTTATTAAGATAGGTAATCTCATATCTTAATTTTAAAAATTATATTGGTAATTAAAAAATGCAATCTACACTGTATGAAGTTGACTGTTGTGTGCTTAAAAGTACAGCTTAGAAATCGGCCCCCGTTCATGCTAAGTTTACTTTTTTTTAAACTTCTAAGTAAATAATTTATTTATTTCTGTAAATTTTATGAACGATTTTTAAAAACTTATTGAAGATTTCGGGCCATACCTTTATAAAATCCTTGAATTTCACTTTGATATAATGCTGCAGCAATTTTTGTATCAGTTACGGCAACATAAGAAAGTTTGGTTCCAGACGCAAGATCTGAAGAATACTTATCATAGGATTTAGTAATATTTTTAATCTAATAAATGCCTGCCCAACGGATTTTTAAAAACTCAGTTACATTTACGCCCTCCACTCCTTAATGTTTTTATTATAATAACAAATTTTAATTTATTTCTTTCTCCCTCCTTTTAGCTGTGAGCTCAATGAAGCCCAACATGGACTCCACCAATTGCATCCTAGTCCAAGATGTCAAGTCACAACCGCACGATCTGCATGGTGGTCTCAATGCCAAATCAAACTCACCCAGTCTCTCCACAGCCTATCCCACAGAGGAATCGATACAGACGAGCACCTCCGATCATAGCACCACTTTTAGCCAAGGTGCCGCCGCCGGTATGGGCGGCCTCAATGTTGGCGGTGTGGCAGGTATACAAAATTCGCTGCTTCCTTCACTGCAGCTGCAGCATCAGCAGCAATTATTGCTGCAGCAACAACAACCCATGCAACATGGCATAAACTCTGCTGCCGCAGCTGGCATTGGTAGTGCCGCATCGCTGGCAGCCCAACAGCACCTTCAGGATCAATCGTATAGTGCCCAGCAACAACATCTCAAGTGGCCGCAGGTTGTTGAGCTGAAGGACTTCAATGAGCTCTATCACGCCAACATACCGCCCTATCAATTTTGGAATCTGGAATTCCGCAATAAGCATCCAGCGTTTATTCGCTTCAATTTTACTCTACCCTGGGGCGCCAACTTTGCCGTTTATAGTCGCCGCAATGTAGCACCCACGGTGACGCAGTACGATTTTGTGGAATTTGTCAAGGGTGGCCGTTTGGATAGTCGTCTGCGGCAGCGACGCAGTACCGAGTGGTTGAGCACGCGGAATGCAACCCTAAAATGGCAAAAACAAAGACCATCTGATGTGAATATGGATACGTTAGTGATGCATAGCTTTGAAAACGATGAAAAGTTCTTGCAAAATGTGGCTTTAAAGCAGCGTGTTCATCGAAAATTCTTTGAGGATGATGATTTGACGCGCGAATCGGAAGACTCACTGGCTGAAAGTGATGGTGACAATGACGACGATGACGATGATGATGATGTCGGTTTTGATGCCGACATTGATGGCTTGGTGAACACAAAAACAACAGCCGTTGGCGACAAATATTCAAAGTCTCGAAAACTTAACTGGTCACATAGACAACAAGTACATCACACACTTAACAAACGCTCTGCTATGGGTGGCAACGATGGCTCCGGCGGCTTACCAGCTTTGGATATGGACACTATGATGGTCAACGTGTCACTGCTGCAGTATCTCGATACCGGCCTTTGGTTTATTTCAGTGTATAATGATGAATTGTTAGCACATTCGGTTACGCTGATTGTGGAAGAGGCCGAAGGCGTGAGCACTACCTGTCCAAACGATTGCTCTGGGCGTGGCAGCTGCTATTTAGGCAAATGCGATTGTATTGATGGCTATCAAGGTGCAGACTGTGCAAAGAGTAAGTTTGGTTTTGTTGACTTTTGATGCTAATTTTTGCCAAGTGAATACATATTTCACAATTGTTTAGAGTATATGCCTTGTTTATAATATGGTTTATTTTTTTCTGAAACTATAATAATTAACTTAGCGAGATATTTTTTTAAAAAACATATCAATTTTCTATCTGATATTGTAATAGCAAATAAAAAAATTTCATTTTAAAAATCTCTTGGTTACAAAACAATTTTTGCTTGACTTTACTATTGAAAGGCTTAAAAGAAGACTTCATTGATGATATTGCAGTATTGTACCATTGAAAAAACTTCTGTATTTCATGATAGTAACACACAATTTGTCATACAATGCATGCATATTAGGGTGGGTCGATTTAAAAATCGCCCATTGCTCAGTGAAAATCGTATTCTAGGGATCAAAATAAGAAACTTTGCCGGAGGAACTTTACCTCTAAAACGAATTCTAATGAATTCCGTAGTGTCAAATTTTGAAAAATCCTACGGAAAAGTTGGGGCATTAGAATTCGTTTTAAAGGTGTAGTTCCTCGGGCAAAGTTTCTTATTTTGATTCCTAGAATACGATTTTCACTGAGCAATGGGCGATTTTTTTGTCTCCCCACAAATCGACCCGGCCTAATGCATATACTTAAAATTGTAGGTAGTTATTTAAGGTAGTTATTTAGTTAAGTTATTTATTATCTTTTTTCAGAAATACAGCTAGTCAATTGAAGAAAGGTACAGAAAAAATTTTTATATCAAAAAGTTATGTGTTTTGTGTACAATATTTCTCAGAATATTAGTACATATTAGATTTTAATTGAAATACAATGGTTTCAGAAGTTAAATTTAATTTGAAAATATAAAAACAGTTTTTTGTTTAGTTAAATATTTACTCAATGCCTTAATAATACGGTGTAACAGTGATGGAAAACTTGTCATATGACATAGTGCACGTTGTAGACCTGGTGATATGACATATGTAAGATAACTGTAAACTTTTTTTTTAGACTGAACCAACGCTCGGTGTATTACTTCTACAAACGTGTAAGCGTGTTGATTCGGAAGATGCGTGATAATTAGAAAGTTGATAGATGGAGTAGTGTCTATTCAGACTATTCCACAACTTTAATGCGCGACCGAAGAACGAATTATCTCGGTAATGAGAGGTTCTGGTGCGCATCAAAGCAATGGTAAAGGAGTGGGCTTGGACAGCTGTCCGAATGAACCCTGGAAACACACGGGCTGGTGGCTTCAGGCCATATATCTTCCTTGAACACTTCCTATGGTAGTACCTATACAGAAGGCTGAGGCAACCAACATTGCATCGATGACCAAGAGAGTTGAGAGAGGATGAAATATTTTCATCCCCTATCAAATATATCACACGATTTTGAAACCGATCCAGAAGCTCCAAAAACATCTTGAAGCCCCTGCCAAAATATGCGAGTTGTAATCAATTTTCGGTCTGATATATGAGGTGTAAATCATGCAAAGATCAGCTGAAGTGAAATATTTTTTGCACCTTGGGCACGTGCCCGCTGGGCATAAAAAACCTGGGAACTTGCCCGCTTCAAAAATATGATCATTCTAACGAAGATCTGATTGGATCGATATGCCTAGAACGTCAAGAGCGGCTGATGCCACAAGATACACATCATTCATAATGAGGGGCGCTAAGGGGCATTCCATACGCTTGTGGGTTAACAGACAGCACTGGGACTTGCTTGCATAGAACTCTACTCTTTTAACAAGTCCCCACTCGGAGATTTTTGTAGATCTACTAGAACGCAGAGTAATTAAACGAAATTTTCAAGTTCAAAGTCGGATTATAATTTTGTTTTTATTTCAGTGATAAAAAAATTAAATGAGTTAGTTAAATACATTAATTGTTTGTCGTTAGAAAGTTATTTGATGGTAGTTTTGTCAGTAACGAGTAGTTTTGCCTCTAGCTTTTACGACAGCTCTCACTCTACTGGGCATACTTTCAATCGAGGCCTTAATTTATAATTTTATTTCCGAAGAATTTCTTCAAACATCAATGATATTTTCTTTCAAAATACTTATGGATGGATTATTTCACTGAATAGCCTAAATCCAGGAAAGTTGGTTTCCATTTTCCTCTATTTTTATGATTCTCATACGAGCATTGCATTTGAGTTGTTTTCTTTGTTTGCATTCCCAATGATGACAATCATTGATCCTTTTTTTTAGATGGTAGAAATTACCAGAAATATAAAGTTTGTCGCTTACTTTATTTGAAGTTATTATAACAATTTCAGACATTTTGTTATTAGCCAGTTTACAATTCGTAGATTTGAAATGTTTTAAAATTTGTGCTAAAACTAACTTCCTGAATAAATTTAAAAGAAATGTTTAAGAAGAAATCTCATGCAGCTTCTAGCTATTTTATGTTTTTCTCAATTCGATTTGGGTTCTCTAAAAAAAATAATTGTCAAAAATTTGTGTTTTGTTTAACACTGGATAACCAATGTTAGTCGTTTCGACTAAGTCTGCGGACAGAGTAAACGCTGAAGCAGTCAGGCAGGCAGGCAGGTTTGCTTACTTGTTCCATTGCGAGAAAACTCGCTTCATACGATTTCATATAAACCTGCTCAAAGTGTGCAGAGTGGAAGCAGTCAGGTCAGATCAGATCAGATCAGGTTGTTGCGAGAAACCAGGCTGGTGCAGGTTTCTCGCAACTGAATTTATTCTTGTTGTGTTGTTTTTTGTAATTTTTCAAGGAAACTGCGTTTTTTTTATTATCTTTAGAATACAAAACCAAATACAACAAAAACATTCAACAACAACAAAGCGTTGAACGAAACAAACATCAACAGCAGCGACCTTGCACATGTTTATGTGAGTGTGAGGGTTGTTTTTGGTGGGTATTGACCAATTTGGTTAACGTCGATCAAGATTGTGTTGTTGTTGTTGATAAGTTGTGCACGCGAAATTGATAGACTGATAAAATGTTCAATTGTTCAACGACAAAAGAAATACATATAAAAAAACAAACAATTTGAACTCGCATTCCTTTTGAAGGGATCTTTGAGCAGAATTAATGTAAGAAAGCAATTACATCATTAAAAATTTGGTTATAAGTAAAACACCGCATTCAAGACAATGCGCTGTATTTGTATTTATTATTTGAACATTTGCATTATTATTATTTAACACATGTTTCGTGTTAACTGAACATAGATAAATCTTTTCATTTTGCTTCCATTATGTTTTGGTTACAAGCACATCAACAGAATTGTTTCTTTTACTCTTGAGTCTTTTTCTGTGTTTGTTTTTTTTTTAAGTAAGCACTCGCAAGTGTGAAGGGCATGGTAGAACTAGTAAAGGTATATGCATTTCAGACTGCTCTCTTTTTCTCATAGCCAGAATTGTCAAACTCAAGCATTTTGCTATTCTTGCCTATTTTCGCTTTCTTATCGCATTCTCATCGTTTTCAGATTTTGTATGAGCTGTCAACTTCGTTTTGACAGTTGCGGCAGTCTCCCTCTCCGAAATGCATATACCTTCTCTAATTCTGCCATGGTGAAGGGTGAAGTTTTTGTCTCCTTCATGCCGCTCTCACAATCAAAACAAAATATGCACAAATTTGAGTAATATGAAATCAATGTAAAATCAAAAACTATGCAATTTATCTGTAAGCCTTTTACGATGCGGTGAAGTTTGTTCACGCCCAGCGTTGTGGGACCAAAGGAATAAATGCTACCACAATCGCATAATTGTGGATAAATTATGGCAAAATATAGCACAAATAATGAAAACACCAAGTAAGTTTGTTGTGTAATGAGTATTATTTTTTCTATTATGATAACATTTAAAAATATAGTCAATTCGGATTTGTGCGACATTTTTTGCTTGTTAACTGTGCTTTTTGCACTTTTTTAAATTTGCTTCAAATGATATACAAAAAAAAAAAATAAAAAAACAAATTTGCATCTGCGTACAAGAACAGAGGAAATTAGCATCATTGAGTACATTTTGTTGGGGTGCTTTTGTTGCGCATGAGCAAGTGTATTGCACAATTTGTAAACTTCGACTGCTTTGTGTTGTTGGCTTTTATTATCTTTTGAAAACAGCACAACAACAAAACTGAACAAACAACAACAAAGTGCTAGACGAAACCACAACAATAACTTCAATATAGAGTTGTGTTGTTGGTATGCAACTATTTTTGCATAAGCGTGGCACAACATATCGCACACCCTCTTCAAAAGAGGCACAACTCAAAATGTTTACATATATACTTTTTCGTGTAAGACTATTCGTAGTGATCATATACATCGGCTATCTTAATTTTATAAACATATTGTTAGTCGTTAATTAAAAAAAAAATAGTCTTGTGTCTTTGTTTTGTATGGAGTCCCTTGAAGGAAAAAAGTGTTTTTGCTCTTCCAGAAAATGTAAATTTTTGGAGTTGATTCTCTTTTAAAGAGAGTGTGCTATTTTTGTATAGAAATTTTTTTTTCATGAACGCCATTAGCGGAGGATGCAAAATAGTAAGCAATAGAAGAAAAAAAATAAATAACAAAGTTTTTCTCGCACTGATCTGATCTGACCTGCTCGCATTCACTCTGCACGGCTATTTTACTGAGCAGGTACCTGCCTGCGCCTGCCTGCCTGCCTGACTGCTTCAGCGTTTACTCTGTCCGCAGACTAACACTGCTCAATTTTTTGCTTACAGACTTTTTTTCTTTCATCTGATCGTGTTCTCTATCCATATTGTAGTAACCACATTAATTGTTAAGCTGCTCTTGTTGCGTTCGGATGTATTTGTCTTTTTAATTGGATGGGGTGAATCTTTTTATAAATGTAGTGTTAGTCGAAGCGGCTAACATCGGCTTTAACGTAACTTTTTATACCCCCACGCGTATTGCGTAAGGGGTATATTAACTTTGTCACTCCGTTCGTAACGCTTATAAGGAGATATTTTTTTGATAAGCATCATCTCCTGAGTCAATTAAGCCGTGTCCGTCTGTCCGTCTATTCATTTGTCTGTCTGTCGACACGATTACAGCCTTAATTTTTAAGCTATCATAATGAAATAAAAGATATATGCTTATATTCAAAAAACAAAGATAAAATTCGGGAATGAGCAAAATCTGATGAACACCACGCCTACCTCCCGTACGAAGTGACTTTATCAAAACGGTATCTCTTAAAATGCCACAAAAATAAATATATGAACTTGGAATTTTGCACATTAGCTTTGAATACAAATATTCACCACATATTTGAAATTAGTCAAAATTGGATGAAAACCACGCCCACCTAACACACAAAGTGGTGTCATTATAACACAAAACCTTCATAAATTCAAAAAAATTATGGATTAAACTTGATATTTTACACATAAGCTTTGATAATTAAGATGAACTCTGAGTTTAAAATTTTGTATTGTATATTTGGATAAAAACCACGCCCCCTAAAAGAGGCGTCATCAACATTATACAACATTGACAACTTCGTATATACCAAAATACGGATGTGGTGGTATTTTAAATTCGGTTCAGTCGAAGTTAATTCTTTTGTTGTAGGAATATAGTGTTTTAGTTATAAGTTTTTTATAGTGGTGAAGCGAATTGTGTCTCGTGTGCTAAACAATTGATTTAAACTTTTTCATTTTAATAATAATAACGCTTTATATAAATAAATAACGCTTTATTCGTTTAGTGACAGAAGAGTCTTTTAAGTTTTTTTTTTTGTTTATTTACTATTTTTTTTTTCAATAATCGTATGTGGTATATCTCAAACTGATACAATAAGTAATTTATAAAAAAATGTAAAAAAATAAAAAAAACAAAGACCAATATCAATTTTTTTTTTATTTGTAGAAGAATATACATAGGTCTTCCATTTTCCACAGCTTTTAATGTATTTTATGTACTATCAGCTCCTCTAAAACGAGTTTTGGAGCGTGTTAGTCGAATCGACTAACATTGGTTATAACGTATTAGAAATATGATTGGTTATACTGGGTTCAACTGAGCCAAGTAAAGTTTTGCTTATGAAAAATATTTGACTTCATAAATAGAATTAAAAAATTTTAGAAAATATAAAATTTTATATATATTTAAGTAATTTGAATATATGATATGATCAAATGGAAAATTTTAGAAATTGACAGATTTCGAAGGAAAAAACAAATCCTCCAAAATTAAGTGCCGTTTTTATTCATCTACTAGTATAGATTCTATATAATCTGGAAATGCAACTAACATTTCCTACTTCGTGCTACAAATAAATTTTATTCTTTTTAAAAAAAGTTTAAATTGAATAAATTTACATACAAAATCCAGTAAAAAATTAATATAGATCCAAAGTAGGTACCCCTAGGGTCCAAATCAGTTCGACCATTTTCATTTCACATCTACAACTCTTTTTGACTATCCTTCTGACGAGTTTTTGTTAAGATCGGCTAAACTTTGTATTTGACTCCCATACAAAATCAAGTAAAAAAATTAATATAAGTCCAATGGAGATAACCCTTGGGTCTAATTGATTTCGACTGTTTTTAGTACACATCTATAACTCTATTTGACTATCCCTTTAACGAACTTTTTGTTAAGATCGGCCAACCTTTGTATGTACCTCCCATACATTATAAAGTACAAAATTAATATAGGTCCAAGAGAGGTACCCCTAGGGTATAATCGATTTCGGCCATTTTTTTAATTTTTTTACTTGGCTTAAACTTGGCTTAAAGCGTATAAAATTGCATTATCATAGAAGCATTCCTTCTATTTTTGCCCAACTTTTGTATTGAATCAACGCACTGTGAGCCTGGATCTGCTTAGCGAACAAAGCTTTGACGTCGCTACGCATAGCCAGATATAAGAGCGAAGAACAAATAAAATGAAAATCTTGTGAACAAGCGAGTCGGAAATAGTCACTGTGACTTTTTGTTTCCTGTCAGAATTTTGCACTCATCAGAAGAGTCGGTTATATGAAGCCTTTGCTTATTTTTACAAGCTCAACATAATTGCTATATATAATCGAGTGTTTACTGTATATCCAAATTTAAGAGTGGGCTCAAAAAAACCAAGTATGCAGTTATCTTTTGTCTTACCAGGTCTACAACCTCCTTTATGTCATATACCAATTTTGTCCAATTTTTTTCATTTTGATACACCGTGTGAACAAGAAGACGAAAAGTGTATAATGGCCTTATTTTGTATGCCTAACGAAGCATCCAACAATCGAATGCTATGCGAACGAAGTTGTAAGCAAATCGAAATTTGTATCCATAACGAAGCTACTCGATAACTCTTACGACATGCTTACGTTTCTTGTATAATTTAAACTGTTATACAGAAGCAGTTGTCAAATGCGGCAATGCCAGATCAAAAATTTCAGAAGTTTTCTGTTTTTGTCTATTTACTTTAAAGATTTTTTAAGAATTTTGCTTCGTTTATTGTTTGCTGGCAACGCCGTTGTTTGGTTTATTTATGTGAACAGCTGTTTTGTTTTTATTCAGTAAATTTATTTTGAACAATAAAGTAATTTGCTTATTTGTTTTCATTGTGATTGTGTTTTAAATAAACTATAACTATTGAGCTACAAGTGTTCTATAATACAGTGACATTGAAGTGTTAAGTGTTTAAAAAAAATGTATGCAACTATCCATTTTTTTTACAATCTAATTTTAACAAACACAACACAACGATAGCATTTGAGTATTCGTGTGATTTTGACGTTTGAATTCGCCATTTTATTGATCGTTAGGGATGCAAACTGCACAAATGTTACTCTGTTACGGCGTCGTTCGCCAGTTCAACAGCTGTTATCTGTTCGAATTGCAAATTTCAAAACCACTAACGAACAGTGTTTTGCACGAAACGAGTGTTCGGATAGGCATACAAAATAAGGGCATTATTTAGAGAAATATATTTATTTTTTATCCAGTTCTAAAAGACGCGGCAGCATTATTTTGGGTCCGTATCTTGCTGAAAAATCCAAGATAACGACAAATCATCATCTTAATCTACAATAAATGTTTATCATCAATATGTAAAATTGGTCCAACTCTTGATTTAGTAAATCACCCCCACACCATCACCGTGATAAGTATTTTTATTATTGTATCTGGGGTTTAGTTCTTGCAGTGCTGAACAAATGGTTTGGCATCATTTCCAAAGGTTTTCACCGTGCATTACTTTAATTCATAAAATTTTCCTGCAGTCATCGTCGAACAGTTTGTGCTTATAATTAAACACCATGATACTCTTGCATTTAACCTCTGATTTCAGTTGAAGTCAAAAAAGGATCTGATTTGATTAGTCTTCTCATTTGTCTATCGTCAGCATTTATTTTTATTTTCTTAAAAGACTGTATGGCATAAATCACTTTTGCTCTAAAAAACTTCCATAGTAAATTTAGCCTTGCAATGTTTTTATATTTTTTAAAGCATATCCATAACTTCAAAAAATTTTAAGATCTTACGTGTCAAGACTCAAATCTTTACTGTTTAAACTTTCACGTTTCACCTGTATATGTAAAGGCCTCAAACACAGTATTTTTTATTTTTTTATTTTTATTTCATTTATATTAATAGAAATGTTAGGTACCTCTAGAGATTATATCTTTGTATGATGTGTTCCCTTGAACCTTTTTTTTTGTGAATATTAGAACAGTACAAAGTTCAGTATAAATACTACATGAAAATAATAACAACAAAGCAACTTTTCATCAGTTGCTTATTTTTAATTTTCTTTCTCTACTTCTTTTCCTTTATTCCACAGGCGTCTGTCCAGTTTTGTGTTCTGCTCATGGTCACTATGGTGGTGGTATCTGCCACTGCGAGGAAGGCTGGAAGGGTTCCGAGTGCGATATACCCGTTGGCGAATGCGAAGTACCAAATTGCTCCAGTCATGGACGTTGCATCGAAGGTGAATGCCATTGTGAACGTGGCTGGAAGGGACCTTACTGTGATCAACGTAAGTACAAAAGTTATGTGAAAAGTAGGATACAGTAGGTATATGTGTCAGGATAGTCAAGCCTGTGGTGTATTGCATAAATAAAGAATAAACTCACTTTTCTTTCTCTCATTGGTGAGGGAGTTGGTAAAGTTTTCCCCATTTTTTTATGCAAAAAGATAAGCAGAGAAAGTAAAAAAAAAATAAAATAAAATAAATGAAAATACATGTCAGTTAAATGTGTGCAATTTTCTTTGACGTTGACAACCGACACTCACACACATACATGCCTCTTTATACCCTATAGGAGCAAACTAACTTGTTCTTAAAACAACTAATTAAAAAACTAATAAAAATAAACTAGTTTATATACTGCTTTGAATTATACTAAGGCGGCATCCACTTCAATTTTGAAAAGATTTTATTGCATTATATATGAAGTAATTGAAAAACTACTTCAAAACAAATGGCTTAATTATATTAAGGCGGCAACTACTCCGATTTTGACATGTTTTTATTGCAAATTTTTATTAGATTACAAGTTTATACATATTTAATCATGCTCTTTCATAAAATATAAACTTTAGGCTTTCACTAGTATGAATTTATGTATTTTTTTTTCAAAAAATATTTTATTTTTTATATATATAAATATATGAAAATGATCTCTTTGATACATATAAATTTAAAATTTTTTTGCTTTTAAATTCATTTTCAGTAAGTAAAATATTAACTAGGTTTCAATTGATTTATTTTAAAGTAATTAAAAAAATAATTTAAATTTAACTAATTTAACAAGCAGTTTAAAATATATGCGGTCTTCAATTGATTTATTTTAAAGTAATTACAAAAATAATATAAATTTAACTAGTTTAACAAGTAGTTGAAAGTCGATTTTCAATTGATTTTTTTTAAAGTAGTTAAAAAAATAATTTAAATCCAACTAATTTAACAAGTAGTTGAAAACATATGCAGACGAAAGTCAATTGACTTATTTAGCGGACATCACCATACAAAATATGTTAGTTCGTTCTATGAAAAAAAGTCAGAATTTCAACTAGTTATGGTTGACAAAAAACTTCTTTTTCAACTTCTTTTAAATAAGTTGATTTTCCTAAAGGGTATGTGTAAAGAAAACTTTAGAGAACAAAGCCTTTTTTGTGGAATAGGTGTTGAGTTAGAAGCTTTCAAGATTTGTTTTATAAAGCATTTAAGGAATATTTTACATTCATAGACTAAGCATTATATATTACGTTTTCAATACGTTTCATTTGACTTTCGGAAAAAATTTTTAAACCAGCAAAAACTTTTTGTATTTTAACTTACAGCCTTTTTAAAAGTATTCATATGAAGAAGTGAGCCTTGAAAAATCTGCTAAAAGCATCATAGACGAAAAGTAGCGAAAACCTTTATAAAAGGAATTTTAAAATTTAATTAAATAAAACAACATAAATAAGTACTTACTAAATAGAAATGCAAAAAAAAATCTGAATGTTAACTGTCCAGCTTCTAATCATTGCATGTGAATAACTAATAAAATGGAGCATAAAAAAAAAACAAGAAAAATCCTACTTAACCACATTCCTTTTGCTTTATTTTAATGACCACTTTTATGTACGTGTTCTCCATTTAAATGCTACTTATTCTTGTTCTCTTTCCATATGCTTTCCATCATCCAAACACACATCATCACCACCACCAACCGCCAATAATACATGACCGCATTGCTACTCCTTTTGTGTGTTCTCCTCATGTACCAAAAACGAAACTAAAAAATAAACCCAGATGATTGTCTTGATCCGTTGTGTTCCGGTCACGGCACGTGTGTGTCCGGTCAGTGTTACTGTAAGGCCGGATGGCAGGGCGAAGATTGCGGCACCATTGATCAGCAAGTCTATCAATGTCTGCCTGGATGCTCGGAACATGGTACTTATGACTTGGAAACTGGTCAATGTGTTTGTGAACGTCATTGGACGGGTCCAGATTGCTCGCAAGGTAAGTGAAACTTATTGTTGTTGTTGTTGTTATTGTAGTAGTTCTTATAACAATTGCATTGCTTACGTTTTTTGTTCTTTGAATAATCCATTGCTGTGATTTTACAGCGGAACAACGGAAGACATTTAGCACGTGATGACATTACATTGCAAAATGTCCACTTGGCAGGATATTTCCTTTCGAAGGAATTGCGGTGCGCTTTGTTGTTAAAATAAAAGGCATAACTTTTTAAAAGCATACAAAAATGGTATTAAATATCTAACAAGGAATAAAAACATTATTCTTGAATCTTAAGGGGGGCGGGGGTTTCATATAAATAATAGTTATAGCGATATTTGATGATGTGTTATTTTTCTGAATTTTCCGGAGTACAAGAAAATAATTATTTTAATAATAGTGAAATATAGCATTTATGCACAAATGTAAAAGATTGAATGGTCCAACAAAAAAGTAGGAAAACTCCAGGACACTAAACTCTCCTCTCTTTCTCTAAATTCAGACGCGGTAATATTCGATTACATCCGATTTTCGCGATATTCTCATTCAGATATGTAAAACACAAGATTTTTTCGTTATTAACGTAAAGTAGTAGTCCCCCTCATAAATTTGATTAAAACGACCCTTTAATTAAAAATCAATCATTGAGTTAAAATTTATTAAAATGGTGCATGTCCATTGTTCACCTCAAACGATACAAATTTCGGCATTCGAAATGCAAAGGGCTGGAAATTTTTAATGTAGAATTCAAATTTGTAAGATGGGTAATTTTTATAAGATATAATTACTGCACAATATATGATTAGGGTTGATCATCGAACTTGGCATCTTTCTTTTCACCTGGCATATCTCATACACTTAAAAAAAAATCGATAAGAAATAACACTGGTTAACAAATTTAAGTTTTGAAGAAATACCAAGAACGACATAAATGTGGGCATAATTATTTGGACTTTCTGAACACTAATGTTTCTATATTTTTTATTTTTTTTATTTGTGAGGTTGTTTAGATAACGGTACTTTTTTGGTTTTCATTACATGACTTCATTCAAATTAAATTGTAGCTAAAACTGTGTGTTTTATTGAAAGAAAAAAAAATATTATTGAAATACTAAATTAATACCCTTTCTATTTATATATTGTTTATTTTGATAGAGCAGAAAATCGTCAAGTTATGGGTCATAAAATAAAAAGTTTTTTGAAATTTTTACGATTTAATTAAAAGTAAATTTTTTTTAAGAAATAGTAAAAATCAGAAACATTTTATTTTTTTAGAATTAATTTTTTTAATAACAAAAGCTTTAAGCGCAAGATGATAAAAATCAGATGAAATTAACTGCAAGAAATTAAATGTTTATTCGAAATATTTTAATTACATGTAGTTTTACGTTTTTATGAAAAATTTGAACTTTAATGAGCTATAACTTGACCATTTTCTGATTGATCGAAACAAGCAATGTATTGATGGAAAGATAATTAATTTAACTTTTTAACGGTACACTTTTTCTTAGAATCGAAAATAAAGTTTTAGCTAAAGATGAGGTCATGTCATGGAAACCATAAAAGTAACGTAATTTAAAAAGCCTCACAAATGAAAAAGAATTATAGTGGTATTTGTGTACAGGAGATTCAAATAAACGTTCCCACATATATGCCGATATCGGTGTTTTTCAGCTGTAAAGCAGTCTAATATATAAGTACAAAAATATTCGTTTTAAAAATATGTCTGGCAGAATGTTTAACAGTTTCTTTACAACCATTTCATGCTTTTCAAAGCTTAGGTTAGGTTAGGTTAAATTGGCGGTGGCTATTTAGACCAGTCCACTTTGACCCTATTATTGGTCCATTGCGATACCACAGAATGGAAGAAAAGCGTTATCAAGTGAAACTTTTGTGTAGGATGTTCTTAATGTGGCAGAAGCTGTAGAAAATTGTGGTATTAAATCTGAAGGAAGTGCTAAGAATACACTTCGAAAAGCCCAGCGCAAATCCTGAAGGCATTTCTGCGGTAATTTATTATTTTTATTTATTTATTATTAGTTTGCTAAGCCTTGTCAAGCCTTATAGCAATTCTTATAGCAATTATAAATAACATTATTCATAAAATTTTACATACAATATAAAAAGTGTTAAAAAAATATTAACATTTAAATAATATATTCTTGCTTAATATAGTACATTCAAATATATAAACAAAAACTGGCAGCAATGCAGCATCGTTTTATCAAGACAAATTAAGTCAAGGCTACAATTTAACCATCATGATATCGGCCTAAACGGTGCTATCGTGATAAGACAGGGTACCGTATTGTATCGTATGACAAACTGATAGTATATACATTTATAGAATATAATATAATTTCTGTTTTGGCTATGCCGATGCAGTCCCACTTCGTTTTGAAAGAAAACGGCTGCTAGTGCAATCTCTAAGAAAAACAAGGTCTCATTGGCCACTCACATAAGTATGGCTCAGCAAGGTGATATTGCGACAAACTAGGTCTACTTTACCACGCCAGCTTAAAAGAAACCGACTGTCTTGGCGGCTTGCGTTAAAGGAGCTGGAGATTGTGCATATCAATTAAGGCTCTTGCTAGCTCGCCGGATTGTCGGGGATCTTACCTTAAGAATAACGGAACATAAACCAAAGAAGAGGGACTGAAAGACTTAAAGTAGGGTCAGAAATTATTAACAGTGAGAAATTAATAATTAAACCAGCTCATAACTACCATACTGAATCTTCTAAAAATGGGATTCCAAGATGTTGAAAGGAATCTATCTGCTGTACTTATATATAGCAAAATATAGAGGAATCTTCCGAAGCATCAAGACTTCGTAAGATCCTCGCTTCTTATATTAGCTGTCCAAGCTAATTTCTGCTGAAAACACTCGAAAGATAGATGGACGGTCATATTCGATATAACATCGACTCAAATATGCTATCAGCTTCACAACATGCTTACAGAAAAAGTAGGTCTGTAGAAACGGCTATGCACTCCCAAGTAAGCTTTATAAAAAATCCTTTCATCACAAGTAATACACAATAGTAGCTTTTCTAGAAAACGAAGGTGCCTTTAACAATATTATTCCGGGGGCAATCATTGGAGCACTCATGAAGCTTTAGGTGGATGAGTCACTCTGTTTGCTGATAAAAAACCTGCTGACCAGCAGAGTTGTCAGTGCTTCTCTAGGTGATTCAAAAGCCATGATTTTTGTGAATAGGGGCATTTTCTAGTGGGTGTTATATCACCTATATTTTGGAACTTGGTAGTCAATGAAGTAGTGAGGAAAATAGAAAAGGTGGACTGCAAAGTGATTGCTTATGCGGATGAAGTAGCTATAGCTGCACAGGAAAAGTTTCCTGACACTCTTTTGGAGCTGAATGGATCAGCGCTCTCCGATCTTAATATTTTGGGCTAAAAGCTGTGGGCTGGGGGTAAGTCCACAAAAAACTGAAAAGGTTTTTTTACGAGTAAATATAAAACTCCGCTCATAATTCCTTCATGTCTTGATGGCACTCAGGTATACTTCGTGGAAAAGGCAAAATACTTGGGAGTAATTTTGGATAGAAAGTTAAGCTAAAACCCGAACCGTCTTGAGCGAATTAGGAAAGCCAAAGGAATATTACACATTGGAGTTATACAGCTATTGTGAGGCCAATCAGCTATTGTGAGGCTATACGTTGTGTGTGTACATATACTGCTAAATACACAGTCAAATTGCAAATTGCTAGGGAAAGTACAAAGAACTGCGGCCATATGTATTAGCAGAGCACTTAGATCCACTTTATCTGAGGCACTACATGAAATTCTTTACCTTACACCCCTTGATATTATGGGTAAAAGGATGGCACAGAAAACAGCCATCCGCCTTAGAGCAACCTCTCAGTGGGCTAAAACTCGAACAGGTCACACCTCTATTATCGATCATGCAGGAGCAGTTCCTAGCAACATCGATTACCGTCCCTCATTCGAGAACGACTTTCACACAGTTGTCACAACCAGAGTAGAATGGGACGTGTTACTACGTGTAACCGCCGGTGTTTATGCAAACCCCTTCTGCAAGAGTTGCAGGGATGAGAAAGAGGAGGAGACAGCGTATCATCTCCTCTGTTCATGCCCCGCTCTATCTCGCAGAAGACATAAGCATCTAGGTAGCCTCTTTTTTATGATCTCAAGGATCTTGAGGATCTAGACGTTAAGCGTCTACTAATTTTTATTATTAGTACAGGGTAGTTCCAAAACAGTGTTTATAAGAGCAGGAGGCGAGGAAAAGATCGCCAGTGTTATCACAACGGACTAAATACCTGGTCAAAGTCAAAGACCGGACGCCACCTTAACCTGTCCTAAGTGTTAAGATGTTCCTTTTTTAATTATTTTCAATAGCTCTGCTATCTGGAGATTTCACGATTAAAATACAAAAAGTATAATCATTGTTAGTCAACTCGACTAATTTAGCACATCGAAGTTTAAGGAGTTCCTCTAACTTTAAAAACTCTAAATGGTAGAAGTTTAGTTTTAATCCACTTTAAAATAGCACAACTAAATTTTTTTAAGTCTTAACTAATTAAATAGTGAGTATTATTTATTTTAAATTTTGAAAGTAGCTTCTATTTTTTTTTTGTTTAAAATTTTTTATTTTTATATAGTAAAAATATTTCTTTAAAAATTAAATGTAAATTAAGTAAATATAATTTAAGGTGAATAATGTAACACATAAATTAAAAATAAAAGATATACTATATGTATATAATAAATATAAAAATTATATATATACTTATATTTATATAATAAATATAAAAATACTTTTCACAACAAAATCCAAAGAATCATGAAAACTTTCTTTATTTAGATCATTGGATAAAAAGTTATGTCCAAAACCTCCATCTTAAAGGCGCCTGCTACACGTTCAATATTTATTGTAGTATTAGGATCGCGATCCGAGATCCAGATTTCAAAATATTTAAATATTTTACAATTCCTGATCATGATCCATCAATATTGTATGCTAAACGTTCAATAAATATTTCTATACCGGGTCACGTTCAATAAATATTGATCGTGTAGCAGGCGCCATATTGTGCTCAATCAAAAGTTATCTATGCACTTTTATTGAATAAAATATTCATATTGAAAAACTTTGTTGTTGTTGTTATTTCTTTGGATAACTTTCTTTCTAAATCATATAAAGTCAACATAATAAATATAGAGGTCATTTAGAAAAAACTTCAATAAAATACAGCTATTATTTGAAATAAATAAATAAAAATTGAAAAATGCTGAACTAAAATTATCAATCTAAAGGGATCGCTGAAAAAAATATTCTTTTATCGAATTATGCAATCTTTGTATTGATTGAAGAACTGTAAATCAATTAAGTTTACATGTTAAAATGCATATGTTTTTGCAAACACAAGTTAATTTTATTTCAATTAAACAAATTGCAATCAAACGTGGTTGACCACTTATAGAACAATGTAGAAATGCAAGCATTTCATTGCAAACAACTTGGCTTGACAACGACTTGTAAAATACCCTTCCTAGCAATTTTATATATCAAGATTTTATTTAAAGCAATAGTTAGCAGAGAAAAACTATAAATTCAATAGGCTAGTGAAGATATACATACGTACGTGTGGGTGTTTCATTTATTAATGAAATGTAGGTATTTTTAGTAGTTCCAAATTAAATCAATCGATTACTGCATTATTTACAAATAACTTTACTCTTTCAAATTTTTTTTTCATTCATTTATTTGCAATCTCTCGTTACATGATTTGCTAGCTTTTCCAGATATGAGCTACTAAATCTAGTTATTTCATCTTTAACTTTTGGTATATTAAGATTTCTATGGATAATGTTGTTATTAAGATACTACGGTGCATTGAGAATTTATATTACAGTTTTTGATGGAAAGCACTGTAGTATTTCAACATTGGAGTTGCATGCTGTGCCTCACAATTGAATGCCGTAGGTCCACACAGGCTTTAAAACAACTTTGTATAGAAGAAGCTTGTTTTCTAAGGAAAGTTTCGAGTGTAGTTTAAGAAGCCACCACATCTTTTTTTTCATTTTTAATTGTTGGTGCTTTGCTTTTATGTAAGTCTTCTGTCCAGGTGCATTCCAAGATACTTTAGAGTGTTGCTTTTAGGTATGGTTGTTTGATTGATTGTCACATTTGAACAATCACCTCTCCTTGTTGAAAATGTAATATTCCAGTAGGGGAAGTAATCATTACTGAACTAGTTATATAGTGATTACTTGGTAATGGGAAGTAGTTCCCTGCTGGATTACAATACACACAAATAGGCATTATTTTAACATAGGCTTGTCGTAGAAGGTAATCCAGAATTACTTATAAGTCAGAGGTGAACTAATTACACCCAGTATTACCAATAAGTCAGAGTATTACTAGTTAAAACCTGCATTAACAATAAGTCAGAGGTCAACAACTTACCAACTCCTATACCCATAAGACCTCCTATACCCATAAGAGGTCAATTACTTACCACCTGCATTACCCATAAGTCAGAGGTCAACTACTTACCTCCAGTATTACCTATAAGTCAGAGGGTAACTAATTACCTCTCATATTACTTGTAAGTCAGAATTACCTCCAGTATTATTTCTAATTCAAAGAGTAACTACTTTGCTTCATTACTGCTAAAAAGAGTACTTGTTGTTTTGTTTCTGTGTAAGTTAATTTTTTATTAATAAATTATGCGAATATACATATGGAATTAAATCGAAAATTTTTTCAATATATAAAAAAATACAAATATTTAAAAAAAATCACAAAATATATTTTTGTATTAAAAATATTACAAATTTTTAAGTAAATTATAAAAAAAAAAAATTAAAAACTTTTTAAACATCTAAATTATAAATTAATAAAAGTTAATATAAAGTTAATTAACCATTTAATAAAAGTTAGTCTTATTTTAATGAAGCTTTCTTTTTATTGACACATTTATTTTTAAATAAAATAATTTAATAGTTTTTGAAGCCCTTTTTTAGTTCTATTTCAAATTTCTCCTTCGTACAGCCCTCGTTTAAAAGTGCACCTGTAATTAAATTCGAAGCGCCCATCTGGCAACACTGTAACTTTCCGCAGTGATGCCAAATCGGCTAATAACATACCGCGTTTGAAGCGTCATTCCAAGCAAATGTTTACAATGGAACAGTACACGCCACGCGAACGCTCTAAAATTGTTGAAATTTACATTCAACAAAACAAGTCAATAGTGAAAACTCAACTCAATGAGCGATGAAGCTCATTTTCAGTTGAACGGAACGGTAAACAAACAAAATTGCCGTATTTATGCCACTGAAAATCCACAAGAGATTCAAGAGGTACCTCTTCACGATCCAAAAGTCACTGTTTGGTGCGGCGTTTGTGCTAAAATGCTCATTGGGCCGTTCTTTTTCGAAGATGATAATGGCCACAGAGTTATTGTCAATGAGGAGCGTTATCGCGATATGATAAACAATTTTTTCATGCCAATCGTTCGTCGAAAGCGTATCAGGCACTACTGGTTTCAACAAGACGGCGCGCCACCACACACAAGCCGCACTACAATCGATTTTTTGAAGCAATTGTTCCCTGGCCGTTTGATGTCAAAAAATGGTGATTTCGATTGGCCGCCAAGATCACCAGATTTAACGCCTCCAGACTTCTTTTTGTGGGGTTATTTGAAATCAAAGGTTTACGTCAACAATCCAAAGGCCATAGAAGAGCTGAAAACCAACATCCGTCAAGAAATAACCGCCATTCCCATCGAAATGTTGAAGAAAACCATGGAAAATGCTGCAAAACGGGCACAATATGTCGTAGAGGCCAATGGCGACCATTTACGAGATATCGTATTCAAGAAATAATGTAAGCAAATCTACTTAAACCCAATTAAATGATATTCATGACGAACAGACAAAAAATTGTGGTTTCTTTGATTTATTTAAAAATAAAATGGGCGCTTCGAATATTGGCAACCCTGTACTTGATAAAAAGCCTTTTAACCCCACCAAATAAAATTGTATTAAACTGAATATTATTTAATAATATTCTCAAAAAAAAAACATAATACAAAAATATTATTTAATAAATAAATAGCACCTTAAATTTCGTTTTCAATAACACTAAATGCCATACAATATGAATGTCTCCTTTTCACACACATTTCTCGAACCACATATTTTTATTGCAATCATTTGAATTAATAAATGTATTCATGAATTCTCAGCTCTGCCGCTTGAATGATGGTTGTACAAAATATATTGCTGATCATCCCTCACCGCATTCACTGCTCGGTGGCTCCATAACTTTTTGTTTTCTCTCGTAATGAACACAGCGAGGCCGGGTAGTTTTGTTGTATGGCACGAACGAACACATTCTGACGGAAGACGAGGCGCAACAACGCACCACACAACTTCAGTGGCTGGACTCATGAACACACATTTAAAAGCGATGGATTGCTTGAGTTATAAAACATACCCATGAATTCGGTTGTGCATTCATTGAATTAATGAATTCGTGCAGATGTTTAATCGCTACTTTAACTCTTCAGTAGTCTTTTTGTTGTTTCTGTAGTTTATCGACTTTGATAAGTTTATAGGCACACGTTCTGTTTAATCAAAACAGAACTATTTGTGCATTTTTTGCCTTTCAAGTTAGTGTTTTTCTGCTATTTTGCATAAAGCAAAAGTTCGAAAAAGTAACTCTTTATTGATTTGAAAGCAAATTGCTAGATTTAAGTAAGAAATTTTTTAATACTGGAATGTGTTCAATAATTTTTGCGTTTGCTTCAATTAAGAAAATAAGTTCTTGATTTAAGTCGTGTTCTAGGTTCTAGAATCAAGTATTTTATTCTTGTTCAAGCAGTTATTTATTTAATTTATTTTTAAAAATAGATGCAAATTATAAAATTATTTTCTTAACTTGTTTGTTTTTATGCTTGATTTGAGCAAATAAGTTTAATTTTAAGTTTTTTTTTTAATAAAGCGAAATATTTGTTTAATATAAGAATATTATTTCTCTAAGTGATGCCACTTTAACACCAATTTCTAGAGTTTTGTCTCTCTAGAATCAGTGAATAACATATACAAAAATGCGGTTTGTTATTGAATGTTTTATAAAGAAAATTAACAGAAATTTAAATTAAACTTAACTGTTATAGTGTTTAAAAACTTGTGCACATATTTTTTAAATTCTACTTTCTTTTATATATTTGCAATGGTCAAGCTAGAAAAAAAAACGTAAATTTAACAATAACTTTTCAAATAAAAATGTTATTTGTAGCGTTACCTTTTACAATAGACATTGTGTCTTGAAAAGTTTCCAGCAGGTTTTATTTCTTAATAAAATCGTGCCCGCATTTTCTTGATACCTATTAACCTGTGTTTCGAGGCAAACGTTGAAGAAAATATTTTCTGATATTCGGTTACTTCATTCGTTACACATGAGACTTATTATTATTTATCGAAATATGGCATGGTTTTAAGAATTTTAATAGCTAATCACAAAACGTTTTGCGTTAATCCGACAAATAGTTTAGAAGTTTTCCTGAAATTCACGAAAAAAATATGCGAACAAACTATTTATTTTATTATACGAGCACAAGTATAGAAATATAAAAAAAAATTTAAAAACTATAAAAGAAATAACTTATTTCCTATTTACGTCAATTAGGATTTTTATTTATTCAATTCAATTAAAACTAAAATTACCAAGCTTATCAAGTCAAAACCTTGTTTTAAATCTTCTAATAGTGCTTGACTCTCATTGATTTTAAATTGCTTTGCAAGCAATTCCATTCAAATGATCTGAAACATACGAGTACTAGCGCATATGTGGACTATGCTCTTAATATTTATTCCTGATTTTTATGTTATTTTGTTGCATACAAAACCATGCTTATTTCTTTACCCATACAAAAAATAAACTGGCGAAATGCAATAAACTTATATTGTAAATATGCATGCTTAACCTACTTTAACCTGGCTGTCAGCATAAGCATAGAGTTTCCTCCAAGGGTTTCAATTTCATTGCGTCTGGGATACAATCGCGTGTGTTTCTGCTAAACACTTTAATTTTATGACAAGCAAGCAAAATAAAAATAAGATAGCAGCAAAATGTTAACCGCACATAAAAGATAGCTTTAGCAGGAAAGAGTGTTGTTTTTTACAATAAGACTAGTCAAAGCTCAGAAAAGTCAGTCACTTGTAACGGGCGTTATCATAAAAGTCCTTGCCAGGTACACAACTTTGGGTAGTATAAAGTTACGTTTTATGTTGTGTCACGTAGAAAAAAATATCAACACACCAAAAAAACACACATGCACACCTAAGTACACATACACTTACATAGGTTGTTATGCAACCGCACTGGTTGCCAACACATCGGCTGAGATATTAAATTTATTTAATGTGAAGTTTTTACCCTTCCGCCCTGCCCTGTGCAGACTATTTTTAGGCGCCACAGTTGTGGTTGTATGAGTGTTTGTATGTGTGTGTGCTTTTCTTTATGGATTCTGTGTATTATTCGTTGGTACAATATGTGACTACGTTTGTGTATCGTTTCGCAACAATGTTTACGCAATATGTATTTTGGTACGTGCTAAATTTGGGCATTGCATACTCTTAGGCGTATGTCAGGCCGCTTGTAAAGTAATAAAAGTAGGCAAGACAGGCCTGCTTGGTCAGCAGCTCATTGAAATTGTTTGTTGTTGCTTCTGTTGTTTTTATTGTTGTATGGGTGTGTGTGTGTGTGTATTGCCACTGTTGATTTAATGATCAACACATAAAGATGCAGTGTCTCATTTTTGTTAACCACCGCTCCTAGTTCTATGCAACAATTTAAGTTTTGTTGATGTTTTAAGATTGCTTTTTTCAGTATTTTTAGTTAATCTCCATATACATGCATACTAGGGCTTTCAATCCCGAATGGTTTTGGCAAATCCCAGATTTTTGGAATTTGAAATTCATGATCCCGAGATCCTGGGATTTTTCTGGATCCCGAAAAAAGCAGGTTTCATTAATTACTTTTTCTTTTAATTTCTGCGCTATGGCAAAAAGAAGTGCACACAATTTTGTATTTTTTTTTTTTAATAGAAATACAAGCATAATCGTTATTCATACTTTAAATATTCAAAAACACTCAAAAACTTATAAGACAGAACCAAGACGAATTCATTATTACTAATGCAGACAAGAGTTATTGTAATGTACAAAGAAGATATGTATAAGGAAATAATTCAACAATAATTGGAATAAAAAGTCGAATTCTGAAATCTCATTATTTATAATTGGGGGAAAAACTTTTTAATGTTATGATTAAAAAAGTATACATCGTAACCATGAAAACATACATCGTATGTAACTGTGATTTTAATAAAAAACATAGTCTTTACGGTCCTTAATTAAAAATGTTTGTGAAACTATTAACTATTTAAATTATATAATAAGTTAATAACAAAGTTATGATTTTTTATATTTCAGAAAAGTTTAACATTTATTTCAGAATGTAAACAAAAAAATTTAAAATATAAAATAAAAAACGCTAATAATTTCAACAAAACTACCAACACAAATTTACTTTTAAAACAAATTTTAAAAGAAAACCAACGTCCAAAAGGCCGGTAAGAAAAACTTAAATTATTAAAACTCAATTGGCGTCTCTGCATATTATTATGCATACTCAAGTAAGATTTTTTTAAGCTTCAAAGTGAAAATTTCTTATAAGAAAAAGTGCAAATATGGCTCGAAGGTAAATTTTAAAATTTTATAAAAATAGTGATTGTTATTGTGCGAAAAAGCTTTTTTTATTATTTATCACGTTTACTTTTTATTCCGGTAACACCTAAATTTGTGTCATTTTTTGCTAAAAACTTTTTTGACCTTTGTAAAGGCCACCTCGTATAGAATACTATTCATATATTAATTTTGTAGGATAGTGCTGCACATAACTTTAATTGTGTTTATTTAGAAATAAATTAAAACTTCATGAGATTTTGGATATTCTTGAAGAATGTGATGAAAAAGAAGTTCGAACTCTTACCATTGGCACAAATATTTGTATTTTGCCTCGAAGAGAGGTACCACTAGCCGAATCAGACTGCGATTCCATGAAATCAGATTATGATGAGATTGGACCAAGCCTATTTCATCTCAAACATATTGGGCGTCATTTGATGAATACTGAAGCAGAGTTACATCATATTACTGCAAACGAAGATGATTCTGATTCGGACCCTGGTTCTGACCTAATTTTGAAACGACCATAAAAAAAGCGTATGTCAGGTAATCAACTTAAATCGGTAGTTCTACTATATACTCAGCCCAATTCTAAATAATTTTTCCCCTGGGATTAGAAAAGGAAGTTTTAATTTTTAAGATAGAAGATAAAGACACCACATTATTTTTTTTACACTCATAAATATTGATAAATGATGAACAAATTGGCATTAAAAATCTCTAAAATGTCTTTGAACTTTATCTTAAAAATGATAACTCCCTTTTCCGATTACCCGGGAAAAATCATTCAGAATTGGGCTGAAATGCAACTTCTGTCAGCGATGATGCTAGATATGATGGGTATCCACATTGAGTTAACTTCATTCCTAATCAACATCGTTGTGGTCGTTGTGGCCTAAAATCAAAATTCATTTGTGCAAAATTCCAATGTCCACTTCATCGAAAAGACTGCTTTATGGCTAACCACAATGCAACAATACCGGAAAACGAATAAAAAACAATTTATTTTTTATTTATATAAAATATTAAACTTCTATTAAAAAATTCTCATATAAAAATATTTTTTTAAAAATTTAAAAAAAATGTGTTTTTCTTTAGGTGAATAGCATTCTATGGTATGGTATTCTATGCACAGCGTCCTTTGAAAAGGGCAGTCTATAAAAGTAGAAAAATTAATTTTTCGATCGATATGACAAGTTTAATTTTCTTATTTAGTTTAAAATAAGACAGTTCAGAAACTAAAATAAAATCAAACTAAATAAACAGTCTTTCAAAGTGTAAAGAGAGAGATAAAAAAGAACAGGGTGATTTCATTAGTAAAAATAACCATCGCTTACATTGCAGTTGTATTTATAGTTTCTCAAAGTATTTATATTTTCTTGTAAATAAAATCCCGGGAATTATGTTAGAAAATGGTTCGAGATCCTGGGAATTTGGGATTCTGTGTTTGGGATCCCGGGATTGAAACCCATATTACATACACCTGTGTATACATATATGTGTGCTTCTGTACTTGCTCGTTTTGTTGCATAAATTTAATTTACTAGGCCGACTCCAACAACAGATATTCTTCAAAATAATCCTCTTCTTCTCTGTACAGTGCTTTATATATGGTCTGCTTTTGTTACCAATTCTGTATTCTCTCTCTCTTGGTACTAAAAATAAATTAAAAATCTTAAGCCGCTTTTCACCTCTACTTGTGAAATACATGTGTGTTTTGTCCTTCCGACTTTTTTTAACATTCAAGGTGATTTGTGAAAATTTTAAAGATTTCTTAAAAGAGTTGCAGGGACCTTGAAGTAGACAGAAGTTGGTAAATAACGTTAAATTTAAATGCAAATATTTGTGTCAGCGTGCGTAGGAGTTTGACGTTAAATGAATTGACAATTTATATTGAAGGTTATTTCAAGGTATCTATATATATAATATATATAAATACCTCTATATATTATGCCTGGATATAAAGAGCTTTAAGTGTTTACAAATATTTAAGACAATGTAAATAGACTTTAAGCAATTTTTTGGCATACATTTTTGTGGAATATTTTGAAAATGTTTGAAATAAGACATTTGGACATAATGTCTTCTTCTTCATTTTTGATGATAACTCCTTCATGTCATAGATGGTTTTGCTATATTTTATTAGTTTACATTGCTTTTTAGAGCCCCAAAAAAAGAGAGGATTATCGAATGCTTTAATTTAAAAAGTTTTAGCAGAGTGCGAAGATAATCCGGAGCAACCACAAAAGATAGCATCCCTAAAGTTATAAAAGATAATGAAAGTTTTAGCAGAGTGCGAAGATAATCCGAAGCAACCACAAAAGATAGCATCCCTAAAGTTATAAAAGATAATGACACAACAAGTGTCAAAAATGTCAAAAATGTCAAAAAAGACAAAAAAGGAAAATTGTGTAGATATTTTGTATGGTTTAACTAGACAAGTTAGTGTTAGGGCGTAGAGCCGGTGACCAAAAATGTCAAAACGAAGTTCACAGTTCCCACAAAATCGTCAACCGATGAGAATACGATGAGAAAGAAAAAACAGGCAAAATTGAAACAAAGTTAAGCATTCAAAGTTTTAGCAAGAAATAATTATATCAGTTTAAATCTAATTTTTTTTAAACATTGTTGACAAAAAAACATACAATGTTCAATTTAGTCAAAGTTTTATTTGTTTACCTCTGCCTTGATCGCGAAATAGCAAAATGGCTGATTTTGACAGTTCTGGTTACTAAGAAAGAGCACGTTCAGTCCTAACATTACCTTGTCTAGTTAAACCATGATATTGTCCTCATACAAAACGGCGAGTGACAAAAACTGCTTACAAGACATGCGATTCCAATATACATATATGGAGAGCACAAAGTTCAACTTTGCATTTCTTGCTAAAATTAAGATATTTTATTTTTTTTTTTAATTCTTTGAGCTTAAACTATTTAATAAGCAAATGTCATCAATTTTATGAAGAATATTTCTATGTTACCATTTTAAATAAAATTATAAATTTTGACTAAATGCATATAAGGTCCAAAATGAGTTCCTTAAAATATTTTAGAAAAATTACATGTATTTAATTGCGAGCTTTTTTCTTTATTTTTCTTTTATTTAGGTGTTTTTGTTGAAAACTTCGGTCATTTTTGAAGAAATACAGACCTACCTCGAAACTTACTTCGTAAAGATGTGTAACGTTCAAGACCACACATTTTAGCTCCTACAAGTGCAAGACAACATTGTTTTGTTCATTATTTAGATTTTAGTCGTTTATTTGGTACCTCTTCTTTGATATAGTCCTTTAATTTAGGTTTTTTCATTCCCAATTTCGCTAATTTTTTTTAAATGCAGTTCTACCTCGAAACTCACTTGTAAATAATGTAACGTTAAAGACCACATAAAAATAGGTATATATATTCGAAACAACAAACATTAGAAGAAAAGTTTTTTAACATAAAATGCAAGTCTTGAGGCCTACTTTCATATACGAATACAACGTTTTTTGGTTTCATGAAATATTTTCAATATATTTGCAGAAATATACGTTCGAATGTAACTTTAAAGAGAAAAAAATTTACCATGGATAAATATATATATGGGCAATTCCCAAAATCTTTTAACATTTGGGTGTAGAGAAAAATGGGAAAAAAATTTGATGGCACATTAATGGGCTTTTGCGTACTCAACAAGCATAAAGGGGCGCGGTTTAGTGGTTTTTTATAGTGTTTACCCTATAGCATAAGAACTAGTGCACCGATTTTGATGTAATGGGTACCAAATGATTCATATGAGTTCAAGGGAATAGAATTTCAAAATACTTTGACTAATTTTTCATTGAAATGCCAGAAATTTAGTTAGTTTATCTTACAAAAACCTTACAAGTCAGTATTTTGTAAATATTCATGTCAAAATTTTAACAATTTTTGCATAAACCCAGAATATTAGTTATGAACTGCGTACTCAAAGAAAAAGTCAATGGATTTGCAAAAAAAATGTATACACCAACTATTTAAAATATGCGCTTTTTATTTTAATTTTTTTTTATACTTTATTTTCATAGAATTAATACAAAAAGTAACTAAGTGCTTAGCTATTTTTGCCAATGGTTAGAAAAATATTAGGATTTAAACAATAGTGACTGCAGGGTGGATTTTTCTTACAAATTATACAAGACAAATAGTTTAAAAATATTTTTTTTTGATTGATTTGATTAAATATGGAAAATTTATTGATTTAATGGACAAATCATCGTTTCGTCAAATCTTCTTCGCTCTACCCTACTTACAGTAAATATACCTAAAAGTTTGTTTTTAAATAAAAACGACTTATAGAAGTTAATATTTTTGACAACAGCTCAAGATTTTCACATAAAGTTCAAAAGACGAATTTTGTCACGAGAATTGCGCTTGTGCTCTACTTTGTACAGGTGTTAGTATCAAAAGTAGGCTTAAAATCAAACCAACATCAAATATTTTTAGTAGGATTGTTGGCATACATAACATAAAGCACCATGCCAATTTTTATCATTGTATCATTAAAAAGGTGACATTAGTTTCATATTGACCATTTATGGTGTATGAGTGGTACACGAAGTAGTGAACCAATTTAGCCCTTTTTGATTTTAGTATCATGTCTTGTTGTCATTATGCTTATTACCAAGTTTCGTGGTTCTTGGGCAACTCCTTCCAATTTTATATTACTGAGTTTATCGCGTTATCAAAAAAACGATTTTGATTATATTGGCACATCCAAAATATTCAACATTTTTAAGAGCGCCTTGTGGCAAACATTCAAAAATGTCGAAAGCATACATGTGCAAAGAGGAGCGTTCTCAACCTTTCAGGATCTTCGATGTGCCAGTGAAAAAAGTTATATTTTTTGATGGTGTTCGTTTTAAATGACCATTTTTGAGGAGTTGTTGTGTGAATATTATTAATGACACAGTAATGCCACCCACCTCAAAATTTTTTAAATCTCATAGAAATAATAAAAATGAGTTTATAATAGTATTCTATTATAATTCTATATAATTCTATATCTCAAAAACTACGAAAAATTAACAAATGCCACAAAAGTGGTATCACGCCTTGAATGTGTCATAACTTTCGTTAACTGAAGTTTCATATGTAACATCAATAATAAAACTATATATTTTGTATTCAAGTATTCCCGTACAAATCTCATTTAAATTTTACCGAAAGTTGGTGGCGTACGATTTTTATATAGCTCAGAAATTAAAAATCTGTGTGTAAATCAACTCAGTTTTTAGTGTTTTTTTTTACTTTCGATCCCAGTAGCAACTTAAGGCAGCAACTTATGAAACTCAAATTCTAAGTAGACACTCATTTAAAACTTGAGCTTAACTTAAGAAACATGAAACATTAACACGGTTATACCAAAATCATAGATTTTAAAAGATTTTGGGAACTGCCCATATATCTATCATATTCATATCTATACTATTATATTGAATATAAATGCAAATTTAAATATACCATTTAACTCCAAAAATACTGGACGGATTTTTATGAAAAGAAATATTTAATTTTAATATAAGCAATAAAATATTCCCATAATACATTTCTTTATAGGAATATTTAATTTTGATAAAAAGTATGTTTAAATAAAGTGTTTTTAAGAAATCGTTTTCTTTAGAGAAGATCATCGGATGCGATTTCGTTCTTCAATCGGTTCAATAATTTGCGGCTATAGTCTCTATTGATTGTTTTTCCTATTCTTAAATATTTAATGAAAAAATGCCACTTGAATCCCAAAAAACAAACCGGCCGTTTTTCGAGTCTTCGCTCGCTTTTGTGCACTTCTACTGGACCTTCTAACTCTTTTACTGATTCATTAAATTCTAGTGTATAGTGGTAGATTAATGGTCACTATTTTACGCAAAAAATCAGTCGGATTTTATTTAAACAGCGTGTTCTTGTGAAGGTTGCCACTCGTCAAAAATGTCATGCATTGAAGAGTGGTGGTGCCGTCACTTAGAGACTGACAGCATCTTAACGCCCTAGTAAATGCAGTGCTGCACTCCAAAACAAAGCAAAACATAAGAAGAAAAGTTTTTTTATTTCGTTTTAAATGTATTGTTTTAAGGAGATTGATAAAAAGAAACGCAGGACAACTATGGCCTAGCTAGTATATTATATAAAAGTAACAATAGAAAAAATTTTGAAAAAATATGTAGTCTTGATGTAACAATTTAAATGCTTAGATTAAAACTATGTACCATTTATTGTAAAAAAATAGTTAAAAACATAAAATGGTAAAGGAAGCAGTAAAAATAAATTAAAATTTTAGTTATATTTAAAGATAAATATAAATTGTTAATGTAGGAATAGAGCAATATAGTAACAGTGGTTACATGTTTAATATAGATAACATAATATAAAGTAATAATTTATTAGTATAGACATAGATTTTTAGTAATGAAGCAAGGAAATCCATTTTAAGATGAATCGGAGTGTAAGTTAGTGAATTTAGGTACATTGAAATTACAGGTCATGAAGTAAATGCTGATATTTATTTTCTAGGTCTTTTTTAGAACACCTTCAATAAATAAACATTAAATTAGTTGTACTATCCAAGTTTATGCGAAGTCTGTGAAATAATTTTAAAGAAATGAATAAATGGTCATCTAAGAATATTTTCCTATTTATAATAATTTTTTTTCAAATGGGAACCAAAACTAGCAGCGATTGATTTTCTTTTTTAACACTCTATTGGCTAAAAAAAAATTAATCCAGTATAAAAAATGAGTAAGATATGAATATTTTTACTTTAGGGCCTTTTCGTCAATTTTCTCCAACTAAAACAGAAAACTTATGGTAACACTGCCTAAAAATTAAAATTTTTTTGTTTTTCATTTTAATTTTTTCAGGTCGGGCTCGGTAGATTTGCGAAAAATTTGTTTCTTATCACCTTATTGTGTAGTCGACATCTTTCACAGCAAACATGATGCGGTGCGTGTGTTATAAGAAGTTAAATGTGTATTCGGTTTTTAAATCGAAACAAGAAAAACCCCCAGTGTCCTTTAATACAACTCTCCCACCTGTTTATAGTGATGTTCAAAACATAAAGCCTTAATTCTGTTTTGTTAGTAAGTTTTGCCATGAAATAAGCATTCTGTTGAAATTCTATTAGATGTTCGCTTCAAACATTCTCGGTTGGCATGTTATACAGCCAACATAGATATGACAATATCGAAGGTAATATTTATATTTTGAAACTATTTCTTTTCATCTGACCCGTCGTTCATGCTTTGTTAGGTATCTAGAAAAGGAAATATTTTTTTGAAGTGTTATGAAAATATATATATATATAATTGAATAGCATTTCTAATTTGAGTATCGAGCAACCAAGAAACTTTGATTGCTCAAACATTCAATACAACTCAGTGCATATTCATGTAGACACACATGCTGATAAATGCAATCACTCACTGAACAAGATGAACTTTCAATATATAAATAAATAAATGAAAAAAGCATACCTATAGATCTAACGCATTTTTGTATAGAACAATTTCAATTGCTTGAATGTCCTTGACCGCAACTACTGCTGGGAGAAAAAAGCTTACAACATTCATGTACAGAAATGTGAACAGCAAATAAAATATTTGTGTATTTTATATGTCTGCTTTAAACAGCAGATCATTGAAAAATATTACTGACATCCTGAAGTGAATTTGAATTTATTGTGTGTGAGTGTCAAGCTTGAAGTAGAGAATTCAAAATGTCGTTAGCAAAAGCTAGATGCTGCTAAAACAAGCCGAAAATGTACAGATAGATAGAGAGATAGAAATAGAGTAAATAAATGTCAGTACCATGTGGCGACAAATGTATGTGAGAGAGTTTTTATTAACCCTTAAGGGCCTCCGAGAGTTAAAAAAAACAAAACACTTTTTTTAAGTTTTTTTTTGAAGCTGTACTTTATTTTAGATCAAATTTTTTTTACATTATTAAAGAATAACTTTTTAAAATAATTAATAACTTACTAATTATATTATTAAATAATATTAAATAATTAATAACTATTTAAAATAACTATTTAAAATTTATTCCTGACATTTTGGTTGACAACTATTCTTCGATAAGGAAGAAAAGTGCAATGCCGCGAAACTCCTTAAATATGCTGTGAGAAAGGTTGCTCAAAAACTACTCATCCTATTGCTACCAAAATTTTTACACTTACTTAAGGGGCGTTTAATCGTTCGATTGTTTTTTGGATACGTATTGTTTGATTTATAACCTAAAACTAACTCAATTTTGTGCACAAAAAATGAAAATTTTCTTTCTACGCCCGCCATTTTGTCAAACCGTAAAACTTTTCAAAAATCAACGATTAAACGCCCTAGAACTCTTTACTTAACCGAATAATTTTTTTTAGATGGAACAGTCTCCAGATATCTCGCTCACCGCAAATTTAACGACATTCGCGGCATTGCACTTTTCTACCTTATCGAAGAATATTTTTTGACCAAAATGTCAGGGTTAAATCAAAAATAGTTATTCTTTAATAATGTAAAAAAATTGGGCTTAAATAAAGTACTTTATAGTAATAATACAAGGAACTTTTTTGATAAAACATTTTTTTTGCTAGCTTTTTCGACTAATTTTCTTGGCAGGCAGATGTTAAGACAGCTTCTTATTAAGAGCAAAAGTAAGATGCTCCAATCTAATGGCATTCGATTATTAAGATCTGTGACATATGTGCCGTTCTTAAATAAGAGTAGAACAAATAGAAAATAATTTCAGCCGTTGTTAAATTTGGCAGTGAAAATGCGCACAAGTGTGTTATTTAAGGGTTAATTTAAAAATTTTTTGTTTTTCAAGTCAAATTGAGATGAAATACTTGAGCTGGTGAAAGTGTCCTGCAGCTTAAACTTTCAAATATACATTAAAACATATTGAAAATGTTTTCATGGCAGTAATTTTTTAATGACAGATAGTCGATAAAAGTTTAACATCAGAAATTAAGTACACTCAAAAAATTATATCTTAAAACTTATTACCGTACAATTGTTAGAAGAAGCTGTCACAAGAAATCATTTGACGCAACAAACGAATTCTTTGCAGTAACAATAAAATTATTTTGAAGTCCTATCAGTTTTAAGTATTTGCTTGAAATAAATACTAGTTGCTGTGCCAATTTTGACTTCTGAAAGGAAAAACTCAGACGAAAATAATATCACCAATAAATATTTAACAGTTTGCTTAAGACTTTATATTGTATATACTCTAATTCGGCCGTCTGGGTATTTTAACTTCGGCCCAGTCGAAGATAACTCCTTACTAGATTTGTTTCATTTGGTCTCCGAAATAGGCTAGAAAGAAAATAATCTTTGTGTTGACTCTTTAAAAACGACATACATTCGGGCAAAGCTTTTGATGTCGAATTCAATTCACTTTTTTTCTCGAGTATCAGCTAATTTACAACCATTTGTTGCTTTCGTTGTGCTTAGATATTTCTTGGATCCTTGCGGATGCTTTCACTACCTCTGCACAGACATACTTTTCTTATCAGTGCCTCTTATTCGCCTACAGAAAACATACACTTGACTGAATTTGTTGTCTTCTTGGAGACTCCTTATTATCGTTCTTCACTCTATCATATCGGCTTCTTCACACTTCAGGGCGAGAGAAAAAAAATAAAATACATCTTTTGCAAAAACTCTAAGTGAAAAACATACTAATTTTCCATTTTCTTTCTATCTATCTTGTGCTGTCACTAATTTTCGTTCTTAAAATCTTTTAACTTTCAACTGCAATTTACACACGCTCAAACACTGTGTTGAGTAGCGTTGACAAAAGTGGCACCTCACGTCGTCTGCCATGCTGCCATCCTGGCTGCATGCATCATTCAAAAAACGACGACATCAGCCGCATGCCTCATCCGTACACCTCTTCTCTGCGTACTCAATAACGCTTCATCCTCTTTTATTCCTCTCAAGTACGAGTATCTTAGCTTTACGGTGAACATGATTTTGTTGAGCTGCTTTTAGTGTCATCGTCATCGTAGTCGTCATCGTTGACTGCAATGCCATCACGTGGTCGGCGAATACACTATGCAGTCGCTGTATTACTCAATCATAGATTAAAAGCTTCCTCGTCTTTCTCCTGCAACGCAGCTTGTTCTGCATGTTGAAAAGAATGTTTGCTTTGAATATTCAGCCAGAAGCTGGCTGCTGCAGCCACATTTATGCGGGCGGGCACACCTGCCGGGTATGAGCTGGTCGTCGTCGTTGACGTCAGCGTTGCTAGGTTGAAATGAAAAAGCGATTTGCATGCAAAGGGTTAACGTCCTTGCCATGTTTGTTTGTGATTGTTGCGTTTGAGTGTGTTTGTAGTAAATGAAAATAAATGAGTTGAACGTGGTACGCAACACTCGCATAGCAAACCAGAATTCTTTGTCGCTTAAGGATATGCAAGGATATTAGTAAATATATAAACGCTTTCATACGTTCTGCACTTCGGATAAGCGGATTAAAAAGTTGTTGCTCTTTTGCTACTAGTTGTTGCTTTTGCTAGTGTCAGCACTCGGCGAGTAAATTTTCATCGCAAAGTTACAGTAATGTGCTAAAAACTTAATAGATTATTTATAAAATTAAGAGCTGAAATATCGTAAGCTACTAAAACTTATCTTTTAACAATTAGCTCAAATCAGTGCCTTAAAGAATGCAATATCTTATGAGATTACTTATATATAGCATTATAAGTCGGGATAATGTTTATTTTATTTTACTGCCCGCCACTATTTTAAGATGCAACATTTTTTAAAATACCTTAAAAACTTGGAAATAAATTCATCTAAATTTTTTATATCAAATAAATTTAATAAATAAATCTTTAATGTGAAATGTTATAAATTTTTTCTCGGGTATCATTCATGAAATATTCATTATAAAAAAAGCTGACTACAATTTTTTTCAAATTTGTCTCTTTATAGAGACATGATGTAACTTTAAAATTATAAATAGTCGTATATAGAGTCCAAAAAGATAAGCATATGTAAAAAAGGGTGGTTGATTATATTCTCATATATAACACAGGCGAACAAAATGGCACTTTTTAAAAGTTTCAAAACGAACAACAATCAACTTACTTGTTCTCTAAAACTTCAGAATGTCTTTTTGATATTTACTCATTCAAATTAATGTTAAAAACGTCTTCTGAAAATTAAGTCCTTCAATTTCTTTAAAAATTCCATGCAAAGTCTTTTGAAAATAAAATGTTTTAAGAACCATACTTTTATATATTTATGTGAAATTTTGAAAGATATTGAAGAATTAAAATCAAAAAGTTTTTAACGTTAACTCGGCTAGGAAAATTTGTATTAATCTTTAGTTTTCCGATATTTTTAAATGTACATTTAAAACAAACAAAGAAAATAAAAAGAACCATGTCCGAACCCAGATTGGCACCGGGGACCTCTGGGTTGATAATCTAGCGCGCTTTCCACAAGACTACAAAGGCCTACATACATATTTCTAATACGTTATAACCAATGTTAGTCGATTCGACGACTAACACGCTCCAAAACTCGTTTTAGGGGAGCTTGTGGTACATAAAATACACTAACAGCTATTGAAAATGGAAAAACTATGTATATTTTACAAGAAATTAAAAACATTAATAATGGTTTTAGTGTTTTTTTTATTTTCTACATATTTTCATAAGCTACTTATTTTATCAGTTTAAAAAAAAAAAAAAGAAAGCATTGCTAGTCAAAACGAATAACATTGGCTATCCAGGGTTAAACCGGAAATTTAGATTTCGTCGGACACCGTCTCAAAAGGAGGAAGGACTCTTAAGAACTATTTTGACGTAATTTTTTTTGGATCGGAGGAATATCCTTGGAGCGGTTTTAGTTCTCCTGAACCCTTTTTTTCGCCAAAAAATCATATTTATTGCATGTAACTTTTTTTTTTCTTCAGCATGCATTTTGATCATACACAAATATTGGCTTAAAATATTTTAAATTTGTTCTTTAAAAACTCTTTTGAGACCCCAAAAATCGATATTTCGTAATTGTCGGTTCTATATTTTTTAAACACCTATGTTTCATGGTATTCACATGAATTTTAGCTTGTTGAAAATTTATTGAGCTCTTCTTTTCATTGAGATATCTCTATGTGTGGCTTAACCAACACTGAGTCCCATAAATATGTATAAAATGAGAAATCGGTATTCAAAGGGCTTTTTTATTATTATTATTATTATTATTATTATTAATTTATTTATAAGCGCTTCTAAGAAATAAACTTATAGTTAAGCACCACATGTGTGGTTATAAATCAACAATATTTAAGTTTAATTATTATTTAATTGTCGCAATTACTGTTAGATTTTTACAAATCTTTGTATATATGAGGTTTTGGGCAAATTATTTTAACCCTTTTTCAGTAAAATGTCCACCAGAGGGTGCTTCAGTACAAAATTCAAGATTTACGAAAATTCTTGTTCTAAGGCATGCCTACAAAATTGCTTGAAATATATCATCGTAAAAAATTTATACTTTATTTATACAAAAAAATAAGTACTATACTATATATCAATGGAAGGAAGAGCTACATACCGTTCCAATAAGCTAAAAAATTTGTGAATACCATGAAAAATACATTTTTTAAAGACGTTATCAAAAAAAATCTTTCCGAAAATGACGAAATATTAATTTTTTGGGTCTTAAAAGAGTATGTAGCGAACAAAAATTAAAATTGTTTTCAAATATTTGTGTACAATCAAAATCTTATTTTTTTTATTATCTCGGGTATTCATGCTGAAGAAAAAAAAATACTAGCAAAACACATCATTTTTTTTCCAACAGCTTGGTTCATTAGAACCAAAACCGCTCAATGGGGATTTCTCCGATCCAAAAAACGATGCCGAAATAGTTTTTAAGAGTCCCTCAAACCTTTGAGTCGGTGTCCGGCTGGCTGTTTTTTTTCTCCATACAAATCGATCTGGCTTAATGAATATTAATATGTTTGTCAGACTTTATGTGTTAATCTCCTTTTTTTAAAACAATAGTTATATGGTATCAAAGTAAATGAAATAAATGTCCTGTCGTTCTAGGTAATGAAACGCAGTTTTACTATCCTTTACCGCTAGATTTGATTTACATGAATATGGTTTACTTCGTGAGTGAAAACATTATTCGATGGTTAATTCAATTCTTTGATGAAAATTACGAACAAGTTATTACAGGTTTTAATCTTGTTTAGATGCAACAATAGAGGCAAACTATAAATGTTTATTAACGCAGCTTCTTAAAAACAATTCAAAGCTATTCAAAATATTTTTTACGTTTGTTTCGCCTTATCACTTGACCTTGGTTCTTTGATCTTTTTTTAAAAAAAAAAGAAAAACATTTTGAAAACAAATTATGCTTAAAAATTTATTATTCAAGTTAATGAACTAATAATTGATATTTACTAAATATGCTGTAAATGAATTAATAACATTCAGTTATTTGAAGAACAAAATAAGTCTACAAATTCAATATAGCAAAATAAAACCATTGTAGAGCATGACGGCATTTTAAGATAATATTTTGAAAATTTTTACGTTCAAATAAACTAAATGAATGATAAAAAATGCACAGAAACAAGTGGTAGACTTTTGAAAATTTCAAAAAGTACGTGGTAAAAGTAATAGATCCCAAACAAATTTAAATAAGTGGTTTATCCTTCACAACTGTAGTAAAGTCGCAGCACTGTTTACATCGTTCTATTGATTTTAAATAAAATAAATTTACATTACTGAATAAGTACTAAAAAAATCCATTTAACAAAATAAAAAAAAAGTAGTTTTTGTATCTTTCCCACAAAGTTATTTAAAAAAAAACCCCATTAGAGAACTTGTGTGTGAATTTATTTCAACAATCTGGCCACTTCAACCCACGGTGCGCTGTTTGCTTAACAAATCGATAGTTTCTTAGGGCATACTTTTAGGCACTTGCATAATCTGGCAGCAGTTTCATAAATTTGCTATTTCATCATTCATTTTCAATTTTACTTCTTCATCTTTCTGCACTCTATAACGCTCATACCTTTTTAGCTGCTGCAAAAATCTTCTTATTCGCCTTCTTTTTATACACATTTGCTCATGCAACAGTCAAGAGTTCGTCTTTAATTTATTTTCGCTTCAGCGATCGCTCAAGCTGCTGCTTGGCGTAAATTCAAGACATCATTTAGTTAGTTGTGCCAGCCACCGAGCAGTCAGGTGGCAAGTTGATCGAAAGGATGTAGAATGGTACAGGCAAGATTGAAGCAGCAGCCGCCAGATAGAGTGGGGATGAAAAAAATAGATAGATAGACAGCCTGACAGCCTGGTTGTGGCAGCAGTTTTAATTTTTTATAACTGGCAAATTTGATGCTACAGCTTTAACCTTTTCTTCCACTTTTGCATTTGCTGCTATGTATTCTTTGTGGCTCTCTTTGAGGGGGACTTTTTTATCGTTTTTTAAATGCTGTTAAAGTGTCGACAGACAGAAAATTTAATTTTCCGTTATATGCGTTTATTTTTGTTATTCTCTACTATATTTTGCCTTGATGTTGTATTCAAGTTAGCGGTACCACGTTAAACGCATACGTTAAAACGAAAACTTGAATTTATTTAGTTTTATGAAGTGCGCCTAAAAGAACTTTTGAAGCTTTTCTTCTGCTTTTTTATAAGGATTTATTATAATTTTAATAAAGAAACTTGGAAATTTGTTATGAATAGTTAAATTTTTAATATCAAATTATACAATTTAAAAAATTGTCAGATGAATAAGCTTTCATATACGATATGATTTACTGTTTTCTTGAAAAATGTTCCTGTTTTTATATTTATATAACGATGGTTTAATGTAGAAAAGGCGTAACTCAATTTTTGCTTCTTTACAGGAGAAGGAATAAACTGTATAAAATCTGAATAACTTTGAATAGAAAAACTTTTTAAATGCAGTTTTTATATAAAATAGTCTACAAATATGCAAGAATTTTTTCAAGGATTTTTTCAAGCACTGATTTTTTCAAGGGAGATTTATTTGAGAGTTATCTATTAGAATATGTTGAAAACGCGATTTCGAAGAAAACGAGTTACGTCTTATCCATATTAAGCCATCAATAAATATTTTAAGCTGTCAAATGGCTCAATTCGCAATTAGTTGCTCTTGAAAAAATGATAATAAAAACTAAATTTTTCTTAGGTGCAGAAAGCTTATGTTTCCATAAAAATCTACATAATCTATCTATTTATTTTTCTTGTAAAAAATTATCCTTTTATTGTGTGCAACATTTAAAGAAATTATTATTGTACATATCATTGATTTGAGTCCTGACTTGTTTTTTCATAGAATTTAAACTTTCTACATAGCTGTCACTTTTCCGGCTTATCGCTCAGTGCAGAAAGGTGACTAACAGCCCTATTCTGGCAAATTAACTAATTGTTAAACAGTATCTTGAATAGTTCAATGTGTTTTGATTTCAGAACAAAATTTGAAGCTCAAAAATAATAAATTTTGATAAAAATTGTCAACTGTTTTTCGGTTATTGACAATTTCATTCAAAATTTTTTGTTTTGTGCTTCAAATTTTGTTTTGAAAACAACAAACATATAAAAATATAAAAAATACAGGTTTACAATTGTTAATTTTACAAAATAGGGCTGTAAGTGTACAATAATTCCCTACAGTATTTAGAAATTTTTAAAACCTATCAACCTTAACAAAGTGATATCTATCTAATTACACACGCTAAAACATTTATTATTCATTTAGTTGATATATGTTTAGAAATGCTTTCCAATTTTATATGCAATTGGAAAAAGTAAACAAAAGTGTTAGAAAAATGAGAGAGAAACTTTATTTGATTAATAATGTTTTTAAAAACGATTTCATGTCTGATACGTAGGACCTAGTTACAATGATAAAAAACATGCCATCAGACCTTTTAAAATAAAACCCAAATAAAATTATATTATTTAAAATTAATGCTATTAAAGACAAACTCATAGTTACATATATTCTTACACACACAACTTCGCCTTTTTATCGCTTAATAATGCGTTAGAGCTTAGTGCTCAATTCGAATTTCTATGTAAAGATTCTTTATATAGTAAAATTATTTAAGGTTGCGGGCAATTATGTTGCCATAAATGGAACCTCCTTTTTTGCACTTGTAATTATTAACACACGAAAGATTTTACGCCTTTTTTAAGTGAAACTTCTTTGGCACCGTTGTGAGTCGAAAAAGTGATAGTAAAAATAGACAACCATATACATCTATAGGATCAGTCTCCCCACTTGACCACACGCATGTATCTGTGTTCCATGTGATCATGCTCAACGATTGGCTGCTACTGGCATCGCGTTTGTTGGCACCATTAGAGCAAACAAAAAATGTCTACTAATTGAAAATAGATATTGAGGTCATTTGCTTACAAAAATTATTTTTGAGAACTGACTATTTTGTACAAGATATAAAAACAACATTTTGGAAAGAATAAATTTCGCCCAAAATATCATAGGGCCAAAAACTGGAAGAATTTTTGCATATTGAAAATGAATATTATGTAATATAGAATGTAGTCAACAAATAAGTATTTACTTGTTTTTATTTTTACAACAAAAGCAACTTTTGAGTAATTTTTTGTGTGAAAATTCAATATTTTGGATTTTTTTTTTAAAAAAAAAATAAAATCTATATAAACTGTCCACAGTTAAAACTATTTTTGTTAAGTCTTTTTATAGAAATTTTGAACGAAAAAACCATTTAAGTTAAATAGACTTAAAAAAGAGGAAATATTTGCATCGAAAGTCAAAACTTTGATTTTCTATTCGTTTTTTTCGCATTTTTAAGTAACGATGTTTTATGAAAATATCGTTGTTCCAAAAATGTCTACAGTTTCTAAAGGCTTCGCTTTTACCTTGCGTGGAAGAACACTTAATTTTTTTATCAACGGTACTGCAAATACGAGTAAGAGAGTAATCCTCTTTTCGACAAATAAAAACAAAACTGGTTCACTCCAAAAAATACTTGAGATATTTTATAACCCATATAAGGTACCCTGACAGAACCCCAAGTGACACAATCCCAATTTTTAATTTTGGGATTATGTCACTCCTTTTACAGTGACATAAACCCAAATTTTTTACTTGGGGCTATGTCACTGCTTGTAAAGTGTCATAACCCCAATTGGGATAATGTCACTTTTGAGCCTAAAAATGAGAAAATTTGGATAGACATTTTGAAATATTTTGTTTTAGCCAAAATTAATTTTTTTGACTATTTTTTCGTGAAACGAATGTATGTATTAAGAGCTTTAAATTCCAAATCTGTACAAACTAATGGTCGCTCTCATCTGTTTTAGAAGTTATAGGGGTCCAAATTAAAGAAAATGGGCTCGAAAACTTTCTTTTTTTCTATTAATTGCATACTTTTATAAACTAAGCAAGAATATTTTAAGATAACTTATGCCATTACCTATTCAATAAGCTATTAACCATTAAATTCTATGCATTTTTCAAGATAGAACACTTTTATTACATATGTAAGTCCCAACTTTTTTCAATAAACTAAACCAGTTTAGTTTTTTTCTTTAATTTGCACTTCCAGCATAATATATCTAAAAAATAAATATTTTCATAAAAAATCGCGCAATTTTTGGGATTTCTGAAATTATATCGTATATATTCTGAAATCGATTATACTGAAAAAAGTAAAAATATGCACTTTTATTACATATGTGAGTCCCAAATTTTTTCAATAAACTGAACCAGTTTAGTTTTTTTTTTAATTTGCACTTCTACCGCAATATATCAAAAAATTATAAATTTTTATAAAAAATTGCGCGATTTATAGATAAACTATAAAAATATACCCGCGTACTAGTGACATAATCCCAAAAAAATTTGGGATTTTGATTTCTTTTTATTTAGGAATATGTCATCCCTTCCATAGTGACATATTCCCAAGTAAAAAAAATTGGGTTTATGTCACTGTATAAGGAGTGACATAATCCCAAAAATAAAAATTGGGATTGTGCCACTTGGGATTATATCACGGCACCCCTATATAAACATTTGACAGAGGTATAAAATTCATTGTGGTTAATAAAACTTCATAATTTCTTAAAACAACCCGATTTGATAACAGACTTCGTGATTTAGCGGAAATTCTTAAAATTAAAGTGTTTCCGACAATTATGTGCTTGGTGTTTTCTAAAATGGAACAAAAATTCGCCTAACTTTAATTTTACCTACATCTATCTCTCTTATTCTTTCGCTTAAGGTTTTCTTGTTTTCCCTCTCGTCATTTTCTTCTGCTTGTTTTCTTCATTATTTTTCTTTCTTTCATGCAACATTTATTAAAATAATATAACTTGTGCAGAAAACAACGATTTACTTTCCGATTGAGCAAACTTTTCGCTCAATTTTTCTACCCTGCAACAGAGTAGCACATTAAATATTGAACAGTTGAACGAACAATCGTGCTGTCTTTCCTTGCAAACCGCACCCATACCATGCCAACAAACACCTACAACACCCACAAACACCGCATACAAGCAATCTCGGAAAAAACAGCGTAAAAAATAGACACGACGCGCACGCCATCTATCGGCGGTAAGACATAAAGTCACATATTTAAGGAAGCAGCATTTATCATTCGCCACCACTGTCACACGGCACAACCCGCTCGGCACTCAATTGTTACTAGATGGTGCGCTGCTGTTGCTTCCTACATTTCGGTCGCTCATAAACTTCAGTTTATTCTAGCTGGGTGGTTAGGTGGTTGGGCTGATGGGTGTGTTCCAATGTGTCGTTCTCGACAGTCACTATAAAGAAACAAAAAAAAAAATAAAGAAAAAACCCGTCAACTTTATTAAGTGCGCCGCGATGGCAACTTCAAAGTACAGACTTTAAGTTTCAAATAAAAAATTTATCTATCGATTCCGCGAGCACAATGAAATTGAGGCAATTACCCAGCAGGAACTGCTTTGAACAGAGTTGAATTTGTACAACGACTATGGTATATTCGTTTTGTAGCAGGTGGAGGTTGAGTTACTTAAAGCAGCTACAGGATGTTCACTAATAGACAGACAGACAGACAGACAGACAGAACTTTATGATATTTTTTTCCAATATTTTTTTGTCTCTTCGACTGTTAGCTGAAAGTGTCATAAACGTGGGCGTTCATTTTGGTTGTTTGTTGGCTGTCTGTCTGTCTGTCTGTATGTTAGAAGAAGGCTGAAAAATTGTCGAACCACAAAAAATTGCACTGAGTGTAAAAAGTTTAAGAGAAAGAAAAAATCACGAGGGCGAGAAATAAAGTTCAAAGTGCTATAAGATATTTTCAACATTGCTTTGAATATGAAATGGTTTTGTTGGCTAGATTTTTGAGAAAAATCTTATTAACGTCAATAATCAAATTTTTAAAGCGAAAGTTTTTTATATACAGTCAAAGTTCCCTAACTCGAATTACCATTATTACAAAAAACAAAATGCGAACTTGTGGAAACTTCACGCTGTGTATATTAGAGATGTATAGAAATGTTCTGATTTCGAGCTGATGTAAACTAATTGAGGACTGCCGTGTTGAAGTCGTCAACAATTTACTTTTTTATCTTTTGGGTTCATCTAGAAAAAGTATCAGATCCGTAGGATGTAACAACTGATTAATTATTTTTTAAATCATAGATACCATGTCATATTCTTAGTGCAATATTGAATTTTACGGCCCCACCTTTTTTCTAATTTTCCTACTTTTTTAAACAGATTTAAATTTTTATTTTATCTGCAAACTTTGTAACAAGCACTTCTTATTTATTGCTACGTGCGACTGTAATTATAACAAGCAACAGCCTCACAAAACAAAAAAAAAATTGTAAATAACAATAAGTTACTAAATAAATAAACAAATCACTTAAATTAATAGAGCCAGAAAGAAGGAAACCGAGGAAATCAAGAAATCATGAAATTATACGTAAACTGCGTCTTATGAAATGCACGTCTGACAATTTTTATTCGAAAAATTTAACTTATGGAAGTTTGACTGTAAAGCTCAAAATTTTATCTAGTTAAAAACAAACTTTTATCGGAAATCTCAACAATGACTACTATGTTAATAATTGTATAAGCTTATGCTTTTTATATTTGTTATAATATGTATAATCTTTAAATAAGAATATTTAAATTCCTTACCACATAATTTCTTTTTCGTTTTTTCCCCTTATTTTCAGCCGTTTGCAGTTTAGACTGCGGACCAAATGGTGTATGTGAGTCTGGTAAATGCCGTTGTAATCCTGGTTGGACCGGTAATCTATGCGATCAGCTGCCTTGCGATGCTAGATGTTCCGAACATGGACAGTGCAAAAATGGCACCTGCGTCTGTTCGCAGGGTTGGAATGGCAGACACTGCACATTACGTAAGTAAATTCAAATATTAAATAACTAGAGCTTTAACTAGCCAATCCACAAAAACGGCCTAAAAAGTGTTTAAGCAAATTCTTATTCATAAGTAATTGGTAATTGGTAATTACCAATGCTCAAAATATTCCATTAACAAGAATAATTAAAATGTTTCACATTCTATAAGCTTTTATTATTAGTATCTTCAATTGCGCCAGTAGAAAGCATTTTGAATAAAAAGAACTAAACTTACAAATTATCCAAAAGTACGCACCAAACAAGCAATACTAACTATTTGTGTACATGTCAAATATTTGCTTAACCCATTTTCTGCCGCGCTGCAAAAATTGTTGAATTTTTTTATATAAAGTACATTGCTAGAGTAATTAGGGTCTCCTGATTACAAATCGGTCATCAAAAAATTTTAAAACCCATCTTTTTTTCGTTATGTCATACAATCAAATGTTCGATTAATCGAACCTTGGCGCTTATCCCATTTCTATTTTCGTGGTAACACAATAGAAATGGGTGAGACGCTGTCGTTTGCTGGTAAAATTTGACATAACGTATTTGTATGGGATTTTATGGTATGGAATAAGCGAGAACGTGTGGCGACCGTAACCTAGTGGGTAGAGTGCGTGGCCCCTAAGCTAAAGAACCGCGGTAGCCCGGGTTCAATTCCTGCTCAGACAGAAAGTTTTTTCAATTGAATTAATTTTTTTGCTCGGTCGTCACCTCTCTGCAGACAATGGCAAACCTCAGAGAGTAAAAATTGCCATGTAAAGCTTTTTGAAAACATGAGCCGTTCGGAGTCGGCATAAAACACGTAGATCCAGTTCTCGGTCATTTGTGAACAAACATTTAATAATACGCACAACACAATTAATCAATAGAAGATAGGTCAAAGTCCTTCCAAGGGCTGAAATGGCCAGTTTATTTTTTATTTTTTTATAAGCGAAAACGTTCGATTAATCGAACACTAACTTTGACTCATACCTGTGTCATCCAGCTGTTGCCAGGTTTTTATTTTTTTATTGAAAAAGTTAGCCTAGTTTTTTGGCTACAAGACCTCATCATTACTTTTTTTTTTTTTTAACTATACATGTGTATTTAATATTATTTACAGGAAAGGTCTATTGGCAAGGTATTTTTCAACCACACCACCTACCCCTTTGAAATTATGGGTGGTGATAGTGAATACTATTTTCAAATAGCCAATGATACGAAGTAATATGTATATGATATCAACGATCTTCCTGATATTATTTATCTTCATAGTTCGAAAAATTATTGAAAATGGACAAATTATCTGTTCGATTAATCGAACACCGGTTGAAAATAGGTTAAGGTATTGGTCCAACACACGCATATGAGTCATTCTCTTACAAATCACACACCTTTCAGGATTTGATGTCTCAGATTAGGCCGAAAATGTTTTTTAATTTTATTTACGTAAAATAAGCTCACACGTGTATCGGGGTTTTGCTCGGAATTTTTTTTTACGGAAAGCCGTTACTTCAAAATTATGAAAAATGGAAACATTTTGTCAATGTCGCTTATCGCTTATTTTACGTGGAGATTAAAAAAAAATTTAAGACGATTTACAAATGTCAACTTTTATTTTTTTGCAAAATTCGTTCGATTTGGAAAAGAATGGCCCATATGAGACATTGCACGTTGGAAAAAAAAATCAATTTAAACTTTTATTGTGAAAAGACTACAACACATAAAAACTTACTTTTTTTTACGTACCTAAATAATAAAAAAAAACAATATTACAAAAAAGTTTTTTTATGTGTGTTTTTCTCGCTTGATTAATGCAAAATGTGTGTTATTAATTTGATTTTTAATGTGTACTATGGTTAATTTTTAAAGTAATCTTTTCAATGATTTGGCCATGAATGGGCTTTAGGATTATATGACTGAACAAAATGCCTAACACTATGTCTTATAAGTTAATACCTTTTACTTCATAAACAAGAAATGTTTAGTATACATTTTGGTTTAGAACTCTCACAAAATTTTCTTTCTGGCCTTATTTGTTTTTTAAGTGAATTCACGGTTAAAAAACAAAATTTCCTAAATTTTTTTGAATTGCAAACATATATCTCTTGTGATGAAAGCCAAAATATCATTCATATTTTAGTAATTAGCACTTAATAGACTATTCGGAACGTCTTTAACTAATTCAAGTGCAAATTATAAAACTTTTCCAAAGATTTGTTTTAAAACTGTTTGTTTTTTTATATATTTTAATTTTTTTCTTTGTTTGTTAAATTGTATGCTTTGTATTTAAGAATATAGTTTATATTTCCTTTCATAGTTTTAATAATATTTACTTGCTTACTTATTTTTAATGATAATATTTGAGTTTATATTAGAATTAATTGGCTTTTTTAGCCTTAATCATTTAAATCATTTAAACTTTTACCCTTTTAGTAATTTTTTGTACTAATACCTGCTCCAGAGCTTTCAATTTTAATATAAAATTAATTTTCAACGTAAAAAATATATTTTTAATGTTTTAAACTCAGTAGGAAATCTTAAAAGTCCCTTGAAAGTCAGTGAAGTGATGAACATCGAGAGTACTGAGTACAAAAACGAAAACTTTAATCATGTTATTCTCAAAACATGTTTTTTCCCGCGCTGTGGGATATTACTCAAAAAGTAATTAAGATACCAACTTGAAATTTTGCACACATATTCTTTAACGCATAACATATGCCTTTGCATATACCTAAAATTATTGTTTTTAACAATTTGCTTATAAAAAGTGTATTTTTTTTCTATTTGTGTAAATTTATATATTTTTTTTTCGTTAAAAATAAGTATATGCAAAGCGAAATAATTTATTTTAAAGCAAAACTTTTGTCTGTTTGATTTAGGGCTGATTATTATAAACGTAGCGGAACGTTATAAAATGTTGAGAAATGTCACTTTACAATCTATTAAATGAGTTTCTTATGAGGTCGATTATAATAAGACGGAACGGAGCGGCACGCGAGGTTGAGATCTATTGATTTTTGATTTCTCCGCTGCATTCCGTAATATTTTGAGAAAAAATTTATGTTGACAAATGCTACTGTTTATTTTATTCTGCATTTGTTTTGTTTTCGTATTTTTGATAAATTTTGATTGAATTCATGTCTTAATATAACAGAAAAGAAGAATTGATATATTTTGTTTTATAATAAAATATATTTTAGAAAAAAATTGACACCTCTTCTGATGCTATTATAATCCCCACTCCGTTTGAAAACGTTTCGTCCCGCCACGATGACACTTAACTACGTTCCGTTCCGTTTATTATAATCAGCGCTTTTCAGTTGACTGCAAGGGGCATGGCATTCAACAGCGCAAATTGAAGGAGCCACTCAATGTTATAAATACTCTGTTTTTTTGTAAAAAACCTGTTGTCTGGAGCAGGTTTCCATTTAAATTATTCAGACATTTTAATGTCTAAAATCAGACAAATAGAAAATTTGAATTAAACAAATACATAAGCCAATAAAATGTCAATGTCGAATAACGAAATCTAGCTTTTAAATAAAAGGAATAGATATAGAAATGAAAACCGAAGTTTAAGATGGAGTGACAAAAAAGAAAGACTAATCTGACTGTGGTTACAGTTTCACCTCTTAAATTGAATTTATATTGAAATTCACAAATTGTATGCAATGAAGCAAAAAATTCTAATCAAACTCAACTGACAAACTAGCAGTGACAACTGGTGAGCAACAACAATAAAACAGCAATAAAATTTCAAAATCCGACAAACAGAAGATGAGTGCATTAGTGTTCCTTCTCCCGTCATTTCTCGCCAACAGATAATAAAGAAAAGAAAAAAAAAATAAGAATAACAAATGATGAGCGGAAAAATGCTCACAACTGTCACATCATGCAATGACTGTTGCATGAACTCAGTTATTGCCACCCATCCGCCAACAATCCAAAGCAAAAGCAGTGCTTTTTGGGGGCGCAACACAAACCTCTGCAACCCTGTAGGAATAAAGTAGTAAAGTATTGCCTTAATGTGGAGTTGTAAGCATATCAAAGCACTGATAATCTCAGTCACTTTACGGTATAATCAGACGTTGCTGCTTCTCCTGTCATTGCTATATTGCAGTTGTGACAATGAGAGTGACTGTGACAGCACTAGACTTCTTTGACAGGGATTTTCAGTGTTGGCATGTAAGCTGTTTTTTTATTATTGTTTTTTTTTATTTGCCTTGTTTATGCGCAAAGTTTTGCTTGACACAAGAATTCGACATTAGATGGCGTTGATATCACTGACACGAACAACAACAACAACAGCATTAACAAAAATCATGATTTGACAAAATAAAAGTTTTGTTTTCCGTCTGCCATTATAAAGCATAATATTGTTATGTGTGTCTGTTTTTTCGCAATTTCTTTCTTCTTGTTTTTTTTTTTTTGCAGCATTCACTTTGGCGCGCTGGCTTAATGTCACTTTACATCTGTCATTTGCAAAATGTTCGCATGTTATATGTTTACTCTATTCACAACTTACACATTTCCACATTTTTCCACTACGCATGCCCATGTTCGTTTGTTAGTCTATCATATAGCGGTATTTACCGATTTTTTTTACTTTTATTTTGGCTTCCAATACATGTTGCTTTGTTGTAGCTCTGATGGCAATTTTATGTTCGTAATGGAAAAATATTGGCAAAATATTGTTTGTCGTTTAGTTTATAGTTTAGCAAAAAAGCACACCAAAAAAAGAAATGCAACTCATCCTGATGTATGTGTATATACAAGGAGGTAGTCAATAGCTAGACCATGTCTGTCATGCCACCCCATACCACTGAGGTTTCAAGATTTTAAGTTGTTTTCAATTTATTTTGTTGCCTTTTTTTTGTCGTTTTTGATTGCATGTGGTTTTATCGGTTTTGCTCACGTTTAGCTTAGTTGACAGTTTTTGTATTTTTTATCTATTTATTCAATTCAACCGGGATACAAAATCGATCAAAAACAGACTGCCAAAATTTTTTTCTGGTTTTAACAGTATTGAATGGGGGGCTAAAATTAAAATTGAACAAAATAATAAATTCAAGTTTGAACTGTTAAAAAGAGAATTATAACAATAAAAAATTTTAAAAGTAAATTATTTTGTTCAGAAAATATTTCTCGTTCAGAAAATCTTAATAATAAATTAAGAATGTAATCAACAAATACAAAATACATATTTGGAAAAATTGTTTAATTCATATTGAATTTGTGGCAATTGTTTGGTTCATTTTAAATAATCATTTCTCGTTATTTAGAAAAATGCATTTATCTACAGACATAATAAAACTGCAATAATATTCATATATCTTTACAACTAAAGTAATTCTTAGCACAATGAATTTTTGGATGTAACATCACTACATAAAGCAAGAACAAACGTTTTGAAATTTAAAGTTGGGTGCATTGTTGTTTAAAATTTTTTTATTTAATCCTGTTTTTATAAAAGCTCAATCAAAGTTCTTTAAGAAAATTATTTCAGCAGTACTATATATATGTGTAATATAAAAAGCCCTAAAATATTTAGACTTTCTTAAAAAGAGGAGCAAAAGTTTGTTTTGCAGCAGAAATTAAAAAATTACAAAATGTGAGCTTAGGCCCCAGCAGCTAATTGCTTTTTTCAATTATATATTAATAAATTAATATGGTATAATATATAAATAAATATATCAATAAAAATTTAAATTTGTATGTTTTTTGAAGCGAAGCTTTTTACGCCTCGTTTTGTGATTTGCTTGAGTTAAATCTCAAAAGCGATACATTTTTCCATACACCTTTTTCTTAGAATTTTTGTTGTTTTTTTTCTTGCGTCTATTACAACAAGAGGATATAAAATTAAAAATATTTTTTTGTAAGCGTGAGAATCGAACTCGCACCATTTCGATCGAGAGTTCTACACACTAACCAATACTCCAAAACCCTTTGCGTCATGATGTTATTCATTCAATATTAAGTATTAACTGAAGCTTTGTTACAGTAGATGACAGGAATTTATTAAAAGGATTGTGCATTAGCTATCCTACATATTCTATTGTAAATGCATGAAGCTATGATGCAGCATATCACAATAATCGATCAAAAGTATCCTACATAAAAAATGGACATGTAGGATGGCAGAATAACGAGAAAGTCTGTTCGAACTTTCGGACTATCCTACATGTGGGTTGGACCTCAGTATAGTTTAGCGTTCAAGAAGAGAGCATCGTGCAATAGCAAAACAATTTCTTGCTGTTTTATAATATATGAAGCTTACTTCTATAAAGTTTAATGCACTCCTTCAATGCGAACCACCTGCCATTTTTATATATTAAACTTTCCACTCTGTTTACGTTTTTCTTTATATGTTCAATCCACGACTTTTTTTTAGAATGAAAAAATGTATGAAGTCGGATGAGCGTACTTTCGCATTTAATACATGTAGGATGGACCGCCACAAAAATCAAAAGTTTTTGATTTCCATCCTACATGTGGGACGGGCATCAGTATTTGTTTTCACACATCCTTCATGTCCATCCGACCTGTCAAATCCGTCCTACATGTAGGAGAGTCCGAAACCCTCTTTTTAAACAACAAAAATAGCAAGGTTCCATTGAACGGGTTGAAAATTATCACAAGATGCCAATTGTTTTAAGTGTAGATTTTAATTCATGAATGTTCATAGGAACTTAAGGCAATGCCGGTGGTTTACCGCTAGAAAATTTAAGGTATTTTTAGGATTTTTTAAAAATTTAAAATATTAAACAACGATATTTTAACTTTTAATACATATTGATTGCAACACTCATTCAACATAAAAAAATTATTTTTTTAATTTAAAAAGTTGTTGATCTTGTTCACAATGGCGCTCAATGAGACGCTCTCAATGAAAACGGGCATGTAGACTTTGTTTTTTCTATTTATCTGCGTTTGCAAATTCAGTTATAAAAACAGCTGGTTTTCTACCTGTTTTTAAGTGTAAAATATACGATGTTTTTGAAATAAGACCTTGATTCTAGTTCCAGCGATAGCTACTGATGTTATGAGTAGTATATTTGAATTTCAGATGATTCGGCTGAATAGTTTTTGTGTTTGCTACAACACCATGCCGAAAAAAGTAGTTTCAAGATAAATGAGCATAAAGAGAATAAATGTAGACGAAACACTGGCTCGACACCTACTAAAACGGATGTAGAAGTGAAAAGAAAGTCAGAAATACTTTTGAAATAAAAAAAAATCAATTTCATAAAAATTAGGCCTTAAACAATGTTGTCTTGATAAATATAATTTGGGAATGATAAGCGATCGAAATATTTGCACAACACGATTAGGACAACTATTACTGTAATATTGGCTAGAAATATCGATGACATTACATCTATGTAATATACATTTTATATTTTTGATATTAAAAACCAATAGTTTCATTAAAATTTACAAAAATATTCCTTTTTAGTTTGTTTATTGCATTTAAAATTTTTTAATTTCAAATTTTTTTTTATATAAAAAACTATTAAACTATCCGCAAAAAAGCTTCGATTCTCTCGTGTCCAGCGACGCATCTGCTTTTTGTTTTATTTTTTTTTTTTGCAATTTTGTATTTTTATTAATGCAATTCTTTTTTCAAAAATATAAAAAGAAATTATGAAAACCAAAATTCAAAAAATTTATTTGGCCTTTTTAGGCGCTCCCAATATAATTTCATCAATCAAATTTTTCTCGGAATTCACCTGTCAGATTTCAAAAACTTACCTTTTTGTTTTCGTGAAAATAATGTTCTAGATTTTTAATTATTCGAATTCGTAGAATAACGGGCTTTTACTGCGAACACAATATTAACCACGTTGTTGAGACTGCCGCTGACTTTGTTCGACTCTCAATCGCTTCACATATGCGCAATTGAAAATTTTTTCTTTTCATTGGGAGGTACTTATAAACATGTTTGAAAGTACAAGAAGTCATTTTGTTGGGAATGCAAAAAATATGCGTTATTTAAATCGGGCCTTGCTAGGACTTGGGCCTTATTTCGCGAGGGGATCTTACTTCAAAATAATCAAGATTGCTGATTTAAATTTTATCATTAAAACTTTTCTGTAATACACATAAAAGCTATTGCGTATATTTTACTGCTTAATAATATAATATTTAATTAAACGTTTCAATTTTTTGGTTTTTTCGAAATTTATCAGATAAAAGTACAGCATTTCAAAATTATTGTGTTCAAATTTTAATCAGATAAATCAGATTAAAACTGACGGAACTGAGTGAGAGCGTTCCGTCCCTCCCATAAGGTGGGCAAAGAAAGTAAACCTTTTACTCGGTTTTTCCACAACTTGCGTTTTTAAAGTTGGTGAACCTTTTTCTATACATTATCTTAGACGTAACGCTGTCAAGTTATTGTAAAAAATTTTAAGTAATTTTTATAATAGCTGAATCGTTGACTTTTTAACCAAAAATTGGTGATTTGATTTCGAAGCACTACTAAAAATCCAATAAAAAAAAATTCTTAAAATAAAAAAATGTTGGGCGCCTTAAAAAACGCTGTCGCCTGATAACGCTGTCAAGTTTTAATAATTTTTTTTGGATTTTTAGTAGTGCTTCGAAATCAAATCACCGATTTTAAGTAAATAAAAAAAAAATGTTGTTTTGATATTTATAGTTGTTGTCAATTTTCTACAAGACGTTGAAGTTAGCGTGTTTAAAAATTGTTGCAATTGGCTTCTCTTCTCCAGCATTTACAAAGCGTCTGAAAGCAAAAATCAAAGTGCATTCTTGGGTTAAGGGTTGTAGTTGAGTACTCAATCTACGCAAATAAAAAAAAAATAAAAAATAAAAAAATGGCATGCGTTGAAAAAAAAAATCTACAAAAAACCCTTTTTGTGTCGAAACTTTCAGTCATACAAAAAAAAAATATAAAAGTGTTTTGGCTTTTTATAGGTCTAGTAGTGCTTAACAGAGTCTATAAGGATCACAAATAATCAAGATTCATCGAAATCGATCAAGTAGAACTCCAGATATCTTAGAAGCCGATTCAAAAAACCTTGTTTCGAGAAAAACGCGATTAAAGATTTAAAGGTTCTTGAATATCACGTGACGTACGAATGCAATATATGTTATAACTTTTTTTCTATTTAATATTTTTTTCTAAAATTGTGTATATGTATTCTTAAGACCTTAAGAAACCATATTCTAACGCAAACAAAAAAAATTGATTTTTGATTTTTTACACACTGTAATAGTACTTTAAAAAATAATAATTTATTATATCCTGTATTAATAAATAAATTTATTATTAAACATTCTTGAAAAAAATCATAAAAATATTGTTTTTGACCGACTTATCTTTATGCCGCCCTTGAATAACTTTATCTTTAACAACTTAATTAAGTCTGTGAAATTTAAATTTGAATCCGCCAAGATGAAATACGACTTTTTCCACAAACTGCCAGTAAATAACACTAAATGGCAGCATTAAAATGCTCCATTAATTTTAAAATTTTTTGAAATCAGTTGGTCAAAGTAGGTCATTAGTGCAAAAAAATTTTTTTTCTAGTTCTAGAGTATCAAGTCGTATTTAACACTTTTTGTGTAAGTGATGTCTGAAATACCGATTATTTAAAAAAAAATACGAAATAATTTCTTTGAAAATAGACTTTTCTGAAGTGCAGTTAAAGTAGGAAAATTATAAATTGTAATAAGTAGTTTTAGTTATTTTCTTTTAATATATAAAAAGACGTATAACTTTTTGTTTTGTATTTGTATCATGCATTTCTATTATTTCGATTTATAAAGATGTTCATCACACAGACATGAATATTATATAAAATAGTTGATTATGCCTTTAAAGACTTTACTTTTATTTAAAATAAGAAATATTTTTTTCATGAACTCCGATATTCATTTATGCTCTTAAAAATGTTATCCTAGAAACAAATTCCATTAGTAAAATAGCAATAACAATAAATGTAAGATATTGCTGCACATCCTGCGGTGAGCAACATTTTCAAAATGGTTAACTTGTAAAAATAGACAATAAATAACGAAAAAAGTCATAAAATTTTTAAACAAAAAATGTTGTAAAAAGCTTGACGAGGTTTTTGCACGCTAGACTTGTATTAAATCAGCATGGGATTTTTATTTTTTATATAAATAATCGTGTGCCACTTCATGTTAGTTTTCGCGTATTTTTTATGACGTGTTGGTAACATTGCACACATATCAAACACCAGAGTACCAAACATGACACAATCGTTGCAATATTTTTTGCAACTCAATTTGGTTGGACATCCTTTGTGTTGTGTATTGTTTTTTATTTCTTTTGTAGTTTACAAAAAAAAAAAAAAATTGCTACTGCATTCAAAAGATGTACATTTTTATGAAACATATTTTGCGATGTATAATTAATTGTAATTTCTTTGTTTTTGTTCTATTATGTAAAAAATTTTAGCTGGCTGTGAAAATAGCTGTTCACGTCATGGACAATGTACTCTGGAGGATGGCGAGTATCGCTGTGATTGTATTGAGGGTTGGGCTGGATCTGACTGTTCGATTGCATTGGAAATGAATTGCAAGGATAACATCGACAATGATGGCGGTAAGTTAAAGTAGTTTTAAAAACAAAAAAATTGTAACATCAAATTTTAACTAAAACATATATAAATGATGAAGGAATCATCACTCAGGCAGCAATCTTCTCACGTATATGTGAGCATTAAATGAGATTTTGTTGATATTTTTTTACTGTAAAAATAGTAAAAGCTGCACTCCGAAATGCTTTTTTTTTAATTTAATGACTTCAAAATAGGGAAATGTAGAGAACTACATATAATTTCTCATAGCTTTCTTTTACTACTGAATTAAATTTACCAAAATAATTCTGATCTTTTTAAATTAACATAATTACGAAACGTGCTTCTTACTCATAAAATTAAAAACTTTTTTGTAATTTTTAAAACTCAAGAAATTGTAATAAAAAAAAAATAAATAAAAAACTTGAAAAAAGCTTGAACTTTCAAACTGAAACTCAAAACCAGTTTTCTTACACAACAGAAATTTCATTTCTGAAAGGACGTTTTTTTATTTTAACAATTAAACAGTTTTGGAGTGTTTTTAATTAAGTTACTAATTCAATATGATTTTTAAGAACCAACTCTGCGTTTGTTTTAAGAAAATATTAAATTAAAAAATTTTTTTCTTGATTTAAGTCTTGCTCCAGGTTCTAAAATCAAGTATTTCATTCTTTTTACAAGCAATCTTTTATTTTACTCAAATTTAGAAATAAATGATTATTATAAATTTTTTTTTATTAACTTTAGTTTACAATGTTTGATTTAAGCAAATGAGGCTTAAGTTTAAATTTTCTTAAATCAAGCAAAATATTTGCTTTATACAAGATTATCTCTGCGAATAGAGGACATTTGTGCCAACTTAGCGACAGCAAAAATTTTGGCAATTCCTTTAAGCGGGCTTATCAAATGTTTAATTCCCGGATAAAATGTATAAAATAAATAGGCAAAGAATTTTATTGTGATTTTTGACCGTAAAAAGGTCTTTCTAAACCGTTGAACCGTTTATCTATTGGAAGGCGCTCCCAACCTTTGCAAAAAGAAAATAAATTGCAGTAAAAAAATTATTTTTTTATAGTTAAGAAATTTGATTTGGTTGAGTTGGTGGAGTTGAATGTTTTGTTTTTTCAAGACACAAAATTTTAAGAAACAATTTCTCTTATGCTTAACTCAAATGCCTTTAGTGGGAAAACGCTCTTTGCAATGAAAAAATGTACTTCTTAAGCAAACTAACTGAAACCCGGCGTGTTGCTGCCACGCTCCCTTGTCTAAAGCCCATAAAATGAAATTAAAGAAACTGCATGTGTAAATTGAGGGCGAATACTGAATTCCAACGCTGATCGACCTGTAACTCCGATACTATACGATAACAAAAATTTTGGTTGTATGGGAGGTGCAACGCCCCTTAACAAAAGCCATAAAATGTTATCAGTAAATTTGCATGTTTACATTAATGTCGCATACTGAATTCGAAAGCAGTGCGACCTATCTCCAAATCTCCAAAACTCTAAATCTATTCGATATCGCAAAATTTGTGTTGTATGGGAGGTGCAACGACCCCTTAACAAAAGCCACAAAATATTATCAGTGAAACTGCATGTGTAAATTGAGGTCGAATACTAAATTTAGAAGCTGTGCTACATATAACTTAAAAGCTATTCGATATCGCACAGTTTTTATATAATTGTGGGCGGTAAAAGGAGGAGTGACAGTTTCTGAAACCATCTCGTACTCGAAACAAATCCCTTGCTAAAATTTGAGCTTAATCGGACCAGTAGTTTCGAAGTCTTTTTATGTTTTCTTAAAAGAAGGCGCAGCTATAGTGTGACCACGCCCATTTTTAGTATATCTACCGACAGTTATTATATGAACTTAATTACCAAATTTTAGTTATATACGACCAAACCGTCTTAAATAAATTTTTTTTATAGATTTGTAAGCGGTTAATGGGATTGATGCAACATTTTCTTACCTTTATCTATATCTATATCTATATCTATATCTATATCTATATCTATATCTATATCTATATCTATATCTATATCTATATCTATATCTATATCTATATCTATATCTATATCTATATCTATATCTATATCTATATCTATATCTATATCTATATCTATATCTATATCTATATCTATATCTATATCTATATCTATATCTATATCTATATCTATATCTATATCTATATCTATATCTATATCTATATCTATATCTATATCTATATCTTTATCTATATCTATATCTATATCTATATCTTTATCTTTATCTATATCTATATCTATATCTATATCTATATCTATATCTATATCTTTATCTATATCTATATCTATATCTATATCTATATCTATATCTATATCTATATCTATATCTATATCTATATCTATATCTATATCTATATCTATATCTATATCTATATCTATATCTATATCTATATCTATATCTATATCTATATCTATATCTATATCTATATCTATATCTATATCTATATCTATATCTATATCTATATCTATATCTATATCTATATCTATATCTATATCTATATCTATATCTATATCTATATCTATATCTATATCTATATCTATATCTATATCTATATCTATATCTATATCTATATCTATATCTATATCTATATCTATATCTATATCTATATCTATATCTATATCTATATCTATATCTATATCTATATCTATATCTATATCTATATCTATATCTATATCTATATCTATATCTATATCTATATCTATATCTATATCTATATCTATATCTATATCTATATCTATATCTATATCTATATCTATATCTATATCTATATCTATATCTATATCTATATCTATATCTATATCTATATCTATATCTATATCTATATCTATATCTATATCTATATATATATCTATATCTATATCTATATCTATATCTATATCTATATCTATATCTATATCTATATCTATATCTATATCTATATCTATATCTATATCTATATCTATATCTATATCTATATCTATATCTATATCTATATCTATATCTATATCTATATCTATATCTATATCTATATCTATATCTATATCTATATCTATATCTATATCTATATCTATATCTATATCTATATCTATATCTATATCTATATCTATATCTATATCTATATCTATATCTATATCTATATCTATATCTATATCTATATCTATATCTATATCTATATCTATATCTATATCTATATCTATATCTATATCTATATCTATATCTATATCTATATCTATATCTATATCTATATCTATATCTATATCTATATCTATATCTATATCTATATCTATATCTTTATCTATATCTATATCTATATCTATATCTATATCTATATCTATATCTATATCTATATCTATATCTATATCTATATCTATATCTATATCTATATCTATATCTATATCTATATCTATATCTATATCTATATCTATATCTATATCTATATCTATATCTATATCTATATCTATATCTATATCTATATCTATATCTATATCTATATCTATATCTATATCTATATCTATATCTATATCTATATCTATATCTATATCTATATCTATATCTATATCTATATCTATATCTATATCTATATCTATATCTATATCTATATCTATATCTATATCTATATCTATATCTATATCTATATCTATATCTATATCTATATCTATATCTATATCTATATCTATATCTATATCTATATCTATATCTATATCTATATCTATATCTATATCTATATCTATATCTATATCTATATCTATATCTATATCTATATCTATATCTATATCTATATCTATATCTATATCTATATCTATATCTATATCTATATCTATATCTATATCTATATCTATATCTATATCTATATCTATATCTATATCTATATCTATATCTATATCTATATCTATATCTATATCTATATCTATATCTATATCTATATCTATATCTATATCTATATCTATATCTATATCTATATCTATATCTATATCTATATCTATATCTATATCTATATCTATATCTATATCTATATCTATATCTATATCTATATCTATATCTATATCTATATCTATATCTATATCTATATCTATATCTATATCTATATCTATATCTATATCTATATCTATATCTATATCTATATCTATATCTATATCTATATCTATATCTATATCTATATCTATATCTATATCTATATCTATATCTATATCTATATCTATATCTATATCTATATCTATATCTATATCTATATCTATATCTATATCTATATCTATATCTATATCTATATCTATATCTATATCTATATCTATATCTATATCTATATCTATATCTATATCTATATCTATATCTATATCTATATCTATATCTATATCTATATCTGTATCTATATCTGTATCTATATCTATATCTATATCTATATCTGTATCTATATCTGTATCTATATCTGTATCTATATCTATATCTATATCTATATCTATATCTATATCTATATCTATATCTATATCTATATCTATATCTATATCTATATCTATATCTATATCTATATCTATATCTATATCTATATCTATATCTATATCTATATCTATATCTATATCTATATCTATATCTATATCTATATCTATATCTATATCTATATCTATATCTATATCTATATCTATATCTATATCTATATCTATATCTATATCTATATCTATATCTATATCTATATCTATATCTATATCTATATCTATATCTATATCTATATCTATATCTATATCTATATCTATATCTATATCTATATCTATATCTATATCTATATCTATATCTATATCTATATCTATATCTATATCTATATCTATATCTATATCTATATCTATATCTATATCTATATCTATATCTATATCTATATCTATATCTATATCTATATCTATATCTATATCTATATCTATATCTATATCTATATCTATATCTATATCTATATCTATATCTATATCTATATCTATATCTATATCTATATCTATATCTATATCTATATCTATATCTATATCTATATCTATATCTATATCTATATCTATATCTATATCTATATCTATATCTATATCTATATCTATATCTATATCTATATCTATTTCTATATCTATATCTATATCTATATCTATATCTATATCTATATCTATATCTATATCTATATCTATATCTATATCTATATCTATATCTATATCTATATCTATATCTATATCTATATCTATATCTATATCTATATCTATATCTAATCTATATCTATATCTATATCTATATCTATATCTATATCTATATCTATATCTATATCTATATCTATATCTATATCTATATCTATATCTATATCTATATCTATATCTATATCTATATCTATATCTATATCTATATCTATATCTATATCTATATCTATATCTATATCTATATCTATATCTATATCTATATCTATATCTATATCTATATCTATATCTATATCTATATCTATATCTATATCTATATCTATATCTATATCTATATCTATATCTATATCTATATCTATATCTATATCTATATCTATATCTATATCTATATCTATATCTATATCTATATCTATATCTATATCTATATCTATATCTATATCTATATCTATATCTATATCTATATCTATATCTATATCAATATCTATATCTATATCTATATCAATATCTATATCTATATCTATATCTATATCTATATCTTTTTTTTGTTGGACGTAGTGATAGCGCGCTATCATCTAGTGGCCCCACGATTCTCCACCAGCTCCACCCCGGAACCGCGTCAGCATTTCATCAGGACGGGGGTTTGATTTCGTAAGATTCCTACGTCCTCCTTAAGCAAGGAGGTTCGGAACTATTGAAGTTTCTCTCCTTTAATATTTTATTTATGTGTCTTTCACACAAAGTCCATGCATGTTCAGATTTTAGCATTTCGTTCAACAGATTCTCTTCAGTTAATGTAACACCTAGCATATCATTTAAAGCTCGTCTCTCCTCCAACCACTTTTCACATTCGAAAAGTATGTGCTTTGCATCTTCTTCTAGCGTTGCGCATGAATCACAGCTGCTTATTTCTTTAAGTTTAAATCTATGCAGGTATTTGTTAAAACTACCATGGTTTGTCATAGCCTGAGTCAGAAAATATCCCATGCTTCCATGTCGTCTTTCCAGCCAGACTTTTATATTGGGGATAAGGCTATATGTCCAGCTCCCGTTCATGTTTTGATTCCAACGTTCTTGCCATTTAGTCACTACATTGTCCCTGGCATTAATTTTTATTTCTGAAATTTTTTTCTTTCGCTCTTGTGTATTAGTGTTCGCCCAACTTATAAGTTTAGTTTGGGTATATATTTCTTCTCTTTCCAGTATTAATAAGTCTATTGGTGGCAGACCTGCAAGCACTAAAGCCGCACTTGTGGACACTGTACGGTACGCTGATATAATACGGAGAGCACTAACTCTCTGTGCTTTCTGTAGTTCCCTCATATTATTCTTCAGATTCAGTGCCCTGACAAAGGTTGGAGCAGCATAAAGAAGCTGGGAGTGTACTACGCTGTTTATTAATTTTCTCATCTGCGGCCTTGGGCCACCACAGTTTGGCATTATTCTGGCCAATGATGCTGCCGTTCGCAAAGCTTTGTCACGAATATTTACTACGTGCTGTCCAAAGCTAAGTTTGTCATCTAATTGCACACCCAAATAGCATAAGCTTCGTTTAAAGGGTATCTCTCTAACTTGTAGACGTATTTTCGGTATTTTGAAGACCCTACGATCTGTCACTAGAATTGCTTCCGTTTTTGGAACTGCAAGTTTCAAACCGTTTCTTCGCAGCCATCTGTTACAACGACATAAGCTATCGTTTACCACTATCTCGATTAATTCGGCAGTTCGCTGGTTTACTACCAGAGCAATATCATCAGCGTAACCTATTAGTTTTGCACCTTCTTGTAATTCCAAATTCAGTAGACCATCGTACATTACATTCCACAGGAATGGTCCTAATACTGAGCCCTGAGGTACACCTGCTGTTATTTGGTGCTCTTTTATACCATTTTCCGTCTCATAGATTAAAATTCTGTTATCCAGATAGTCTGATACTATGTTAAAGAGATAGTTATCTAAACGTCGGTTTCTGAAAGCTTGTAGTACTACTTTCCACTTTACTGTGTTAAAAGCATTTTTAACATCTAGTGTTATTATTGAGCAGTATTCTCCTGTTGTTTTGGCCTGTATAGCTTTATTGCATACTGCGCTAATGGCATCAACTGTACTCTTCCCTTTGCGGAAGCCATGTTGCATAGGGGATAGTCCGCCAAGGTCATCTATGCGCTCTTCCAAACGTTTTAGCATTACGTACTCTAATAATTTTCCTAGTGAATCCAACATACAGAGTGGTCTATAGGAACTAGGCTCATTTAATGGTTTATTTCCCTTTCGTAACAAAACTAACTTTTGTATTTTCCATTTAGCTGGAAAGATTCCGTTTATTAGACATAAATTGAAGACTTCAAGTAAAAGATCTGGCCATATCTCACATACTACTTTTATGACCTCATTTGGTATACCATCTGGTCCTGGGCTCTTACCTATTTTTAGTTTACTACATGCATGTGTAATGTCATCTACGTTCAGAGGGATGAAACCTTCGACTTGATAATTTGGTTCTCTTTTTAGCCCATCTTCATCGAATGGAAATAGTGTTTCTACTATTGTTGTTGCCCACACTGGTTCTTTAATGCCGGGTATAGGTTTAATGCTACCAAGCTTTTTCATCACAATTTTGTACGGTTTGCCCCATGGGTCGGAATCTATTTCGTTACATAGCTCTGTCCAGCATCTTTTCTTACTCTCTTTTATGGCTGTTCTTAAGGTTTTACGTGCCGTTTTATACTCAACCGTTAAGAGCTGGTTATCATAGTTTCGTATTGACGCTCGACGTGCTGCAAGGCATTTCGCCCTCAACTCACGTATTTTAGCATTCCACCAGTATACTGGGCGCTTGTTATTGTATTTTTGAGCTCTTGGCATTGCGACATTACACGCTTTTGTGAGTATCTTCGTCAGCGACTCTGCGGCATTTTCTACATTTATATTTTCGGATTGGTTATCCATATTTCTATCCTTAGCCCGAGTAATATAATCGGACAATTTTTTGTCATCAAGTTTTCTGACGTTCCATCTTGGGAAATTTGCATCTTCTACACTCATATTTGGACGTTCATCTATATTAAATGAGATATACTGGTGGTCACTTAAGGTGAGATCTTCCAGCACTATCCAATTCATGTTTTCATTGTAGAGGTTTGTCGTTCCAAAGGTGATGTCGATAATACTACCACCTGTACCTCTCCGAAAGGTAAGTTTGTCTCCGATATTAAATATCGTAAGACCAAGACTAGCAACCATTTCACACACTGTAGTACCCTTTTTATCCATTTTTTTGGAGTTCCATTCTGTAGATTTACTATTGAAGTCTCCTCCAATGATCACTTTATATTTTGAGGACCTGATAGAAACATCAAGTATGTTAAGGGCTTCTGCAAACAAATTAAAGTCTATATTTGGTGAAAAGTAGCAACTATATACCCTAATTTTGCCCACTGTGACATATACGAAGTCAGCGTTGCTTTCATCAACTTCGCTTATTATTAATCTTCTGTTTCTTACCATGATGGCTGCGCAATGGTTTTTGTCTTCGTACCAAACTTGAGATGGTGGGTTTCTGTACGGTTCGCTTATTAAAAGTATGTCTGCATTAATCTCTGTCGCCTTCTGTATCATCAGGTCTTGCGCTTCTCTACCCCGTCCTAGATTGATCTGTAGAAATTTCGTGATCATTTTCTTGCTTTATTTCTTATGTTGATTGCACACGCTGTACTACCAATATAATGCTGAGAATTTATTGAGCCACTTTCACGGCATAGTATGCATCTCGTTTCCGCTTTGCATTCTTTAGCTTTGTGTCCCGGATTACAGCATTTTCTGCATAGATTGCTTCTATCTGTCCCTTTACACTGGCTCGAAATATGACCCTGTTCTAGGCACCTGAAGCATTTCTGAACTCTAATCTTACTCCTCAGCCTACACATAACCCATCCTACTCTGACTTGCCTCGTACGGAGTAGTGGAGCTGCTAAGTGCTCAGGTAGTTGAACGAGCGCTTGTTTGGTTCCTCCAAACGATGTTCTAAAATTTAATATTTTGAACGTTGTGGGTTCTTCTACTTTTGTTGCCTTCATAAGAGCATTAACAAGTTCATCTTTATCTGTTGACTCATCCATGTCTCTGATATCAAGAATATGATTTTTGGTAACCGCTCTAATCATGACATCTTCACCAAGCGTGTTACCTATAGCGTTTCTGAGCTTTTCGGCTTGGCCTTCGCCTTTTTTTAGTTGAACGAGTAAGTCTCCAGCTTTTGTCCTTCTGATACCCCTTATCTCCACACCGATATCAGTGGGATTTACTTGTTGCTTCATCTTTTTTATAACATCTGCGTATGACTCAGACGTGTTGGATTTAATTGTTATTGCCTCTCCTTGGATTCGCATTTCACGGCGTTTGTTACTTTGATTATCTTTTTTCTTCCTTGCTTTTCGGTGGCTCACTAGCTCCCAATCATTTGCCACAGCCGGAGTCTCTGGAATATTTATTTCAGCCTGGGTCTGCAGTGCTTTGACTGTTGCAGGTGTTTTCGGCACTTTTCGTTTCCTCTCTTGGGCAGGAGAAATAGGGTCAACTTGAGTGGCTTTAGATAGCACTTGCTTACGCTCGTCGCATGACAAAACTGGGTTACTACCTATCGCTTCCCTGTACTCTTTTAGTTGCTGGTACAGTGCGAAAGCACAGTTAAGATTATCACGTAACGTCTTGTGTATGTTCTTTGCGCCGGAGACAATGCCATTTGCTGCGCTAAGTTTATTGCCTAACTCAATAAACGCTTTTTCTTCTGAAATTCTGAGCTGACTTTGATGTCTTTTTTCGCCTTCTAAGCTATCTGCTTTACGAGTATTCACAGGTGTGCTCGTGTAATCTCTTATGGTACACACATTTTTACCAGGTGGTTTTTATGACCCCTTTGCTTGCGGTGATCTTACTATCACCGAGCTTTTCACAAAGGGATTTTTTAAGACATTTTCATCACCGTTCCTCGTGTACAAGTCTTCATCTCCGTTTTCCTTGTTGTAGGTTAGTTTTGTTTTTTCTTGTTGTTGTTTGTTGTTGTAACTCTCCATTTCAATTGGGTCTCAACTCGAAGCCGCTATCGCCGTTTGAAGTGTAGTTACGTTTTGATCCCATGGTTATCTATGCAAGCAGGGAGGCCATGCGAGGGTTGACATAAGATCCTTATGGGGTATTATGCCAGTGCCGAATCCGTACTAATCAGGAAATATCCATCTGAACCTACACCACCAACTCAATGGTGACAAACATTGAACGTACTCCGAGACTCGCTACGTTTTAACGAGACGGAGGGCAACTGTGACATTAACCTATAAGCCATTTCGTTGGAATTTCACTTCCACTTACTGAGGAATCTATATCTATATCTATATCTATATCTATATCTATATCTATATCTATATCTATATCTATATCTATGTCTATATCTATATATATATATTTATATAATCAAGATAAAAAAGGTTTTTCCTAGAAAGTTATTTAGACAAATCTTTTGAGTTGCATTTAGAAGCACTCAAAGGGCTGAAAATATTGAAATAAATGCAGTTTTTTATCTTTTTTTTTTAATGCTATCATATAATAGCATCACAAAAAAATACACGAAAATGTGAAGGTTTCTATCATATGAAAAAAAAATGCTTTTATTTTATAAACGCGCAAATGAAAGCAAAATTCTTATGAAAAAATTCATAAGGTCGAAAATGTATAGCTATTTATCAAAACTATTTTTGTTACTTACAAATTCAACCCTTAAATGAGGTTGAAGGCGTCACTTTTGCTCAGAAATACAAATAAATTTTCTCACCTCAATAAGTCAATACATTAATCAAATTTTCTTGTATTTATTATTTCCCGCATTTGCCACAAAATATCAACAAACAACAATGAACAAGCTAACAAACAAACAAGCATACCAACAATAACTTCAAGCACGCAAAATAACAGCCATGTTTTCAATGCAGCGGAAGTAAAAGCTTCAAATTGATGTTATTGAAAATGTATGCAATAAATCAATTATAAAGAGACAAAACAACTGGCAACACTGGCAGAGTAAAACTGGCATTCACACAAACTTACACCTAGAAGAACGTAGAAAACAAACTACTACTACAACTATAAAAAAAACACGTGACTAACTCAAACTAATTCAAACTCAAACCCAAACAATGACTCAACAAAACTGCTGTCAGTCAGTCACACCCTAAAAAACTTTCCTGCTCACACGTTCAAACTTTCTAATAATATATTTCGATAAACTTTTGGGTTTGGGTGCAGTGCGTGGGATTTGCTTCTGCTCCCTCCGCTCCCACCCCCCCTTTTAAAACAACAAAAGCAATAACCAACCAACTCACACAAATAAGTACAATAGTTTTAGCGGAAACAGTTAGCAGTTGTTGTTGTTTTTTTTTTTATTTTGCAGCCTTTATATAATTTATTTAATGATTTCTCAGTAAGTTACTGTTGTAAGTTTTCTTAAGTTTATTTTATTATTAAATTAACAGTGGCGACATGCAACATTATGGCATGAATTTGTTACAAATTTGTGTTTTGCTTCCGAATTTGTAGGCTTTATCTAGAGTACGCCATATAAATCATGCCGATTCAAAGAAGTTTTAGGAAAACGTATTGAGCATATGATATTTTGAGTGGTTGTTGTTGCTGTAATTATTTGCACGTGCTCCTCATCATAAGCAAAGAAACAAAAGTTTTGCCCCTGTGTTGAAAGTTAGTTACTAGCAAGCATATTCTTTCTTTTTTTTATTAATAATATAGGTCTTTTAGTTCTAAAATATTATAAATTGTTTTTTACGCGTATGTTTGATACTCATAAAAAATGGTTTTCGTTTTACCCAAAACTATGCTTTAAATATGGTAAAATTTGTTGATTTTTCCCTAAAATGACACTGAATTCGGTGTTAAGATAAAATTAGGTTGAAAACTAGACAGATGTTATTTATAAAATTTAACGAAATTTAACATAAAATTGCTAAAAATTACACTGCCAAGATTACAAATCAGTTCGCACAGAAAAATTCGCAGAAAGTGGTATTAAGTTAATTTCCATAGTGCCATTTTTTTTTGTACCATAAAAATCGAGCATATTGAATGAATAAAATTGTTCGATGAATGCTTTTCAGTATGTACTCGATTTTGAAAAACCTCGATATTTTCTTTATGTATTCACGATAAGGCAACAATTTGATACGAAAACTTTTTATAAACTTTGGTCCAATTCAATGGCAAAAACAAACACTTGATTGCTATTGCGAATGCAGAATGGAATGAAAGAATTTTTAACGTTTTTGACGAAATGCAAATAATTGAGCAAAAATTGTATTTAAATGAATCATATAGACAGTAAAAGCAATAAACTAAAGTTACCAACCAAAAGTCAATTGTCTCATCAGATACGTTTTTGTATGAGTATTAATTATTTGCTTGACAAGAGATAGAAAGGACAAAGCTTTGTCCTAGTTGAAAGTGTCCAATGGACAAATATTCTACGCCTTTATTTTTTTTAAGCTATTATTTAAAATTTATATACACAGTTTAAATTTAATTCATTGCTGAATCTTGATAAATCTTCCCTAATCTTGCTTAAATATAATTTTAAGCAAAACAAATCAAACCAATTTCTTTTTCAAATATTTACCGAATTTGCAGAATAATACACATTTTTCCGTTTAAATTTATGCTGAACCTTGATTAAAACTTAGGCTTAAAATTCCATCGCACAAACTTATTTTTTCGTTTTAAATTCCGTTGCGTTATTTTAACCGTTAAATGCAAGATGATTTATTTTTGACTAATAAAATTTTTTGATTAGTGTACGACTACTCTCTGATAGAAAAAAATAGAGATAAACAATAAGGTTTGTAAGAAAATTATTTATTTTGAAAAAGAATTTTTGTAGACTAGAGCAGGCTAATTTTTTTGAGAAACCTCAGCCCAAGAAACTTTGAGTTTAAAATTCGATTTCGAGCTCCTGTTATTCAAAAGAAGGTTGGAATTGGTGATTTGCTGTAATACGTGAAAAAAATTGGCAGGAACAGCCATAAAACCTGTATTGGGTTTTACAGAAGAAAATTTTCTTACTTAAAAAAAAGTTCAAAATATTTTCATATGTGATCTAAATTATACGATAAACAAAAAAATGTATGTATCGAGTCGATACTTATCAAAGTCGCCTAAGTCCCATCAGTCCAAATTTTTTGCTTTTTTTGCTTAACGGGCAGATGTTTAAAATTTAAATATAATTGAAAAAGAAAATTATCATTACTGTCTTTTATTTGTAAAAAAAAAAGAAAAGTTAACGTATTTTCATAACTGCCTAAGTCTAGGGCCTGCAATTTCAGGTTGTTTTGGCGATCATGGGATTTTCGGGATTGAAAATTTCTGTATCGAAAAACATTTTAAATAATTTTTATAATTGAAAGATCTTGTTTTCTTTACAATAAAACACTCGTATAAAAATCTGAAAGCGATTTTAGGTAGTCGAAAAAGTGTTGTACATGTTTTAATAACAATAAAATGCAAAAAAAAATATTTGTTAAAATGTTTATTTGCATTAAAGGCAATTCAAACACAAAATTAAAAATTAATATAAAAAGAAACAGTAAAAGGAATAGTGAAATCCTAATTGTTTAATGTCTGAATAACGTTTAAAGTATTTTTTTGTTAAAATTCAACAGACACATCAGTTTTGAATGTAAAATTTAAATTTTAAGATCTTCTGTTTTATAATTTTGTTCATCTAAAAAATCAATTTTTTTTTATTTCTTTTATGTTCCTACCACAATATCACTTTTTGTATTCGTTTTAAGATAAATATAATACACCCTGAAAAAGCTAAAAAATAACCAAAAAAATTACATCTAGAAGAGTCGGAGGTTAAAAATTAAATAAATTTTTTATTTGCATAAAAAACACAGACTAGTGCATGTAACACTAGTGCATGTAACTTTATAAATTCAAAAAGTTGGTCAAATGCACACATTCAAAAATTCGAAAAGTCAAATGGACAGCAGCATGTATAGTGTTTTTGCAGCAGGAGTGATAAAAAATGAATTATTAGAAAATGAAAATGATTTTTATAGTTAATTCTTCTTATATTATATTTTTATAAATTTTTTATTATTTGAAAAACTGAAGAAAATAGTTTTTTATATAGAGAAAAACTGAACTAAAAGACGTAATGTAACTGCACTAAGCAGAGGATAAAGCGGTATTTTAAACAAAAATACTCACAACTTTTAAGAGAAAACTGATCTGTGGCACATAAAAAAACTTCAGCTCTTATGCCTCGTCTTGATTTTTTTAAGGAAATAGCATAACATCAACAATTAATGGGTCACGAACTAAATTAGATGTCCAGTTTTGTGACGAAATATCGTTTGAATTCTTCATAAAGGGAGTTAAAGTGAGAAATCAGAAGATTATTTTGCTGAAAATTTTTGAAAAAAGTGTTTTTGTTTCATAATCTTTGCAGGGACTGTAACTGTTATGATTTATTTCGAAAAAGTCAACAAATAATCGTTATTTTTTTAATCATTTCATTTTGATCAAAAATATAAGTTAAAGTTTGACTTTTAATTTTTGATCGAAAATGAGATTAAAAATTTGACAGATCTATTTCTTATAAACTATTATAATAGTTTAAATTTTCAAAACTATTAATAGAGTACATTTTTATTTCTTTTACACCTACATATATTCGTAAAATTTTTGCTCAGAGATAAAATCATTGCCATTGGCGTCCGCAGGGGGTCGGGAGGGCACTTGCAGTGAACATTTTTAACATATCTTCATATTAAATCATAAAAGCCGTAAGTTTAAATTAAAAAATTTTAAGGGAGAAGCAAAAAACTTTTTAAACTGTAAGTCTCGCTTAAACTTAGCGCTTTGAAAACTTTGTAATAAAAACGTCGTTTTTAGTTGCAAAAGTGTAAAATTTTCCGAAACATGTGTTTGGATAAATCATCGTAATCAATCAAAAAGTCGATTTTGAATTTTTTGTAACGTACGGCTTTTTTGATTTCATGTGACGTTACGTTTATTATATATGTATTTAATATATTTTGAAGAGAATGCAAAAATACTTTTTTAAGGATAGTTTATAAATAAAGTTGAGCTAAACCATTCATTTTTAAATAGTATGTTGTACCCGTAATTGTAAGGCCGTGTTCATGTTACGCATTTTTGTCGCGATTGCGACACTGCTTTTAAGTTTTTTTCGCAGAGGCGGCTGAAAATACTGAATTTTGTATATATTAAAATACATTTATTTATTAAATATTCAGTATTTCTCAGCTGCGTTTGCGAAAAAAAATTGAGAGCTGTCTCAGTCGCGACAAAAACGCGTGATGTGAACATGGCCTAATAAGTTACGATACCATTTCATTTACCCTTGTTCTACAAACACTTTTTAATACGTATTCTTAAATTAAAAAATTTTTTCTACGAACTTTATTCGTAATTTTCAGTCACGAATAGAATTCGTAGAATGAACGTAGTTTGGTACACATTTCGAATATTTTATTAGTATTCGAACAAAAACAATTGTATATTGTGCGAATACATTTACGAATGATCGTAATACTTAGTTACGAAAAAAAACTTTCTGTTCTGTTCTCACGGGGTTTGAGCAGCGGTTCTTTAGCTTATGGGCCACGTACTCTTCCATTAGGCCACGGCTGCCACCTTGCAATCTTACATTTCCTGACATTCGGTACTTGATTGACAAACAAGTCTGAACGATTTCAGATGTAAATTTTTTTAAACTCAACTAAAACTTCGTACCTTCTACGAATAATGATAACGGTCAACCTATGAATGAATTTTTCGGTTGAATATTTTAAATACTACGAATGTAATGAAAGAAATTACAAAGTTATTCCTACGGTAAATTGACGATTTCTAAGGAATGATATTCTTTATAAGTCAAAGATCGTTGTTTGCATCAACAGATAGCAAGGGGCATTTAATTCAATAACGAATATAAACTTTGACGATAAGAGGTCAAGTAGGTTCTGGAATATGGTAAGAAAATTAATGACACCAAAAACAAATCTAATATAAAGTACCTCTTTATTTATTTTTTCATGTTTTGAATTAAAAATAAAAAAATTTTTTGAAATCATTCAGATAATAGGTATGTTTCCGTACTCGATTGTGTAACTTGCAAGCTGCTAGAACTGATTCTTGTTGGAAAAAGAAATAAATAGATGGTGTCAAGGCGGTGTGAGATCCGGTGAAGAATATCTCCCTTAGCATGCGGGGAATAATTCAATAATAGCGACAACTAAAATTTTTAATTTTTGCGCATGTTATGGATTTTGACCTCCTAAATCCAATCTGAAAAATTTCAGTATGCTCGAAATTGGTTTAGGAGTTAAAGGCTTCCATATTTAAAAAAAGCCTAGAAATTTAGTTTTTTTAGTTTTCCAACAAAAAAGAATATTGTTTAATATTAGGAAATTTTTGTATTCTTATTTTAAAAGTAGAAAACTTGGGAGCTCAATTGTAATTAATGCTATTTCATTTAAGGATATAAGCCTCACATTATTTAATTTATTAAAATAAGTATTAAGAATAATTGCTTTAGCAAACAATTACTGAAATGAAAGAAAAATTAAAAAATATATTTAAATATTTCGGACATGATACGAGATAGATTTTTACACGATCTTTAAAATATATTACATTTTCTTATGTGTACAAGCGTGCGTCAACCTGTGTAGTGTGCGTATCATGTTTACAAAATTAGTACCAAAAATCGTAGTAAATAGCATTATATACATTAAATTTTGTTTATGTTCATTAAGAGATTCCTTTATGGCTTTGATCCTCTCTAGAACAAATCATGCGGACGCCCATGATTCATTGCTATCGACATTCATAGCATTGCATTTTATTGCTTAGTTGCTCATCATTGCACATTCTGTTTTCATTTATTTCGCAAATGACTTAAAGTTAATTTAATATTTTTAATACTCAATTAAATTGGTTGAAAACCACGCCTACCTCCCGAACAAAGTGACTTTATACAAAAGGGTAAAATATCTTTAAATAACAAAAACAAATTATATAATGACTTGAAATTTTTGATATATGTTTAATTTTTTTATATGCGCTCTGAGTTTGAAATTTGGCACAATCTAGTAAAAACTTCGCCTACCTCCCATACAAAATTACGTCATCAAAGACGCCTCAAAAATTGATTGAAGCACAGCCGCGAATAACGTTGTAAGCGACATATTTTTAGAGTGTTTTTTTGGCGAATACCTGTTAAAATTCCTCTCTTAACTTTGCGTAACTTGCGTAACTTTAATACTTGAAATGCTCTCTGCGTTTGATACTTCGAGAAGTTGAAAGAAAACCATGCCTATCATCTATACAAAGTGACGTCATCAATATAACAAAACCTTTAAATCTTCGAATATAGTTACCCAAATATAAGCGGCTTTGGGGTTTTTTAGCTTCGGCTTAGTCGAAGATCATTCCTTACTAATGAATTAACAATTTTAATAGCATATTTACCAAATATTTTGAGGATTTGATACAAACATTAGGGTGGCCCTTATTTTTCGACTTTTGTATTATCATCACGGCATGTCATTATTCGATTATATACATAATATGAAAAAAAATTTTTTGTTTTAATTTTTTATATGACTTAGACATCGCTACCAGTTGTCAAAGTTTAGCCCTCTCATAAGAAAACGTCCCTTGGTGTCATTCGCCGATTTGAATAAGCTTCAGATATGTAATATAGGACAAAAATCTCAGGCACACATATTTTTTTAAAGGTTCGGAAACTCAAGCTTAAAGATTCAAAATAGCGTGTGAAAATTTGACAAAGTGCATTTTTTTTTTGCCATAAGTTGATAATATTCTATGAAAACCTATAAATATTTAGTATCAAATGAAAGGTATATAAAATTTGCGTTTAAAATCAGTTTGTGAAAATATTTTAAGCAAAAGACAATTACACAAATTCTAGTATATAAAATATTAGATTGCGCGTTTTGATTTTTCCACGTCAAGTATTACATAGTTTTACAGCACCAATGCACGCGTTTTTATGTTTTAACATGTTATGTTTACTTGCAATGGCAAGTAGCGGACTCCGTACTAGAAACAAAACCAACATTTGGTAAATCGGTCAATTAATATCTGAATTAAATCACTCAATTATGCCATCCATTGGTGAAGTATTACGTTTATTTTTTGAATTTTCAATTTTTGACTCCAGATTCGTGTTTATCGACCCCAAAAACCAATAAGTACCTGATTTTATGTAGATACGAAGTCGTCTTCTAGTTTTAGCAATTTTTTCTGCCATTTGCAACAATATGCCTTGGCACAAATAGTACACCTAAATATCATTTAAAAATTGAAAAAAATTTACTAGTTGCTTATGGTATATATTCAAATTATGTGGTGCCCCGTGAAATTAAAAAAAAATATTTTTCTTTGGAATAAGGCCAACTCTAATATACATACATATAATTTATATATATTTTTATAACCTGACGACAACATAACATAAAATCAAGACATAAGAGAAAAAATGTTTAAGTAGACTTATTGTACCTACTATTTTATAAAATATTTTTTGTCCTCCCTAAAACTGAATCACTGACTTAATTGTGATAATTTACATCACTTTTTGTTATTTTTAATGTTATTTTGTTTTGAAGAAACGCTGATAATAATAAACTTTTTTTACTGCATTTAAATGATATTCCACGAGAAAAAATCACATAAAACCACCTTGTGGGCAAGTTTCGGCGGCAAGAACCATATTTTTCTATAAATGCATATATGAATACCATTTTGAAAAATTTGTAAAGATGGTTTTTGATGTTTTTTTTTACTCGCCAAATTTTCCAAAGTTTTTAGCTTTTGTGCACTAAAAATGCTTATTTGTAAAAAAATCACAAAAAATATATTTGTTTTAATAACAAAAAAAAAAAAAAAAAAAACGTAAAAATATATATTTTTATAACCTGACGACAACATATCATAAAATCAAGACATAAGCGAAAAAATGTTTAAGTAGACTTATTGTACCTACTATTTTATAAAATATTTTTTTTCCTCCCTAAAACTGAATCACTGACTTAATTGTGATAATTTACATCACTTTTTGTTATTTTTAATGTTATTTTGTTTTGAAGAAACGCTGATAATAATAAACTTTTTTTACTGCATTTAAATGATATTCCACGAGAAAAAATCACATAAAACCACCTTGTGGGTAAGTTTCGGCGGCAAGAATCATATTTTTCTATAAATGCATATATGAATACCATTTTGAAAAATTTGTAAAGATGGTTTTTGATGTTTTTTTTACTCGCCAAATTTTCCAAAGTTTTTAGCTTTTGTGCACTAAAAATTCTTATTTGTAAAAAAATCACAAAAAATATATTTGTTTTAATAAAAAAAAAAAAACGTCAGTTTAAGAAACATTATATATAATTTTCATTTCAATAACATTCTCTTGAAAAAAAAAGGGTAACACTTACAACCTACATGTAGTAAAAACAAGTGATATTCTAAAATTTTTTTCATTATAAAATTTCAAATTTGAAGCCATTTTCTGAACAAACTTCCAAACATTTCTCAGTGATATATTTATCTGATGCTTTTCTTATCTGATGCATGAACTGTCGATTAGTAAAAAAAGTTTTTACAATATCAAAAATTTTAAATTGGAGACTGCACCTCCAAGGAAACCTGAGTAAGACGAAAGTCCTGGAATTATATTAATGAGCTGAACCTCATCCGGTTCATCAATTTTTAATTTCTGTGTTAGATCTCGAACGTTTGAGTTGTAATATGTCTCTTTCTTGTCACCTATATCTCTTCATCTTCACAAACATCTTCATTTTGAAGAGCAGATAGTACAGGGTTGGCAATATTCGAAGCGCCCATTTTATTTTTAAATGAATCAAAGAAACCACAATTTGTTGTCTGTTCGTCATAAATATCATTTAATTGGGTTCAAGTAGATTTGCTTACATTATTTCTTGAATATGATATCTCGTAAATGGTCGCCATTGGCCTCTACGACATATTGTGTCCGTTTTGCAGCATTTTCCATGGTTTTCTTCAACATTTCGATGGGAATGGCGGTTATTTCTTGACGGATGTTGGTTTTCAGCTCTTCTAGGGTCTTTGGCTTGTTGACGTAAACCTTTGATTTCAAATAACCCCACAAAAAGAAGTCTGCAGGCGTTAAATCTGGTGATCTTGGCGGCCAATCGAAATCACCATTTTTTGACATCAAACGGCCAGGGAACAATTGCTTCAAAAAATCGATTGTAGTGCGGCTTGTGTGTGGTGGCGCGCCGTCTTGTTGAAACCAGTAGTGGCTGATACGCTTTCGACGAACGATTGGCATGAAAAAATTGTTTATCATATCGCGATAACGCTCCTGATTGACAGTAACTCTGTGGCCATTATCATCTTCGAAAAAGAACGGCCCAATGAGCATTTTAACACAAACGCCGCACCAAACAGTGACTTTTGCATCGTGAAGAGGTACCTCTTGAATCTCTTGTGGATTTTCAGTGGCATAAATACGGCAATTTTGTTTGTTTACCGTTCCGTTCAACTGAAAATGGGCTTCATCGCTCATGATAATTTTATGCCAAAATTGCTCGTCTTCTTCAGCCATTTCGATGACTCTTTGGGCCCATTCCAATCGACTTGGCTTATCGGTAGGCAACAATTTGTTTACCAATTGAATTTTGTACGGAAACAAATTCAAATCAACACGTAAAATGCGTTGTAAAGTGGATCGGGGAATGCCGAGCTGCTGAGAACGGCGATTTTGGGATGTTGTTGGTGACTGCTCAATACTGGCTCGTACGGCTGCAATATTCTCATCCGATCGCCTTGGTCGCTTTTTATTTGGCCTCTTTGGGTTACCAAGAGTATTACCAGTTGTAAATATTTCATACAAACGATAAATTGTTTTCTTGGAAGGCGCACTTTTCACTTTATTTATATTTTTGAAAGCACGTTGAGTTTTCACTATTGACTTGTTTTGTTGAATGTAAATTTTAACAATTTTAGAGCGTTCGCGTGGCGTGTACTGAGTGTTGCCAGATGGGCGCTTCGAATATTGGCAACCCTGTATATACTTAATAACTTTATCTATCTTGTAAGGGCCTACACATCTTAAAAAGCAAAGCACTGTGGGCTAAATATCGCAAACAGCAAAAGCCCTAACGCAAAATGGCACATGAATATTACACAATATTACATATTTTTCCGAAATCTTGTATAAATTCAAATTAATTTTCGAATACAATTTTGAAAATAGGTAACTTACCTATTTACTGTAGTGAGCTCATTTTTTTAATAAAAAATTGCTTCTTTATTTAGAAATTAGTTCATCAGAAAGTGACTTCAAGGAGCACAATGAACTTTATTAGTTTATTTACATAGTTTTACTTTCAGTTACAGTTCCATATAAAAATATTTGTATATTTAGTATTATTTTTAGTATTTAATATTTTTTTATATGATATTTTGTAATAAATATTTTAGAAGCTGAATTTTTTTAGAAAAGTATTTTTTGCAATAATATGAAAACAAAATACCCCCTATAGTCGGTGAAGAAGACTTAAAAGCTTTGTATTCCAAGAACAAAACATATTCAAAAATTAAGTTTCTTAGGGTATCCTGTTTTTTTTCTTTTGATGCAGCAGGTACAATACAAGAAAATCAAGGAACACTTCTTCTAAAGCAAGTTTTTAATCGGAAGTTTCTAACTTGTCACCTTGGTTTTTTTTTTGTTCACGTACCCCTGCCTTCAGACATGAAACCCAGTACACCGTGAAGTGTACTTCATTCTAAGAGTTTCTTTAGATTGAAATAAGAACTACATTTGTAAAAAAGAGCGGAAATTGAAATAAACTCAATACGGAGAAAACTCTGTCTATTGTTGGTGTCGTTTTAGGTATTTTTATTGTCATTGTTGTGATGGTTGTTGTTGTTACTGGCTTCAACTACAGCTTGCACGTAAAACAGTTGCCACTTGAAAATGTTTCAATATTGTGCACAGAACCCTTTAGAACAACAAATATACCAGTAACCACTCGATAGGCAAAAAACACTATGTATCAAATATTGCATTGAAATTGCACTGAAGAGTGAGTTCAAGTGCGACAATATTGAAAAGTTTTCGTATATATTTTTTCATTTTTTTTTTCATTTTTTTTCATTTTTTTTGCATAGTTAAACAATATAAAGTAGCTTTTGTTTCAGGGGGTGGGTGAAGAGATTTTGAAAGCTGTTCAAATAGAAAGTATTTTAAGGGAGTATGGACGTTTAATGAAACTCATAGTCAGATGGGTTATAAATTTAATTTGTTTTTAAACAATGTATAATATGGATTATACCAAACAATTTCTGGTTTTAATGTGCATATGGGCATTTCCACATAAAAATTCACCGTATTCAAAAAATTTAAACTTATAAAAATCTAATTATTTTATGAGATTATCTAAGAAAAACATGTTAATTTTATTAATTTAAGAAATTTGTAAAAAAATTAATTTACCATAATGATTAAATAGTCTGCACTGTTTCCCAAATGCAGTTTTTCTTTTCGTAAATGTTTAGTAAATGTTTCTTTAATTTTTTTGTTTTAGTAAAAATTAAGGGCATTGGCTAGAGATAATACAAAAAAAGGGTTCAAGCAAGGAAACAAAAATATATTAATTTTTTTTTACTACTAAATTACATAATAACTTAATTACCAAATTACTTAATTACCCAATCAATCAACAACGGAAATTAAAGTAAAGTAACGATAGTAACGTCACGCCAGATCAAAAAGCCTAATGAAAAAAAAAAACCAGAGAGGATTCTTAAATTTTATCAGTTGGAAAATCTAATATACAGGGTCCGCCAAATAACTTTTTTTTTTGAAAATTCTATAAAAAAAAACTACTGGATATTTTTTCAAATTTCTTTTTTATTTGAAAGTAAAATTCTTCCGGTTAATAATGGAAAATAATTTTATTCAAATGGCTGCCTCGGCTGGCCATGCAGTAGCCTACACGATCGGTCCAATTTTTAAGCACATTATTGATTGTGTGCAGCTGTATTTCACCAATGGCTTCGCGAATATTGTCCTTTAAAGCGTCAATTGTCTCTGGCTTGTCGACGTAACACTTATCTTTGAGGGCACCCCACAAATAATAGTCCAACGGTGTCAAATCGCAGCTCCGAGGTGGCCAAACGACATCAGCTCTGCGGCTGATAATGCGATTTTCAAAAACAGGGCGCAAAACATCGAGTGTAGCTTCGGCTGTGTGGCACGTAGCGCCGTCCTGCTGAAACCAAATGTTGCCAATATCCTCCTCTTCAATTTTTGTGAACAAAAACTCGTTCAACATGGCCCGATAACGATCGCCATTGACTGTAACAGCCACTTCTTGCTCATTTTCGAAGAAAAATGGCCCAATTATGTCTCTGGACCAAAATTTGCACCAAACAGTGACTCGTTTTTGATGCAGCGGCTTTTCAATGTATGCGTGCGGGTTTTTTGTGCCCCAAATGCGACAATTTTGCTTGTTTACATACCCGCAAAGATCAAAATGAGCTTCATCTGACAGGATGATTTTTTTGGCAAAATCGGCATCTTCTGTAAGTCGATCGCAGGCCCACTTCTCAGCGTTGTTCAAGCGTATGCATAACCATATTCGTTCAGCGGAAGGATAAAACTAATTATCTGTCAAATCAGACATGAGCTAAGTGTTACCATTCACGAAATAAGCGCTAGTTGAAAAAAAAAACGTTATATGGCGGACCCTGTATAAAAATCTCCTGTCACGGTGTTTGAGGCAGAACTCCTTCGAAACAACTCGACCGATTTTCATGAAATTTTTTATGTATACTTGGTAGGTATGAGAATATGTCGTCAAGTATATTTCACCCTCCTACCCGCAGTGGGTGTGGCACCTCTCTTAGAACTCAATTTTGCGATACCGAATAGCTTTGGAGTTATAAGCCGCACAGCCTCGGAATTCGGTACTCGACCACAATTTACACAATCCGTTTCACTGAAAACATTTTCTGTGCGTTAAAAAAGGAGGAGTAGCAACTCCTATGCAATTCAAATTTGCGATATCAAATAGCTTCAGAGTTATGGGCCGCACAGCCTCGGAATTCGGTATTCGACCACAATTTACACGTGGCGATCTACTGATAACATATTAAGGGAGTTTTACAAAGGGGCGTGGCACCTCGCCTCGGGAATTCAGTATTCAAACTCAATTTACACATACAATTTTACTGGTAACTTTGTACGGTGTTGGAAAAGGGGGCGTGTCACCTCCCATACAACCTAAATTTAAGAAATTCAACAGCTTTTGAGTTATAGGTCGCACAGCTATGGAATTCAGTATTCGACCACAATTTACATGTACAGTTGCACAGATAACATTTTATTCGCGTCTGGCAATGGGGCCGCGGCATCAACGTGCCGGGCTTAAGCTGGTAAATTTATATTATTTCAAATCCTTCTAAAATAAGTTGCATACAAAAAGTCTTGTCCAAGTCAGAGAGTTTTACAAATTTTGTAATCCAAGTTAAAAATCAGTTCTGTTTTTTGTAACGTAACGCCAGCACATATTTTTTCCTATATCTTTAAACCCTTAGAGTTGATTTTTTTTCAATGTTTTACTTAATATAGTGCTACTTAATTTCTACGAAAATTTAAAAAACCTTTTTAAAAATAAGACTTTTACATTCTTTTTTTTAATATTGTTTCGTACAAATGGTAAGAAACTCCAGTTTGGAAATGCCCATATACCATAATAAGCCTTTAATTTAAGAATTTTGTTAGACATGGGAAAGAGTAGGTATAGTAGTATACATTGATAAAAATAGTAAAATGTATGCTTTTGGCTTAGTTCCATGAGAATTACTTATTTTGCAAGTACCGAAACAAATCTCAGTGCTTCGACAAATTATAAGATTTGCCACCAGCTTGATATATCATTTGAAATAGTCTTATTTTGGCATTGAAGTGGTTACTATATTCGAAATAATTTTATTTTCATCCTTAAACTATTAATTTTAGAATTTCATGTCGATTTCTAAAATAAGCTCTAAGCTTAGTCCGGATTTTGCATGGAGATGGAGTTTGATTGCAAAAATTTATTGGTAAAATAAGGATTTTTCTTCGAAATGCACTGCATTTCAAATTATTCTTGATGTGGACTTACACTATTTTTTTTTTTTAATACAATAAGTCACCATAGATAATTATTTCCTTTTGATAGAGGCAAGTTAGGGTCACCCTTTCCAAATGCACCAAAACTAACCTACTGGATGAACCTTTAAAATGTAAGGTATTACAATTTTGGGTGGCGCATGATTAATCTTGAATGGATCTTGGAAAAGCGCTGCTTATATATGATATATTAGAAAAGTTTACAATCAAAGGTTTTTTTTTTACTTAATACTAGAATACAGAAATTTATATTCTAGCAGGAAACTATTCCTGCCATTTACGGTAGATACGTGTGCAAACTTAGTTCTAATGTTAAAACATAATAAAAATGAATACCGTACAGCTTGTTAGCTTCTAGAGCTTTCATTTCAAATAAAAAAAAACTCATTGAAAATATACAAAAATAACATATATAAAAAAACTAATTTTGTTTGATGCTATCGCTTTTTGAGTTATGAATTTATTTCGGGAAAATCAGTAGAATTAATTTTTTTTTAAGATGAAAACTAATACATCTAAAATTTCTGAAATACAATGTTAAATATGAGAAAAATAAATATGGAAAAATTTTTACTCGAATTTATTTCTGGTGTTTTAATGACAGATAATCTTTATAAGGCATCTTTTTTTAAAAAATATTTTATTCATCCTGATTATTTTATCTTGTTCAACTTCGTTTTCATCCAACAGATGGCATGACCGATTGTTCCGACAGCGAGTGTTGTTCGCATCCCGCCTGCTCTGAGCACATCATGTGTCTATCCTCCAACGATCCCGTTGAGGTGTTGTTGCGCAAGCAGCCACCCTCTGTGACAGCATCCTTCTATCAGCGTGTCAAATTCCTTATCGAAGAGAATTCGGTGCAATCCTACGCACACATGGACGAGTACAGCGAAAAGTGAGTAACAAGTTTTTAGCATTACTTTATGGATTCTAGTTTTTATTCTATTGCTATAAAATTTAAATAACTACTTTTATGATAAAGAGCAAGAAACTTTAGTCGAAAAGTTATGCGCACAATAGCTTTGAAGCTTTGACGCGCTTGTTATAAATTTTGGAGTTGTTAAGTATTCAGTTTTGTGTTGATTTTAATTTGATGAATGCACCAATTCGTTAGGAAACAAAAAAAAAAAAACTTTTTAAAGCTTTGAAAATATTTTAATTCACCTTAAGTTTAGTTCATTTTCCGTTTTACATTGAACTTAAAACAAAAATAAAATAAAACTGGTGCAATGAAAGGAAAAAGCTCAAATTTTTTATTTCTTAATAATTTTACACCATTTAAAAAAAATGTAATTTACAACCTTTTGTTTTTATAATTTTTTTGTTCATATATGACAAATAAATTTGTTTATATAAAAAAATTTTATTATTATTGCAACAAAAAAAAAAAAAAATAAAAAAAAATATAATTAACTTTACTTTAAAACACATTCAAGCAAATAATAATTGTTTGTACCCGTTCACATCCTGACAATCCTACCCAACTCCCCTCAATGTAGTCTATCATTTATGCGTTGGAATAACTGAAGCCCCAGTTAAAGATATTTTTCATTTCTTATTTTCTTTCAGTTAAGTTGTGTTTTGTTTGTATAAAAATTTACTTACTTCATGCTTCTTCTTTGAAAAAACAAAATTTAATATAACTTTTGTATGAAAAAGTTTAAAATACATCTTAAAGCTTTTAAATTGCCTTAGTATGTATGTATGTGCAAAAAATTCTTTGCTTTTGTTTGAGCTTTTTCTTTTCTTGCCTCTGTAGGGAAAACATATTTATTTTCAAAAAACTTCTTTTACGTTCTTTTTTGTTTTGTTCGTTTATTGAAAAAATTAAAATCTTCACATTATTTCATTTTAGTTCTCGTTCTTGCCTTAGTTTTCTTTACTTACTCAAATAAATCCAAAGCGAAAATAATGATAGCACTTCATTGAGTATGTGTGTGTTGTCTAGTGTTTTACCTCCTTGTGTTCGTCTTACCCTGTATCGTTAAAAAAAAACAAAATATGTGAAAAAACTATAGCAATTATAAATGAATAATTACAAGTTTAATAAAGCAAATAAAAACTAATAATGACATAATAAATATTTAAAAATTTCAAAATAAGCTTACGTTGGCAAGGAAAAGCGGTTGAAGCCAAAGAGTTAGAACAGTAATATAAATGTTTGTAATATAATTTTTTAGTTTCATAATTATTTATTTCTTTATTTTTACTTTTTTAAATAGTAAGAGATACATATGTATGTTTATTTTTTGTTTCGGTGCAGAACTTGAATGAAAGCTTTGACTTTACCTATTAGAGCTGAAATTAAAAAGATCAGAAACAGAAACTTATTTAAATAAAATTGTTGGAAATTATAAAGAAGTAATTGTTAACAACTTTTACAAACTCTTAAATATCTTTATCTGAATAATATCTTAAATATCTAAATAAAAGTTATACTTGTATTCAACTTGAAGTTTAAACATCGAAAACTTAGCAATATAAAGCTTACACAACTGATTTATCTCAGTTAAGAAGATTAAAACTCTTTAACACAGACGCACAAATATTACACCACTTTTGTATCGAAAAGCTTTTATCTTAAAATTTTCATCTAAAGATTTTTTAAAATACTTTACTCAAAGCTTTGAGTTAATTTTTGGAAAGTTTAACTTAATAATTGCCCCACAAGTTTTAATGACATATTTTTTAAAGTTTTTTAATTGGGAAGCTTTTAATTGAAAGTTAAAAAAAGTTTTTAGTCCGATTTTTGAAAACATTTTTATTGAAATTTTTAAATGAAAACTTTTTCATAATCTTATGATAAACCTTTTTTATGAAATAACCTGTTTACTTCTTATAAATAGAATTAAACCCGAGGCACGCGTGCTCAGAACAAATCGTTTTTTATCACAGACATGATCGGAAAAGCACACAAACGATGCGGCGTAGCAGAGAATACTGCATAGCTGAGGTGTAAAGCTAAGCAGCGTTCAGTCTATCTCTCAGCAAACGAACACAAGCATACATTGCGTTTGTGCGTGTGCGCTCGTGTTTGCCAAACACTGCTTTAAATATAAAGATTTTAATTGCAAACTCGCAAAAAAGCTTTTCACAAAATTTTATAATAAAAGCCTTGTTACCAAAACTTACAATAAATTCTATTTGGCAAAAGCTAGCAAAATATATTTTTCATTAAAGCTTTCAGTGAAAAAGGTGGTCTCCAAAGCTTTTATATGAAAGCCTTAACTCGAAAAGTTTCAAGGAAAACTTTACATTAAAGAAATTTAATTGCTCTCAAGGAAAACTTTACATTAAAAACATTTAATAAGTTTATTAAAAGTAAAAATTTAAAACATTTTTTGAGTTTTTATTTTAAATTTAATATTCTGATATGCTTAACATAGTTGTTCAAGTTTTGCAGTGAAATTATTTCTTGTTTGGAAGAGATGTATACATACCTTAAATTAATTTTAATTTGCTTGTTTTGATTTTTTTTTATATCTCTTTTTAATTGTTGTTATTATTGTAGTAGCCAATAAATATGATATAAAGTTGTAATATTTTACTCATAGAATAAAAAAAAAAATATAAAATCAGATTTTTACCAACATCATTTAGGAGAGTTGCTTGCGGCGCGACAATAAAATATTAATTGAAAGTGTACTTTTTTGTTGTTGTTATGTTGTTTTTACTTGTCGAGGTATAGTTTTGTTAATTAAAATTTTTTTACTTTCGTTAACATATTTAAAAAGCTTACAACTAGAAACTTTTCATCAAGTACTAGAGGCCGTAGCAAGAAATTAATGTATCGAACATTTTTCGCATTTATCGCATTAAAGCAATGGAACAAAAAAACTAACAACAAGGACTTAAAACAAATTTTCGTTAAGGTTTTCAGCATCCTGTGTCTTAAAATTTTATTAAAATCCTTAACAAAATATTTAATTGGATTATATTTTTTGTAATTGTATTATTTTATAGTTTTTTATTGTTAATTTTTACAATGTGCGTGTCTAAATTTTTATGTTCTTAAAGACGAAATTTTTTTTTACTAACAATTACTAGCAGTTAAGTTATAATTACGTATATCATATAAATATTAAGACGAAAGAAGAAATACAACAAGGCGTGCGAGCGAGTGCGACAGCGAATGTGTGATTGTCAAATGTATTTTAACCTATATTTTAGTTTTGAAAAATTTTTATTATTTATAAAAACAATAAGTAACAAAAAAAAAATAGTGAGTCTCTTAAGTTTTTGTTGTTTTTAGAGTTTTTGATTTTTATATTAATGTTATTAAAACATTTTTTTTTTTTTGTGAATACATTATATAAATATTAAGACAAAAATTCAAAGCGGAAAAAATAAGAATAAAAATATTTGAAAACACTTAAATTATTAAATTCTTTAAAGTTTAATAACATGAAAAGAGTTTTAAGTTTTTTTTTGCACATTACGAAATTTAATAAACTTTGTAATATTGTGGCCAATATTTATATAATAATATTCAGAAAAGTTTCATAAAATTATTTCTTGACAAACATTACTAGCATTTGTTTTAGTTTTAAACTTAATAAAATGTTTTTTCTTTTAATTTCTTGTCCTGTCTTTTTGTGTCCCTCTGTTGCTGTGGCTCGAAAACCTTCATGTTGTGTGAAATTAAAATTCATAATCATAACAAAAAAAAAAAACACATTTTGATATATAAAATATTGCAAAAAATACTATAAATGCAATTAAATAACAAAAACAATAAAAAACAACAACAACTAAATTCCATAACTTAGTCTTTTCTGGAGCTCATTTACGCCTTGGTAAGTGCAAAAAAATGGCTGCTTAAAAAACAAAGAAACAAAACAAGCCAACACTGTAAATTCGCTGAAAATGAACAACATATTTTACTTTTCTAAACGACTTTTAAAAAACTGCTTCGTATTATCATGATTTTTCAAATCCTTTAAAAAAAATTATACTATTTTGCATATATTTTACATGTATTTCAACTCAAATGTACAGCATATAGAATTTTTTAAAGTGAACAAAATTATAAAAAGTTTCAAGCCATACATTTTTAAGTTTTCTCTAAACTTGTGCCATTAAAATAAGATTTATTTATATATATATATATATATATATATACATATATGTATGTGTTTATGTGTTCGTGTCTATGTGTATTAAGTTAATTTTTAATATATTTTAATTTTATCAATTCCTTCTTTTTCTCTAAAAAAACTTCACTAACATTATTGTATAAATTATTTTGTATTGATTTATTTTTCATTAAAAACACTTATTCACATCTTCAAATGTTTTTTTATAGGAAATATCTATGCAAATAAGTTTTTACAATACACCAAAACAGTAAAATAAAATAAATTAAATTTCATTCCTAAACTTTTTTTTTTAATAAAAGCATCTTAACTTATGATAGATGCAATGACATAATTAGAAAGTTAAAAACTTTTTGCATATGAAAAAAAATTTTGCAGCTACATTTTTATTTAATCACAACAACAAAAAAGTTCACGAAAATATTATTTTTTCCACATATAAGATAAAAACATTTTGAATACATTTACAAACGACCAATATTTCTCTTTTTATTTATTTTATTTTTGTAAACTTAATATGTCTAATTTTGTTACTTTTGCTTTTTATTAAAAAAAGTTTTGTTAAAAAATTTTAAAATTTTAATAGTTTTTTCTTGTAGCGTAGTAAAAATTAGTTAAAATGCATTTTTTTACTCAAATATATTTAAAATAATAAAACAAAAAAGAAAAAATATGAGGAAATAACAACAAATAAAAACAGTTAAAAATACTGAAATAAAAACAATTTTATCTCTAATTATATTAAATATATATATATATATATATATATATATATATTATATATATTTATATTTATATATATTTATATATACAAACATTAAAATAAAATACAAAAAACAACAGAAAATTGTTAAAAAATGTTATCCTTCTATGTTATAACCCCGCCCTCTCAAAATCCCTAAACCTGTTGTAAAAGCAACCAAAAATAAATCCATTCTTTCCAATTGTCTGCGTCTAAATCATTTGTTAACTGTTCACCAATACAAACACATACATTAAAAAAAATCACAATAAAAAATTGCATAAAATATTGACACATACAAACAAACCACCAAACAAGAAATTAATCCTAAAAAATTTTGCAATTTCAAAGTTTTAGTTTGAATTTTATTTGAAAAATTTGCTGGGAACAAATGTTGTTTCTTATTAAGTATTAAGTTTAAGTTCTTATCATACAAATTAAAAAAAACTGGCATTTTTCAAAACTACTAAGATTTTTATATTTTGACATTTCTTACTAATTTGATATAATGAGCTCAGATAAATTTTTCTATTCTTTTAGTTTTTTAAAAAATAATGAGATTTAAAAGTAACTTTTTTTAAAAAACCAACTCTACGTGAATTCAGTAAGGAAGGATGAAAGTTAAATATTTCAAAAAGTGAGGTATAAAACAGGTTCTTAAAAAAATTTAATTAAGATGACGTTATAAGATTTCCATACAGTGACATATCTAAATATATAAATATATAAGATATAAGTATAAATAAAAAGTTAAGATTATCTTATCTGTATGAAAGCTACTAATTTGTCTTGTTAAGGAAATACAACATTTATATCTTGACAATACTGATAATAGAATCCAAAAATTCATTTCATAAAATTGTCTCCATTCAAAAAACTTTAATTTTTTAATCTTGGTAAGAACTTTATAATCCTTATTTCAAAATTATTGGGGTATCATCAGAGTCTAAAATAAAAGTTAGCTTTAGAAAAAAAAATTTAATTTTTTGCTTAAACTATACTTTTTCATGGAGCATAATATAAGAGGCTAAAATGTTGCTTTAATTTTTACTATGACTATGTCCCATTTATTTTTATACAGCAACTCTTTCAAGAGTAACAAAGTGTTATTAATGAATCCTTTATAAATATGTATTGAATTCTATACTTATCTGTAATGTTTCAGCAAATCTTCTATGGTATGTGAAAATGCCAAACACAGCAATAAAATATTACAATCCATCCGGCAATAATATTTTTTATTTTTTAAACTATGACCCTTCTCTTTTCAAATATGTTTCCAACGCATCACCTTTATCAGATTATGAATAATTGTTAAAACAGAAAACTCACAAAATTAAATTTAAGTTGTTTTACTGGTCTCCTTTAAAAGATAATGGGATGGTGTGAATAAAAACTGAGTGCGAGTGTTCACTCAATATTCTTAAGGGAACACTCAATTTTTGGTGAATAAAATCTACTTTCGTTACACGAAAAAACTCTACTCCTACTTTTTGACTCTACTCCTACTTTGAGAGGGCACTCAGTTTTGGTATGAATAAAGTTCAAATTTGAAATCTCTGTTTGAGGGAGTACTCAAGAAAAGTTGAGGGTGGTGACTACTTGCCTCCAAGTGGTATTTCTTGTAAGAAAGTAATATTTTTCCACAAAAATGCATTCAGAAATGTTTAATGAAAGAACGGATGAGAAATTTCTTGAAAACAATGAAAAAAAAAAGAAAATGTTGTATTGTAAGTGATGACGAATTTGTTAATTTATAAGTGAAGCATTCGTTTTTATTTTAGAAAGTCCAGACTCCTCAAATGCAGCAGAAAAAGAAAGAAGATTAACTTTAAATAGAAGAGCATATAGAAAAAAAAGTGGACTTATATAAACTCTTTTTTTGTTTCTCTTATTTTCGTAAAATGATTGCAAATTTAATCCATTCCCTTCTATAAATTTAATCCTTCTGAAAATAAATGTAAGTTTTCGCCTGCCATGCCAAGGAGTCGAATATTATATTTTCTTTTAAAAATTTAATTTTTTTGTCCTGTTTGTTTATTCCACGCAGCAAGTTGATAACTTAAATTGACATTTCTCTTCTCATAAAGATTGAGTGAGTGCAAGCAATTTGAGGGAGTTTTTATTCACACAGAATTCAGTGTTCACTCTGGACGAAACACTTTCCGCAAGAAAATCCTCTCAAAGTGTTCACTCAGTTTTTATTCACACCACCCAATATGATCGTTTACACGCAGAAGACTTATATAAAAAATTTTGCCAAAATCTAGTACTTTTTCGGTTATAAAATTTAATTATGGTTTTCATGCTTATTACATCGTACGACAGCAGTTTTCACACACGAAGTAATCCATATATACGTGAAACTAGAGGTATATGATGTGAAACGTCAGCTTTTTTTTAACACGACTTTTAAGTTACCAAAAGTTCAAAACATAACAATATGTATATCAAATGATAGAAGACAATCTGTTTTATCTAAAAAGTAGTGTCTTTTTATTACTAAGACAACAATTTGACTTCATTTGTCTGTATAGCTACATCGTGTTTTCTGACAGGAAGTTTTGCAATCTAGTGTTTTTGTGAAAATTATTTATCTATATGCTTGAACCGGAATAAAGTTTTATTTATAATAAACCTAAGGTTATATTATTGAAAATGGTAATACATTCTTGAATTTTGTAGCGTCATTTGCTATCGTTTGTTTCTTATCGGTGCATTTTTTCGTTGTTTTTGGCGTAGACAGGATTTTCATTAAGATAAGGAATAATCACAATCTAGATATTTTGGCGACCGTAGCCTAGTGGGTAGAGTGCGTGGCCGCTAAGCTAAAGATCCGCGGTAGCCCGGGTTAAATTCCAGCTCAGACAGAAAGTTTTTCAATTGAAATAATTTTTCTGTTCGGTCGCCACCTCTCTGCAGACAATGGCAAACTTCAGAGAGTAAAAATTGCCATGTAAAGCTTCTTGAGAACATAAGCCGTTCGGAATCGGCATAAAAAACGTAGGTCCAGTTCTCGGTCATTTGTGATCAAACATTTAATAACACGCACAACACAAATGATCAATAGAAGCTAGGTCAAAGTCCAAGGGCTGAAATGGAAAGTTTATTTATTTATTTTATTAGATATTTTGGCTCTGCAGTTGCAAATTATATTATTATAGCAAATTATATTAAACTGACTGTGAGCGTGCCTTAGGAGTGCACAGTGACTGCACAGTAAATTTTAAAATTATTCGAAACAGCAGGAAAATCAACCGATTTAATCATGAGCAAAGTGTTCTTTTGTAAGTTAAATATAGATTAAAGCGTGTAAAGCGTGGATGATTTAGTGGAAATTGCTGCACACGAGATATCATGAAACACATTTCTAACACATAAATATGAAAGTTTTGTTGAACCACAAACATGACATCCATACCATAAAAATCTCAGGCTGCTTCAATTAATAAACTACTAAGTAAATTTAATTAATTTACTAAATTAATGGTCCATTTCTTAGTGCTCTTAAATGTTGTTTTTTTTTTGCTTCTTTCATTTTCAAGGCTCAACACACAGACGTTATATTAAACGTCAGCTGTTTAATAAACACATGCACGAAACCTGTTTATGCACCAGGATCGACGCTGTGCATTTGTGGAAAATAGAAGCATTTTGTTAGTGTTAAGTGCAAAAAAGCATAAATATTTTGCTCATACTCTAATGTACAGCCTAGTGCACTGGATCGAGAATATCCCTATTCTTTTTTTCTCTCGTATCTTGTGCGACATAAGGAGCATACCTCCTCCAATCGTCATTTACTGTTAATCACCGGCAGATGTAATTAGTGTCTTAGCAAACAAGTCTGAATAATTTCATTCAGAATTGTAAACAAACTTTGGAGGCATCGCTGCTACACTGTATTTGAGAAATATTTAGTTACGTCATTTGTCCATTTAGCACTGGGAGCTTGTATTGTATGAAACTCGATATACCTATATATATAAATGGATGTATGGATGAATGCATGCAGCAGAGAACGGCAATGAGTCACATTTTTAGCATTCAGAGTATGCTTAGAAAAAAAAAGTATAAATAAACATTCAACCATGAACACATGCTACTCATACCCTATCTACTCTTAACTTTTAATACTTTTGCTCAATTTGCTCAATGACTCGCTGATACTCATAAAGTACTTAGAGTCATCTAAAATTTCCAATTCACTTGCGTAGCTGGTAGCTACGCAAGTTGTTTTTCCGAAGACATTGAACATTATTCAATGTTTTATGTATTTGTTCCACTGTCAGCAAACAAGTAAACATAATGTAACTCAATAGGAAATTTTAATGGTTGTAATGTACATTTCATATTTACTACTATTAATAAAAAAAGATAGTGTTGATAAAATATGAATTAAACAAAAATCACATAACCGTTTTTGTAGGCGCAGCGACGATATGCAAGTTTAATTATTGCTTATGAAAAAAATCAAGTTTTTATTAAGTGACAGAATGTGAGTTTTTAATCTGCTTAGATAGATTTCAGTAAAAAATATGTCAGGCGTTTGTAATGAGTTTAAAAAGGATTTTATATTCGAATATTTTATATATATATACTAGGGCGGGTCAAATTCTGGCTCAGCGAAATTCGTAAAATACATGTAATTTCAAGACTTTTTCTCCACTACAGCATATACAAATTCTGAAAAAAAGCTGTGCGGACTTTCGTAAATAGATTCATACACATACATTCATACATTCATATTTTATAATTGAGAACAAAATCTATTTACGAAAGTCCGCACAGCTTTTTTTCAGAATTTGTATATGCTGTAGTGGAGAAAAAGTCTTGAAATTACATGTATTTTACGAATTTCGCTGAGTCAGACCTCCAAAAAATTCGTCCATACAAATTGACCCGGCCTAATATATACTTATTTTATAACCATTGGCATCGTAGACATTATATTAAATTACCGGCTAAGTGTTTCCTCAAACAACGTTGTACGTTATGCCAGCATTGTGCAGCAGGAGCCTATGGGTTTGATTTATGTATATCAATTCTATGAAAATGAGTCAAGTACTTATGGAGAATATGAATGTTTTTATGAGTATGAATGAATATAAATAGAACGAAATCATGGGTATACGATAAGTATACGCAAAGTATGAATTCACTCGTTGCAGGTCTCTGGTATGTAGGTAGCTTTGTGTGTATGTATGTTTATATATCACGTATAGACAGACTCCAAAATCGCTTATCCGATCTTTATGAAATTTTTAGGGAAACTGATTCTGAAATTTTGTGATTTTTGGTGTAGACTGAACAAGGGGGCGTGGTACCTCCCATATAAGCGAAATTTGCGCTATCGCCTATAAAAAAAAAAGTAATTATCAGACGATTTTAATCGTAAAATCAAAAATTTAGATAATTTTGTTCATATAGCTACTGTCGGCAACTGCACGAAAAATGAGCGTGGTCACAATATATTTATTCCCACTTTTACGAAATCATGCTAATTACGGAGTTGTACACATTTTTATTGTGAAACATGCTATGAAGGTGCTCCAAGAGGCGGTCACTATTAGGGAAGTCCATTCCGGGATCCCGAGCAGATTAAGCCCCTCCGAATCCTGGGATTTTCTTTCCGGGATCCCGGGATTATCAAATATAAAAACTTATACTACAAATATTCGTGTAAATGCAACCATTTTATTTTAACTTGATAAGAATATAGAATTAGAAAAACCTTTTATTGGGGCTGAAAAATATCGTAAGGACGATGAGTGTGAATTACTGGAGCTAAAACTTAGCAGAACCTGCAACATCGGGAAGTTAGCTAAGTATTTAAAAATTGCAAAAGATATTCTGATTTAGGAAATTATTTTGGTTTGTGGTGGAGGCAATCGTGGTCGAAACTTAAGGATTCTTTAGAATTAACTTACATCTATTTTTCAAACTAGCAGAGAATCAGAGCAGTGCTTCTCATCAGCAGGTTATATTTGCAATAATATCCGAAAAAAACCTTTATGAAAAATTAGACGCGTTGATCAGTATTAAGTTAAAAATAATTAAAAATACAAAATTTAATTTTGAAAAGTCTTTTCTAACCTTAATTTTCATTAACAAAATAGGTGTGTTTCCAGAAACATAGTCAAGTAAAAGACGAGAAGAGTTCAATTTGAGAGAGTAAAATTAAATTTAAGAATAGTGTCAAAAGAACGGAAACGACTTCTAGCTAGTTTCAATCACAAAACAGCTGATTACCTATCAGACATAAGTAGCGCCAATTTAAATTTGTCAATTTGTTTTTGAAGTTAGCAAATAAAGTTGATGATATCATTTGAAGCATTCTTAGTATTTTTAATAATATTATTGAACATTTAATAAGTTATGTTACAATTTTCTTGATTCTTGATTTTCTTGATGCTTGTTCTTATAATACTGGAAGAATTTTATCTAGCACACTTCGAGCAATTTTCGAGTTCGAGAGAGTGATTTTATGGTTGTCCTTCTTCTCTCTTTTTAGCTAGAAAAAGAACGGAAACACGTTCTAGCACATTGCAAGTTACTATAATCGAGTACTGAAAAAGTTCTAATAAAATAGACCAAAAAATAATTTTTCATCAATTATATAAAAATACCTTAAACAGTTCTTTAAATTAAGGTAAATTTTTCAAAAAAAAACTTTTTTGATTGTTTAATGTGCTGTTTAAAGTTCTATCTCTTTTTTAAACTTTTTACTCTAACTTTCACTATAATTAAAAAAAACCCCGGGGTCGTGTGTAGGGGGATGCCGAATTAAGGATCTATCTATACATTTAAAAGACATTTGATTTGTTTGTTTCAGATACATGGGAATGTCCGTTCAATGTCTTTTTCAGCGCCCTCTTTAAAAAAACCTGGTAATTGTTTAAATAAAAAATTTTTTATAAAGTATTTTTTATGTACAATAACCGGTATAAATTAAAGAAATAATGACTTCTTGTATCTAAAAAATGTTTGAAAAAAGCTGCTTTTTTCTTGTAACACATATATTAGACCTTAATAAAACTTTGCTAGTCATTAATATTATTTAAGTATTTTTTGTTTATATATTTTATTTTGCTGCTTTAGACTACTTACTTTTAAAATTTTCAATCCTGAACTAAAACCGGTATCCTGGGATTGAGATTTTCAATCCCGATAATCACGGGAATGTATATAAATGTTGCCCACTTTTACCACCAACAAATCATTAGAACTTCTATATATCAGACGGTTTTGATCGTATAATACTAAAATTTGATAACTTAATTTACATGCAGCAACGCTGAACATGAAAAAGTATACTGAACGCTGATTAAGATTCCTTTGCTTATACATGTTTTATGTGACATTGACAAAATGCGTTCCAAGAAGAACAATAATATTATTGCTATAACTAAAAGCAATACAAGCAAATTTTATGAAGACACTCGCCAATGTAAGTGCTAAAGTACAGTGAGTACCATAAGTAGGCAGGCATAAAAGACAAAATCGAAATTCATAAGTATTCGTTGACTGCCTTTGAACAGCAACATTTTGTTAAAAAACATATATACAACAACTTAATATTTATAACTCAGTCGACTTCAGGTGACTCTTAAAATTTTGTCAAACTTGGTGGCTACGTCATTTGTACGCATTTACGTGTATATTATTACGTGTTTTTGAACAGCACTTAAGTTGCTCCTGTAAAATTCAAGTGTAATGATAAGAAAATAATAATAATAAAGAAAAAGCGTTTAACCAAGCAACAACATTGAATATTGGCAACACCGTTCGTAAGTTGTTGTTGTTGTTGTAGTGGCATAAATGTTTTTCTGTATGTAAATATGTATGTAGGTTTCTGTTATTATTTCATGAATGTTGTTTGTGCGAAGTCAAGGATATTAAAAAAGATTTCATTGCCTTGTTGTTCAGAAAAAAAAAACAACAAAAAATCGTTTTGTTCCATTGAATCCGCATAACTTGGGTAGGAGTATAACGAAGAAAATGGTTAAATTTTACCATCGTTTTACAATGCTTACTGTTTTGTTCTGTATTTCCTTTTCTACGTTTTGGCTCATATTCGTTTTTCGATTTTTACTTTTAACAACTATAACAGCAATTGCAAGGATATCACCACGAAAGCTTTCGGTTTACTTAAACATTTTTATGATGTCGTTCGTTTCGTTCGTTAACCAAGCCTGAAGTTTCTTTACTTTTCGTTGTTTTGTATTTTTTTTTACCACTTTTCGGCGTAAGCGATAAAAATTTGTTTAAAGCTAATAAGGAGCGTGATTTTATTCTTGTACATATGCGAGCGTGAGTGTGGATGTGTGTGCGTGTATAAATGTTCTTGTGGTTCCACATGTGTGCGTGTGTTTAGCTGCAGCACCATTTTCACGTTTCCCCATAAATTTCCATCTGAGGTACAAATAAGAAAAGTACAAAAAAAAAAAAAATTAAAAAAGTAAAAAATAAAAAGAAACATAAAAGAATTTTTTCCGTTGGTAATGAAAATGAATGCAGTTGGCGAGCAGAATATAAAATTTGCAAGGATTTCAGCATGCTGGGCATGCATTGGTTTATTATTTTGTTATGATTTTTTTTATGAGTTTTTTGGGTGTGGTCCCTTATATTGCAGAATAGATTAAAGTATTTTGCTTCAAAAAGCTATTTTTTTGTGGCATGTGCTGCTGTTCAATCCTTTAGTTAACAATTCAATAAAATTTCGTTTTTTTTTTACAAAATCGTTTGTATAGGTAAATTTTTTCCTATTCCTTTGTGACCTTAGATTATCTTAATAACCAACTTAACCAACTTTTGTCATAATTTTTTTAACATTTTTGTGTCAATTATTGAGTGGTCAAAAAGAGATTGTTGAAAGGCTAAATTTAAAAATTGCAGAAAGCAAACTCTTTACTGTTAAAAAAATATCGAAAAACTGATATACTGGAATAGGTGCATTGTAATAATTAAGTGGTATTGGCACTTATTATTTTTTGCTTTGTCTGTTTTGAGTTAATAATTTTTTAATATAAATGTTTTGAATAACATCATTATTTTTGATATTTCTTACATTTTTTGTAACATTCATTAAAATTTTGTAGAAGTTATAGCTTAACTAAAATACAATCGTTTGTGGGAACATATTTCACATGCCACTTTTTTCCATAGAAATTTTGAGTTTTCTTTTTCATTAAATAACATCGCATAAATTTGCAAATTCTTGTGTGTGTTATTCGTATCCAGAGTGATCATTAAAATGTTTCAATAATCTATTGTTGTATGCTTTACAAATTAATACGTTTTGTACATTAAAAAATTGTATGTTAACTTTCGACAATATTTTATGAAAGAAAATCGCGAGTATTTTAGCTAGTAGAAGCTTGTTGTACAAGTTTTTTCAATTTTATAGATTTTTACATAGAGTCTTTTAAGAAAAGCATTACGATTTGCAGTATGCGCACAACTGTCATTTTTCAAGCGTCCAAATTGCAGCGTGACTTTTTTTGGTGCGAATGGTGAGTGACGCTTGGTAGAAAAATAACATTTTAGAATGTTTGACGTTTGCGGTGCTACAAAATTGGAACTGTGCTACAAAATTTTAACAATTGGCTTGTGCTGCAAAAGCAGTTTGCGCATCATGATGCTTTTACGAACAGAACCATACTTTGCAATTTCTAGAGGTTTTAACCTTTTATAATGTACTATAAAATTATTGATTAATTATGTTTACTTTATATGATTTTAATACAAATTCTAAATGTTTGATAGTTTAAATCATACTTGATTTTAAATACAAATTCTAGTTGTTTGATAGTTTAAAATCGTTTATTGAGCTTAAGGTCAAAGTTAGAACAATTAATTGTTCTAACGAATTTTTCCAAAGAAACAACAACAACAACAAAGTTTTTTCAATATGAAAAGGAAAAAATCACTAGCTGATTTTATTGCACAATTTCTGCCCTGCTAATCTTTGAAATCTTTAGCGTCATTAGAAATCTTTGTGATACCCGTGCAAGCGCGCATTAACACACTGCACCACCGGGGCGATGAGATTTGAAATGTCAATTTCTCAGTTTTCCTCAATTTCAAAATTTCACATTTGTTGTTGTATTTCTGTTTTACTTTAGTCTCTATGCTTATGTTATTATATGTAGTCCAACAGCCTGCTGGAAGTCTGCACTAACAAAGCATGTTTACTGAAGTTGTTTTTAGAGTTTTTGCTGATTTTGTTTTCAGCTGTTTCCGTTTGGTCGAGCTCTACCATTTGATTAAAGTTTTTTCTAAATGTCCTCTATATTTATTATGTTTACTTTATATGATTTAAATACAAATTCTAAATGTTTGATAGTTTAAATCATACTTGATTTTAAATACAAACTCTAGTTGTTTGATAGTTTAAAATCGTTTATTCAGCTTAAGGTCAAAGTTAGAACAATTAATTGTTCTAACGAATTTTTCCAAAGAAGCAACAACAACAACAAAGTTTTTTCAAAGGAAAATATCACTAGCTGATTTTATTGCACAATTTCTGCCCTGCTAAAAGCGTCATCAGAATTATTGATTAATTTAATTTGTAAAAACCTGCGATATGTAATGTATGACCTAATTTTACTCTGGCAACTTCACGGTTAGAAATCTTTTAATAAATTTTAGTACTTTTGGGCTTACATATATGACCACACCAAAATTGTATTAAAATTAAATTCTGGTCAAATATTGAAATTCATAATACTAAAAAATAATACTAATATAATAATTTAATAAATAATTTAAATTTAATGCTTAGTTTTTATTAAGTTTTAATTCTGATTTTGTTTTAAAAATTAGTATAATAGTAAATATAGTATCAAATTGATTCCAAAGGGTATAAAATATTTTTGTATTATTTAAAATATATTAAAATTTAATACAAAAATGTATTGAAATATAATACAGCATGTCTTAAAAATCAAATATTATATCACAATAGAATCGAATTGATTCCAAGGGTATAAAATATCGTTGTAATATAATATAGTTGTAGTAAAATGTAAAACAAAATATATTTAAAAATTAATTGAAGAGTAATAAATTTTATACTTTTTGAAATAAAAATCTGCATAATATTTTACTTGTAATAAAATTTATTCCAAGATTTCTAGCCATGTTGATATTTTTGATAGGTTTTTATGATAGGTATATTACCGATTTCGTCATGTCTGTCAGTCTGTCTGTGATCACGATAAAAGCCGTAAATTTAAAGCTACCTTAACGAAATTCAATATACAAGGTTTTCATTAAAAAATAAAGATGAAGTATGGAAATAAGCTAAATCGAATAAAACCCTATCTGTCATGGAATGTCAAGCTATAAAAACGGTAAATCTCTTTAAATTCGACAAAAATTAATCTGATGAATTCAATTATCCACATACGCTTTAACTGCAAGTATGAAATTTGTTAAAACCGATTGAAAATCACGCCTTTCTCCCATAAAAAGTGACTTTATGAAAACTATAAAATCTCCTTAAATTCTACAAAAAAGAGTTCAATGACTGCAAATTTTGCAAATAAGTTTTCATCTCACTTATGCACGATGTTTGAAATTTTTTAAAAACAAATGTAAACTCTGCCTATCGCTCTTATAAAGTGACGTCATCATAATAGCAAAATCTTAAAAATTCCAAAATAATGGTTTAAGCTTGATATTTTACACATAAGCAATAAGTATGTACTCTGAGTTTTACATGTTAAATATTTTGAAGATAACCACGCCCTAAACAAGTGACATCATCAAAGTAAAACAGCATTGAAAATTTCATATGTACTTAAATGTGGCTGTGGGGATATTTTTACTTCGGTTCAGTCGAAGGTAATTTTCTTAAGTAAGAAATATATATATAAAAAAACTTGTTTAATTTTAGTAAGAAATTTTATTATTTTAACATTAGACACAATTTTGAATAAAAAATAGATTTGCATTCAATTTGCTTATCAGTTAAATCGAGAATTTTCTATATCGTTCCATCTTTTAACTCTTCCAAGATTTATAAGAAAAAAGGAAAATGTCATCACAACTCATCAATTTGTAAAAACAATACGATTACGAGGTTTTTTTACTAAATATATCATATACATAGAAAACACTGAAAGATATAAGAACAAGATACTTCACGCCACAAGCATACAAAACGAACTAGTTGCAATTAATTGTAGAAACGAGTTCTATACCGTTTTTCAAATAAAGCAAACGAAAAAAGCAAAAAATACAGCGTATATTGCGCTCTCATTAAAAAAATAAACCCGCTTGTTGGTGATGACATTGTAATGTAGAACTATAATCGGCGTGAACAAAATCTTGTTTTGTTGTTAAGATCATTATTTTTATAATTGTTCAAACAACAGTTGAACATATTTGTATGTGTTGCAGCATCGTGTTTTTTAACAGGAAGTTTTGCTGTGAAGTTTGATTGTGAAAATTATTGATCTCTATGTTAAACCCTTTTTTTATACGTAAATACTAACTACTAGTCGAATCGACTAATATGCATTTAACACTGATTTCTTGCGGTTTTTAGACATCAATTGTTAGCAAAAGTTTTACATATTGCTAATATAATACGTTTTAAGTTAAAATAATTCAAAAGTTTTGCTGACTTGTTAATATTTTTAATATACACATTTATTTTTGAAAAATACTTTTAAAATAATATACATAAAAATATAAACGTTGTTAAAATCATTGTGATGCATAGTTGATTTCATTTTACATGATTTTATATTTCATGGTGGCAGCGTCATAAAAATCATTGTGATTTCATGTAAAGTCATTATGATTTCATGGAGAATTATTATGACATCATGCTGAATCAATTCGAAATCTAGTAAAAATATTATTGCATCATGTATTGCATCTAGCACATTAGAAGTTTTATTGCGAGAAGTAGCTTCGTTAAAAATTAAAATTGTTTGAAATAGCTGAAAAAGTAAAACAAGTGGAATGAAAAATAAATACAAGTGGAAGTAGTCGAATGTATAAACTTCGAAGCAGATGAACAAGGTAATGTGATATGTGACTTATGTTGCTATAACAAAATAATATCGAAATGCTGTATTACTTTTCAATAGAAATAGAAGCTTCAGTTGACTAGGAAAGTTTAAGGAACTTATCTAAGGAAGATAAACTGGAAGCTATACCACCCATAGGACTTCTTGCACGTTATCGAGAAAAACTATTTAGTTGGAGAAAAATTGAGAAAAATCAAATAATTGATTTTTTTGTAATTATAAGTCGTATTTTTTATTTTTCAATTTCATAATGATTCAACATGACCATCATAATGATTTTACATGATTTCATAATGACTCAACATGACCATCATAATGATTTTACATGATTTCATAATGATTCAACATGAAAATTTGAAAATTTTACATGAAAATAACAATGATTTTACTTTAAATCTCTATGAAGAAAAATCATAGGGGAAACATGTAAAATCATTATGTTTCTAGTTGATTTTACAATGATTTTTTTCTGTGTGTAGTCGAATCGCCTAACTCCGGGGTTAAACTAGAACAAAGTTTTATGTATAAAATAACTAAGTGATACTGAACGTTAATTCTGAAATACTAGATAAAAGGTAATCAATTCGTTCATTCAAATACTAGGTGTAGCAGTTTCTTAGTAAAAGGGCAAGCTGGCTACTTAAATTGGTACGTTGAAGATGCATTAACTAATCGCTCCAATAAACTTTTATGTTACATTGTTTCAATAAAGATGGAAATACTACGTTTTGTCATTGCTAGGAAGATATGTGTAATGAATCAACTTACCCGATCTCATAAACATTATATATATTTAATTCTTAGCTTTTTGCATTTTCTTGGCATTTATTTTTTTAAGGTGATCATTAGAAAAAGCTGAAAAAAGATATCGAAAAATAAATGTTGTCATAGAAGGTCTATAAATATTGTTGTGATTATGAAAAATTGGGTGTAAATACAAAAATATTTCTTAATAATTACGTTTTGGTTATTTCGTAAAAAAGTGAACCGTCAAGTGTGTATAATATGAATAATGTTTTATCTTCAAAATTAATGCATGAATTTTTATGGTTAATAACTTGTTGAACACGTAATAGCATAATCTTTTGATACCCATAAAGATTAGAAGGAAAATTAAAAAAACAACTGTTTTCTTGGCCCATTTTCGAATTTTCGATACTATAACTTCTAAGCCACTTGCGAGTGGTGGGCTGAAATGTTGGGCTTACACTTGTGTTGAGTATGTCTAAATACACATTATTCATGAAAAAAAATTTTATTTTCGAATAGCCGATATTCTTCAATAATGCCAAACCTTTTTGGTACAAAAATAAAATTTTAAATTTTACAGAAACATTTTTTTATTGGAGCGAGCCAGCCATGGACGGTAATTTAGATTAAACTTTAACTTAAAAAACTTTGCTTCAGTGAAAATTTGGTTTTTAAATAAAAAAATCTTGATTTATGTATACTTCGACTTTTAAATAAATATTGTGAAAATTGAAAATGAAAATCGAAAATCCAACCAAACAGATTAATAGATAATTACTAACACATTAAAACAAATTGTTTCGCTAGTTCAAAATCAATCAAAATCAGGTAAATCAATTTGGATTTACTAAAAGGCTATTGTTACTGGTGGGGTAAAGGATGTATAACTGCATAGTTGGATTTTTTAATTTATCCTTAACCTGAATCACCCCGTCTTTATCATACATATGGCAATGCAAACGTAAACTTTTAAAATAATGTGATTTTAAGTTAAGGGCCCTTTAAAGTTTTTCGGATACCTAAAATCAAAATTTATTTTTTTATATTTTTCGAATGTATAACATCGTAAAAATACCGGAGTAAAAATATGAGCGGGCGAACAACGGCCGATCAGCGGTCGATCATAGGCCGAAAGTTGATCAAACAACGGCCGTACAAGGCCTTAATTAAGGTTTATGGCCGCAGAACGGCCCGTTGCATGCTACCAAATTTTTTGAAGCTGTTATTCATCACACGTATGCGCAACAAAAAAAGCAAGCCTCATTCGGCGATGTTAATATTATCGCCACTTGTGTGTGGCGCAAAACATTTTTTGTAAATAAATTTAGTTGTTTGAATACAATGTCCCATTAAATTTTCAATAAAAACAGTATAAGTGTTTTTACTGATTATAATTAATGGTAATGAAAAAAGATTAATTCAATACAAAAAATGTATTCAAAAAAATTTTTAATTAGTTTTGCATTAATTTATTTTTGCATGAAGTTCCAATTGAATTTCAATTTAATTGAATTGAAAAGCTGCTTTTTATTGTACAGCTCGTTGTAAAGCCGAAATTATCTAAAAACAGCCTTTGTTAGGCCGCTGTACAACCCAGATTATTTAAAAACGCCCTCTGTCCTGCCGCTGTCTTGCAAACGACCCTTGTTTAACCCTTGTTTCTCTGAGAAAAATATTTAAAATTAGGCCTTGTACTGCCGCTGTGTGGCCTTAACTAAAAAGCTTTTATTTTTACTCGGGTATTCTCCGAAAATTTTAAGTTTATTCAATAAAAACTTTAGTAGTTATAAGCACAAACGTCCGAAGAGAAGACAATGAAAAGTATACATGAAAAAAAACTTTAAACTAGTTTTTCTCGAAAAGTGCTGTTTGAAACCGGTGGACAGCATTCCTCGAGAAAGTATGCCAAGGATCACCACTAAATTAGTTAAGCAAATACAAGTGGTACTTTTGATCGTTCGACTTTTATTTTGAAGAAATACTTTTTTTTATAACCTAAAATATATGACTTTTTACTTCACAACAAAACAGTTTTTCAAATACCATTATGGAGAATATCAAAATTTTTCCAAAATCTTCGATTAAAAGGTCAAAAAGTTTCAGCAGAATCTTAATTTTTTTCCTGATCAAGTTCTGAAAAATTGTGTCCACCGCATATTTTAGGTGCTTTACTAAACTATGGATTCCTGCTATATCTAATTATATTTGGTATACAGAAAACTCAAAACGTTTTTTTTAAAAGCTATATAATTATAATGTGAAAAAATAAATTACCTAAAATAAACAGACGCTGTAAAATAAAACTTTAAATACAGGATTTTTTTTCGCTTAAAAAACTTAAATGGAGCCCTTAACCATTATATATTACGTCGCTGCGCCAAAAAAAACAGGTATGTTGTTTTCTGTAACTTTCAGGAGAGCAAAAAACTGATTTTTTTCAGAGCATTTCTCGTACTGCGAGCACACAGCTGTTTTCAATCAATTCTAAACCAAAAGAGATATAAAAATCCCGAAATGCAGAACTGTGGGCAATAGATAGTGTTAATAAAAAATTCAATAAAAAATGGACAAAATTCGCATAACTGTTTTTGTTGGCGTAGCGACGATTGCTGTACACAAATTTCCTAAGTTCAAAAAAAAAATTTTAGGATTCGAAAATACGAAAAAAATTTTTGTAAGAAAAACACTCAACGTGCAGGCATGTCATCTTCCTCCAGGAGCAAAACGTCACCACTTAATTTTGTTGTTATTCAAGTGAACAGTTCAAAAATCTTGAACACAAAAACGAACTGCTGACCCAAATCTTTCCAAGAGAGTCCTTTTAAAGCAATTCAAAGTAAGCTAAATTGGAGTGCTTTTTTCCTATGACATGCAATGTTAAAATTACAATGGTGTGTGGGTCAGCGCTTTCACGCTTTCAGCTGACTTGTAAGCACTCAAAAAGTCCTTTCGTAGTACTTTTTTCGCCGATGGGAGACTACAAAAACATATATGTAAATGTATTTTTCGTTTGTTTCGAAAAAATTTAAGTAATTCGATAAATTTTCATCAGATAAATTCAAATAAATTACTTCCCGAAAAAAAAGTGCTTCCAAAAGAAGGTAAAGTGAAAGGGAAAGTCTTGAATTCCATCCCTTCGTTTTTCATACCCAGAAGGCATTCTTTCAACATATGCATGTCATTGGGAGGAATGATTTCCTTAGTCTTCTCTAGAAGTGCTTCCAGACTTCCCTTAAATGAAAGAATTGTTTTTGAGGAGAACTTTAAGAAGGCATTCCATGGAATGAAATGGTTTTTGTGGTTAAGGGGCTTAAAAAATCTCACGGAAATATTCCGATTTTCTCGCGGGGGTTTCTTGTTTTGGGTTTTAAAAAAATCCACGTAAAATATACCTTTTCCCAATTTTGACGGCGTTTTGGTGTTTGAAGTAAGAAAAGGGTTGCATTGTCGGAGGTTTGAAAAATCTCAAGAAAAATTAAAAAATACCTGAAAAAATAATTGAAGTTAAATGCTGTTTGAATGTCTTTGAGAAGTGGTTTATGAGAATGCTTCTTGAAAACACTTCTTGATAAGGCTTAGAAGAAGGACGATTGCATCTATAGAATGTCTTCTGGAAGCAGTGTCCCTAAGAATGCATGTCACATTTGTAACAAAAATTTTGCTTGGTTACCATTCAAAATCGCCAAATTAATAATTTATTTAAAACAATTGATGCGCAATATTCCAAACACTAGCACTTTTTTCAATATTACTGTAACTTTCCATGTCGTTCGGTTTCGTGACAGATAAATGACTTTGTTTTTTGCAAAAACGAAAGCAATAAGCAGTAATCTAGAAGAAAACTGAATTCAGAGAGCAACAAAACAAAACATTCACGACATTCATTTGCGATTTTGTAAAAAAACCACGCTATGCAGCGAGATTTTTTTAATTTTGTCTGAAAATCAGCGTCTTTTTCCAAAAAATGTATATTTACTCTACTATTCACGCTATTGGAGAGTTATTTTGCTAAGAGATTCTTAAAATATGTATATCTCTCTACTTTTCACGCTATTTTAGCGTGTTTTCGCTCAGAGAGCCCTAAAATAAATATATTCTTTACTTTTCACGCTATTCCAGCGTGTTTTCGCTTAGAGAATTCTAAAATATGTATATTTTCTACTTTTCACGCTATTTCAGCGTGTTTTTGCTCAGAGAGTCTTAAAATATGTATATTTTCTCTAATTTTCACACTATTTCAGCGTGTTCTCACTCAGATAGTCCTAAAAACGCTCCAGCAGCGGTATTTTACGCTTGCCCTTAAATAAACACCTCTGCTTTAACGTCATATGATTTCAAAGAGTTTATTCGAACAAGTGTCAAATTATATACAACTTAAACAGTAGATTGGTCACAGCTTAATAACTGAAGCCTCCTGATGTAGGAAAGAGTAGTGCCTTCTGCTGAGTTATTGACTCTATACAGAGATGTTCTTGTTACCATGTTCAAAACTTACTTGAGAGACTTCACGCATTTCTAGCTTTTTGTTAGCGCAGACAAGATTGGAACAAATAATTTTAGAAGAAAGTGTTTGCAAGAGAGCGGAAGAAATAATTGTAGGTGAGAGGATTCACGCATTTTTAACGATAAATATTTATAATTTTGCTTTATGGGATTTAACGACAATAAATATGGGCAATCAGTTGTCAGCAATTATTGTAGATTATTTTCGCGAATTTTTGTTAGAGTGTATGAAATTATCATTTTCAGCTAACTTATAAACTTAATAGAATTTTTAAATTTAGGCTTCGTAAGAAAACAATTGAAGACATGAATGGATGAAGGTGATATGTCGCATTTTTGGATGTTCGGTGTTTTTTCGGTGTCTAATATGCGTACAAACAATTTTAAAACTTAAAAAAGCCATGTTTGTGTCTATTTTAGAAATTAACTACTCCACAAAGTTTGATTAAGTATATATTTCAGCACAAATGTGGAAATTTGAACATAATTTTCTCGAAACTACACACTAACAAAAATTCACGAGAATTAACTACAATAACTGCTGGCAACTGATTGCCTACATTTATTGTCGCTAAATCCCATAGAGCCAAATTATAAATATTTATCGTTAAAAATGCGTGAATGCTCTCACCTACATTTATTTCTTTCGAAAAAGCTTTGTTTTTTGTATCTGGACCTCCAAAAGGGTGGCAGATAGATTGTAGATGTGTTTAGAAAAACTTTTTGATATACTGCTTATGAAATAAAATACATATTTTTTTTTCTATACTTTGTGTTTTTTGTAGAGACCTCCAAAATAGATCCCTCTTCAATAAAGACAATTTTTTTTTTTTGGTCGAAAATGGCAAACCACAGACAAATGTCTCACATTTTAGTTAAATAAAAATATTAAAATCAGTATTATCATTTGAAGCACCAACCAATGGCAGTGAAAATATTTAATACACACACTCTCGGAAAAATGCTCTTACCTGCTCCAAGTTATTTTACCTGAAAAATTTGGTTAGGAGAGCCAACCAAATCATTTTAACCTGATCAACGTTAGTTTCCTGCCAGCTGTCAAATTCTGCTCTAGTGATGCAGAGTTTGTACACTCAGGAAAAAATACTCATACCTGATTCAGATTATTTTTACCTGACGAATTTGGTTAGGAGAGTCAACCACATCGTATTATCCTAATCCACGTTACTTTCACTTGAAGGATCTGGTTTACAGAAATACATGTAAAAAATAGGAAAAAACATAGTAAGTTTATAGCGAAAAAAAACAACCTGCCAGTTGTCCAATTCTGCTCTAATGATGTAGAATTTGTAACAAAGGCTACTTCAGGATAAGGTAAGTGAAATGAACCTGTCATCAAGTTTTCAATTTAAGCTAATTCCGTGGTCATTTAGGATAAAAAATAAAGCAACCATGATTCATTTGCTCTTGCTCTCCTTCTGGTCCCGGCTGGAGACAAAAATGTCGTTTTTTTATTCTTAATTTTGCTTTTCGTAATGTGATGTTGAAAAATTTCAAAGTTTGCATGTGGATGATTGAGGTAAAAACATGTAAACCTAGCATAAATAAACCTTATTTAATTCGATTTAACCACAAATGCTAGTTTAAATTCGGTTAAGATAACCACAATTGTCAGTTTCATTAAACCACAAAAATAGAAAAATTAACCTGAATTGCGTGTGCTAATCTTAACCTGACGATTAATGTTGACAAAATTTAGCCCGAAATTTAGTTAAAATTTTGTTAATTTAACCAGATTTTTTTTCTGGGTGCAGAATTTTTTTATGCGAATTTTGTATTGTATTTCTTTTAAGATTATTTCCCTCTTTCGCTCTCTCTATTTCTCTTTGTCTTTTTCTTCCTGCCTCTTTCAAAAATCTCTCTTATTATTACTTTTAAGAAGTTTCACAATACTGTGTACACGCTATTCTGTGATTTGTTTTTTTCCCTGATTTATTTTATAATGAGAGTTTCTGTATTTTTAAATAGCTACGTAAGAGATAACGAGTCTCAACTTTTCTAAATGGCTATGTGCAAATAGTTTTTTTATCTACAAAACCAAAATAATACAAATAAAATTTTATAAAAACTAATATTGGTTTTTGGAATAAAATTTAAAAAAAAAACCTCGACATGTTGAATAAAAGTCTCTAAAGATACAGATATGAAAATATTTGTGTTGTCTTTTCACTTTTCGCATATCGTGTTCGTGCTGGGTTGGCAACTTTTCATTGTCACAAGCAATGTCTATATACATACATCTATTTATATAATTCATAAGAGTTTAGCTTTGTATGCATTTAATTGTTCAAGTGTGCGAGTGTGTTAGCATAAACCTTAATTTTCGTAAACGTGCCACATGTATTCGCAACAAATTGAATTATTAGAATTATTAATTGATTATGGCACAAATTGTTATCAACAAAACCAACAACAAAACCACCCACCCGCATAGCCATAAAACAATTTTACTGCTAAGTATATAGTACAGTTTATTTATGTGTTTGTGTTGTTTGTGTGCGTGTGTATTTATTCTTTTGAGAGTGTAAGTGTCGGTCGCTTATCGTTTATGCCGCATTTTATATTAATTTATATCATATAAAAATCACTTGCATTTCTTTTCAATAATAAATTTAATTTTCACATTATATGTACGTTCTTCATAGAATCTACACAAAGTCGGCTCCTTCCCCTACTTAATTTACGTCCTTCATCTATGTTTCATGCTACTAACTACATTGGTATAATTAATTCATTCAATTTATGTTGCAAGTTGCATTAATATTCAAAACATTTGTAGCATATTTTTCGGAACTCAACATAAAAACATGTTTGTATGTAATTAAAATAATCTAATTGTACTCGATATAATTTTATGGGAAATTTCATTGAATTTATTACGTTTTTTCAATGCTGGCAACAACTGGTGCTCTTATTTATTTCTTTTTAACTCTGCCATATATTTAGTGTTTGGCTTAAAATATAATGAATGGAATAGAATTTTGATATTTATCGATGAATTTATGTTTACGTTATTGCAACATATATAAACTTTGAATAAATTTTGAATAAAAAAGAAGAACTTAATATATTTATTGATGAGTTTAAGTAAATTAATGAAAATGTTAATATTTTTGTAAGTGGTTTTATTATATCGGTAAGCTGATATGTGTTTGTTGCTTATTTTTTTAAGTTTTTATGTGATTCTTTATGGTTTTGTTTTTACATATGAGAGCTCAATTGATTGTTTATTTGAATATTAATTTTGACCTTTCTAATGAAATGTGACTTATTTCAAAGTACAAATTTTTAAAGATGTGCATTCTATTAACCCTTTCAATGGCTAGGCTAGAATAATAAATAGTTAAGAAAAACACCTTTTATTTTTACCTATGCTGCTTACCTTTTGCCAAGTTGTTCAATATATGAAAACAACATTCAAAAGATGTATCTATAATTATTTACAGGTGTGTAGTAAAATATATTTAAAAAAGCAGATTTATTTGGAAATTAGTACCTAAAGGTAGTGTGGAACGATTAAAAAAAGAATTTATACTTCATACACCAACCACTAAAATCACTTTTTTTTGCAAAACTTATTAAGACATAAACCAAAAAATTTTTGTTTTGCTTCTGTTCAGCACAAAATCGAAAATACAACTGAGCTAGACGTCAAATATCTCTGCAAAATAAAAATCTGCAAAATAAAATATATTTTGTGATTTGTCCAATATAATGGGCAAATCCAATGAAATTATTAAATAAACAAAAAAATTTTGGAAATGTATAACTTTAATAGATTATTGCTTATTAAAAGTGCTTAGTTGTAGCAATAAAAAAATGATAATTAGAGAATTAGTTAAACGTCGTCGCGTTATTAACATAATGCCGTTTGATATTCTTAGAAAGTTTTTAGCAATCAGAATTAAATTTTTTAATTCAATTAGACTGTGTGCCATTCGAATACTTGTCACCAATGGTAGGAAAGAAAATGCTGAATTAAACAAAATTTTATTTTTTCATTTTGTCTGTTGGTAAAAAAAAATTAATTCTTGCTCTATCGAATGAGTCTGATATACAAAAGGAAAAAGCCGCTCCATAAATATCACAGAAGAACTCTTGATTAACTCTGAAACAGTTATATAAACAAAATTACAATGTAGCATGTAGCCACTGCGGCAGTGATCAGCTGTTATTTTAGGAATAATGTTATTCAATGGTAAAGCTCACATAACAGCAGCTATTTTTCTAAATTTACTGCCATTGCCAACTGCTACCAATATTATGAATGAAAAAGCAGACTGGCAACATGAAAAAAAACGAAACAAGCATTAACATTTGGAGCCAAAAAATATAAATGTTAGACGTCAAAAGACTGCTACTGCTCATTGCTGAATTGTAATTTTGCTGCAGTGATTTCTTAAAAAATTGCTCACTGCCTCTGACACTGGCACTGCCACTGACACTGGCACAGCTACTGACACTGGCACTGCCACTGCTACTGCTGTATTGTAATTTTGATAAAAATATATTACTGATAAAAACGAGAGCGGTCTGAAAAGTTTGCGACCTTAATGTGAAGATGACAGCACTCGTCAATCAAAGCTAGGGAATGTAGGTTTCGCATCTTTTGGCAGGTACTCACAAAAATTTTAGTAATTTTCAGCAATAAGTCTCGCCTACGCAAATCAAAGATTAGTTGGACGCTTTAATTGAGACTCTGAGCTATTATTTACCACCAAGCAACTTTGTGTAGTTGAATTTAAACGTGGCCATAACAGCTTGGGAGACGATGAACGTTAGGAACGTCTAAAAACTGCAAACACTGACGATAACATTGCTACAGATCACTTAATGGTTCTTAAAGACGGTCGAATTAAAGTGACAGAAATACAGAGGCTTAAATAAAAACATGTAAATAGAACGTAATCGTCACATATAGGAATTTCCGTAGCTACGCATGTGAAAGTCGTACGACTTTAATGAGTAAATGCTCTTAATGCGCATTTAGTTCTCAGTGTGAACATATCATTGTATGTACATTAAGTGATATACAGGGTTGTCCATATTCGAAGCGCCCATCTGGCAACACTGTAACTTTCCGCAGTGATGCCAAATCGACTAATGACATACCGCGTTTGAAGCGTCATTCCAAGCAAATGTTTACAATGGAAAGTACACGCCACGCGAACGCTCTAAAATTGTTGAAATTTACATTCAACAAAACAAGTCAATAGTGAAAACTCAACTCAATGAGCGATGAAGCTCATTTTCAGTTGAACGGAACGGTAAACAAACAAAATTGCCGTATTTATGCCACTGAAAATCCACAAGAGATTCAAGAGGTACCTCTTCACGATGCAAAAGTCACTGTTTGGTGCGGCGTTTGTGCTAAAATGCTCATTGGGCCGTTCTTTTTCGAAGATGATAATGGCCACAGAGTTACTGGCAATCAGGAGCGTTATCGCGATATGATAAACAATTTTTTCATGCCAATCGTTCGTCGAAAGCGTATCAGGCACTACTGGTTTCAACAAGACGGCACGCCACCACACACAAGCCGCACTACAATCGATTTTTTGAAGCAATTGTTCCCTGGCCGTTTGATGTCAAAAAATGGTGATTTCGATTGGCCGCCAAGATCACCAGATTTAACGCCTCCAGACTTCTTTTTGTGGGGTTATTTGAAATCAAAGGTTTACGTCAACAAGCCAAAGACCCTAGAAGAGCTGAAAACCAACATCCGTCAAGAAATAACCGCCATTCCCATCGAAATGTTGAAGAAAACCATGGAAAATGCTGCAAAACGGGCACAATATGTCGTAGAGGCCAATGGCGACCATTTACGAGATATCGTATTCAGGAAATAATGTAAGCAAATCTACTTAAACCCAATTAAATGATATTCATGACGAACAGACAAAAAATTGTGGTTTCTTTGATTTATTTAAAAATAAAATGGGCGCTTCGAATATGGACAACCCTGTACGTTATGTGACAGATTTTTCCCTTCAAAGAAGTACAATTTTTATAGTTTTATTTATTCAATTGAACTAGAATAACAAATAAAGTGTAATTCAGGTCCATAAAAATCGACAACGGAAATAAATTGAAATAAACTTTGTATTGTACGAGTATTTTTTATACTTATAAGATTCTAACTTTCGTTAAAATTTTTAAACTTTTGTAACCATTCAACTTTTGTTGCCATTCATCATGTTAACTGCCATTTTTTAAATTCAAATTGATTTCAGCTCTCAGTACTCTCACAATATAAATTTTAACATTTTTTTTTCTCTATTATGGAGGCTTAAAAGAGTTTTAAGTTACATTTAAGTTTTTCATGTTTTCAATGTTTTACATTTAACATTTCCAGCACTCTGTTTGTGCATTTAAGGCACAAAAGAACAATGTTTTGGCACCGATTAATTACCGAAGATGAAACTTGTATACACCATTCATTTAACGCACGAAACAAAAATACAGTCAAAATAGTGGACTGCAAAATCGGAATCGGCTTCCAAAATGCAAAAACTGTTTTTTTCGGCTGCAAAAGTAATAGCAACGGTTTTTGGGATAGTCATAGAGTTATCTTTATAAATAATCTTCAAACAAGAAAACCATTTCAAGAGCATACATGCATTACTACTTGATAAGTTGAATCAGAAATTGCGAAAAAATGCTTTGCAAACAAAAATGTTGTTCAACCAAGATAATGCCTGGTCTTCCACGTCAGCGGTTGTAATGGCAGAAATCCACAAATTACAATTTAAAGTGCTTGACCACCGTCTGGGCGCGTTTATAAGAGACGATTTCAGTGGCGGATCTAGAAATTGCAAATTGGGGGCTAAATAAACAAATGTTTTTTATTTATAATATTTATTGTTTTTTTAAAAACTTTTTTAATAACTTTAGTATATAGTTCAAAAGAATGTCAAAAGTTAAAAAGTAATATAATTTATAAGAATTAAAAACTTAGAATTAGCTAACGAATATTTTAAAAGTCTTATGCTTCTTCATGAGTTGATCCTGATTCGATTTTCAGTCTTCTTATTATTGAAAGACTTCTTTCAGCAGAAGACGCTGGAATAACTTATTTCGTTTAAAGAAATATCAACATATAAGAAAAAATTTATCGTAATCCTTGGTAAAAATCAATTTTATTGTCTCCATCACTGTTACTGTTTTTAGATCTTGCTTAGAACATTATCATTGCCACAGAACTATTTCGGCTTTCAACTCTGCTAAACACGCTCAAACTGTTATTATACGTATACTAAGGCTGCCTTTATAATTTTATTAAATTAAAATTTGCCTTGATTGCTAGAGACTAAGCTCTCCAAAGGTAGCATATGTTCAAAATTGTCTTAAATTTAACGTTCAAGGAGAAAATAATGTAATCCAGATATGGATAGTAAAATTATAAAGAATAGACTAAAATTGTAATTATGATTTTGTACAATATACAATATTAATTAAAACCACAAAAATTTTCCAAAAATATTCTTGAGGTGTACTATTTTCGACTTTCGACTTCGGAGACTACTTTCATCTTTCGGTTGACATGCTCGAAGAAGTTTTTTTTAATGTTTTGCGCAGATCCTTTCTCTATGGCTGAAAGGAAAATACTTTCAAAACCTTTTTTATCTATTCTCATTTCAAGATATTTGTTAATGATGTATTTCATGTGGCTACAAGCTGATGAAATCTGAAGATAAGGATTTTGAATCGTTCTGCTAAAAGTTCAAGTGAAAGAATTTACGTTAACCAAAACATGTAGGTAAATTATAAAATGCATGGTTCTAATGCAAGCTGAAAATTAAGCTGACTTGCAGGATGTTTCTGTGTCACGGTCATGTTCCATTCTATAAAGTCCTTCTGAAAAAAACGGTAGCAACTCGCAAGAAGTGTTCAAATATTTATGTCTTTCTACTCACCGAGTGGAGCACATTTTTTTTAAACGTCTACGTTTCTTTTCTGTAGCTTTTTCAGCACTGATGTTTTCTAAAAGCTGAACTCTTTCAGCCGATCGTGTAAAAAACAGATAAGGGATATTCACACTGACTTGGGTATTTGGGTAGATTGGCAAATGCCGTACATTTTGTTTTTGTGCCATTCTACCCAAGTACCCATCTACCAATCTACACTAGTTGATCCCTTGACTTGTTTGGGTTGATTGTTCTCTTGCCAAATTAAGTACTTTTTTCATGTTTTACCACCTTTTGCAAAAATATTCAATAATTGACCTAAGGGCATCAAAGTTTCAATATTTGCTGTCAAGGCTAATATCTCGAATAATTCACAAAAAATATTGTCACACCCCCTATTTCTGCCCCCAAGTTAATAAAAACTCTATATTTCAGATGAATTCGGTTGTATTTGACTAAAATTTTTTAATTTAATTCATATGTCTACTAACGAAAATTCAAAAAAAAGGGCGTGGTCGAACTATAACTACGCCTACTTTTCAGAAATTATAATTCCTGAGTTATGCATGTTTTTATAATGAAGCTTGGTTTATATTTGCTATGAGACCAAGTGGTGGACACTAGATATATAAATTTTGCCACGCCTACTTTTACCGTCCTTCTATTTATATAAAATCGTTCGAGCGGTGTCTCTTAGGATCGCAGGAATGGTAACACTTAAGGCAACGGTAACTTTAAGGTAATTCTTTGAAACTGTTTTAAAAATGGATGTCCACGCCCTTTTTTACAGCCCACAAATTATTAAAAATAATTTATTTAAGACGATTTTGGTCGTAAAAGACTTAAATTTGGTAATTTAGTTTGTATGGTTACATTCGACAACAGTAGTAAAAATGGGCGTGGTTGCTCTATAGCAACGCCCTTTATTTCATAAATCATTAAAATTGTCTACTGGGCTGATTGCGCTAAAATTTGGCAGTCGATTTGTTTCCTACAAAACAAAGAAAATGCTATACTTTAGACGGTTTTGGTCGTATTTGACTGAAATTTGGTAAATTAGTGCATATAGTTACTTTCGGAAAATGAACTAAAAATGGACGTAGTCGCACTACAGTTATGCCTGTTCAGATATACAAAATAATAAAAAATTTTTTCCGATCGGCATGAAAATTCTTATATGGCAGTAAGCCGGTCTGTGACAGGACAACGTTTTCCCCTGGGTTACTAGTAAATGATAAGATGCTGCGATGTTTACGTTAAAAATTACTCATATATAAAATAAGTTTTTTTTACGCCCAATGAATGGCTTAAATTTTAAACATTTTAAACATGTCCAGCTTTCACTCATCTTTCATCAGCTACATAAGCCGGGGAGATCAAACAAACATGCAGCACTGCCCAAAACTTTTCTACAAAGTACTTAATTGCAATTAAGGGTGCTTGCAATAACCAAAAGTACTCAATCTACCCTTATCCAACTACCCAATTCAGTGTGAATACCCCCATAGAGTAGTATGTTGAATATGTTTCGAATTTCAGGCACTTCTCAAGACTTGGCCACGCATTAAGTGAATGACTGTGTGTGTAGAAAGCTAATGGCTGTTTTGCACTATTAATGATTGAATTTTATTATGCTGTTTAGCCATATTTGAGCCTCCATCATACCCTTGACCTCTAAAATTTTCAATACAAAGACCTTAAGTGCCGAGTTCATCTGTAACACACATAAACAGTGCTTTTGCGCGGTGGAAACGACATAACTTGTTTTGTAAAAAGTACAAAAATAATATTCTAAGGATGCAACACAATACTATTCAAATTAAAGAAACTTGCGTCTTTTAATTTTTGAAAATTTTTGAGTTAAAAATCTCAAAGTCGATTTTTGTGCACTCAATTTTGGGTAAGTTCACTAAAACGTGTGTAAGAAATGAATCCGGCCTGCTAAAAACATGCAATATATCTTGAAATTTTTGTAAAATTATTCCTCATAACATCTAGGGAAAAAAGTTGGAAAACTTTACATTTTTATTATTCTTTGGCGTTCTTGAACTTTAGATTTAAAAAAAAAACGTTATTTTTAACTCTTTTACGGATGTAGTATTCGGAAAATTTCTCCAAAAATTGTCGGAACGGTACAAGTGATAGCTTAAATCAAAGGTGTAAATGTCTTGTTTTTGACCATAAACCGAATTTGTTTAATGATTACATAGTTTTGGAGTTATTTGAACATAACTAGGGCAATACTTTTCGAAAGATAAAAAAAAAAGAAAATCGGGTTAAAAATAAAAACCGCACCAACATTAAAATTCGAAAGTAGTTTCTATAATCAAGAAAGAATACTTAATTGAAATAGCTATATCATTTCTGCCGCGCAAAAATTTTTACTAAAATTGTTTATATGTATAATTTCAAATTAAACCAAATCCTACAAATTCTTCACGAATTTAACATTTAGTGACATTCACATATCGGGTACAAAGAGAAAATTGTTATTTTTTACTAGTATCCATTCTTTTATCACATATAATGGAATAAAATTTGGACTCATTGACCTTGTCAATAATATCAGAACGAATAATATTAGCGCTGATGTAGACTTTTCAAAAGTGAAGTTTTAGGCAAACACTTTTTTGGAAGTCGAATCTTTTTTAAATTGATTGTTGTTGAAATACTATTCAAAAATATATAAAAAAATTTCAACTCAATCCCACTTATAATACATATTCTACAGCACTTACAACCCGATGCGCCAGAATGTTTTAAATGAGTTTTTCTCGAAACATACTTTTTCAAAACGGGCCACACTACTGCAGACAGGCTAATTGACCGATTTAACCCAATTTTTATTTATCTGTTTGTATTGTGATTCTACACATATTTTATCAAAATAAGCGCCTTTAGAAAACTGGCCTTTTTTGCACGCAACAATAACGTTATTAACGAGATAACTTTATTTATAATTTATAATAACCTTTCCAATGATACCTGATTTACGAAAATCGGATTTAAATTGTCTGAGCTACGTCGTTTCAAAACACACCCTATTTTGACCTCGAAAAATGATTCTAAAAATATATAACTTCGGATTTGGTTTTCTAAGCAATAAACCAATCTAGGAACAAAATTTGAGCCAAATCGGAGATGGTGCGACAGATAAGTCATCTCAATCTGAAATGGGCGATATATAAAAAATATATGTTTAAAAAAATACAATTTTTTATTTAAACTGATAAACTTCAATAAACTTGAATACATCAAATTTTCCTACATAAGAGAAGTCAAAGAATTGCTACTGATTTGATCCTGTAAAACATTTAAGAAATTTTCAACTTGCAACAAAAAAAAGAGTAACTTTTTTGCTCTAAGTATAAGAATTATCATATTTATGGATAAATTGTTATACATCGTTGTTGAAACTGATCCCTAAAGATGATGAAGCTTAAGCCCATTATAAATAACTACATGATTCGTTAGTTCCTAAAATATTCTTTACTTGTTTTACTTGTTTATGTTCTAATATCAAAGAAAAATGTATCATTACTTTTCTTTACTTCAAAAAATAAAATAAAATATTTCTGTTGTAACAAACTGAAAATAAAAAGAAGCTTTCCTCTTTTAAGCCTTTGGTTTAGTTAGTACTAATATATTAAGCATGTATTTTCTTCAATTACAGTCCACTTTGACTTTGTAGAAAAATAAAAATGAGTTTAAGTTAGATCGAAAACTTTTGAGACAATCCTTGTATTACAAATTTAAACTGATGCGAACCCACAAAATCCTTTTACTTTAAATTGTTGCTTGTGTCAAAAGTTCACTTAACTATTGTACAAAATTGTTTAAGCCCCAGGAGCTATTTTAATTCAGCTCACAACTAAACTTTAAATTATTTAACAAAATACAGACAACATTCTTAAAAAATTCTGGGGTAATCTTTCTAATGTAATAATTTTCTAATGTTTGTTTTACTTATTTATTTACTTAAATTTGTATACACAGTAAAAAATTATCTTTTATCTTTAAATATCTTTTAAAGATAAAAATAAATTAGATAAAAGGTAAATTTTATCTTTTTTATAACATTTGTGTGGTATAAACTTTTTTTATTCCAAATAATTTATAAATTTTATACCACTCAATATTATAAAAATAATAAAACAAATATAAATTAAAAATTTTATATGGATATCATGTAAATCAAAATATGTATATTCTGGTTCGAAAGAAACAATTCACTGAAATCGGGAAATTTAAAAACATAGTGGTGTTCGATTGGTCTGACGAGAAAAATGGTCTGGAAAAATTTATAAGATTTGATGGTATAACTTTTAAAACATTTTTGGTTTGGATTTATATGTTGAGTAGAGAGGGGGTAATGTCGTGCACTCAACTTTAAAGTGCTCGTAAAGCCGTACATGACAAGCGAATACAACGAGTAAGCATCCGATCGAAAGATAATTTGGTTGGTAACATTTATGTGTAACAATATTCGTGTAGCATGAAATCGTGTTAGTAGAAATTAAAAAAAAAAATGTGCACGATATTACCCCCCTCAAAATTTGTGGGGTAATGTCGTGCATTGTATTGTAAAGGTATCAGAATGTGTGAAAAACGATAGGTAGTGGTTCGATTCAAGAAGATATAGCATTATTGTTATTTATTTATTATTGTTAATTATAAGGCAATATACAAAAGTCCGAAATATGATCAAAAAATACAATTTTATGAAAAGAAAATTGAAAATAGGCAATTTGCTATATGAAACACGGAAAGAAAAACAATATTTTTTTCAAAAAGTGCTTTACATTGAGAAAAAATTTTGGAAAATTTTATTTTGATTGTAGCGTTTTGTTATGGCTTCACGACTCCCTTGGTACACTAGGGCGACCGCGTTTCCTTCCCTTTTCTTTTCTGTATAGTGCACGACATTGCCCCACATAAAATGCACGACATTGCCCCAAAGGTCGTTTTCAAGGTTGACTTCGACAAATCGGTAAAGAACAAAAATTTTTTCGATCACAATACATCTTTTTTTTCGGCGGAAAATTTGCTTTAAGAAAACACTTACCTAGTATATTTTCCTGCGAGACAAATAATTTTTCTGATCCGATAAAAAAACACTTTCGTCGTCCCGAGAACGTGCGATTTTTAAAAAACGTCGCACATATTGCCCTTACACGTGGATATTGCTAGTAATGTATGCATGAGCTCTGTAGGTCAGTAAGTAGGCCCATACCTTACCAACGGCTGGTATATCATTCAATTTTTTATGCTAAAAAAGCCAGTGCACGACATTACCCCCTGCACGACATTACCCCCTTCTACTCTATACAAAATAGTATAAAATTTATGCTCATATTTTTTACTGTGCAGTGATAAAATTATCAATTAAAAAAATGTGTTATCATTACCAGGACTTGCACATTTAACCTTATTTTAATCGATTGACATTATTTAATTCATACATTATGTGAACATTTTTTGATTTGAGCAAAAAAGTTTTTATCCCCAAAATGTACATGAATCTCGTTCTTTTGTTCCATTTTCGTTTCATAACGTTAATTTTTTAACTCCATTCCTTACAAATAGAGCCTTGCTAGCAACTTAGAGAGAGATTTTGCATCAAATCTGTGGAAAGTTTTAGTATGTGATGAAACCTTGTAGATAAACTGACATTTTTAAATAATTCCAAGTCCTATTTACAAGTTGCTTCACGAAAATTTTTATTAGCAGAAATACAAAGAGGTTGGAATAAAACGTCTGTATTAGATATTCATTTCGTTTTTGAAGATGAGTGTATGAAAACTAGAATTTACCAATAAACTTAATAATCTGAACTAATAAACTGTAAATAAATATAAATTTCAATGATGTGTTTGTTTTACAAACTACAAAAAAATCTTAAATTTTATTCATGACTTACTGATAAAAAAGAAAAAAGTAAATTAGTTATATTCCCGCTATTAAACCTCTCTCATTTTCAACCAACAGTCAGACTTTAAAAAGTACAACTAATATTAACCACACTTGTATTTCTCTTACAAATGATAATCACATCGCAATAATTAGTAATTATAAACTTTGAAAACAAAACCCCTAATTAGCATGCATCCCTCAATATTGAGTTAAAATAAATTTTAATAAAAAACTTTTGAAAACATTTAAAGCTTGTTTGACCAACGACTTGACAAATGTGAGCACTCGTGTAATTCTGTAGAACGATTTTAACAGCTAAAAAAGTTTTCAACCTTAACACATAGCGGTAGAAAATTAGTGGAATTATAAAAAACTTTATAAAAATTTATTGGGCATATGCAGAAGTGTGTCAAATAATCTATAATAATTTTTAAAATTAATTTTTTCTTCTTATACAAATACGATGTGAACTTCGATGTGCTTACTTCGGTTTTAAAGACAAGAATGAAATGTGACGTAAAATTTGTTAATGGCAAACCTATGATAGTAAAAGCTACAAGGAGAAAACTGTTTGCTAAATTTGTATTTTGGTTAAAGAAAACTTGCGATTAGATTTTAGCAAAAACTTATCAAAATTTGCTATTCTAGTTTATAATAACTTAGCAAAATATTGCTTGAATTTAATCAAAATAAACTGCAAAAGCAAATTTCTACTTAATTCAAGCAAATATTCGCTAAGTTATTATAAATTAGAATAGCAAATTTTGATAAATTTTTTCTGAAATGTAGCATATTTTTGAAGTGAAATAATTATTAACATTAAATTAAATTGAAAAATTACCACTATCTGGAGATTTCCACGATCTGGAACCTCGGGCGCGTGAGTGTAAGTGCAGGGCTTATCCATTCGACCATCGCAGTTGTTAACCAATCGTCGCCTAATTTTCTTCATTAAGAATAAACGTGTGCTCGTGTGTTTAGAAGAAATTTTCCATTTGAGTTTTTAAAAGCTTAGCAAATATTTGCTTGAATTAAGTAGAAATTTGCTTTTGCAGTTTATAATAACTTAGCAAAATTATGCTTGAATTTAATCAAGATTTTGCCTTTTCCTAAATATATGAGGAGTGATTACAATTTAGCAGACTTTTTTTATAATCACTCCGTAATTGAGCAATGTGTTTCTGATTTGCTTTTAAGATTTGCTTGATTCAAGCAAAATTATTATCTCCGCGTTTCATGTAAAGCTTCTTCAGTTCATGAACCGCTCGGTGTCGGCATAAAACTTGAAGGCCCAGTTGTCGATTATTTGTTTTTCACACATTTAATAAAGCATATAACACAATTGTTTAATAGAAGCTAGGTCTAAGTTCTTTCACAAGCTGAAATCTCCAATTCATTGTTTTTTATTTGTAAGCAGCACACCCATTTAATATAGAAAAAAATGAAATAAAAATGTATATAAAACATAAAAGCTACTTACACCAGAAACAACCAGCAATAAGAGTAGCTACAATACAGCAATACAGTAACTGCCACCAACATAAGCGACAATATAAAAAAATTGGTAAAAAAAAAGCATTGAGCTCAAAATAATAACAAAGTGTTGCTAAGTGTATCTATGTGACTGAATGTGTTACGCTACCCATCATAGGCGCCACAATGTACGCCAGCTTTGCAACACTCACATACACACAACACATCTGCATGTGGCACAGTAGCAAAAGCTTAACTGGTAGTAGCAGAAGAAAGGAGAGCTTTTATTGTGTCAGTTGCTTACGATAGCGAATAAATTGTAGAATTTTATTTGCATACGTTGTGTATCTAGTTGTATGCAAGTGCGGCAGTGAGTGCATGTGTATATATGATATGCATACATGTGTATGTGGATCAGGCATGCCAACTGGCGGGGAGTTCCCCGATTTGTGGGGAATTTCATTTCGATCGGGGAATAGGGGAATGGACTCAAATATGCGGGAAATTTAATAGTTCATCTAATTTTTAATGATTTTTCCGAGGAATTTAACATTTTATCTAATATTTGCGGGGAATTTGATTTTATATTAATTTTTCTACAATGATACAATGTTCTTCTTACAACATTAAAAAATTTAATTTACATTAGCAAAAAAATACTTGTTTCCAAATTAATTTTTTAATAATACATTTTTGTTTAATATATAATGCATTTTCTTTTATATCCTTGGAAGGAATTGAAAAAAAATTTGACACTTCGAGTTGCATTTTAATAACATCAATATGAAGTTGACTTAAGAGAGGTTTTAGACAAAAGCGGTTAAAATTAAGGCATATTTTAGAAGAAGTTACCTAAAAAATTATATTATAATTACAAACAATTTTATTTACATGTTAATTTAACATCATCAGTATAAGTAAAATTTTTTGTAATACAATATATTTTGTTTAAATATAAAGACTGCGCTGAAGTAAGTGTGCTTAAAAATAAGTGAAAATCGGGACACACCAAAGCTCGACTCCAGATCGTCTGAAATAAAAAGATGAATTCAAAAACAGGCTCTTAAATGCACATTTTTTACAAATGGAATAAAAACATTTTAAATATAGAAAATTATGAAGCGTGGAAAAAGAGTTGAAAAATTTACGATACTTTTTACCATATTGTTGCGTGTAAAAGCTAAAAAAATTCTCCAAAGACACTTATTTTGGTAACAGATGTGTAAAATTACAATACAAATAAATTTAAAAATAAAAATAAAATCGGTCAATTAGTTTATTTACTGCAGTGCCGCCAGTCTTGAAAAAGTATGTTTCGAGAAAAACACGTTTAAAGTTACTCTGGTTAGTTAAAGTTACTCCGACGCACCGGATTTTAAGTGCTAGGGAATTTGTATTATAAGCGGGATTGATTTATAAATATTTTTTTGACATATTTGTGAATAGTTGCACAACTTTAATCAAATGTAAAAAGAAATATTTTAAAAAAAAATTTTTTGCCTAAAACCACCCTTAACATACTTTGGTATCGGGCTATCAACATATTATAGCCTCAATGTTTAAAGTCTTGACCCGAAAACACATTTTCCTTTTTCAAAGTATTTTTTTTTAATTTTATAGTGTGGTTTTTTATAAAAATTAATTGTTTTCATAAAATTTATAAAAACCTTACATTATTTGTTCTAATATTAAATTAAAAAAGGCTATAAGAATAAAAAATAAAAATTTTTTTGAGGGGAATTTGTTGAAAAATGAGGAAATTTTGATAACCACTGCTGGGAAAATCGTAAAATGAACTGGCAACCCTGATGTGGATACACAGTTACACACAGATACTAGGTTTTGATATAAAATAAAAGTTCTAATGCTGGCAATTGTTAGCAGTCTGGCGCTAACATGGCCACTAGGCAGTCACATAAAAAAGAGGGATGGCGCAAGGAAGATGGCAGAATGTTGCTGGGAAGGAATAAAAAAATAAAAACAAACATTACAAAATAAAAGCCATAAAATAGCTCGTATGTGAGCGCATTAAAAGGGAGTTGAAGTTGGAGCTGGTTGATTCGCTTTTAATCTAGTTTGCAATTATTTAAATTCATATGCATTTTTATGCTGCCCGCCGCCAACAAAGTGCTGTGACGCTACAGTGTTATTGTTTTTGTTGATATTATTGTTATTTTAGTTATATGCTGTGGCATGTGGTTGTAATTTTGAGTGGGTGTATGTGCGTATTGCACTTATACATATACTACATATACAGCGACACAATAGAAAATTTAGCATATCTGGTTGTCTTTTTCGGCTGTCTGCGAGCTTGTCTGTCTGATTGTCTACCATCAAGCCTGTGTTTTTTGTGTGTGTGTATCTTATTTTCTCACCAAATATTGCACTCAGTATAATGCATTCGTGTGCATGAGCAGCAGAAAATTTTGCACTTTTGCAGAGCGTGCCACAAATGCATACTAATACCATTATGCATCGTATATCTAGACATGCTTACAACTCATTTATGAACATGTGTTAATGTGTGTGTGTGGCTGTGTGAAAAAATAATTCACATGAAATTGAACACAAATTGAAATTTTTAATTTATCTTGTTTGCCTATTTACACCCTTGACCAGGGCCGTAGCCAGGATTTACCCATGGAAATGTAAATAAGTTATATTTGTACACCTCTAAAAATGAACCCTATTTTTTCCTATAACCATTCCCAAAATATTTTGGTTGTAACGATAGCCACCAGTGAACTAAAGCATTTTGCAAAAAGCTCCAAAAATCATGTTTTTCGTAAATTTATTGGCTGGTAGAATAGTTGTAGAATCTGCATCAAAAAATTTTTAAGTTTTGCAATAGCATTAGATAATGCGGTTTTTCGTGCCTTTTTTTGAATTTTTTTTTAACTTACTTTTACTAAAATTTAAATGACTTCATTATTTCTAATGCTATCCTCATTTCACGATATCGTTGGAAAGGTTTTGAGTGTTTGCATAAATGGCCAGAATTTCTAAAATTTATACATATTAAGGAAAACTTATTAATTATAAATTAAACACCTTCTGAAAAAATTTTGTAAAAAATTAAAAAAAAAAATATGAAATAAGTAATTTGAATTTTGAAGGTTTTTGTATTTAAATTTAATAAATTTTGCTTAGGAATGCACATCCGTTTAAACGGATCTTACCCATTGAATTACGGAGGTATGTCTTAAGAAATTTTAGTGATGAGAACGATATCTCATTTATCTCAAATTAATAAAATTTTAGAGATAGAGAAACTTTTGCATAAGCTTTATAAATATAAAATCTTAGAAATTTAAAATAGAACTTAAACGGTTGACTTAAAACTTTTCCTTGAGTCAGGGAAAATTAAAATCAGTTGTTGGCTGAAGTTTATTTTAAAATCTTTCTAGGTGGTTCAAATTAGAAAGGTTTTTCAGTATACATGTGTATGTCATTCTTGTTGACTCCACTGTTATCATCACTACCATGATCTACTGCCGATGTTAAGGGTACTGAAGAAAAAAGTGTTGGAAATTTTGATTGTATCACGTTTGATCCGATAAATCACGATCCCTTTTTTTTTTTACTATTGTTGTTCACACGAATAAACTCATAACAAAAACTTTTAATTGTAAACGCAACTTCAGTTTATGATTTGTTAAATTTGTTTAGAACATATTAAAGTGATTCAATGAAATAATTATTTAAATGCATTAATTTTTATTAAAATTTCGATCCTCTGGGAGAGTTTGTACCCCGAATAACTCCCCTGGATACGGCCTTGCCCTTGACTTCAAAGATTCATGGCTAAAGCCTGTATGATACTTCATTGCTTTGACCAATTTTTATTCATTGACAATGAAACTTGAGCAGTTGAAATAGTGCTAAGCTAAAAATTCAAGAAGTATAAGTACATACGAATATAGTACGAATTGGACAAAAAAATGTGCGACGGACATCTTTTTCAATGCATTGTTTTTGACGTTTCTCTCAATTTGTTCGTCGTTAAGTTTCGATCAAATATTATGTGTCAAAAAAAAGCTTGAGCTCTTTCTTCCGCAGCCAAGAAGAACAGAGAGAAAAAATAAAAAGTTGCGGAGTTGTAAAAAATTGGCACGATGCAAGAATGATAGAATACAAAGATTGCGCTGAAGACAAAAAAAAAGAGTACAACAAAATTGTCGTTCTGCGCATGTACGTCATAATATCAATGCTTATAATATCAAAGGCGAGCGTTCACTTTGCATAGGATTTCTACACAGAAATGAAAATTGCATACATTTTGGTTTGTATAATTAAAGTAAAAGAAGTAAGAAGCAATTTATTGGAACAAGAAAAAGGTAAATTTATTTAGTACTTCTTTGCAAACATTATTTTTTCTATTATTTTATTGCAGCCAGTAAGCAGCTTAGTCAAAAAAAAAAATTGTCTGAGAAACCAACTTCAGTGAGTATTTTTTCGAGTTGGATTTTATTTAAATATTTATTACGAGTTTAATTGATGTAGTTTTAACATTTCCAGATATTTCATTTCCATTTATTTACCTGTGAATTGAAAGGACAAATAAATGATAGCTCCAAGTTTTTAAATAATGAATCAAATTTTGTTTAGTTAATATATTTTTGTATTTTCGTTTTCGTTTGTGTGCGTTTTCTACAAATTCTTGGTTTAATTTTTGTATTTATTGCAAACATCAGGTTTCTGGAAAATATTTGTTTGCTACAGCTGCACACTTCATCTTTAAAATTTTAAGTTAAAAACTAGCAAATATACTTTTACAATTAAATAAAACACAACCGATCGCAATACGTTTCTCCAAGAAATGAAATATTGTGACGGTGTCAACTGAACAGCTGGTTGTCAAACTCGATTAGCAGAAGTAACGGACCTGGGCAAAGCGCAATCTCTTATTATATCATTCTTGGTCACGATGCATGTTTTAATCCTTTTCCAACAATATATATCTGTCTAGCCCACTCGCCACTTGTTTTCATATTTTGAAATTGGACAAAACAATGAAGTATCATACGGGCTTAACTACGTACAAAACGCATTTTCCCAGTAATAAGCATCCGTTTCGAATTTGAGATGTACTTATTTCTTTGTGTATTTTATTTGGAATGTGTTGCGTGCCGCATTCGAAACTGATCCTTTTTGGCATGAAACTCCTCTCAAAAATACTTATCGAATTTTCCACTTTTTGGATTCGTCTCTAACTCGTCACAGACTTCATATACGAATCCGTTTCGGACTCTTTTTTCGATTCGAGACGGATTTTTTTTAACTATGCTAATTCGGAAAATAATAAAAAACGGAACAAACAGTAATTATTTTAATATGATAATATTTTAGTGTTTACATTCATATAAGTTACATTCAAAATAAATAATGAAATTAAAGTTTGAAGGAGATCAGTAGGAGCACGTGGCTAATGATATAGGGAAATTATTTTAAATAAAAATTAGCACATAATTTTATATCGTATCGCTTATCCACTGAAAATAAAATAAAAGATTTGAAACTGCCTGAACAGCTTGAAAACTGCCTTTTATTTCAACGTTCTGATCATTGTATTTACGGCTTTGCAACGGGTTCGAAATGAGTCCGTTGAAACATAAAAGAGCGAACTTCGCTCTGACAGAATCGTTATGAGTTCGAAACGGATTCGCAACCATTTTTTAACTCATTGAGTTCTTAAGGTTTTTGCTTTTAGAAGTAGCTTTAGTTCAATTGGCGTAAGCTAAAAGCTCTTGTCATAAAGTTTATGCAAAAAATATGAATGCACGTAACTTGTATTTAGAATGCATTGTATTTAGAATCTTCAAATATTAGCTTAAACGAAATTTTTATGTCTTTCCTTAATAATTTTGTATCACTTTTCTCGATATCGTTGAAATATTTCAATGATATTTTGGTTTGTTCTTAAAATGATCTAAAGCCGAGAAAGTGCAAAAAAGCTGTAGAAGCTGGATTCTGTTCTTATTGCATGTTAATTTTAAAACATGTAAATTTTTTCCGTGAAACTTGCATTGAAACTTCAAACGAGATCAACCATGTTACTATTATAACATTGCAACATAAAAATATTCTCTTAAATTGCTCTCTTCTGTCACTAGTGGTAGTTCTAGTTTTGTCAAATTTGGCAAAAAAAAATATTTCCGATTGAACGTAAGAAAACAATTTTTAGAAGAGCATCATTCAAAAAGTTTTTTTTTGTATCGGAAGTCTTTCTGTTTCTCTAAAAATCTTAAAGAAAGTAATGCTTTGAAATGAAGTTAAAGTTTTTATTACACACCCCGAGTGAAAATTTTGCCCAAGTGCAGCTTGCACTAGATTCAAACAAATTTCGCATTAGAAAAATAATGATGTTTTATTTGCTTAATGCTGAATTGTTCAATGCTTTTCAATCACGTTTATAATACTAGTGAAATCACAACACCTAATCAGTTCTTTAAATGTAACATTAAATTTTATTCACTTAATTCCCTGAAGACGCTGCAAAGAGGAGAAATATTAAATAAATTTTATTTTTAGTAGATACATGGACAATAAAAGAACTTTAACCTTAGCGTTATTGCAAGAAGCTATATAATAATAAATCATAAAAAATTTGTATTGATGGTGCCACACTCCCTGTCGAAATTGATTCCTTCTATGGAAAGTCAGTTATTATGTAAATTATAATATATGTTTAAGATTTTACAGTTCTATCATCTCAGTTACTGTAAGTAATTTAGTTTTGTCTCTAAATATGTATGGAGCATATAAGCCTATTCTAAATTCATTCTTCTTTAGGAAATTAATTTGCTTTATAAATTTCAGTTAAAATGCAAAATTTTATTGTCCTATTATCTGAATTTCTTGAAGTAATACAATTTTATTAAATAAAAAATTTATGGTACGTGCCATTAATCCTTTTTCAAATTTATTATTTTTGAGGTTAGCCATTTGTTATATTTATTTAAACAAAAGAGTAAAATTTAATTGGTTTTACCAGAACTTCTGGACCTAATCCAATTTAATTTCATGTGCGCTTGTCTTAATCGTTTTTCATATTTAGATCAGATGTCTATAATAAATGCTTAAACTCGCATGCCACATTTTCTTCGTTCCACCACTTTCAACTTGAAAGAGTTCCTTATTCCATAGTTTTCTACGTAACTGTTTCTAAAATGACTATTGTTCTCCACATAATTTTATAAATGCCGCATTCTTTAAATATTCTAATTGATTATTAATTATGATCTTATTCTTTACATGAATTTAATTGTGAGCTTCAGATCAAGTTAGTTTGAAGAAGGCAACAACAACAGCAACTCTGTATGAAGTCAATCACTAACAATCGTCTAACTCCAATGAATATCGAAAGAAGAAATAAGAAGCAACTAGAACTGTTACAAATGGCAACCCTGGTAGAGTTAAAAAGGCTTGATCTAAAAATAGCTACTGCTCTAATGTCATATGATTAAGTGGCCGATGAGAACGTTAAAGTTCTAACGAATTTATTTTAACACGTTGCAAATCAGTTTACAGTTTGTTTAGTTTTTCTGCACAAAAATTCACTCGGAATAACTTAGCAAAACATGCATTCTATAATCAAACATTTACTGTTAAAAATCAGGTGGCCATATCACTATACGAGAATAAGATTCAAAAAGTCAGCCTTACAGCAACAATTATGACGAAAGGCTTACTTCAATTGGATTTAAAAATTTAAGATAAGAACTATTTTTAAGCTCCTATTTATGTACATTAAAATCTGGCAATTTCAAATTTATTATCAACTTGATATTTATTACCCAAAAAATACTTTTTCTACTCTAAATACCATTCTTTGCATAACGCAACAATTTCTTACTTTTATGCTCAGCGAAACATAATTATTTATTCATCTCTTCAAAATGTAAAAATACTGCAATTGATTCATAACACAATGAAAAGCTGCATAAAAGCCATTATAACAAAAAAATATTGTATGTGTTGTTGTTTTTGCTGTGCTTGATACTGCAAACTAGGTCCTTTCAATCAAACCGAACTCATAGTTTTTCGCAGTGTTGATTTACATTTCTTCAACGATTTTCTTGCTTTGATGCTTCGCCACGTAAAGGCAGCTTATTGTCATTCAAGAAATACAACAAAGGCAACAACAACAACCACGACAACAACAACAACTACATCAGCAACAATAGCAACAACAATGACTAAAAAACGACACAACAGCAAAAAAACAACAATGACTGGTAGTTGCCAACATTATAGTTGCAAAATAATGTAAAGGAATAAAAGGCACGTAAATTCAACACGAGCACAAAAGTAAAGCTAAGTAAAAATGTGCACTAAAAGAAATGCAAAAAAAAAAAAAAATAAAACAATAAAAACTTGAACTAACTACAAAGCAGCTGAAATAATAGAATGGAAATCTTACTTCCTGTTTTTCATCAATTCTATTATTTTTGTGAAGTGAGCAGCGAGCAAGCAGCAAGCAGGCATAAATGAACGAAAGCTCAGCGGCAGGAAGTACAGGACGACGGTACAGTAAAAAGTTGCCGAATGACGAAGCAGGCTAAGAAAGCATTCAGCGAATGAATGCATTCTAAGGAATGTCTTTAAGGAAGGTGGTGCAAAGTCTGCTTAAAATGGGGAGCAGGTTGACAAAAAAAAAAAATATAAAAATAAAACACATTTCCAGTCATTCACTTTGAAGACAGGGAAATGCAGTACAAACCAGCGTCCTAGTTTTCAAATTTGAATGAAAAAAAGAAAATGTTTCAACGCTGTCAGCGTTGCCTAAGTTTGCTGAATTATTAATAAACTACTAAAGTGCAAAATGCTTTTATTTGTGCTATTTATAAATGTGTTGTAAGAATTTCTTCAAGTTCCAATTTTGAAGATATATACTTAAGGAAGCAAAACTAAATGTCCTTTTACCATGCTGTAAGCTTGTTTATTGTTTTTATTTTCGTCTTTTGTAGCAGAAGTAAATTGCTTTAAGCAGAACATTTTTAAATTTAATTTTGTAAAAAGTTTATTCCTATTATTGTTCCAAATCATACATCTTCACCTTTCTGGCAATTCTTAAAAATGTATAACATATATATGTTTTTGGGCTGAATCGCAATTAAAATGAAGTTAGAAACTTTCATGCTAAATAAAAAACTAGAACAGAATTATCTTCGACTGTATCGAAGTTAAAATAGTCTCTGGCCGTATTTTAGTTTATTTGAAGTCTTGAATTGTGTATTATATTGGTTAGGTAACTTTTATAGGGTGTGATTTTTAGTCAAATATTAAAAATTTTAAAATCAGAATGAATTTTTATATAACTAAGCTTATGTGCACATAATCAAGTTTAGACATTTTTTTTTTTTAATTTATAAAGAGACGTTAGTTTTATTATGATGACGTCACTATTTATTAAAGGTGGGTATCATTTTAAGATTTTTTAACAAAATTCCAAACATCGAGTGGATAGTTAAGTTTTAAACTAATTTAAAGCCATTGCACTAGTTTTTGTGGAATTTAAAGAGATTTTACTATTTTCTCAAAGTCACTTTGTATGGGAGTAGCCGTGGTTTTATTCGATTTTATAAAATTCATACTCAACATGCATATTGATGGTTAAAGCTTATGGGCAAAATTTAAAGTCATTGATTAATTTTTGTGGTATTTAAAGACATTTCGTAAAGTCAATTTGTATGGGCGGTAAAAGAATGGTTTCATCCGATTTGGCTCATTTTCAGAATTTATCTGTATTTTTTAATATTTAGCATTAAGGCCTGTAGCCAGACCAAGAAGACAGAGGGGCAGGCATGAATCTGGGGGGGGGGATTTTTTGTTTTTTCATATAAATAAAAAAAAACAATTGTTTACCGTGTGAAATGAATACATTACACATATTTATAAAAAAACAATTAATTTTTTAATATTTAAATAGATATGCACATATTTTTATATATGAGATTAATACATAAAAAATAATATAAAAATCAATTCAGGACTTTGTAATAAAATGAAGGTAAAAATACAAGATTTATTTAAAGTGGTTAGAAATATAAGAAATAGTAGCGAAATGGGTTAACATATATATGTATAAGACATTTTTTAAGTAAAACAAATAAAAAAATTGAATTAACCCGCATCCGTCGTTTGCATCAAATTGATGCAAATTTTTTATTCAGATTTATATATTAAGAACAAACATGCATGTTTTGATTTAAATCTTTTGCTTCTTTAAATTCTTGCTAGAATTAAGATTTGCTAGATTTTAAAAAAAATTTTAAAATTAAAAACATTTCAATGAATTATATATTCTTTTTGTATCTGCATCAAAATGGTGCATAACGTGCTTTTGATTATTCACAAAATGCATATTAATTATTCATTTAAAGTTTTTCATTGTCTGATTTGGCCAGGGGGAAAACGGTTGTAGTAGGGGGGCATTTCCTTCTTTCACCCTGAATACAGTCTTGTATAGTATATTTAATTTTCATTCGATAGCTCTAAAATAACGGCTTTTATTGTGATCACAGGCGAACAGACAGACTGGCGGACGGGCGGACTTGGCTAAATTGACTCAGGAAGTGATGCTGGAAGCGTTACAAACGAAATGACAAAGTTGATATTTCGTTGATAAAACGTTGATGGGCAAAGTTGATAAAACAAGAAAATTTTTCTGAGATGCATATTCTTTAGAAGATTTTATCCTGTGCCTATTTGCTGATCCCAGTTGCGTAGCTAGGGTAACTGTTACTCAGGACGGAAAATAGATTTAGCAAACTCAAAGAGAGGTTATCCTTATCAATTATGGTGGGCTGATTTGATGAAATTATGTTTGTGAAAATTGTCCCTACTTGAGGACAAAAAACAGATTCTATGGGCATATTTTTTTACTCCGCAAAATAAAACGAGCCGAATTTCGACTTTTATCAAAATTAAATTCCTTGGCTCATAAAACCTTACTTTTTAAAATTTTAGCGAAATCGATCGGTCAAAGAAGAAGTTATGGTTCACAGTGCTATAAACAAAGTGATGTAGTTTGAAAGAAGAAAAAAATTTTAATACATGCAGTCCGCGACAAAAATGACTAAACATTATGAGAGAAATACCGTTAGCTTACAAAATATGAAAAAATGCTGTGACAAAATAATAACGCATTATGATGGATTGAGTTCAGATAGTGTTAATAGTCTGATAAAAAAACAAGTTTAGTTTTTAAAGTGAAGTGGCCACGTTAAATAAATAAAAGTAATTAAAATTAAATTAAAATGGGACGTTAAAAATGTCTTAATGCTTGCAATTTGCTTTAAATCTTCATATAAAAACTTAAAAATCAGAGAAATCGTAAAAAAATTAAACAAAACTCGTAAAGTGATTACAAATTTATTAAAAAACCTACAAAATGGATGTCCAAGAGTGGACATCCATCACACGCCGGTATGAGTGCTTCATTTCGCGGGTAGCTTCAAATTCTAACCTCACTGCCAGAAAAATTGATGAAACAGCTGGAGTGAAAACACATTCCCGCAACGTGCAAAAGATTTTAACGAAAATCAACTACAATTAAACTCAAAAAATTACTTAGGAAACCGCCACTTAGAGCGAAACATCGAGCAGCAAGATTATAGTTTGCTAAAGATCACTTTAAGTGAAGAAAATGATGGCGCTGCGTATTAATCACTGACGAAAGAAATTTAATCTCGACGGTCCGGATGGTATGTCTTTTTAATACCACGATTTGAGGAAGAAAGAGCGTATTCTGAGTCGTCGTCAAGACGGGGGTAGGTGAGTAATGGTATGGGCTGGAATTGGCCTTCGTAGAAGGACTGAAATTAAGTTAGTTCCCACAAGAATGAATTGCCAAGATTATCTTAATTTATTGTAATTGATAATGAAAGAGTTAATCGTGGGTCACAATTAACTAAAACTTCATCAATATTTCAACAAAAAAATGCTGCTGTACATACAGCAAGAATAGTAAAAAACTTCTTTCGAGAACAGGATATTGAAATATTGGAGTGTCCCGAACGATCACCTTACCTGAACATTATTGAAAACTGCTGGTGTTACCTCGCAAGGGAAGTTTATGCCGATAATAGGCATTATAATACCATTCAGGAACTTATAAGTAGCATAATTTCGAATTGAAAAGCGATACCGAGAAAATACATAAAAAACTTTTTTATTCACTACCAAATTGCCATACTGAAGTTTTAAAAACCAATATACGCTTCTATACTAAATACTTATATTATAAAAATTAAAAATTGATTTCTTATAATGTTTTGCTTTTGAATAATATTGTGCTATCTTTTTGTCGTACTACTGAATATGTTTTTATTTTTTTTTCTGAACAACAAGTTCGATTTATAAATGAAATTTCTATATATTTTCATTTTGTTTTCAAATTTAGTTACTTTGTAGTAAATACACGTTTTTAATTTCAATCGCTTTCAATAAAATTTAAAAATTTCAAATGTGCTATCTTTTTGTCGCGGAGTGTAATTTAATTTGTTCGTTTAATTTCATTGATATAAATTTATTGATAAACAGTGCTGTAACTTCGTTTTCGACTTATTGATTTCTTAAAATTTTTCAAATGGGCCGAATAAATGACACAAATTATTTGCTCAAATCGGAGTTTATGCAGTTCAGTTAAGCCATCTGTGGCCGGTTTGTGCAACTGGTTGCGAAAGAATCGAAATGATTTTGATACTTACACAAATTTTCCCCTCCTTCGATTTGCACAAATAATTGCAAAAGTTAGGCTTTATAACCCGATGAATTTTATTTTGGTATCAAATTTCCAAAAAAATGAACCATTTGGAGGACTACAGTACAAATATATTGGAAAATTAAAAAAGTCATAATTAGTAGGGGTACGTTTTATTTCAAGGAGAAAAAAAATACGCCCAAGAATCACTTGGTCTCCTAATAGGGAAAATTTGTACAAACATTATTTTACCAAATTGGCCCACTCTGTTATCCATATCTAAAATTTCTGTACAAGAAATAAATATTTGTAAATATGTGCTATTCTACGGTACTCTGCATATTAAGGCGCAGTGTTTTCTGTATGAAAATCTTGTAAGTTCGCTCACGAAACTCAGAGAGAAGGTGTATTTTAATATCTTATATCATAATGTGATTGTGTAATTGCATTTCATTTGAAGGATTTAGAATAATTTGTAAAGTTTACTGAAAAATGTACAAAAATTAAATCCTCAAAACTCTGTTAAGTTTGTTAATATCCTGGGTATTAGTCATTTCTACAAATTGCCGGTGTCAAATTATATTCTGCTATTAATTCATTACTAATTGCGAGAGAGCATTTGAAATACAATACATTCCACGAGTAGATACGCTCATCACAGTTCAACTTCTGATTGCTGTATCTTTTAATCGGTATCATGCTCGACGATCCCACTATAATAAAATTTTTTATCATTCTTATACGTTGCAAGTATATATATAAAAGTAATAGACGGTTACAGACGGTGTTTCAGACGCCAACCAAGTATTAGATTCGGCAACGACTCTTCAAATCCCCATTTATAAATAAATTTTAAAATATCGATTGATATCCAGTTTTTATGTGTTTTCAGAGCAATGTCTGCAGCTTTAAGGTACCTCAGTAAAATATTTATATGTGGACAAATATTTTTTGGTTTTTGTCCCTGCTTTACAACAATACAATATTTTTGAGTTTGCCAAAACTTTTTTAAGGAATTGAGTTTATTAGTCGAACAGAGAATTCTTCTCTTCCTTGTATTCATGGTACCGTTAATCAAAAATAGTGTTAAACCTCACGAGTGCAATAGCAAATATTTATATGTGCACAATTGGTTTTTGTGTTTAAACTGCTATAACGTAAAAATGACAAAATTTTGTTGATAACCTTAGAAAGAAACACCATTAACAAAACGGTAACACATTTTTGGAACAAAATATGAACACATTTTAGGGTTTTTTTATTTTTCAAATAAAAATGCCACGTGGAACCACTTTATCTGAAGAAGTTCGTTGAAATATAAAAGGCTTAAATGAAGCTGGTATTAAAGTAGGTGCTGTAGCTGCTAGGACAAATCGTCACCAAAACACCATAACAAATTTTTTAAAAGACCCCTGCCTTTATCTAAAGAAGTTCGTTGAAATATAAAAGGCTTAAATGAAGCTGGTATTAAAGTAGGTGCTGTAGCTGCTAGGACAAATCGTCACCAAAACACCATAACAAATTTTTTAAAAGACCCTGTAAACTATGCTATAATCAAGCGTAGTGAAAGAAAATCCGTGATTGGCAAACGGCACAAAAGACGAATTCGACGTCTTGCTATGGAGAAAGAGATGAGTTGCGGTAAAACTCTTGCGCATTTGGATCTGAGGGTTACCAGAATCCAATAAATTTTGGATGAAAATGCAGACGTCAGTTATGAATCGCCCTTCTCTTAATCCAGGCTTCTACCATGACACATTGCGGCCAGTCTAGCATATACCAAAAAATACAAGTTTTGTGAGAAAGAATTGGGGAATGTCATATTAAGTGATGAGAAAAGGTTCAACCTTAACGGGCCCGACGGTTGCCAGAAATACCGGTCAGCACAATTTGCAATAGACACTACAAATTAGGTGTGCGCGTAAACATGGGTGGGGATCATTGATGATTTCAGCCGGTTTCAGATACTTTTAAAGTCTCCACAGTATTTTATTTCGTGTAAATCGAATGCAAAATTTTATATTGAGTTATTAGATGATGTGTTTATTGAGTTCACATGCTATAAATACGAGGATAACTGGACCTTTAAGCAGGAAAACGCAGCAAAAAATATTTCCCGAGCCACAAATAACTTTCAATAAGTCTGAAATATACCCGTACTGTAGTGACCTGCTGTTATTCATGACTTGAGTCCTAACGAAAACCTGGGCATTCTTTCGGCCCAAGTTTAAAAACGGATGACCGAAAATCGATGCCTCCATCCTCAGATCGTTGATGTACTTCATGCCCTTCACGCTTATCCAAGTCATATATAAGAAACAAAGACATATTCTCTTAGAAAATCAACCTATATTCCTATTTTACTCCACAAAATCAATAAAAATAGGTTTTGCACATATAAATATTTTCTAGGAACTTTTAACATATATATAATGTTCATATATACAAATTCATTTATAATGTATTCAACATTATAATTTTTTAATAACAACAAGTTCCTTAAATAAGCTATATCTTGTTTTACATATAAGTCCTTAAAACTATTTCAATAAAAAAATAATATAAAAACAAATGAAGTTATGTTTGCTTTTGAAGTACTGCACATATATTTATTTTGCTGAGGAACTTTCTTAGAATTGGTATTTAAATCGTTAACTTTTCTCCATTGACTTCATAATAATAGCGAACAATCCTTGTGTTATGCATTTCATTTTCAGAAGCAGATAGCAAGCTTGGTGGCAGGATTGCTTCAAATACATTTTGAATTTCTTTTATTAATTTTGTTCTGCTCTGAAGTGCCGAATGAAACCTATTCAGGCACTCGAACATCGCCCTCTTATTTTCTTCTTGTAATCTGAGTCCAAAGTCTCTGGTCTGTTCTCCTTGTACCCTTTTTCCATATCTGATTCGTCTCTCAACTAATATTCCTAAGACTAAAATTAAGAATTTTAATTGCTTCTTGCACTATATTCTAACGTTCCACAAAAATAAAAATGTTATTTATATTAAATTGCACTATATAAAATATTTGAAAATTTGTATGTTATCTTTATGATGGTGTGTTGCAACCCTTTACCAAATATTATATATATATATTTATAGTCTTTTTTAATCGATACTCAGGAATGCTTTCAAATGCACCCTTTGACATCTGCAATGTAAAACTGCAGTCAATATAATAAATTCAATCATATATATTGGAAAAACATACAAGCTTTGCTATTAAAATATGCACTCCTATTACAAGAAAATTAATATTTATCAAAAGCATTTTACATTATAAAACAGATTTATTTTAACAAAAATTTTTTTGTAAATTTTGCACTACTAACGCCTTTCGCTCCCAGCTACTGCTTTAACCACAGTTTCAAGATATCCAGAGGTCAACAATTTGACCCTTAATATGTAATGCTTCGTTTAGCCATGTAGCTTGTAAATGTGACAAACGAAATAAGCTACTAAACATCATTTACATGATTTAATTACATAAAAAAAAATTTTCGCGTGACAGCAATAAAATTAAATAATATTTTAAGGCAGTATTCTAGTGTAGAAAATTAAAATATTAAAAAAATCATTAATTTTTCGATAGTTTACATATGGGTATTTCCACAGGAAAGTCTACCGTGACCAAAAAATTAAAACTTATTAAAAACTTATTATTTTATGATATTATCTAAGAGAAACATTTTAATTTTATTAATTTAAGCAATTTGTACATAAAATTATTAACCATGATGATCACATCGTCTGCACTGTTTCACAAATGTAGTTTTTCTTTTTCGTAAGTGTTTAGTAAATGTTTCATAAACATTTTTGTTTTATTAAAAATGGAAGGCATTGGCTAAAGATAATGAAAAAATGGTTGATGCAATTAAAGGAAAATATATTGAATTTGTTTTTAATTACCTAATTACATAATTACTTAACTACCTAATTACTTAATTACCCAATTAAATTGCAATGGAAAAAACTGTCCCGTGCGACCTGTCCCGTGCGACCGAGCTTAATATTAAATTAAAAAATAAGTGTTAAATATTATTGGGTAAAATAAAAGCAATTTAAAAGAAACACCAATGCACAATATCCATAAAATAAACTCTTTGAAATATTCCTTCAGACTTCGCTGAATTCGGCGCTTGAGTTGTTGTCCTCGAAAAAAACTTCCGTTTTTGTCCCGTGCGAACCCCGTTGTTTTTGGCAATTATTTTGAAAAGGAAAAATTACCGATAATCAACCTTAGCACCACTTATAGAGCTTACTATGAGTTATAAGTTAAGACCATTATCAAAATATAAATCCGTGTTATTACTACTTTTTTTCAATTTAACTGCGTACGACTGTCCCGTGCGACACCATGGAAATGCCCATATTCAAGACAATTTCCTTAAAAGAATTTCTCGAAATTCAAATTATTATGAATGTTATAGCCATTTTAGTATCGTCAATTGGACTGCCTGTCAAAAATTTAAGCTTAACTTAAAAATTTTAAACGGGTTTTTCTCGAAACAACTTATTCCAACACGGTTGATATGATATTCCAAGTTAAAATGCGCTGTTTAACTTAAAATTTGGTGTGGACCTTTTTCATATATCTCTCTATAGGCCGAACTAGGATGTAAAAATTGTGTTTTCTAATATTTTTAAAAAATTCATTACGCCAAAAAAATTACATTTATGTTCAAACAGTCGCCACATGGTGGCACCCTTTTTAAAACACCCCCACTCCACCAGTATGTTATTTTTTAAATCTTTAATATATTTTAAAAAATTTTTTGTATTATTGAAACATTAGTAAACATATAATAAAGAAGTGCATACTTATAATATTACTTGGGTCTTTTTTATCTGTTACTGTTACTGTTACTGTTACTGTTACTGTTACTGTTACTGTTGCTGTTGCTGTTACTGTTACTGTTACTGTTACTGTTACTGTTACTGTTAATGTTACTGTTACCGTTACAGTTACTGTTACTGATACTGTTACTGGAACTCTTACTGTTACTGTTGATGTTACTGTTATTGGTACTCTAATTGTTCCTGTACGTACAACATTTGAAGTACATTCCTACATTTTTTTAAGAACCGTTAACATACGAATATTTTTAATTAAAAAAAAAAAACTTTACAACTATTTTAATAAATTATGTAAAGCAATTTTTTTAACCAAGCTCTGAATGTTAAAGTACCTAACCCACAAATGTTGCAACGTATTTTTAACTGCGTCATTTTTGAAATAGTATGAAAGGGAAATGTCTGAATAAATATAAAAAATAAAAGGTTGTCTGCAATATTTTTTGTGAGTCTGTCTGCTGCGGTGCGGGCTTTTCATGTCGTGCATGCCTGCCACGCGCTCGGTGACAAGAGAACAAGTATGCTTTGTGCCAAGAATTACATGGTACACAATTACAACAAATGAAGCAACAACAAAAACAACACGAACATCAACAATGTCGAGCACGACGACGGCAACAACAAATTCCAGGAAAAATCATGATAAACGAACATAAGTTTTATGCGCCTAAAAAGCTGCCACACAGAAGTGTAATTTTTTGACTGCTGCAACTATTTGTGGCATGTCGACAGTTTAGGCGGACACGGCATGCATGAATTTAGTTTTTCTACGCTGCTTATTCCTCTTTTTCTTCTTCATGTCTTCTACGATAAGCAACTTCAACAAGGACTCATTCTCTTTTGTTTACACACAGAGCTTTTTGGTAAGAATTCATTTATTAAAATGTTTAACAAGAGAATCCTTTAAAATATTTTTAAATTCTGCCTTAATGAAATACTTTAAAATTTAATAAAATAATAAAAAAGTTGTTTTAAAAAATAAAAGACTTGTTTAAGCCTCTAGACTTCTTTGAGATCGAAAAAGGACTATGCTTAAGGCTTAAAACTTCTATGATGTAGCAAAAAGGACTTGAACGCGGCTATTCATCCATAGAGCGTTGATTAATTGGATTAAATTAAGTTGAACTAATAAAGCACTGGAGCGTATTGAGCAGCAGCATCAACATCAGCAGCAGGGTTTTATGTGTTTCCATAGCTCATTATATACGTAGGAGAGATTAAAGGAGCCACAGTGGGGCAAATAAATATATGATTTCGAGGCAAAAGATAATTTTTTTTTTTAAACTAAGTAAAGTTATAAAATATATCTAAATGACGAAGGAAAAATTAATTTCTCAAACATGTTTTATATTTATGTATGTGAGATTCTGAATTGTTTGTTATATTTTTATTTGGCTTCACTGTAACTTTTTTATCTTAAACTACGAAGAAAGATTAAGAGTATATGTGATTAAACACATTCTTTCCATCGTTGAAACGAAGAAAGATAAAGCGTATCCGTGATTAAACACACTCTTTTCCATCTTCTTGTTCTATCGTTCATAAATAAAGGCTTACGGCTATTGTAAACATTGCCATAGTAACAAGGATATTTTTTTTCAATCCATGCTTGCCAGCCAGCCTGACTCAACACCAAATACACAAAAACCATGAACATCAACAAAATAAAACAACAGCACAGAAAATCTACATCTATCCAACAACAACAACTAAAATAAATACACCAACACGTGCAATTAATTCCTAAGCACTAATTAGTGTAGATCCTTGGCTGCGTGTATTAGGAAGCTAAACGCGTAAATTGAGTTCACAGAATATGCCAGGACATGCCAAGCATACTGAACGGCTGACTGAACGGTCCCAAAATTGAATGAGAACACAAAAAAACAAGTTCAAAGTTTGAAGGTGATCCAAAGAGTTATCGAACTTCGGCTGTGCCCCCCTCAAATCGACATAATTTAAATTCATGAAAATCTTTTGAAATTTATTTAGACAAAGCGAATGATTTGCTCCACTAATTACTATCGCTGTTTTTGTTGTAACAAACTTAGTTATATACTACGGACAGACTTTAAGCTATAGATAACGTGTTGTTAAGTAAATTCAATTAACAAATCCTGAACCAAAGTTGTGAGTAAACAAAAAAAAAAAACGTAAAGCTTTAAATCATGAGATAGTTCATGTTGTCAGTAGATCGTAGCTTTAATAGTATATGTACCTACGTTTTTTTATATTATTGCCGATATCTACATTATTTTAAGATTTCAGGTTTGTGACGACTGATTTACGACGCAAAAAATATTATTACTTTTAACAAGTTAATCCTGCGGTAAAATTATTAAAAACCATTTAAAATTTTAAATCATTTATCTAAAAAGTTCCATTTGTACCCATCTAAAAATGGACCTTGATATTTTTATGGCGTTTCCCAAAATACTTTAGCTATACCGAAATCTGTCAGTGAGCTAAACCATTTTGCAAAAACCTCCAAAAATTATGTTTTTCGTAAATATGTTGGCTGGTGTAAAAGTTGTAAGAATTTAAACCATCACAAATATTAGACCTGAAAGAATTTTTCTAATCTGCATCAAAACTTTTTAAATATTTGCAATCGGATTTACGATAATTATGTTTTTTGTTCGTTTTTTTATTATTTTCGCTTATATTCAAATAATTTTTTTATTTCTTTTGCGATTCTCATTTTTAAGACATCTTTGGAAAGGTATGGATTGCTTTCATTTAATGCTTAAACTGAATAACATAAAAACTTAAATATTTAAGGAAGTCTTTGTTGTAGAAAACTCCTACAGGAGAAATGAATAAGTATATTATATAAAAATCAAACACCATTTGATTTAAAACAATCACCTGCGAATCGCAAAATAACTTTTGACTCAGGGAATGACGCTTATCAAAAACATACATTTCTATACCGTTCACGCCTCTTTTTGAACATTTCAAACGTTTTCACAATGTTAATATACCCTGACCTCTTCAGGTGTAGCGTATTACCAGACTTTATAAAATTTTTTTATTTTGGTTAAAAAATTAAGACTTTTGTTTGAATTATATATTTGTTGTTTGAAAGACTTAGTAGTTCCATTCGAATAAAGTTATCAGCTAACAAAACAAATGAAAAAATTTTAAATTTCCTGTATCTTAACGGAATAGACAATGAACTGACAAGTTTAGACAAGTAAACAACTTTAGAAAAGCACGCTGCAGTACGCTTCACACGTGTAAGTTGTGATTGAAAAAATTCATTGCTCCATATGTATTCAAGTGTCCAGTCTTAAAATCTACCATTATTAAGAGTTATGCAAAGGCTTTTATATATAACAAAAAAAAAAAACAAATAAGGTTTAGCAATCACAAAATGATATGATTAAGTTTTAGTACTTTTCATTTGAAAGCTAACAAAAAGGCGCACATGTCTTCATCGGTAGAAATTATTCTATCTTCCCCAGTTATTGCGTTATAAGCTATTGAAAAATGGGCCTTTTCTAAAAGCCTAATATGAGTAATATGTTTTGACCGATTTTTTTCGAAAACACCTTGCTTTAAATTTAAATAAAAAAAAAAGTATAATATACTTCTAAATAATAAACCATAAAATAATAGTTTTATGAGAAAAAAATGTTGGTGACAAATTTTGTATGAAATGCCCCATATATTAATTGTGAAGCTAGAAACTTACCAAATGAAACTAATTTTATTGCGTGTGATATATTTTCTACTATTGCTAATGGTATCTAATAAAAAAAAAAAACTAGGTTTTTCAGAAAAATTTTTTTTTTTAAATAAATAGAACCAGACCCTTAAATAAAAGAAAGAAGATAAAATATCTTTGTAGGGTAGCCTGGGGTATTGTGGATCACTGGAAATTTCGGAAAAGCTTAAGAATGCGTATTAGGAACGACTTTCTGCTTTTCCAAGCCATTCTACTCGCAATGTAATGATTAATTTGGGTAGCCTGGTGGCAGCAATCTTGAATTGAGAAGAAAACGCCTGGCATTTGAAAAAAACTGTTACAAATTTAAAGCTCTCAAAATGTTTTTTACTCAAAAACTGAATTCGACAGATAGAGCCTAGGGTCCCGCTTGATAAAAAATGACCCAAATATATATTTTGTGTTTTTATTCAAATACTAGTGTAAGAAATAAGAGCTTTGTAAAGTGGTTTTCAACTTATTTTGATACTAACTTGTGGACATACGTAAATATTTAATAATTATTTGATAAATATTACATTAAATATTCCATATACATATTACAACAAACATATCTCTTTGATTACTAGTCATACTGTGTTATTAAATTCCAAATTGCCTGTGAAAAACAACAGCTTGACTTGTTTCTTAGAACGTTTTTTAATACTGAGGACCTTCAGAATTTATAAATGGAAGATAAATGTCTTTATTTACAAAACTTTTTAAAGTTAAAAGACAAACTTTTCTTATGGATAGTCATCACGATTCGAATTTACTTTTATTTTCTAAAATTTGTTTGCTAAGTGTTTAATTTTCTTTAATACATTAACTTAAAACAACTCTATTATATTTAATTTTCTTTAATACATTAACTTAAAACAACTCTATTATCGTCTCTATGGCATGGATTAAATGAAAATAAATAATTTGAATTTCTTCTGTCTGCTTCGGGCATCGATTCTTTAAGTTTTGACAAGAAGCATAAATAAGTATAGTTTGTTAAAATTAATTACTTTTTAATAAAAAGCAATGTTGTTAAAGATGTAAAAACTTCCCATCACGTGGATTTTTAAATAAAAATCATAATTTTTAATATATTTGTGCCTTGAAAAATATTTATATATTGCATCTGTCGCTGCAGTAACTATGTTATTACCAAGGATTTATTTCATGAAAAAGTTGATATTTTCATAGCATAGTATAACAACCAAAACAATGACAGACTTTGATTGATGGATTCTGGTAGAGGAGATAAAAAATATACATATATCAAAGTTCTGAAAGACTTTTTGAAGCATAATAGTGACCTTTAACCTAATAGTGACCTTTAACCTAATAGTGACATTTTTTTGAGACTTTTTGCCTCTATCTATATAAATAAAAATCAAATGTCGTTCGTTGGTAATTGCATCAGTTGAGAACAGCTGAACCGATTTGGATAATTTTTTTTTTAAAATGTTCGTAATAGTCCAACTTAGGTTTTTACGGAAAGAAAAATTGACCACGCCCACTTTGCGCCCACTTTTTTGATTTATCTAAAATCGGAAAACGGCTGGACCGATTTGGATAATTTTTTTTTTAATGTTCATAGTAATCCAATTTAAGTTTTGTCGGAAAGAAAAATTGACCACGCCCACTTTTGCGCCCACTTTTTTCAATTTATCTAAAATCGGAAAACGGCTGGACCGATTTGGATAATTTTTTTTTTCAAATGTTCGTAGTAATCCAATTTAAGTGTTTACTGAAAGAAAAATTGACCACGCCCACTTTTGCGCCCACTGTTTTGATATCTATATATATAAAATTAAGTGGCAAAACTTCCTGTTCGCATACTCCTCCTAGACGGCTTGCCCGATTTCAATGAAATTTTCAGGGGTGATTGGGGTCTGTGTGGAGGGTGCACTTAAGAAATTGCATGTGTGTTTCTTTGCAGGTTTTGTACCACACCCCCTTTTGTCGCCCACAAATCAATAAAAATGCTGTATTTAAGACGGTTTTGGTCGTATGAAATTAAAATTTGGTAAATAAGTTCGTATGATAACTATAATTAACTTTGAAAAAATGGGCGTGGTCACAATTCATCTACGCCTACTTTAAAGAAAATATCAAAATACTTCGAAACCATTGGTCCGATTGAGCTCAAATTTTGTAAGTACGCTTTGCTTTGAGTACGAGATGGTTTAAGGGGCAATGCCACACCCCCTTTTACCTCCCACATATAAATAACAAATTGTTGTTATCGAATAGCTTTAGTTAGAGTTATGGTCGCACAGCTTAGAAATTCGGTATTCGACCACAATTTAGACGTACCGTTTCTGTGATGAAATTTTATGGGAGTGGACAAGGGGGAGGGGCACCTCCGATACAACCCAAATTTGTGATATCGAATAGCTTTGAAGTTATAGGAATTCATCTTTGGAATTCAGTTTTTGACCTCAATTTACACATGCAGTTTCAATGGTTTTATTATATGGGCGTTGGACAGGGAGGCGTGACATCTCCCTTACAACCCAAATTTGCGATATCGTATTGCTTTGAAGTTATAGGTTGACAGCGTAAGAATTCGGTATTCGACCTAAATTTATACATGCATTTTCAATACTTACATTTTGTCGTCGTAGGGCAAAGGGGAGTGGCACTTCCCATACAACCCATCTTTGTGTTATCAAATAGTTTTAGAGTTATAAGTCGTACAACGCCGAAATTCAGTATTCGACCTCAATATACACATGCAGTTTCATTGATTCAATCTATGTTCATTGGTAAGAGGGGCGTGGCACCTCCCATTTAACGTAAATTTGCGATATTGAATATCAGCGTCAGAATTCAGTATTCGGCCCCAATTTATACATGCAGTTTCATTAATTACATTTTATGGGCGTACGACAAGGGGGCGTGAAACCTCCTATTTAACCCAAATTAGAGATATCAAATAGCATTGGGGTTATAGGTCTCACAGCTTTGGAATTCAGTATTGGACCTCAATGTACACATGCAGTTTCATTGATTACATTTTATGAGCGTTGATCAAGGGGGAGTGGCATCTCCCATACAACGAAAATTTGTGATATCGAATAGCTTTGTAGTTCAAGGTCGCACAGCGTCGGAACTCAGTATTCGACCAAAATTTACGCTTGCAGATTTACTGATAAAATTTTTTAGAGTTTGTCGGGGGGGCGTGACACCTCCAATTTAACCCAAATTTTCGATATCGAATAGATTTGGAGTTATAGGTAACTCAGCCTCAAAATTCAGTATTCGACCTCAATGTACTCATGCAGTTTCATTGCTAAAATTTTATGGGCGTAGGGAAAAGGAGAGTGGCACCTCCCATACAATCAAAATTTGTGCTATCGAATAGTTTTGGAGTTATATGTCGCACAGTTTTGGAATTCGGTATTCGACCTCCATGTAGACATCCAGTTTAATTGATTACATTCTATTAGCGGTGATGAAGAGAGAGTGGCACTTCCTATACAACCCAAATTTGTTATATCGAATAGCTTTGTGGATATAGGTCGCACAGTCTCAGAATTCAGTATTTGACCTCAATTTAGACATGCTGTTTAACTGATAACATTTTATGGGCGTTTGAATAGAGAGAGTGGCAGCAACGCGCCGGGTTTCAGCTAGTTAAGAATATAATTAAAAATTTAGGTAGGACTATATTGAAGTGTCAAACTATAAGTGTAGGTTGCGCATTTCATATAGTTAAATTATACGCATTTTACGTGGTGTCACATCCATGGCACAATTACTGACAAGGTAGTAGCGTAGACTGGCTTTTTTCTCACGAGCGGCGATAGGTAGTTGTCAAAATTAGCTGTTCATGCAATTAATCAAAGAAAAGAGAAAAAAATAAGAGACGACTTAAACATAGCTATTCAACCACAGCAAACTCAAACCATTTCAATAAACTTCGCGAATAAATTTAATGAATCAAAGAAAAGTTAAAAATAACCACATAGCTAGTCAACAGCAGCAAACTATAACTTATTTAGCTTTTTTTGACTAGCAATCGCCAAAAAACTGTCACGGTTACCTTGTCAAATAATTATACATACACTATTCAAATCACAAATACGACGATCAATGTACTATATCAGTAATATATTACGTCATCGAGTATAAAGCGTTTACATACTAAGGGTCCTAGATTATGTTAAATTCTGAGATGGATGATAAAATATTAAGTAACTTTATTTCCTCACATTTGTATTTATGTATACTTATTTAAGTCTTTTTTACTTAATCAAATGGTCGAAAATTCGTTGAGAGCACACAAGAAAATCAAGATACATATTTCAACGTTCAAGGCAGTGGTGGCGTGCCCCTTACATTATCACGCGTGAGTGACTAGGAAAGCTTTTAAACTTGAAATTGGAATTCTTGTCATCATTAATCTAAATATTAATTAGTTGAACGTAGAATGTGCAGGTTCTTTAATAAAGTACTCAACAACAAAAAGCTTTATTTCCACATTCTTACTCTGGGTCACGCCCGAAATAAACATGCTAGACACACCTACCCGCTTTAAGAACAATAAAATAAAAAAAGGAAACAACCTGCATGAAGGACATTTACACAGGCACTTTAAAAAAAATAGAACGAATACAACAACAACAGAGAAATGATGAGTGCAATTAATATTTAATGTTGCAAGCATTTAAAAATAGTGTTGCATATAATGGCAGCAGCAGCAGCAGTAAGAGCAAAAAAAAATTAACAATTTATTATCGCAAACTGTCTGCAGCAACAACAAGCAGAGAAAAAAGAATAATAACAATAGTAGCCGTCACAACAACAACAAAAAACGAGAGTAAACTGTAAACTACAATACAACAACACGCAAATGTCATAAAAATCCTGTCATTATTGCCAGCACAATATGGTCGGCTATTAATATTTTTTTTTGTTTTTATTTTTGTTGCTGTTGCAATTCTTATTGTAAACTTTTTTTTTTGGAAATAGTGGCAAAAAAAAAATAATTGAAAAAAAACACACGATAAAAACGTTTTATTGTACTTTCTGCTCTATATGTTGGCAGAACATGCAAGCTACGTCGCTATTGTTTAAGGTTTTTATATACATATGTGTTCTGATGTAAGTGTGTGAGTGTTCCTGTGCGTGGGTGCAAATGCATGACAATTAATAATAATAAATAAAATTGATAAGCACAATGTTGAATGCACTTTACACTGCGCTGTAATCCGTTCCACCTCGGTTGATGACCAATGGGTCAATGCACATGGGTACAAATGACTGCTGTTTTTGGTCAAAAGCCTCAAGATGTAGTTGTATGGTGGAGATGCATACTGCTGCATCTTTTGCGCTAGACCATCGGCTTCTTGGTTACCCAGTATTCCTTTGTGTCCTAGGACTCAAAGTATAGTAACAGTGTTATTCTTGCCTAGTTCATTAAGTTTTGCTAGGTATTCCCATGTTTTTCTCGATAATATCTCACAGGAAATTAATGCTTTAATTGCTGCTTGGCTGTTTGACATCACAATTATATCTTAACCTTTGTATTTCCGGTCCAGGTTGAATTGTTCTCACAGCTGTATTGCTAGGATTACCGCTTGGAAGATAGTGGGTGTTATCCCCATAGGTTCGAACTGTTTCGTCCTTGACCTGTACACCCCTGCACCTATACCTTCTAATGTCTTTAAGTCATCCGTATACCATGATATACTGTGTGTTTTCTTGACTTGCGATATCATCTCGGTGCGATATCATCCCAATCTTTCTTGATACTAAGCTTAATTTCGAAGTGTTTATCGAAGTTGTACCTTTTTGCTATATCGTCTCTTGGTAGATCGATGTAAGGAGTGTGCTTTGCAATATCCTCCTTCGCTCTACTGCTGATAGTTTTACTTAAATGTGTCCCCTCTTTAGCAATGCATAACAGAGTTCGCTTAGCTACTCCCTCTATGACAAGGTGTAAGGGTGTTAGGTCCAGAATTACTTCTAGTGTTGCTGTAGTGCAGGTCGTCATGGCCAGTCTCTGCACCTTTGTTAGCATATTCCTCATTGTGGTTAGCTTGGTTCTTTCAGCCCATAGTATCTGCTATTGCACCTATTGCATGCTATTGCATGCTATTGCACCATAGGTAAAGATGGGTCTCACCATCATGGTATACATCCAGAGAAGAATTTTTGGGTTACAACCCCAGCTTTTCCCCGTCAGGTTCCTGTGTGAGTCTTGGAACTTTACTTCTCCTCTGAAGGGAAGTTCCGTGCCTTAGTTGAAAATATATATCTCACTAGTTTCTTCACTGCTCACTCAGATACTATCTTAAAAAGATGGGACTTTCTGAATCAGACGTCTGCAGACTATGCGAGGAGGAAGAAGAAACAATAAGAATAAAAATAATTCTAAAAAAATAAGTTTTTTATGAATGAAAAAAGCCAACTATGAACAATTCCAAATGCCCATCGACGTGTTCTCACAGTTTTGAATGATAAACAAACAATTTTTGGTTCTTTAAAATACTCCATCTTTCTTAATACATTTTTTTTTAGTTTATGTAGTAGTAGGTCATTAAAAAAAATTAATTTTTCTGGTGAAAATGCACAAAAAAGGCCTGAAATGTGAATTTGTAACCTGTCCTCAATCAAAATTACAAAAATTAGTTTTTTTTAAAGTATGTTTCATCTACAAACTTAGAATTTCGCGCCTTTCAGTAAGCAAAAATAAGACACAAGTATCGTTTGAGCGCCCTCTCAGTGTGGCTTTTACACTATTTATGTTCAAGTCTCAAAAATCCACCAGTAGTTTTGAGTGCGAAGCTCAAGTGTAATATTAAAGTGTTTGTTATGTTTTTAATATTTAAAACAAAAAGTTGTCATCTCTGTAACGAAATGTGCAGTCAGTTAGTGATAGACTTAAACGAAATTGAGTATAACTCATTAAAGTAGTTATAAAATAAATTATAAAAAAGTGCGAAAAATTATTTTAGTTTTCTCTAATGCCTGCGATCTCAAAATAAAGACTTTTTGTAATTCCTGTAACCATAACTTATGACATTTTGTGTCATATCATTGACCATTTATAAAGACTTTTATAAAGACTCCAAATAAAGACTTTTTGTAATTCCTGTAACCATAACTTATGATGTTTTGTTATCATTATCATTGACCATTTAAAAACACAAAATGCATTTATATTTACTTTATGATACAATGGCGTGTGGCTTTAAGCGATTTTAACTTACTTTGGTTCCAAATAGTATAAAGAAGCCATATTCCTAGATACCTATTTTATTTTGACATTTATCCATTTTTCAAATGAAAAAGGGCCCTTTTGGTGAAATTATCTATAAAACGAGCCGACCTCAGAAAAAGTAAATAAATAAGAATAAAAAAATGAGGATTTTTCTGTAAATATATATTATTTTAAATTAATCTTGATTGTGACGTAAATTGGCTAAAATAAAAGGAACTGTAAGTAATAGTATTCTTTATATCGAGAAACAGCGACCCTTTATGCTTAAAAATTAGCCCATTTGGTGAACCTTTAGTTTTAAGACGAAATGTATGCTAAATGAAAGTTTTCGTTGAATCACTACTATCAGAAAAGATTCAGGTTGAGATGATGTTTCAGTTTTTAGGAATAAACGACAAAATTCACCAAATCCAGTCAGTTGAATATATATATATCTGAAAAATGACGTAGAATACGATAAATTAGTGGGGAAAAAAATTGTGGCTAAAATAAGCCTTTATAAGCTTATTTATTTCAACTTGTTCTTTAGATGTTTGATCTTGAAAGTAAAAATCTTATTTATTTGACTTGATTTAATCAAATTTCATGGCTTATATCTCAAAATTTAAATAGCACCTTGACTTGAAACTTGAAACTTCACTGAAAGTAGAATATCGTAGGAAACTTTCATTTAGTAAACATTTTCTATTAAGAATCGAGGTCTACAAAATAGGCTAATTATACAGTCACACTTTCTGAGAAAATTATCAATTTTTTAATTTTTGCCTGCAATTTGTTGTCAAACTATCTTTATTGTGTAATTTTTTAATGTCTTTTAAAAATTTTAGCAGTGAAAATTTTTTTAAGGTAATTTCTTCAAATTTATTTTAAGATAGAAAATGGAACTGATATATATATATTATATTTTTATAAATTGACGGCTGTATTGACGGGTTTCATTTCTCAATGAATTTTTGAAATCCTGATATTTTTTAAGGCTTTTCTAATTTTCGTCAATAAGCCAATAAAGACTTAATTGGAGGCATTTCAAAACAGTGACTACGATATTCGATAACGAATTTTAAATCGTTGATATACAGACCATTGCAAAACAATGAAATGAAAAACCGTTTTTGCAACGTTTTTCAAAACTTTTGTCTCTGTATTTTTATTGACCATCAAAAATGGGATTATGAAGAACTTAAACCGTTAAATAATGGAAAAACAACGGAAGTTATTTTAAAATCGAGTAAAGAGTTTAATGTAAGAGAGAGGTCCGTAAGTTTGCGACAGTTCTCGTTTAAAATGCATAAAATAAGATATTTTTAAAATTTAATATAGCACTGACAAGTTCGTATCAGCTGTTGACTTAGGTAAGGTAGGTTAGGTAAATCCAGATGCCTTCTAATGAAAGCTCACATAGACAAATTCTGGCACTTAGTGGTGCCGGCTACGAACAAAGGAACTTTTGTGTTTAAGTGAAGTCCTTAAAGATTTACGCTAAATTCCCTTAGGAGGCATTCCAGAGATACTGAGACAGGAACGTCGACGAGCCTATGTATTTTTGTTGCGATCAAAGTAGATCGGGGCATGTGCATAGCAGGTGCTCCAGGGTCTCCACTGGTACCTTGCACTTCCTGCAGTTGTTATTCGTGGTGATGCCCAGCTTCGCACGTTGGCTGCCGCCATGCAATGAATAGTGAGAATACCCACTAGCTACCAAATGCAATATCTGCGCGGGCGTGCCAAGATGAACAGAGTTGACATAAGTGCTAAATATGTTTGTATGTTCCACCAAAAAAAAAATTCTCATTTTTTTCTATTGGCATAGGACTTTGTAGTGGAGAGTGCGCTAGGCTATCAACCCAGAAGTCCCTGGTTCGAATCCGGGTTTGGGCATGGTTCTTTTCACTTTCTTCGTTCTTTTCTAAATTGAAGAATTATGGTAAACTAAAAATCCACAGCTTAAATTGTGGAAAAGGTGGAATTAAAGGACAGAAACAACTTGCCGGAAATGCTTACCGAGGTAATACTAGCCTCGGTTAAAAGCAATTCAAATTGTCTTTCACGGTTGTTTCGCCTAATCAATAATTCACGTATGGTTCCAATACGTATGGTAATTCCTCTAAATAAATCTATCCCTTTCCTTTCAGGTCAAAGACCCAGCCTTGTTTGTATAAGGCGCATGCCCTGGTTCTTTGGAAAATGACTGGACATCATGAATTAATTCGTATATTGGGGAAAAAGTGTTCATCTGAATTACAAAACACAGTTTTGATTTTTCTTTTATATCATTATTGTTGTTGTTTTTGAAAAACTAAACTTAAATTGCATAAAAACGCACAAGACTCAATGAGTTCATTAACAATCGGCGTTCCCGTTTTTTTTTTTTAAATATTTCAATTTAATTTTAAAATTGTTATCATTTTTATTAAAATGCCCTTCATTGATTCATTTATTCAAATATTGATTTCAAAAGTATAAGAAATTTTAATTAAAACTAGTTGGGAATTATCTGCAACTGGACCGAAGTTAAAATACCCACACGACCTTATTTTAGTTTATTCGAAGTCTTGAATGGTGTATTGTTTTGATGAATGGATTTGATTTTTATTAGATATGATTATTATCCAAATACTTAACACTTAAAACTCAGAGTACTTTTTATCTATTAAAGCTTATGTACACATTATTAAGTTAAAACATTATTTATTTTTTGGTATTTATAAAGGTTTACTATTATGATGACGTCAATTTGTATGCGAGTTGGGAGGTATTTTCAGTTTTTTATCAATTTCTTAGTATGGAGGACACAGTAAAGATTCAAATTTATTCGCAAAATTTTAAGTCATTGTACTCAATTTTGTGAAATTTAAGGAGATTTTTCAGTTTTCATAGAGTCACTATGTATGGGAGGTAAACGTTATTTTCATTTAATTTTTACAAATTTCATAAACAAAGTGTTTATTAAAGTTTTAAGATAATATGCTAAATTTGAAGTCCTTAGAATAATTTTGTGAAACTTTAAGAGATTTTACCGATTAGGAAAAAGCTACTAGTACTTCAGTCCGAGTGGAACCACATTGAGCTCTTAATAAAGCTTATAAGACGTTTGACGCTTGTCCTTGACGGATCGTCAAGCTCAGAAAAGAAGAATGACCCCATATATAAGGTTGTGCCCACGATACGTTTGTTACATAGATGACATTGAATCAGTGCAGAAACAATTTCTTTTGTTTTGCATAAGCACTCTTTATTATATTATTGATTTTCACTTATCACCTTATGAATATCGGTTACAACTCTTAAATCTTCCTTCTTTAAAAAATCGGAGAAATATGATAAATGATTATTGGATTATTCAACTTTTACATGGATATGTCAACAGTCCATATTTATTGAGTAAAATATACTTTAATAGTCCTCTTCCTTCTAGAAGATCTTTTGAGTTACTCCACTTGAACTTTTATAGATTTAATTACTTGCAAAATGAGCCATTTAGAAGGGATTGCGTTGATTTTTTATCTAATGATATATCCTTAAGTGAATCCATGGACTCAATCAAACATAAAATTATAAATTATCTGCAGTACCGTCGTTGATTATGATCCCGCTCTCTGAAACACATATCTGATGCACCTGGTGATGTTTGTAAACACATTAATAGAATAATTTAAATAGATAAATGGACCTAAGCCTGAAATGGATGAATTTTTGTATATGTACATCTAAATAATCTGACTGGACCTAAATCCGATGAAAGATGAATGTGACTTCATTTGTCAACGGTACCGTGGTGTCTTGGTTTTTAGCTCTTGAAAAACTATGTTAGATCAATTTGTAATATTATAATATGAGTGGCCGATAAGACCTAGTTTGTCTTGGTGCCTGCGTTCGCAAGTGGATTTCTTTGTTTTACGAAAATTGGTTTGGTGAAGTTGACCTAGTTATTGAGTAACCACCCTGTCAAGCCAGGATCCCTCCGGCTTCAGGAAGACAGAACGATATATATTTTATATGTACTTTTGGAGTGGAGTTTTATTGGGTATGAGACCTTGTTTGTCACACGACTCCGCCGATGTCAGGATACAAAAATTTTTGCTAACTTGAACTTGTTTGTCTTGATAATGCGATATTTGTAATGTTGCTAACTTGACCTTGTTTGTCTTGAAAACGCAACCCTGCTAAGCTGTCTTATTTTATCTTTATGACTTAGCTTTTTCATCATTTGAATCAAAATCATATTTTATAATATTAATTTGCTATAAAACCTGTTAAGGTTTAGCAACCAAACAAACAAATAAACTATCAATATTTATGCCTTCTTCTAGCGAGCGCGGGACAGACACATATAAGGTGGGAGAAAGTTTCTTACTCCTCATCGTCCCTGCAGCTTCTGCAGAAGTTATTTGTGATGACTCAAAGTCTGGAAGCATATCTGCCTATTAAGCAGTGCCCTGTGGTAACGGCCACTAGCTTGGCTACTTCTGGTCTTTCCAATGAAAGAAGGGCTATCCATTGCTTTGGGTCTAGAGTCGGCCAGATAAGCCTTGTTGTTTTGCAATGTTTTATAAAATATTAAAAAAAAAATTTCCTGCGGATAGGACTTAGAACAAACAAGGAAAATGCATTTTCCAATTACTTGTTTTCATCTAAGAGCAATGGTGTTTTTAAAAAAATCTAATAAAAAATAAGATGTACAGTCAAACCGTATTAAGTATTTTGTATTAAGCAATACCAATAAATGTTTGTAGCTTGTCCAGACGAGTTTTTTTTTTTATTAAAATGCAAAAATAAAACCTTCGAAAGAAGTTTTTTTTAAAGTATTAATTAAGCGTTAAATGGAGGGAGGTTGTTTTGTCAAAAGAATATTTAATCATAATCTATTAAACTAATCTAAGATCTATTAAACTCGTCTGAGAGAAACTCGAAGAGAGAGAAGTCGAAAGAGGTTTATTTGTCGATGACATATCTCTGTAACTTAAAATTGCAAAAATTAATAGAGTAGGCCAAACGAAGCTTCTTAGAAGTTTATGTATATGATTAAAATCTCGGCGAATTTTCTTGCCACGAGAGAAATAATTTCGTCAAATGTCAGCAGATACACATAACTTCAATAAAAAAAGCATTCTATATTATTCAATAAAAAAAGCATTCCATATCTTGACGTTCTGGGCATATCGATCAAGTGTGATCTTCGTTGGAATGATCATATTTTCGATGTTTCGAAAGAAGCGGGCAAGTGCCTAAGTTTTTTAAAACGGTGCAAAAAATATTTCACCTCAGCTGATCTTCGCATGATCTACACCTCATATATTAGGCCGAAAATGGAGTACAATTCGCACATTTGGGCAGGGGCTTCAAGATCTTATTTGGAGCTTCTGGATCGGATTCAACTTCGTGCGATACATTTGATAGGGGATGAAAGTAGTATTTCATCCTATCTCAACTCTCTTGGGCATCGCCGCAATGTTGGTTGCCTAAGCCTTTTGTATAGGTATTACCATGGGAAGTGTTCAAGGGAGATACATGACCTGACGTCACCAGCTCGTGTGTTTCCCAGGTCTACTTGGGCAGCTGTCCAAGCCCACCCCTTTACCATTGCGTCGATGTCCAATAGAACCTCGCATTACTGTGATAATTCGTTCTTTAGTCGCACATTTAAGTTGTGGAATAGTCTCCCTGCGAGCGTGTTTCCCGGCAGTTTGGAGCTGTGCAAGTTTAAAACAAATATTCACCGACACTACTCCATCTATCCACCCGCCAACTAACTATCACCCATCTTCCGAATCAACACAATGCTTACGCATTTATAGGGGCATCCCCTGAGCGTTGGTTTAGTCTAAAAAAAAAAATGCATTATATGAAAGGAAGTCGTGGTTGATGACGGAATTCAAAATATTTTTGTCTGTAATCTAATATAGGCAATTTAAGCTTTTGTGTTAAAATTTATTGCTCTGAGAGTACTCCTTTTAATTTTAACACCTTTTTTATGGTATCAAACTACAGTATAAATATCTGACAAACAAATATATTACATAAAAAAAAATGATTGCCCAACTTACAGACTACCACAAGTTATTGACCTCTTCTTCACAATTTCCTACTGTAAATATGAACTGTGATGCTGTGTTTGAAAGAAAATTCTTCAAAAAAATGTCAAGTGTCGCATCCGTACGATCTTTTTCGAGATAGAAATCAACAAATGCAAGAAGAAAGGAAGTAAAGAAATTTTTATAGCTATTAAGATTAAAGAAAGATATATTAATGTAAAAATGCTTTGAAAACTAAACCACTTGGTAAGAAAACTGTTTTTTATCATCTAAATAGCACATTTTACATATAATGATTTTTTTTTTTTTAAGAAATAAGTTTTGTGTTTACATTAATTCCTGCTGTACCATATATTGGAAACGTTTAAAAGAATATAGCTTGACAATAAGTTATTATACTACTAACTTATTATTATAAGTTATTCGTTTATGTAACTCAATGAAGCAACACGAAACACTTTGATTACTTGGCTATTGTAAAAATGAAGGCTCGACTATGCAAAAAAATATATATTTTTTAAAAACTTTCAATTCAAATTAAATTTTAATTTTTTTCGAAAATATAAAAAAAACTCTACAATTCAAAAACATGTGAGATTAATTTTTGTGTTCTCAGCTAATTTAAAAGCTCTTAACTTGACAGGAAAGGTGTATAAAGAAAACTCGATGAAAACATAAACGTTTTCAAACTGGCTGTTAAAATAATTTTAATTGTATCTCATATTTGCTTATGTTGCAGCACTGGAAATATTCAAAAGAATAAAAAAAAAAAACGCAAACAATTTTCTAGCATAAAAGCCACTTCTAGCTTAAAAGACACTTTGTAGCTGTCATTTTTCATAGAAACTCTAGTATAAAAGACTTTTCATTACATAGCGTGTGCTATTAAAAATAGGCACATTAAACGAGAAATAAAAAAAAGCTTTTCTAACCGAAGTCTTTAATAAAAAAGCAAAATTCTAAACAAACTTAAAAATTCCATTTAAATTCGCCCTTTTATGCACACTAAGACAAAAGCATGCATACAAAGCACACACACAGGGAGAGATAGAGAGAGAGAGAGAGAGAGAAAGAGAGAGAAGGAAAGAGTTAAGGATCTGGAACAGAAGGTTGAGTGAAGAGGTATTTAAGATAGGCAGCAAAGATTGCTATAGGGAAGCACTTCATCAGAGCTTGAATGCAGCCATTTATGAACATTGCTTGTAGTAAATTTATATATGATTATGTGTATAAGCATTGTGAACAAAACTTTAACATATTCGTACTGAAGGAAACAAATTATACTAATATGGATAAGAAAACAAAATCTAAGCTCAAAAACTAACTACGCAAGCTCATAACAATCAATAGACAGACTTAAATACACACATGCATCTACCAGCACAAACATCGCCAAACATATGCACACAAAGCACACAAAGCATGATTTTAAATTATATCCTGAATTTTTATATTTTCTTTTTCTGTCGTTCAAATACATCAGCGCCGTCATGTAGGGACGATTTGTAGCCTAGTTGCAGGGTTGCTAACAGCTCGCAAAATCAAGATTATCCTACCGTTGAAATGCTTCTTTCGAGCGCACTATACTATATATGCACTATGCATGTGCCTGCTTGAATGTGTGTGCGTGAGTTTGCAACATGTGAACAACAGCAGCTGCTTAACCCAAAAGCAATAATAACAACAAGAACTCAAAGTGTCTAAAAATTACAACATTTTAAACTCGTTTTGGTTCTTGTTGCACGCCATGTAAAGCTGCTTTACTGAAACCCACACAATGGGACATAATATAAAGCGCTGCGGAAGGTCTTTCTAAAGGTCCTTTGATGCACATCTCCCAATGGCTATATGCTAAACATTTTACCATAAAATAATAGCTTCATTTAAGCCTTCACAGATGCTAAAAGGAAGTATTTAATTGCAAAATTGCTTTTGAGATAAAGTAAAAATTCTAAAATTAGAGATGGATTAAAACAAAATATTGTTAGTCATCTGCAGGTATAAAAATAATTAGTTTATTTGATCAACCTGCCTACATTTAATTTATTATCTAAAAGAGTTTACTTTTAATGTATTCATTTTCATAACAAATTTAAAGAAATTTTAATGACTCAGATAAATTTTGAATACAATTGTTTTTATTTGGGGATATTTGTTAAAAGCGTGGTTTTTAATAAAAATGTTTTAAAGAAATAAACACATTGCGTTTATTTTTATAATATGATGATTTCTTTTAGTGTACATGTATATTACACGGAAACTCGACCGCTCTAAAGTTAGTTTTTGAAAGCATGAACCTGAACTGCACGTGAATGTTAAACACCAATACAAGCTTTCATGGTTTCAATTATGACTCAAATGAAACACTTGGTAAAAAATAGCGAGCATGTGATTGTCAATTGAATGGGACATGTTTATCCAAGAGCTTCATTGAAGAGTATTGCAGAGTGTGGCCATAGAATCATTCAATTATTAATTTTTTTCATTGGAATTGGTTTAGCAATGTAGAATTCATCCTACCACATGATTGAACCCATTTGGATCCTTTGCGTTTTATATCAGTTACTACTTTAGTTATTGAATCTTTTAAAAATTCAGTGGAGTCTTTTTACATAAATGGTTTATTTCTACGCTTAAAAAGAAATGTAAATTTATTTTTACTATTAATGAAGTTTTTTGTTGAAAATCCAACTGATGTATTATTTTACTATCAATTTAATAAAAATCTTTGAGTGTTTACCATTACACGCAATCCTGAGTAGAATTAGACACTAAATGTTGAATTTTTCTGCAGTATCAACTGCAATGTCTTATATTACCACATAGACCATATACTTGGTCCATTGTGAAAACACAAGAGAGATCTATTCCTCCCCTCCTACTTTTCTAGGCACTTTAATGGAATCATCGAGTACGAATTATAACCAGTAGCAGACGCTTAACGTCCTCATAATTCTAAGATCATAGAAAGAGAGGCTATATTAAGGCAGTATTCTAGTGTACAAAATTGAAATAATAAAAATCATATCTATCATTTTTCGATAGTTTATATACTCAAAAATATCTCCTTAAAAAAAATTTTTGATAGTCGAATTAATTTAAAAGTTATAAAAATTTAAGTAACGGCACTTAGACTGCCAAAAACTTAAATTAAAACTCTAATCGCGTTTTTCTCAAAAAATTTTGTTAATTTTTAAAGAATTCAAACCTATGAAAAAAGGCAAAAAAAAAATTAAATTTTTCAATATTCGCCATTTCGAGAAAAATAGACATGTCGCTATAATCTTAGTCCAAGATATAGCGACATTCTTACTTATTAACACATTTTAATTGCAAATTACTAGGGAAAGAGGTTCTGATATCCTGATCCGTAAAAAAGACGCCTCCCTCAACTTTGATGTTAAGTTTTGAGCCGTCAGTAAAAATATGCACGCCAACTTGGTTTAGCGGCAGTAACATGTACTCTGGTTGGGATAACTGTGTGAAAGCCGTTCTAGAAAGAGGGGGTGGCCATTCTACTCTGGTTGGGATAACTGTGTGAAAGCCATTCTCGAAAGAGGGGGTGGTAATGTACGAGTGTTATCCCACTGAGAGGCTCTAAGCCTAATGACTGTTTACTGTGCCATCCTTTTTCCCATAATATGGAGGGGATATCCAGTAAAGAACTATATTTAAGGCCCCAGATGAAGTGACCTTAAGCGCTTCGTTGATACATACGGCAGCAGTTCTTTATACTTTCCCTAGTAATTTGCAATTAAACTGTGTTTTTAGTGCTGTCCACCACACACAGACACCTTATAGCAAGATTGGCCTCAGTATAGCTATATAAATCTAACGTGTAGTTTTCAGGTTAAGTCTCCATGTTTAACCTTTGGCTTTCTTACAAGCATATAAATAAACATTGGCTTTCCTAGTTCGCTAGAACTAAACGCCGAATTTTTTATTTTCTCGTTAAAAGAACCAGTTCAGTTCTTTGAGGATTTACCCCTAGCTCACAGCTTTTGATCTTAATATTAAGATCGGAGAGCGCTGACCCAAGCAGCTCTGAGAGAGTGTTAGAAAACTTTTCCTGTGCTGCAATAGATACGTTATCCGCATACGAAATCACCTTGCAGAGCATCTTTTCTATTTTCATATTACTACATGCATTGAATGCAATTTCAACAGATTCAATATTGTACTAATAATTAACTTAAAATCTATAAAAAATCGGCTGGAATTTCTTTATGCAAGTGCTTATTACTTATTTTGGTATTTCTTGTGAAATGTTGAGATGATACTAAGCTAAACGACAGGAACATAAAACAATTTCTGTTAAATTTTTTTCAACATTATTATTATTTCTTTAATATTACTACATATTTTACGCAAACTTGAACACTTTTTGTTGAATCTCACTGCATATAACAGTAAACAACATTTTGAATTAAATTTGGGTGTGTAAATTTACTAAAGTTATAGTGGCTAACCTGAAGCCTACATCTGTCGTAGTAAATTTCAACAAGAACTTTTTAGAGTGTGTGATTAATTGAATATACTGGAATTATCTCTGGGATTATCATGAGCGGCTATGGGCACGGAGCAAGCTACGGAGCATTGAGAGCAAACGCTAAGTAGCGACACAAAACGCAACAACAAAGCAAAGAAATGAAAATCAGTTCAGTTTCAAACAAGACTGCAATAAATATCGATTTTTTATTGATTTCTGGCAATAAAAGAGGATGTTTCAAATTTTAACTTTGCCTTTATATTTTGCACAAGTGCAAGCAATAAGTTGACAAAGTTTTATCGCAATCGATTGAACGGTATTGCAGCGCATAAAATACGAACAAACATTAATTTTTATGTATTAAATTTGCGTATAAACTTTTTCTCAGTGTAAAGAGACTAAAACAACACAGAAGTTTTAAATCAGTGCCTATCAAAAATAAAAATGAGCGTGTGTTGGTGAGCAGATAAAATTGTACACTAAACAAAATCCATTCAAATTCAAGCATTTCAAGCTTATTAATTAACATAATGTGATTTTCCATTTATTTCGATTGTTTTTGGCATTGCTTTCAACCAAGTTTTCTTCCATTTCAGAAATCTAATTCTTTACTTTATGCAAAAGAAATTGCTTTTTCTGTTAACAAAGTCTTTGTATTTGTGCATCATATAATTCCTGAACATCCTTGTGAGACTGTTCATAATGCCTTTTCAATAACTTTTCTTCATTCCTTTGAACGAAACATAGTATAAAACCCATTGTATTCTGTGAAAAGCGTTTAAAGTCATAAAATATTTTCCATACAAAATTTCATTTGCCATATTCATACATTAAATTTCTCGCTGTGGAGTATCAAAAATGCGCTCTCGTTGCTGTCTCAATAGTGATTGAGCGAGAGAACGTAAGAATGCGTAAGAATCAGCCTTATAGATGAGCCTTGTCCTCAACAGCTTTATTCGTATGCTGAGCAATTTTATTTATTTATTTATTGGCCAAACAAGGCAATGCAAATTACTTATTCTAACTTATTCTAACAGGTTTTGTTTACTTATTACTAAGTTTTTTGTTTTTCTTCTCCCCTTTCCTTGTTTTTATTTTATTTTTTATTTGATGCTCATTAGTGGGCATACTCCGCCCACCGGATTGACATGATTTCAAAAACCATGTCAAAACTAAGAGAAGAGGAGGAAAACAAGAGAGACTATATACACACTTAAGATACGATGTATATATATTATTCTTAAAGACTATAAGGACGTAAATGGGAGATTTGGAGAGGGATGTTAAAGAATTTTGATTTATTAAACTAAATGCTTATACATATAAATCCATACATGTATGTAGTTTATCTGAGGCCTGTGTTAATTCTGATTACTGAGTGATTTATATAGGGTTTGCTTGAAAGAGGATTTGGACATAGAAGGTGAGTAGTATATAGAGATATTATTAAATTCTCTGCAACAACGATTGATGGGTTCATTATTTGCATATGTAGTTTGGTGCTGATATTCAGTTAACAATCGAGTATGCCTAGTGCGCCTAATTGGATCGGTAAAGGAAATCATATTAGAAATATATTCGCTGTGAATAGCACCATTAATTACATCAAATGTGAAGCATGAGCCCAATAACGATCTTCTTGTTGATAGTGGCATCAAATTTAAAAGGCTGAGTCTATGTTCATATGATGGAAGGCTACAATAATCATGGGGGTTGTACATATCTCTAAGCGCGTATAGTAAGAACTGCTTTTGAATAGACTCAATTCTTTCTCTATGGGAATCGAAAGATGGATTCCAAATTATGCATGCATATTCAAGTATTGGGCGCACTAATGCACGGTACAAGGATGTAGTGACCCATATATTCTTGAATTCATTTGCACGCCTTTTTATAAAACCGAGCTGTTTGCTGGCCCTGGACACAATTTTATCATAGTGCAGATTAAAGCGCATCTTGCAATCTAAGACAACTCCAAGATCCACTATATGGTTGACCCTTTTTAGTTCGATACTATTGAGGTGGTAGGTATGTAATGTTACGTTGTTTTTACGAGAAAAGCTAATAATATTGCATTTATTGACATTAAGATGTAGTTTATTTTGAAAACACCATTGCTCAAGAGACAACAATTTTGATTGCAAAAAATTTACATCTACATCTGATTGAATTGAATAGTACATTTTTAAATCATCTGCATACATAAGATGTGGGATATCGTTAAGAACTTCTGACAGATCGGATATGAATATGTTGAAAAGAAGAGGACCAAGATGACTACCTTGCGGAACTCCCGAGGAGACTGCAATTTTTTTCGATAGAACTCCCTGGAATTTACTAAACTGGGATCTGCCGTTTAAATATGATTTTAGCCAACTTAGTATGGACCCTGCAACACCAAATTTTTCTAACTCATATATAAGAATGTTGTGATCAACTCGATCAAAAGCTTTACTGAAATCAGTATAAACAGCATCTATTTGGTGCCCTTTTTCCATTTTGACTAAAACATCTGATACCATAATCATGAGATTAGTGGTGGTAGATCGCCCTTTTCGGAACCCGTGTTGCTGCTCATTTAGACGAGGGTTAATGAAACTTGTTAGCTTTTCACAAATAAGTTTTTCAAAAAGTTTTGGAATGGCTGACAAGATTGCTATGCCTCTATAATTTTCAACTGATCTTTTATCACCATTCTTGTAAATTGGCGTAAGATGGGATGATTTCCAATATGAAGGAAATGTCCCACAAACCAGTGATTCGTTAAAGATTATGTGTAATGGCAATAGCAGTTGGTCTAAACATCGCACCAAAAAGCTTGTAGGTATTAAGTCTGGTCCTGGTCCCTTTAATATATCCAGTTCTTTTATTGCATTAGAAATCTCTTCCTGGGCTAAATATAAACTATCAACTATAATAGTTGAGCTAGGAGAAGTTTCAGATAAGGTGGTAGGAAGACAAAAGACCTCCTTAAAGTGATCGGCATACAAGTTGCTTATTTCAAGAGAATTGGACGAAGTGAAATTACCTTTAAACATAGACGATGGATAGCCGCTAGATTTGCGTTTCATGTTAACAAAGTCAAAGAATTTTCTCGGCTCTTGGACAATTTTTTCTCCGATGATGTTCGTGTACAACTTGTACGCTTCTTCTGACTTGATAGAGAACTCTCTTGATAGCTCGTCATATCTAAGCTTCAGTTCATCGCTTATATTATCAGTGTTTTTGAGAAGTTTGTAGATTTTATTTCTTTGATTCTTCAAAAATCTGAGATTGTTGTCTAGCCATGGTTCTGTGAGCTTATTTTTTTTCTTTATTATTGGCACATAACTTTCGATAGCGGTAAAAATGTGCTGATAAAATATAGAGACAGCACTGTCTAAATCTAAATTGAATAGAATATGATTCCAATTTAGAGAACTAAGATAACATTTTATTCTTTCATAATCGGCGTTGAGGTAATCGTACGTAATGGTGTTATTATAAGACTGGGTAAAGTTGATGTCATTAGCAGAGAAAACAACTTTTAAGGCTGTATGATGAACAGTGTTGGTTAATAAATTTTCTGCTCCCATGCATGGACTAACCTTCACTTCTTCATACGAGTTAGTAAAAATTAGGTCCAACCATCTGCCATTCTGATTTTGTACAGAAGAGACTTGCTGCAAATCACTGCCATAAAAGGTGCTAAGTAAGTTGAAGTCTATGGCATTAGAAAGATTTACAGGAAGAAGAAAGTTGTCGTTTTCGTCGGTGACAAAAGATATATTTGGGCGATTGAAGTCACCAAGAATAACAACTTTATCTTCCTCTTTTAGGGAGGAGGTAAAGGTGGTCAGTGTTTCACATAGCTCGTTGTATGTTGTTTCACTTGAGCCGGGAGGAATGTAAACGACACCTATGTACACATTGAGACTTTTACCTGAACAAACTCTAATAATTCGGTGATCGAACAGTTTATGGTTAGGTGTGTCTATTAGCTCACTTGAAAGGGAATTGTGAGATGCTACAAGGACACCACCTCCTCGAGAAAGACCTGTTGAGGAGTAGTCCCGATCGTTTCTGAAGACAGTCCAATTGCTATCAAGAATTTCCTCATTATTGAAGGTTTCGTTTAGCCATGTCTCAGTGAATACTAGGACATTGAAGTGGCATGATTTAGCGTCAACATAAAGTTTGTTTAATTTGCTTCTCATGCCGCCACAGTTATGGTAGAATATATTTAAGAAAGAAGAGTTAGGAACGATAATATTGCTGTTGCTCTTTACGAGATTTTTGAAGAAGAGAAACATGTTTAGCTCTGACATGAGCGCCATAGGTTTTCAGATCCACCCTGACTTGATCAACCGTTACACCCAGGTGCTCGTGAAAGCGGACAAATAAATTACGCAAGTCTTCAACACCGGTAGGAAGACCTTCTTGCTGAATTAATACTCTAAGATTAGTTTTGGTCTTGCCTTCGATGCATGTTGAATCAGGGGCTTTATACATATAAGCGAGATACAGGCAAACATTGTTATAAACGTTGTTCTCCCTGAGGCGAGAAAGGGCATATCTGCTCTCAGTGCCTTCGCAAGAGTTTAGTGTCAATTTCACTTTTGGAGGAAGTAGGGGGTCTAAAAATGACGTAGGACTACCAGGTTGATTGCAAAGCTCATTTGAAACAGAAGATGGTTTTGGTAAACCACTTCCGGTTGGTGGTGAAGGATTAAGAGTATGAGAATGGATAAAGTTTGGATATTTCTCACAATTGGTTTCATTATTGTTAAGATTAAATGAAACCCGTTTACGTGTTTGATGAGTTGGCGGTTTAGATGCTAGATTGCTTCCAGTAATCATCTTATTATAAGATGAAGCCGTATTCTGGTTAATTATGGGAGAAAATATGGGGAAAATGCTAGTTTTCAGATTCCAATTAGAATCTGAATTATGGTGGGACTAAGGTTGCACAAACTTGTTTGATGAATAAGGTTTGGATTCAAGAACAGGTAGGTGTACATTTCTTTTATATAGAGGATTCTTAGAATTAAGATTAGAATTAGAATAAGAGTTTAACTTAGATTTAGAGTTAGGACGGGAATTTATATACGGAAAAGAGTTAGAGCAAGAACTATAATTACTTTTAGATAATGGATTCTTGTTAATGTTAGGATTCCTTTCAGAAGATTCGATTCTTGAACTGCCAGAACTTTGTAAAGATCTTGATTTCTTAGACTTTTTCCCAGGCTTAAAAGAGCTACATCGTGTTGATAAGAGATGTTGATTTTTCATTGCTCGTGAATTTTAAAATGATAAACTCATTGAATCGCTCGTTTTCATTTTATGCGAAACTTTAGTTAAGCACATCGCACATAATAAATTGAGAGGATTTAAATCAATAGTATTAAGTATTTTTCTTAATAATATATATAATTAAAAAAACTAAAGAAATTATAATATTTTATTAAATTGTAAGAAACTGAGATAAATAAACTTAACTTAATAAACTTAAATAAAGGAATAAATTTAAAATTCATTAAGTACTTAAATAGTTCATTAAAAACGAAAAAAATGTATTAAAGACGTATTTATTTTTAATTAACAAGATCACTTGTTGAGTCAATAAATGAGCGAACGCAAAAATTCCAATGAAATGAGTTTGTCTTTGCAAAAACCCTCGAGCGAGAAACAATAAACGAATAACAAAGAAAAGACGTTGTTCAACTCAGTTTTTTTTGAGGAGCGCAAGCTACGAACGAATTCTATGAAACAGCGATGAAAAAGTTTTGATCACTCTGAATATTTAACACAAGAGCGTTGCAGTTTTTTACTTAACGAGTAAGGAAAGCAAAGTGAATCGTTCTTTAATTGAATAATATTGATAAAGAGGAGAGCAATTTTGTTTTTCAATTGAGAGTTTTTGCTCATCCTGGTTAAAATATAGAAGCAATGTAACCTCTGTGGCTTTATGACTGAGTTGATATATGTCATGTACACCTTGAATAGATAAACATGCTTCCATGTCTAATCGGATGCACTCACGGAGAGAATTATCACGGAGAAAAATATTTTTAAATTGTAATCACTCCACATGTATTTAGGAAAAAGCAAAATGTTGATTAAATTCAAGCAAAATTTTGCTAAGTTATTATAAACTGCAAAAGCAAATTTCTACTTAATTCAAGCAAATATATGCGAAGTTATTATAAACTCAAATAGCAAATACTTACTTAATTCAAGCAAATTTCTTCTAAGCACACGATCAAACGTTTGTTCTTAATGACTGCGATGGTCGAATGGATAAGCCTACGCACTTACACTCACGCGGCCGATATTTCACTTCAAAAATATGCGAGATTTCAACAAAAACTAATCAAAATGTGCTATTCAACTTTATAATAACTAAACAAATATATGCTTGAATTAAGTAGAAATTTGCCTTTACAGTTTATAATAACTTAGCAAAATTTTGCTTGAATTACATTAAAATTTTGATTAGTTATTATAAACTGGAATAGCAAATTTTAATCAGTTTTCACTGAAATTTAGCATAATTTTGAAGTGGCTGAGGTTCAAGTGCAAGTTTTGCTTAACCACAATACAAATTTAGCAAAAAATTTTCTGCGTGCTGAAACTATCCCGGTACTATAACTGCAATGGAAAATGAGGTTAATCCTTCATTACAGATTATTAAAAATTGTCGAATACACGTCTAATTTTACTCAAACCGGATGGTGTAAGCTTAAAACGAAGTTTAAAGATAAAATTTTTATAATCAAAAATAATTCAAAGCTTAAAGGGCTTTCAATTTTTTTTATAAAATGTTGGTATATTATTTGCATACTTACTTATCTCTTTTATACTTCTGTAGTCTTTCTGTATTCCTAACCTTTGCCCAACTACTGTGCCTCCTTTTGTGTTCTGAGCCATATATTCCTTGAAGCAACTAGTATTCTGCCATTCCGATATAAAGAATTCAAACTTGAAAAGTTTACAAATGAAACTGTCATCTTTTCGGCACCTGTGACAAATTCACCACCAAAATCGTTGGAAGGTAGCATTGATTTTTGATACGGTCTCTGAGAACTATCTTTTAGAGATGTTTTTTTGGTAATAGGAAAATGGGTCAGATTAAAAAAACAAATAAAACCAATCTTATCAAAAATTGTGAAATATTGTCATCGAACTCACACTTTTTTTTGTAAGAGTGAATAAAATGTACAAATCTTATTAAAATGTGAGTAGCGCCTCTCTGTTGCGACTGACAAACTATGCTACTTATGGCCAATTCTCAATACTGCGTTGGTCGAGCGGCTATCGTACTTTATATCGACGTTGCAAAAAACTTTACGAGATGAGTTGACAAAACGCACAACTTTCGATAACGTCAACGGAACCAGCCATGCGAAAAATCTTACAAAAGTCACTTTTCTCCAAATCTCACAATTTCCCTAAAAAACCTTACGCAGTATTGCGATTTGGCTTTTATTTTAATATGTCCTTTGACCTATCCCGATGCAAAAAAGTACCATTACAACTATGTTCAGGCACACCATGTTGTGCTTTGAAAAATACTTTGAGAGGAACATTGAAACACTCTCAATACGCTTAATTTAAATACTTTGTAAAAAATAAACTTTAGATATAACATGATGTTAACCGCATAGAAGTCCTTCTTTCCAAAAATTTACGAGTGTCGTTTAAAACCTTAGCTCAAAATTTTGTCTTTTACCGCTTAAAACACTCCATGAAATGTGATTGTAAGGTCAACATTTTCTATGAGAAATATTTGTCTGTTTATTGTTCTTAAACATGTTTATATAATTTAGAATCGTTAAACTGTCTTAAAAGTTATACACTGATTGAGAAATGAACTATTTTAAGGCCATTTTTGGACCTTAAATCCCAAGGAGCCTAGGTTTTGTCTCACTCAGACATCTAGTTTTTCTCTGCAGATCTTATTTTTTCTTAACACAAATAGGCGGGGCGACGCATTCATATACAACGCCGGTGCCTAGCCTTCAAGTGTAAAGAGTTGCGTTCGTGATCTCGTTGGGCGTAGACGTGCGTCCGTCCGTCCTCGTCATAAATTTAATATTTTTTAAAAGCTAGTTGTTTGTCCCGTGAATTTAATGTTTTGCCGTGTGTTTTGTGTCTAAATATTCTCCGCGATAGTGTACAATTTAAATGTTATATGTTTTTATTTTAAACAATTTAAATAAAATTAAACCTCAACTAACAAACAGCAGTTCAAAAATAAATAATTATAAAAACAAAAACAAAGTTAGTTCAAAACAACAAAGACTCAGCAGCTCCAACCAACAACACAACAGCAAACCTGTTTTGCAGAGAGCCAGCCGCCAGCAGCAGCACCAACACCGTCGACAACATTGGTGTTTTTTTGTCTGACCATGTGAGGGGCTTTTCTATGCTCCTCGCGGTGTAAGTAATTGTTGTTTTTTTCGGTTCCGTCAACTCCCCCATCCTTTCACATTAGTTACGTTTGTAAGTAGGGTTGCACAGTGGGCTGAATTGTGCTGAAGTAAAGGCATAACACTTGCTTCAGTACTTTTTATATTGCTCATGTTGTGCAGCTCTCTTGCAGCCGTAACTAATTACCTTATATGCCCATATTTGTTTGATTTTTACATGGTGCGGAAATGTCGGGTCATTTTCGCATAGATTTCTGCAATGTTCGTGGACTGAGGGCGAATTTTTTCTCGGTCTATGTACATTGTACTCTACATAGGCCTCAAATAATGGCACTGAGCGAGACCCAGGTGGCCGAGGATGCAGATCCACTGGATTTTCACATACCTGGGTATCGCTTACTGCCATTGTTTTCTTTGCATAGGGGCATTGCCCTTTTTATAAGAACAGATGTAGCGTACCAGTGTGAGCGGAGTCTGAACGTGACCGATCCAGAGTTTAGCTCAATGTGGGTTAGGTTCAGGCTTCGCTCTCACTTGCTACATTTCTGCTTTATTTATAGAAGTCCGAATCTAGGAAGGGAGCCCACTTTTAACAAACTGGACTCTCTCTCTGATTCGATTACGCATATTTTGGGGTTGTTTCCTGACAGTGAGATCGTTGTAGCAGGCGATTTCAATGTCCACAACCCGGCTTGGTTACGTCACTCGGGCCCATTGACACCTGTTGGACAATATGTTGAGCTATTTGCTGAATCGAACCAACTGATTCAACTAGTGAAGGAACCCACTTTTTTCCCCCAAAGTGATTTGCAAAGCCATAATATCCTTGACCTTTTTCTGACTTCACATCACGAAAAATATGATGTGAGTGTCAACGCACCTCTTGGTAACTCGGACCATTGTACCATATCCGCTGTTTTTCCATATTCTAACCCCTGCACCTCTACGCCTAAAGCCCCGAAGAGGACTGCATGGTTTTATGGAAGGGCAAATTGGACTGCGTTAAATAATTTTTATCGCAGCTTCAATTGGAAATTATGTTTCGCTGATAGAAATGTGAATGCCGAGGCTGTCATGGTACAAGAAATTATTCTATTGGGTATGCGGTCTTTCATCCCCAATAAGATGAGAAGCATTAAACCAAAAGACCACTCATGGTTTAATGAGACTTGCAGGATTGCAGTCAGGTCCAAAGAGGAAGCTTTTCAGAATTGGCGTTCTAACAAGAATACTGATACTAAAAGACTTCGCATCGAGGCAAGGAATCGCTGCAATGCAATTTTGAAACGCGAAAAGTTTCTGCACGAAGCTCGCATTCGAGAACAGGTTCTTCTCTGCCCCAAAGGGAGCAAAAATTTTTGGTCATTTGTTAAAAGAGTTAAGAACCAGACATCGTCATCGATTCCAGCTCTTTTAAAAGATGACCAAATCTTCACTGACTCGGCTGATAAAGCGAACCTATTGGCTAGATTGTTTGCACAAAATTCCACTCTCTCGGATAGCAATCAGCCACTGCCCTTTGTTGAGGGTGGATCTTCTGCAATGCAGGAGATATACTTTAGAACGAGAGCAGTTAAAAGGGTCCTTACAAATCTCAACGTTAACAAAGCCTCTGGTCCTGATGGCATACCGCCAATTGTGCTTAAAATGTGTGCTTCTTCGCTGGCTCGGCCTTTGCGCAACCTTTTCAACATCTCCTACAGAACAGGAATATTTCCATCTTGTTGGAAGGTGGCAAATGTCCAGCCGGTACCTAAAAAGGGTGATGCCACGAACCCTGCAAACTACCGACCCATTGCGATATGCTCTACGCTCTCCAAAGTTATGGAGAGCGTAATAAACTTCAACGTTATGAACTATCTGGAGCACAACCAACTGCTCAGTGACCGTCAATATTGTTTCCGTAGGGCTCGCTCTACTGGTGATCTTATGGCGTTCTTAACCGAAGAATGGAATAAATGCGTTCACTTTTTCGGCGAGAGCAGGGTTGTTGCTCTGGATATTTCAAAAGCGTTCGACCGAGTGTGGCATAAAGCGCTCGTGTCAAAACTTGCTGCATATGGTTTTGGTGGTAATTTTGCTCGATGGATCACGTGTTTTCTCAAGGACAGAACGATTCGAGTCGTAGTTGACGGTATTTCGTCCGAGAAGCACGCCATCAATGCAGGAGTACCGCAGGGTTCAGTTCTATCGCCAACCTTGTTTCTGGTTTTTATCAACGACCTTCTGTCGTTGACGCATAACCCAATTCATTCGTTTGCGGACGACAGCAGCATTTGTCATTCATATTCATTCAAAAAACGCCCAAGCTCTATGGAGATTGAGAGAAAAAGGCAAACTATGAATGACACACTCCTTAATGATCTACAAAAAATCTCCGAGTGGGGTCTTGCTAATAGAGTAGAGTTCAATGCAAGCAAGACCCAGTGTTGTCTGTTAACCCACAAGCGGATGGATTGCCCCTTAGCTCCCCTCAATATGAATGGTGTGGATCTTGTGGAATCAGCCGCTCTTGACGTTCTGGGCATATCGATCCAATGTGATCTTCGTTGGAATGATCATATTTTCGATGTGTCGAAAGAAGCGGGCAAGTGCCTAGGTTTTCTAAAACGGTGCAAAAAATATTTCACTTCAGCTGATCTTCGCATGATCTACACCTCATATATTAGGCCGAAAATGGAGTACAATTCGCACATTTGGGCAGGAGCTTCAAGATCTTATTTGGAGCTTCTGGACCGAATTCAACGTCGTGCGATATATTTGATAGGAGATGAAAGTATTTCATCCTCTCTCAACTCTCTTGAGCATCGACGTAATGTAGGTTGCATAAGCCTTCTGTATAGGTATTACCATGGGAAGTGTTCAAGGGAGATACATGGCCTGACGCCACCAGCTCGTGTGTTTCCCAAGTCCACTCGGGCAGCTGTCCAAGCCCACCCCTTTACCATAGCATCGATGCCTAACAGAACCTCGCATTACCGCGATAATTCGTTCTTTAGTCGCGCGGTTAAGTTGTGGAATAGTCTCCCTGCGAGCGTGTTTCCCGGCAGTTTTGAGCTGTGCAAATTCAAAACAAATCTTCACCGACACTACTCCATCTATCCACCCTCCAACTAACTATCACCCATCTTCCGAATCAACACAATGCTTACGCATTTATAGGGGGCATCCCCTGAGCGTTGGTTCAGTCTAAAAAAAAAAAAAAAAAAAAAAAAAAGATCGAGTGCATCATTTTTTTTTATATATATGCGTGAATTACGCGTGAACATGTACTACCCGTGAAAAAAGGAGCTTTACTTTGCACTGTTCAAATATTATTTAAAAATATTTATGCTTTTTTGATCAGACTGTGAAACATGTATGTTTGGAGTCAAACTTAGAGAGTATTGTAACAACGACTTCCTGGTCGGTTCCAAATTCACTATAGGTAGGATCGACTACACTCAAAAATATATGTGTGTAAATATTACTAATAACTGCGTCCATTCTACGAATTTTATTCGTAGTTTTCAGACACGAATTGGATTCGTAAAATCAATGTATATTAGAACATACTACGAATATTTGATTCGTTTTCGTAAAAGAACAAATTTATATTGTACGAATACATTTGTTACATTTACGAATGATCATAACATCTTATAACGAACAAAAAAAATATTCTGTCTGGCCTGGGGTTTGAACCTCGGCTCTTAAGCTTGCGAGCCACGCACTCTACCAGTAGGCTACAGTCACTTTACAATCATACAGTTCCTTATGTTCTGTAGATGTTCGACAAACAAGGCTGAACGAATCTGGTTTTCAACTTTTTAAACTCAACTAATAATTCGTATGGTCAACCTACGAATGCATTGTTTCTACTAATATCATTTTTCATTCGTAAATAGTACAAAAGCATTAGTAAATTCTACAAATGTAATGAAAGAAATTACGAAGTTATTGTACGAGAAATTTTCGAATATTATTATCTATATGTACACAATCATTCGTACAATGCACTACGAATTGATTTATTTTTTTTACGAACATCATTAGTATATAAAACAAATATATTCGTAGATACCACATCAGGGTATTAGAAAAATTTAGCGAATGAATTCGTAAAAATATCACAATAAAAATACTTTGTATATTATGCGAATATTTATATAATGTACGAATATTTTGTTTACTAATATCATTCCTAGACATTTTTTTAATACATTTTTTGAGTGTATAGTTTGAAAATGTTTACTTACTACTACTTTAGACTGACCCAAAGAATTTTATGAGTCTTAGGGTCCTTACAAAACAGCTTCAAGTAGATGTTGAAAAACACTTCGTTAAGATTTTTCCTAAAATATTAGTCCTTTTTTAATGCGTATGTCCGTTTTTCGGAAAAATTGGAAACATTTTATAAAACAATGTCTTAAAAATGTATCTATGAAAAACCTCATACAATCATTGCTTAATCACCATACAAATTAAGCAAACAGTTTTCTCCGTACCCCACAACCAAAAGCTATCTACGCCAATGGATATAACTAACATATTTTTTTTTGTTTACTCAAAGCTTATTTTTAATGTGTAAAACAAAACACATTTCAAGTGTAGGGTTCTAGTAAAAATAAAATAGTTTAATGCCAAAATTCTATATAAAAAGGATTCAAAGTTGCTCTTTTTTTTTGCTCTGACCTTAGTTTCAAATAAAAATTTTAAAAGTTCTTTTTTTTTGCGTTACAAAAAAGTATAATTTTTCTCCTTTTTTTCCAAAATCGATTTTTTTATAATGAAATTGTTTGGAAATGTTATATAATCACTTGAAATAATGCACTTTATCTATAATTTTTTTCCAACCATCATAGAGAATTTTATTTTTTCTTTAAATCTTACGGAATGGCATTTTTTTTACTGAAGTGTAAAAAGTTCCTTTTAAGTTTTACAAAAAATGTTATGGGTTTATTAAATGTTAAATATTTTTTTACTTAGAAGCCTAGAATATTATAGAGAACACGTGTCAATTTTTTGAATTTGGTGAAGCATTTTTGGATTTCAAAACTAAAGAGCTAAATTCGAAAATCTAAAAATAATTCGGTTTTTCACGTTTTAATGTTACACTAATACCAGACCATGAAAGTGTACACAATACTCAAAAATTGTTTTTATTTGCTTTGAATGAATTTTTGGCGAATAGTACGACAAAATCATTAGTATTTTTGTTTCAGGAATTAATTATTAACAATTTTTTATTTTGTATAAAATTATTTGCATTTATTCAGAATATTGTGCTGTAAAGTTATGACCATAAAAAAGAAGCAGAAATTTATTTTAAGTTTAAAAAGATAAAGCTGTTTAACAGACAACTGTACAAAACTAGGAAAGAACTATGGGAAAAAGAAACATACAAAGCGGACACCAATAGTCTTAAAAAAGGAAAAAATAGTGATTCGCCGGGTGGCGACTTAAGAAGTCTTAGTGCAAGTAAAGCAAGGGAAACATTTTTTTTTTTTTGGAAGTAGGTGTAAGAGAGTTCAACAATTATTGAAAACGCATTTGAACCCTGTGTATGAAAAAAATTGCCTCAAACCCGCACTTAAAAAAAGCACAAGTTTGTGCTAAGCTTTGGTAAAAATCAGCAGATTTTATTGATAAAACAAATTTACTGCATTTTTCTGAAACACGAAGAAGCCCACCAACGATGAGAAAGACACGATTTGGAAAAATTCCATTCAAAATTGTATTTCTTCACCAATTTTGAATGGAATTTTTCCGATATTCCAAATTCCATACAAAATTGCTTCTCTTGTCTTTCTCATCGTTGGTGTGCCTTCTTCGTGATACAGAATAATGAAGTTAATTTAGACGATCACGAGATGTGCAGACATTTTACTTGAAACTCCGTAATATTAATTTTTTTAAAAATTTTTTAAGTTACCATTAAATGCCTTTTTATGGATTTCGTATATAATATTTCTATTTTATATCATACGAAATAGAAAAAAATATATTTAATGATTTAAATATGCATTAAATGAAAGCATCTATTATGAAATTTGGACCTTGCGATTAAAAATAAATTTTTTTTATGTTATTTTAAAAATAAAATTAAGGGTGCCTTTATGTATACTTTGAGAAGTGTATGATTTGCTAGTAAAAAAAAAAACCTATTTTATTTGACAACACTGCAATTTAAGTTTTGTTCTTACTCGTGACTAAAATTCTTACCCTGTGTGTAAGACCCTAAAATCAACTTTGTAAAACTTTGTAGCTGTCATACTTATTCACATGAGTACTACGACTCTGCAGCCTGCACGTGATACCTGCTCTTTAAGTATTACCACATTTCTTGAGAGCACATCAAAAGAGTTAATCCATTTATTAATCTATGTATGTGCTTAAAAAATATTCACACTTAACTCTATTTTAAAAAAGTGTTTAAAATATAAGTTGTGCTGTTGAGAGAAAAAAAATGTAAAAACAAACATAAAAATAAAAAGCAGAAGAAAAGTATAAATAAAATGCATCCCTTTACAATTTGGAATGAAAACCTCATGAATGCCAGGCAATTTATGGCTGAATGTCTAATCCTTGAAATGAGTCATATTTCATATGACCCCGGAGAATGCAAACAGGAATATGAGAAAATGAAAATAACCACAGTGCCAACAACAAACCTTATAAAACAAAAATGCAAGAAAAAAAAACAACAAAAGCTTCTGAAACAACATCAAGTAGAAGTAGCAAAGTAGGAGGGAAGAGAAGAAATGAAGCAAAATGGACTAAAAAAATAAATATGAAGAAAAAAAGTGGAAAAAAGTACAGCAAGTGGATGACGAGGGGGGAAACGGAGAAAAAATGTTAAGTCAGCGCAAGAAAATGGAGGTGGTTTAGAAGTTAGGTGTACCGCAACACAGAGGGTTCCGTGGCTGAAGGTAAGCATATGAAAATCACTCGAGCGCTGTGCATGATGTAAACCGCATGTAAGAAAAAAAAGAAGTACAACAATAACAACAAAAAACAGAGACCTAGCACAATTTCGCTGAAAGTATGCAATGACTTTTTTACTCTTTTTCACTACACATAGATATGTGGACGAAAAGAGAAAAAGGATATAACGATAGACAACAGAATACACATGCAAGCATTATGAATGATACGTTGACCCACATTTTGCAACATAAACGTAACATTATTACCACGTAGCAATGCAATGGCTACGTAATGCCACGTTGCAAAAGATATAATTCGCAATTTAATTTTCGCAAAGTTGCTGATGGCAAAGAAAAAACAAAAGGAAGAACACAATTATTGTGTTTACGTGAACAGACAACCAGCGGGAAAAAATATTCCCGTGTTTATTACGACACAGTTTTGGTTAACAAGAGCGGAAAATTGTTGTAAGACATACATTTAGGCGCCGCAAAATACTAAGCACGTTATTTTTACGCTTTCATGCATTTTCTTTTTGTAATATGACAGCAAATATAGAATTTTTAAAATTAAATGCGTACTTACAATAACTTCACTCAAACCTTTCAACTCACAATCAACTAGAAGCTCAACCAAAACTAGGTCGTTAATTGAACCAAAGTTTCCTTTTATGCTTCTTCTCCTTCTTCTTCGCTTGCCGCAAAAACTTTGTATAGTGTCCAAGTTTTAAGAAATTTCTTGGTTTCCAACCAAACTTTTCGATCTAGAAAATTAAGTCGAATCGAGTTCATGTTAGCTTACAAGCTTTCTTTCCATTTGAAACTTTCATCAGTTTCTAAACATGCCAGGCCAAAAGCCAATGAAAGTTTTCTATTATGGGTTTCACATTTTTTTTAGTAGCTTATATGTTAGCACTTAAAGTTGCTTAACAGTCTTATTTGCTAGTAAGGGCAAACTAAATAGCCTTTAAGAGATAGATATATTCTTAAGCACTGAAGTTAATTTTTTAACTAATTAAAAACCAATATGGCAGAGCTCGAGCTATGCGATTGTACTCCTGTGTTGGAAATAAGCGTGTGTGAGAGTGAGTCTTTAATCAGTCATGCGAGATAATACAGAATCGATTCTATGTTTTATAAATGCTTTTATTGTATAATATAAAATCATACAGTTGCGATAAGCAGAGCAAATAAAAAGGTTTTTAAATATTAAAAAATCAGTTAAAAATGGGTAGACAGAATAACAGTTCCACCGAAAAAAGATAAAGTACAAAAGAACCTAATTGAAAAATGGCTGTTATTGTGAATTTTTTACTGTACTAATATTAAATCTCCATTAAGATAACTAACAGCAAAGTAAACATTGAGAATGGAATTGGTATTTTATAGGTCTATAAAAAAAATATTAATAGTACTCTTATATACTAACAGCCATTTCTGGCAAAGTGACAATCGTTAACCAGTATTTTTAATATTTCTATGTGTTTGTTGTAATTTTTTTTTTCAAAACAACAAAAAAAATAATTCAAATTTTCAGCATTCAAAGGCTGAGTTCTAAGGAATTTTTTCTATAATGATTGATGTAAAAACTAGGAAGTGAAATCTAATGGAAAGCAATATGCTTAGTATTACCTTTAGAATTAGAACAGCTTTCAAAAATAATAATATAACATGCACTTATTTCATTATGATACCGGAGCATTTAATTAATGTGTTCATAAAACTAACATAATTTATTTCCTTGTTATGGATTTTTCAAATAATTCACCGTGGGAATTTTTGTGGGAGTTTTTGTAGTTCGCTGAGGGATAAAATTGTTTTTCCTTAATTTGAGGGAAAATTTGTTAAAATTACCTGGCAACACTGTAGAAAGCTCAAAACGGAAAATAATATATTTCAGTCGTTCGCTGACGGTGGTGCTGTGAAGACCTATGTAACAAATTTTATTTACACTCTTAAAAAACCAGCCTTTTGATTTGTAGATTCATAATATGTTAGATTAAAGTGGCGAAATCAAGTGAAGCTTTTGTGTAGGATGTTCCTAAGTGGCAGAAATCTGTAGAAACAGGTTATATTGCATCTGAAGCAAGTGTTATGCCTTGACCCCAGTCAAATCAAGCTACTAAGCATTCTTCTTCACAAACTTTCCTACCACCACCAACTACAGCTTTTCGTCATGAATTGATGTGTTTTCAAATTATTTTGACTAGATATAATACAAAAAAGGTTAAAGCGTAGGATCATGGCTTGGCCAGGATTCGAACTTGGAACCCGCGGCTTATACTTAAGCGAGATACCACTAAACTATGGAAGCTGCCTAGATTCATAATACTTATGCATATATTTTTTTATTTTGTAGCACTTCATATTGTTGGTATATATTAATGTTTAATATAATTCATACATTCCACATATTAAAATTCTTTGCAGTATTTATTCACATTATTTGTATTTATTAATTTTTTGATACTTAATTATTTTGACATTTTGAATATAATTTTAATTATTTGTATACATTAGGATATTATAATTTTACACAAAACAAAAAAAAATGTCAATATGTTTGACACTGAATTGGAATGTGATTTTTTTCCACAGCTAGTCTTTCTGGCGAAACAAAATCTTTAATTTAACAAATTAATACAATTTATTTACTAAGAGTGCAATGCTGGAGCTTTGATGTTGACAAAGAAGAGATAATAAACAATACCGATGACTAAAAATAAAATAAAAAAAAAACACGTACAACACAATACGTATGTGTGGGGCTATAAACCTACAAAGAATTACAGATTCCGTCTTGCATATGTCCGCCATCTTTGTGAACACGTAAATTTGACATCAGTTGTGAAAAAAAGATAGTGTTAAACCGACTGAAAAAGACGTAGTAAAAATTTTATATAAAAACAATTCGATTCAGGATTCGATTTCACAATGTCTCTATTTTTTTTTAAATGAAATAAACATTTATCAAAAAACAATGATTGTCCAGAAAAAATACAAATACTTTTCATTACTATCTTTGATAAAAATTTCATATCTCATATGGGTGTTAACTTCCGTGTTGACCCTTCATGCAAAAAAGCAGCTATGTGGCTCGATTTATTTTGAGATTAGTTTGACTGTTTTTTTGTTTGTAATTTGTTTGTTTTCCAATAAGCCAATCAGATATATTTTCTGCATTTATTTTGAGAGATTTTTGACTGTTTCTTCGTTTGCAATTCAGATAATCAGCCCAGTAGTCCCAGTCGTAAAGGAATATTTATCGAATCATACACGATTTTTCTTTGACGAAACATGCTAATTAGGTCATACATTTCCTTGACGAAAATCTCATATAAAAGTTCCAAATTCGTGCTCTGTTTGAAAACTTTATGTTTTCGATGAACAAAATAAAAAGAGTTTTTTACTTTGAAAATTTGTTCAAAAATTATCGACAAATGTATCTCATGCAGTAAGTTTCTTTAAGAAATCATCATGACATTTTTGTGCACGATGCCTTGAACTGCAGGGAGTTTAATTTGCTTAGTTTCGTTTGTTGTGTATGTGTTGTTTTTGTGTGGATGTATTTTCACATGTTACGAAGGCTGCGCAGTAGGTTTCCTGTTCAGAGCACTTATGGCGAGATCTTATACATATGTATATATGGTTCTTTTAAATATACAATCTTGCATATCTAGATAATTGAGACAACAATTTTACTCAATGTGCGCTATTTAAGAGCGCACCAATGATAACAAGACAAAATAAAATGTGACTGGGTTAGAATTCCCAGCCCTTATATATATAAGGGCTGGGCCAAATATTCCAGATCACTAAGGCTGCTAATCACTAAGGCAAAAATAGCCCAAAAACCTATTTTTTTTGACACAATAACTTTTATCTGAATAGATTAACAAAATAACTGAAGCTCAGAAATGTCAATTGATCTTTATAAAAACTTGCATTTTTCTCGATTTATTCCTAAAATAGATTATATTAACAAGTTATTAAGAGAAGGTTATGAATCCGAGGTTAAAAAGATTTTTGGTTGTTTGTGGGTATGTTTTATATATATGTATATATATATTTCACTTTTCGTCTTGCTCATAGCATAACTAGCATGGCTGAATGTGCTCTCTTTCATAGTGACCATAACTGTCAAACTCGTTGCATTCTCATTGGTGGACAATTTTGTATGAGCTGTCAACTTTGTTTTAACCGTTTCGGTCACCTGCTCTCCGCCCTAACACTACCTTGTTTCGTTTTACCATGGCCTTGCTCGTGGCTCATCTGTTGTTCTTTTTGTTGCACTGTGCTAGCTGAGCACGATGAAAAAAAGAAGAATAGAGGGCAAGATGGAGTTTATTGAAATACTCTCAAAACAAAGACGTCAAAAGGAAACGAGTATGTTTTGCGTGGCAGCTAGGATGATTTCTTAAAACTTTTATTAAAGTAGTAAACGTAGTTTTATTAAAATGTCCAAACAAAAATACCCCTAGGTAAAACTGCAGCAATAATATGATGTTCTAAAACTTTTTTCATCAAAATCAGCCCTAAGTACTTTTGAAATTATATTTCAACATAAAATTTGCACTTCAACTTGAATTAATGAAGGGTGATCCAATACGAGGTCAATTTTTCAACTGGGTTGTTTTGACAGCTGTTATATTTCAAATAGCTTGTTCATATGACGTTTGTGTTCAGTATTTAATACGACTGAATCATGATTAGACTTACCCCTGAACAGCGTTTATTAATTGTGGAAACTTACTACCATATTAGTTAGATAGTGTTCTAGAGTTCTTCAACATAATTTTGGTCGTTATGAGTCCAATTTCGAACTAAATTTACACTGTTGGGACATTCATCATTCAACCAGAGTTCATAGAGCCCGTAGTTTTGAGAATATTGCTGCAATAGCAGAGAGTGTTCGTGAAAACCGTGAACAATCGATTCGTCGCTGATCTCGAATTTTGTCGAAATTTGAAAATCGAAGCCATAGAATGGACCATTTAGGAGCTAGTCGTGGGCAACATTTGAATGAAATTGAGTTTTAAACATTAAGTTGTATAAACCGAACTATCTATCATTCCAAACAAAGATTTGCATCAATACATTGATTTTTATGTATTTTATTTAGAAAACAAAGTAGGAAGCTTCTTATTGGATCACCCTTTAGTATAGATATATAAATAGTTCGAATAAGGGTTTATACAGTGTGTCCAGTGTAAGAGTACGAATATTTACGGAGGTGAAAGAGGTGGTCGAGTTAAGCAAAAAATCGTATAGGGTCTATTTTTGCACCCTTATGAGTTAAGAGCGTAATTGGTATTTCATGACTTTGATTCATAATTTTGTTTCTAACAAAACAACTAACTCATGGAAAACTATTTTTAAGAACTCTTTTGAAAAGCAATGAATTAACCTGTGTCAACAAATCCACCCATTACAGAGCTGTGCTTGTGTGAAGATGAAATAAATCCGTTCAAGTTTAAGCGCAATTTTCTCAGAATTTCGCGTAATAAATGAAAATTTTTTTTAGCATGAAATTTGTGTTTTTTTTTTTTTGAAATGTGGCTATTTGCACAACCAAATGTTGTTGCCTTCTTCAAATAGCTCACAATTATATAAATAGCTCACAACTAAAATCATGCAAAAATTCAAAGAATAGATAGATCACAATTAATTATAAAAAAAAAAAAATACAAACAAACATTTGTAAACAGTTTTCAAAAAGCATTTATTTTTTTAAGGAGCATAATTTCTAAATGAATGACTACAGTTTCTCTTCAGAGCATTTGAATTTCTTAAGTGATATTCGAGAAGTAAGTCCCGTTAGCCAGATTTAGTATTATCATTAAATAAACTCCTTAAAAATTTGTTTACTTCTTGTCCAAAAAGTACTTTAATAATAGCATGTTCAAACCGACTAAAAGTAGCATGTTAATAAAAAAAAAACTTTTTTAACGAAATTGTTCACATCACCTAATCTAGTTTTAATTTGACAGCTTTTTTGCTTAAATTTTTTAAATAAATAGAAAACATTATTTGAGCTAAATACAAAGCACCGAAATGGATATTTTTAATGATTTAAGTTGTATTTTGCGTTTACTAATAAATTTGCACAGCAATTTTGTAAAAATAATGCAATTATATTAACATCAAATAAAAATAAGGGGTATAAAACGAGAAATGCATTTGAAACGACTTTAAAATGCAAGAAAAAGGCAAATGTGCCTTTTAGCCAGCTGCTTGAATTGCAGAATTTGGAAAGTGGTTAGTGTTCAGATTTTTATATATCTTGAACTCTATATATGATATAAAATTATTTCATTATTCTTTAGGAGAGAACTCCACGTTTTTGGGAAGTTTATTGCCAGGTCAAAGGTGATAAATTTTTCAAGGAGAACTGCCACATAACTAAAAAAAACTTTGGGCTATTATGCAGCAAATTAAAATGTTTGGAAAAGCAGCCAATAAATTAAAGAGCTCCACTATTAAAATGTTTGGAAAAAGCAGGCAATAAATTATAGAGCTGCAATACCTATTGAGAAGAGAGTTGCTATCGCTTTATATACTTTTGTATCATCAGCTTAGTATTGATCAATAGCTGATCTATTTTCAAACGAAAAATCGTCTATGAGCCAAATATTAATTGAGTTCTACCATGCAGTCTGGGAAATTTTTAGCTCAGTTGGAGACATCTCGCAACCGAAGCTCTGCAACTGCTCTGCCATTTGCTTGTAAAGGAGACCATTTCTTTATTGGCCACAAATATCATTAATATATTCGCCCCACACTTCAACAATTGCGTGCTCATACGGACGACCATTTAAATTCTTTGCTTTCCATTGGATATTAAATTATTCTGTTTACAATTTGTAAATATGCCAAAGAGCTGGCAAGTTTTTTTAAATTGAAAACGTATAAATTTTAAAGCTCTTTTCAGGTTTGAAAAACAAAAATAAAAGCTTTTTGGATTTTTTTTACGTTAGCAAGTACACAAACCATTTAGTGAAACTGTTTATTTTATAACAAGTTTATTTTCACACAACAATTGCACGCAGTTAACATCATCACAACTTTATTTGAGAACTTGTTTTTTCCAGTTGACGTAATTAACTCAAATTAACATATGTTTGTGCTCGGTTTGAACATGATATATGTTAAGAAATGAAAAAAGTAGGAGATTTGACATATTATAATACATTTAGATATCTTAAATTTCTAAACATTTGACATTTTTCTTAATTTGAACAAAATGGGAAAATAACTGTTATTTTAAAAATTTAACTTATTAAAACTTATTTTAGTGTGTTATAGCAACGATACACATTCCTTTAACACTTTGATTACCGAATTATTTCTAGCAGTGGCATAACTTAAATAATAGTTTCGTTTTTTTAACTAACTCGCCTGTAAAAATAGATAGTTTTAGAATTTTGAAAATAGGTTAAAAAATAAACTTTCACATAGATCCCCAATGTTGCATAAACTTAACAATGCCAAAAAAATTCGAAAGATAACATTGCACTTTACATTTTACGAATTTCGACTAAAATTCGTTATTTCACAGCTTCATTCACTAAGAAGCTATAAAATTAGCTAATAAAAAAAAACAATTGAAAAGCTCATCGTCAAACAAAAATTGCGTAACTTTTATTAAGTCTTTTTAGAGTCTATAGAATTTTTAGAGCCGCTTTCTTTGCTTTGATTTATGAATGTGTAATCAAATACACCAATAAAAACAGATATAAACAAAGAAACAATAAATACCTAAAACCGTTACTTGAAGTACAAAACAAATGGTTTTAGAGTCCGAAACTTCGAAATTTAAACGAAAATTTGCGGATCAAAGGATTAAATGATGTAAGGGGTAACCCCCACTTGCAATGAAATACTCTATCAAACCTATTTTAGCCGCAAGAACAAAGTGTGGTCGACTTTTTCGAAAATGCTGCAAACTCGAGTTTGTGTTAGATGACAAGTCTTGTGTTACTCTAATCCACTTAAAAATTAATGGAACTGACGGATTTTATTCAAGCGATGTATTTTTAACACAGAGTTCAAAAGAATTTGAAGCAAAAGTTTAGTTTGATCACAAGGTTTTGGTATGGATAGCTATGAGCCCAAAAGGTTTTAGTTCTGCACTGATACTCATATCTGATTTCGCTTTTAATGAAGAATATAATCTAAATGGTTGCGTTAGGTTATGCTTGGTACCGTTTTTTTAAGCCTATTATCCAAATGGCGATTGTGTCTTCTAGCCGGATCTGGTAAGCTCTCACTATGCAAATTTTATAGAGTTTATAAAATTCAGTTGGTAAATGAACTACAAAACCATTCAAGGTGTAGTGCGTTCCCAGATTGGGCTGGACATCGGCGAAGCTCGAAAATGTCCTGATTTTCATCAAAAATCATATTTTCGGACGCGGGTCATTTCTGGCTTAATGAGTACGAAAACAAACAGAATTGCCAAATTTGGTTCGATAAACAGCCGCACAAGATACTAGAGACTCCATTACATCCTTAAACGGTCACAGTTAAGTGCTGATTGCACTAAGAAGGCATCATCGGTAATTATTTTTTTTTAAATGGGGCCGAGGCCAACGTGACGGTCAACGCACCAGGCTATTTCGAAATTATTGGGAGCTGCTAGCTGACAAACCTTGCCACACATTATCTCAATTAGTGGTTCGATTAAGGTTCTAGAATTTCGGCGCACAGTGGTTTTTTTTGCGGCTATAAATCATTTTTCTAAATATCCTGGTTCCTTAATAAAAGCAACTTTTATTATTCACATAAATATATTCAAATGTCCATATATCCAAATAAGAAAATCTACAATAATTTTTTGAAAATAACGAATCTTGCGTAATTTTTTTTATAGTAGCTACATAGTAGCTAAAAATTTGACGATTTTATTATTCAAGACCTTAAGTTTTACAATGTGTTTTAAAACGTACCTTGAAATAATATATTATTTTTTATGTCTGTTTTCGATAATATTATAAACTTTATGCAGTTTATTTTTTATTAAGAATCAATGAACACATTAAAAATGGGAATAAAATTAATCTTTAATATAAATTTTCTTTGTTGGCGCTTTTTACCGATCCGGGCTATTTAGTTCCAACACCAGATGGAACTGTTCATTTTCAATTGCTTCAAAATATAGCTGCTCGAAAGTACAACCCCAACAATTAAACCCCTTTTACCAGTGGCGTCATTTCACCAAAACCTTAGAGGGGGGGGCGTGAATTCAAATTACATAATAAGTTTTTTTTCGTAAAACATAACGTTTAATAAAAACATAGCTATACACATTTTTATACACAAATATATGAGTTTTATATATATTACAATATAAAAATATTTAATACATATTAAATCCATGGACTTAAAAATAAAATTTTTAGTCTATTAACGGGAAAAATATGTATTGGATTTATTCCGGTGGATAACGACATTGACGCTTGAGGGCAAACTCGTTAACGAGATCTACCTTTTTGAACTTTTGTACCATTTCTGGTTCCACAGCCATCAGCATGAGGTAGCTTAAACGGTCATCTCCCATTGTTGTACGAAGATACGACTTCACTCTCTTTAAAGTGGAGAAAAATCTTTCGTTGGATGCGGTAGTCACTGGCAGTGTCAAAACAATATACATTAATTGTTTTATTTGTGAGAAAGCTATTGGCATTTTTTCTAAACTCTGTATCTTATCTGCAATTGATTTTGTTTTATTTTGTTTCAGGCCGTAGCCTAGTGGGTAGAGTGCATGGCCCCTAAGCTAAAGAACCTTGGTAGCCCAGGTTCAATTCCAGCTCAGACAGAAAGTTTTTTCAATTGAATTAATTTTTCTGTTCGATCGTCACCTCTCTGCAGACAATGGCAAACCTCAGAGAGTACAAATTGCCATGTAAATACTTCATGAGAACATAAGCCGTTCGGAGTCGGCATAAAACACGTAGGTCCAGTTCTCGGTCATTTGTGATCAAACATTAAATAACACGCACAACGCAATTGATCAATAGAAGCTAGCTCAAAGTCCTGCCAAGGGCTGAAATGGCCAGTTAATTTTTTTTAGCTACTCTGCTAGTAAAATAAAAAACTGGAATTTTAGAGAACTTCTCTTTCATCCAAACACTTCCATGCAACAGACAAATTATGTGCACGGCCCAATGCAGAAAACAATTTCTATCACGATTAGATGGTTTTATTGAATCGATATATTGAATAATAGTATCAGATCCTTGGGGGGCCAATTCCCCCCTCAGCCCTACCCAATTGACGCCACTGCCTTTAAGTATGTAAGTATGCAATGTCTTAAACAACTTCTTCCAGCAACAATTAAAGGCAAAAAGTAAACCTAAAAGTAGATGAAGATTGATATCGTATTGTGTTTTATCATAATTCATTTTGCTTTCCATGTTTTAAAGCTATGCTAGCCGATATTAACTAACAACATTACTTAAAATTGAAAGTAATGAAATTTATTTTAAAGAGGGATAATTTATTGAGAATTTATGCGTGAGAATCACTCTTTTATTATACAATATATTTCATTGTTATGCATAAATACTATATTACAATTTCGAAGTGAGCAATGCCTAAAGGGTATAAAAAAAGTACTTTCCTAGTACTTTCCTAGACCCTAGTTTGGGCCATAGAGGGATATATAAAAAAGGCCCACACCAAATCTTATGTTAATCGGTACATAAGAATTTGATATTTCATGTCAATCGTGTTGAAAAAAGAGGTTTCGAGAAAAATGCGTTTAAAGTTTTTAAGTTATGTTTCAGCCAATCTGACTGACGACACTAAAATGACTAAAACTTTTAAAGTAATTCGAATATCGAAAAACATTTTCAAGTAGATATTCTTGAATACACAAATTATCAATTTCCTATACTAGAATACTGCTTTAAAGAAAATTACGAATTCTTAACAAATAAAGTTTCGTTAATAAAAAAATATGTTCAGAGTTTTAAAGTTTAAAGTTAAAAGAAAGTTTAAAACTAAATGGCTCGTATATAAAGTTAAATATTAAACTGGCATTAATAAATAAACAGCGGTTTCTATAAAAAAGTGATATGTAAATGTAATGAACTATAAAAAATTAGAGTAAAATCGCCATTTTTTATTATTAAATATTTTGTGCTAAAGAAATTATTATCAAGTGGGTTTTAAAACAGTTAACACGAAAATGTCAAGTGTAAGTTATTAAAAAAAATATTATTAACATGAATTTTATTGTGAGTTTTATTGTGAACAACAACAAATCTGTATAGAGTCAATCACTTAGCTGACTAGACAGTTTGTTTCGGAAATCGCTACATTTCCTCTTCATTAGTCTTCGAGTGATTAAGCTGTGATCAACTCACAGTAGTTTTTGATTTTCCACACGTTTAAACAAATTTTTCAAATTGGCTACTTAATCATATGACATTTAAAGCAGTAACTTATTTATAGATCGCAGCCTAAACTCTACCAAGGTGTTGCCATCTGTTCTAGTTGCTTCTTATTTATTTCAATATTCATTGGTGTTTGAAAATTTGTCGAAATGCACCACAGAATTGAAACGAGTTTTTGCTTGGCTAGGAGCTAGTGTTCATAACTGAAAGGTGGCCATTTTCTCAACTAAATGTCCAAAAATCATACTTGATCTAAAGCTCATAATTAAATTCATGTAATAATTTAATAGATCACAAATATTAAATAAAAAAAAAGTAATAATACTAAAAAAGAAAAAAGTGAACATGCTTGCCGTTAAGTGGAGGACTGAAGAACTCTTTATGTGGCTAGGGCTACCAATGTCTCATCGCCTGGTTAACTCAGTAAAAGTGCTCTAGCTTCATGATCGGAGAGTCCTGGGTTCGAAACCTACTCATTACCGTTACATATTTTATGTATATTATTTCATTTTCTTTATTTTTCTTTTTTTACGATTCCATTTTATTTTCATTCGTTTATTTCAGTCAAAGTCAAACCAACGATTAATTTCCCTTAATGTACTCGTTTCGAACAGAGCAAAAAAGATTTTTTGATGTTCACGATGATGTTAAGAAGTTGTTACTTAAAAATAAACGTTTTTTGAGTTGAATCTCAAAATTAAATAAAAATAACTTTTTTAGCAATTTAAAGTTTGAATTCATTGTGATAAAGTTAGATTGAAATTTTTGGAACCTTAGGATAAATTGGGCATATTAATGTACGCGTATATTTAAAATTCTTGAGTGAGCTGTTTTAATAAAACTTCAGTACGAATAAAATTATTGCGTTCTGAAATTGCATGCTTTATAGGAGGTAGACGTGGTTGTAGGCGGATTTGAAAAATTTTTCGTAAGTGATTTTATATAGTCTATTTTAACTTACATACCAAATTTTATTGGTATACGACTACTCGTTCTTAATGTTTTGCAAATATTGTATGAAAAGTATGGGAGGTGGGCGTTTTTTTTTATTTAATCAATATATATATTTCAGAATTTTTCGTAAGTGATCTTATATAGTCCATTTCAACCAATATACCAAATTGTTATTTTTTATACGACTATTTTTTCTTAATGCTATGCAAATATAGTATAAAAAATATGGGAAGTGGGCGTGACAAAATTTTTTTTAATCTACATGCTAATTTCAGATTCTTGAGTGAGTTGTTTTGATATAACTTTAATATGAAAATATATAGCGTTTTAAAATATTTGGTACATGAAAGGTAGGCGTGGTTGGGGGCGGATTCCAAAAAAGTTTTTCAAGATCTTTTAATAGAAGTAAATTTAACTTATGTGCCACATTTCATAGATCTACGAGGACTCCTTCTATTTTTATCCAAATTTTTTATGAGATCAAACCATTGTGCGGCGCAATAATCCATACAGCTACCAAAATTCATCAATATGCTAGAGGTGACGTTTGGTGAGAGAATATTTTCATGTTCTGGACGTGCTCATTGACCGCTGCGATCGTGAAATTTGACGATCTTTGATTTTTTTTACTTGTGAGGTTACGTCAAGTTATTGTTTTATGCAAATAAGCCGGAGCTAATTGAGCAGCTTGAGGGCAAATAAGGCGATTTTTCAAAGAAAGTCGCCCTGAAATGATTGCCAAAATGACGAAATATTGGGCGGATCAAATGTTGTACGTCAATCGTAGCCGAGGAGGTCATCTAAGTAAATAATTTTCAAACAATAATTTTATAACGTTCATGGACAACGCTAAGGAGAACAAATTCAGGCCCTTAGGCAGGATTAACCCAAGGGGGGGTTTTGATTAAAAACAAATATCGATAGTTTTTGATATCGATTAATCAAAAGCTATTTTGTGTATGTATACTAAATGTTTGCTCAAATTGTTGACACTATTGACTAAAAATAGTTGATTTGATATAAAACTAACAGCCCTATTCTGGCAAATTAACAAATTGTTAACCAGTATTTTGAATATTTCTATGTGTTTGTTGTAATTTTTTGATTTCAAAACAAAATTTGAAGCTCAAAAATAAAAAATATTGATAAAAATTGTCAACTGCTTTTCAGTTATTGACAATTTCATTAACAAATTTTAATTTTTGAGCTTTAAATTTTGTTTCGAAAACAACAAACACATAGAAATATTCAAAATACTGGTTAACAATTTGTTAATTTGCCAGAATTGGGCTGTAAATATATAAAGCTTCGTGCCGATTGATAAACTTTTAGAACTCCCTGAAAAGCCCAATTAATGGAAAAGCATTTTGCAAGATTTTGTCTAATATTTGGTCAGAGAAGTAATAAAAACATATCTTGAAGAAAATTTTTTGCGAAAATAGGTATGTATTTCGTTTTTGATGTAATTTTTCTTTAAAATTAGTTATCAAACATAAAAATCGAATGAAAAGTACCAGAGTTGTAATATTTTACTTTTCGAAAAAGTTTTATTTTTTTCTTGTTTCAATAAAAAAATCGCAAAAATTCAAGTTTAGAAATTGTATTTTCTGAAACAACACTCATACAAATACAAAAAATTGTGTGATTCCGTTGCCTACTCAATCCTCAAAAAAATCCCCAAAAATACAATAATGCAAAAATACAAAAAACTGCAAGCTGTGAACCGAAGCATAGTCTTTAGCTATTTTGTGAAAAAAATTACAAAAAATAAAATTCGGATCAAAAAATTATAGCTATTGAAACATGACTTTTTTTAAAAAATTTTCAAAGTGCCTGTGTGTGGCATTTCAAACCCCAAAAAAAAACCATAAGAAATTTAAAAAACTATACTATTTATTTAAAATCACTTCAATAATTTAAAAAAAAATATATTTCTGATTTCCATAAGGGGGCGTTTTAACTCCTAGAAGCCCCCTTGTCCACGGGCTTGAACCAAATTAATTTATTTTCAATAATTTCCATGACAATACATTGGCCTTATGGTAAATTTTTATGGGTTTTATTTTAAAATGAAATCCTACAGCGAATTAAAAAATGTCCTTAACTTTTGAATGTTAATTTTTCAATTTATAAACAAAAGTAGAAATCTTTTTCGTAAAAACTTCAATGTCTTATTTCCAAAAGCTTTTACTTTAGACGTATACCAGATAAAAAAAATTTACCTTTAAATAGATGTGATCAATCTTTATCATACGCGTCGAAGAAAATTTCATTTCATCTATTTTTACCCAAAAATTAGCAAAAAACTGCAAAGTCTTATATCGTGACATTTAAAATGTCTGATCTCATATATGTGAAAGGAGCAATCAAACTTATAATGTAATATATTCAAAACTTATTTTTATGCTTACAGCAAAAATAAAAGCACATTAGAAGAAAAAAAAACAAGGAAAAACACAAAACCGCTTAGAGAAATGTTATTTGTTTTAATTTTCATTTTATCAGTAACGACAAACAAACAAAAGCACTTTCGCTACATTAAGCTTTAATAACTTTACACTATCAAAAACAAAAAATAAAATGAAAATGTGGCTAAGTGTGTTCAGTGAACAATAATAATTCTTTTATTAGCGCACAAGACATGCGACGGACATGAGTGGCTTGTATGTTAGTGTGTGTTTGTATGTTTGTTTCTTTATATTTAGAAGCACGCACATAAAAGAAAATACTGCAAAATGTTATGTAATGAGGCATAAATGTAATAAATTTATGAATTGTATGCGATAAGCACAGCGGCAGAGCACACCAACACACACACGCACAAAACTGATTTTACTTGGCATCACACACACATTGGTATTAGCTACCCGAATTAGTTCTCAAGCGAAAGCGGAAGTAAATATTTTTTCTTATGAGTCGTTTATAATCATTGTGAGTCGAGACACTCATCAGTTTTAGTCAGCAGAAACATTTTATGTCATTTACTTGAGACTCTAATGATTGCGAATAAATAAATTGTGTTAGTTTGGATGGCTGCAGAGTGTATATGAGTATGTGCGTGTAACAAAATTTAGCTCAGTGGGGTGCTTTAAAGTCTTTTTATGATCCTGGTTTTAGCTGGCGTCTTTCTAACCTCTGCGCTCACAAAGCTCAGTTGTATGAATATTTGCACATCTTTTCCTATTTGATCTGATTTTGTTATGTTTTTTAATATTCTTTTGATTTGAGTATACGAACAAGGAAATGGATCATGTACAAATATTTTGATAGTAAAATAAATCTTTGATAGTAAAATTTGTGCGATGAGCTTCAGAGATACCCGGTTGATACATAAGACACCTCTTGTTTTTCAGGCGGAGATCAAATTGAAAATTCAAACTAACAGTACTGAAAAAATTTCGTGTATTTTTAAAAACTTCGTCCATTTTGCGAATTTTATTCTTATCTTTCAGTAAGGAATAGGATTCCTAAAATGGACGTTGTTAAGAACATATTACGAATATTTTATTCCTAATAGTAAAAAATAAGCGTTTATTGTACGAATACTATTGTTACATTTACTCATGGTCCTAATACCCAATCGTACATTATACATTTCACTAAAAAAATTTTTGGAGTGTATTAGATAAAAATCAGCTGGATATTATATAATTGCTACTAATTGAGTATTTGCTGCAGCGAATTAATAAAACATGTTACATTGTATATGAGCATTTCCATGGCTACACATTTGGCAGTCGTACGATTTCATGAGTGGAAAAATATAAAAAAATTTACAGTTTTGTTATTTTGATTTTTCAATAGTTTATTAAGCGCACTATACGAGGTGTAAGTTGTCAACAGTTCGGCTCTTAGAAAGAAGCTACCAAAAATGATGCGTTACGAGACGTGACAAAAAATAGAAGTGGTTTTTGTCTGCATCAATATTAACGAAAGAATCTGCGAAGTGTGCACGAGCTTTTTTATGGAATTTTTTCAATATAATCTGGAACAATGTTGCTTCATATTCATAGCTGTTTCGTTGAAAAATCTTCATTAATTATTTTTATACAAACCATAATATGATAGGTTACGTGATATTCGTTACATTACAGATTTTTCTCTTCAAAGAAGTACTAATATTTTATAGTTTTATTTATTTAATTGAACTAGAAAAACATATTAGGAGTATTTACACTGACTTGGGTAGTTGGGTATGGGTATATTGAGTACTTTTGGTTATTGCGAGCACCCTAAATTACAATTGAGTACTTTGTAGTATAGTTTTGGGCAGTGTTGCATGTTTGTTTGATCTCCTCAGCTTATGAAGCTGAAGAGAGATGAGTGACAACTGGAAGAGGGTTGCCACCAAAATATTTTTTCTCATTTTATGTGCGAAAAATTTAGGCCATTAATTGGGCGTAAAAAAAGTTATTTTATATACGAGTAATTTTTAACTTGAACTTCGCAGCATCTTATCATTTACTAGTTGTCCAAGGGAAAACGTTTTCCTGTCACAGATCAGCTTACTGCCACATAAGAATTTGCATGCAAATCGGAAAAAAATTTTAATTTTTTGTGTATCTGAACTGGCATAACTATAGTGCGAATACGCCCATTTTTGGTTCAGTTTCTGAATGTAACTATGTCACTAATTTACCAAATTTACTCTAATATGACCAAAACCGTCTAAAATATAGAATTTTATTGATTTGTAGGCAGTAAAAGGGGGTTTGGCAAAATTTTCCTTAACTATCTCGTAGGCGAAACAAATCGACTGCCAAAATTTTTGCGCAATTGGCCGAGTAGTCAGTTTTAATGATTTATAAAAAAGTGAGCGTTGCTATAGAGCAACCACGCCCATTTTTAATACTGTTGCCGAATGTAACCATACAAACTAAATTAACAAATTTAAGCCTTGAACTACCAAAATCGTCTTAAACAAAGTATTTTTATTGATTTGTAGGCTGTGAAAAAGAGCGTGGGCACCCATTTTTAATACAGTTTCAGACAGTGACTATTCAAACTAAATTACCAAATTTTAGTCTTATACTGATTTGTGGACGGTAAAAGGGGAAGTGGCTTTTTTATTATCCGAGATATTAACTTTATTAACCGAGATATTAACAGATATTGTAAATTTGGTTGCCTTAGGTGTAACCGTTCCTGAGATCTTAGGAGACACCACACGAACGATTTTATGTATATAAAAGGGCTGTACAAGTAGGCGTGGCAAAATTTATGTATCTAGTGACCAACACTTATCTCATAGCAAATATAATCAAAGTTTCATTAAAAAAACATGTACAACTCAGGAGTTATAATTTTTGAAAAGTAGGCGTAGTTATAGTTCGACCACGCCTATTTTTTTTTGAATTTTCGATAGTAGTCATACGAAATCCATTACAAAATGCTAGTTCAATACAACCGAATTCGTCTGAAATAAAGCGTTTTTATTAACTTGTGGGCGAAAATAGGGGGTGTGGCAATATTTTCTGTGTATTATTCGAGGTATTAGCCCTTACAATAAATATTGTAAATTTGATGCCCTTATGTCAATTATTCCCTATTTTTGCAAAAGGTGGTAACACATGGAAAAAAAACTCAATTTAGCAAGAAAAGAAATCTACCCAAACAAATCAGGGGGTCAGCTATAGTAAATTAGTAGATGGGTACTTGTATAGAATGGCACTTTACAAAAACAAAATGTACAGGATTTGCCAATCTACCCAACTACCCAAGTCAGTGTACATACCCCTATAGTGTAATTCAAGACTGTTACAATCAAAAACCTAAAAAATTTGGATTAAACTTTCTATTATGCGATTATTTATTATATTGGTTTTCTATTATTTAAATACAAATTCTAAATGTTTCATAGTTCAAATCATTCTTGATTTAAAACACAAATTCTTGTTGTTTGATAGTTTAAAATCATTTATTGAGCTTTAGGTCCAGTTAGAACAATTAATTGCTCTAACGAATTTTTCCAAAGAAACAACAACAACAACATGGAAAGGAAAACATCACTAGCTAATTTTATTGCAATTTCGGCCCTGCTAAAGGCTTCATCAGAAATCTTTATGACGTACTCGCCGTGTGCACACTACACCACAGAGGCAATGAGATTTCAGTGTCAATTTCTCAGTTTTTCTCCCTTTCTTGTTGTTGTTTTATTTTTGCTTTACTTAAGTTTATGCTTATGTTATTTATGGAGTCCAACAGTCTGTTGGAATTCACCACTAACAAAGCATGGTTACTGAAGTTGTTTTTAGATTTACTGAAAAATCTTCAGGCTGTTTCAGTGTGTTTTTGGTCTGGATCTACCATTTGATTTAAGTTTTCTATATGACCTTGTTATTTATTATGTTGCTTTTCTATGATTTAAATACAAATTCTTAATGTTTGATAGTTGCAATCATTCTTGATTTTAAATACAAATTCTAGTTGTTTGATAGTTTAAAACCTTTTATTGAGCTTTAGGTCAGATTTAAACTATCAAACATTTAGAATGTGTATTTAAATCATAGAAAATCGACATTGTAAATAACAAGGTCATATAGAAAACTTTAATTATTTATTATATTATAACTATCGTTAAAATTTTTCCACTTTTCTTGCCATTCATCATGTTTGCTGCAATTTTTAAAATTCAAATTGAGTTCAGCTCTCAGTATTACATTAGTTCCTCTCAGTATTATTCCGCTCACAATATTAATTTAAATATTTTTTTCTTTATTTTATGTAACATATAATTTATAAGCAACATTTAATTTTTTTAGTCTCGGTTGACCTTTTAGCGGAAATGCCCTTATAGACTAAGCCGATTGATCTATGCTTTTCATATAAAAAAAATATTATTAAAACAAATTAAATATTTTTTAAAATTGTTAGTATTTGTTGCTAGATTTGCTAAAAACTTATGAACTTTTTTCTTGAAAATATACTTTTTTCTTATAAAACTTAACCCTTTATAAGGCAAGTGCTAATTTTTCAGAAAATATCATGTGAAGTGGTGAAGAAAATGATTTTAATATGAAAAGCTAACTTGAAAACTTACTTGTTCAATTCATTCAAATTTTGTTTGAAAAAACGAGTGATATAATTAAATTTCTGAACTTTATTTTGGCTAAAAACTATCATTTTTTTCGCTAAATATGAACATTTTTAGCTAATTAAATCAATTCTTAATTTTTGAAAACTGTTTCTCAGTATTGAATTAATCACAATGATTTGTACTTATTCTTTTTAAATTTCTGTTTTTTGCACAACTTCAAGGATCGTATGTTTTTTTACGAATACGAACTTAAAATAATTAAGTCCAAAAAACTCCACCTATTTCCACCTTTCGGTCTTAGAATCAAATTCTTCAATTTGTGGCTGTTATGCAAAAATTATTTATTTGTTGTAAATGGACCATGAAGTGTCTGACTCGGAACTTATGCAGTTTGTTGCAGTTATTTTTAGTGTCCGACCGAATATTCGGTTTCGGTTATGGCCAGTTTCGGCCTTTTTGGCAGTTTAGGCTAGTTTCGACTATTCGGCCATATTTAGGCCATATTTAGGTAAAAATTTCTTGCTTCAGTCATTTGATTCAAATATTTAAGTTGGGTTTAATAAAAATAGTTACAACGCATTTTACAAAAAAAAAATTACGAATTTGTCTATAATTTGATTAAGCGTGCTAGCGCAAAACATTTACGTTAATTTTATACGTTCGATACTATCATTTTCGATTGTATCATCTATATTTCAATTATGTTTAAAATTTTTGTAGACACTGAACCCAAAAATTGATAACTAAACTTCCGAAGGAATTCTGTGAGTGTGGAATATTTCTATTTTTATAATACTAAGCCTTTAAAAAAAACAAAAATACTTTGTTTTGCAGTTCTACAAAAATTCACATTGTAGGTGCATACTATTTGAGTGTGTACGGAAGACATAAAGTATGCAATACTTTTGTAATAAGCAATAAATTAAAAAATCATCTCATTTACTTTTATAGTAAACTTCAATTAATAATTATAAGCTTCAATGCTCAAATAATATTTTTTTGTATTAAATTTTTTTCTTATATATTTATGAAAGTACTTTTGTTTCCTTTTAATAAAAAAAAAATGTTTGTAAAAACTTAAATTTTCATATAAATAACCAATTTCAGTTTCAGTTTCAGTTTCGGCAGAATATTATCAAATGGCCGAATATTCGGTTTCGGCCAACGTTTCTAGTTACTAGTTATTTTACATTGCCAGATAAAGGGTTAAGAAAAGACAATGTTGATGATAAAAGTATATGAAATAGAAATAACTTTTTGCGGAAGACTAGAGATTTTTGAACTCCACAGCGCACGAAAGAGTTAAACTTGAAGCTCTCGGTGAGTTTATTTCATCAACTTGTAAGTTACTGGTGCTGATATGGTACTTAACAGCACAAAAACTTAGATTTCCTGGCAAATTAGGTGCTATTTTTCGCTTGTTGAAATAAAACCCGATCAGAGTAGTCAGTCTAACAATATCCTATCTGGGTTTTGCTATTTAAGTTCAGCACTTCAAAGAACAGCAGTAAAAAACAGAAAAATGAAATTAAATATTTTTACACACAGATATTTGTATCAAAAAGAAGCACTGAGCTTTTTCAAGTACATTTTGAGTAAGAGTATATGCACTCGTACCATAAAGTTTTAAATACAAGTACTTTCGATAAGAACTGGGGGGTCAAGATTACTATTACCACATGATAACAATTGCAGTAAATATAAAATTATTCAAAAAAATGCGATAACAATTAAAGTAATCTGCTCATAAAACGAAAGTTAAAAAAAGGAAAAGTTGAAATTAGTATTACTTGTAATTGTAATCTTAGTTTGATCAATGATTATTGACTGTCATTGAAATCACTTTTTTTTTGAAGGGATTATTGTAATCAATTGTAAGGATCACTTGTATGACCCAACTTTTATAAAATTTATGTAACTATAGAATTCTAACTCGATTTTGAGTGTTATTTTAGAAAACTCTTCGTACGTTCATAGTTATAAATATGTCTGTATGACTTCTATTACTATTACCAAAAAATCATATTTGAAAAAATTTCAAACTAAAGGCCCTTGTAACCGTTCATCAAAATCATTTTGATTACGATTATTGCAATTGTAAATATAATGTTTCTGAAATTAAGATAACAGTAATGCTTACCATATGCATCTTCGATGGACGATTACAGCAGTAATTTAAAAAAATTTAAATTTGCGATTAAAAAAATTCTTAATCCTATCCGCAATCAATTACACCTGCAACCTTTGTCGCCAGCACTGCTTGTGATGAACTCAAACGATTCCAAGTATTAAAGTATAACACAAGGACGTTTCGAAAAACTAAGATCGTATTCTAAGATTTCTCAAAAGTTGCATGGGGCTGTCAAGATCTCTAAAAACAAAATTAGAAATAGAAGATGTCTTCCTCTTCCGCAAGGTTAAAAATATTTTTGAGAAAAACAGTAAAAAATAACGATCTCAAAACGCTTAGATGTTTGAAAGAAAAACTACATATGTCTTAAAGCAAAAGTAAATATAGACTTTATCTAACAATATATTGCCAAACACGATGTCCTGTGTGAAGACCCACAGTGTCCTGTGTGAAGAATATTCAAATCTAAAAATACACTCAAGATAGCACAGAACTTTTGATTGTTATCCGATTGTCTTAATTTTGGTAGTTTTGATAAAGATGTTAACGTTTTTCTTAAATTTAGCAAATTTTTAGTTCACACATTCTTCGCATATATGCATTTTCTAGTTTTTGGAAATATATACTTGAACGCAATTTTTTCACTTTTAAAAAAAAATTAATATGAAGTTTTATATATCAGGCATCAGAAATTGTGCCGATGATAATTTACTCAATTTACTTCTAAGATGGATTTTTCAAATATTTCTTAACGAAACACTGTCTTAAAGAATCTATTTAAAATACAAAATTAAGACCATTATTTTTTTCGTATTTTATTAGGTATTTCCATATTTTTCTGATTTATACCTATTCTCTTTTTCTGTAACTTTCTTTTTTCTAAATTTGCTTGTTAGAAGGAGAACTATTTTCTTTTTTTAAATTCTCAAAACACACTAAAGTATTATCAAATGTGCAAGGATTTTCATTATTTTTTTTTTTATTTTGCAAAATAACTTTCATAGAAATTTTCAAGTTTCATATTTGATGGATGCTCGAAGTTCTTTTGTGTAGTAATTTTCTGCTAAAAATAAAAACTTTAAATCAGAATTGCCTACGTCAATATTTTATGATATTTGATATTTATACTTAGAACATTGCTTTTTGTGCTACTTTTGATAGCATGAAATATCTGATAATCCTGCTGTGATGGAAAAAACAGAACTCTTGTTCGGAAATAGGAGATCTTAAGCCTATAAAATTGGTTTTAAAATCTAAATAAAATTTTAAAAATTTTCTATTTTTAGACCAACTTGCAAATTGATTCGTCTCCAGAAGAACACGGTTCAAAAATTAGGTCAATTTTTTTTAACTTTTTATATTGAAATATGGAGGCATATTTAACTTTTTGAACTCAAATTTGACAATCATAAGTTGAAAAGAGAACTTTAAAGTCAAAAATTTAATCTTAAATATTAAATACTAAGTATTTTTAAAAAATTTTCCAGCTTTTTGACTATATATAACTTTCGAAGTTTAATTTAAATTTTTGTTTTACTTATTCAATAAAAAAGGTTAAACATTTTTCACAATAGAGTTCAAAACACAATGCATAAAAAATAGCTTGCGAGTTAATAGCAAGATTTTTTATTTTATTATTTTATTTATTTATTTTATGTAAACATATGTGAGACCTATTTAAATAATTTAATAACTTATTAATTTCTCAATAACATAAACTTGTCAAAATATAGAAAATATTTTCATTAGACGCTGCATTGAAACAAATTCGAAGGTTGGAAAGAAAAAATTCTGATTTTTTAGAATAAATAAATGTTCAACCAAAATTGTTAAGAAATAAACTTATACTCTAAGGTTGATAATTTTGTTAAACAAAAGAAGATGCAAAGCTAGAGCTAAGTTATGACTAAGAAATCTTTTAGGAATAAAAAAATTGTCATATTAAGAGTTATTTTAGTCCAGTAAATATTGCAAAATTTTTTTTGCAATTACTTAACCAAAAACCATAGTGAATTAATCAAACAATGGTATTTTTGCCGCATGGTGCAGGTATTTATTAAAAAATTAATCTATTAGTAAGAAAGGTAAAAATTAAAGTGAAAATAAAAATCTATCATCTATGGAAAATGCCAGATCTTTTTATAATTTTTTACCAAAACGTTCTTTAGTTTTAATATAATTTGTAAGGAAAACTGTATTTCGAAAACTCATATAAATTCAATGTTTTAAAAATTTATCTCTATTCATGAACTTATTTTTTTTATGTATAAGAAAAATATTTATTTAAAGTTCTTCTAGAAAAAGTTTTACAGTTTTTTAATGCATGATTTTATAGTTGAAATGTTTCAATACAATCAGTCTATTTTATACAAATAAAAACTTCAAAAGCTTTTTAAAAAAATAATAAAATTTCTCAATTTTATGAAAAGTGTGCACCTTACATTATGTTACTTGTAATTGAATTAACCACAGAGTTCGTTTTTAGAGAAGCAAATGGTTTATAAATCTTGAATATTTTCTGCCCAAGTAATTTAGCCAATTACAAAGTTCAATAAAAAACCACGCCCAATAACTACACGAAAGTACTAAATAAATAATAAATGAGAAAAAGCAAATCAAAAATTCTTTTTCCAAAAAAAAAGATAATAAAACTGAATTAATAAAAAATAAATAACACTTTATCACAAAAGTTTGCTGCCGTTAACTTTGGTGAAAGTTCTTATTCATATATTTTTTTTTTCATTTTAAACATCAATGAAATAACAACAGCAACAATAACGCAAATATTGGAAAAATTTGCAGACCAAAAGAAAGGCATAAAGGGCAACACGATAAAATCGACTAAAAGATAGAACAAGCATGTAAAATGCAAAATAGAAGGAAAAGAAAAATATCACTCCATACAAAAAAAAAAAAAAAAAAAAAATAACAAAATCTTGTAAAAAATAAGCAAAGTTATTTTATATAGCTTGTAGACGAAAATTTTAAAACCATTCCATGGAGTAAATTTATGTGCCCAAAAATATATGACTAGCAGAAAATCAAAACAACAGCTTCAGCAACAATAACAAAACAAAAGCAAAACAACAACACCAATTTCGGAAAACAACAACTTTTATAGAGCAATCTTGAACAAAACACGATAGAAAAAATAAAAAAAAAATATTATTGCAAGCGCAACAACAGCAAAAATAATAATAATAACGGTGCCAACAACAACAAAAATAACAGCAGTACAATTGCTTTTGCTATCGTGTCTGCTGTTGCTTATACTTAGCAATAATATTGTAAATTTGTGTTGTTGTAGTGCTTCTTCTTATTGTTGCCATAGATACTTTTTTTTCATATTTTGCGGCAAATGATGCCACTTTTTTTTGTATATGTTATGAATAGTTTCGAGACATAAGCTATAATATTTTTTAGCAGAAAATTGTTATTGTCGTATGAAATTAAATTAAATTTCGGCAATTTTTTTATTAATTCCAATGAAATTAATGTCTGGTATCGAAAATTTTATAGTTTAAACTTGCACAGTGTTAACTTTTCTCTCGTGCTACTCAACCGATTTTAATAATTTAGTTTTAATGCAGTTATCCTCACAGCTTATGCCCGCGGTCATCGTGAACCCCGTCTATCTCTTTCGCTCTCACATGTGCGCGCACTAGCACAAAACTGAAAAAACAGTGAAATGAATGAACGTGGAGATCACTGCTTTAATGAATTAGAGTAGGGAGAAGGAATGTACCGAATATTTTTCATGACCTTTGGCTTCAAATATGTATTAGCATTTAAAGAATATTAAATAAAATAAAAATTAAAATAAAACTTAAACTATACGAAATGTAAGAACATGGTATAAGATTAAATTTTAGATATTACTAAAAAGTACAAACAATATTGCAAACATTTTTCGTTATCTCTAACGGATACCGTACAATAAGCATTTTTTATGTTACGTCTGAGAATACGTCTTGCTATGGTGATATTTCTAACAAGAAATCAATTTTAAAAAATGTTCGCTATTTTTACATCAAATTTACGACTACACACAGTACGTTGTTTTCATACAAAAATTTAATAATAATACAAGGAGTGCTCCTATGATAATGCAATTTTGTAAGCTTAATTAGTTAAAGTCATTGGACCTATCTTAATTTTTTTACTTGATTTTCTGTGGAAGGTACATACATGCATAAGTTGGCCGATCTTAATAAAAAATCGTTAAAGGAGTAGCCAAATAGAGTAATAGATGTGTACTGAAATTAGTCAAAATCTGTTGGACACTAGGGGTACCTTCTTTGGACATATATTAATTTTTTTAATTGATTTTGTGTGTAAATTTATCATTTTGAGCATTTTAAAAAAAAGTCATTTGTAAGGCGAAGTAGAAAAAGTTATTCGCAGTTTCTGGTTATAAAGAAACTATTTTAGTAGATTAAAAAAATGCCACTTAATTTTAAAGGACTAAATTTTTTTTCATCAAAATTTGTCAGTTTCTAAAATTTTTCATTTGATTATCAAATCAAATCATGTATTAAAATCTCTAAAATATAAATGAAATTTTATATTTTCTAAAATTTCTTAATTTTGTTTATTTACTCAAACATTTTTTAAAATAAAAAAAATTCACTTAGCTCAGTTTAATCAAAACACAAATTTTTTATAATAATTTGTTTAAAAGAACCCAAAACGCATTAAAAAAACCATGATTTTTTTAATATCTCACTTAGTCTTTTCCTAAACATTTTGGTTTTGTCTTATTTCTGCAATCACTTGTCGACTGAAACCAATATTGCTAGGTATCGAGTCGAAAAAAATTTTGATTTCGAAAACTGTAGATTTTCTCAGTACAATGTATTTCCTTAAAGCAAGGCCATTCGCGGCAGAATGAGAAAAAACGATAGAATTTTCAAATGTTGATTTTGCAAGCAAATATCTCAGCCATTTTTCAATCGATTTTTATCAAATTTTCTTTTTCTGAAAGTTTAATTAAATGATTTTGAAGAAAAAAAATTAAAAGATTAACCATTGCTTAAATAACTCAATTATTTATATTTTTTTTAAACCTCTAAAATATTAAATTTTTTCTGGTAAAAGAGGCCAAAAGTTGTTTGCGTAGTAAATTTTTTTAATTTTCTTTTTCCACACTCTTTAATATGACATTTAGTAAACAATTTCTATCATAGAAAATCATGAGCTACCTACCCCCTATGATTTTTTTATGAAAATTAATTTTCTCAAAATGTTTCGAAAAAAAAGAGAGTACTGATTATTTTTTGTGCCTTTTATCTTGAAATATTGAAGCCAACGGAGAATTATTTAAATTAAACCTTAACTATGAGGTAGGAAGAACATGGTGTAAGAGGTAATTTTAGACATTGCTAAAATGTACAAAAAAAAACTTCCAAACATTTTTCGCTATCTCTTACGGTTACTCTTATTCATTTATCCTACTATTTATATTCATTAGAAGAGTTAAAATTATGCCTTCTTTTTATGAAGAACAAAAAATTTTTACATTAATTTTGTATCGAATCAGCAGAGAATATATGCGAAAAAAGTGTTGAATTTTTACCATTGGCGAACTCTAGCTTTTATAATTTCGCATTAATTGAAAATTTCTATAAAGATAAATTTGTTTTGAATATAAGTAAATTAAAGTAATGATAATTTTTTTGGATATTAAAGAGCAAATTATTTTGTCTCTTATTTTGAAGTTGTTGCCTTTTGGAAAATGATTTTTCTGAAGAAACTTCCATTTTTTGGGCAATATAAAAAGTTTTGAAAGTAGTTGCAATGTTTTAAAGTCAAATTATAGCTTACGTTAACGAACAATGTAATAGAATTTCGTCCCGATTTTATTTAAGTCTGATTCTAGTAAATAAGGATTAATTTCATAAATTCTAGAATTGAAAAAGAATTCGAGTTACAAGAAAATTATATCTCCCTGCATAAAAAAACAACGACGATGTAACTCGTTAGCAGAAAAGTGGTATAAAAAAAACAGTCGATTTTTTTTCCGTTTTAACTGTTAACTTATGAAATAATTCATAAGTTAAAATCTACAAAATTTCATTTTCATGTTACATTAAGTATGAAATTTGCAACAATTAAAAAAAGCTTTTGAAGATATTTTATTCTAAAAACCATATAAAGTTGTATATACACTAAAAATCAAAATCATATTTGTTTTTCGTATAAAACAAACTTAACTTTACACATATAAATGGAAATTTTATAATTCTTATAATTTTCATAAGATTAAGTCAAAACAATAAAAAAGTTAACCGTGTACAAAACTGTATTAAATAAATACTTAATAAATACAAATGGCTTAAGTAAGAAAAAACCTTTATATTATATCAACATACTGGTTAAAATGCACAAAGAACCGATTTTGTACACAGTTACTTTCACTTATTAATGCATTTTTTCATTCATTCTATCTCTTGTACATTTTTTATCTCTTTGAAGCATCTTTAAAATATCAAAAAAAAAATGAATAAACCATATAATCAATTTATCAATAATATATGCATTCATTCAATACTTCAAATCAACTCTAGTCATTCCATTAGTTTTAGAACGTTTTTGCATCGTTTATAGTTCCTTTTTATTCTTCTTTTTCTTCACTTATTCTATTGAAACCTTAGCGAAACACAGTTTTTCTACACTTCTTATGAACAAAATATAAAGTTATTATTTTTGTTGCAAGAAATTTACATTAATAAACTAACTCAAATTTTACTATTTTTTCCACCCACACAAAATTCTCCCTATCAAAAACAGTCGTGTTTCGGTAATGCGTGGACAGGTTATTACACCTCAAGGACTTGGTATAGTTGGTATACGTGTTTCTGTGGATCGTGACTCGAGATTTGGCTTCACTCTGACACGTCAGGGTGGTTGGTAAGTGGCAATTTTAAACCTGTTTTTAGCTTAAGATTTAATAATATTAATTAAATGTTACTCATACGCAGTGTTGTACCTTTAGTTAGAAGCGAAGAAACTTGAAATAAAAGATTTTGTTTAAGATTGTCAGCAAATTTCCATATTTTTTTGCTAAAAAATAAAATTTTTTATTTAGCTTGAAATAATTTCCTTGTTTTTGTACTTTTCCCAACAATGTGCAACAAAAAGTTTCTTCAATGAGTTTGTTTTTCCTTTATTTCCGCAAAAAAAAACATGAAAGCAAAAAGTTGACCAAAACAGACAACAACTGCTATAAACAGACATACATTCTTACAAAAAAGAAATTGAATGTTAACTAATTAAATTAAATTTTTAACGCTTGAACAAGTTTTGGCTCTGATAAATTTAACGGCCGAAAAAACAAAGCAATATGGTAGAGCAAGCAAGTTGGCAAATAAAGACGGAGAAGCTGAAGAAACTGCCTTAAATTAAAGCAATTTGGTGTGGTACCTTGAGGAAAAGCAAGTTTAACTTTAACTAAGAAGTTATTTAATGTCTGTAAGTGTGGCAAAATTTTAAAAAATTAAATTTTTTAATACAATAATTTCGTTTTTCTACATATTCCAAGACGAGGAAAATTAAACTATTATTTAAATGAAAAAATTCGTTAAGATTTATTGATTTTCGTATTGAACTTTATTTTATCAACTCTGTGTTGATAAGCAAGAATCGCTTCGGTCGACTTAATGCAGAACTGAGTTATTGATGGAGCTGTATTCCACACATAGTACACTATAAACACACACAAAATCTGGAGCCTCTAGCATGATCTTAGCTGAAGTTATGAAAAAAACACTAAAGACTCTTTTATGTAATTTTTATGGCTATTGAAAAATTGAAGAATCTATAAAAAGTTGTGAAAACAATAACAATATTGAAAATAGAAGATGTTGTAAGATAAGATTGTAAGGTAAATATCTGATTTTCTTTTGCTTTTTTTTAATCTAGAAAAGTCTTCTTGCTTTCAGTTAGTATATTATGTAAACACACATTTAAAGCATTTGTGCAGTTCAAAAATCTCGTTTTGCATAAAACAAAAATTTCAGCACAAAATTTTTGAAATAAGTCAAGACAAGTTCATGCCTAATGGTTAAAAAACATATCGTATGAATATTCTGCGCTTTGCACACGCAGAATCATCCTGCAAAAAATAATTGCTAGCCATTTTAACTCATCTTCCGTTAGATAATAACAACTATGCATTGCTTACAGACCCCAGTTCATGCGTAGTTGCATCAATTTGTTATGTATGCGGTATGAATCTGTGTTTGTAAATAATGTTTTCGTGTGTGTATGCATGTTATATGGAAATAGCTAAATTAATTTTTCCGCTAAAAGCTATTTAATTACAAAACAGCCACAACAATTACAACAGAAGCAAAACAGAAAGAATAAAACAACAACAAAACTCAGGTGTTTTGCCGTCTGCTTGCTCACAATATTAAAACTTGTATACAGATGTGTATGTTGCTGCTGGTACATAAGCCTCATTTAAGCACACAAGTGTTTTTTTAACTTACAGTGAATATTAAGTATTGTTGCATACTTGTAGGGTAAAATAGTTAATTCTTGCACTATACAAAAATCGAAGTCTGTAAATTTGTTGCATGCTGAACTGTGTTGCTTAAGATTTAGTAATATATATAAGTTATTTGAAAACTAAGTTTATTAATAATTTGGTTTTTTTTTTTTTTGTTTCAGTTTTATTCAAATAAATAATTTCGGGTTATTTCAAATTGGGTTATTTAAATCTGTCGAATATCTCTTATTATGGTTTTTTTTAATTTTTATAATTAATTCTGATCTATTCTTTGATTCAACATGATTTTTAATTATGAGATTCTTAGATCAAGTAAGATTTGAATAAGAACACAACATTAACAATTATAACTCTGTTTTGATTCAATCACCCAGCAGACTAGACAGATCATTTTAGTCTTGAGTCTTGAGGGATTTTATTTATTTATTTATTTTGAGTAAGTTTGGCGACCTCAACCTCAGTATAATATCTTTTAATTCAAGTTGTCGGACTCAAGGACTTATTTATAAATAAATAATTAAAAACTTTAAATTTTGTTTTTATTAATTTATTGTTTTTCATCTACAATATTTATTAACTGTGTTTATAAATTTAAGCATTTAATAACATAAATTATACGTATATTTGATGAAATCGCTTTGAAATAGGCTTCCAAAGCCGTAATAAATATATAAGTAAATAAATTTATTTATTCAAGTTGTCGGACTCAAGGTCTTATTTAAAAAAAATAATTAAAATAATTAAAAATTTTTAATGTTGTTTTTATAAATTTATTGTTTTTCCTTGCTGTTTAAGTTTTATATAATTTGGCATTTGTTCGAATAAATTCTTCGAAAGCATCTGAAAGTAAAGCAGAACTTATCATTAGATCAAAGCTTACAACACTTCCTGGTGTTTTCGGCTTGTTCAGAGATTTGTGTGTTAAGAAATTTATCAGGGATAAAACTAAAACAGTAAGTTGGTCACAGCTTAATCACTGAAGATGGAAGTTGAGCCGCTTCCGAAACAGTCTGTCTAGTCTGCTGTATCATTTTTGTCTTTTTCAAAACTTACTTGATCTAAATAGCAATTTTTATTTTGGGTTAATGTTTTTAAAAAAAAAGCTGTTAGTTAAATTTTCTTTTGTAACAAATTTTAAATTGCATTATTTTGTGCATTTAAAGCAGCAAACACAACAATAAACAATGCATGAAAACTCAGCTCCCATGCATATGCTAAAGATTTTTTTTTTTTATTCTAACACAACAATATATAAACAGCACATAATCCCCTGCAGCACATTATGTTAACGTTTTAATAGCAAATTTTATGCAGGCAGCAAATAAAAAAAACACCACAAAAGCAACAAAATTATTAACACCGTAGGTAGCATAAAAATGCACACTTACATATTTACAATCACATACTCATACATTTACAAGCCCATGCATAGTACATAATAATACAAATGCACAATGAAATTTTAATAAAAATGAGCATTCAACAAAAAGTGCGAGAAAATAAAAAAGCATAACAAAAGCACAAAATAAAGCATTTTTTATTAGCCATAGACGAAATTTGCCATATTGTTGCTATTTTGTCATGACGCTAGGTACCAGTTTTTTTATGTAACCAGCCAGCTATGTCACAATCACAAAATGCTTCCAACCATCGCTGCTTCTTGCTGCTGCAGCTAAAACTACCACGTTTCCGACTACCTGCCAGAAGAAATGCCACGGACGTGCTGAATTAAGTCACTGGGCTAATGAAGAATTATGGTACAATAAGGATATGGCTGTGTAAAAAAAAACAATAAAACAACAACAACTAGCATAAAAACTCCATGCATAGCTTGCTGCTGCCAGTTACCGTTCGTGTACTGCTTTTAGTTATGCTTTAAAAAAAATATACAAAAAAAAACATGTAAGCATTGAAAATTAAATAAAATTTTATAGCATTTTGTATAAAACGTCGGCGCTGCTTCTTTAATGGCTCCCATAGAAATGCACGCAGTTATGGATATGAAGCCACTGTCAAGGATTAAGCTATTACAAGGACAGCCCTTAGAGGATTAAATTAAATGCAGCAATATATAAGAAATATAATTCAATTGCATTAGATAAAATTAATTATGGATTTATTAAAATAAAAATAAATAAACTGGCCATTTCAGCCCTTGGAAGGACTTTGACCTAGCTTCTATTGATCAATTGTGTTTTGCGTGTTATTAAGTGTTTGATCACAAATGATCGAGAACTGGACCTACGTGTTTTATGCCAACTCCGAACGGCTTATGTTCTCAAGAAGCTTTACATGGCAATTTTTACTCTCTGAGGTTTGCTATTGTCTGCAGAGAGGTCATGACCGAACAGAAAAATTAATTCAGTTGAAAAACTTTCTGTCAGGGCTAGAATTGAACCCGGGATACCGCGGTTCTTTAGCTTAGGGGCCGCGCACTCTACCCACTAGGCTACGGTCGCCTTATGGATATATTAAGCTTTTATTAATAAAGTAAATGCCATAACTAAGAATGTGGCCATAACGAGAACGTCACACAAAAATTGCTAAGAAGTATTACATGTACATGTAAAGGAACTTTCATTATTTCTTTTCATGTGCTAAATTATATTACAAAATTAGTGGAATCAGATCGTGAATTCAAATCTTTCGCCATTCTCTTTGATTATTTTTACGAAAATATTTGAAGAATGATTTACTAGCGAAACGCACCATATTTTGATATTTGGTCCCCAATCTGTATCAGCCGGTCCTTGAAATGATAAATTTTTAAGCTTTCTTAAGTACTTCAGATGCTTTCAGGTTAAAATTGAACTGGCCAAGAGACTGGCTAGCTACGTCACAGTGTCGAGCTGGCAGACTACTAAAAAAAGTCAATATTCGATATATCCTCAGAATGAATAAAAAAATTTTAATAAAATACGTGTTACTTTAGGCACTGTAAGTAAGGCTTTAAAGACGCTCTTACGTAGAGAGAAATAGAATTCTTATATTAAGCAAATATTTGACTTGTTTTAGGAAAAATTTAAATTAAGCCTCATTTGCTAAAATCAAGCATTACAAAATAAAATTTTTAAAATTGAGTAAAATAAATGATTGGTTTAAGCTTAAATAAAATACTTGATTCTTGAACCTGGAACAAGAATCAAATCAAGAAAATATTTTCATAACTTAAACAAACGCAGAGTTGGTTATTAAAAATAATCTTGAATTTAGCAATTATTTTGCTTAATTTAAGAAAATATAAAATGATTTCAAAATTGATTGATTCAAGCAAGTAAAGCTATTCAAGTATTTACTTTCAGTTTTAAGTCTTTGAACCTTTAGCCTTAAAATTATAAATGAAAAAAAATCACTTCCCACTGCTCACCATATGTGAAACATCTTAAACGTAAAACAAATCCCAATTTTTTCATGTACTTTTCAATATATATTAAGTCTTCGAGCAAAATTGTACTCGAAAGCCATTTTGATTGATTTTCAAAATTAAGAGATGAGGAAATTTTTAGTTTAAAAATGTAATTTTTTGCTTCTGAACCTTTTTAGTGTTTTTGAAGCGAAGCTTTGTACGCCTCGTTTTGTGATTTGCTAGAGTGAAATCTCAAAAATGACGCTTTTCTTCACACGGATTTTTTTTTTAATTGTTGTTGCTATTTGCTTGCATCCATTATAAAAAAAAGGATATAAACTAAAAAATATTTTGTTGTAAGCCTTTGATTGATAGTTCTACACGCTAGCATCTAATCCAAAAACCTTTGTTCAGTCAATATTAAGTATTTACTCAAGTTATGTTGCAATAGAAGATAGGAATATATTAAAAGGTTTGTGCATTAGCTAACTTACGTATCCTATTGTGAATGCATGAAACTATGTTGAAGCAGATCACAAAAATCTATTAAAAGGATTGTGTATTGGATATCCAAAAAAAAGTAGCAAGTTTCCATTGAACTAGGTGAAAAGAATCACAAAATGCTATTTGTTTTAGGTGAAGATTTTAATTGCAATTTAAGAAACGAATTTTCAGTCACCACTAAAACAATTTCTTTTTGATAAATTCAATTTACAAATAACGCAGGACAACTATTGTTGCAGTATTTGCTAGATTGTGGATTAGCTATCCTACATGTGAATGCGTGAAGGTATGATGCAACAAATTACAAGAGTTCAATGTTTTCAGTCAAAATTCAGAACAATTACCACGAAAATTATCTTTTTCCCCACAGTAACATAAATTAAATACCACCAAAATTCCAATGGTAAAGATAAACAAAAACAATTCCCACCAAAAGTAAAAAATAGAAAAAATCCTACGATCATTAAAAATTACCACGAAATTACGACTCGTTTTAAAAATACCACCAAAAATCCCATAAGCATTATAAAATATCAAAATAAATCTCATATGCATAAAATTTAAAAAAAAAAATTAGAAATACCACAAAGAAATAATAATGGTATTCAGTGAACGGCGTATTTGTAATGTAAATAGCTTAAGAACGATATATTAACTGAAACGTATTTTGCAACAACAAAAACGTAAGGGATTTTATTTATGCAGCTTACGACTGTGATTTTATTGTAATTTTAAAAGATAATTGAAAACCAATGGATTCGATAAGTAGACTAGTAAATATTTTTTAATATTGTTTTGGTAGTTATTATATTTTTCTTATTTTTCGCATTTTTACATAATTTTTCTAAGTTTTACGCTTGCAAAAAAATCAAAAAAACAGGATTGTATTGCCATATTGGAAAAGGCATGCAGACTGATGTTATTTACACAGATTTTAGCAAAGCTTTTGACGTTGTAAATCACAAACTATTGATATTAAAATTACATCTTGTTGGATTTCCTATACCGTTGGTAAAGTGGATTGAATCTTACTTAAGCAATAGAACACAATCTGTTATGTTTAAGCTCAAGAAATCACATGAGTTTCCTGTTACTTCAGGAGTACCTCAAGGAAGTAATCTTGGGCCCCTTCTGTTTCTACTTTTTATAAACGATTTTCCATCTGTCATAATGCATTCTAGCAACTTAATGTTTGCTGACGACGTCAAACTCTTCCTTTCTTTTAAAAATGATAATGACGCTGTATTTTTGCAAGCCGACATTGATCATCTTCATAACTGGTGCAAAACGAACCGTATGAACCTCAACATGAAGAAATGCAAGCATATGTCTTTCTCGCGCAAACCACCAATTAAATGTACCTTCAAAATTTGTGGTTATCCATTGGAGTCCTTAGATATTTTCAATGATCTTGGTGGGGGTTGGAATTAATTTTAAAGGTTTTTTTTCGGTTTTTGAGCATTTATTTAGAAACAACGGTACAATGTATATTATTCAAAGTATTGTCCGTCGTTAGCTACAACATTTTCCCATCTTTCTGGCAGCATATGGATTCCGCGCCGGAAGAACGATTCGTCTTTTGAGGCAATCCACGAATCGACCCATTTTTTGGTATCCTCGTAAGAAGTGAAGCGCTGCTCAGCCAAGCCATGCGTCATCGATCTGAATAGGTGGTAGTCGGAAGGGGCTATGTCTGGGCTATAAGGCGGGTGGGGTAGCACATCCCAATTCAGCGCCTCCAACGTTTCCTTGACGGTTCTTGCAACATGTGGCCGTGCGTTGTCATGTTGAAAAACCACTTTGTCGTGTCTTTTGGCATATTCCGGCCGTTTAACCTTTAATGCTCGGCTCAATTGCATCAATTGTTGTTGGTAGCGTTCCCCAGTGATGGTTTCGTTAGGTTTTAGCAGCTCATAGTACACGACACCCTTCTGATCCCACCAAATACACAGCATAAGCTTGGCGCCATGAATATTCGGCTTGGCCCTCGATGTTGATGCATGGCCGGGTGGTCCCCACGATTTTTTTCGCTTAGGATTATCGTAATGGATCCACTTTTCATCGCCAGTGACAATACGATGCAAAAAAACTCTTCCTTTTATGCCGTTGAAGCAGTTGTTCGCACATGCAAAATCGCCGTTCAACGTCTCTCGGCTTCAACTGGTACGGCACCCAATTTCCTTGCTTTTGAATCATTCCCATGGCCTTCAAGCGTTTACCGACCGTTGATAAGTCGACTCCCAATGATTCTGACAATTCTTGAAGGGTTTGACACGGGTCTTCATCGAGCAAAGCCTCCAATTCCTCATCTTCAAACTTTTTCGGCTGGCCCGGACGCTCTTTGTCTTCCGTATCAAAATCACCACTTTTAAACCGACGGAACCAGTACTCACAAGTAGAAATCGATGGAGCATAGTCCCTGTAAGCCTCAGTAAGCGTGCGTTGTGCTTCAACCGCTTTTTTCTTCAAATGGAAGCACAAAAGTAAACCTTCCCGCAAATTGCGTTTTGTTGGAACGAAAGTCGACATGTTCACAGAGAAAAAAATATATGTTGTTTACACTTCAGTGGAATGACACATACTGAAAAATGAAGCTTACACAATGTGCTTTGAAATGAATATAGTCACAGGTGTGCCCGATGCGATCTATTGATAGTTACGCCATCTTTTAGAAAACCTTTAAAACTAATTCCAACCCCCATACATAGACGACATTGAATCAGTGCAGAAACAATTTCTTTTGTTTTGCTTAAGCTATCTTTATTGTAATATTGATTTTCACTTACCGTCTTATGAATATCGGTTACAACTCTTAAATCTTCCTTCTTTAAAAAATCGGAGAATTATGATAAATGCTTGTTGCATTACAAAACTTTTACATAGATATGTCAACAGTCCATATTTATTGAGTAAAGTATATTTTAATATTCCTCTTCGTCCTAGAAGATCATTTGAGTTACTCCACATAAACTTTTGTAGAACTACTTATTTGCAAAATGAACCTCTTAGAAGCGCTTGCGGTGATTTTAATTTTGTATCTGATGTTATATCCTTAAGTGAATCCATGGACTCAATCAAAGATAAAATTATAGATTACCTGCAGTACCGTTGTTGATTATGTAAAGTTCTTTCAAACATATATCTGATGCAACTGGTGATTTATAAACACATTAATATAACAATCTAAATGGATAAATGGACCTAAGCGTAAAATGGAAAATTTTGGTGAATAAACATCTAAGTAATCTGAATGGACCTAAAACTGGGATCTTCAGTTGCCTCATATCTTCAGGTACCGTGGTGTCTTGGTGTGTTTTTACCTCTTGAGATACTACGTTAGATCGATTTGTAATATATTAATATGAGTGGCCGATAAGACCTGGTTTATCTTGGTGCCTGCGTTCGCAACTGGTTTTCTTTATTTTATGAAAATTGGTTTGGTGAAGTTGACCTAGTTTATCGAGTAACCACCCTGTCAAGCCAGGATCTCACCGGCTTTAGGAAGACAGAACGATATAAATTATATATATACCTATTGGAGTGGTGTTTTATTGGGTATGAGACCTTGTTTGTCACACGACTCCGCCGTATACAAAAATTGTTGCTAACTTGACCTTGTTTGTCTTGAAAACGCAACCCTGTTTTACTGCCTGATATTATCGATTTTGACTTAACTTTTTTTTTGTTATTTTTTATACTTTAATAAAATTGTGTACTTTAAGCAATTTATTAAAACATTTTAGTTTTTTAATAATACATGATTTCAATCAAAATCATACTTTATATTTTTGAATTGTATTAAATATCTTATTTTATAATTTTAAATTTGCTATAAAACCTGTTAAGGTTTAGGAATCAAGTAAATAAATAAAAATAAATATGTCAAAAAATGTCTACTTAGGCCTTTTCCACATGGAGCAATTGAAAAGTAATGCAACTGAAACGCAACGGCTTAAAAAGTTAAAAAACACTTCAATTTTAAACTGAACTGCAATCTACGCTTTCAGATGAGCAAGTCACGTCGCAATGCAACATTGAAAAATTCACAACAACACAAACACTTATTTAATGGAAGCTTTGTTAAATAGATATAAAAAATAAATTGAGGATAAAAAATTTTATTTCTCCACTTCCTGCACTTATTTCATATTTATTAACTGATTAATTATTTTCATAGCACACAACACAAATCGCAAACGCAACAAATCGCCGATTCAAATTGCAGCACGCCGTGTTGCATGGAACTGGTTGCGAATGTGTTGCCAACTTTTTGAGTACAAGTTGTTTCATGTGAAGGTTTCGGTATAAATACATTGGTTAGCAACTTTTGTTGCAGTTGCATTACTTTTCAATTGCTCCATGTGAAAAATGCCTTAGATTCCATGATGGCAACTTGTTCTTAAAACCAATATACAATTTAATGGTTTTCATTAAGGGTAAGTTTGAGAAAATGTACAGTTTCTACTTAGAAATGACAATTTTCTTGCCACTGATCCGGCCATCTATCAGGTGGTCCAGCGCATGCACTACGCCAAGCATTTCTGCCTGGTATACAGACACAAACCTCCCCAACCTCAGTACACAGGATAGGCTTAACTCTTTTGAGTACACGCCTGCCCCGGCCCGGCCATTCATCAGAGAGCAGTCTGTGAATATACTGACATCGCTACCAGCGATTTCTTCACAAACGGCTCCATCCGTTATAAGAGTTTTATAACATTTTTCTGTTATTTTTGCTCTCTGCCTTCCGTCCATAGGCATAAACGCCTCCTTGACATCTCTCTGTACAATATCAAGGATGCGAATATGACCATGCAGTGCCGTTGTCCCATGCCACGTAGCATTTCGCAACATCCTGAGGGCTGACAGCGCCGCTGTTTTCTTTATTTCTCGAAAATTTAAGGTATTTTTAGGATTTTTTAAAAAGCTGAAATATTGAACAACGATATTTAAACTTTTAAGGTATATTGTAACATTCATTCATCATCAAAAAAAAATATTTTTTTAATTTAAAAAATTGTTGATCTGGTTCAAAATTGCTGGCACTAAAAAAAAATATTGAAAATTGACAGAATGTTGCGCTTTTGAAAAATAAGTTCTTAAAGCAGATTGTTTTCTATCGGCTATTAAGTGTAAAATATACGATCTTTTTGAAATAAAACTTTGATTCTAGTTCCAGCGGTAACCACTGATGTTATGAATAGCATATTTAAATTTCAGATGATTCGGCTGAAAAGTTTTTGGTTTTTTTTTTCAACAACACTGTGCCGAAGAAAGTAGTTTGTGAGTATAAATGGAATGAATATAAACGAAATACTGTGGCTCGACACCTACTTATACGGCTGTTGTAATGAAAATAATGTCAGAAAGACTATACTTTTGAAATATAAAACAAATTAATTTCATAAAAATTTTAGGCCTTAAACGTTGCCGCTTTGATAAATATAATTTGCGAATGATAAGCGATCCAAATATTTGCACAACACTATTAGCACAACAATTGATGAAATATTTGCTAGAAATATCGATGATATTACATCTATAAATACGATTGATATTTTAGATATTAAAAACCAATAATTTCATTAACATTTAAAAAAATAATTCAAAATTAATGCAAAATAATAATAAAAGGTAATAAAATTTACAGGTGGGAATATTATTTTTCTTTTGTTAACAATATGGTATTTAAAATTGTTTAATTTTAAAAGTTTTTTATTAAAAAAAACCATTACCATTAACCATTTTTTTTATACACTTCACCTGAACAGGTTAGTTTACATAAACTTTTTGCAAATATATAGAAGAGTATAGCTATATATTATTAATCAGCGTCAACTAATGATTACTTTAAAGTGTTTTTGTTATTGTTTCAAATTTGACTGTAATGTAAAGTATTTTATAGTTGAACTATCGATTTCATTAAAATAATATTTCAAAAGGAGTATTCCTCACGATTTTTGTTTAAATGGGAAGAATTATATTGTTAAACAATTAAGTTTCGTTGTGGGAAAAAAGTTATGTACAGAAATAATATTCTTTCAAGAACTAAAAATGTTTCAACTAAATATTTAGCTCAAAATAGGTTTATTTATGTATGTACTTTACTTGTAAAAAATTGCAAGGAGAGAGTAAAACAAAAATTTAAATGAAAATGAAAAAAAAATACCACAACACGTGTTCAGAAAACACAATAAAATCGGAGTGCATTGTTCTACGCTAAAAGTTGTATGTACTAATTCATAGCAAGTACAAATTGTGCTAGAAACAATTAGTAACAATTTTTGTTAGTGAGCAAACCTAATATCTTGCCAAAATTATGTAAGATTTGAACAAAAAAAAATGTAAAATGCTTTTTAAAATGTTTTTTTTTATTCAAAATTTAGTTATCGTTCTTAGAGAAAATAAATATGAAACAAAAATCAAAACAAATTTTTATGAATGTTCTGTTCTTGATCAAAGACTTTTGAAAAAAATTAACAATTCAAATAAATATTATTTCAATTACTGGTTCCTTCCATTAACTCAATGGAAAAATATTCCTTGTGCGATGAAATATATACTGCCGTGTTTTGACAAACGGGCCACTAGATTCTGTACAAGAATACCAGGGTTGCCATAAAACAAATATTAACATTTTTTAATAGCTACAGAAGGTATCCACTATTTTTACTAATGTTATAATCGTAAAAATAAAAACTATATAAGTTCTTTAATTTTTTACCCGTATCTCAGTAACTTGTTTCTTCTTATTTGTAAATTTTTTATCTCTGTGCCATAATATGTTAAACATTTATCATTTTTTCTTAACTTTTATGCATATTTCACCTTAGTATTGTCCTTTTGCCCTCTGGAACTCATTTTTCATTCTTGAACTTTTGCTTGCGTCGGATATAGCTCTATTTCCGCTTTAAATATTTTGTTTTTTGTTGTGATATCAGTGCGAAAAACTCTAAGAAATAGACAACCTACAAACTTAACAACAACAAAAAAAAAACCACAACAATAACATAACAAATCTGATGGACATATATAAAATTAATACACATGCTTCATTCTCGCAGACAAGAACACGGTCAAACCAAGGACGAATATGGATAAACTGAGACTCACAAACATTCAAACAAACAAACATACGCATAGCTATACATACTAATACAGGAAAGTATTTTATTTTAAAAATAAAAAATAGGTTTTTTTCATGTGTATAAGTATTTTTGTATCTAATAACATAGACACTCATACGAACATATATCTTTATCTCTCTCCTTTTTATACGACTATGCAATCTCATCTTTTCATTTTGTGGCTGCTGTACATGTCTTTAATGCTACCGGATACAACACACATTCACACACACATGTTTATATCGACAAAAGACTGTCCGCTCTATGCAGCTGTGAGCATGTCATTCAAACAGGACATCCTATCTATTCTCTGCTATCTGTAAAAGGGCGACCAACACAAGACTTAAAAAAAATTGTAACAATTTATTTATTCATTGTCGTAAGCAGGAAATTTTGTCGTTACGAAAAACAATGGCGTCGCATATAAATCCAAAAAAAATAAAATAAGATGAAAAAAAATTCATTATGCAATAAGGTTGACACATCCGGTACGGAGGAAACGGACAAGTGGGCGTTTGTTGAAACGATTATAAATCGATTTCCGTGCAAAATGAATTGCTTTTCAACAGCTTTTGTGGAAGTGAAACAACCTATTAAATAAAAGGGAAACAATTTATAGAAAACTTGAAGAACCACCATAAGGAAAGGTTTGACGAAGAGTCAAAAAAATTTTTTCGAGCGCTTTCGGGTAGACGAATTTTAATTCTACTTTAATTTTTCTTTTTTACATAAATGTTTAAAAATTTATAGTTTCTTAAATTTTGTCAAGAGGATGAAGTTTTGATAAAATAAAAATTTACTATTTTTTAAATATTTATGTGCACCTATTTTTAATATTTTTGTTTTAATTATAAAGTAACTAGTAATTAAAATAAGCCATCATTAATTTTCATATACAATGTTCTTTCCTTAATTTTAATCTGAACTTTTCTGAATCTTAAATGATTACGCAAGGAAGTTAGTAATCAATTAATTTTAATAGGAAAAAACTTTTTTGGTTGAAAGAGAAGTTTTTATGTTTACAAACAAATCGTAAAAGTGACCTTTTATTAATTTTTATGGGATTAAATTATTTTTAGGGAAACTGTGTTTTGTTTCCATTTCATGTTCATTAATAATTTTCTAACTGTTTTGTAAAAAATTAACTTTCTGCTCAAAATGAGTTTTCTCTTCTTTATCTAAATGATATATTTATTTGTGTTTCCAAAATGTTTTTTAAATACATCATGAATGCTTGTTTTTCCTAAACAGAGTTTAATTTCTTTATTAAAGAAGTAATGTTGGTTGATTTTAATAATTAAAATCGTGGAATGGAAGTGAAATTTAACTTGTATCACAGAAGAAACGAGTTCAGTCCCAACTGCAGCAAATTTTTTTTTAATAGTTATTATTTTTCTTTAAGCAACAAAACTTTATATTGATGAAAATTATGATATGTCAATATTTTTCATAAAAAAACGAATAGCGAAAATATAATCTACGGAAAATACTAAGTTTTTTGCTAGTAAATTTTTGGTCTAAAATCAAGACTTAGTCCACGCATTTGATCATGAAGATTTTTATATGACTTTTTTCAAGACTATCATAGCTTTTCATAGAAAACACTATTTTTTCAAAACAAAAAAGCAACATATTTTATTAGTTTTGTGCTGGTTCGAAGGAGATTTTGCGAGCTTTCCGAATCTGTCTTTATTTAAAAAAAAAAACTTTCAAGTTTGATGTGATTTTATGAATCCGGTTTTTTAAAAATCTTGTAAATGATAAAAGTTGCTTATTTTTTAAGTACTTATTAACTTTTGATATTTTTACAATTATTGAGACTTTATTTTGAGCAATTGGTCGAGTTAGTTATGAAAAAGGCCACAACTTTGTACAGAGTTAATCACTCTTCAGACTAGACAGATTGTTTGGAAAGGCACTTCCCTTTCTCATAAGTAGTTTTGCAAGAGAGTTGTTGTTCATTGCACACGAAGAGAAAATTTCTTATATCAACAAATATTTTGTTTGATTTAAGAAAAATTTAAAGTAAGCCTCATTTGCTCAAATCTAGCATTAAAAACTAAAGTGAAGAAAAAAGAGTTTACAATAATCATTAATTTCTCAAATTGAGTAAAATTTATGATTGCTTGAAACAAGATTAATATACTAGATGCTAAAACCTGGAACAGGACTTAAATCAAAAAAGTATTTTCTTAATTGAAGCAAACGCAAGGTTGGTTATTAAAAATATTATTCAAATAATAATTTAATTGAAAAAATTCCAGTAGGAAGAAAAAGTTTACTTCAATCAAATCGTTTTCAACTCAAGGAAGCAGTCACTTTTACGTTCCTTTACTTTTTTCGAAATAGTAGAAAAACATTCCATTAAAAGGCAAGAACAGAAGTTGTGCATATAAGCTTATAAAAGTGGATGGACTTCAGAAACCGAAGAAGACTACTTAAAAGTTTATGTAGCGATCAACGAAACAGTCTGCCTAGTCTTTTTGGTTGTTTCTTCTGAGAAAAAATTAATGTTGTTGCAACATACATATGTTGCTTTTTTAACTTATTTGACATTAAGCTTAAATATATTTGTAAAAAAATTGCATAAATTTTTATTAAATTATAAAAACAATATATTAAGGAAAAAAACTGATCGAATCAAGCAAATTATTGTAATTTTTAGTAAGTTGTTCACCTGAATCAACCAAATTTTTCTCAATTAAAGGAAAACAAATTTCTCAAATCAAACCATTTATTATTATTTTCAGCAAATGGTTTACATGAATCAGTCAAATTTTTCTCACTTCACTTCATACATATATCAGACTTGAGTCTAGAAAAAATATGCTAGAGTTTAAAGCAAATGTTTTTGAATGTTTTTTCTTACTATCATATGTTTTAAATATGCTCAATTGTAGCAAAATAAAGCTTGAATTGAAATATTTACATTTGAGTGTAAGCTGATATCATATTTGCCTGATTCAAGTATAGAATGCTTCGTTTTTCTCTAGGTGCAGTCTGCTTGAGAGTTATTTTTTATTTTAGCTTAACATTAAGTCTCGATAATTCATAATGGCGTTTTTTTAAATAAATCTTTTTATATATATTTCTGTATTTTTCTTGGACGTTAAAAAAATAATTCTTTGCTACAACGAAATTACTTAAAACGTTAGTCCCTTCAGTCACGTTCCAAGCCAAAATCACTAACGTTCTGATACGGCAAGCAAAATGACTAAGAGACTGTTAAAAATACATTAATTTTCGATTTCGAAGATTAAATCACTATTAGGAGTATTTTGTTTCAATACAAACTATATGCAAAAATAAGAATTTCAGAGCATATCTTTTATAAAAACATTTAAAAAACGAACAAAAGGTTTCCAAATTTGACAAAAAACATAAAATTTTTATTGCAGTTTCTGCGCGAAGCTTGCATTCGAGAACAGGTTCTTCTCTGTCCCAAAAGAAGCAAAAATTGTTAAAAGAGTGAAGAATCAGACATCATCATCGATCAACTCTATTGGCTAGATTGCTTGCACAAAATTCCAGTCTCTCGGATAGCAATCAGCCACTGTCCTTTGTTGAGGATGAATCTTCTGCAATGCAGGAGAGCAGTTTAAAGGGTCCTTATAAATCTCAACGTAAACAAAGCCTCTGGTCCTGATGGCATACTAGTGATGGGAACTATCGAACATAGTTTAAAATATTCACACACCTTAACTCACAATCATTTGGTTGAAGCACACAACACACAATTTTATTTTCATTTCTTTTTTGTGTGTATCGGAGTTGGCATGCTGTTGATCATTCAACATGAATTCTTCGTTTCAATATTTGCTTGTGTGTCACATTCTCAAACAAAGATCGATCTCAACAACTCTGTTTCAGTTCTCTGTGTTTCAGTTATACACTTATGTTTGCTTCAAAATGTTCATGTTGGAGCATTCAGGCCTTTGTGAAAACCAAAACAAAGACAATTTTTCCAACATGAACAAGTGGTGTTTGCAAAATTGTATGTGTTTATGTCGGTCATTAAGAGAAAAATACATGCAATGACTGGTTTTTTTGCTATGCATAAATCGATCACTACCGTCGTGTGATGTAAAAAACGAATGCTGTTCTGGTTGCTGTGCAGAGTATGGAACTATTCTTTGGCCAAGTGTTGCAAATATTTTTCTAATTGGCGCCGAAATTTCTTACATTCAGCCAAAGAACAGTTTAATTTAGACGTATTCGATAGATGAATAAATAAAAAAAACAGCATTTGTCATTCATATTCATTCAAAAAATGCCTAAGATCTATGGAGAGAGTACAGATCTATAGAAGAGTTCAATGCAAGCAAGACTCAGTGCTGTTTGTTAATCCACAAGTGGATTGATTGCCCCTAAACTTCCTTCATTATAAATGGTGCTAATCTTGTGGAACCAGCAACTCTAGACGTTCTGAACATGATCCAATCTGATCTTCGTTGGAATGATAATACTTTCGATGTGTCGAAAGAAGAGAGCATAGGTTTTTTAAACGAGGAAATATTTCACTTCAGCTGATCATTTCATGATCTGCACCTCATTATGTCAGGCCAAAAGTGGAGTACAATTCGCACATTCGGGCAGGGAATTCAATATACTATTTGAAGCTTCTATATTGAATTCAACGTTGTGCGATATATTTGATAAGGGATGACAACATTTCATCCTCTCTTGGGCATCGACGCAATTTTGGTTGCCTCAGCCTTCTGTATAGGTACTACCATGGAAAGTGTTCAAGGGAGATACAAGGCCTGACGCCACTAGCTCGTGTGTTTCCAGGTCCATTTGGACAGCTGTCCAAGCCCACGAATTTACCCTTGTCTCGATGTCCAATAGAACCTCACATTATCGAGACAGTTTCTTCTTCAGTTGAGCTGTAAAGTTGTGTGATAATCTCCCTGCAAACGTGTTTCCCGGCAGCTTTGAGCTGTGCAATCTTAAAAAAAATCTTCACCGACACTACTCCATCTATCCACCCTCCTCCAACTATCACTCATCTTCCGGATCAACACAATACTTACACATTTATAGGGGGTATCTCCTGAGCATTTGTGCAGTCTAAAAAAAAAATTCTTCGACACAAGCAAAAAACAGATGATATACGTTGTTTTTGTTTTAAGAGACGATAGTATTTTCTTATAAAGCAACATAATTTCAAGAAAAACTCATGTATAACTTTTTATGTTCAAATGAAGTGTATTGATTTAGAACAAATAGATTTTTTTATCTTTACAGTAAAAGTTTATAAAAACAACATTTGTAAATCATTGTTTGTTTAAATATAATTTTTAGCTCCTTTTCAAACAAAATCTTATTTGTTATTAAATTGGATCCAGTGATGTCGCAAGACGTACAATTGTACCTTTAGCTTTACGCTTTTAGCTTTACGTCACTTTATGTAAGAGATATTTTTTGCTCACCACTTTTTATCAATCAAAATGGTACACTGTAAAATTTTCTCATGGCAGCACTGATCTGAAGAAACACAATTTCATTTCTTATACTTTTACAAAATCGTTTACTGACAAAAAATAATCTTTGTGTAGAGGTATTGTAGTCCAATGCCAAAATGATTGATTCAAAAATAGATACCTTTTGTTCTCTTGTAAGCTGCTATGATAAAATTTAAGATTGAAGTGAGTTTTTAAGAATAGAAACAACAATATTTGGGAGAAAAAGGTGGTCGACAATGCATATGACTAACCGTAAGTTACTATTTTGGATTTATAGCTTCTACTGAAATGGAAAACAATTTATATAAGACTACTAAAAAATTAAATTTTTATTAAAAATGCGTAAAAAAACTTTATAAAAACTGGTAAAAACTGTGTATGAGTAATTAAATATTATTCCCTTTGATTTAAAGTTTATTCTAAAAACAGTTTCTTTTAACTATTGAATTCAACTTAAAGCTCACTCACTGTATCTCTCTCATTTATCTCTTTTCCAACAGGTTTGATGTGCTTGTCAATGGTGGTGGAGCAGTTACGCTACAATTTCAACGCTCCCCTTTCCGACCACTTACACGCACCGTCTTTGTGCCATGGAATCGCATTGTAGTGTTGCCACCTGTACAAATGCAGTTGAGTGACGATGATGAAAGCGCACGTACTCACATCAAGTATGTTCTTGCCAATTAATATATTCTTGCTAATATTTGTATTTAATTAGTTTATTTTATGATAATTTATCATATCTTCACGTTATTTCTTCCAGAATTGCCACACAAAACCCTGCGCTCACTTTCCTTAATTCAATTCTCTATCATTTCGCTGATGAACAACTGGACGCTAGTAAAATCTGCGTAGAACACAACCACGAGGAACTCAAGCCGCAATTAATTAGCACCTGGATGCCAAATGGTGTTGGTGCCATGCCCGGCAAGCGAGTCATATTCGCTGAGACGCAGGTGAGTCTTTTCGCCATGTCGTGTTCTTAAATGCCATGTCGTAATTAAGCGTTCCACGTAGCGCTATGAAGTGTCCATTGAGTGCAGCAGAGCACGTTCTGGCCATAGAATTTTTTTTATAGCAGCCTTTATCCTGCTCCTAGCTGCACTCTTTACTTCCGCTCACCCCTCTTTCATTCTCAAGCTCATTTGCTTGCTACTTTCTGCCATCTTAGTTGCTCTGCAATTAGTTCTCCTGCATCTTTAAGATTTTGTCTACGTATTATGTCTTTGTTGTTGTTGTGTCTCTGTTTTAATACATCCTCGATTGTTTTAAATTTTACTGCCATAGCAAGCAGAATATTTTTTATTTTTCTTTTCTTAACTTACCTTTTATATATCTATCTATATATAATGAACTAGCTTGTAGTTAGCAACCCTGAAGAGACGACATCAGGTGCTCTTTTTCTAGCAAACGTTTTAATTAAATTAAAATTTTAACCTTGAGTACGATGAGGAGGACGATGAGCAAGTTTAATACGAAATGTAGTTAAATTTCTGTTTTGGCACACATTAAATTGTAATCTCGGGAGCTGTTGACCTGAAGGGCTGCTATTCTACTGTTACTTAAGTGGTGCTAAAATTTATGGCAATTTCCTGAGTGGAGAGTATAAAATGTCAAACAGTGGATACAATTTTTTAAACTTGCAAAGAAGAAAGTTTGTTCGTTTTCTTGTCAGTAAATATTTTAGTCTGAACGACTTTTTAATTAAGTATTAGTTGAAGCGGTTGGAATGCTTTTCCAACCACAAACGTTAGCTTTTATATATATGTTATACTAAACTTGTCAGGTATCGGAGGTTTAAAAAATTGCATTTCAAAAATTCAAATTTCCAATTTTTCAAATTTATTATGGTCATTAAATAGATAATTAGTTGCACCTCCCATAAATAGCACAGAATTATTTGCAAGAAGCAATTGCTGAAATGGTTTCAGCTCATGTAAAATATATCCTAACCATTTTTTAAAAAATTTCAAGAAAACGTTGTAATAACTACTATCAAAAAGTTGATATGTTCTCAACTCAAGGCTATATAAGTAACTCCAATATAATCCAGCTTATATTAAAATCACTTAAAACTATTTTTCTTACTACCTCAATAAATTCGATTTATTTTTCTACAGATTGTTCAGGAGTCCATTCAAATACCCGGTTCCGATCTGCATCTGACCTATCAGTCATCTCAAGCATCCGGCTATCTGAGCATAGTACGCATGCGTCTGACAGCTGAAACAATACCGCAGACTTTGACCCACGTACATGTGGGCGTTGAAATTGAGGGTGCTCTGCACGTTAAAACTTACGAAGCTGACCCCAATTTAATACACACTTTTGCCTGGAACAAACGCAATGTCTATCGCCAGAAAGTTTATGGCGTCACAATTGCACGCATCTCCGTCGGTTATCAACACTCAACATGCGCCACGCCCGTCTGGACAACACAGACTGCCAAACTGCAAGGCTATGATGTTGATATTTCCGATATTGGTGGCTGGGGTCTGGACATACATCATCATTATAACTTCCACGAAGGCATTTTACAGAAGGGTGATGGTAGCACGCTGCACATGAAAGAATACCCACGCACTGTGAAGGTTGTGATGGGCACGGGACTGCAACGTCCACTTAACTGTCCCGATCACTGCAATGGCATAGCCAAAGATGCCAAACTTCTGACACCGATTGCATTAGCTTCAGGTCCCGATGGTAGCTTGTATGTAGGCGACTTTAATCTAGTGCGCCGCATTACACCGGATGGCAAAGTTTTTACCATACTGCAGCTTAGTGCCACACAGGTTTCCTATCAGTATTACTTGGCGGTATCGCCTGCCGATGGACATTTGTACATATCTGATCCAGAAAAGCATCAGATCTTACGTCTACTGCGCCTCGAGAAAGTCAAGGACCCGAGCATCAACAGCGAGCCAGTGGTAGGCAGTGGTCAGCGCTGCATACCTGGTGACGAGGGTAACTGTGGCGATGGTGGCGCTGCAATGCTGGCACGACTTTCTCATCCCAAGGGCTTGGCCATAGCTGCCGATCGCACAATGTATATTGCGGATGGCACAAATATACGTGCAGTAGATCCAAAAGGAATTATACACACGCTCATTGGACATCATGGTCACCATAATCATTGGAGTCCAGCGCCATGCTCTGGCACATTAATGGCTAATCAGGCTCAGCTGCAGTGGCCAACTGGTTTGGCCTTAAGTCCACTCGATGGTTCATTGCATTTTATTGACGATCGCTTGGTTTTGCGACTCACGTCTGACATGAAGATACGTGTTGTGGCAGGCACACCGCTGCACTGCAACAACAATGGCAACAATGCGCAGGATAAATCAAATAAGACGCAGGATAATGTCTTGGGTACTGTACTGGCCATGGCTTTCTCACCATTCGGTGAGCTCTATATAGCAGACAGCGATTCACGGCGGATCAACTCAATTCGTGTGGTCGATACTACAGGAAATATGCGCTACTTTGCTGGCAAGCAGGAAGGCACAGGGTAAATAAAACAGTTTTCTCCTCAAATTTTTTTTTTTTCAAATTGAAAAATTAAACCTTTTTGTATTTTATGTGCTTGATTATTTTTTTTAAACATAAAATTTTAAGTTCTAAACTGGTGCCTTATGAAATGAATATGAAAGGTGCAGTTATACATGAATTTGTTATATGTCCTGAAAATGCTTTTTATTATGCTAAATAGGTATATTTAATTAATTATTAAATTATTATAAATTTATTTTTTGTTGTTGTGCTAGAATTTATATAAAATATACAAGGGCAGTTCACGATCTTGTTGCAAATGCGTCTTTGCAAGAGTAGATGATTGTGAGTAATCCTTTAATATAATGATGTTGCATATTCTTTATAACAGCTGTTTTTTGTTATCATTTGACTTCGACCTCCTCTAAAAAATCCAAAATTTTGCGAAGTTCTTTCGCCGTTCATTTTTTGTTTGTATTTTCCCTTACAATTTTCCTTTTAAAAGCTCCTCCATTTCTTAAGTACTTTTTTATTATAAATGAAACTTTTTGCCGATAAAAATGTAAGCAATGAAAACATTTGTTCAATAAGCACTGTTTAGAAAGTATCGGTGGTTGTGTTCAACGCAAAATGAAGACATTCGTTCACAAATCGCATATACAATACGATTAGATTTGCATATTCATATCAATGCTTTTTGTTTTTGTAAAAGCTGCTTTTTTTGCATTTGCAAAGATGCAATAAAATCGTGAACTACGTGAAATATGTAATAAAATAAAATATGTAATATTAAAAATATAATGTTTCGATATGTTTCCTTAATGTAAAATGAAAACTGTCGCAGATATTTTTTGTCTGCAGTAATAGAACATTTTACAAATTGTGAATAAATGATTTGGATTTGTCTTTGAATATCTTAAAAAAAAAAAATTATAGGACTGAACACGAAATCTATTTGGCCCATTTGAGTTGTTATATAAAATACTTTACAACAATAATCAGAAACTATTTCATTGTCAATTTATCGGACTCTGAAAATAGGATTTACAAAAATATCAAATCAAAAGTGTGGGATTTTTCTCCATTAGAAATACCCATATTTATGTGTGAAGCCACAGACGATTTCTTTACGATTTTCTTCCTCATATATATGTGAATTGGTACTCTCAACATTAACCAATTTAATAACAAAAAATAGAGACGCGTAAAGAACTATAACAGGAAACAAGGGTAGCACAATCTCATATTGGACCTAATAGTGGTGATATTTGTCAAACTCGCTAGGTTAAATAAGCTTATCCTATAGAATAAGTTAATAAGATTCCATTAAATCCTTGTCTTTGCGTATTATGTACTTTGCGTTTTTTTAAGTAATATAAAGCTTTCTTCATTTAAGACTTAAAATGTTAAGTATTTGGCACTAGAATTTTTATTTCATTTATTCATGTTTCGAATACTCTGTTTGCATTTAAGACTCTGGTATTGTGTTTTGTATCTTGAGATCCATAAAAGTTTTTTGACAATTTTTTATTGTTTACGGAGTCTAATCATTTACGCAATACGCAACCAGTTTGTTCATATAAAAGTTCATATAAAAAATTAACATTACACAAGAATATGCTAGCATCATAGTTTATTTGAATTTTTTAATTTTCTTTTGTTTATTTCATTTCACATTGCGTATTTCGTTGGTTTTTTGATTTGAATAAACTAAAATGTTATATGTGTTTCCGCAAAAATTAATTATAATTATTATACAACCCAAGTTATTGGAATCAATATTTGGTCTGTTTCTAGCTAGAAGAAGTAACAAACTTGCTCAGAGATAAAGAAAACACTTAAGCCTACTGGAATGCTTTTCAGACTTAAATTCTTAAGTGTATGTCAAGAACTTTACTTCGAAAAGCATCTCTTAAAAATAAAAATAAATTACACGTGATCTGTATTTTAAAAGTTTACTTCTGAGTCATTTTTAATTTAAGGTTTTAATTTTACTTTGGATTGAGAAGTTTGATAACATTAAAAGTAAGAAAACTACTTAATATATGTTTTTTACATAGTTTTTGCCTTCACATACATACCTTAACTCAAATCTTATTACGAATATTTGTAGAATATTTTAATACTATACCGATTTCTTTTTTTTCGATTTTTTTTTACTCTTTTTGAAAAAGATTAAAAGGGTATCCGATGCAGTTCAGAATTTCACCTTTTACATTATGTAATTAAAAACTGACTTTTATTTCTTATACGTAGGATGCTACATATATTTCCATTTCTGGCAACGATAATGTCATTCCTGTCAAACTGACTTTTCCATTGGAAAGTTTGAAACGTACCCACAACGTTTTGAGTATTTGCGTTATCGTGTTGTTTGCAGTGCTTTTAAAATTACATTTATGCAAAAAAAAATGGAATTTTTACGTGAACATTTTGGTGCGATTATTTTTAACAACTTTCGACGTGAATTATCTCAACAAGATTGCATCGATGAACTAGCTCAATTCGACTTTTGGTGCTGAAGCACCATCAAAAACCTCTGTATATTGATGGTACACAGCATTAAAGTGGGGCTGTACTTCGCTCACTGTCGAATTTCGTGATGAGCATTCAAATTCTGTTGTTGTACCACAAAACAACTAATAATACTTGGGCGTCATGTTACATACCTCGAGACTGAGCCATTCCTCGGCATTACTTCCACTAGCAAATATACCATTTTACATGAACACATAGTTGCGAAAAAGATTTGTTTACATTGGATTCTACATTATTTCAAAGTGAAATGGCTAATTTGAAATGATACGCAACCATTTGTTTGCCAGAAGTACTCCATGAAATAAGAAAAACAAGCAAGTACCGCAGAGTCATCAAGACAATGCAAGGCCTCTTCCTCACATCAGCTCAAACAAAGGCGTTTTCGAGCACTAAAAACATTGAATTAATGGGTCATCCACCGTACAGTCAAAATTTGATACCAAATGGCTTCTGTTTGTCCCGCACATCAAGGAAAAGCTGCGCGGACAAGGATTCTCGGTGGTTAATACGTGCAAAAATTACGTTTCTGAAGTGTCTCAAACGGAATGGTATCAATGTTATTACAAAAAGTTCGAACGCATGAAAAAATGTATTGATCATATAGGAAAATATTTCGAAAAACAAAAAAGCTATTTTTACTGAAAAAAAATACGGTCTTTATATTTATAGCCAAAATAAATGTAGAAAAAACACTTTACACAATTCTTGTTCACAAAGATTTATGGTAAAATTTTCCAAAGAACATTTTCATAAAATATTTGAACCCTCTACGACCTGGGTGCGCTGAACTGAGTTTGAATGAAAAAAAATTTATGATTGCAAATTTTCCGACGAACTTTTTATTACAACGCTTAATCATCATAAAAAGCTCAAAATTAAAATAATCTGTTGATATCTTTTTGAAATAACTAGTTTATCAAGTTTTTTGAGTAATCCATTTTCAGTATACTTATTAATGTTATACATTATACGCCACTAGTAGACTGGGATTGTAAGTAGGATGGACACTCTGACAAACGACGGCTTCTTCTTGTCAGATCAACTTCCTGTTCCTACATCTTCTTGTTCGTGTTGCAAAGTTTGTTCATGTGCAACCCAAAATCTCAGCTAAAGCTCACTGAGTTGTTAGTTTTTTCTCCTATCAAGCCTTTGATTTTGTCAGCGTGAAAGGTGAAAAAGTTTCTAATGATAACAAAGTTGTTGTTTATTGCACAAATATTCTTGCTTTAATTCAATACGTTGAAGAAAAGCGGGAAACATCAGCCTACAATTAAACGATCCAAGTACAATGATGACCATAACTGCTTAGAAATTTGAAAATGCGGTAGTTAAAAAATTATTTAAAATGGTAGCTGCTTCGAATTCTCCAACAGATTATGAAAATGTGATTTAACTTTAAATGAAATTGAATATCGGTTATTTTTAATAAATATTTGCAAGTTACCTCAAGTTGTCGCTTAGTAGTTTTCATCCATGCTGTTGGTGCTACTTTAACAAAAACGAACTCGATTTCTGTGGCTGTCTCGGCCCTTCGAAAAAAGTATTCAAAAATTGTGAGTAATGGAATGAAGTAGGAGAATTGGAAGAGCACGCTCAAGATTTTTTACACATGAGCTTTATCAACGTTTTACCAACGAGCTAAATCATTTTGAAATAACCATGTTTTTCGTAAATATATTGGATGGTGTAATAGTTGTAAAAAATAAACTGTCATAAATTATTAGACGAAAAAATCTCTTTCAATCTGCATCAACAAATTTTGAATTTTTGTAATTAGATTAAAAATATTGATGTTTTTTATATATACTTTTGATAGTTTTTTCATTTTATTTCCATACAAAAAATATCAAAATTAAAAAAACTTCATTACTTCTATTTGTTTGACCATGAATTAATCTTTCCAACTATATTTTTATAGTGAGGATCGCATTAAAAATAATGAAGTAATTTAATTTTTAGTGAAAAAAGCTTGAAAAAATAAAAAAAAAACACGAAAACCAGCATTATCTTTAAGCCAATTACAAAAACTTTAAATTTTTTGATGCAGTTTGAAATAAATTTTTCAGTGCTTTTTTTTTAACAACCACACCAGCCAAATTTTTTACGAAAAACAAGATTTTTTGAGGTTATTTCAAAATGGTTTAGCTCATTGGTGGTTGTCGTGGCAGCCAAAATATTTTGGGAATCGTCATAAAAATTATCAATGTTTACTTTAAGTCGGTGGCAATGGTATCTTTTTTATTGATGCATCTTAATGATTATAAGTATATAATGTACAATACTTAAATTGCATATTAATAAAAATATATAAAAATTTTTTCAATTTTATTTATTATTGTTTAATTACTTTTTAACATTAAAAGCCATTTTTCTTATTTTATTTATGTATGGCATTAATATATTAAAAATTAATTACTCAAAAACCTTGATGAAAAAAAGAAAAAAAAACAGTTAATTGTTCTTACCTTGACTTGACCTAAGGCTTAATTAACGATTTTAAACTATCAAACAACTAGAATTTGTATCAAGTACGATTTAAACTATCAAACATTTAGATTTTGTATTTAAATCATATAAAATCAACATAATAAATAACAAGGTCATTTAGAAAAAACTTTAAAAGAAAACTTTAAAAAGTTAGTTTTTTAAAAAAAATATCGACAGATGAATTAAATTTAAAGTATTTCATGATTCAAAAGCGTCGTAAAAAGTAACTCAGTCAGGAAATTTGCAATCATAAATTTTTATCACTTCAGCTCATTTGAAGCTCTTAGTGTACGGTTATGGGTGCTTTTATAAACCTTTTATTTTAAAAGGGTCTAAGAAACCCATACAAAATTGATCTGGAATGTTTTCTTTATCTTACAAAAAAAAGTCTCATAAAATTTCACTATAACTCTGAGAATAACTATATAAAAGTCATTTATTTAATATTATTTTATATGTTAACTAGCAGGCCACTGTTGCCCGCGGCTTCGCCACTGACGTTTTTTTATCAATCTCCTTAACGCCTTAAAGACGGGTCAATTTTTTCAAACATGTGCTAATTTTTGCCTAATTTTGATTTTGACTAATTTTTATGTGATGCGATTAGTTTTACTACATCCGACTTAATAATGGGATATGGCATCACAGCCCTTACTGGGTTAAGACAATCATATCAAAGAAATAAAATAAGTTTTTTTTTTGCTTTGTTTTGGAGCGCCGCTCTACATTTTTATAAATCTAATTTTTCGCCTTGCTCCAGGCTTATCAGTTTTTTTTTGTTGCGCTGTGCTAGCTGAGCAAGTTTTTAGCGAATTTTAAACCTACTTTACATTTAAAATTGTTCAGATGGTTAAAACACCGATAAACGTATAACTTTTTTTAACCTCTCTAAAAGAGTCCGTTTATCAAAGTCTATCTCCGGGTTCTTTTATCTTTTAAGCTTTGCTACAAAGTTGAAATCTTGACAAATCCTCAACTTCTAAAAGGTCGAACAGTGTATATTATAAACCTTAAATAACTTAACATGAAAAAATTTTGCTTGATTTTTATATTTACTTTGTTTATTTGTTTTGTTTTTAACAGTTACACAAGTTGATAGTATTTCCCAAATTGTAATTTCTGACAAGAAATATTTGCTTTTTACACCTCCTAAGAACAATGATATTTAGTAAGTGAACATTTTTTGAACAATAACTGGCAAAATATTCTAAAAATGACGAATACAGGAACTGGTTTATGACATTAGATATTAAATGTGATTCGCGATCACAAAAGCTTAAGAACATCTGACCTAAAATAGTTTCAAAGTAGAAATAAATTCAGTAAAAATTATAGCTAAACCGTTTTTTTAGCAAATATAACTAAGCCAATAGTGAATAAATATTTTCTCCTTAACGAATTCACTCATGCACTATATATTTCATAAAAAAGGCTCACACAAAAAGAGCCTTTTGTAAGCCTTGTTGTTTAGCAGCAACTGCTTTATACAATATAACAATAGCTGTAACTAGCTTTTAGGCACAGCCTATGCTGCTAGAGTTGCCAGTACGATGCATATATACAAATAAGTAATGCACAGTGTTGCATGCATTTCGATCTAAATATGTTGAAATTGGGATTAGTAGCGTTCTCACGCCCACTTTTATGCCAAGCAAACTAGGAAGGGCAGCGAATAGAGCCAGCAGCCAGGATTGTCGCATTCCTGTAACTCTGTTCAACTACCAGCAACGGAATATAAATAAATTTGCTCTATGTTTGCATAAGTGTGTGTTGGTTCTATTCACATTTTTCTCTTCTGCCTCCTCTACCACGCAACATAAGTGGAATATATGCGCTTTTAACCATTAATATACAGCGCCGAGTCTCCAACAGCTTCAAAGTCAGTTGCAGACCACAAAATTTGTGTGTGTGCAAATATTTTATCCGGTCAGATAATAAGCTTTATTGATGAGCTCTAACGCTAGCTACTGTAGAGCTGCTAGGTTTTTGGCTGAAATAGTTAGTTGGTCGAATAGTTGAAAAGTTGAATGGTAAGATAGATCTTTTGTTGTTTTGTTGCTTTGGCTCTTTCGAATAATCTAATAAAACATCGAATATTTTTGGCTAACAACGCTACTTGCTGCGTAAAAATATTTATGCTGATAAACATTCATACGTATGAATTTGCTTTGAGGCTATGATATGGCGAATAGCTAGATTGAAATATTTCCAAATAACATTTATGAGGGTAGTTATGGGAGGAAGGGGGATTTGGTTTACATTTTACAAAGTCTTTGCTGTGGTTTTGGTCGGCATTTTTTGGTTGTGTGCAGTTTTGGGCATATTTGCGTGTTTAGTTTTAGTTTGGAAATATAGTTTGGAGCTAAAAATAATTTGAATAGCACGCATTTTACTTGTTTAACGTAAAATATTTGTCTTACATTTATAATTTTCACTAAAAGTATGGATTTAAAAAAAGTCACAAGAGGCAGTGTCTTTTTGCAATTAACTTTTGAAAGCTTGTCCCTCATCAAAATCTCACACAATTTCGCGACACCCATTTTTTTCTCGCCTGCTGTTTGCTGTCAGACGGAATTTGATCTGTCTGCATAGAATTCTTCGTTTTTTTTACTGCTAGGATAAATTTGTGTTCTTTTTGCTTTTATTTTATCTGCTTAGTTTGTCACTGTTTTCGCAGTACTTATTTTTGGAAGCTCTTCTATACGACAATTTATGTTGTATCTTTTTTAAGACAAAATATATTACAAATTCATAAATTTTCCCGCACAGAAATACTTTTTTGATTATTTGGGTGTTTCTTTTCTTTATTTTTAATTTATATTAATTTTTTCATGCTACTGTTGAGGTAAGGAAATTTTAAGCGTTCTTATAGATTATTTTTTTATTTTTAATCTACCAATCCTTTTAAATGGTTCACGACAGCTTCTTATCGTCACGCTTATTGGATGCAAATTCTTATATTAAAACTTTTCAGAAATGTTTACTGAAAGCTAGATTAGTTGGGAGAATTTTTGAAATTTCAACTTATATGATGTCTTAAGTGTGGCGCTTATTTTTTATGCTCCGAATGTTTATTTGGAGTTGTATCTAAACGTTTATTAGGTCCTTTTGACAAAGCTACCCTTCACGCCAACATATCCACTGCTTTTATTTTCTTATCTCCATTTTCTATTAAAGTTTTTTGTTTATTATTATTTAAATTTGTATTGCATAATTTTTCAATCATGACTTAACCACACCGAATATCCTGTGCATTTTATGCTCACGGAAAATGGCACTTCCGTTTGTTCCTCTCCACCTACATCACCACTCAAAGTAAACATATTTTTGTGCATTTGCTCATCACTAAACCTGTTTTTTCTTCTACTCTCTTCCACTCACAATAGTTCACTAACCTGCGATTGCTCCTCAACGGGCAACAACAATGGCTCATCTGGCGCATCCTCCACATCAGTGCTGACTTCATCATCGTTGTCGTCGTCATCAGCATCATCGTCATCATCAGGTTCCTCCTATTCAACAACAGTTAATCCGACGCGCAATCATGGCGGCACCACACCAACACCATCTGCTGCCGCATTCAACGGAAACGGAAATGGTGGCGCTTGTATATGCAGCAATGGCGTCAATGTAGCCAATGTCGGTGCTGCTGGTGGCTTGGCTGGCATCATGGCCGGTGGTAACTTAATGTCAACTGGACCTACAACAACAACAACTATTTTACTAGGCGCCAAGACAACAACAACTGCTGCCACTAGTGCCAATGGAATGGGCGGTGCAATGAACGACGACGGAACTTTAAGCAATGCCGAGACGTTGTTATCATCGAATGCGCGCTTCCAGGCCATATCGGCTATAGCTGTAGCCCAAGATGGCGTCATTAATGTAGCTGATCAAGGTAAGTGGCTAAAATAAAAAACAAAACATGATATTTGTCTCTAGACACAAGTTCTATGTAAAAAGAAGCACAGCAAATTTTACAAAAATACTATGCAAATAAGGCATGTGGGCTAATTTTTCGAGAAGGTTGCACCTTACTTCAGCAGTTGTAGTGCATAAAAGTATACAGCAAAATTTTTAAACTTGAAAATTATTTAATAAGTACTCAGTATCAAAACGCTGACAGTATTGATGGATTTTACTAATAACACCAGGTATATGAAAAAACTTACATAAGTACTCAAAGGTCCCATTAACTCAATAAAATATGTATGTACGGAAACAGAATACGGAAACGGCCGCGTAACAATCTTGACTCTCATATGATAATTTGCAAACAACTTTCCAATTTTTACTTTTAATGTACTGTACACCACAGCACAATACATGTTGCCACTTGCCACAAGTTAAATAAATTAAAAAAAAAAATTATGATAAAAAAATCAACTGAAAAAGGACTTAATTTGGTTCTTACATATTTAGTATTATGTCTTAAACATCGAGTGCCAATCAACACACATTTGCTAATATGATTGTCGCATGTTTTGATTTACAATTTTTTAAGACCTCAATAATAAAAACCCAATTCAATTCAATAACTTTTCATGTTATTTTATATATTCTTATTGCCTAAAATATTACTTAACTATCTGAAGAACACATCTTTAATATTATAAACCCAAAAGTAAGTTCAAAAGTTATCTAACAAAGGTTTTTATATGCTTTAGTGGGTGATACAAGTCGAAATAAGAAATAAGATACAGAAAGCTAAAAGGTACTTAAGTTTCATGAATCAGATATTTTGAAAAACTTTATGAGATATGTACAGAATTTTTTATTCAATATTAATGTACAAAAATTAAGGCACATCAGCTATCGAAAAGCATTGCAGCCTGCAGGTCAAAAATACCAACTTAGTCAAATATAATAAATTTGCTCGTTAAATTAAATAAAAATTTAAATCACATCAATAAAAAATTCACTTTTTTAGAAACTAACATTAAAGTCTATGTTATAAGACAATTTTCTAAAAAAAGGCTCCGTCAAGCTGTGACAAAAATATCAAATAATACAGAGTGTGGCAAGATTTATGTCGCTATGTAAACTTTGAATAACTTCGAAATTTATCAGTTGATTGACTTGAGTAGACAGTTTTTTGAAACGTAAATTCGGCTGAATTTTGACCTTGAATCGCCTAGGGATGGATAAAAAAATAAATAAAATAAACTGGCCATTTCAGCCCTTATAAGGATTTTGATCTAGCTTCTATTGATCAATTGTGTTGTGCGTGTTACTGTTTGCTCACAAATGACCGAGAACTGGACCTACGTGTTTTATGCCGACTCCGAACGGCTTTATGTTCTCAAGAAGCTTTCCATGGCAATTTTTACTCTCTGAGGTTTGCCATTGTCTGCAGAGAGGTGACGACCGAACAGAAAAATTAATTCAATTGAAAAAACTTTCTGTCTGTGCTGGAATTGAACCCGGTTCTTTAGCTTAGAGGCCGCGCACTCTACCCACTAGGCTAGGGATGGATAGTCAAATGAAAACAATCGATTTTCGACTTTTTATTTTCTTTTAAATTTTTCAATGAACGATTTTTTCGAAGTCGATTTTTTTGCCTAAATAATCGATTAAAATCGGTTTCTCAACTTCTTCTATTATCTCTTACATCATTTTTATACACTGAGATTTAAAGAGTTCAAAATGTGCTAACCTCAAGTCAATGCATATTTGAAAATAAAACTATTTTTTTAAATAAAACTTTTTTGGTATTTATTGTTATCCTTGTTTAATTAAAGTTTATAATTTAAAATAAGATAAAAAAATTAAGAGAAAACAAATATAAAATTAAATAAATCCTTTTTGACTAGTTTCAAGGAACACTTCTGTAAAAAATAAAAGTGAATTGATTTCATTTATATTACGATTATTAAATAATTTAAATTATGTTACGATACTATTTTTGTCAAACATTATGTCCTCACCAATTGAACGCAGAAAGACTAACAAATTGACATGTTTTGGCGACAGGCGGTTGCGTAATTGGTTGGCAATAATACCTGCATGTGAGAACAAGCTTTCGCAAGGTACGAACATTGGAACTATAAGCAAAATTATTTTTGCAATATCTCACACGAAACGTAACTCAACTCGCATCGTATCCCATAATAAAAATGGATTTTTGTTTAATTAACTATTTGCTGGTGGTTCTGCAAGATATTAGCGTAGTTCAATAGGAGTTCCAACAACTTCTGTTGCAGTGTTACTCTGTTCTGTTACTCTGCTAATAGATCGGTCAAAATAGTCCCAAATGTCGTGAGTGGTATGTTCATCAGAAATGCACACGATATCGGGCTCATTGATTGTTGTTTGTGTGTTCGAAATGTTGGATTGTTATTATAATTTTTGTTTCACCAATTCATAATTAATTTAAAAATTTTATATAGTTATTTTGTTCACCATATTTTTTAATACTTCACCATAGTAATTTATGGTTTTAGATTGCAAATTCTTAAAAGGTATTGCAAAGTTCATGGAAGCAAAATGCTTAAGTTTTTATATACATATTTACCCTTTTTGCAGTGTTTATTTCATACCCTACTACCCTGGAAAATAGATGAAAATCTATAAAAATTCAAACATGTGGTTACAAAATGTAGTTACAAAATTTATATTTTGGAAGTATCGTAGCATGCACTATCCAATAGTGGTAAAATACTACAATTGTAGTACTTTCAGCAGCGCTGGCACAAATAAGCAATTAACATTAAAGGTATTCACGATTCAGTTTAGGACTTGTGCACTTTACAAAAACAAAATACACGTACGTTTAAAATCTGCACAAGTGCTTTTCTACTATTGCCTTAAACTAGAGGACTTGAGGACTTGAGCAGTTTTTTGACAGCTTTTAAATAGTGTTGAAAAATTTTGACAGCTTTTAAATAGTGATGATAGTATGTTCAAGAAAACCTAACTGCACAACTGCACAAGTCCTGAAGTCCTCGACTGCAGTGGCAAGTGAACTGAATCGTGAATACCCCTATTATATTGTTTTCTCAAAGTTGGCTACGTTGTTGGCGAACTGAACGCACCAGTGTTACTCTTGCATAGCAATCCTTTTTAACAAAGGGAAAACTAAGTGTTATCGATACAAACCTAATTGTTATTGAAACAAAATTATATTTATTATGAGTAACAATTAAATTTCATAAAAACCGAAAATAGTCGATAAAAAAATCAATTTTTGACTAATGAAATCATTAATCGACTTTAAAAATTCGAAAAATTATACGAAAAAGTCGACTAGTCGACTAGTCGACTTTTCGACTACTCGACTATCCTTCCCTAGAATTGCCTTACACTGAAGCAATGGTTTTAGAGAAGGCAAATCAGTCTATGGGAATCGATATATGTATGCCCACTTATGTGTGAAAAAGGTCTGGATAGTTTCAATAAGATGGTGCGCCATGTCACACTGCAAATCGAACAATGCAGTTTCTTAACCGAAAATTCCCTGGAAGTGTGATGTCAAAAAAGGGCGATATTGACTGGCCACTCAAATATCCAGATTTGACCCCTCTGGTCTTCTTTTGTGGGGTTATTTGAAATGCAAAGTGTACGCCAGTAAGCCTCAGACGATTGACGAGATCAAGTCAAACATTCGTTCCAAAATCATTGCTATATAGCCCGAGATGCTCGAAAACATTTTGCTTTGACCAAAAAATGAGGCCATTGCATCTAATTGTATTTAATAACCAGGCTAAACAAATTTTAAATGACCAAATTAAATAAAAATACCTCATATACGGAAATTGATTATTTTTTACCCTGTAAATGTGCATATTGGAACCCTGTATATTTGCCAAATGCCATCAAAATCGGTTTAAAAACGGTGAAATAGATAAGAAAAATTCATTTGATGTCTGACAGACCTTTTAATTGTGACCCAACAAGACTTTCCTTTTTTGAACGGACGTTCTGGAGATTATAGACGAGTTGCTACGGGACAGCATTATAAGGCCAAGCAATTCTTCTTATGCCTCCGCACTATTTCTGGCAAAAAAAAAAAAGGAAAACGGTCAGACGTGTATGTGCTTTGATAACCGTGGGTTAAAAAAGCTAACAGTTAAGGATAATTATCCACTTCCATTAATTGAAGACTGCATAGAGTTTTTAGAGGAGAAACTATATTTTTCGATTTAAGAGTTAAAAAGCAGTTTCCATCATGTGAGTGTATTTGACGATTCAATTCCGCATACTGCTTTTGTGACGCCGTTTGAGCAGAACGAGTATTCGAAGATGCCATTTAGGCTTAAGAATACCCCAGCTGTGTTTCAGCGATTCATTAATGAAATATTTCGGGAATTCATAGAAAAAAAAAAAATTTCATCTACATGGATGACATACTTATTGCTAGAAAAATATTGACGATTACAAAAATTTGCTGGGAAGTTATTGCGACGCATTACCAGTCAAAACTTAAAACTTAATCATGCGAAGTAAAGTTCTGTTATAAAAAATTTAATATGTTACTATGTTCTGTTATTGATATTCGGTTACTTTTTCTGGAATTTCACCTAGTGCTTCCCATATCGTGGTTATTAAGAAATACCCCGTATCCACTAATCACAAAAACTTGCATGCATGTATTAGAATTTTCTCATACTTCCGCCGGTTTGTACCGTCATTTTCACGCATAGCAAAACCACTACAAAGTTTTTTTTTAAAAATTCCGAGTTTGGTTTTGACGAAAAATGCATTGACGCATTTTACGAATTAAAAATAAGATTGACCAAAGCACCTGTGTTGGTGATTTATAACCCGATAAGAGAGACTAAATTTCACTGCGAAGCCAGTACAATTGATTTTGGGGCAGTGCTATTACAACGACAAAACGATGGAAATCTTCATCCAATATCCTACAGAGATTACGTCCTCTGCCTAGTGCCGATAACATAGCTTTGAGTCGGAGACTCTGGCTAAAATATATTTTTTTAAACGGTTCCGAGAGTATTTGGAAGGAATACCCTTTGAAAATGTTACGGACTGTGGCTCACTGACGATGTCATTGGAAAAGAAAAAATTAATCCACGCATAGCTAGATGGGCTCCAGAACTAGGAAATTACAATTACACAATACCGCATCGAAACGGGGCAGTTAGACGCCCTCAGTCGGTGCCAAATTGCTGCATTATTGAATGTGAATGAGGTTGATTTACAAATGCAGATCTCTCAAGGACGCGGTACCACTATAAGGCACTTAAAAGATCGACTAGAGACGGAAAATTTAAAAAACTTTGAGATGGTAGACGGACTTGTTTTCAGAACGCATGATGACAAAAGCTTTAATATGTTCCTAGCGAGGTAAAAGATAAAGTAATACGTCTAATTCATGAGAAAATTGGTCGCCAAGCAGTTTACAAATGTCTTGATAAAATCTAAATGTACAACTGGTTCCCAGAAATGCGACAAAAAATGACGGATTCATCAAAAACTGTTAGGAAAGTATGTTAGGAAAGTTAAGTGACCCAATAAATCATTCTTATTGGTGCGCCAAGTGGCTTAACATAGAATACGCTATTAATAATTCAGTTCATAGTGCAACCAGAGGACTCCTAGTGATTAATTATTTGGTGTTGAACAGCGTTGAGTTATCATTGACGAATTTACTGAATTCGTTCAAAATAAAATAGATTCAATTAAAACAACAAGTGAGATTAAGTGCCGAAAATGCTTTTAACAAATCACAAAAATGTAGCCTAAACTACTACTTAGAGCAAAATACTGACTCAAAGAAATATTGACACCGTTATCGGTAGAAATAAAAAATGAAAACCTAAATAGAGAAGACCATACGGAGTTTATAAAAATTCAGAGCAATGCGATACCTGGGATAAGTTTGTGAAACGTGCCGTCTGCCATTTATTATGTAGCAATCGGGGTCGATTGAAAGTTTGTTTGGCCAAGTTGTTAACTTAATTAATTTAATTTAAATTTGGTTTCGTTTGTCATATAATGTGTTAATGGGTTAAATGTGTTCATTATTCTATGTGTAGCACTAAGCCAATCTGACAGCTCAAAATACCGGAATTTGGAACCACTGTAAAAAATTGTTATCTCCGAATAATTTAAATCTCTGTAGTCAAAACGAAATGACACGAAATAAAATTGTAAGTTAATAAAATTTCAACTATCGTCTTTAATTTTACAAAATCAAAAAAGTTAGACGTATGCATGCAATTAGGGAATTGTCCAATAAACTTTATTGTGTTTATATAAAAACCAATTATATTAGAAAATAGTTAAAGTAACGTTACTTTGCGTTTTATGTATTTTATGTGGGTAGAAAACTTTTTTCATTACAAAAATCAACAGTAAAAATAGAAAAATTTAAAATTTAGTGTAGGGATGTCTTAAACGATCTTTGAGGATACTTAAATATTAATTGTTTCCAATTCGAACAGTAAAAAAAGTGCATTAAAAATTTCACCTCTTTAATATCATTGAATGAATGTGTTAAAAATTTTTTTTATGTGTTGATTTACATTTATAGTCCTTTAAAAAAGATTGCTGACGTCCTAAACTAAAACTTATTTCTCCTTTACCATACTAGACGTCTTGCCTTCTACCATTATTAAAATTATCATTTATTTTAATAAACTAAAGATGTATTTTCACATGGAATATACAATATCTTTCTTATAATATGGAATGGCACAATGCTTGACCTATGGTCGAAACTGGTATTCAATGGAGACTACTCCATCGCGGCTGCAAAATAATATTTAAAAAAAAATCATAACAAACATCAATCATAACTTTGTTCATTGACAATTCTCAAAGAAATGTGCATTCCTATAAGATGGACCATTTTACATAAATAAATATTTTAAGTCATTTGTTTCTATATTTCTTCTATTTATTAAGGAAATATTTAAATTCAAAACTTTCACAGAATTTCTCTTCACAGCTTTTCAGCAAACAAGGCCTATTTAAAATATTTTCTTAAGGGGCTATATACAGTCAAGAGGCCCAAAAAGAAATTTTTCAAGAATATTTCTTAAGAATTTCTTAACCTTATAATTTATAACTGTGAAAATTTGTACACATATTATGGTAACTTTTGAGTATATTTAAATGTTTTATTTTTATTAAAATATTTATTTTAAAAGCTACTATATCTCTGGGAGCACCTAAAAAAAAGACGTCTTGTGGTGAGCACGATATCTCTGGACTGGATATTCTAAAATGAAAAACCAATAAACCAAAAACATTCCTTTAAAAAAATGTTATATCTTGCAATTGATCGAAGATATGACAAAATGGAGGTATTTAAAAAATATCTATCTGAAACTGACCGGTTCATCCGTTTCAAAAAAAAATCTTGCTCATCGCCTTTAAAAACACATTTTTGAGAAAAAAGCGTTATAAATTTCAAAAGCACTTTACATATACATACTTTTAAACACGGGTACGTCATTACAAATGTGCGTGTAAATTGGAGAACATTCATCGGATTGACATAAAATTTTTTGTGTGTATACTTAGCTGGATCAAAATTTAGATTTCGCAGGACATCGACGGAAATGTATCAGGAACTCTTAAAAACTATTCCTCCATAATTTTGTTTTTCACTCGGCGAAATCTTCATGAAGCATTATTGTACCTCTTGAACCCCTTTTTTTAAACAATTTTTTTTTAATGTAACTTTTGTTTTCCTTCAGAAGCATACCCAATATATGCAATATAATAAAAAATTTTAGCGTACACAAATTTTGACTAAAAAAATTTTTTTTTCTTAACATACTCTTTTGAGACCCCAAAATTCTATATATTTCGTCATTTTCAGACAGATTTTTTTTTTTAAACGCCTATTTAATATGAATTTTTCATGTCGTCACATAAATTCTAACTTATTGAAAAGTTATTGAGCTTTTCTTTCCATTGATGTATCGTATAGTTTTTCTTAACTAACACTGAGTGCCACAAATACATAAAAAATGATAAATCGATATATAAAGGGCCTTTTTTAGCTTAATTATTATTTAATTGCCACAATTACTGTTCGATTTTGACAAATCTTGGTTTAGGTACGCAAATTAAATTCTGATAACTGTTTTTCAGTAAAGTGTCCACCAGAGGGCGCTCCAGTACAAAGTTCAGTATTAACGAGAACTCTTGTTCTAAGGCGCCTTTATAATAAGCTGATAATATTAATACCATTAAAATATATTTTTGATAGGCGTTTAAAAAAAGCGCTTTATTGAAAATGACGAAATATTGACTTTTGGGTCTCAAAAGAGTTTGTAAAGAAAAAAATTGTTATATATATTTTTATCCAAAATTTGTGCACATACAATCAAAATCTTTATTATTTTGCTTATCTTCTTTATGCATTCTGAAGAAAAAAAAGGTTACATTCAAAATTTATGATTTTTTGGCCAAAAACAAAAGGTTCAGGAGAACCAAAACCGCTCCATGGGGATTTCTCCGATCAAAAAAATAAAAATTATGCGTAAAAAGTTTTTAAAAGACCCTCTAACTTTTGAGTCGGTTGACTTTTTTCTCCATACAAATCGATCAGGCTTAGTGTGTTCTTCAATATACTTGATGTATATTACGAAAATAATATAAGAAACAAATAGATTTTTTTAAAATCTCGAACTTTATGCAGCCCCTTAAATTATGCTTCACAAACTAATTAAGCCACGCTTCAGTACTGTGCCCCATGATTTTCTACGGTCTGCGTTTCTTTACCATCCCGTTTTTTCCGTTGCCATCACATCAAATCGCATCACATCATCGCGCAAGAACAGTGATTAATAAGCTTGCCTTCAACACGGTGGATGGCTACTAAGATTGATTTTCATTTTTAGCTTTTACGAGTTTTTCCTCTCGTTCCTTTTTGTTTCTTTCTGTTGCATTGATTTAGGCGTACGCTTAAGCGTATTATCACTCAAGTTTTACGAGTTGTACCTACCTTGATTAATTATTGTTATTGATTTTTTGATGTCAGAGTGTGGGTGTTTGACAGGGGGCTATAGTGTTGCTGTTGTCTCAGTTGCTGGTAAGTTTTCTTTAATATGTTGCCTGGCAATTTGCTGACTTTTACTAATTATTACTTAGCTAATTAGGCGTTATGTAAGAGTATTTTGGTATTACTTGAGAAATATTAATGCTGCTAAGACAACAAAATAGTCTTTTTAAGAAAGAGTATGATTAGATTTTATCATAAATATAATATAATAAAGCTGAAAATGGTTATTTTCATATTTTATTCATTGAATATTTATCTTTCACAACAAAACACTATTTTTTTTTTTTAATGTCAGACAATACAACACAACCAGCTATGTTAGTTTTCTTGAGAATGTAGACAAAATAATATAAAGAGATGTAAAACTCTTTGCACACTTAAATTCCACACATCATGTTGTTATCTTTGTTGGTAACACATAGACTCTATGCTAGTATGTAGTATGAAAATGAAAAAACAGGAAGTCGTCTGCCAACTTCCGCCAACATTTTGTCTGCGTGTTAGTAGTTTGTAGATAATGAATGGAACAATGCCTACGTTGGCAATTCAGTTTGTTTAGGCAACAAAAGTCTAAATAGTGGGAGTGACTGTATGTATTAATGTAAAAAAAATTGAAAGAAAGAGAAAATTGTGTCCCTGTGTATGAGTGTGCTCGTGCCAAGTTTGTCTCTCACCGGAAGTAGCTAGTATATATTTGTATTGCCAACTTAATATGGTAGCATTGTGTTAATGAATACTACGGAAGTGAGCTTTTAATATCCGTTTTATGTTGTATTTAATTCTGTTGTCAGGACCCAAAGAATTTCAATCCCCCTTTCCGCCACAACTTAAACATACAGAAATAAACGAATATTATTATTCACTGTATTTTTGTACTCTATGAGTTTATCTCAACGCCATAATAATAAAGTATTTAAACTTTATTTGTTGCCCAACTTTTATGCAGGCTCTGTCTTTCGCTCTCAAACTAAAACTGAAAAATAATCAAATACAATTCATTACGAAACACTTGTTAATAAATTAATTTCCCGCTTATGCAATTCATATCAAAACTATTCATAGCAATAAAAATGAGAACAAAAATGATTATAAACATAAAAGTGCCATTCCATTGTGTACCACTTGAGGCTGTGAACGAACCAGATCAGTGAAATGGAAAATAATCCTTAATAAACACTTTGAAATGAAAAGTTGCCTGCAAGTTGTATTCATGAAATAAGAGAATATTTACTATTAAAAAACAACAAAAACGACAAACAACTATAAAAGATACAATGCAAATGTGAGACAGTAAATTTTGTTCCATATTGGTTTGAGAATGTTTGGAATACAACAAGTTGTGCCCCTGGCAAATAGTTGAGCACAATTTAGATGCGTCTTAATTAAAACTGTTCTTATTTAATTGCTTAGTACTGAAAAATATATTTTATGATTTTGAACTATGAAAAATAAAAATAAAAAATCAAGGCAACTACTATTTTAGCAATAAATAACTTACCAAGCATGACTTATGTAATGAGAGCATATAAATAATAAAATGCCGATAAAAATCGGAACTCTTTAAAGAGGGGTAAATTTTCTCACATATGGGCTCATTTTGACCTCATTTTGACTAATTTTTAAGTGATAACGTTAGTTTTGTGACATGCGGCTTAGTGATGCCATATGGCATCATCGTCCATTTTGGATTAAGTTAGCTGTATACAAGTTCGTGCATAAAATTTGTAATATTACGCACATTTTTGTTTTATTCTTTTAACAACAAAAGAATTTTTACCTTAACAGCTTAGAGGAACTTCGGGTATTGTGTTATAGGTATTCCTTTACTGCGATTTGTGAAAAAACTATAAGTCTGTTTTTAGTCAGATGTTATTAGTTTTGATGCTTGGTAACAAAATAATATAAAACAAGAATCTAATGATAACTCATAAAAAAGTTATTAGGAAACCCAAAAACCTCCTTCCTAGAAATTTGGAGGGTATTGTTGTATACAACATAGGTGTAATGTGGTGTACTTTCTTTGAGTGAATTCAATTTGAAAAATCTTAAAGAAAATAAATTTTATATTACATATGTGGACTGTTTTGAGAGGTTTTTAATTAATAAATTAATTAGAATTTAGTATTTTAAGTTAAACAAAAGAAAACGTTTATAACTCGATGAATAAGAAAAAGGCAAGAGAAAAAAGAATAATAGCAATAGGGTTGCTTAAAAAACTCATTACATTTTTACGTATCGTTGCAACGTAAAAAAAAGTGTTAATTATGCGCAAGTTAAAAATTATTAACAAGAAAAAATTTTAAATTCCACCAATATATATATAATCATAATACCACATTAGCCGTCAAGATGTATGCCACAAAAGCCAATTTGATATGATCAGGTATAAAAACTCTTAAACTGAATAGTACTGAGAACTAACTAAATGTATCGCAAATAAATCAAACCTTAACACTTACCTTAAATACAAAAAGAACATAATAATAGATAGCTGCTTGTTTTCCTTAAACAATTTCACTGAATTTAGCAGAAAAAAAAGTCGACCAAACGCCATACTTACTTACTTAGTTGGCGCTACAACCGTATGTCGGTCTTGGCCTCATCTAAGTATTTGCGCCAGCCATTTCTGTCTTTCGCTTGCTGGCGCCAGTTGGAAATTCCAAGCTTCGTCAGGTTGTCCTCTACTTGGTCTTTCCAACGAAGATGCGGTCGTCCTCTTCTGTGTTGACCGCCGCTGGGTACCGAATCGAATGTTTTCTTCACTGGAGCATCGTCTTTCATGCGCTGAACATGACCGAGCCAGCGAAGCCGCTCGATTTTAATGCGCTTGACTATGTCGATGTCAGCGTACAGCTCGCACAGTTCATCATTCCACCGTATTCGGTACTCGCCATTGACGCAGATTGGTCCGTAGATCTTACGAAGAATCTTTCTCTCGAATGCTCCTAAAGTCTTTTTATCTGAACTGCTCAGAGTCCAGGTTTGTGATGCATAATTAGACCAAACGCCTACACATGTTTTTTTTTTGAACTGATCGAAAGCGTATTTAGTTTCGTTAATTTTCTTGAACTCTATTCTGTTTTTTATTAGTTTACACAAATTTAAGCAAGATTGCATAATAATAAGTTTTACGGAATCGGAGATACTGGCCTATACCATATTATCCTCCTATACTATAATACCCGAAGTTCCTCTATTATTCAATCTATTAACACAAGTTAATTCCCGTATGTGACGGTCGTAGCCCAGTGGGTAGAGTGCGCGGCATCTAAGCTAAATAATCGTGGTAGACCGGGTTCAATTCCAGTTCAGACAGAATGTTTTTTTAATTGAATTGATTTTTCTATTCTGTCGTCACCTCTCTGCAGACAATGGCAAACCTCAGAGAGTAAAAACTGCCATAAAAAAACTTCTTAATAACATAATTCGTTCGAAGTCGGCATTAAACTCGTAAGTTCAGTTATCGATAATTTGTGTTCAAACATTTAATAACATGCACAACGCAACTCATCAATAAATGATAAGTCAAAGTCTTTCCTAGGGCTGAAAGGCCAATTTATTTATATTAAAATTAGTTAAGGTCTAACACCTTAAGTTATTTTTCAACCTGGATTGACAGGATATTTATATTTGAAATTCTTTTTAACGGAACGGACAGAATTTTTATAAAACTGACAAAAAAACACGTTGTTTTTCAGTTTTTCATTTCATTTAATGTTTGATGACCTGGCAGACGTTGTTCTACGCCATCCTTTCCTCCATAAATATGGGAGCACTAAAAATATACGAGCTTATTTCTTCATATTAAATGCGTTCATAGAAAATTTGTTGGTAAATGTGTAAATTTTGCAATGCACGCCACAATCCTGCATGCACAATCTGGTATATAAATATCAAGCTTCATTTTATTTAAAAGAATCAAACAATAAAATGTCTAATTTCCAAAGAGGCTCTTTTATATTTGCATTGTAATTAAGTAGCACTACATTATGTAAAAACTATGACAACAATCGATCATTAGGACTTAAAGATATAAGCCAAAATATGTGTTGGCGTTTCGTTACAAAAAACGAAAGTATTTTTTGACTTGTCTTACAAAATAAGCAAAACTCTATGAATTTGGCAAGACTTCTTGCATAGAACTTTTTTAGATGGTTTAAAAGTAACATTTGTTTATTTTCCAAGTGATCAAATTTCAAAATCTTCTCTAGTTTCTTTTTATTAGACTTTTTTATCTGGCGTTACGTTACTAAAATTTCCATTACAGTTTTATTGATCTTACAAAATAAGAAAAACTCTCTGAATTTGGCAAGACTTTTTGCATAGAACTTTATGTAGATGGTTTAAAAGTAACATTAGTTTATTTTCCAAGTGATCAAATTTCAAAATCTTCTCTAGTTTCTTTTTATTAGACTTTTATATCTGGCGTTACGTTACTAGCGTTACGTTACTAAAATTTCCATTGTAGTTTAATTGAGTAATTAAGTAATTATGTAATTTAGTAATTTATTAACAAATTTAATATATTGTCATTTCCTTGAGTCAACCATTTCTTCATTATCTTAAGCCAATGCCTTCCATTTTTACTAAAACAAAAAAGTTTACGAAACATTTACGAAAAAGAAAAACCTACATTTGTGGGGGAAACAGTGCCGACGATTTGGTCATCATGGTAAATGAATTTATGTGTAAATTGCTTACATTAATAAAATTAAAATGTTTCTTTTACATAATATCATCAAATAATAAGTTTTGAATAAGTTTCAATTTCTTGGTCATGGTAGACTTTTCTGTGGAAACGTCCATATGTATTTTCGTGAAATTTCAGTAAACATTCTATTTTTTGCCAATGCCATTGATGTTTCAGAGTTATTTCATTATTTCCAATGCGATATAGTCCGAAAAACAGAAAAATAACCTTTTTCACATTTTTGCCTGTATCTCTAAAATTTGACCTTAATCTTCTCTGGTTGACCCTTATTTCTATACTTGTGTTATCTCAAAATTTAATATGTGTTTCGTTTAAAGTACTTTAAACTAGAATATTTCTCTAGCTTATTTTTGTCTGAGTTTTTATAAAAGTGGCGATATTTTCTCAAAGGTGGCAAAATTGGTACTGCACACAATACATTTGCTGTATTTTTTCTTTTGTGGACTTTGTTGACTTCTTTTTGTCTTGCTCAAAAAGAGCGTGAAAAGATATATTTTGTCCCGTAGGGAAAAACAAATAAAACATTTTTTAACACAACAAATTTTGCTATCTTGTTAGCTTTGCTTTGTATGTTGCTCAAATAGAGCTTCAAGATAGAAATCTTTTTTCTTGCTGAGAGTAAGAATAAAGAAAGTGTATAATTATGCTCTTATGATTTTAGTTAATTATTTTAATAATGATTAGCACATTCAACATAAGCTTTACTTTCAAATGGGTACCATAGCTACCCAGTAGAAAAATAATTATTTAAATAGCGCTTGCCGTTCTCAAAATCTAGGCTGACGAACATACGTGAGTCTCATTTTATATAATTCTACCTGTGTTTTTTACAACTCACTTAAAAAAAACACTGCTAATATAGACTTTAGATTTAGATAACATAATTATTAAAACACTTTTGACATTTTTCTGCATTAGTAAATAATTTAGCCGATTAAATATTTTAGCCGATTCCGGAGATTCGAAATTTTTTAATTTTTTGATTTTGATTGAAGTTTTTGTTTTAATTTTTCTGTTTCAATTCTGTGTCGATATACACAACAACACCGATTATGTTTTCCATTTAGTTAAATTTTTAAAGTGCAAACAACTTTTTTATTTTAAAAACTATGTTTATATTTTTGAAATCATATTTTTGAATAAATTACAAAATCAAGTAGAAAAACAAATTTGATTTATTACGTGATATTCGAAAATAGCGCTCAAACTTAAAATTTAGTAGTTTTAACGAATTGATTTCATCTTCACACGAGCTTGGTAATGAATAGATTGGGTGGGTTTGTTGATACTTTGTTAGAAAGGTTAATTTATTGCCTTGATGTGATAATGTGACATCTTTTGAATATTGTCACATAAATATTTTAACGTGATGAAGTTGTGTTTACGATACAATTTTGTGGTAGAATACAGTTGCGAAATATCACTTAGCATTACACAAAAATATATTTTTGTTTGCAAAAATTAATTGAATAATTTCGGAGATTGAATAAATTATTTGAAGCAATATGTGACGTCCAATTGCCCCACTGTGGACCGATTCGGACCAGAGAACTGCATGAACGCATTCATTTGCACTTATTTGTGATTCACGTAAAAACGTATGCTGAGATAACAGTACGCACCAAACAGACGAAACGAAAGAATGCACATTTCGCTCAGTTGATGTTGATGCTTGTCGCGTGTAAATAACAGTAAGTGTCATCAACAAAGCAACGAAACATTGGAATTGAAGTTGATGCAATGATAAAAATCATAACCACAACGTAAATACGTGAGCAAGCTAAGTTGTCGTACACTTTTAACTGCTTTACCGGCAACACATTTACATAAAAATTATATCGATGGAAAGGTATTCTGGAGTATAATTGTCTGAATATAATTTTCATTTCTATATGTCCATATAAAATAATAAAAGATGGATTTTGATGTGGTTTTCACTGTACGATAAAGGAGTTATTTAAAGTTAGATTTTAAGCTATAAATATTCGGTTTTAGCTTTAGTAAAGGCAATTGGCGTGGGCTTGAGTTGAGTCATAAAATCTTAATTTTGAACTTCTTGTTAGCAGCGTTGTCAATCATTCAGTGATTTAAATTTGCAGTAGACAACTAAACAATAAATATATACATAGGATCAACAAGCGGAAAACCCCAAAACACTCTTCAAACTAAAAGTGCGATGCAAATTATATTTTTCGAACACAATCCTTAAAAATATATTGAAGAAAGCAAAGCAAACAAACCATGAAAAAATCTAACTACAGGAACTGCTTGCGCAGCTATACAAAAGGATCGTGTTTTTCTTATTTTTTGTAGGCCGAGGTTTTTTTCTTTATTACTGCAACGCAATAAAAGAAACGAACCGCTTTTCAACAATTTTTTATGACTCCGCGTTAGCGTTTTAAAATTGCAAACAGATCAATTTTACTAAACAGAATCCCTACAAAATACTACACATTTGGTCAAAAACATAAATACACTTACATTTTTAATTTCAATTTTAAATTAATATATGTATTTCCGATGTAGTTATTTATTTATAGGGCAAAGTAGGGTCATGTATAACACGTTTTTATTTTCTCCAATAAAAGTGTGAAAATTTAGTTGGGATTGGTTTAAATTACTATTTCTTGCAAAAGAACCAATTTGAAGTTGGTGTTTTCACGGCTGTTGAATACTTTAAGAAGTGGATGAAGTAGAACAAGAATGTCAAACATGACTTTTTCGACTTTTTCAATTCGGTGGCAAGATATGTAACACCAACAAAATGTTGGTTTATATACCAGACACTTTAATTTTTTGTTTATTTTAACTTTTTATGTTTAGTAAATGCATTATTTTGAAAACTTAATTAAATTACATTTTTCTATTAGTTTGATGACATTCATCAATTTCGTTTACTCGACTATTATCATAAGCCCTTTCTTCTAATAAACGTTAAAAAATTACAAATAAAAAAATAAATAAAATAAAATAAAAGTAAAAAATGCAAGAACTTCAATATAACACACAAAATTATAATAGCTGCTTTTTTCCAATTTGCTCTACTTCGAAACAAAACTTTATATACAAAACAAATGCCTCAAATTTCCTTACTAAACTGAATATTCCGCTGTTAAGTTTTTCTAAAATTTCACAGTTATTCATAAGGTGTGTCAGTGCGTTTCTAATTTGAAATCTGCATACGTAGTGAATTGATGAGGAACTCACCCTCGTTGATAAAGGAAAAGCAGCGCAAACAGCGTGTGCTCAAATTTCCAATGAACTCAACGAAATAAACCTGAAACAATTATGTCATTGAAATGGCAATATTGCCTTTTCAATAACAACGCATATCAATGCAGCTAGCAAGAGCGCACACTGCACAACATGACACACATTTCTTGCTGACGAACGAAAGCATAGCAGGAACAGTGAATTTTCGAACCTAAAGCAAAGACGAAGCATTCAATGCAGATCTCTGATTCGGACAGATAGGCGCAGCACAGTTTAACGTCCCCACACATTTCTTGGCCAAAAATAGAAAGAGTGATCATAGAGCTTTGAAAATTGCGACGAATATCTTTCTTGACAAAATTAAGAAATTTTTAAAAAGTTATAAAAATCCGTCCACTGCCACACAAGTTTGGTCTCAGAACAACGAAATTTGCTAAATCTATTTATTTTACAATAATATAAATTAAAAATTTCATGAGCGGATGCCATGCCGATTAATTATACCCCTTGTCGTATTGCATAAGGGGTATATAAACTTTGTAACTCTGTTTTTAACGCTTATAAGGAGGCTGACAGGTATACACCCAAAAAAAATGCTTCGTACTATGTACAAAACAATTTTTATATTCTACAAAGCTGTTTGTTCTTTTCAGCCTACGAACGACTTTGTGAATAATTCAACTGACCGTTTGTACATTGTACAAAGAAGTATTTGTATATTTTAGAAACGCATTCGTTTCATTTACAAAGATACGAACAAATATACGAACGCTGCTGCCACCGCCTTGTATATTATCAAACAATGTTCGTTCAGTCTACAAATTTATACATTATAGATTTTTACAAACTATCGTTTGTAGAATGTACAAAATTACGAATTCATAAATTTTTTATACGGCCAACACTACATACGTTTGTTCTATGTACAAAACATTTGTACATTCTACGAATAGCCTCTGTTTGTATTTCTACAAAGATTTTATTCGTAATTTTATCCTAAATATTTTTTGGGTGTAGAAATGTACATATATACATTTTTGATCAGCATCACTTTTTGAGTCGATTTAGCCATGTCCGTTTGTCTGTTTGTTCGTATGTCGACTCGATTACAGCCGCAATTTTAGAGCTACGTATTGAAATTTTGTATAGTATATGTGCTGATATTCAAACAATGAAGATCAAGTTCGATAATGATCCAAATCGGATGAAAACCAAGCCTACCTTCCATAGAACGTTACTTTATCAAATTAGTAAAATCTCTGAAAATGCCATAAAAATAAATGTAATGGCTTGAAATGTCGCACATAAGCTTAAGACGCAAAAATTAACCATATCATCGCAATCTGTAAAAATTGGATGAAAACCACGCCTGTCTCCTATACATACACGGTTAAAAATCTTGGAATAAATTTTAGTCCAGCTCAAATACTACAGCATATTTTTTAACCTTGAGGTTTAAAATTTAAACTTTCACAAATACTAACCTACAATAAAACTTTTCTGTACTAAAATTTAAACCAAAGAAATATTGTAGTGCTGAAACTCAATATTAGGATATTAAGTTCATTGCTTGTTTATTGCTTTCGTTTCGTATAGCGAAATACCCCAGTGGTTAATGTAGGGAGCTTACATGCTTGATGTCCCTGGTTCGAATCTCACTGTGTTTGTTTTTTTTTTTTTGTGCTATATTTCAATCCAAGCTTGAACTTAATTTTAAACCAAAGCTATATTAAAACGATTTTTTAGTATTTTGCAAATGCTAGATCTGAAATCAAGGCTGGTGTGGTCATATATAAAGTACAAAAAATTTTAAATTTTATTCCAAAATATTTAACCGTGTACTTTAACTTTGCTAAAACTTTTAACTTTAATAAAATGTTCAATCTCTGGGAAAATTTCCCCTGAACTAAGGTAATGACTTCAAATTTAGCACTTTGGTCTCAAATATTCACCATATATTTCAAATCTGTCCAAATACATAGTGTAAAAAGCAAGCTTATCTCCCATACAAAGTAGTAAACTTTATGAAAAAGATTAGATCTTTAAAGATTCCACAAAAAAATGGTGTAAAAACTCGTTCAATCTCCCATACAAAGTGATGTTAAGACACGTATATTAAGGCTCCTCACGAAAAAAAATTATTCGGCACAGTTGCTCAAGATAATTCTAGGCTTATGATATGATGACTCCCCAAATATTTCGACTCTAGCTATAGCCATCCGTGAGCGGGAATGGTTTGAAATAACCTCTAAAAATCGATTTTTTTAATCGTATTGACTAGTGTTATAGTTGTAAAAAAGAACGATCAGAAATTACAGCCCAGAAAGTGCTCTACTAATCTGCATCAAAAAATTGAAATTTTTGCATTCAGATTAAAATATTGCTGTTCTTTATGCATATTTTTTTTAATTTATTCTCACTAAAATTTAAAAAACTTAATTATTTCTAATGCTTTTCTCTCTTTCAAGATATTGTTGGAAAGGTTTACATATATACAATTTTTGATGCAGATTGACGCTTCTGGAAGAGCGTTTTTCGGCTTATAGTTTTTGACAGTTAATTTTTTCACAACTATTAACCAGCCAATATTTTTTACAAAAACCTCGATTTTTAGAAAATATTTCAAACCATTCCAGCTCACGAATGGCTATCGCTAGAGTCAAAATATTTGGCAATCATCATAATATAAACTAAGGATTAATTTGAGCATTTGTGCCGAACAACTTTTTTTTCTATGGAGCGTTAGGCACCTTAACGTATATATATCAAATGGAGAAGTAAGCCATTCAGAAAACTTAGTATTAAAAAAGCTTTTGTTCCGACCGGAAACTTCCCATCACACTTCAGCTTCCAAATTATATTACTTTTTGTTTCCTTTCCAATTCCAATGCCAGTAAATAAATCGCACATTTCTCCTAAACAGGTCACTGAAATGAAGTATATCTTCCGTATTAGCAAGTATTAGCAAGAAATTTTCATCTGGTGCAACTCACTTCTAATAATGTTTTCGTGAAAGTCAATCTTTCTCAAAATTTTTTGTGAAGACTTTCAAAAATTAAATATTTAACAAATTTTTTCCCGCTTATAGTGATTATTTTTATGGTTAACTTAGAACCATCTATTTAATATGTAAAAAAAACAAATAATATTGCTTGACAAAAGAAAATTAAGACTTTATTTTGATATATAAAACATAATGATCGGAATAAAATAAAAATACTACCGTATTTTAAAAAAACAAAATTAAAACAATTGTGTATAACAAAAGAAATATTATTTTAAGAAAATGCAAGTTTGACGGCTTATCACAACGAAACGTTGTCTACTATTCAAAAACTTCCTTTTGATTTTTTTCACCCGAGCTATTTTATTGAAAGCTTCAAAAATTATGGGAAAATTCTAGCATCGGCATTTGGGATATTTGATTGCGCATTTTACACTGTGCGCAGGCAATAACCTACGAAGAGTCGAGGCAGAAAATAAGCCAAGCTGACTTTTATCTCGCTTGTTCACACAAAGATGCCGAGTACTGATATTTTGGTTTTTGATCACTATTCGCTATTTTTAGGGTTTGTTTCAAACTCAAAGGAACCCCTTAAAATCTAATTTCGTTCAAATACAATAAAAAAGTTCGAAGTTTTCCATTTATGTGATTAAAATACTTTAAATAACTTCATCTTTTCCAATCTTACATCTCTTGTTTTCTTTAGACTCTCATTATCTTGACTTTTGGCTCTTTTTGTCATTGCTAACTTACCACAATTCAACCTTTTTTTAATCCTTGCCATCATTTTAGACCCATAAATCAAAATTTGAATATATTTATCTTTATTTTATATACGGCCTTCATCAGCATCTTTCATTTGAATATTTTTTTTTAACAAAGTATCCTTTATTCCAATTTCCTAAAAATGTTTCCATTCATTGCATTTTCTTCAGTCGATCGTAAAATATTTTTTCCTACCATTCCATCTTTTAAATTCTTTTTAATATTTTTAAGCAGCTTAACTTTTTCTCAAGAATATTTTCGTACTCTTCTGAAGTCTTTGTTTGAATTATTTTTATCAATCCATTTAATTTATGCGCTATCTCTATCAAGTTTTCTCAATTTCAAAACTTAAATAAATTTGAATATTGCCATCAATGTGGTGGTTATGATTTATTGATGCTCTTAAGTTTGAAATTGTTTTTTCCTACAGCAATATTTAAAGGCAACTAAAATACTGAACAGAGCTGAACAACTAAATGCGGAATAATGTTTAGCAGCTAGCTGCTTCAACTTAAACAAATTGAATTTCAAATGTCTACATTTAGAAGGTCCATACCCATTAAAATGCAAATAAAATAAAATTAGACGAACTGTCAGTCAGTGTAGCTACTACTTCACCAACCAATTCAATAGAAAGTCAAGAAATTGTCTGGGTATGTTCTTAACTCGCCTTCAAGCAGCTCCACGGCTGCTGTGCTTTTCGTCCCAAGGAACACAAACTAAGAATAACCAACTTAATGAAGCGAAAAGCGATTATAACCAGGAAACACAAAACTCACGCCACAGATCATTAAATCACTGAGAAGGACGATGGGGATATTGATGACTAGGACGATATTGATTGCGTTCGTTGGCAATAATCATGAGAATATTGAAGATGTTGCCGTTAATGTTGGTAATGATAGAATTATTAGTATAAGAAGAAGAGGAGAAAAACAAAAATAACACTTCTTGATACAATAACAAAAATAAAGTCAAAGCAATGCTAAGCCCACGCAATTCATTATACACAATACTTGAGCATTTAAGATCCAATACAAGAATTAAGCGACAATTAACTTAATTCTATAAAAGAACATGCAATATTTCTTAGGTATTGTTGTTGTAATTGTTAATGACACAAGCTCACACATATTGTTCCGAATCAACTTGATGGAAGACGAAGAACGCACAACAACAATTGGCGCACAATTACAATACCGGAAATCCGTCATTAAAATGAGCCGAGTCAAGCTCAACAGCAGCAACATAAAAAAAAATTCACAGAATAAAAAAAAAATAGTATAAAAAAAGCAAGAATAAAAATAAAATACCGCACTATGCTCCTGAATAGAGCAAAATTATTATGAAAACAACTACAACGATTGTAAGGATAAAGGAAAAACTTATTTCTCCCATTATTATAAAGCGAACAAGAACAAAACAATAAGCAACAAAAGTCAAAAAGAACAATAAAGAAAAGTAAGTTGTGGCCAAAGGTTGAAAAAAGTAGAAAAAAATATGATAAAAGATAGTTAAAGAGCCAATATAAATTATAAAAAAAAACAACAAAACTTACCGCAAGGACGGGGCACACAAAGTGAGGTTGAACTATACAGCAGCCAGAGTAAGAGTGAAAAGTAAGAAAAATTCTCAACAAATAACAAATATAAAGAATGAAAGGTCGCAACCTCCAGATGGGACGAGTGTTGCTGGTACATAGAATTTATACAGTTGTGTTCAAAATAACCAGAATAACCACAGATTAAATGGATTTATCACATCGAAATTCGATATAAACAATTTTAATCTTAAAGTTATAAGTAAATATGACCATTTACATAAAATACAAATCCTTTTTTATAATTGTGTTCAAAATAATGAGAATAACTAGAGAGAAATTTTATTTATCAGATCAAAATTAAAAAAGATTTGAGTTTTAAGTGTAAACTAATTGTGACAATTTTCATCAAATTGAATTTTTTACTCAATGATGTAAAGTTAAATGTTACGCGGTATATTTATGTAAAATATTAAATCCCCTGAACACCTCTTATTATGTACATAATTTTATTTTAAAAATAAATATATTCTAAGTTCTTTCAGCAAAAAATAACATAACAACCGTTTTCATATAAATTAAAAATTTTATTAGCACAAGAAATAAAGAACTAAAACAAGCAACTTTATAATAATAAATGAAAAAATTACTAATATAAGTTAATTGCCTTTTTGTAAATGCTAGTTTGGATATTTATTTTTATAACAATTAATAACCAGAGAAAAACCAAAATAAGATATATGTGAACACAAAACTTTATCTCCCCAATTTTTAAATCTGGCCAAAAGTTTCTTATTGATAACTATAGACCAATCGTTAAACTTTCAGCCATTCCAAAACTGTTAGACAAGTTACTTACCGAAATATTATTATCCGAAGTGAAAAATTATATCTCGACTGAGCAACATGGGTTTTTTTAGCGGTCAGGTCCACCAGCTCTAACTTGGATATTTTTTCTAATTTTTGCATTAATGCCATAAATAGAAAATTATTCGTAAAAATATATACTTGTTACTCTAGTATACTAGTATATAGTATATACTAGTATGGTTGAAGTTACTTCAGGTGTTCCACAGGGTAGCCTCTTAGGACCGCTTTGTTCATTTTATACATAAACGATATACCTAGAATTTGTAAGTTCTTTAAAAGTTTACTGTTTGCTAATGACTTAAAAATGTTTTCTATTGATAAAAATACTTCAGATTGCTCGAATTTTCAAACAGAAATTACCATCTTTCTGTTATGGTGTGAAGTTAATGGCTTAAGGATAGATTTCTCAAAATGTCATATTTTAACATTTTGTCGAAGAAATGTTTTCATTATGCACACATATTCATACAAAATCAATAGTTTTTAATGTAAAGGATCTTGGCATTTACTTTGATCAAAATTTGTCATTCGATACTCATAGCGATTATGTGATTTCCAAACTCAGTTAGGTTTTCTCAAAAGAAACTCCATAGAGTTTTTTGACCCTTATACACTAAAATCTCTTTTTCGAATCCTTCCAAATCCTTCTAATGCTATGGATATTGACAGGGTAGAAAGAAATCAAAAAATGTTTTCTCGATTTGCTTTGCGTAATATGTATACACTTTAGGAAATGCCTACATATGAAATCCGCTGTAAGCTACTTGGACTTCGATCGTTGGAGCAAAGAAGAAAAAGTTTTTTTATATTATTTATTAAAGACATTTTAGATGGTAAAATTCAAAGTCCTGAACTTGTGGAACTTATACCTCTGTATGCACCATTGGTCTTAGGGAAAGACCTTTATTTTATATTTTTCCCATAAACCTAATCTTAGACAGAATGAGGTGATTTCTAAATGTTTATTTCTTTGTAATTATGTTGCTTATGTTTTATATGCTAGATTAAGTTAGATTAAAAAATATATCTGTGAGGGCAATAGCCCAGTAGATGAATGAAATAAATAAATATATTAAAAGATACCCCACAGTCTTTTTGAAATATATTCGAAGACTTAGAGGTTTCGTTATTTTAGTGACGTCACTTGTTATGTGACATAGCTTTGATCCAAATTTCAAAATATGTTCCGAAATTTGTTATGAATATCAAAGCTTATGCGAAGAAAACCAAGTTTAAATATTAATTTTTGTAGAATATATAGAACTTTTACTATTATGATGATGTTACTTTGTCTGGTAAGCAGACGGGGTTGCCATTTCATTTTACCTAATTTGTAATGAAGCGGTCATTAATTGTATTAATTTTTGTGAAACTTATATTTCACCATTATCATAAAGCCACTTTGTATGGGAAATATCATAATTTCAATAACTTTTTTTTCTCAGTGCGCATATTAAACGTTAAAAGAATAATTTTTGTTAAATTAAAATAGATTTTACCGTTTTAATTCAGTCACTTTGTACAAGAGGTAGACGTGGTTATCCTTACATTTGGCTCATTTTCCAACCTGATCTTTATGCATTAAAAAGAAGCTAGGAATGAAAGTTTCGTAACTATCGCTCTTATATTACAAAACGATCCAATATCTAATATCAGCTGTTATAATTTTACAAACATTCAGACGAACAGACAGATAGACGGACAAACGAACAGACGAACATGACCAAATCGATTGAGGTGATAAGGTGATGATCAAGAATATATATAAAAATGTTTATACCTACCACTCCTCCTTATCAGTAGAGCGTTTCCGCCACTTGCACATACACACAGACGGTGTTAGCAAAATTTTACAGGAGTGCAGAAAAACTGATTTTATTTTAAACTATTGAGTGGATTTTCAACCGAACTAAACATTAATTAAAATGAGATAATTGCTTTGTTCTCAAATAAGCATATAATGAAAAATAAAAATGAATAAATCAATCAGGAATGATCAAAATTTAAATGAAATTAATTTTTGCCTTTTTGCAATACACGCGGTGTTGCATGAGCAACGACGAAATATCATTGAATTGACTTTGACCGAGCATATGTATGATCTTCAAAAAGCATTTTTATTAGAGAAAATAAGCAATTGCTGAGAGAAATTCATGCAAAAAAAGGGCAGGAGATGCATTTGAGTGAAGGTGCTAAAATTCGATACTTTACTGTTTTTTTACATTTTTGGTCATATCATAATTAGAAAGTTCGATCCAAAAATATATGTGGTTTAAGACAGGTGGCATCTCTGAAATATGGCCTGTATTTCAGTTTGAGTTCGTTTGAAGCATGTCTGCACATGGTGTCGATATGGTGCAAACTCATGAGTCAATGTCAAAATATTAGGGCAATTCAAAATCTTGTCTATTTGAGATTGCAAATTTGTGAACAGTCTTTTGCGCTTACTTTGATAGACTTGTTGCAAAACATGAAATTCACAGCTGATTGATGAAAAGCAAAATTATTTTCTACCAGAAATTTTTTCGAAATCAATTTTATGTCGAAAAAATGCTTTAAGGCTTTCATATCAGTTTTTTTTTCGCCTTTTCTTTTTTTATCAATTTAGTTTTGCATATGTATAGTAAATAGAAACTATGGGTTTAAGTGTTGTGTACGTCTAATAGCGTAGTAAATGCATCTCTGTATATTCTGTTTGTGCAGAGTAAAAATATACTCTACCATTTTGCAAATGGTATGATGCAAAACCATTTGCATCGGATTGTGAATAGCCCTATTAAGTAAGAAGAGCATAGGTGGAAAGTTTGTTTTGATTTTAAAGGGATGGGAAAATATTGTTGTTTTCTCTGCATTCGGGTCAGTCGAGCTCGTGCCGAGCATTTTGTCAAGAAGGACTAGCCAAAAATAGAGGACATAAAAATTGGAAGAAATATGTTGTTCTGGTTAAAAAAGAAACCATAATTTTGTAAAACGTTATCAAAACTCTAAAGTTTGAAGGAAAAGAGTTCGTTTTCTTTGAAGCGTTCATTTTAGTCGGTCTTTTTAGCCTAGTGAAGAGTGCGCACACTATCAACTCAGAGGTTCCCGGTTCGATTCCGTGTTTGGGCATGGTTCTTTTCGCTTTATTTATTCTCTAGTAAATTTCAGAATTATTGAAACAAAAAGTACACAACTAAATTGTGCAAAATGTGGAATTATAAAACAGAAACAACTGTGGACTGGAAATGCTTGCCGAGGTAAGGCATAACACTAGCCTCAGCTATAAGCAATTCAAATTGTCTTTCACGTTTGTTCCTCCTAATCGATAACTCACATATGGTTCCAATCAATTCTTCCTCTAATAATCAAACCCTTTCCTTTCAGATCAAAGACCAAACGATGTTAGTGCAAGGCGCATGTCTTGGCTCTTTGATTTTTTTTTACAAAAAAAAATTTTCAAAACTGTCATTGGCGATGGCCCACAAATCAAAAAATTGCTCTATAGAGAAGAACTCCAAGCGTTCTTATCTTCTGAAGAAAAATTTGCTTGGAATTAGTTTATTTTGCTTGTTTCTGGCTTTTTGGGTAACAACAGGTTTCCGGAATACGCAGAAAGCATTCGTGACATGCTTATAAATAATGACATGCATTTGTTATAAACAAAGTAGAATTTTATTTCATAACATTTGAGCACTTCATTAAAAAGTGCTTTTTTTAACATTAGGAGCAAATATAACATTGAAACTTCATTTCCTTCAGTCACATTTGGATTTCTTTCTCCCAAATCATAGCGAAGTATTTAAGTGATGAATACGGAGAACGTTTTCATCAGCAACGAGCATCAAGGCACCTGGAATGAGAACATGATGGTGATTATGTTTGGTTTATCATAAGAGAAACAAATCCGGAAAACTATATGAGGCAAAATAAAATCAATTACTATTTTTAAGACTAATGTACAAAATAACCTCTCTTTAAAAAAATTTATTCAAAGTAAAATTAAATCAACAATGTAAAAAAACAGTAAAATGTCGAATTTAAGTACCTTTACTTAAATGCGTCTCCTGCCCATATTTTTGCACAAATTTCTTTCAGCAATAGCCTATTTTCTCTAATGAAAATGTATTTTGAAGGTCATAAGAAATCATTTCCCACTTTTTGCAGTTTTACATTTTTAATGAATTTTTGAATATATTTTTGACTCGCAATTTTACGTCAAAAAATAATTTTTTTAAAAATTTTTTTTGATAGCGCAAAAACTTCTATCCAAATGAAAAAATTTGTCAACCCATTTTGTTGGATGAATATAACAAAAATCACTTAAATTCTAAGAGCTATAAATGATACACCAAACCATTATTTTGAGTTTCATTTTTAAGCCTTTTTATTGTTTATCGAAATTTAGAATACCAGGATTGCAAAGTTACTTATAACAAATACGTAAAAAAAGGTCTCCTGCAAAAATGGTCCCAAAATAAATAATTGAACAAAAATTTTTTTGTTATAAATCAATTTTGTTTGGGAAAACATGTTTTTAAAATTCGTATTCGAAAAATAAACGTTTTGAAGTTTGTATAAGATAACGTGATTTTATAATAAATAAGTTAAATTATTTTGGTATATGTCTTTTGTAAATCTGCGATCATTAAAAAAATTTTGAACTCACAAAGAAATCGAATATGTTTTACGTAAATATGATCCGGGTGATTATCAGGAAAACGAAATTGTTTTTAATGAAAATTCTCGCATGGTTTATATTCTGCCATCTTATTGCGGGTGACGTTGTTGCTGTAGAGTTTATTGAAGAGCATGAGATTTTAGAATTCATTGCACCTAATTTGGAAATTTGTGGTGAAATCGAAGTGCAAGTTGCTTCCAATGCTGATGATTTTGCCTACAAATGCAACTGAAAATCGTACCGAATAAGCTATTTCACAATTGTTTAGCGAAATTGCTAATGATTTTGCCTAAAAATGCAACTGAAAATCGTACCGAATAAACTATTTCACAATTGTTGAGCGAAATTGTAAAGCGAAAGTACGCTTTAGAACAGAGTGTTTCTGATCCAAAATGGAAAAGAACTAAGCGCACGATCTGAACTTTGAGCAGTCAGATGAAAAAAATGTCAAAGAAATGCAAAATGAAATTGTCCAATCAATGAGTAAGTCTAAATACTAAAATACTGTAGATTGTTATTTATTTCAAACAATATATATTTAGGTGCAAAATCACCATTGTTCATATTTCCACAATATTTTTATAAGAAAATTATGTTTGTTAAATATACAAATGCTTACGCTTATCAAAAGAACATTTCAGTATTTGTTTGTAGAGAGCATATAAATCGCTAATTTCCTAAAATTTCTAATAAAACATATATTAAAAAATACATTTGAGTACATTTTTCAAAAAGTTTCTTGCATCGTATGAGCAATCGTTGCGTTTTCGCAACAGTCATCCACGGTCACCTAATTAACAACAATTTTTTTTTCGTGTGATCAGGAAGTACTGAAATGCTAATACACAAAAATTCAGACCGCTATCTAAACGGAATCGGGTAGCGGTGAAAAATCTGTTAAACAAACAGGTAGACAATTTTATTAGGTTAAAACTCATAGGTTTAATTATAAAAGTTGGATAAGTGGTATCCAAGATATGTTCCAATATATGCTACTATATTGCAAAAAAACGATACAAAATTTAAAATTAAAAAAAAAACCTATCTATAGAAAAATTTAGCGTCTTAGAGACCCTAAATTTATAAGGAAAGTATAGTGAGTTGCCATGTTCAGAATTTTTTTCTGACTTTGGCGCATAGTATAATTAAAAACTTTTTGAGGAAATACTGATTATATTTACATAGCTGTTATTGTGAAACATATTACATATTTCAAGACAAACACCCCTTGGTGGATGATTTTAGCTTTAAGTGCAGTTTTAAGTGTTTTGTTTAGTTTGTAAGTATATATAATAGAGACAACACGTCTCTATGATACAAACTTATGCCGGGAGCAAGCATTATATCATTACATTCATGACAAATAACACAATCATATGTACTCTTCCATTTTATATAAGCAAGCTGCCTCACTCATTTCTCACTCCTAGAATAACACTTTCATAGTTCTAAATTATCTTATTAAAATTATTTCTAAGTAATGACTGAATTGTAATAGAAAAAAAAAGTCTCAATAAAATTAATTAATTAATTACATATTTCAAAAATCTCGATATGGAAACACAAATTACAATACATAATTGCTACGAATATTGAAATAAGCATACATTATTGGACAACTCGTAACTTCAGTAATGCTTTATCACAGTGATAATAACATGCACTTATTTCGAAAAAGATTGAAAAAAGTAATAAAAAAGCGATCCAATAATGAAGCACTAGGATAATATGGGTTAAGACTTCATCTATTACTTGTTTTTATATTAAGTAGGGCTGAAAGCTTGGGTATGATTTACAGAGTATCCGCACGGTTAATCATTTGACATTAGTCACTTATGTATATTTGTTAGTATATATTTGTTTGTATGCGTTACACTGACTCTTTGATGGCTTGATTAACCAAAATCTAAATTTTTAGATATTTTGCAACACTGGTCAAGCCGTTGATGTGTGTTGGGGCTTGATTGATCAATTTGTTTGTTTTCGTCGTGCGATAAATATGTCTGCAGGAAAAGAAAAAGCTGAAAAAAATTTAAGAGGAAACACCATTTTTGACAGAGTTTAATGACACTTTTCCTTTAATTTGTAGGCTTTTTAATGAGTAGCTAATAATTCCTTGATTAGCAAGAAATGCAATATACGCGATAAAATCTTCAGTTTAACTCGGCGGACTCATAATGAATGATGTATGTAAGGGATAGCATCAATTCACACGTGCACTTGCTTGATGTCAAATGATTGACCGAAGAATAACCTGAGCGGTATTGTAAGCAAGCACCTGACAACTGGTTAAGACCTAAGATCTTTTCAAATTTCTTAACCGATTCTTAACCGAATTCTAAACATACAAAATTACTTCAACAGCTTGGTTTTGAACAGGACGACACAAGTATTTATTTAAGTAAAGCAATGAAAACAGATATTTTTAAAAGATAAACAAATTTATACATAATTGTAGAAACAAAGACAATTTGCTGATAGCAGTTTCCTTGTTCACGGAAATATCCTTATGACTATGTAATTTCGAAGCCAATTTTTCAAACACTTTAATGTGCAATAGGAACTTTCACTGCATACCATTCATTTCTGATTTTCGGCACATGAATGCTCCCCGGAAGGGTCACGAACAAATTTTGATTTCTAGTTTTCTGAGGACTAACCGGGTAAACGTCACTGAACTTTTTTTTCCAGTGTTGAGTGCAATGCTTACTAGTCATCCAATGCAAAAAAGAAATTAGATCGTTAATTTTAAGATTTACTTTCTTTCTAGCTAGACTTTTGTATCTGCATATTGCTTGTGCCGGGCAAACACAATCTATTTCATTAAATATATAGCAACAACGACAGTGGAACTTAAAGAAAATAAACATTGTTTGGCATGTTATTCATTGCACTAATGTTCCGTACTGATTGATGTGACTTTAGCTATATCAGTTCGCAATCTTGAAAAATTTTACAAAATTTGGCTCAGAAATTAAAGGTTGCATGAATTTCAGTTCTTTTTTTTTATTGTACACATTTTTAATACTCTTATTTGTGATCAGTTATGCCAATAAATCCGACCGCTTTTACGTAGAGGGGAACTTCCTTAAGTTGTTCATGTCTTCTTCTAGCTTGTGTATACCTAATCGCTTTGTCTCTTACTGTGTAAGGTAGAAGTCATCAGTGTTTTAAAGAACATGCCTGAACATATGTAATTAAAAATTGTATACAGGCTTTGGAAGCCTTGCAGCTACATCAGAGATGAATACACAACTTAAAGTAATATAAAATGGGTTGTTATCATTTATTCGAACTCGACTGTATATAAATATCAGGGTACGTGGTTGTTTTGTATAGTTTATTTTTTTTTCTTTTATTTCCTACCCTCCATATTTATTAATAAAAGCAGCCAGCAATGGCAGCAGACAATTTTAATAGAAGCAACAAAACCACCGCAGGATCTCCTGGCTTTGTTTGCCTGGTTTGGCTACGTGGAAAAAGCAACAGCAAAGAAAAAATTTCCGCCAAAGTAAAAATAATAATAATAATAATAATAATAAATACGTACTTAAAAAAAGAAAAAAAACAGTTAAGTAAAAATGTTAAAAATAAATGGTATAAAAGAAAATGAAAAGGCATAGAAAATGGCAAAAATTCAACAACTTATAAACTAAAGTAGCTGCAGGCAAATCAGTGATGATGACGAATGAAAACATTGTCCTTAGCGTACTCTATAGATATATTCTAAGTGATTACTGCGAGAAAAAAGTCAAATGGAAATGCATTAAAAAACACAAAATCCTGTTTCTAATTGAAATAAACAGCGTAGTTAAAGAAAGAAAGGCTCATGAAATTTTTAGAATAGCACACTCAAGATTTTTATGAGTTGGAAATCTTTTCATTCAAACAGCATTTATTTTAGGTGTGATTCTTAGCAAATAAACTTCACCGTTATATTTTTCGTGAACTAAGCTGAACATTATGTTCTTATTAAAATGCGGAATAGCTTTTTTAATAATATTTCAAGAAAATTAAAAATAAAAGAAGTTGTTTGTAGAAAAAAAAATCTAGAAATCCGCTAAGTAAAGAGCAAGATTGAGTATCATTCACATAGCCAAGGGGGAGAATATGGTGTTCAAGCCACCCCGTAATGCTCGATGGGATAATAAAATAGTTAAAATCAAGAGCTAAACTTACATATTGAAAAAAATAAAAACATTTTTAAAATATTCTCACAAAATCTTTCTCGTGTCTTAAAATACAATTTTATTTACTTTAAGAACAAAAGTGCACAATTTTAATTAGAATTTTAATAAATTTGAGCTTAGCAAAAATAAATAAACCTTTTCCGAATATTTTGAATTTGAAAGGTAAATTTCAATAAGGTATGCATTTATATGTAGGTATTCAGAAATTCAAATCTGAAAACTTAATAAATCAAAAAGTTCGCTTTACTAGAGTAATATAAGTAAAACAAATCGGATCCAACTGTTTGAATAAAAAAGTTTGCCATTTGGTACGAGGCAAAAATAAGAGCAAGTCTTGGAAACAATGTGTGCAGGTGCTTTTTTAAACACAATTCCTGATTTTTTTTTTATTTGAGAATCTCAAAAACTTCTAGAAAATACCTGCGATTTTGATTTTCCTGACGTTACATTTTTCTAGCTTATTTGCTTTTAACTTTTAATTTTTTACTGAGTGAATACCTACTTAAATATGCTAACACATAAAGATTTACCTCCTATAAATATGTTAGCAAAATAACCATTCGAATTATTCTGTATATATGAAGTTTCTCGAATTTTTATGGAAAAAATGTTGGTTTCAACAAGATTTATTTTATAAAAATAACAACACAAGCGTATATTCTAGAGTTATTTGAACAAAATGTGTTTTAATAAATAGAAAAAAATTATATCATTATAGACTGATAAGAGTGATTGTATAAAAATACAGGAAATCTCTCTGATGAATTATTTTTGATTTTTAATGAATAAACAGAATTTGTTTTTGCACCCTTTCTTTAAAATCCCCAAAAAGTAAAATCGTAATTTCAATCTGGAATTAATATACTTATTAAGTAATCTCAACGAAGTAACACATTTACCTTTAGGTTAAACTTTACCTGCTCAAATAGTGAGTTATTTTTAAAAGTGGTTTTAATTGTTTGTAATTCAATTGTTTGAAATCCTTTGAAAAGGGGAGCTCAAATATTCTTGTAAATGCAAACATTTCAATTTAAGTTGATATGAATATAGAATTAGAAAAACCATTTATTGAGGCTAAAAAAGATTGTTAGGACGATGAGTGTGAATCGTTGGAGCAAAGATTTTAGAAGAATTTGGAACATAGGGAAGCCAGCTATGTATTTAAAAATTGTCAGATATTCTGACTGAGGAAATAAGTTTGTTTTGTGGTGAAGGCAATCGTGATCGAAACTTACAAATTGCTTAAGATAATCGTACAACTATTTCTCAAACTACAATAGCACAGAATCAGAACGGTGCTTCTCTTCAGTGGGTTATTTGTTATAATATCCAAACAAACCTCTCTAATGAAAAATAAGACGCGTTGATCAGCTTAATGCATTTCTTTAAAATAAATTAAAAAAAAATTCATTTTTAAAAGTCTTTTCCAACCTTGCCTTATACGCAAAAAAACATGAATACGGTGTTTAAAAATGAAGGTTTAACATTAAACTTATCTGTATTTTATTTATATAAATGTTTTGTTCTTTAAATTTATTCAATTTGTTAGTCATTAATATAATTTAAGTTTTTCTGCATTCATTAACAATAAAGGTATTCACAATTGTTTGGTATAGTGGTATTGTGGTTTTTTTCCATATATAACATTTGATATATTTTATTAGTATATGGCATATAAAGGTTGAACTTGCATTTTGAGCTTTTTCCATTTTTGCAATTAGTAAATAACTGGGAACCGTTCAGTTGTTTTTGGAACTTTTAATACCACGTTCGTTAAACATATCATTGGACTACGTAAAGTTATCACACTTTTGGTTTTTACAGATTTCATGTAAAACAAAATATATAAAAACTGGTCGGTAAAGTGTGGTGTCAATACCACGGGGTTTCTTAACTAAACTGAAAACAACGTAATTGTGAATACCCTTAATATGTTTTTTGTTTTTTGCTTTATAAATAAATTAATTTACATTTTTTAGTTTCAAGTAATAAATAAGAAAAAATTGTATTAAAAACGTTTTGAATTATTTAATTCTTAAAATTTTTAATCCCGAACTAGTTTCGGGATCCCGGGATTGAGATTTTCAGTCCCGATAATTCTGGGATAGAAAAAGCTTCCGGGATTGGACTCGCTAGTTCCTACCTCATTTTCTTTTTTGTAACTTTCTTAAGAATAATACGGAAATACAAAATTTTGTATATTTTCTTGTACTTTTTCATTGATAACTCATTATAATGATAAGGCATTTTTGAGATGCCTCCAATCAAAGATTTATTTAGTATTTTAATAACTGCAAATGCATACCTACAAATTCTTATAACTTCTGATCGAAAATTACCAATTCCGGGTACTTATTCGAAAACACATCGCTTATGATATTGTAACAATTTGCTTTTGTAGCTAGACAGTAGATTAGAATTATTAAGTGAGTGAACTCTTCTGTAAAGCATTTGTCATTTGCTTGCAGGAAATAAAACGTTTTCGTGTCATCGATGTATTTTGAGTACTTCCTGATCAGAATATACAATATAAAATATTATAAAATAAAAAAAAAAATTAAAAAAATAAACATGTATCATCCTCATAGAAGTCAAATATAAGGAAGCGTTGTTATTGAACAGAAACGAAGTATTTTTTCACACCACCTTTGAGGTATATAATTTGTTGTGGAAGCAATTATTTTGGGTGTAAGAAAAATATTAGTAAAAAGAAGTAAAAGATGTTAAATCAGAACAAAATTAAAATAACAAGACTATTTAAAATAAACTAGTTTCAATTAAAGACGCGTGCATGAAATTATGTAAAAAGTATTAATTATTTCAAATAGTTACAAATTGTAATAATTTTATAAAGTAATAAATTTATAAAAATTTTAAGCTTTGAGCCAAATTGATCAGTTAATCACAGTAGGTATACACAAGTATAATAGCCTTGAATATAATTATATTTGTGGAGTACTTGCATCTTATATGTGCCAAATATCTTTGAAATATTTTCAAAAATAAACCAAATTCTTACGGCAACTGTATGTCTCAAACATTCTTAGGGCCAGTTTTTCAGTACGAGCTTAAACTTTAGTCAAATTAAAGCTAGCTTAACTCACCAAAATTGGACGTTAAGCTTGGTTTAATTCAACCAAACTTTAAACTCTTACTTAAAAACTAGAAATGACTTATTGCAAATTTTTTTTTAATATTTTCCAAGTATGCAAATACTCGTACCAAAAATTATTCAAACAATTTCGTTACATGTAATTGCTTATGTCAAGCATCATTCAAAAATTTCTCAAATATCTTGTAGCTTGTTCCAAACATTTTTCAAATATTTCCAAAAAACATTTAGTCCAAATAAATTATCGCAGAACTCGCACGTACATATTGTTAATTTAACATGCATATATGTTTTATGATCGAATTGATGCAATGCTTTCTTTGTATGTTGACTGCGTTATTTTCATATTGTTTCACTCTTCTATATTGTTTCAAATAAATGTTTAATGTATTGATAAAAATCAACAAAATTAATACATCACACACAAAAAACGATTAACAATAAAATGTAAAAAACCTGGTGTACGAATTCTGCGAGAATTAATTTACACTACTATAAATGCGACACACAAAAAACCACATACATAGGAAGTATATCTAAAATTTTTTGCCTTCGACACATTTACAGCTGCTAATAAGAAAATTTTTAATATATATATTACAACTATAAATTTACTTAGGAAGCACTCAAATTTAATTTTAAAACACTTTCAACAGATAAGTTTATACTTGTTTGCTGTTTGCAGCAAGTAAAACAATTTTCTGTTTCCTTCATTCTCAATTTATACGTGCAGGGAACATCTTAAAATTACATAGTTTTATATTTTTATGTGCTTAAAAACTAGCGCCCTGAAATGCATGCCATCTACAGATATTTAATCCGCCCTTGTAGTGGGGTTTCAGTTTTGACCAATTAAATATTAATATGGCGATACTTTGAATTGATTTACATCAGGGCTTTCAATCCCGCGATCTCGAATTCAATAAATCCCGGGGTTCTATTCACAAGAAAATATAAAAAGTTTCAGCAGCTACAAATTCAAATGCAATGTAAACAATAGATTTTTTTATATTATCGAATTCACCCTGTTCTTTTTCATCTCTCTACACACTTTGAAAGTCTATTTTTTAGTTTGTTTGGTTGTGATCTTCAAAGACCGTTTATTTTGCTTTTCAACTTTCAATTTTGAAATTAGTAAGCGTTTTCTTACTGTACTATTGTTTTATAACTAGAATACAGTTTTTTTGCTATAAAAGGAATATTTTATTCAAATCATACTTTTAATTGTTAGTAATTTATATCTTATTTATTTGAATCAGAAGTTTTTCTTTAAAAATTTTTTAAAATATTAATTTATATTTGTTTTATTTAACTTATTTACGTTTATATTTTTGTCTTTATAATAAAGTCAAATATTATTTAATATTTTTAAATATTTTTGTTTTAATTCTTGAATAAATATTTAACTTTTCTAAAATAAAAAAAATCATTACTTTTTAATTAAATAAATTTATATATTTTATAACTTAGCAAATATCGTTAATAAGGTTATGATTTTAATAAATAAAATCATTTTACCACAATCGTTATTTTCCAGTATAATTTTTCTGGTTTTATCAGGAGTGGTATATTTTTTCAATCATAAAATTTGCAAGTGTTTCCCATAAAAATACAAAGTGAATTTTTAATTCCACTTCTTCTTTCAGTTATTGTTGAATTTTTTGCCTTATATTTTTCTATGTACATTACAACTGTTTTGTGTCCCTTGTCTGCATTAGTAATTATGATTTTGACCTTGCGCTGTCTTATAAACTTTCTAGTGTTTTTGAATATTTTAAGTATAAATGAGGATAAAGTTTTAATTTCTACAAAAAAAAAAAAAAATTATATGCAATCGTTTTAGCTAAAACTAAGGAATTAAATGTTTTAAAATTTTGGCATTTCCCCGGGTCTTCAATTTGGGATTCCGATAAATTTAATTTTCTTATTCTACTTTTTTGTTACTGGAAACTACTTTCCACGCATTACTTTTATATAAATAATGATATCATGTTTTAAAAAACTAAAAATTACTTAAATTTTTTTATGACACACTTAGTTTGTTTTGCTTCAATTTTCTTTGTGATATTTTGGTGGTCAAAAATCACTCACACAAAATTAGAGACGTACTTCAGTACACAAACACTGTATTTGTGTACCGAACCATTTCCTTATCTTTTAGTTCTATGATGATCCTTTTCTCAAAATTTACACGGTTAGAAACCTTGGAATAAATTTTAATATAAGCAAAATATTATAAAGATTTTTAATAAAAAAAGTATTAAAATTAATAATTCTCAATTGATTACAAAATTTGTTTTGTTTTACATTTTAACACAGTTCAAATATTATAACGATATTTTATACTCTTTGGAACCAATTCGATACTATGGTGAATATTGTATTTAATTTTTAAGACATGCTGTATTTTATTTTAATAAAATTTTATATATTTAATACTCTTTAAAATTAATTTGATACTATGGTTGGTATTATAATTAATTTTTGGTACAGAATCAGTATTAAAAATTAATACGAACTGAGCTTTAAATTTTAATATTTATTTTTTATTAAAAACCAATTTTAATATTTGGCCAGTATTTAATTAAAATACCATTTTGGTATTAACCATCCTTCTTTTAGTTCCGTTTGACAATAGCCCAATACCTCTCTATCGAACGAAGTTCTGGAGCGTTAGGTGGGTTTTCCCTTTTTTTTGAAAGATAATCGATATTGTTTTCTTTTAGAGAATTCAATATAGAACGGGCGTACTGCGCAGTGGCTAAAAAGGCCAAAATATTGTTGACATATTGTGGTTTTTATAAAATGATATAAGGTGACAAATAAGTCTACACAGCGAGAAATATTGAATTGAAAGTGATTTTTTTTTATACAGTATTTATATATAGCGAGCAATTTTTTTTTTATCAAAATCCAAAATAAAAATTGAACCGCATTTATTTTTAATTAATATAGTTTTGCTCAAGAAAGCTTTACTTTCGTTACTTAAAACTTTTACTTTACTTTTACTTCTTAAAACTTTTCCTTTCTTTAAATATCAAATTGTTACCAAGAGATATTTCTTATCAAAGCAAACCTAAATAGAAAATTTTGGCTACAGATCTGCAGTAAATCATCAGAATAAAAAAAATAGATCAAGTGCATGTAAAAGTTGTCCACGAAATAAATAATGCTACTTAAAGCTAGATTTTCCGAAAAAGAAGCAATAAATACAAAATATTGTCTCAACCAACAATTTTTTTCTCTTTTTTCCACCCTCACTTTCTTTAAGATCTACTAACTTATGCACTATTTCCGCTACAATCAGAGTTAAGTGTAAACGTTCTTAACGCAAAGCATTTACAAAAACTCACACAGTAAAAATGGAAATAAATAAAACAAAAACTATATACAAGTTTAACAAAACCTTAAAATAAGCCGGGTTAAACTACTGAGGGATAAGACGGAAACGTTAATATTACGACAAAAGAAAGCGACAAATTTAAAATAAAATCTCCAAATAAGGAAAATTACTTGAAAAAACACTAAAGTGAAGAATCAGCTTAAAGATAATAGTTTGCGAGGAAAAGAAAAGAAAGGCAGTCGAAAAGCCCAGCAAAAAGTTAATGCAAAGTACGCAAAGGAAAAAAAAACACAAAAACAACAAAGTAGTGAATTACAACATCGAAAGCCAAGCGCCAGGATTGCATTTGTTACAGCTACAGCTGAAAGTGTAGCCCCACAATAGCTGTATAAAAAGTATTGCGCTGTGTCTTAAGACGCTCTAAAGGAAAACCAACAATAAAAACAAAAGAAAAGCCGAAGCAGAACAGAAAAATAAACAAAACTTTAAGTGTTTAAATATAAAAATAGGACCAAACTTTTGCACAAACTAAGTCGAAATTTTTCTGTTGTATTTATTTTAAGCATTTTCTCAAAAACTTTCTTTAAAAATACAAAATTGAATTGAAACTTTTATTCGTTTGAACTTTTAAAGGATGCATTTCCAAACGGCAGGAGTTTAAGAAGCAATAAATTCCTTTATGAAAACTTAAGAAGTTTTAGAGTTTATTGAATTCATCTGGAATTTTTTATAAGCCGATTTAGACTGAAAATTGGAAGAATTTTTTTGGAATCTCATTAAAAAAGAAAAATAATTACTACTATGTTTCACGAAACGTATTTATCATTTTTTGTTTTGTGAGTCTAAAAGTATTGATTTACTTGAAATAGATGCAAGGTATAAATACATAAGGTAAGAAAATCAACTACATTTAATAGTACTAATAGTGATTTAGTAGAATAGTTAAATATCATTTGGTTAATTACCTCCAACCAAGCATATTTGGATGGAACGAACCTTTGTGGATTATTTCGGTACTTTTACTTCATTCAATTGTAATTTAACAGATTCACGCCGTGTTATTCATAATTCACATTTAACACATAGAAAGATTGCACACATTTTGGAAAAAAATACGATTTCTTTAAATCTGATAAAACATTTTTTCTGTATTTTTGAAACAAATTTAGTTGATATGTACATCAGCATTTTGGTCAAATGTCGAAATGTCGTGACTTTCGCTCATAAGAATATAATATTTTCCGATCTTAGAGAGCTGCCAATGTTTCGTGACAAGATTTTTGTAAGAAACAGACTAAAGAACGAAATGGTACTAATTTAAATTGATAAAAGTTGGGTTAAAGTTGTATAAAAACTTATTAAAAAATTTAATTGTTATTATATATTATTACTTTGCAATAACAATTTTTTTAAAAATACAATCCGTTTTCGTATCGTTTCGACGGGAACAAATGAAGCAGTCATTTTCAGATTTCTTAGAACAGTAGACCTTACTCACACAAGAACTTGTGTCATCCTCACAGGACAAGGAAGTATTTATTTGAAAGCCAAGACTTGAAGCTTTAATAAAAGCTTTCAATTTAGCATCGCTTATTAGAATTGGAGGAAGATCAATGTTTGCGAAAGGTTTTAGAGGGTTCAGTTCAAACTTATTAGATTTTGTCAATTCTGATACCAAATTTAAATTTTCGTTGATTTTAACACAAATATCTTCAATAAGTCCAACTGGTCTAGAAAAATACAATTGATATCGAAAATTTCATTGATAAACATAGAAAATTGCAGAAAAAGTCACATGTAAAATGAAACAATAAAAATAAATAAGAATTGAACCAAATCGCACACTTCATTTTTTGAGTATTCTAACCTATATTTGACTTTACTCGACGATTTATAAAGAAAACTTCTAATATTTTGAAGAGTAATTCAAGAAGAATGCAACAAAGTATAAGAAAATTCATGACGCCAACGATTCATGGGTGTTCTAGACGTTGCCGGTCTCCAAGTAGCATTATTGACTTGTGGAAACCTTAACAAAAGAACATACCATAACTGTCAGATCGATCTGTCAATGAATAGTGACGTTAAAGTGTTCTAAATTTAACAATTTTTGATATTGTTATAAAATCGGATAAAGAATTATTTCGTACATTGATTAAGCTTTACTTTTTGCGTAACAAAAGTGCGAAAGAAACAAAAAAATGCTCGATAAATATTATGGTAAATCTGTTCCTTCGTAATCACCAGTAAAATATTGTATTGCGGAGTTCAAAAGAGGTCGAATCAGCATAAAATTTGAACACACCACGGGAGCGCCAAAAACAGTTACCACTCCAGAATGTATTGGAAAAATCCACGATTTCGTATTGGACAATACAAGTGAGAAAGTGCGTGAGATAGTAACAGCCGCAGACAGATCAACTGGGTCGGTGGTTTTAATTTTACATGAACATTTGGGTATGAGAAAGCTGACTGCAAGATGGATGCCGAGTTCGTTAACAATCAATCAAAAACATGAACATGTTCGCACTTCCCAACAATGTTTGGACATGTTTAAACAAAATCGATTGATTTTTTGCATAAAATAGTGACCATGAATAAAACATGGATCCACCACTATACACTAGAATCTAATGGGCCCCATACTCGTTGCAACTAAAGCAATGCTAAAAGTGTAACTTGAAAGTTTTTGGCAGCTATCACGATGAATTCGCAGCATGTGCAAAGCTCATTTATAAGGTTGTGGCACTTGAGAGCGAACTCGGTCGAACTGTCAGAATGGATGAAAAGAAATGAATAAAATGAATGCTTAGAACAAAGAAAAGCACAGTGACATTTCGAGCAAGGCGGGAAAAAGAGTGCACTTCTCTCAAGTGCCACAACCTTATAAATGAACCTTGAGCATGTGTGTCGAAGTAACGCAACTCATTGACGGTTGCAACTCAAAACACAGCAAAATAGCAAAATAAAAATCGTTTAATAGTTTGGTCGCAGTTGCTGTTTTTTACTGCGTTATAAATGCGTTGCAGCGTATATGGCAAAATGGATTACTGCAACCATCGCAGAGTATGTGTCAAATGTATTAAAAAAGACGTAATCTGGTTGCAGTTCCACTAATTTTTTGATTGCAGTGTCTATGGGTCGCATAAGGAATCAGCAAAAGAGTGGTTAGGTCCCAGTGAAAGTGCATCAAAGAGTCAACAAATGGCCGGAAAGTAAAAATTTGTTGAGGTATGTTTTTTGGAATTCAAGTGGCATTTTGTTCATCGACTATTTAAGAAAAGGAAAAACAATAAACAACGACCATTACTGCAAATTATTGGACCGATTGAAGAATGAAATTGAAAAAAAAAACGGTCCCATTTATCAAAGAAAAATTTCATCTTTTTGCAAGACAATGTTTCAGCTCACAAATCTATCAAAACCATAACCAAAATGCACGAATCACACTTCGAACTGCTTACTCATCCCTATATTCTCCCGATTTGGCCCACAGGGACTATTATCTGTTCCCAAACTTAATAAGATGGCTCCAGGGAAGAAGATTTGCGACGAATGAACAGGTCGCATTGGATACTAAAGCATATTTTGGAGATCTTGAGAAGTCTTGCTATTTAAAGGGGATCGCAATGTTAGAAAATAGTGGGAATTTGTACATCGAGCTAAAAGTGGACTATGTGGAAGAATAATCAATAGTTTTGAAAAAATCTTGTGTCTTATTAGAAAGGCCGGCAGCATCTTGAACGCAGTAGTAAAAATTATTTCAAGAATTGTTAACCGTAGTCCTACATACATAGGTATAGAAAACTAATTTTTTTTTTATTTATTAATATTTCCAAAGCCGTTTAGTTTTGGGATTCAAACGAATATGACTATTATTTTATGCTAAGTATGAACCTAAATCATGTATTTTAAGTACATGATTATAATTATTTGTCCAAATATTTAAAAACTTCAATTCCTCATGTTGAGGTGTAGATTATAAACCACACACGTTGCAGCAAGATATATCTAGTAAGGTAGTGTTAACAGGATTCTTTCTTTTTCTACTGCATATTTTCTTCTTCTTTACTGCAAACTGAAATATCTCGAAAACGGCGTAATAAAAGGCTTCCAGATCAAATAAAAAAGCGAAGCAGATGCTTCTTTTACGTTGAAGAAAAAAATCGGAAGTCAAAGCTTAATCATGAGTTGGCCTAGAGTCCCTGCCTACAAGCTATTTTTGAAGCATATCCCAACCGAAATCTTTGCACGGATTGTATGAAATAAATAAATGAAAGGAAATAAATGAAATTTTTTTACTTATATTTCATATACTTACACATATAATAAAATTATTTTATTTCATTTCAAAATCAACACAAAGTGTGTAGATGATGTAGAAATCTACACCTTAATGTGGAATTAATATTTTTGTTCTCAACGTAGGACTGCGGTTAATGCGTGTATGGAAGAAATATTGATATTAACTATGATATGAACAGTCCAAAAATTTTTTTAATTTCTGTATGTAGTATTGGGATAAAATATTTCTCGTGTATATTTTGCTTTAAAGAGAGCTTAAGAAGAACCACAACTATGTTTTCTTGTTTAAACTCAAAATCGTTGTTTAGGAAAATATTTAATTTAATTTATTAACAACTAAAACTATAAACCATAAATTTTAAATAACAACTCATTGACCCAAAATCATATTGAACAACGTTTTTGTACACTCATTGATACTCATTTCAAGTAGTTGTGTGAAAATTTTAGCAAACTTCATGCTCCAAAGTGTTTCTCGATAAATGAACACTTTAATCAAATTCAAAATTTTTGAAACACTGGTCAGCATATTTTAACGACAGAAAACAAAAACAACAAATCCGTTCCTAATATGAACATGACAACGCTCAAAAATACATATACCTATTATGTGTTATGTGTATGTGTGTGTGTGTCATTAAAAACGCACTACTTGACTTGCTAGCCACAGCTTTGTATGACATTTTTTGGCCAGATATGAAGTCACTACAGAATGCCATAATAAAACAAGAAAAACAACTGTAAAAAACCAACAAAAAAAAACGGCAGAAGCCACTTGCATTAAAATAAAACCCTCATCTTGTTGACCTAAATTGTTGTAACTGTAAAACAGTAAAATTATTTTGTAAATTTTTTTCTTACACAAAGTTTGGCGCTGACCTCACCACCCTCACCTCTCAATCCCGGCATTTGCAACAAAAAAAGTTTGAGTGCGACGAAGCAACATGATGAAACATATTCGAACTCTAGCGAAATGTTACAATGAACTCTAAAGCTCTTTTGCTATTTTATAAAGAACACATACACACATACCTCCAACTATCTATCTAACTATCTATCTAGCTATCTATTCAGCCAGCTAGTTTTATATCTAGATATATGTGTGTAGATCCTTTCCATATTGCCTCTTGCGTGCGCATATGAATTATTTTAATAAAATCCTTATACCAAAAATACACTTTTACAACGTTGAGTGAACGTTTTGTTGTTGGTGTTGTTGCTAGCCTTTGTTGCCTGTTATTGCAATATTTTACCATATAGCTCATACTATATATTTATATGGTATGCTTCGTTGCATCGATGTTTGTCCTCCTTTTTGTAGACGCAACATGACGTACAATTTTTGTTTTCTATCCCCATGCCAACAAAAACAACAACAGCAACAAAACAAAAACAAGTATCTATAGCAAATATAGTATATTTTTTTGGAAAATAGTTTGATGTGCATGTGGGTGGTTAGGGAAGTTTTCTCTGTTGGGTGCAGGACGTGATGAAATGCTGTAAAGGCAGCAACATCTACTTATGTACAGGTTGAAGTTTTAGATTTCCAAAAAGCTTTCAAATTTATTAAATGCAGTATGTCATGTTTGGCAATGTGTTATATATGATGAGACGAAATAGTCAGAGGTTCCAAAATTTTTCGATAAAAGTATCAAACTTAAAAGTGCATAAAGAATTCGTAGCTTTTTGCATCAAAACAAAAAAAGAATCGTGTTTTAAAAATTATTTTAAGAACACGATATTTTTTACACCTTCCTTAACCAATGGTTTTTATATTTTTATTTTGCTCATAAACCTACATCTTTTGATGTAGTAGATATTTTTGTGTTCGGTACAAGCAATTGGTCGGTAAACTCACATGTTGAAGCAAGATTTTTTTTCGAATTCCATCAGTTATTTAATCGCGAATCAATCAATTATTTTAATGCTTAAGCAATATCTAGCATTTAAAGTAAATTAGATAAAAAGAAATCTAAAGTTTTTGAAACACTAGTTTGAAAACTTATCAAAAAATTAATTTATTAGTTCTAAGGCACTATCTGAATGTGAAATAAATATATCAACTCACTACCGTTAATGGAGTTGTTGTTAAAACAAAATTAATTTTGTGCTTTAATTATGAACTTTTTCGATTAAGAAAGTTATGAAAAGAAACAACAACAATGTTTAAAGCCGATTATTAAAATCAGGTATTAAAGTCTGATATGGGCTTGAAGTGAGAAAAATTTGCTTGATTTGGGAAATTTATTTTGCTTGAATTAAGAAAAAAATTTATTGATTCAAGTGAACTATTTACTGAAAATTAGAAAAATTTGCTTGATTTGAGAAATTTATTTTCCTTGATATATCGTTTTCATAGTTCTAAAAAAATATATAATTTTGTTCGAATTATATTTAAGATAAATGCCAAATAAGTTCAAGTTAAGCAGCAGGTTGCAACAACAACAATTTTTTTGCAGTAAAACTATCAAGCAGACTAGACAGACTGTTTCGTTGATCGCTACATCAACTAACTCTTCAGTAGTCTTCTCTGGCTTCTGCATTCCATCCACTTTGATGAGCTAACACAAACAACTTCTGTTTCATCAAAACAGAATTATTTATGCATTTTTTTTTTGCATTGCAAAGGAATGTTTTTTAAATTTTTTGCAAAAAGCAAAATTAAATCCCTGAGTCGATTTGAGACAATGTGCTTAATTCTAGTTAACAATTTTCTTAATACTGGAAAGTTTTCAATGAAGTTAATAATTCAATTATATTTTTAATAACCAACTCTGTGTCTGCTTAAACAAAGAAAATGTTTTCCTGATTTTAGTCTTGTCTAAGGTTCTAGATACAAGTATTTTATTCGTGTTTCAAGCATTCATTAATTTTACTCAATTTTAAAAATAAATGCTCATTGCAAAACTTTTTTCTTAACTTTATTTTGTAATGCTTGATTTAAGCAAAAGAGTCTTAATTTAAAATTTTCTTAAATCAAGCAAAATATTTGCTTAATAAGAGAATATTTTTTCTCTCCATGAAGGAATTCATTGATAAGCCTGATTTTCTTTTTAATCAAGTATTAGTGGGTCTCTTGTACAAAAATTGCTCAAAAACAAAATCCTTTTCGGTTCGGCCAAAAAAAAAATACACCAATTAAAAGAATTTTTTATACTATTTTATCTTGGTACCGGAACTGGAGCCCAGATTTTTCCTATACAAGTCGATATATAGACTCCAGTATAGTAAGCAAATGTAAAAATTTTACTTTTTGTAAAATCCTTTGGCTTTTTAAAAATATTTTTAATAAGTGATTTCTGATTTACTTTAATTTTTTCACAAACTAACAATATATCTTCTCTTGAATACGGTAATCAAATTCTTGATCTGTGATGTCGAAAATTTGTACTTTCAGTTAATGGACGACCACTGTGTTGTGGCAGTGTAATAACGCTTACTTCTATTTGTAATATACATATGGCCAAAATTTGTGTTTCTGTGAGTTGGCTTTTGAAAATATACGAATTTGTTCCTTGAACATGTTTTGACGACCGACTTTGTTGCATGCAATCTGTAAAGGTGATGAAAATAAGAAAAAATACGATGCCCTCACTGCCAACCTTAACTCCAAAAATATTTGCCTTCGTTGCATGATAACTTTTCTAATTTATGGTAGCTATTCGAGCTTGTTTTTGTGACCTTTCGCCCTGCTCTTGCTGCTGCTGCACAGCTTATTACGGTAAAGTTTTGTGCCTCGGGGTAGCCTTGCCATGCACTTTGTTTCGTGTTTCAATTAATATGAATATTTTTTATGCTCAAATTAAATGTTTAATAAATTTAAAGTTTTCGCATATAGCTCTATAAAAAAAAAAACCAAAAATCGTAATCAACATTGCATTTAATGAGTTTTGAGCCCTTTTATGTCAGCAGTACTTTCGTGATTTAATGTACTTACATAACGATAATTTTTATAATAGTTATGAACATAATTTAATTTTGATTTTAATGCAACTTTTGTTTTTTTTTTATCACTCATTTTTATTATTTTTTTTCCACAAAACACTTTGTTTTTTAAGGTCATTATGTTAACAATGCATTGTAATAGTTGTTGTGAGTGAGCAAGTGTGTATTTGTGCGAGAATGTGCCTACAAATTAGGTCAACTTGATTACAATTTATTGGCTTAAATGAATCGTTTTTTGAAAATAAATTAAGTAACATTATCACTTTGCTCACAATGGTTTTATTGTAAAGCCATAAATTGTGTTTGCTTTTGGCAGCAGTTAATTTAAGGCTCAAAGTAGTGTCCTTTTTTTATTTAGTTATTTATTTATTTATTTTGTTCGACTATATTGAGCCATAATAATAACAGATAATAGCACATATTTTGCGGTATCGACTTAAATATTACAAAATTATTGCTACTCTATAAATTTGCAGTTTAAATAAGGTTGACTTTTTTATTTAACTTTGCTTGAAGCTGTACAATTGAAATTTTAACCAAACTATTATTACGGCATTTTATAAGTGATAAAGAGTTTACCTTTTATTTATTTATTTTTATTTGTTTTATTAATTTATTTTATTTATTCTTAAAGACAATTTACCACAACAAGAGCAAGATCTTATATGAAAGCAACAGCTTCATGAGTATAAGGCAAATAGGTAGAAACATTAAACAGGCCACTAAACCGACCATTAAACAGACCATCTTAGGTAGGCCTCTTAAAAATTAAAAAAATTAAATTTTTTAGAAAATATTGGGTATTCTTGGCTAAAAAATTTAACAAAAACTTCTCAATACCTTTTTAGTGGTCACTCATTCAGTTTAAACGTGTAGTGGAAGACGGAGATATGAATTATTGAAAATTTATTACATTTTTAAACTACCAAACAACTAAAATTTGTATTTAAAATCATGAAAGATTTAAACTATCAAACATTTAGAATTTATATTTAAATCATAGAAAATCATTTTTTATGTTAAATGATGATTTAAAAAATTAACACACTTATATTCTTATAATATTAACAGGAACGCATTGCCAATGGTTAAAACAAATCAAAAGGTATGAAGTTATTTACTGAAAAAATTGTATGAGGCTTGGAATAGCTGAGTCTTGAAAGGGCTTACTTCCAAGTAGGGCATCCAATTTCGGGATGTTTTGGCAATCCCGGCCATTTTGGGATTTGAAAAAGACGAGGATCCAGGATCCTGACTAGTCCTGGGTTTGGCAAGCCTTAAAAATGATTTTATTGAAATACGTAATATAAAGTTTCAAAGAAGTTTTGCATTACAAAATATTGCAGAATATTTAAAAAAACTAAAAATAGAGTTTTGATTAAATGTTTATAAAGTATTTATTGTTTGTTTTTGAAAAACAAAGATCAATTCTTTAAAAATATTAATTAAATGAAATCAATCAGAAGGTTCACATAATTATTTAAAAAAATTAGTTTTATAATTTTAGTATATCTAAGTAGAAATTTTGTAATATTTTGTACAGCTTGTATAAGGAAGATTTTTTTTAAGTTTTGAGGTCAAATTTTTATAATTTTTTGTACAGTTTAGTTTAAGAAAGGTTTATATTTTTATATTTTTCAAGTCATATTTTGTACAGCTAGTTAAAAAGTTTTTATTTGAGCATTATTAAAATCACATTTCACTATTTCTAAGGAAGTATCATGTGTTTAAAACATTGTGTTATTTTGTACAGCTATTTTATAAAATGTTTTTATTTTAAAATTTTTTAAAATCACATTCAGTTTTTTCTTAGGTAGCACCATTGAATTTACGTGCATGTTCAAAAATTATTTAAAAAAATTTAATATTATAATAATTTTAGTATTTCTAAGAAGGAATTTTTTTGATATTTTGAACAGTTTGTTTCAGGAATTTTTTTTAATCTTTAAGGTCACATTTTGGTATTTCTAAGGTATAATGAAATACAGTACGTATTTTGTGCAGCTAGTCAAAGAAGATTTTTATTTTCGTAATATTATAATCACATTTTAGTATTTCTTAGGAAGTATCATACACTTAACACATTGGGCCTTACCAATAATTGACTAAATGCCTACTCTAAATTTAGCTTGAGCTTTTCTGACATTATTTCTAAAGAATTTGTTGTCAAAAAGCTTACACCAAATTTAGAGTCGACATTTAAATGACTTTCGTGTTATGTTGTACAGCCTTAGAAAGGTTTTTATTTAAAAATATTTTAAAATCACATATTTTTTTCTTAAGTAGTATCATTGAATGGTTTGTTGGAATATTTTGGAATTTTTTTGCAGTCGAGGCAATCCCGGGATTCTGAAAATCACGGAATTTAAGGCCTTGCAACCACGGAACTGTCGGGACTAAAAAAAGTTCTGGATCCTGGGATCGGATGCCCTACTTCCAAGGGATTTAGCTAAATGATGTTGTATTTTCTGAACTAACACCACGTTTCATAGGAAATTTTATCACAAAAAACAAGTGCAATTTATAAATAGTTATTGCAAAGCTAAAAAAATATTTCAAACCACATTGCTTGTGTCTACCAATATTCATCGTTTAGGTTTATTCAGGTTTTAAGAAAAAATTTCATAATGCTTCTTACATACTTTTCATATGCTAGTTAAACATTTCAACTCAAACAAATATCTTTTTAGTATAGTGGAGCTTTGATAAATATTTATTTATAATTTTGAGCTACATAGCTTGTTGAAAAGGCAACATTCGCAAGTATAATAAGGTACAGTGAATGGCATTGACGTTTCTACTTGTGTGCCTCGACGAATATTGTTTCAATTTTTGAATAAATTCCTAAAGGGTTTCACAAAAACTGACTTTTATGCGCAGAGCTTACAAAAATCTAGCAGCTATTCAGCTGTGTGTCATAGCTTTTGAACCAAAATATTGTTTATAGCTCTTGTGTGTTATGCATTATAGCTACGAAATGAATGCAAATATGTCATGTTATTTATTCGAACGTAATGTTTTTCAGTTTAGATTAAAAGAAATTCATGTCACTTGATGTCACAGTTGATATGAGTTTTGTTTTTAGAAGGCAGTACATACAATATTGATTTTGCGCTTATTTGCGTGCTTGCGAATAATATTCAAATATTTTTGGTTTATATTTTCGAAGTATTTTCCAAGTGAAGTATAATCGCTGTTATTGAAATGCCAGAAAAATACATTATTTTAAGGTCACTGTGAATAGTACGCCTGAACTATTTTTGAAAATTTTTTCTTGTTGAAGTTCGGGAGAAAATCACAAAATTCTGCCAATGGGAAAGTATCACTCAACTTAAAGGAAAATATTTTGCTATGGGATTAAATATGTTGCTATAAGATTGGTATGTTCTTTACCATATGCTTGTAACTATTTCGAAATCTGATTTTAATTGTCTTAGTATTAACATTGAAAAGTTAAAAAGTAATTTTCTTAAATAACAAAATTTTGTTTTTAGCCGAAAGCTAATTTAAATAAATTGTTTGTTGCTAGCGTGTTTAATCACATACATTTTAAGTCTAACCTTAGCAAATGCAGGGCTAACAAACACAAGCAAGGCTTGCTATTCAGGCTCCTATTTTAATTTTTTTTAGTGATGTGAGCCAAAATGAGCTAACAACTGTTCGCTTGATTATCAGATAAACAATGACTGAGCAGCTTGCTTGCAATAAACGGCAGAGTACGTGTGATTTACCGATCGTGTCTGTGTGAATTTTTTTGCAATTCAAAATTTTAAAGCATCTATAAATTACTGCAGAAACATATTGAAAATATGATGTTAAACTTTTAAAGCAAATTCAAAGCCGTTTGAAAGTTGAAAGCTTTGACAGTTTGAAAGCTGCAGCCGGCTTCCATCAAGCCCAAAACTTTGAACGTGTTTTTCTCAAAACTGCATTTTTATAAATGGCGTAAACTTATAGTCAAACAGATTTCAACCAATCAATTCGAAATTTTGCAAACTTTAAAATTTGTTCGAAAATATGCCAGAGCGTGATTTTTGAAAAAAAAAAATTATTAAAATAATTTTTTGTTGTCTTTTCAAAATATGTACGATTTTCTTTGTTTTTAACGCCATTTAAAAAAAAAATGAAGAAAAGTATAGCAGTGAGGGGACTGCCGACCGAAGCGAAAACCTATATATAAATTATTAGTATTCCCTGGAAGACTTTGTCCTGCCACGGACCGCTTTACTGCTTTGTAAACATTTTCATGCTAATCTTAAAAACTTTTTCTATTTTCACTCCCTCAGACTTTGATTAAATCTTTCAAAATATTTTTTATTCAGATAGCATTTTTATTTTGTAATTACACCAAACTATATTATTACATTTAAATATAATATTGTTGATATAAAAATAAAATACAAGGAGCACTATTGAATGAAAAATAACCCTCATAAAGTAAAATAAAATTTTTATTTTTTATATATGATATTTTGTTTGATTCGTCTCGAAGTCTCTTTTAATGCCTGCATTTGACATCTTGCTACAAGGAAAACAGAAAACATAGCAAGTAAAGTGCAGTGTATTTTCTGCCTCCGATTCATCCAAACATCCGGTTCATCATTAATGCACATTATTTTCGTCTTTCATCATTTCATTATATTTTAAAATATGGGTTTTAGTATAAAAAACAAAGTAAATCATAAATAAAACTTATTTAAATTATTAACATACACTTAAAATACGTATACATAGAATTTGTATTTACATAAATTTCATTGAATTATTTTCCATGTTTGCATTATTACTCATTGCATTATATTTAAAAAAAGATACTATAGGCTTATGGTAGCTGAAATAAGAAATAAAAAATTTTTGGACGATGCAGTCCCAGTCATAATAAAATTATTATTAGGTAGCCTTGACAACTACTTATTTTCTCAAGAGCTGCCACCATCAAATTTCACACAAAAAAAAAACAATATAAAGTGCGTGTGTCACACACATTGGTAGCTTTCAGCGGAGTGAATAGTTGGCAACTGCTTTTTTTTCAATTTGAGTGAAAAACCTTTGCAATTAAATGATCCATGCACAACAGGTGACTCTTCTGAATTCGGCCAATGTGTTTGACACACGTTCTCTATTTTGTTTTCTTTTGTTTGACATTCGATGGTTGAAACACGAAATGTCACTCCTACTTATTACTTATTATACCATGGTCCCAGTAAGAGAATATGCTGGTGACATTTATAAAACTACAAATATTTTTATGTTGGTCATGAAACTCAAATGCACTCTCTTGGATCTTGGCTACCCGGCACTCAGCAAACGCAGTAAGCAATCATCAATAAGTTTATCTGCTGACCAATCGGTCAGTCATAAAATAATCTTAAAGGATATTTACTGTTTTTCTTTCAATGTACTTCAACGACGAATAGAGAAGATCAGTATCACATCAGTTGCGCAACGTTAGAGGGGATGAACCGAATTTGCGGCGAAAAATAAACAGCACTTTGCTTGCTATGTTTTTTGTTTGCCTGGTAGTAAGATCTCAAGTGGAGGCATTAAAACAGACTTCATGACTTCACAATTGATGTGTGAACACTTATCAAATCGCCATCAAATCCATACAAATTTTGTTGGTCAAATCATTTGTCAAATCATTTGATGATCGATTTGATGAGTGATTTGAAATGTGAACAGCCCTATTAAAGCCGAGAGTTACTCTCAAAATGACGATGACGATGACTCATACCAAAGATTTACCCGCTACCAAAATCGTTCAACGCGCCTAAAGAAGTTTTCACTTCCAAAATCTGTTGTTTATGAAAAAATTTATTAAAAAAACAATGACAGTTGACAACTCTGAAAATAATAAAATGCCACAGTAGTGAAAATAAAAAGCCACTGACAAATACAACAAGTGCGCAAATTGTCAAATTTTGTTTGACGATATATAATAAAATAAAAGCATGCATGTAATTATTTGAATGTTGAACATATTCCTTTATCACAACTTAAAGATAAAAATGTTAAAACACTCAATCCATACATTATTTTTCTTGTTTGCAAACGAAGTTCCAGCAGAAAAAGAAGAAGATCGTTCCATTTTTAAATCGCACCATGAAAAGCAAATTTTTCAAAAATGTTGACAAATACAACAACTGAAGAAATTGCCAAACTTTAATAGCATATATAGACCAATATAAAGCGAATTAATAATAAGTTTTGGTTGCAAAGATCTTATTACAACCTAACTTAAGTATTTATATACTAACAAACAGAGAATATGCATTATTTTCAGGAGTTGCCAAGTGATTTCTTTGTGAGCTTGCGGCCGATTAATAACAAGAGTGACGATCAGGGTTGATTTTTTTATGCACAAATACATGCAAACATTTTTTGAGGTTATGTTTTCTAAGTTTCCTATCTTGTTATCTTTGCTGTCTGTATTGATGACGAGAGTTACACGGAAAAAGACGATGACGCAAACCAAAGATTTACCCTCCACCAAAATCGTGCAACGCGCCTAAAGAAGTTTTCACTTCAAAAATTTGGAAAATCTGCCTCTGACGTATTCAAGAGAATATAACGTAGATGTTTAAAAAAAATTTTTCGCTTTTTTCATATGTTTCGGACTATAACTATATGTTTACACTTTTTTGAGTCATACATTTTTGTTTTCTGTTCTTAAAAAATGCCTCAATATATCCTTAAACTTTCAAATAAATCACTTCAATAATTTACTTTTGAGAAATTTTAATTTTTGAACCTTGATTTCATGTATTGCTGGCCTTAACCAAGAATGAAGTCTGTTTGCATAGAAAATCCTACACCAATGATGCGAGATAGTTAAATCGGTAATAATATATAATCGATTGAAAAATATTTCTTAAAAATGTATTTTTGTTTAACCATTAATAACTTAATGACGTCTCATCTATTTTCGCTAAATTAAATTTTAATAAAATGTGCGCAATTATATGTTCACATTTACCCTTCACAACATGTCTTTTTCTCCCTGCGTATAAAAAAATGTTTATTTTATTATATGTGATCGGAGTATTTTAGAGAATATATAAACGAAATTTGTATGATCTGCAATATATAGAAACGAAGTTACGCAACGTTGCATATATGCAATTTCATGCAGGAAAACAATAAAAATTACTATATGATGGTTTAAATATTATTTTTTTATTTTACATGTTAAATACGAAATTATAAGCTTTAAATATCTAAAACTAAGAGATAATTTCAAATAGTTTATATATTCAATAAAAATAAAGAATTAAAATACACCTTCATCTATAACTAAGACACTTATAAACACAGGATAGTAAAAAAATATATAAAATATCACACTGATCTGTAAGGATTTTTGGTTCTGAATTTGGAGCTCATTGCAATTTATTAGCTACATAAAACATTATTCATTATGAAATCGTTTAAAGCAATATCTAACTTGATTAAAACATAGTCTATTCTGCCATTTTGAGCAGCTAACATGAGTGTATTCATTGCACCCTTTTAATTGGCATGAGAAAGTCTTGTTGTCCCATTGTTGGCAGTGATTAAAATGGTCTAGCCGAGTACTTCTGGTTGAGGCTGTAGGAAACTTCTCTGATGTTTCGTCTTTTGTTTAAGGTTTTTTGATAAATCGAAAGATCTTCCACTTTTTGTGGATATCTTTTCCACTTTACAAAGACTTTCCGCCACTTGCAAACGAAAATTGGCTAATGTTCATCGTCTTCTGTATTAAATATTTTTCTGCAATTTATTTATTTATTCTATTTATTTGTTTATTTAACCGTAGTTCTAAACATATTTAACTTGATTAAAACATAGTCTATTCTGACATTTTGAGCAGCTAACATTAGTGTATCCATTGCACCCTTGTAATTGGCATGAGAAAGACTTGTTGTCCCATTGTTGGCAGTGATTAAAATGGTCTAGCCGAGTACTTCTGGTTGAGGCTGTAGGAAACTTCTCTGATGTTTCGTCTTTTGTTTAAGGTTTTTTGATAACTCGAAAGGTCTTCCACGTTTTGTGGATATCTTTTCCACTTTACAAAGACTTTCCGCCACTTGCTAACAAAAATTGGCTAATGTTCATCGTCTCCTGTATTAAAGATTTTTCTGCAATTTATTTATTTATTCTATTTATTTGTTTATTTAACCGTAGTTCTACGTTGGTGTAGAAAACTAATTTTTATATATTTCCAAAACCGTGTTGTTTTGGGATAAAAGCAAGTTTTCATGATTTTTATTTTATGCTAAGTTAAGACCAAAATCATGTTCCTTGTAGTATCTCAGTAATGAATTTTTTTAAAATATCAATCAGTCACTTCAATTCCTCATCTACACCTCAACGTGGAATTTAAAAGTTTTTCTCAACGTAGGACTACGGTTAAGTTCATAGCTGTCCAATAGCGCCGATTATTGGGTATTTGAATAACTGACATTAGAATGCAAATGCCCACAAATTTAATCAAATCTGACTTGTCAGTATTAGAAGGATAGTCTGGCTTTTTTATACGTGGAATAAAATTTTTTTATTTCCAAACAGTGAGTGCGTATTTCTCTTTCAATGTTAGATTTTTTTAAAGGTCTTCTTAAACTTCTGGATGTTTAAAAATTTTTTGTACGCTTTATACCGACGTCTACGTTATCATCTTTATGATCATTATCATCATCTTTTTTCCCATGAATCAAAAATTTTTCGAATTTCATCGTCCAGTAAGCACCATTCAAAATCTTACTAAAAGTCTTTAGCTTTAATGCATGGAATTGCACATCTGCAATTTAATCTCATATCTGCAATATAATTAAGAAATGTCTTAAATGCATGATATTGCATATTTGCAACTAAGCCATTTATTTTAAGTAACTCAAATTATACTGCACAAAAAAATTATGATGCTTTAAGAAAATTAACTTATATTCCACAATATTACTTATACTTGAAAGTTTTTATGATATTAATTGAGTAATTATTAAAATATTCTTTAAATATTATTATTAAAATATATATTAAGAAAGACCTTGATCAACTCAATATTTCGGACAAACTTAATCACCAATTTGACGAAAGGAAACCACAACTAATAAAAAATGTCTAAATTTATTTTTTTTAAGTCCCATTACGAACATTGCATGTGTGAGAGTTTTATTTAAAATAAATATAGGCGTTTCCAGAAATTGGTCAACTATGACTCTAAAACTAAGAACTAGACAAAAGCTAGCTCAAATAATAGAAATATCTAAGTTTTCTGTAACCTATACTTAGTCGTCAGGTCCGTTTAAAAAAAAATCACTTATGTTAAATGTGAGTGCACAAAAAGTTGCAAATTATAAATAGTGTACATTTTTGAAGAAATTTTGCACATATTTTTATAAAATATTCATATATTATTTCACTAACAAAAATTGAAATCCTAAGAAGAGCTTTAAATATGTCGCGTTCAATCCGTAAGTAGTATATAAGATAGAAAAATAAAAAATAATAAAGGTAATTTTCTATATATTTAGATGGCCACAGCACAAGTAAAATTAAATTGGTTTCAATTATTGATACATTTAAAGCACCACACCCCTTTTTGTTGATCTACCCAATTTTGCATTGTACCAGTAACTATTTTGCCATTTACCTATTTTTCTATCAAATCAACTTTTTCTGACGCTACTGCCGCATATATGTATGAAAACCAAATTTCAAACTTTTTATTGTTTTGGCTCCCATAAATTCCGTACTTAAGCGTTAATTAGCCAAGTGTTTATTGCATGTAAAGCCAAGTGCTGTTCTTGGAATGCCATAAATTTCCAGTGAATATATGTGAAAATTTGCACTAAAATTCCAATATTAAAACTATAGCTCGTAAAAAGCTTACAAATTTGTTTGTGTCTAGCAACCCTAAATAAGTAATCAAAATATAATTTGCATAATTTACTTGTAAAATACATTATGATTTGTTTTCAAGTGCAATGTTAATGGATTTGCGGTTGGTCGAGAATCATAAATTGATTCAAAACATTAGTTTGAAAAAGTTCAGTTAAGGGTTTTTATTGACATTTTTATCATTCTTGAGCCTGCTTTAACCAGGTTCCAGAAACCAGGCACTGTGTATTGAATGTATTTTTATTTCAATAAAATGAGAAAATTAACTAAAGAGCTGTATCAAATTGTTATATTTAAATTTTGTAGTTTCAACCATTAGAGGTATTCGGGTTGAAATATGTTTAAATAACTAATTAGAAATAATTAATAACTATATAGGTATTTCGTGATATACATATGCAATGATTATAACACTTACTACATTTTAGTGACTATTTTCTCCCTCACTCAATAACATACCTCTTCTTTCTACTCTTTTTAGGTTCATTGCATGTGCTAGCACTGGAGCACTACCTGCCATCACACGATGAAAACGGTGAATTCCACATACCATATCCACCATCTAGCGAAATATATGTGTTCAATCGTTATGGCCAACATGTGGCCACCAAGGATCTAACATCCGGCAAAACACGCTACAGTTTTCTCTACTCGAAGAACACCTCATTTGGCCGTTTGTCGACAGTGACCGATGCATCTGGAAATAAGATACAATTCCTGCGTGACTACTCGAACGTGGTTAGTTCGATTGAGAACACACAGGACCACAAGTCGGAAATACAAATAAATGGCATCGGTATCATGACCAAGCTGAGCGAGAAGGGCAAACAAGAAATTCAATTGGATTATGACAGCAACAACGGGCTGCTGATGTCGCGTTCGTCCGGTGGCGAAACGTACATCTATCAATATGACGAATTCGGACGTGTAACCGGCATGATTTTACCTAGCGGCGAAATAGTGCGCATCACTTCCGAGCTGGCGGACAACAAAGGGTTGTCTGTTTATGTGCATGCTTCGGTGGAGTCGTTGTTTTCGCGCGAATTGGGCGAAACCAATGAACTGTTAGTTTTGGGTGGTGTGCGTTCGACATTCATGAAGAAGGGACGCGAAAACGCGGATGCCGAAATAAAACCTAACAATACGCTGGTCATTCATGGGGCCAACGGTGTGGTCGTGGAGTCGTCAGCAGTTGCCAGACACCCACTGTTGGAAGCTGCTTTGCCTGTTGAGGCGGAGATGTTGGCTATGTGGTCACATCAGAGCGTCACTATGGGTGAAGGTTTGACAAACAACATGTATTCGGTTTACAATCTGGTGGGTGATGTGCGTAATCCACAGCAAACACTTAATCGTGAAATTTGGGTGAACCAGTCACGCGTCATTGGTGTCGAATATGATCAGTTTACAAATCGCGAGACATTCTACGACATGAATCGCACACCTATGTTGATTGTGGCCTATGACCAGTCTGGTCTACCCAAATCCTACTATCCGACTAATGGCTATCCGGTCAACATTACCTACGATCGTTTCAATCGCATCGAAGGCTGGGCTTGGGGACCAGCTGAGCTTAAGTACACCTACGATCGTCACGGTTTGCTGTCCGAAATAACATCACAGCAGGATGGCATAATATCCTTCGTCTACAACGATTGGAATTTGGTATCAGAGATCGGCTTAGCCAGCCAACGCAAATTTGTGCTCCAGTACGATGATGCTGGTGGATTGCGTTACGTTCTACTGCCCTCCGGCACCAAGCACTCTTTTAGCATGCAGACTTCCATTGGCTTTATACGCTGTACCTACATGCCACCGGGCAGCACCAAGTCTTACCTGCAGCATTACAGCCATTCGGGCGCCTTGCTGCAGACCATTTTCCCCGGCGATGGTGCACGCATTGTATATCGTTACAACTCTGCAGGACAACTGACAGAGATCGTGCACGGCGATGGCAAGAGTGAGTTTATCTACAACGAATCCACCGGCATGCCCAGCACCGTGTCGCACACCGAACGCGAACTCGAGTATCGCTGGGACTTTGAATATACCGGCGGACTGTTGTCCGAAGAACGCATCGACTTTATTGCCAAGACTGGGTTAAGCAATGCCAAGTTCACGTACGAGTACGATACTGACTTCCGCGTCATCTCTATGCAAGGACGCATTGGGGGACAGAACCTGCCTGCACAAAACTTTGCCTTTGATATGCGCACCGGTCAACCCAATCTCATCGGTCAGTTCAAGCTAATGCATCCGCTGTTGAATCAGACGCAGGTCTACGATGGCACCGCCAGTTTTACGCGCACCGTTGATGGTCGCTTTATGACTTCCAAGGTGACTCTCTCCATACACCGACTGGAAGTCTTTCGCATGGAGTTTAACTTTGGCGTGCACGGACGCATCACGCAGACACGCACCTATACACGCAACATGGCCGTAAATACTTACACGAATGTCAAAAACTACACTTGGGATTGCGATGGTCAGCTGGTTGGCGTGGAAGCTCAGGAGCCTTGGGGCTTCCGCTATGATGACAACGGTAATTTGCTCTCACTCACATATCGCGGCAACACGATACCGATGGAATACAATGCTCAGGACCGCATCGTCAAGTTTGGCGAGGGCCAGTACAAGTACGACACGCGTGGTTTGGTGGCACAGAATGCACGCGAGGAGCGCTTCCACTATAACACGCAGGGTCTGTTGGTGCGTGCCACTAAGCGTGGACGCTTTGATGTTCGTTACTACTATGATCACATGAAACGGCTGACAACGCGCAAGGATAACTTCGGCAATGTGACGCAATTCTTCTACAACAATCAGCAGCGGCCGTTTGAGGTTTCACAGATCTATTCGCCGCGTGATGGCAAACTAATGTCGCTTACCTACGATGATGTGGGGCACCTAATCTATGCACAGGTCTATCGGCACAAGTTTTACGTGGCCACCGATCAGAGTGGCACGCCAATTATGATATTTAACCAGTATGGCGAAGGTATACGTGAAATAATGCGTTCACCTTTTGGACACATCGTGTACGACTCGAACCCTTATCTCTATTTGCCGATTGATTTCTGTGGTGGAATTTTGGATCAGGTGACAACGCTAGTACACATGGGGGATGGACGTGTCTATGATCCACTGATCGGTCAGTGGATGTCACCAAACTGGGAGCATGTAGCCGAACGCATTATAACGCCCACTAAGCTGCATCTGTATCGCTTTAATGGCAATGATCCAATCAATGTGGGTCACGATCGCAACTATCCTGCTGACTTTTCGGCCTGGATGCAGACACTGGGCTTCAATGTGCAGAACTTGGTGCCGCAGCTGACGCGAAAGCTTTGGGAACAACCTTCACTTTGGGGACGTACACAACACAATCCTGTGGCATTGAATATGAAGCGCCCTATCGACAACATACCCACGATGGCCGTCGAAAGTGGTTTTCTGGCTCACCTCAACATACGTCGCATGTCAAACTTCGAGGAGTTGTCTGCGCCACCGAAGTCTGCGCTTAAGTTTGATGTCATGAATCCAAGACCACGTAACATTGGATCTGATACCGAGCCACCCTTCGGCAAAGGTATTGTCGTTTCGCGCACACAAGATGGACAGGCTATAGTTTCGAGTGTGCCAGCGGCGAATGCCATCTATCGCGATGTCTACACCTCCGTTTTTAATCGTTCCAAGTTGCTGCCCTTCACTTTTGTGGTGCACAATGCGCAACAGGACTCGTTCTTCTTTGTCAAAGAGGAGGCGTGGCGTGCCAGTGAAGATCGCCAGCAGCTGAAGCGGCTGCAGGGTCAAGTCAATACAACGTTCCATGAGATCACACGCGAAAATGGCAGCGGCAACAACTACCTGGACGTCAAGATACATGGAGCGCACGCTATCATCAATTTGCGCTATGGCACTACAGTGGACAAAGAGAAGCAGCGGCTCATGCATCATGCCAAGTTAACTGCGGTGCGCAAGGCGTGGCATCGAGAGAAGGAGGCGTTGCGTAATGGCTTAACTACGGTGCTGGAGTGGAACCAGCAGGAAATCGATGAGATACTTAAGCAAAGCTATGCCAATAACTATGAGGGAGAGTACATACACGATGTGACGTTGTACCCGGAGCTGGCAGAGGATCCGTACAATGTGAAGTTTGTGAAAAAGAAGGGCGCCACGGGGGGAGCAGCGGGAGTCAGCGCAACTGCAACGGCGCGTAAGCGAAGAAGACGTAGCCTGGACGTGGGGAATGTGTTAGGTAACGAGGCGAAAGCTGTTGAGCAAAGTAAGCCGAAATCAGCAGCAGTTGATAATAAGATAATTTTAAAACATAGTAAAAGTAAGTTTAGGAAAATAGCACTCACTGCAACAACCACAACAACAATTAAGCCCTTATCAACGCAAACGTCGCGGCAGCAGTACGCTACAGTAGCGCAAAACAAGCTTGCAACTTTCAAATGCTCCAAAAATAATGCTTGTTAGCTTCTAGAATTTGTCACTAACTTAATTTAATTAATGAAATTTACGCTAATTACAGCTAATTATAAATGAATAAAATAATAACAAAAAGGACTCTGATCAAAACTTGTAAAATTTTTACTATAATTTAGACTGTTTTAATAATTATTTAATTGCGTAAAAGAAAAAATTAATAAAGTAAGTTACTTATGTAATAATATGAAATGATATAAATATATGAATAATTGAGCGTATGTGTGGTATATATATATATTTAAATAAAAAGAAATATAGTTATGTAATAATTATGCTAAAATAAAATGCAAAAAAAAACCAGGAAAATTGTATGTTTTGTATGTGTACAGTAGTGGCTAAAAAAAATTTATAAAAACAAAAATAAAGCTAACCTTAAGTAGATTCTAGGCGAGAAAACAATAAAAACAAACACTAAAGTAGAAAAAATGCAAAAACAAAAAAAATTTACTATAAGCAACATGTCATGGAAGATATTAATAGCATAAAAGAGTAGTAGAAGAGCATAAGAAGTGTGGTGACTCGAGCTTTTTGAGACTGGCGTAGTTTTATAAATACATACACTTACACAAGCACACACTCGCAGCACACAGCCACGCAAGTGAAAACAGCTTTTAAGAAAGGCATATACAAAAAAGAAAATTTGAATTTATATGTAAAAGTGTAAAAGTAGCAGCTAAAAAATATAATTATTGAGAGCCAAATGATTAGCTAATGATACTGATGAAGATGATAAGGATCATGATGATGACGTTGCACACAGTCATGGTTTAGAATTTAATATGTTAGCAGGGGTGAAAAACACTCACAATGCTAAAAATTCTTTATATATACTCCACTTTAAGCATTATAAATAGCCATAAAAACGATGTAAACGATAGTAAGAAATCTTTAAGATTTAAGAATGTTATCTTCAAAATTTAGTTATTAGCATGATCTAATTTTATTACTCATGAGACCAATTTGTAAAAAGAATGCAAAAACAAACAATTTAAAACCATAAAAGAACTAACAATAAAAAATAATGGTGTTAATAATAAAAAAAAAATAATAATAATGAAAACCAAATATATAATAACTCTATAACATTATAAAATTAAAAATTATAATTGCAATAAAACCAATTTAAAGAAAACAAATAATTATAAAAATTTTTTAAAACAAAAATAATGTTGATGTTAGCATACATTTTCACTCATATGTTAGGTGGAAAAATAAATTATAAAAAAAAACTTGTTAATTCATCTTTAGTTATGCATTTTATTTGTTTAATACTTTCCTAATTTTTATTTTAAGCTTTTGTTATTATCAGTTAAGTTAAATAATAAATTTTTAAGCTTAATGAATAATAAGAAATGATTGAAAAAAGTAAAACAAAAATAAATGAATAATAAAACGCAGTATTATGAAAATTAAAAATCGAAAGCTTTTTTAATTTTATTTTTATTTTGCAGACTTTAAAAATTCACTTAAATTTTAAAAAAAAAATAACTTGACTCACTTGCAACAATATCACTTGATTAGCGGCATCATTTATGATATCATTGTCAAATCAGAGAATGAAAAGGAAAGATGAACAAAGGCATCCAAAACACATATCTGTGTTAATTTAATACAGTTTATCCAGTGAAATATCATTTAAAGCTTATTTACTACTAATTCTAAAGTTCCTGTTCCCATAAAAAAATAATTTTTGTCTATTAGAGCAATTTCTTTTAAATATAACATAAGTATAATTTAAAATGAGCAGTTTACTAAACCACACAGTATTGGAAAATCCATCGATTAAATAGATGTCTTCATAAATCTGTTTAAAAAAATAAACTTCGCAGCAAATTTCAGATAATAATAAGGACAACAACACTGCTCGAAATTGAAGTCTAATTTTAAACTTAACGACGATTTTTGTGGTTGAATTAAAAAATTTTCTTTTTTCAACTAAAAACTTAAAATAAATACAAGTATATGCATTCATATTTTATCCTGAAAGACAAAATTTTTTAGTTTTCAGTTTACTTTTCAAACTATTTAAGTCGATATTTTCATCAATTTATTTTAATTTAAAAATGATTTCAAACTAGGGAACGATTTTTAGTTTAAATTTTGCTCCTTTATTATTTAAGTTAAGTTTTTTATCTTTGTTTGGTTGAAACTCACTTATTCTAAAAATCTGACAAAATATATCGTCAGTTAAAAAATTTAGCCATTTAGTAAAAAAAGTCAACTTAAGCAACAACTGTAAGATTTTCTTATATTCTGAAGTATTTATGTGATTGGAAAATTAAAAAGGTATTTCTTGGATCAAATATGTAACGAAAATATATCCACTTTTGTGTTTTCAAATGTAGTAAATTACCTTTTCGCATACATTTTCTGTTGATTCGATAATAAATTAATGTCAAACACATATCTTTTTCATAAAAATTTGGCATCTCTTTTTCCAAATGAATGACCTAATGAATGAGCCACCAGTACTCTCGCTTAGAGGAGAGCGCAATGTGAGTGGAAAACTGAAAATTAAAATAGAGTTGTTTTTCCAATTTTTTGCTCATGTGCGAATGTAACTGAACTCATACCACAGTATATATATAAAAAAAAAATAACAAAATAATGCCGAACGTTTTTTCTCTTCTTTTTGTGCGGATCTCCAACGTGTATTTGAATCCACAATGAGTGAAATTTCATCATACATTATTTAACCTATTTAAAACAGGTGAATTTATTTAAGAAATATTCGTTATGCTCCTTCTCCCTACTCCAATTCATTAAAAAAAAATATCCAAATCGAGTGGCTCTGTCTCACTAGCCCCAGATTCAGAAACTAAAAATTTGCCATAGCCTGCGAGCCAGGAGCCGTGCTTAGAGCCGTCCCCTGCTTTTTCAATTTACTGAATTTACACTGAATTGGTAAACCTTTTTCAACTTAATAAAAAACAGATCAATAAGAGAAGTATCGCTGATTAAACTCTTAATCTTAGACTAACTATTGGGCTTTGAAGTCATTGGAAAAAATTTTGTACTGTAACAGAAATTTTACAAAAAATTTTAACAGCTAAAAAAATATATTCGAAAGAAGGTTATGTTGAGGTACTAGCTCTAAAGTGTTAATTTTTTTTACCACTCCAACTTTATCAACGATTATTAATACTTAATAATATTATCTCTGACACTTTGAAAATAAAGGTAACTTCTTTGGAGAAAACTATAGTTGATTATTAAGCGTCGTCAAAATTCTTCACATATATTTCTTGTTGAATGTTTATCATTCTGACGTTTATCAAAGAATTTTTAATACATAAATATGTGTATTTATCATTTTATACGAGCAACGGCGTAAGCAGGATGAAAATAAGGAAGGAGGGGGGGGGTCCATACCTTAGAAAAATTTTTAAAATATCTTTCATTCATGCCTTTTATCAGTCAATGAAAATAGTTAAAAATTAATGTATGGTGTCGTATTACCTGATGTTTACATATATATTCTAGCTAAATGAAAAAAATATTATTACCTAATGTATATAAAACAAACGCAAGCCATAACACCAAATAAAGATACATTTATTAAATTCAGGCTAAATTCATTTTAAAATATGTTATCAATTATAAATTTACTTTAGCAAAAAGCAACTAAAATTTACAAAAACTCAAACTAAGGAAAACTCAACAAAATAATACAATATTAAAGTAAAGTATAAAAACGAGTATTAAGGAGCAAAACACAAACTACGAAATACCAAGCACACTGCTCCAACTCACAGATTTAGCGCTGACTACTAACCATATGGCAACTCTGGTCAATTGGAAATATCACTGTGGCTGTAGTTTAAAATGAACAGTTTGCTACGATTCACGTACCACTGGCAATAGCCGAGCGGGTTAACACGGGTTTTAGGTATTTTAAATTTGTAACTTTTTTTTGTGTGATCCGATAAAGTGTCAAAAAAACGGAAGTGGAAATTATTTTGAAGCAATTCGATACTGACAATTCCCAGATTTTTTCGGTTACTATCGATACTCAAACCTCCAATACAATCGGTATTAGGATAGGTTCTTTTCATTTTTGTATATCGAAAAATTAAATAAAAAATGTTAATACTCCATGTAAATAACTAAGCTTTTAACTTTCCGTTTTAACAGTATAAATTTCCAGAAAATATTAAACACATATTAACCGGCTTGCAAAAAAATATACAATATCGCTTTAAAAATACTGATTTGCTTTTGACTTTTCAGCTCTAGTTTCAAAGACAAACGCAAAACCACACATTAAAAAAGGATCACAAATAAAACCAATTAAAAATCAAATGATTATATAAAAAAGCCTAGATTAAGGGGGGTCAGTTGCCCCTTCTCCCTGCCTACGCCCTTGGATAAGAGGGTAGTACAATAAGTCCTTAGAAAAAAGGAGAAAGAAGAGATTCTTTTTATATTTTTTTTTATTTTTTAACATAATCTCCTTTCAGCTCTTTAAATTTTTCGAAAGTTTTTCAACATTTTTTAAGCTGTCCAAAATGTAGGATGTCGGAAGCTCCCCAAAAAAGGCGATAAACCTACTCAATCGACGCACACCACTAAAAAAATGCACCAAAACACCCTTAGAGTCGACACGATTGCAAAAATTCCCTTCTGTGAGTAAACGCGGCACCCATCTTTTCGACTTCAATCGACAACAAAAGTGAAACTATGTGACGGATACACCTGAAACTCTCACAGCTGACTAGCCAAAAGTGTTGCTTACAGGAAAATATTCACTTTCGATACTTAGATCGATATATTTAAGACCTTAAATGGACTTATTGAACTACTCTCGTATATCATTGTTCAGTAAAAAACTATTTTCCAAAGTATTTTATAAGTAAATTTAAAGCTTTTTAATACCAAATTTTGCATAAAATTCTGAATATGAGTGTTATTTTCTGATTATTTAGAAATTATTAACGCATATCATTAAAAAAACTACTTAGTTTGAGAAAATTTTTTTATTCTATTTAACTATTTTCTCAAAGTAGATAATTTTCTTTAAATTCGAAATTTTTGCTGATCATTAATAGCACCTTTTTTGAGAAATAGATAACAAGTTTTTAATAAAACTATTCTTATGTCATGCTTTTATACAGATGTATTTGAATTCCGCGTGAAGTAAGCAACACAAAAAAAATTAAATTAAATTAAAATTTGTTACACATATAAAAGATGTATTAAATAAATTTTACACATTTGTAAAAGTTAGAATTTTACGTGCAAAAGTTTCGTTCTATCCAAAGTCAGCTACCGAATCGTGGTTTTTGTAGAATAGGATATGAACAAAGTTAAGCCTTTTTTGGAATACGATTCAGGGACTTTTAAAAATTTTTGTAAAATTAAATTTTTACTTTTATTGAAAATTGTATTATCTTTCTAATAGTGTAACTTCGTTTTTATAATCTATTTAAAATTTCTTAAAAATGTGGGATTTCCTATATTTTTGTCATTCTAACAAAAAAATTACTCTGAAGTATACAATCTTAACTGTCAAAATGCAAATTTGGTTTCAAGTTCTTGAACTAGTAACATTTATTCTTACTTTAATATATCGGAAATAATATGCAATATTAGACAAAAAAGTAAGAATTTTTACAATTAACGCTAAAACGCTTGATTCAAGTTAATTTGGGCGGCCTCGATAGTCTAATGGTAGCGTGCTTGACTATTACCCAGGGGTTCGAATCCGGGCCGGGAAATAGTCCTACGTTTTACCCTTTATTTCCTTACTTTTCATCAAAAAGAACTTCAAAACACTTTAATTTAAGACGAAACAGTTGTAGTTGGAAGTAGTAGAAAAAGTTGTTTTTTGTTGTAGTAGAAAAAGTTGTGGAAGAGTATCGCTTAGTAACTTGATTTGACTGAGGCAAAGGCATTAAACTTGCCTCTGCTTTAATTTCGAACAATCTTCACAATAAGTTTTAGATTACTTTCTATCCACCCTTCAACTATCACCTATCATCCGAATTAACGCAAAGATTATGAATTTATAGGGAGCGTCCCCTGAGCGTTGATCCAATCTAAAAAATAAACAAAAAATTAATATTGCTCTGACATATTCTTAAATCAAGCAAAATTACTTTTTGAGACAAGGTAATAATTTCTCGCTGCGTAAGCTTTAAAGGCACCTTCCCCAAGTTGCTGCAAAAATATTGATATTCTTGGTAAATTAATTTTTTTGGGGTGACTCTTGAAAGGTATTGAATTTCAAATTAATTATAATTTAAAATTTTTACTCTCGTGGAAAACGGTTTCAAAATCTTAAATCCAAATTAGTCTTATTTATGTCGTTATAACTGTCCGCGAGTCAAATTTTGCAGTCGAGTCGACTAATTTTGAATCTACTTATTCACTAAAAACTTAAAAATAAATAAACTAACATTATCAAAACATTAATCCAGTTGTGATTAATTTCTGTATTTTATTCCTGTATTTTATTCTTATGAAGATAACGACGCAGTGAAAGAGTCAAATCCAATCCGCTAGAACTTTCAGATGCCCAGTGAGTATTTTTATATACCCGTTTGATCTTCAGCCAAATACTTCGATATTTCTTTTAGGCTTCAGTATTATTTTAGGCTAAGCATAGAAGCCTTTGGCTTTGCTTTGCAGAACATTTAAGATTCCATGCAGTCAATTTACGTCAGTTCATGCGAAAATATGCGATTCCTCTCATAGCCGATTGTTGGTTTTTTCATACTAAAAATAAATGAAATTTTTTTTATATCAAAAACAAATTCAAATAAAAAAATTCAATTATTGCAATTCACTAATTTTTCCACTTATTTCTTAACTAAAATCTTAAATCCAGTCATATTTGTAAATTTCGCAAACAGTGATACCGACCATATTTCTATTCGCCTGTTTTTGACGTTTAAGTTGAATCACATTTGTGAAGTTCGTGAACGGTGATACCACCTTGTTGAATTTTACTTGTTTTCTATTCAATTTGCGAACGGTGATACGGCTATTAAAATTCTTACCTTTATATGCTTTCTATGCTTTATAACACATAAGCAAATAAACTTTAAGTTGTTACTAAAATTGTTCATACATACTTATTCTATAATTAACTTTTAACATATATGTATTTTTTAACTAAAATTTTATATAATTATTTATTTTTTCTCAGCTTTATTTTATTTACTTTTCTTAAATTCACCTAAATATAGATAGTTTTCAAATAAAATTGGTGCTTACAGTGTGAATTGCTTAATTAAAATCGTAGAAAACATATAACATATGAACAAAGTGGTTCTTGAAACCGAACATTTGCTGAATAAAAACAAATATTAAATTTTAAGATTTTGGTATTTTAGATTATAAAGCACGTTTACATAGCAAGTGTTTTAGTTCATGTTAAAACTATATTTTTGCAATTAAAAATAAAAGTATGAGATTAAAAATGTTGCCAAATAAATATACAAATAAAAGAGAAAAAACTGAGAGTTTAAATTCACTATTAAAATTTGTAAGATTGTAATTTTTCTCTTATAAGAAATTTTTTGTTTCTCTTCAAAAAATCTCTGATATAGTTTAGTCAATATTGGAACTGATTTAAATACTTTCAAATTTTACTGAGGGCAATCTCTTGAAGATGCTTATAATGTCCATATTTAATATGACTGCAAATAAAGGCAAACCTTTAAAATTCGAACAACTGATTCATATCAAAAAAAACTAAACGTAGTAAAAACCAACTTTTTTTAAATTAAATTTAAAGAAAATCGTTAACAATATTTCGAAACAAGCCCTAAAATGCGGAATAATAATATGAATGTTTTTTAAATCTTTGTAACAAATCCTGTGTCTTAAAACTATTTTATTCGACGTTATTGAAAAATGTTTTCTAATAAAAGTTTTCCTGTAAACACGATATTTTAAATATTTATTCGTATTTAAAGTTTGCACAAAACTTTTCTCAAACTTAAAAACAATTAATTCTTGCATAACTCAATAAAAATCTTTTTATCTATGAACTTCTTTCAAAAACTTAAAAATTTATTAAATGAACCAAACTGTAAAATCAAAACATATATAAACAAAACTGTATATTCCAAATAAAAGATCAGTTGAAATTTTTATCGACTTAGTAATAATCTAACCAGGCTTACATCCATATATAAAAATATACATCTACATATGTATGTACGCATATGTTAATAATTTCAAAGAAATAAATGTAAAATAACATAACATTAATATAAAAAAGTATTTCACTAACGATATCAAAAATAATAAATTTTAAAAAAAATGAATTATTAGGTACTAAATCTAAGTATAGTTTTATATATGAAAATAATTTTTTGTTAACAGTTTTTTCTATGTTACCAAAATAAATTGGCAAAATAAATTTTATCAACAGAGCAGGAGTCAGTTACCTACTATAAGAAAAAAAAAACCCCAACAAAACAACATTGCAAATGCATAGCAAAAGCCCAGGCTTTAAGGCTTAGATAACCAACAACAACAAGCAAAGTTATGTAAAAATTTACAACATTATCCAAATAATCTATCATTGATTGAGAGTGGAAAAAACAAACATGTAAAGAAAAAATTTACAAACAGTGCTGAAATTGAGGCGTTAAATTCAAAATTTATGGAATATAGAAAAACAACTGTGTAACTTAAGAAACTGTGTAAATATTGCATAAATGGAAAAAAACATATAAAACCTATACAAAAAAAAAAAATTAAAAAACAGGGAAATAAATAACTTACACACAAACACCAACACACACACTTACACACTCAAACAAAAATACACTTGCACTCAAAGGTCTAATAAAATTAAAAAAAAGGATGTATTTTAAATCTAAGCAAAATAAAAGTATTTAAATTTTGATTACACAAAACAAAGGCAACAACATGAATTTATGATAAAGAAATAACTAAAAATTCTATATATATACATAAATATTAGCCTAATATCGAACAAAATTGTAGTTTATTTAATATGCATAAAATATATGAAAATATAGTACATATAAATATTATGAAATGCGAAAAACAAACACTAAAATATTACCATATAAACAATAAATATTTGTAAAAATTATTTAAATAAAAAAAAGAAGCCATTCTTTGCAGACACGTTTGTTTGACGTGGTTAACTTTGCAAACAAGCATTTAAATAATGATTGAAACTAATTATTAATAGTTACAATAAAATAAAAAATTAAGAATATAAAAGAAAACAAACAAAAAAAAAACAACCAGCAAGCAGTTTAAGCAAATAAACCACAACTGAGGATATCAAGGGTCTATAAAAGTATATATAAATAAAATGAATAAAATAATGGATGAAAAAATGAATAAATAAATAAATAGAAAAATATATGTGTTCTAATTTCAGTTTTTAAAGGTAAAGAATAATAATAAGGTAAGGATGTTTAAATAAAACTAATAGTTGGCAATAGGGTTTACCAATGCATCATCGTATCTTTTTTTGAGACTGAACCAACACTCAGGGGATGCCTCCCTATAAATGTGTAAGTATTGTGTTTATTCGGAAGATGGGTGATAGTTAGTTGGAGGTTGGATAGATGTAGTAGTGTTACTGAAAATTTGTTGTAAATGTGCACATCTCTAAACTGCCGAGAAACACGCTCGCAGGGAGATTATTTCACAACATTACCGAGCGACTAAATAGCGAATGCTCGGTAATGCGAGGTTTTGTTAGACATTCAGGCAATGGTAAAGGGGTGGGCTTGGACAGCTGCCCGAGTGGACCTGGGAAACACACGAGCTGGTAGCTTCAGGCCAATTATCTCCCTTGAACACATATTATGGTAGTACGTATACAGAAGGCTGATTCAACCAACATTGCGTCGATGTACAAGAGAGTTGAGAGAGTATGAAATATTTTCATACCCTATCAAATATATCGCACGACGTTGGATTCGATCCAGAAGCTCCAAATAAGATCTGGAAGCTTCATTTTCTTCCTGATATATGAGGTGTAAATAATGCAAAGATAATGGGCTAAAATGTTTGGATGTATAAAAAACCTAGGCACTTGGCCGCTTTATTCGACACATCGAAGATTTGATCACTCAAACGGTGCCAGATTGGATCGATATGCCCAGAACGTCAAGAGCGGCTGATTCCAAATGAGGGGAGCTAATGGGCAAACCATCCGCTTGAGGGTTAACAGACAACACTGGGTCTAACTTGCATTTATGCACGTAAGCATACTTGCTGTTATGCAATATCTTGAATAAAAGACGTAGCCGGATATGTAAAAGAATGAAATGGTAGGACCAGGCGCGGATCTAGGGGGAATCCAGGCGCGGAAGCCCCCCAGACGCTTAATTTAATTTTTTAAATAAATACTAGCAGTTACCTGTGGCTTTGTCTGCAGTAGGTTCGAGTCATTTCAGCATTTGTATTTTTGGAAACGAGCATGAAGTAACGAAAAGCTTAAAATTGTAAAAATAGTAAGTGGCTCATAAATGAGTGCGATAAAACATTTATATATAAATAAGCAAATTATTTTTTGAAGGTCTTTCTTTTTCATAAATACATAATTAATTTTGTCTAAAATGTTATGAAGGTGTTTGATTTTCTCGGTTGGCTCTTGAATTTCGATAACGTTGAGTATGTCTGCCTATATTCGGTTGTGACGTTGGCATTTTTCTTTAATTGAATTGAAGAAAAAAAAAATTAAATACCTACAGTAATTCAGCTCATGTAGTGAGTGTTTTCAAATAACTAATGTTAATCCTTCTTTCAATGTGATCGATGCACTAATTCCTACGCTATAAAATTATAAAAAATCATAGAGTATTGACAAAAATTTCTATTGATTTGTTTTTTCAATTAGTTATTATTTCAATTCACTTACATACAATTAAGCATACAAAAAACAATTAATCGTTGTTATTTTTTTTAAATTTTTTAGTGAAAACCGTGTTGAAATTATCGAATTAAAAATGCCACACTTCCCCATATTAAATTGATTATTTGGGTGTTGTTCGGTACCACTTATAGTGCCCGATATAAAAAACCTTATATTAAGTTTTTTGAAAAAGTTAAAAAATTGCATTCAAGTATACCTTTCTTCAAAACAAGAAAATGCATATGCAAAAATATACAAATTATTAGTTCGCCATATTTAAGGAAAGCCTTAAAACTGTAATCAATATCAGCAAAATTTAGATAATCAGAAAACAATTAAAACTTCTGTGCTATTTTGAGTGTACCTTTAGATTCGAATATCCTTCACACAGCACCTTTTGAGTAAAAACCAAGAAAAGCATCGTGTTTGCCAAAATATTGTTAGTTAAAGTTCATATTTACCTTTGCTTTAACACATGTGTAGTTTTTCTTACAAAAATTAAAGCATTTTGAGATCTTTATTTTTTTTTTGTTTTTTCTCAAAAAACAACTTTGTCCTTGTGGGAGAGAAAGATATCCTTATTTTTTTCTAAAATTTTTTTGGGAGATCCTGACCACACAATAATGCAACTTTTGAGACCTCTTAGAATATGAACTTCGAAAAAAATTGTAATTCGATTCGCCCTACTAACCATACCTGGACCACATGATTTCCTCCTTGAAACTTAAATTTAATGAAAACCTACTTAAGATCCACAATGGCACAAAATCGGTTAAATGGTTTAGCCCTATCAAACATGCACAAAGAAATTGATATTAACCCAGAGGAAATCGCTGATATTTTTTGTAAATTAAAAAATCGACGCTTTAGTAACGCGAATTGAGATGTTGAATTTTAAGTTGAATATAATCATTACCTACACCTTTTCTTTCAATTTTTGCAAATTATATAAATTTTAAACTTTTTATATACTTTTGAATTATATACTCATGATGTTTAAAACGTAAATATATTTTATAAAAATAAGTTTTCTATGTAATACATCAATAAATACAATGAATAAAAAAAACTAATTTGCTTATTTAGCCCCCTCCCCCCCCCACGAGCAATTTCTAGATCCTCCACTGGGTAGGACTGTAAGTAAAAACACAAAATTACGATCCATGCATTAAAATTATGAAAACAGTTTTGATGTGCTGCTTGTCAAAAGTTTAAACTCACCTTGAAAATTCTCATATTTTCAAATCTGGAAAGCGTTTTTATTTTTAATCCAATATATTTCTCGCATGTTTTATAGTTATATCGTTATTATAGTATGAAAGAAATACCATAAAGTAAATTCAGGAAAACTAATGTAATATTTATGTAAATGTTATAAAATTAATTGTTTTCTTATTTGGTTTTAATGACTACAGCGTAGATTTAGGGCAGCTGTTTGACTAATTTTTGAAGTTTTATGAATTTAAGGTGTAATAACTAGAAACATCGAAAATATCGTTTTTTTTTTTTTGCTTTTGTTTTTAAATGAGGACCTATAGTAGAATATTAAAAATTTAAGTAAAACGATCAAAATGTCTCATTAATTTGAAAATGAGCAACTGTAAGCTCATATTTTTGGCCGGCAGAGCATGTCTAATAACACATTGTGACCGATTCGGCTTTAAAGTTTCAGCTAAAATTCTTAGAAATTCCGAGAGAGAGACATCTTGTGACTATATCGTGACAAGTACGATCTATCAATTCCATCACAATTTTTTTTCATTTTCAAAGTTAAAAAGTAGGAATTCTGGTATTTCATCACTTATCAATTTTTTACAACAAAAATTCACTTTTTTCAATAGAATTAAACGTGAGATTTACTGTGCCAAAAGATTTTGAAAAAAATATATAAAGTGTATTTATCGCAATGGAGAAATAAATTTTTCATAAATTGTGCACAAAGGTAAGTGTTTCTTTATTTTTTTAAAAAAGTAACCAACAAAAATGCTTGACAGAAATCGTTCACCGTTCCAATTTAAGATAACTGAACTCAGTTGAAAATTCGAAAAATTAAAGCAGTTTTAAGTTTTTTTGCAAATCAACAATCACCAATTTTTTTTATATGCGAATGCAGCAAACAACCTGCTGCCATTTAACCAAATGATAACCGATTTTTGTCATATATGGCTTGTTAGAATGCACAGACTAAATGCCACATTTTACGGTCTTAGTTTCTTTAAAAAATAAAAAAGACGCTAAATAATGACCGCATACAATAAAGACATATTATTATGTATGTTCGTGTGTGTGTGTTATGAATTGTGTTTTTGTTGGTGCTCTTAACAACGCCTCATCCGGTTCCAAAAACAAACACAAATCAGCAATAAAAGATTGCAAATTTTTATTCTTGTACCGCTCCTCCATTGTTTTGTCATTTGATGGAAGCGCTCGCCTTGTTCACCTGACTCGGTTGGAATTTGCTGTTCGAATACATCCATATAATGGTGGAGAAGGTGTATTTTAAGCGATATTAAAATATTGAGTTGAATCAAATCGGCTAAAAGACTTCGGTAATTCTGAACGTATTGCTTACCCAAAAATCCTTCGGACGTTGTCTTTACCAAATCCCAAGCAACCAATTGTGCATCAGACAACGAATTGCGAAATTCTACACTCTTCATAAGCTTGCGAATATCAGTGCCAACGAGCACTCCGACATATATAAAAAACGAATTTAATCTTTGTGCCGAACATTTCGATAATTAAGAGTGTGTTTACTTACCTCCTTAATTTAAGCATAACTGATGTGAGGAAAAACCACGCATAAGTATTGAAAACCAGGCGTATCTAATGGTAAAGACTTCATTAAATTTTTCAGCTTGATATGAAGTGGAGGCAGCAGAATTTTTTCACTTTCCTCATTAATAACGGAATGCTGGTGCAGCTTCCAGTCAGTTTTAGTGTATTGGTAACCATCTCAAGGGCGTCCGCAGGATTTGTTCTAGGGGGGATCAAAGGCATAAAGGAGTCTAGAATGCACATAAAGAAAATGTAACCTATATAATTCTATTTTCTGAGTTTTTTGGTAGTTATTTTGTTATCATGATACGCCGGTTAACACACGCTTGTACATATAAGAAAATTATTTATACTTCAAAGATGGGGTAAAAACCTTTCTCGTATAATGCTCGAAATATTTTCAAATTTAATTGTTCATGTGAATTAGAACATTATTTTCTCAACAAATATTCTCAGTATTTTAGTAAATTAAATAATGTGAGGTCTCCTTTATCCTTAAATAAAATTGCATTAATTACTATTTAGCCCCCAAGTTTTCCTCTTTTCAAATAAGAATACAAAAATTTCCAAATATTTTTTTTTTTTTTAAAATGAATACAACCAGCAAGATTTTTAAACAATTTTTTCCAATTTTGTAGTCCTATAACTCATAAACAAATTCCGAGCGGCCTGAAATTTATCTGATTTGGATTTAGGATATAAAAATCGCTATTCTTGAAATGTTCCCCGCATGGACATTAACTGACTTATTTCTTTTTTCAACATGCATCAGTTCTAGCAGCATACAAGTTACTAAAATCGAGTTTGGAAACATACCTATTATATGAAATATTAAAATTTTTTTTAATTCAAAAAGTATGAATATATATATATATATATAGAGGTACATGAATAGATGGGTTTTGGGATCCATTCATTTTCTAAACATATTCCAGAACCTCCCTGCAAGGCTTGATTCTGAATTCTGGGTGTAATATAAGCAAGTGACGCGAAAAAATCCAGAAAACTCTTAAAATGTGTGGACACTTGTTCAAAAACGTGAATTTGAAGAAGTATAAAAAAAATAAATGTTTAATATCGAGTTTCCTATTTAAATTTTAGTCATAAAAAACTTTAGACCATAAGATATTCTAATGCAAAAGCGTTTTCTTAACATGAGTTTGCCATCAGTTTTTTTTAAAAATTAGTGCTTGATCTAAAATTTAAATAAAAACTTTACTCAGAATTTCTTAATTTTGTTTCGCTTTTCAATAAGAAGCTTTTCCCTTGCCTAGATCGCTGCAATTTTTTCAAATTTAAATGCTGCAAGATTGTTAGCAATTTAACTAAGTTTACGAAAAATTAAAAAATCATCAAAATTAGATCATCTTTATGACAGAAAAACGATTTTTTTTAAGCCGACTTTTAAGAAAGCATTTAGTTTTGAAATTCATTTTATTTTGTTTTCCTTTTGTGTTAAAGCGCTTTGAAACATAAACTCGCTTATCGTTCAAGTTCATATGCGTTATTGGATTAAATGCCCTTTACCATTTGTTGCTTCGAAGAATGATTTTCGACTAATAAGGATATCATTCCTCAATTTCTCGTAAGAATAATAACGTAATTTCTTCCATTGCATTGGTAATATTTACTAATGGCTTCGTACTATTTAGTATTAATTGAGGTTACAAAATTTACAACCGAAATCTTTCAGCCTGGTTTGTTGAACAATTATCGAATATAAGGAAATGTATTATTGCAAGATGGCCGTAGTCTACTGAAAGAGTACGTGGCCCGTAAGCTAAAAAACCGTGGTTCAAGCCCCGGCTAAGATTGAATGTTTTTTTTTCTTGTTATTAGTAAATGTCAGAGCTGTAAAATCGGCATTCATATTCAGAATTTCAAGTACAACTGAGTAGGGGTGACAACTTGGAAAATACATCGATGTTTTTTTTCGATGTAATGCATCGAGACAATGCATCGATACTTTCCGATATATCGTTGAGAAACATCGATGTTTTCTAACAATCGAGTACTTTTTCTAGCATTGCATCACAATGCTAAAGTCAGCCCCTTCCTTAACTATTTTTAATTTAACTATGACTATTTTAATTTATTAAAAGCTCCTATAAAACCCCTGTCCTTGTCCGCACGCCTTTTATCCGTGACTAAGGAACAGAAAAACAAAATTTTTTACAATCATTCTCTGATTCAGTTGTTGTTTATTAAAAAACATAAACGCAATAAACATAAGAATATTGGTTATTCTAAAAAATAATGTCAATATATGAGAATATTGGTCACAATTATTACAAAAAGTAAAAACAAAAAAGCCTCTACAATCACAGCAATTCCAGTATTAATGTCCTATTTCCAGTGTTTTAATTTTCAATTATTTTTTTTATTTTTTTTTTTATAATCGTTTCATAAGGTGGTTTAAATTCATTCGATATTATATGAAAATACATCGATCCATCGAGTATATCAAAGTTTTTCAAAACACCGGATCAAGTCGATGTATCGAATTGTAAACATCGAGTAAATCCGATGCATCGATGCATATCGAATATCCCTACAACTGCATAAGAATGCATTCAATGAACACAAAATTGATTTTTAAATACAAAATTTAATTCACATTCAATTAAAAAAATTATATATTATTCATTTCAATTATTAATTCTCGTTTTTAAAAATAATTAGTTTATTTTTTATTCATTTGAATTCTATTCACATAAAATGCAATTCACAAGGAATATCAGAATTTTTATATATTTATTTTATTCGTTATTAATTTTTTATTCTTTATTAATTTTTTATTCATTATTTTTTTTTGTTATTAATTTTAAATTTTTTATTCATTATTCAGTTCTTATTCATTATTCAGTTTTTATTTATTTGTTATTCTGTATTCATTTTTCATTCATTTTAATCTTAAGCCATAAAAAAAATAAATAAAAAATGAATAAAAAATGAATAATGAATAACAAATAAATGAATAAAAAATAATGATGAATGGAAAATAAATACTTAATAAAGAAAGAATAATTGAAAATTCTGAATTTCTTTGTGAATGGCATTCTTTGTGAATATCATTCAAATGAATAAAAAATTATTCATTATTCTGAATAACGAAAATGAAAAATTGAAATGAATATTTAATAATTTTTTTAAAAATGAATGTGAATTAAAAATTTTGTTTAAAAATCAATTTTGCATTCATTGAATGCATTCTTATTTCGTTATTCACTGATTCATTTTTTTGTGGATAAAATCAAATTGATCAAATTTTTTACAGCTCTGGTAAATGCAACAAATGTATTCGTACAATATGCATTTGTTTTTGTACGAATACGAATAAAATATTTGTAATATGTACCAAACTACATGCAATATACGAATCCTATTCGTGACTGAAAACTACCAGTAAAATTCCTAGATATGGACGCAGTTATTTTTGAATTCTCTTCAAAATATATTAACATTTATAATGAAAACATCGTCACATAAAATAAAAAAAAAACCGTAAGTAACAATAAATTCAAACTTTTTGATTGATTATTGATGCACCTTATCAAAATACATGTTCCTGCTAAATTGTACACTCCTACAAATAAAAACGACATTTTTAGTAAAAAATTTCTAAAATCCCTAAGTTTAAGCGCAACATACAATTACAATTTAGAAAGTTTTTGACTCTTCCGTAAAATTTTTTAGTTGTAGCTTCCGGCTTTTTGATATAATATGAAGATATTTAAAAAAATTCACTGCCTAGGGAGGCAAGCGCCCCCTCTGTGGACGCCCATAGGTTGCAAAGTAAGCAAGTGTGGGAAAGGATTCTTGGGGAAGCACTGCGTTCAGAATTATTGAAGTCTTGTATCCAATTTGATGGAAGCGTTTTACCAACTCAATATTCAAATATCGCTCAAAATACACTTTCTGCACCATCATATGGATGTATTCTAATAGCAAATGCCAACCGAGTCTGATGAACAAGGCGAGCGCTTCCATCAAACAACGGACAAAACAATTGAGAAGCGGTACAAGAATAAAAATTTGCAATCTTTTATTGCTGATTTTTGTTTGTTCTTGTCACCGGATGAGGGGTTGTGAAGAGCACTAACTTAAACTCAATTCACAAATTCAGAACACACACACGAACATACAGTCTGACAAAATTTTAACATTTATCCCAAAAAATTAATGAAACTTAATGTTCGCAATCAATATATATAGCCATTATTATTTTCTACAATAATTCAAATCGTAAAATGTGGTATTAAAGTAGTGCAATCTTACTATCCATAGATTATCAAAATCCGCTACCATTTGGTTAACTAAATGGCAGCAGTTTGTATGCTGCAAACGCATATAAGAAAAATCGGTGATTGTCGATTTAAAAAAGCACCTTAAAACTGCTACCATATTTCCAATTTGCAATTGATTTCAGTTATCTTAGTTTTTTTGGAAAGGTACTTTATAGCTTTAATGATTCCTGTTAAAAATTATGGAGTTTTGTTGACTGCAATTTAAAAAAATACAAAAAAAGAAACACTAACATTTATGCCAAATTTATGAAAAGTTTACTTCTCCATTATGATCAACATACTTTATATCTTTTGTTTTATGAAATCTATTAGCAATTCTGCTCTACGTTTAATTCTATTTAACAAAAGTGCATTTGTTTTTAAATTCTCCAACCTAAGCACATGGGTCAATCTTTTACAAATTGCATTTTACAAAAAAAAAAAAATAAAAATGAATTTGACGATTTTAAATCGTCAGAAAATTTTGTAAAATTTTCTTTACGTAAAAGAAGTTTATGTGAATCGGGATTTCTCTCGAACAAATTTTTTTATGGAATGCCGTTAGGTCAAAATTGTGAAAAATTGCAACATTTTGTCAATGTCTGTGTTACTTAAATCGCAATATGCCGGGTTATGCTATACCGATTTAGTTTGTTTACGTCTACAGTAAACTTTATTTTTTACGACTTAAAATAAATGTATAAAAATTTAATTAACTTTTCAAACGGCTTTTTCATGCCGTTTGTAAAATTTAAATGACATTTTTAACAATTTTTTTACATATTTTAAAACATTTTTGAAATTATAGCATATCTAGCAAGTTTTTACATTTTATCTAGCTTCTTATTTTTTCGAAATTGACAACACTGCTTAGAACCCAATAGTATTTTCATTGTTTTCAATAAAATTTATGTTTTTCACATCTTTAACAAAGTTATTGTAAAATTTTATCAATATAAAAATTATTTTACTTAGCAAAAAAGTTTTAAGCCAAATATTTATTTTGTAATTTTTTATTTTAATTTCTTTATTATTCATTCAATAAACAGAGCTTTAATTCTCTTTCTGACTTCTTTCAGGAATAACTTATACAGTATATTTAACAGTTAGATACATATTAATTTAAATTACTAGAATTATTAAATATACTATTAAAATATAAAAGCAGAAAACTTTTGAAAACATTTCTACTTAAGCCTAAATTAAAGTCTATTTAGGTCCGAATTTACCAGTCTTAAACAACGAGTTATTGGTTCATTCAGATTGTAATTTACTATATAAAAGGGCTCATAAAATAATCTTTGAGATCTAAGATCACGTGAGGGTATGTGAAAGCATATTGGAAAAAGCAAAAAAGAACAGTTTATTTCAAAGCAAATTAAATCTCTTGCATACCAACCCAGTAGCGGATGGAATATATTCCGAATATATGAAGCATCAATTACCTTGTAATGACCACTACTTCCGACTATATTACCTTACTATGCATAAAAGGCCTTACATTTAACATTGAATGAGACAGGAGGTAAGTGATCGCCTCCCTTCAGCATTACCTAGAAGTTATGGAGTAACATACTACTTGTATTAAGTTATAAAAATCACTGCATTACTTTTCCTTGTATGCTACATTACAGGTAATGAGGTATGAGTTAATTACTTCTGCTATATGCAGACGCATTACTTTTTTCCGCTGCTGGGAAGAAGAATCCTTCTTACATTATATTCAGGAATTTCAATATTCCATCTTAAGCGACTTATTGCGATTCTCGTAAAACGTCTCTGATTTCTTTTGATTCTATTTGAAGAGCATGGTATGAAAGGGGTCCCAGATTATGCAGCAGTATTCTGAAATGGACCTTACAAAGCCAAAATATAAGGATTTTAGTGAAAAAAGATCACAAAGGTCTTTAGAATTCCGGTTTATAAAGCCTAACATAGCATTGGCTTTTGCTACTATGTAGTCTATATGCCTTGAGAACCTAAGTTTACTATCAAGTATAACTCCAATATCTCTCTATTCAGTTATTCTAGACAATGTTATATTTCTAGTTTATATGGGTAGGCCACGGGAGAAAAAATTTGATAAAAAGTCAAACTTTGGCATTTAGATATATTTAGCGGCAATAAATTGTCGCTGCACCAAGCAGATAATTGGAGCAAATCCCTCTCAAGATTTAAACAATCACGAATGTCATTTGTAATAGAAAAATCTTTATATCGTCAGCACATATTAACAACTGACAAAATTTTATTTTTTAGGAATGTCGTTTACAAATAGGAGAAACAGAAGTTGTCCAATGTGACTGCCCTAAGGAACTCCTGAAGAAACCATTGCAGCATCTAACAGTATATTGTTTATTTGAACAAATTATGTCCGCCTTGTTAGATAAGACTCGAACCAATTTAAAAAGTTTGAATGAAAACCAATTAATTCGAGTTTTTCTAGCAATAACTTATGATGAAATTTCGTCTTTTTATATAAAAAATTGCATAATATAAGGGGTGATTTCTTTGCTATTTGTTTTTTTAGTGTACATTATTTGACACCTGACGCGTGATTCGTAACATGTGCCAGAGCCAAAATACTCAGTAAGGTTTGCCATTTTATTATATAGACTAACAAATGAATAGCGCTTGCAAATCATTGAATTTTATTATCAAAATTTGTGCTCTGTGAGAAATGTGTTTTGAAAATTACGACCATTTTATGGTCGTCATAATCGACCCACCGGACAGGCTATTCAAGCTGTTGTGACCAAATTTCGCACCAATTTCACTTTAATGGACATTAATTAATCCACCAACCCATATGCGGAGAGTGCGTACCGAGGAGAATATTGCTGCTGTATCGGCAAGTGTCAATGAAGATCGCGATATGTCAATTCTTCGCTGTTGTCAACAATTGGGCTTGAGTTATTCGATCACCTGAAAGATTTTACGTAAGGACTTCGGTAGGTTAGGTAAGGGTGGCTGAGCACTCGTACACTTAGGCCAGTGCAGCCCGTTGTGATACCACATAATCTCTTTAAAACCTAGTAGAGATTTCCCTCCTCAAACCAGTTCGAGTGGATAATGAATTTAAGGATATGCTTGATTTAGGCATGAGACTTCGGCAAGTCCATTTAAAAAGGCATGGCCTAGAGCTGCCATTCTCCTTTTAGCTAGAGCCGAACATTCGCAGAGGAGGTGCTGAACATTTTGTACCTTCTGCAGCTTCTGCAGAAATCGTTTGATGCAACTCCCAACCGAAAAGCATGCGCTCCGATCAGGCAGTGACCCGTTAGGATTCGTAATATTTTTGGCAGGTTTACTCTGCTTAACTCAAGTAGTGAGTTGGTGCGTTTTAAGTCGTAGGCAGGTCATGTTAGCTTAGTTATCCTACAAGTATCAAGGTGTTCCCAGCGTTCTTGTGCAAAACCTAAGGATCTGTTCTTGCACTGATTTTTTCTAACAAGGACCTCGGTACGAAATCATACAAAATACAGCTAGTGAAAGAACTGAAGCCGGGTGACTTACCACAACGTCGTTTGTTTGCTAAATGGGCCTTAGAAAAATTGGATGAAGATCCACTTTTTTATTGAAAAATTGCTCTTTTTTGGCTCAATTGGTACGTCAACAAGCTAAACTGCTAAATTTGGTCTGAAGAGCAGCCAGAGACAGCTCAAGAGCTGCCAATGCACCCTGAAAATGCATTGTTTGGTGCTGTTTGTGGGTAGTGTCATCATTGGACCTTAGTTTTTTAAAAATAATGAAAATCGCAACGTTACAGTCAATAAAGCAAGGTACAATGCGATGATTACTGACTTTTTTTGCCGAAAATGGAACAATTTGACTTGGTTGACATGTAGTTTCAACAAGACGGTGCCACAGGTCACACAGCACGCAATACCATGGACCTATTGAAAGTTGAGTTTGGTGAAAAATTAATCTCACGTTTTGGAGCCAAGATTGACCGCCAAGATCATGCGATTTGAACCCACAAGACTATTTTTGTGTGGCTACGTGAATACTCTCGTATACAGGGATAAACCAGCCACAATTACAGCCCTGGAAGACAACATTACAGCTGCCATAGGTGCGATACTGGCCCAAATTCTGGAAAAAGTATGCCAAAATTGGAGCTACTGCAATTATTGCAGCTCAGACGTAGAGCCCGAGAACAACATTTACATAGAATAATCTTTAAAAAGTAAATGGCAGGCATTGATGTATTGCTCAAAACAAATATTTTATTCAATATTTTAAATTTTCTTTTCAAAACCAAAGACTTAAAAAAATTACACTTTCTCTATTAAATTTTATTTGCACTCAAGATATACATCTACTAGTCTAGTCACAACTAAATGTTGCCCATTTCTTACATTCCTTTAAAGAATTGAAGAGTCCTAAGTTATTCATCCCTTCTATTATTTTCTATTGAAGTGACTCAAAAAACTAACAATATATTTTATTAAATAATATGAAGATTATAAAGGAATATTTCAATTATTTTTATTTACTTCGTTCAAATCTATTCCCATGTTAAGACGTAGACAATATATCACGAATATCAATATAAATATGTATTATCATTTGTTCTTATAATAAACGATTACAACGCACTTCATAATGCTTAGAGTCCATAAAACGTAGCACCCCAGCGAACATACATACACTCACAGCTGCATGGTCTACACAATGGCTATAAAATGTTTCCTTAATTTTTATTACAACTAATGTACATAAAAATCACTACTTAAAAACAAAACAAAAAGTTATTACAAAATTTAATGAAAATTCAGAATTCATTAAAATGTCATGTTCATCACACATGGCCACATAAGCTGCCAAATTTAATCAGACTTTATTAAACGAACGCATTCGCACACACACATACATATGTGAAATTTTTGTATTGGACATACAAAACGACAGTGACAACAACAATAAACCATAATTTATTTTTAATATTGGGTAAATAAAATAATCATAAAATTAAAACAATACAAACGCCAAACAAATGCAACGTTTACGGCAATCCTGTCAACACTGGAGGCGTCAGAAAAGAATCACTGAACCGCAGAGTAACCGAATACTGACAAAATGTGGTTATTCCGGGATAGCAGCAGCAGAATGGTGTGGGTAGACGGAGCAAAAGTATGTCCGTTGGATGGAGAGCCAGCTATGTATTTGGATGGAGAAATATTTGCTTTGTTATTGGGGCTGGGAGCTGAACCCAGTAGTCCAAGTCTCTTTTATGAATCATGCACGATTTTTATTTCTCTTTGACAAAACATGCTAATTCGCTTAAACATTTCATTGACAAAAATCTCATAAAAAAAGTTTCAAACTCGTGCACTGTTTGAAAACTTTCTGTTTTCGATGAACGAAAACAAGACAGATTTCTAAAAGAATTATCGACAAATGTATATCATGCAGTAAGTTTCTTTTAGAAATCATCATGACATATTCGTGAACGATGCCTTGCACTACAGGGAAGGAACGGGCAGTGTGTAAGAGTAGGGGTAGGAGGTGGAAGTGGGTGAAGCAATGTTGGACGAGCGTAGTTGTAAAATTTTCATTAAGAAAATATTTTGCAACAATTTAATGCATGAAGTGGATTTACGAGACAATAAACTTGGCTACACGCACGCTTTCAAGCAGACCGGCACACACACACACACACACACACACATAAATACAAATAAACATAAATACACTAGCTTATATTCTTTATTTACAAAAGCATTAAAGGGCACGAAAACACAAACACTCACATATATGTTTGTGTATCCACAACTGACATAAATACACACTAATATAAAAATATGCTTCCTCCGTTAGATTTAGTATTCGTTCTTGTTTTTGCAGTCGTTGTCGTTGTCGATTCGGTCGTTAGATATAATTTTTTGGTCATTTAATTTATGCATGTAAGCCCAGTCAAGATTTTATGGTTATTTTAGCACCATTGCTACAGAACTGCATTACCGACATAATGGAATTGTTATGAATTTTTAGTGGATAATGTTAAGTTTATTATAATGAATTTTCTAATGTCGTCCATTACAACATGACCAAATCTTTGGCCAAAGTTGTAGGAGCGAGAAAGAAAGTCGAATAGCTTGCTATAAAGTGGCATGAGTACAAATTTAACTGCACAATCTATCAGTAAAGTCATTCAAGTTTTTATTTTAAGAGTTCATAAATCTGCTGCTTAATGAATTTTTGTTAGCTTGAACCTTTTAAGGCATTTAGTTTGCACAATTTAAATTTTGTATCGACCAATTTTTAAATAACAAATTTAAAACAAAATGAGCATATTAAAAACGGTTGTATTGCATGTACTTAAAACAATTTTATGGGATACTTAATAATTTTGAAGTTCTTAAACGTCGCCTTAAACAGTCGGCAAGATTTCTTGACCTTGAAATCATATGATAATAATTTAATAGTTTTTTCAAATAAATCTTTAAGATAACAGTTTTGAATAATTGTGTTAATATAAATGTTAAATATGACTTTTAAACATAAAATAAAATCGCTGCCATTTTAGCCCTCGAAAGGGCTTTGACCAAGCTTCTGTTGATCAATAGCTTCTTTTAACCTTCAAACGCATTTGATTTTTTGAATGTAAAATAAGTTCAGTGTCAATTTGACACTATGCATTGCAACCAAATCTTTATGTTTAATAAAACTGAAAGCTCAATTTTTCGGTTTATATTAAAAAATTTATTTTATAAAAACTCACAAAGGAATGTTCGAGATTTGTTTGCTGCATAAGAAGCTTATAACTAAAGTAATTCATCAAATTCAAAAAAATATAAATTTGATTGGTATTCACTCACTACACTAAGTTTGAGCACATTTTGTATATAGGGTAAAAAAATGAATTAGACAAACATGGGAATCGCAGTTACCACATCGTGTCCTGTGGAATTTGTACTTTATTTATACGTACATAAAATCTGCAGTTATAGTTTTTATTTTTTCTTTGCCTTCAATTCTTAGCATAGTGTCAATTAAAGGGAAATTTTTTGTAAAGCTTCACAACGACATCTTTTAGAATTTTTTCTTTTGTAAAATATAAATTTAAGCATGATTCTTACACTGACCCAAAATCCCAAGTAGATGTGAGCACAAATAAGAAACATTTTTCGCTCATTTCGTGTAAGACCGTCACAACTCAAAATTTTGGTTTTTCGAGTTAAAGATACAGAAATATGCATTGTTATCATATCTTTAATTTGAATGAATTCCAGACCAATTTACTGTTAACTGACGGTTTTACAGATACTTGTGTTGTTTTGACTTTTAGCAATTTCTCCACTTTTTTGTATCAATAACGCTTCATTTCAATGTATACCTGCATAAATTTCTGCATAGTTTTTCAACAATAACGACTTATTATAGCATAAACCATTTTTAAATAAAAATCCAAGCAAGTAACTTAGTATCTTGTGTACTATTAAAGTACCAACTCAAAACGTGACATCTCTCTAGCTCAAAAGTTTGTTATCTATTGTAGCAAAATCATCACAACACAAAATGAAACATTTTTTTAAAATAAGTTTTTGTAGTAATAACATCACAACTCAAACAGACACTTGCAAAAACATTGCTTAAAAATTACTAATGATTTAAAATGAAAATTGCTGATATTTTTGGTAGAAAATACAGGGTACGCCATATTATGGTTTTTTTCAACTTAGCTCATGTCTGATTTGACAGATAATTGGTTTTATCCTTCCGCTGAACGAATATAGTTATGTATACGCTTGAACAACGCCGGGAAATATTGCGACATTACTTTGATGCAGAAGATGCCGATTTTGCCAAAAAAATCATCTTTTCAGATGAAGCTCATTTTGATCTTGGCGGGTATGTAAACAAGCAAAATTGTCGCATTTGGGGCACAGAAAACCCGCACGCATGCATTGAAAAGCCGCTGCACCCAAAACGAGTCACTGTTTGGTGCAAATTTTGGTCCAGAGGCATAATTGGGCCATTTTTCTTCGAAAATGAGCAAGGAGTGGCCGTTACAGTCAATGGCGCTCGTTATCGGGCCATGTTGAACGAATTTTTGTTCACAAAAACTGAAGAGGAGGATATTGGCAACATTTGGATTCAACAGGACGGCGCTACGTGCCACACAGCCGAAGCTACACTGGATGTTTTGCGCCCTGTTTTTGAAGATCGTATTATCAGCCGCAGAGCTGATGTCGTTTGGCCACCTCGGAGCTGCGATTTGACACCGTTGGACTATTATTTGTGGGTTGCCCTCAAAGATAAGTGTTACGCCGACAAGCCAGAGACAATTGACGCTTTAAAGGACAATATTCGTGAAGCCATTGGTGAAATATAGCTGCACACAATCGATAATGTGCTTAAAAATTGGACCGATCGTGTAGGCAGGCTACTGCATGGCCAGCCGAGGTAGCCATTTGAATAAAATTATTTTTCATTATTAACCGGAAGGATTTTACTTTCAAATAAAAAAATAAATTTGAGAAAATATGTAGTAGTTTTTTTTTTAGAATTTTCAAAAAAAAAAAGTTATTTGACGGACCCTTTATAATGGCCTAAAAATATTCTTAAGCATTTTCAGTATTCCTCTACAATAAATAGTCGTGATGTTGAAAAATGAAAAATACTACATTTTGAGATGTAACAGTCTTGCACGAAATGAGCGATATGTTTTTCTTTTAAATAGTGTCAATTTGACGCTAAAAGCTTCTGAAGGTTAAACAGAAGAGTTTTTTGTATTAAACTTTTATTTCATACCTTTATTTATGAACTTTTTTTTTAGTTATATTTGAATTTTTTATATATGTATTTATCTGATGACGACTACCAAAAACGAAAAACTGATAATGATTTAGGGATATAAAACTTTAATGTCCGAAATCTTAATTGCGAAGGTGCCTCTATCCAAGTGACTGATATCTTGGAAACATACAAAGCTGCAGTGGCAGATAAAGGCATTCTGCCGCCCTACGCCCGACATTAGCGCCGCCTCTAGCATATTAACTTTTTTCTTATTTAAGTATCGCAATAAAAAATTGTATTTTTCAATTTTTACACACAATTATATAGCAATTTATACGAAATAATAAAAATAAAGAGTTTCATTATGTGCTCGTGCAAAGTTCTTTATAACGTCTTCATAACTTAGATTTGAACTAGATCTGCTTCAATATTAAATAAGGCGAGTGTGTTTAATCGCTCATTATTCATAGTTGCCCGTGAATAGTTTTTAATTTAATTTGATGTTGAAAATGGGCGTTTTCCTGAACAGTTTTTTTCCTCTTGGTTGTTCTCCAGATAGTTTATAATGTTTAAGTTAATTACGCTCTCCATAGCTTTGAAAAGCGTAATCCGTATCGCAATGGGTCGGCAGATTGCAGGGTTTGTGGCATCGCCATTTTTAGGTAATGGCTGGACATTTGCGACCATCCCTTCCAATAAAATAAAAATACTCCTATTCTGTAGGAAATGTTGAAAAGGTTGCGCACAGACAGAGTCAGCGAAGAAGCACACATTTTAAGCACAATTGGTGGTACCATTCCGAAAGACTTCCTCTGTAGATATGACTGCTATCATTCATTATATGTATAAACATATATTACCAATAATGTATTGAAATTAATCTTTTTTTGTGTTCGCGTATTCATTATATGTTTCTATTGATGCCGAGTGATGAAAAAACCTAGAAATATAATCTTCGATACTCCGTTTTGTGTTCGTTCTCATGCCGTTTATACTTTCTGACGTCTTCATCAAAGTAATTTTCAGGATTTCATGAATTAAATAAAACATAATTGTTGTTTTGCAGCTGAAATAAATAAACAAATTAATGGAACAAGTTCTCAGTTTTTCCATTTAAGCCTATGCCTTTTTCATGTTTTTTTAATGTCGACGAAATAACCAAGCATTTTATACATATTGAGATAAATGTCGTTAATCTCTCTGTACAAAGAAGTAAAATCAATGTCAATCTTTAAAATAAAAAGAAATACGATTTAGAAGAATTATGGTAATAAGTGTTGGAAGAAGAAGGAAAATTAATGATATGCGGTGGAGGAAGCGCAGTATTATTATACGATTTCTCGCTATACTTTGCTGATGTTTTCGCTTGCGCCAAAAGAGTTCGAAAATGCCTTCCAAAGACGTATGCGTTATAAAATATGACCGTGCAGGCTCTGTATTTACAATGATATTCGGTATCTTTTGGATTTAATTTCATTTGGATAGTAAAATTATATTATTGCTCCTCACATCGAACACAAATAAAGCAAATGAATGGTAACGTATAAGAGATGGATACATTTACAATTCGTAATTGGGCTTGCAGATTGATTTTTTTTAATTCCCTTCACATCACTAAATTTAAAACATTAAAATTAACACGTTTTTAATTTCGCTTGTATTTATATGTATCGCTCACACAGCTGTCTCTTCTTTGCAAACCAAGAAACGTATGACATAAAACCGCAAAATCTTAAAGCGATGTGCAATAGCGAAACGTGTATTTTATGCAGGGATCGCAAAAAATTTTATTGAAGAGTGCGATATTAATTAAAATAAGAATCAACAAAAACTACAAATCGTTGGCTTTGTTGTAAACAAGGAATTATTAGCATAAAAAGAACACATAAAAGCAACAACACGCATGCTAGTAGCGACGAAACACCTACGCAAAATTACCAATTACGCTGCGTCTGAGAACGATTCGGCGAATTTCAACAATCAAGAAAATCTTGAGCTGTGATAAATAAATGTCTAACTTTATCGCATAAGCGAGACGTTTACTGAGTCTATATTTCATGCATCGAGTACATTTATTGAAAAACATTACAAGAAATACTGATTAAGTACACGTTGCTTAAATGTCAAACTTTATCGCATAAGCGAGACGTTTACTGAGTCTATATTTCATGTATCGAGTACATTTATTGAAAAACATTACAAGAAATACTGATTAAGTACACGTTGCTTGTATTTATTAAAGTCTGCAATGTATTCAACTCATAATTCGCTGTATTGAATACATCAAATACCCCCATGTGCAAGTGTTCACATCTTGAGTTCGTCCCGAAAATCTCGGGGTTGAAAAAGTGTGATCCTGCTGTCATCGTTAATTAGGACATTAGGAAAATTTATATCACGGGATTGATATCCGTAGTCTTTATGTGCGCTGCACACTGGGGTATTTGACCGATTTAGGGCATTTGACCCAATGGTCATAAAAGATTAAAGATATTAAATATCAAATAACAGACGTGTAAAAAAACAGACACATGAGTCTTGGCGGGAGCCCGAGCAGAGCACGGTCGAGCAGGTACTGTAGTAAAAACTGAGTACTTACAAGAAGGTTTGAATAATAGCAGAGCATATTTTTAGTTATTGATGAAACTCTCAAGGCTTTTAGATGAAGATTCTGAAAGTTATTTCCTCTCTGAAGACTATTAAATAGTGTCACTTAAAGTTACTTTAAAATTTTAATATTCAATTAAAAAAAATTTTTTTGGGAAATATTTATGCAGAATACTTGAGAAAATTTATATCTTACTTTTGAATTTCCTTGATTTAATAAATATTTATAATTTTTTTATGAAAATAAATAAAAAATAATATACATTAAAAAACCAAACATTAGTCTTTAAAAAAAAACAATTCACACAAGACAAAGCCTTCACTAATTAGAACTGTTCTGTATAACACTCAACTTATTTTAACTACATGCATATCCGAGTAACTCATTATTATATGCGATGCTTTATAGGGCCAGTACACTTCTTAGCTCATTTTTTGTATTTCGTACCAAAATTCGTTAATGGAATTATGTAATTTGAAAAAAAAAAATAAAATAAAACCGGAAATTGAAACTCTGAAAACTGATTAAAAAATCACTACAACAAATGTTGTGAAATTTCATGACATTTATTGGCAAAATATCACGCTAAGCAGTGGAATTTTTCAATTCTGTTTGAAATTCAGCGTTTTTTTAAATACGTGTATTTTTTCTGCTTTTCACACTATTTCAGCGTTTTGTCGCTCAGAGCCCTAAAATATGTACATTTTCTCTATTTTTCACGCTTTTTCAGCATGTTGTCGCTCAGAGAATCCTAAGATTGCTCCAACAGCGATATTTAACGCTATTGGCACGGGTGTTACGTTCAGTGTTGTCACATTTTGGAAGAGATGATCATTCCCTTTTTGTTCTTCATTTCAATAAGTTTTCCCGTATTTTCCTAAACATTTTCCAGTTTTTTTCCCTTTTCCAAAGTTCAGTGTTTAATTTTAAATAAAACCCATAACAATACACACCTTACTAATATAATTTAATATATGCCTTAAAAATATATCACATTTATTACTTGTATATATCACTTGAGTCTAACTGCAAACACTTTCTTTAAAGTTTTAATCCTATGCCGTTTTAATTTTTCATATGTATTTTAGTGTGTAAAATAAAATTTACGGTACTGTTGTCTAACGACTTTCTTATATAAGTTTTATTTAAATTTATAGCACAAAAAACCCTTTCAGGAAGAGAAAAATTAACGATATAATTTTTTTTTTAGTTTTTGGGAACATTTCACTTGTATCTACAAATTTCATATAAAAACCTGCAACTACACACTCTGAAGAATTTTTTTTATTTTTTCTTTTGCATAACAGAAACCGAAATATATTCTTGAAAAGCAATATTGCAAGGATTTTTATTTGACCTTTCCGTATAAAAGATTACGAATTTTTTATTTTTTTAATTTTCGTCATATTGGTATTCTTTTTCTTAAAGCCTTATGCTTTGTTTTTTAAAATCCCGTTTAAGATTTGAAAATTGGTTGTTTAGAAATAAAGTTAACATTTTTTTTGTTAAATGACGGTTCGACCGATTTTCAGTACTTTTAGCTATTTAAGCCAATTTTTCACCTAGTAAATTTTAATAAAATTAAATTTGCTCTTTACAATTTTCTTTGGCGTAAAAAAAAATTAATGCACTTGAGAGTAAGACTCTTAAAAATTAATTAAAAAAAACTAGACTGTTTTCAGAACGATTCCACGAAGAAGAAACCCGTGGGGTAAATATTTACCCCGGTTTGTAGTTAACAGGGTGTGCAGTTCTAAGTTTAAAACATGATGTCAAAAAATTTTAAATGTCTTGTGTAAGGAAATTTAATAAATATTTTTTAATCGAGCAGCTTCACTGGCTTGGTCATGTTCAGCGCATCAAAGACGATGCTTCAGTGAAGAAAGCATTCGACTCGGTACCCAGCGGCGGTCAACGCAGAAGAGGAAGACCGCATCTTCGTTGGAAAGACCAAGTAGAGGACAACCTACACTCAGAGAAAAGACATGATTGAGACATGATTACTGCAATAATAATTTTTTTACTCCAATTATTGTATTATTTCTGCAAACAAAAATGTTTGCCTTAATAAAGTCATTATTTACTAATGGTGTTACCAAAAATAATATTATAGTTGAAATCATAACATCATTAAAATCGTCAACATTTAGTTGCATCAAAAATGTTGTAGTTCTGTCAATCATGATAAATGTGAATATTATTATAGAGACAAACATATTAGAATTTTGAATGTTTGTCTGAACTATTCTTTGCTTGTTGGCAAACGAAGCAGAACATAACCAAAAATCGAAAGTATTTATTGTGTCTGAACAGTTAGCAGGAAAAACTTTCACTTCATTCAGACCCAATAAGTTTTATCGATTCCTGGCTATGTGCTGTTTCGTTTTTCAACTGTTCAATTATTGTGGTTTGTTTTTAATCGCCTTATCCTAAAAACAGTACGCAGAAAAGTGACATTTTCGACTTTAATTGTAGCAAACATGTTTCTATTTACCGTAAACATATTTCGCAATTCTGACCATATTTTGTTTATCACAAATATTGCTATTTTTGTGACAATGCACTTAATGTACTATGTTTATGAATGGCATTAGTCAGGTGAGCGGTAGTAGCGGCTGTGGCTTACTGGTAGTGTGCATGGCTCGTAAGCGAAAAAGCCGCGGTTCAAACCCCAGCTCGGACAGAAAGGTTTTATCAAAAAAGTTTTCAATTGAATTAATTTTTCTGTTCAGCCTAGTCAATGGCAAACTTTGGAGATATCTTAATTAATAGCTGTACAAATTTGGAGTGCATGAAAATAAAAAAAAAATAAAATTATTTTTTCAATAATATTCTGGATCCTTAAAATAAACTCATAATATAGTTGTTGCAATCATTCTATTTTTGACGCAATAAGAGAATAATGATTGTTTCAATTATATTTTGGTTCCTATAAAAAAGTTCCTTTTCTAAATATGGTTGTTGTAATCATTTTATCATGATCAAAGAAAAAATTTTATGTTTAGGAGCATGTTAGCAACAATCATAATCCGAATCATACTATGATCCTCTTAAAACATGGTTGTTGCAACTATGTTTTTTCTCTGCGTGTAACGAAGATTGGAATTTCCAACTGGCGCCAGCAAGCGAAAGACAGAAATGGCTGGTGCAAATTCTTAGATGAGGCCAAGACCGATGTATGGTTGTAGCGCCAACTAAGTAAAGTAAGTATATTTTTTAGTGACATATATTCTAAGTCGATATATATTTAGATTTTTTAAATAAATAGGAACACAACGGAATTAATGAAGTATACTTTTCGTTTTTTCAAACGATAGGATCCACAAATGCGAAAAGTCTAAATGCTCCACCTTCGTCCCAGAAAATAAATCTTTTTAAAAGTTATCATTTTAATTTACCCATTTCTCATAGTTTGCCACGCAAATAAATCAAATTACGCTGAACAGAGAAAAAATTAAATTTGAGGTTACAGCTGACTATAATCCAAATAAATTTAAATTAAACAAACTGACTATTTCCAATAGTAATAAATTTAAGTTTAAACTTCAGATAACTTTAAAATGTATTTTAATACAAGATGTTAAAAAATTCATAGCATAATTTGTTGATTTTGTGACGAAATTAATCTTTTTTAACCTAATTTCCCCGTTTTTAAAAGTGTTGAAAGTGTTATTCCGGTTTTCCTTTTTCGTTGAAAATTCCCTATTTTGGCAGCACTGGTAACGCTTGGCCTAAGCTTAATTATTCAAACCTACTGAAGTTGGAAAGAGGAGCGCCTTCTGCTGTGTGATTGACTCTATACAGAGTTGTTATTATTGTTGCTTTGTTAATAATTCACTCGAGAGACTTCACTCATTTCTAGCGTTTTTTATGAGCTAAAACAAAATTGATAGAGATAATTTTAGAAGAGAGTTTTTTAAAGAGAGTGCGAGAGCATTAATTGTAGGACAAAAATTTTACGTTTTTCTTTCGTGAAATATTTTGAATTTAACTCTCCGAAATAAAACTATATTAATTAAAGGAACTCTATTGCCAGCAATAATTGCTGTAAATTCCCTTGGATTTTTGTTAGAGTGTTTTATTATAGTTAAATAAATCTTTAGTCGTTGTCAAAACTAACAACCACTAATATATTATTAAGTTATATATGTTTATATACCTCCTCCTCTGCGTTAGTAATAGTCATTCATTTGAAATGAAACCGATTCGGCTTTAAGGTATGCTATATAAACTTTTCAAAATTGTGTTAAACTGCATTGCAGTCCAGTCTACTTAATTTAATGAGTGAAACTAAAATGATTCCTTAAAATTAAAACAGAAAAAACGAAGCATTTCGTCACCATGATTGATCCATTTCAAAAGCCATTTCAGAAGCGTAACACTGTGAACAAAAGTTTCGAACACGTTCAGTCAATTATATAATTCATGCTGTATTGCTTTGATGTTGTAGTTGTTTTTTCTTTATTTTCTCCAGCGTGCTCAAAGTTAAGCAACTGCAAAAGAACCCACTTCATCATGCATTCCAGTCATCAACATTCGGGAGCAAAGATGACGACCAGTGATTAAATGAACGAGCAGCATCTGCCGACGAAGGAAAAAAAAAACAACCACTCATCAACGACAACTCAAACGATATAAAAATGTTAATCCTTGCTTAAAAACAAATATATTTATGCAGCCCCACCGGAGTCGAGATGGAATACATGAAAAAGGGAAAACTAAATGAGCGTGGAGACCAAGACAAGGTTCACAACCTTTGAGTTGAGTGCAAAAAAAACAGCAAAAGAATGTGCTCATGTTTTATTTACTTTACTTTTTATTCTTTTGTTGTTGATTGTTTTTGTCCTTTAGCTGACATTTTGGATGCCAAATATCAAAAGTTAATATGAAGGCGTAATTTTTAATCCTGAAAGTAAAACAAGAAAATAATAAAACAAAACGCCCAAAACTTTTAATTAACGCGAAAAGGGTGAAAAACTGCTCAAAATGATGGAAATCAAGGCATTAAGAACAGAGACAGACAGACAGCATGATAAAATATAAAGAGAAAGAATTAAGAAAAAGGACACTGCTTCACAATTAAAAACTCACGATAAACTGTAAGAGTTGAGGAGGAGTGACTTAAAGACAATTCTCGAAGAATAAAACAAAAGCTGAATTAACCAATTACACACTTTTGAAAATTATAGTAATCAAATAAGAAAATTAAATATGATTTATTCTTAAGACTACATAATTTTCAGATTAAATTTAGATAAGAGAAGATTGCTTTCAATTTAATATTTAGATTTAATCAATTAAATAGGAAAACGTTTACACTTTAATTAAAATCCAGAATAAAGCCGAATGTTCATGCCAATGGGATCAGAAGTTAAGGAGTCTATTTTGTATATCTGCACAAACATTTTTTTGTAAATGTTATAAAGATAAAACTATTTATATTATATATTAGCAGACAACACTCCAAAAAAATTGTATAACTTACATCTTCAGTTTTTGAATCATTCCACTGCATTATGGTATCAAAATCTTACAAAGAATATTCAGGTCGATATGCAAGTGTGGTCTATATTGCATATCTGGCGCGAATTAAATAAAATAACCATAAATTTTGTTTTTTATTAAATATCGGCTTTTTTATTGCGTTAATGACCATTCAAAATGCAATTTTCGTTTTTTATTTCATTGTACAAGGTAGCAACATCGCTTGGTACCGTTCACTTGCGCCACGAGCTTGATAGTCTTAAATTAGTGAACTTTACAATTATTTAAAAAAAATTCATTATTTTTTGAAAGTTTTTTTAATTAATAATAACAATCTACATCTATCTATATATGGTAATTGGTGGCCGTAGCCGAGTCAGCAGAGTGCGTGGCCCTTAAGCTAAAGAACCGCAGTAGTCCGGGTGCAATTCCAGCGCAGACAGAAAGTTTTTTCAATTGAATTAATTTTTCTGTTCGGTCGTCACCTCTCTGCAGAGAATGGCAAACCTCAGAGAGTAAAAAATTGCCATGTAAAGCTTCTTGAGAACATAAGCCGTTCGGAGTCGGCATAAAACACGTAGGTCTAGTTCTCGGTCATTTGTAATCAAACATTTAATAACACGCACAACACAATTAATCAATATAAGCTAGGTCAAAATCCTTCCAAGGGCTGAAATGGTCAGTTTATTTTTATTTATATATACGGTAATTGTATCTTTATTATCAACTCTAAGTCTGTATATTTAAAGAAGAAGAATTGCAAAATGTTTATTTCATTAAATTTTAATTTAAATAATAAATAAGAAACTATTCGGATATTTTTGGGTGTTATAACTTATTTGGACCAAAAATTCTGGTATTCAGCACCAAATGGATGGTCAATGCAATGGATTCAGATTCAAATTTTTATGGATATCTTCAAGGAATTTCTAAAGTTCAAAGATTTGGAACTTAATGAGTGCTGCGATGCTCTTTTTGTATTCACAATTGTAACTATGGTTAAACTTAACACTCGAACTGTTTTAACCAGATTTATAAAAAGAGTAGAAAAAAGTTGAAAAATAAGTCACAGAAGCGAAGCCAAATTTAGAGATAAAAATAGGTTTTGGCTGGACTCACGCGTTATTTTAAACGAACGAACACAAAAATAGTAATAAATTAAAGTAATTATTTTTACCTCCATCAGATCTTTTGGCTTGTCATATATCATTCACTACAAAATGCAACAAAACTAAATACTAAGGCAACAGGATGAATAAAATATTAAACTTGTAGAGCACATGAATCAGATTCTGAATTCTGAGATAGTGAATAAATAATCAATTTTAATTATTTCCTCTTATTTTTTTAAAGTCGTTTATGTTGTCTTTAAGGTGAATATTTAAATAACTCTATTTCTTTTTTAATAAGTTTTGCTTCGATTGCATTTGTCAGTTAGAAATATATGTAAAACAATTTATTTTTTTTATATATGTTTTAGCAATGGGTAACGCATTGTTTTTCAAAAATGCAAATATTTCTTGCTTTTATAGAAAGACTTAGGCTTATGTAAGGAAATTCTATACTTTCAAGACTATTTCTCTATATATATATATATATGTATCCCTCCCTCCTTTTTTTAAATGGAAATACAAAATTAGAGAAAAGAGTTAATGCTGTTAACCATATTTGTATTAAAATATTCAGCTTAATCTTAAGCGGCACTCAATTTATGCTTCAACAAGCGTATTTTGGAACATATTTAAATAATAACAAATTGTATTTTACAAGAATTACATTCAAACAATTTGAAATCATTAAACCTCGTTAATGAATTGCAAAAACTCTATTCAAAATTTTCGAATTATCAATAAGTCTTAAAATTGTATTTGCCAAACAAAATATTACAATGAAAATGTGTCACTTATTATTTTGCTCATTAATGGCTTTATTTCGTGGTTTGTTAAGTTAATGCAATAAAAAATACACACATTATTCTCTTTTCATCCCAACTCATAGCTGTTGTTGTAGCTACAAAGAAACACGCAACAACACAGAAAAAACAAATTTAATGAACAGCGTACGTTAAAATTAATTCATTGATTTTAATGAAAAAATCATTGAATTTTAATAAATTGCTCATAGTTTTTAACGTACTGTTCATTGAAATCAATGAAATTATATTCATTAAAAATTTCTAAATAAATATCAATGATTTGCTTTCATTATTTTAATGGACCACATAAAATATATCAATGAAAAGAACATTGATTCCAGTTGTAAATCAAATTTTAACGAACCGTACATTGATTTTTAATGAACAGTTCATTGTATTCAATGTTAAGCTCATTAAATGCAATGTATAGTTCATTAAATTCAATGTACAGTTCATTGAATTTAATGTATAGTTCATTGAATTTAATGTATAGTTCATTGAATTCAATGTATTGTTCATTGATTTCAATGTATAGTTTATTAAATTCAATGTATAGTTCACGGAATTCAATGTATAGTTCATTAAATTCAATGCATAGTTCATTAAATTCAATGTATATTAATTTATTCCCTTCCCAATTTTGTTTGAAGTGAAACGCGAAGTTGTGAAGAAGTTGTGTGGCAATTGTGTGTGTAAGTTTTAGATAAAAGGTGATAATAAACCAAATTAAAAGTGAAAAAAATGTTGTGCTTTGAATGCAAAAGAAAATTTAAATCTGTTGAATTACTATTAGTTCATATAAAAAAAAAATCATATCATATCTGCTTATAGTGTTTACCGCTGTTGCAATGAAATTTGCAATCTAGTATTTAGTAATTTTTCAGCCTTTAAAAAGCATTTACGTGTTGTGAATAGTCTTGATACAAAAAAAAAATTGCTAATTACTAATTGTAATCGCAATTTAACAGCTGTGATATAATTTAACGAAAAAAGATTTCATTAAATTAAAAATAAATATATTATATTCATTTATAATATCTTCTAGATTGATAAAGATTTTTCCGTCGGTTTCGGAAATATACCTGACATTTTAAGTGACTGCTGCCATCATTTTCAAAAAATGTTTACATTTTTAAAGGATGAAAACCACATAAAATATAAAGCTTTGCGGGCAAAGTTGGGAGAAATTTAAGATTTCACTAATTACAGTGGTAAGCTTAATTTTTCTTGAGGCTAAATAAATAAATAGTTATTTTTGAATTAATATCTTTCCAGACAGTACTGCTATGAAACTTCTTTGGAGCCTTCATTGGTATTTGATGCCCACTCAAAAAGTATGCAGTAAGGACAGCTTTGGAAGAAAAACTTTCCTTAAGCATACAATTACCAGTTCCCAAGAGGCATTTGTTTTTGTTCGAAGTAGCATCCAGGAAGTCGAGGAGCATATTGAGTTTTTAAATACTAAAGGCGAAAATACTCAACCATTAATCCTTGCTGTTGGAGAGAAGAACTTCTCCTCATTCCAACAATTTTATGTGTTCATAGATGGTGTAAAATTTTAATTTGCTAGTTTTATTAGAGCCGTAGATGTGTGCTTTAAAATTTTTCAATTATTTCAATTAAAATATCCTGCGACATGCACTCTCGTGTGGGAGTTTATTGCCGTATATTTTTATAAACTTAAAAACTATTCAAAATCTTCGAAAATTTGTATATTAATTCACTATTTAAAATAAAAAATATTGTTTAAATTGTAATTATTTTCTTATTTTAAAAATGTTTAGAGAGGGATTAACAAATAATTCGTTGAATTTAATGTATAGATCATTCATTCCAATGAAATAAATACATTAAATTTAATGAAATATACATGGAATTCAATGCACTGAGTACATTAAATTTAATGAACTGTACATTGAATCCAATAAACTAAATACATTAAATTCAATGAACGTAAAACATTAAATTAAATGAAATAAACGATAAAATCAATGAACTATACATTAAATTCAATGAACTATACATTGAATTCAATGAACTATAATACATTGAATTCAATGAACTATACATTGAATTCAATGTAAGGTTCATTGAACTATACATTGAATTCAATGAACTATACATTGAATTCAATGAACTATACATTGAATTCAATGTAAGGTTCATTGAACTATACATTAAATTCAATGAAATATACATTGAATACAATGAACTATACATTAAATTCAATGAACTATACATTGAATTCAATGAACTATACATTGAACTCAATGAACTATACATTGAATTCAATGAACTATACATTGAATTCAATGAACCTTACATTGAACTCAATGAACTTTACATTGAATTTAATGAACTTTTCATTAAATTCAATGAAAAAATCATTAATTTTGGCATTTTTTAATGAACGTGTTCATTGAATTCAATGAAGTGTACATTGATATTCAAGGAACCATTCATTGTAATTTACTAAGTTTAATGAACTATTCATTAAAGTATGAAGAAAATACATTGAAATCAATGACCACAGTTCATTGGACCAAAATCAATGAATAATTCATTGAAATTAATGCACCTTTTCATTAATATAATGTACCTTTTTGGTTCAGTGAACAACTTGAATGAGCTTTCAGCAGTAATGGCATAAAAGTCAACCAACAGACAAACTGCTTGCAAGAAAATGATAAAATTTTAGTTGAAATGTCAATTTTACGACAAAACCATTGATCGTAGGTGCAATCGGGAAAATGCTTCATAAGTCATTTTCAGATATATTTTACTGTTTAGGCAGGAAATGGAAAATGTGCCGTATTTTACCAAAAATTGAGATTTAATCCAGTATCTCAGTCATAAACTTGTTCGCTATTATATATATAAAAATGTTGGGTATACATGATTAATTCTGATTCGAATAGTGAAAATTTTACATAAATCCGTTCAGTGGTTCTTTAGTTTTCCGGCAGTCGCAAACATGCTAACTTTTTAAAAGTTTCATTTTATTATAATAGTATAGATAACAGGCTTTTGTGAAAGTTAAATGTAATTAAATACTTAATTAACTTTAAACTTCTTTATGAAATATCGAAATAACTTATGTAAATATCGACCCCTTTGCGCATATTTATCGTATGTGCCAAAAAACAAATTTTACAGGACCGGTTTTTTCTACTTTTCTGTGCTTTGGCTTAAACGATAACGATAATTTCGCGCAAAGGGGTAGATATATAATTGAATACAGAAAACATGTTTTTTTGCTATATGATAAATGTTTATAAAATTGCTAAATACTTGAATGACATAGGAAATATAAGATGGATAAATTAAAAATTGCTCTACTATTTTATTTAGCTTCCCGCGCACTTCTTCAATCGTTCCACGCCTCTTTGTCTAAGTCCATCTATTTTTTTTCACTGTGCTTCAAAAACATCATAAACACCAATGAATCGATTTTGAAAACCATGGAACCAATACTAGCCGATATACAGTATGTATTTTGTTAATAGCGCCTCTTTGCTTAAATAACATTTTGCTTAAAAAGAATCCCAGCTTCTTTTGTACCAAATTTTACTACTCTTTTAATGTTTAAGCGCTTTCTTTCAAGAATGCTAATTTAATCGCAATTACGCCGGACTGTTCTTTCTTGCGTTCTTAGCTTCTTTAGATAACGGTCCAAATGCAAGTGTACAGCTTTCGATAATACTACTCCCATGGTAAAGTGCTTTGTGAACACTAACTAGCAAATAGTAATAGCAATCTTCGACATTTTTTATTGGCCTTCTAACAGAAAGTGATATCTTTGGTCCATCTAATTTATAACAAACACTTTGAGTTAGGTCTATTCAAATGAGAGCCATTCTTTACTTGCTTCAAGAAAGCGCTCCCTTTATCGGAAAGCTTTTGTACATCTTAGGCTTAATTATTGGACAAGACTACGCACGAATGATTTTAAATTATCGAAATCAATTTTATCATTAGATCCTAAATAAATATGTCTACAAAGTAAATTCATTATTTTATCGACATGCTCATATTTAGTCTTGAAATTTTGGGAGTTATGTTGTAATTGAAAAAAAAATATTGCAGCAAGATTTTTTGATGGCTTATGTTAGTAAAGTGATCAATTAAAAAAATAAGTATTATTATTGCTCTATATTTTGCCATATAAGAAAGATTTTGCCTATGAAAAGGAAAAAATGAAATTTGGTATTTACTAAAAAGGTATAAAGTATTTAGCTCAAAAAAGTATTTAAAAACACTAAAACGATTTTTTGGAGTTTTGTGATTTGCTTGAGTGAAGTCTTAAACAGGACAATTTTTTCATATACTTTTTTCTTAGAATTGTTGTTGTTTTTTGCTTGCGTCAATTACAACAAGATAATATAAAATTAAAAATATTGCTATGACAGCAACGAGAATCAAACCCGCACCATTTCGATTGATAGTCCAGCACGCTATCATCTAATCCAAACACTTTCGTTAAGTTAGTTGGTTCACTCAATATTAAGTATTAACTTAAGCTATGTTGCAGTAGCTATATGACAAAAATATATTAAAAGGATTGAGCATTAGCTATCCTACATATTCTATTGTGAATGCGTGAAGCTGTAATGCAGCAGATCACAATAATCGATCAAAAACATTGGGTCTGTTCGGAAACGCATCACGGTTTGCAGTATGCGCACAACTGCCATTTTTTTAGCGTACAAATTGCAGCGTGTATTTTTTTGATGCGAATGATGAGTTACGCTTGATAAAAAAATGACATTTTAGAATGTTTGGCGTTTGCAGTGCTGTAAAATGCTCCTTTTTCGAACATGTTGTTAATGCTCAAAAGCAGTTCATGCAGCATCATGATGCATTTCCAAACAGACCCATTGTGCATTAGCTATCCAAACAACAAAAGCAGTAAAGTTTCATTGAACGGGTTGAAAATTATCACAAGGTTCCAATAGTTTTAGGTGTAGATTTTAATTGCGAATTCAGATATAAATGTTCGTAGGCACTGAACTCATTTCTGGCCAAGACAACAAAAGTTTTTCCCCGGCGAAATCTTTATAATGACTAGGTAGTAGGTTCCCCAAAATGGATCTGAAATGGTCAAAAAATTTTCCGCTTTTCCGTTCACCTGGAGTAGCAGGGTGCGAAAATGCACCCGTGGCAACTAAGATGCACACGAACTTTATTTGGGAATAATACAAATATATGAAAAATCAAATTTTGCGTTATGGTTATACTTTTATTTAACAAAAAAACATATTACAAATAAGTTCATATGTTATGCTAAGAACTAAAACATTTAGGATACAGAGGCACATTACACTTTTTACAACGAAAAACATGCTTAATTTACATTGTTTACATTTTAGTCGTTTTGATGCATTGAAAATGACATGCTCAGTAACACTGATGCGTGGCAATGTTGATGGTCTAAAATCTTCTTCATCGCTGAGCTCCCCTACATTATCATCCGACTCAGCATTAGATTTCTAGCTATTTCCGATCTGAAATCAAGCTGTGGCATTGATTTTATATTTTTCTTTTTACATGCGAGACAGTGTAATTTCCACGCGTTAACGATTGAGCTGTTGATTAGGTTAATCCACAATGGCCACCACCATTTTTTTCCCCGTAAGGCAACACGGATAGTTGGCCACACCATTGTCGCGCAAATCCACACCACAGAGACAAATACTATCATCGCTGGAATTCTCGCTTATTTTCAAATCGAATTATTTAACCGTCAAAACGAAAAATTGTGTATCACTGTAAGGAAAGAGTATTGGTAAAGTACTAAAATATTAGCACAAGCAAGCAAAACCCAATTCAATAAATTCCAATTAGTTTTGCAATAAAATTTTATATAATAGTTAGTATGAATTATTATAATAGAAAAATCAGGCTAAGCGCCACGGGTGCGTTTTCGTAAGAGTAATGCATATGTATCGCAATAACATTTACTTTACGCTTTTACTTTACAGTAAATCATTTATAAATTTTTTGATTTATTTTCATCACATAAGATAATTGTAAAACTTTTTTCTCTTCGTTAAGTAGTTTTTTAGACATTTTCAAAAATAGGTCAAAAATGGAATCTTTTTATCTGTAGGGGGAAGAGAGTATAGTGGGGGGAATGCTTAATTCGAACTCACAATACGAAAGCTAAAATATGAAGCATTCTTTTTATGCATTGATATCAAAATAAAGTTACATTTATTGCATATTAAAAAATTTCCCAACTTTTGGGTGCGAAAACCCTTTGGCAAGAAATGGGTTAAGGCAAGGCCGGTGGTCTAGTGCTCGAAAAGTTATATTGTAGCACTCATTCATCATGAAAAGCACTGACACTGGAAGAAATATTGAAAATTGACAGAATAACGTGCTTTTGAACATTAAATTCTTAAAACAGCTTATTCTCTACCGGTTATTAAGCGTAAAATATACGATTTTTTTGAAATAAAACTTTGATTCTTGTTCCAGCGATAGCCACTGAAGTTATGAATAGCATATTTAAATTTTAGATGATTCGACTGAATAGTTTTTATTTTTTCTACAACACCATGCCAAAAAAGTAGTTTCGAGATAAATGAGTATAAAGGTAATGAATCTAGACGTAACACTGTGGCTTGACACCTACTAAAACGGCTGTAGAAGTGGAAAAACCGTCTTTACTTTTGAAATATAAAAAAAAAAAACAAAATCAATTTTATAAAAATTCTAGGCCTTAAACAATGTCGTTTTGTTAACTATAATTTGCGAACGATAGGAGATCCAAATATATGCACAACGCGACAAGGGACAACTAATGATGTAATATTTGCTAGAAATATCGATGATATTACATCTATATAATATACGTTTGATGTTTTAGATATTAAAAACCAATAATTTTATTAAAATTTAAAAAATAATTCAAAATTAATGTAAAATAACAATGTAAGGTAATGAAATTTACTGGTGGGAAAATTATTGTTTTTAATTAACAATATGGTATTTAAAATTTTTTACTTCAAAAAATTTTTTATAAAAAAACCATTAAATTATCAAACTGTTGACTTTCTTCTCTCATGACTCCAGGGAAGGATCTGTTTTTTTTTTTATATATCACTATTGTGCACCTTTCAAGAAATAATTTTACAAAAAAATTATTTTATTACAACGCATTTTTAAAAAACAACTAAACTTTAAACATACTCAGCAGGGATATAACTTTTTGCAATTTTTGGAAATATCAAAAATACCACCACATAGCCGTGTGGAGCATGAAAAAATATAAAAAATATGGTATCACTTTTTCTCTATCGTGAAAAAAGTTTCCGCACCGAAAACGTTAAAGTTTTTCTTTATATATTTGTTTATTTTATTTTTGATTATAACAGTTACTCTTGTCTTAAATAACTTATTTTTTGTTTAAATTCTTATATAATCTTCAATACCAAACCATTTTTCATATGTCCAAGGCAAAAGTTTGATCAAGTCGCGATATTTTAAGCAGAAAGAGTGCCTTTCTTTAACTTCCTTAATTTTTCTTATCTAAGAAGGTAGTATTTCTATATTATAATAAATCGTTTTCGGTGCGGAAACTTTTTCAGCGAATTAACTTAAAAAGTTGTTTTTTATTATCAGAACAACATTCCCCACATGGTACTGGACTAGGATTTTGCACTAAAAAAAAGTTATATCCCTAATACACAGTCTTTGTTGCGAGAACAGTTTTTTTTCATTTTCTAGTTTCAATGACTGGTTATATTTAACCAATTTATTATGAAAATTGAATTTACTTTTTAAATGGACTATATTCTTTAGTCTATAGTAATAAAACTCATTTTCTGTTTGTTTGTTTGTTTGTTTGGCCTTTATACAAATCTAAACAGCTCAACGGATTTTGCTCAAACTAGGTATACATATTAAGTACATCCCAACTTAAAATGTTACATACTTAGTTTTTGCCACGCCCCCTCTGAAATTTTTCAACTAACGGTAATTTTGTTATTATAAAACTTTTTGGTATCGGAGATTTTTTTGTATTTAATTTTAAAAAATTTTTGTTATTTTGACCATGGTAGAATAACCAGGTAGATGCACTAGAAATACGCTCTCTCCGACAACAAAACAATAACAAAGGCGTAATTATAATGTCAAAATGAGCTGCTTTGAAAATTATATCAATTTTGACTTTTTTATTGGATGATTATCAATTATAATCATTTCTTAATTATAAAATATATAATTATTTTTTGCACTACACAGCTGTTCTTCCGATTAGCAACTAACCGGAACCTCAACTTGCCATTAACTTAACCGGCACTTAAGACCTAACCGAACATTGAGAAAATGCTTTCTGGCTAACAGCCGGTCAAAGTTCCGATTAGTGCTTAACCGGACATTAAAAAAACGGCCTTTAATGTAGTAATTTTGCATGTTCCTTATTGCCGATCGGATCGAATTAAAAATGTAGCTGAAATCTTAAGGACAAATAATTTAATTTATTTTTTCAAAGTCCCAGCAAGTTATTAATTACATTTTAAACATTACAATTTGAAAATTACACAGAGCACAATTACTTGCAACACAATACACATAATTATTGTAAGATTGTTTCTTGAATTTAGCACATCCGTTTCCATTCCGGTGGACTTAAACGTAAATAGCATGTACTCCCAAGCAGTTTATCTTGAGTATTTCAATTGCGGTAACTGCAAATGTTTAACGACAACTCAGGTTTGACAACGGCTTTACTGGACACCCTATAACTTCCTCCCGTCGCGATAATTCCAAAACAATTCATCAATTGTTGGGAAATAAACAAACAATCGTCGATTTCATTAAATAAATTTAATTTTTTCAAACAGCAATTTCACTTGTCAAAATATATTTTGACAGTTTAAAGAAGCCGTACATAGCTTTACAAATAAATTGGTTACTGAACAATCGAAATAAGTAGTCGAATGAAAATTATATTAAAAGTAAACTTTCATTTGCTTCATTTAAAGCAAAACTACAATTAGTTATATATTATATCTTAAAACACGGCTCATTTTATAAAATTTTTAAGATTTTTGTTTACTTTTTTTACATGTTCATACATAAAATCTGGGTACTCAATTGATTTATACGGTTACAAGTAAATTAAACATCCCTATGGCTGAACGGATAAACATAAATTGTCAATAGTGACATTATAGTTAAGCCAATGTTTTGCTCTCTCGATTTTTGCTCTCCGAATTGCATCTACCTGGTTATTCTGCCATGATTTTGACATCAAAAAAATTCACATATCTTCAAAATTGGAGAAATTTTCAGTATAACGACTTTTTCATAAAACATCGTTGCCTAAGAATGAGAAAAAAACGACATGAAAATCAAAGTTTGGTCTTTCGATGCAAATATCTCCGCTGTCCATTAATATATTTCATTAAAATTTTTTTTGTTCAAAAGTTCAATAAAATCACTTCACAAAAATAGGTTGAACTGTACCGTTAAGTCAGTGTATATATGTTTTATGATTATGTCAAAAAAGGTCCAAAATATTGACTTTTTACTCAAAAAATGACTCAAAAATTGATGTTGTTGTAAAAACGAAAACAATTAAAAATTGCACATCTGGCTACCTTTCATATGACATAGCATTTATTTGCAAAAATTCTTCCAGCTAAGCGCAAAAATTATTTTACTGTTTTTGTCATCAAAACAACAAGGGTACCCCTTTGATTTTTTTCGCGAAATTTATTTTTTCCAAAATGTTGTTTTTATATTTTTTACAAAAAAGTCAAGTCTCAAAAATAATTTATGTGAAAAAATTACCCCAATATCTCTTTCCAATCAAAAGTAATGGCTAAAAATCTATTTTTCATACCAGACTATTAATAAAACTTAGTTTTGTGTTAAAATTCTCTATATAGTTTGAACGTCCCCATATATCTCTAAGAATGCAGTTGTGTGTCTAAAGTAATTACGAACATTTTGGATTATACAAAATTTTCTTTATAGTGATCATCTTACTTATATTTTGCGAAAATGCTATTGCTACCAAACTTTTTAAAAGTAAAATAATGCAGTACTGCCAGTTTTTTTTAGAAATTTTAGTAGGTACAATCATTTTTAACACAACGAATTTTCATAAAACATTGATAGCTAATAATGAGAAAAAAATTATATGAAAATCAAAGTACAATATTTACTTTTAATGCCAATAACTCTGCTGTTTTTAATATATTTCATTAACATTTTTTTTTGTTAAAAAGTTCACTATGTTTTTTAATATAAATCTTTGTTTAGACTTTAAAATGTCCATATCTCAAGGACGCATTGAGTCCCATCATAATTTTTATTTTGTTGAAAAGGTAATTGTGCTTGCTTTAACATTGAGTAAATATAAAAATTCTTTTTAATTTTTAAAATCTGTTTTTCGTACCGTTTCTTTGAATTCAATTAGCTCACCGCAAGAGATGGAACCACCAACAACAAAAATTTTCCTAAACTTTTTTGGATCAATGTTCGTTCAATTACCTAGCAAACGGTGGATAAATAAAATAAAATTCAAATAAAATTAAACATGTTTTTCATTATTCCCGATTTAAAAAACATTTAATCGAGAAGTGTATGTTAAAATGTTTATATAAATGACTCTCGAGTAACACCGGGTATATCAGCTAGTATTTAATAAAAATTTTACCAAAAAAATTAAAAATAAATTTTCATTAAATTACCCTACGTTTGCTAATAAGTCCACTGTGAGTGGCTAGAAATGTATTAAAAAAGATTCTGGTTACTGTTTCAATAATTGTAGCTTAAGCACACGTTTGTCCTGTGAGAAAAGATTCATGTACTGCAATCAATGGTGAAAACATTCACAACAATCGTCAGTGACGTCACACAACATTTGAGTGAACACCAAATTTTCAAACAACTTTTGAGAAACTTTTAAAAAGTTTTTATACTCTGGGTTAATTAAAAACAGGGGAAATTTGAATTGAATTCTGGTTTGCATTTTAATTGGGTGATGATAATACCATCACGAATTGTATTATATTTTATTTTTCAGTAGGAACATGGAATAAGAAAAGATTATGTTATGTGTGAATTCTAACAATTGTTGGTATAACTAGTATCTAAGAATCTAATTTCATTCAAAATGAATACGTTTCGCACATTTGGGCAGGGGCTTCAAGATCTTATTTGGAGCTTCTGGATTGAATTCAACGTTGTGCGATATATTTGATAGGAGATGAAAGTATTTCATACTCTCTCAACTCTCTTGGGCATCGACGTAATGATGGTTGCCTCAGCCTTCTATATAGGTATTACCATGGTAAGTGTTCAAGGGAGATACATGGCCTGACGCCACCAGCTCGTGTTTTTCGCAGGTCCACTCGGGTAGCTGTCCAAGCCCACCCCTTTACCATTGCATCGATGTTCAATAGAACTTCGCATTACCGTGATAATTCGTTCTTTAGTCGCACGGTTAAGTTGTGGAATAGTCTCTCTGCGAGCGTGTTTCCCAGGCAGTTTTGAGCAGTGCAAATTTAAAACAAATATTCACCGACACAACTCCATCTATCCACCCTCCAACTAACTTTCACCCATCTTCCGAATCAACACAATGCTTACGCATTTATAGGAGCATTCCCTAAACGCTGGTTCAGTCTAAAAATTTTTTTATTGATTTCAATTAGTAGGCTTACATTGAAGATCTATTTCTTGCTTGCACTGAGGGCTTTTAAAATTTGTAAATAAAAACGTCAGCATTTCAGCAGGACCAACATTTCAGCAGGACCATGTATTTTGATACGGTGCATCATAATCAATCAAGAAGTCGATATGACGTTTTAAGTTTTTAACTTATTATAGGTTAATATAATAGATTATATAAAGCACTGCAAAAAATCCATTTATTCGTATCTAAATCGGAGAAAAAATTGCTCTTATCCTTATTCTTTGAAGCAAAGTCAATACTACTTGACCTTTTCCACTTTGTTTTCGTTTTTTTCGTAAATCCCTTAAAATTATTCTTAGATTTTGACTCATTTTACAAATAATTGGTGAATTTGCCCAATTTATTTTTAAAAATATGTCGATTTTTAAGCTCCATTAACAAGACGCTTGAAGTACGCCCATTTTTGTCTTCCTCTTTGTGACATTGCCACGTTCTAAATATCAATTATGAAATATAAGTGAAACATTCGATGAAATTTTGAATGCCTACAATATTTTTTCTCTTCAAAAATAATTGTTTAGTTTCTAAAAAATTCACTTAGTTTAGAAGATTCTAAGTCTGCGAAATTCTCATATTTGCAAAAACACGAATTTGTTAAAAACAGTTCTTATCTCATTTCCATGAATTATAACTCATTTGAAAGCATAAAGATGAGTCTTTTATAAAAACAAATCTTTATACTAGCTTAAAATATGTCCCAGTGCCTCTTCTTGACTCCGTGATCCTTGAATATAAAAACTATACTCTCTTGAATTTTTGTTAATTTTATTTTATTATATGATGAATTTACTATTTTTGACTAGAACATATCAAAAATTTAGAGTAGAACATCAAAAAACTTCGCTGCTTCTACGTTTTAAAAAATGCAAAGAGCTGATTTTAATAAAAAGAAAATATATTTTCTTTTCTCAGTTGATGCTTAATTTCGAAAGTACTCGTAAAATCTCATAAAATTCATTCTACAGTGCGTAACAACAACGTTAACAACCGACTGCATTTTTCATTTCTCATACATATTTGTAACTTTTAAATGGTTAATATTAACAAGTATTGATTGTTCATATTGATTCAGCAGACCGTCAGCAGAAGTTTTTTTTTATATTATCTTAGACACTTTATCTTATCTTTATATTATCTTAGGCAATAGCTTCGTATAGTTTTTTTTATCATATGATTGCACATTCTAGCAACTCTCCCCTATTTTATAACGAAAACTAAAAACCTCAAAAAAAATTTCAAAATTCTCGAATATCAGCGTATATTTCAACTAGTTATTGCATACATCGTTAGATTTGTCATCTAGTAAATTCAACTAAAAAACCTCATCCCTACAATCTGATGGGTCTTAATCGTATTGAATACAATTGAGTTCTATGTCAAATAGAGGTGCAATACGGCTAAACAAAAAAACAAAAAACAGCAACAACGAACGATGTCATAAATTACAGTAAAAGCTGCTCTATCAGCCATTACCACCTTCAAACAACACACACAGTGTTTCAATGAAATATTAACAGAACAAAAAAACTCAAGCCAGTCACGGAATCTAAAGTTAAGCCGATACCGGCACCTGCGAAAATATAGAATTTCATGAAAATAACGGCAATATAAATAATTACAGATCATTTTGTTAATGGCTGACAGAAGGCGTTCGAAAGCGCTCAACTTACTCACTGGAACACACCTACATACACCAACACATACACACACCAACAAACCAACACACAACACAAAAACAGTCACTAAGCAACACCACCAAAATGACCAACATCCTGACATGTCGGTCTAGCAAACAGACTGAGCGTCGTGACAAAATGTTGATTAAAATAGCGAAAGTTAAAAAATTGCCAGGAGTGCATATTTGACAGCTCTAGCGTCTAAACATGTCAAGCAAAGCTGCACAAAAGCACAATAAGGATCAGACAGTACAGCAAGGATATGCGAGTGGGTTGCAGGGAGGAGCATGTTGATGAGGTAAGCATGAATTCGCATTGACAGCACAAATATTTTACGAAAGCCGCCGTTCACCAAATGCTGAGCGTAAATATTTTCACTACATCGCATTTTAAATGACATTTTTAAGCAAATAGATGGACGGACAGATAAACAGACAAACAGATGAGCGGGGGCATGGGCAGGGGCAGAGTCAGGCTGCTGTTTGCCTGTTGGTGGGTTGGTCGGTTGCTTGCTATACTATGACAGTCGACTAATGACTGCAGGTGTTGACAGAGCTTCTTGTTGCATTTGTTGTTGTAGTTGGGTTAACATGTTGTCGCCTCTCCGGTCGTCGCATCGGTCAAATATTTTATTTGCCGTTGGCGTGCGTGAATGAAATCGTTTTTATTATCCTCTACAATTAAATTCCGAAACACTAATGTTGCTTAGCTGTCAACGACGCCATTATTGATTTCCGCTAAATTAGTTTTAGCACAAACCCAAAACTGCACCATTCACCACCATCAGCAGCACTCTGGATAGGACAGGACACAAAGCTTACAGCTGCATCGGTTTAGCGAGCGTAAAGCCGCATGCGAACTAGTGTGCGTTTGGATTGAAGTTAATGCTGATAGATTTTATGTCGTTAATTCAGTTACTCGGAGTTTATTAGTCAACAGCCATTGCGACATAATAACACAACATGTTGACACAATTGGCATGGATGGCATTGAGCTAAATGGGCACACAATCAATTATAAATGACCAAATGATATGAGTGCAAAAATAATTTTTGGAAATTAAACATTCCATGCAATGCAATATCTGAGAGATTTTTTTTTTATTTCTGCTTAATAGGAGCAATACAAACAGGGGCGGCCTTCTTTAATGCGGGCCCCGGGTGCCATAGTTATTTGGGGATCTCCTTCATTAATGGGTAAAATTTTCATTTTTTTTTTTATTACTATCAAAAGATACAAAAAGATTTCTCAACGATAAAAATCTTTTCATTAATGATAAAAAAATTAAGTTAAAATTATTACAAACTTATTACTATTAAAACGTAATATATTAAAAAATGTGTCTGTTTAAGGGAAATTTTATCATTTTATTCTGTAAGGTCGCATTTTGTGACCAATTTTTTTCAATACTTAATAAGTAAGGTTAAGATTAGGTAAAGGTTGCAGCTGGTCAAGGACCAGCCCTCATAAAACAGATATTTGGTTCGCTGTGATACCACATTGGATCTACTCCTCTCCTCCTGCTCTCCTAAGCACTGTTGTGGAACCACCCTGTACTAATAATAAAAAGTAGTAGACTCTTAATGTCTACCTCCTTAAAATCCCTGAGATCATCAAACAAGAGGTTACCTAGATGCTTATGTCTTCTGCGGGATAGAGCGGGGCATGAACAGAGGAGATGCGATACCATCTTCTCCTCTTTTTCATCCCTGCAACTCCTTCAGAAGTCATTCGCATGAACCCCCACTCTTAAGGCATGCCTACCTATAAGACAATGCCCTGTTATAACGCCTTTCCAAACGAATGGAGCGATCTTTCTTCGCCTATGGAGTAAGTTTCACAATTCGTTTTTCAGTAAAACTATGTCACATCTGTCTAGCTGTGTTAGAGGTGGTGCTACGCTTTCACCAGAAAATAGCCATTTCTGTGGCATGTTGCCTTAGAGCCGGCTTGAACGACGCAAGTGGCATGCCTAATGTTTCCATGTCAGGCAGCAGCGTTACCATTGTGCCTTATCTAGCGAGCTCATCTGTTATTTCCAGGAATGTGCCTATGCCCTAGTATCCAGACCAGATGAATGTCGAACTTATTCGCCATACCATTAAGAAACGAGCAACATTTAGGGGCTGTTGGTGATGTTCGGAACACACATCCATGAGATTTAATCGCTGCTTGGCTGTCCATAAAAATGTAGATATCTCTAGTTAATATCTCACTATACCTCAGCCATTCCACTGCTCTATAAATGGCCATTTTTTCAGCCTGAAAGACGCTACAATAATCTGGCAGTCTAAATGAGGTTCTGATGTCCAAATTAGTTGAAAAAACGCCTCCCCCGACTTTGCTGTTAAGTTTTGATCCGTCAGTAAAACTATGCGCGCCAACTTTGTTTAGCGTCAGTAACCCGTTCCATTCTACTCTGGATAGGATCTGCTCCTGCAAGATCGATTATAGAGGAATGACCTGCACGAATGTGATAGTTCACTGCGAGGTTGCTTTAAGGCGGATGGCTGTTTAATGTGCCATACTTTTGCCCATAATATCGAGGGGTATTATGCAACGAACCGCATTTAGCGCTTCAGATGAAGTAGACCTAAGTGCTCCGCTGATACATACGGCCGCAGCATAGCAAGTTTGGCCTCACTATAACTATGGAAATCTAACGTGCAATACTCAATAACGCAAGTGCATTTATACGTTTGTTCAGACATTATTGAACAAATATAGTTTTTATCATTTTAGCTAACTAAGAGATCGATCTGATTTTGCTACCGTTACGGGAAGTGTAAAAAATATTCTTGAAACATGTTAAATATTAGGAAAAAGTTAATTTTATTAATTTTTCAATAAATAACCTAGAATAGTTTTTGGAATTTACCATCAAATTTTCACTAGAAATCATTTCTTTAAGTTAATCTTCGGTAACTTCTTTATTATATATTGAACAAAATTTTTCATTCCTTCCTCAATTCTCCAGTTTTTAATGTCTTTTTTAATATTGGTAATTCAATTTTAAAATTTGAAGTTATTTTTGGTATATTTTTTAGTCTTTCATCTACTTGAACAATTACAGTATCGATTAAAATATAAAATAAATAAATATTAAATTCCTCTTAAAGATCTTTTCCATCTTCTGCTAATAAACTGTTTTTTCTACTTATATATTTTTCTGAGAAACCATGATGGGTTTGTCCATATTCGAAGCGCCCATTTTATTTTTAAATAAATCAAAGAAACCACAATTTTTTGTCTGTTCGTTATAAATATCATTTAATTGGGTTCAAGTAGATTTTCTTACATTATTCCTTGAATATGATATCTCGTAAATGGTTGCCATTGGCCTCTACGACATATTGTGTCCGTTTTGCAGCATTTTCCATGGTTTTCTTCAACATTTCGATGGGAATGGCGGTTATTTCTTGACGGATGTTGGTTTTCAGCTCTTCTAGGGTCTTTGGCTTGTTGACGTAAACCTTTGATTTCAAATAACCCCACAAAAAGAAGTCTGGAGGCGTTAAATCTGGTGATCTTGGCGGCCAATCGAAATCACCATTTTTTGACATCAAACGGCCAGGGAACAATTGCTTCAAAAAATCGATTGTAGTGCGGTTTGTGTGTGGTGGCGCGCCGTCTTGTTGAAACCAGTAGTGCCTGATACGCTTTCGACGAACGATTGGCATGAAAAAATTGTTTATCATATCGCGATAACGCTCCTGATTGACAGTAACTCTGTGGCCATTATCATCTTCGAAAAAGAACGGCCCAATGAGCATTTTAGCACAAACGCCGCACCAAACAGTGACTTTTGCATCGTGAAGAGGTACCTCTTGAATCTCTTGTGGATTTTCAGTGGCATAAATACGGCAATTTTGTTTGTTTACCGTTTCGTTCAACTGAAAATGAGCTTCATCGCTCATGAGTTTTCATCACGTTGAGTTTTCACTATTGACTTGTTTTGTTGAATGTAAATTTCAACAATTTTAGAGCGTTCGCGTGGCGTGTACTGTTCCATTGTAAACATTTGCTTGGAATGACGCTTCAAACGCGGTATGTCATTAGTCGATTTGGCATCACTGCGGAAAGTTACAGTGTTGCCAGATGGGCGCTTCGAATATGGACAAACCTGTATATTTAAATTATTCGCAACTTCCTTTACTTCATTTAAAAAGCTGTTGAAATTTTTTCTGAAATTTTGAAAATAAAATTTAATTTAAGATATCAAGATCACACTGTTAGAAATTTTTCACTAAAATTAAAACTTTTCTGTACTGCACATAAGAAAAAATATAATTTATAAATTATAAGGCTTGGATTAAAATATAAAACAAAAATAAGCACCACTGTGAGATTCGAACTTAGGACATCCAGCTTTTAAGTTCTCTAGTCTAACCGCTGTGCTATTGCGCTATGCGCAATAAAAGCAATAAACACACATATGAACCAAATCGCCTAAATTGAGTTTCAGCATTGCCACTCCAACTTTTTGCGGGTCCAAATTAAAATTTAATATCCGAATGTACTAGAATTTAGTCTAAATTGTATTAAAAGCAAAAAATAATACATAATTGTACTTAAATTTAAATCGAAAGGCTAAAAGGGAAGCTGTAATATTTCTTTGATTTAAATTTAGGTACAGTAGAGTTTAAATTATGAGATATTAATTGCAAAGTTGCAGTAATATTTTATTGGGATTAAATGAAGTGCAATATTTTTTACAATGTCGTAATATTTTTTTAAAATTTGCTAAAAGGCAATAAATATGGTAAGCCAGGCACCAACTCAATAGGTAAGTAAATAAAATCAAACTCTTTTCCAATAAAAGAGAAAGGTAGTTTAATCAAATTCGGGTTCTTGTAATTTTTATTATTTCTTAAAATCATTTAATATTTTATTATCCTTGCTTTATTGACTACCCATTTCATTCAATTTAAACGTTTTTCGTTAATCAATTTCTTACACCATGTTTAAGAAATAACATATTGTGACATGTTTATTGAATTCAATTAAAACATTTATTGCTAGTCACCAATATTATCACTTCACTGAATCTTAAATGTCAGTAATTGTGTCAAATGTAGGCGCAACAATAAATAAAAATGCACTCAAAGTATTCATAAATAAAAAAAAAACAACCAAAACAATTTGAAGCAAAATTTTCAAACAACAATTACTTACGTTGCTAGCCAAGCGAACAATTTTTCCATTGTTGGCAACATAAACGACTACTACGATGACGACGACTGCTAGTTGCCACAATGTGACAGCTTTTTGCCACAAAACGGCGGAAAATATGCCCTATTAACGCTCGAAAATTGCTTTAGCTCACGAAATGCGCCATAAAAATTCCTCCTCTCTTATTCTTTTTTTTTTTTTGACAATTGAAAAAGAAATAAAAATTGTAAAATATTTGTTTGATTGGTCGGAAAATGTTAAAGTGTCAGAAAAAGGGTGTGAATGTGTTGAAGCACTCAAACATTTTGGCATATGATAAATTAACCCAAATTTGCAAAAGTGCAAAAGTGCTTAAGTGAATTTTTTTTTTTAGCATGCGCGTGATGAAGGTGGATCTGATGAAATTGGAGAGAGTTAAAATAATTATGCCGCTTGACTGACATTATTTAGTTGCTGCTTTCTGCTGAAAATAGCTTGTCAACAACTACAAAAAATAAAAATAGAATTTACAAAGCTTTTATAACTCCTTTGCCTAACTTTGAAGTCTGTAAACTAGGACACAGAGCAGTTATTTGGCTTATTGCAAATTAACGTAGCATATTTTAAAAGCTGAAATTATTCATGAACCAGTTCTTAACAACTTAAGTATAACAAATGCAAGAAAAAAAATCCAAAACCAAATCAGAGTAACTGAAAAATTGTTTTGGTTACATTGACTACACAGAAGCACACACACATTGAAACACACATGTACGCCCACACATGCTTATTACAAATACCTTTACTTTGGTTTATATAAGCAGCTTATTCACAGAGAAAGTCCATTAGTTGCTAGCTACTGAATGTTTTTAGTTTTGTACAACATTAGCTCTGACAGGATAAGATAAAAGTCCTTGCTGCATACCTGCTCAATAGCTTTAGAAGTAGTGTGAATAACTTTGTGCGTGTGAAAATAAGTTCTAGAAGTTAAAAAAGGTACAAAAACCGACAAAAAGTTGCTAAAGGACGTAAGAAGATTTTTCTTTTGATGCATCGATATAGTTAGTGCGAGAAGTGGAAGTTGGTGGGAGTATGTGTGTGTGTGTGTGTTCGATAAGAGCAGCATGCGTTGTTGCTGGTTCTAATTAACTGAGTGACACTTTCTTGAACATATAAGCAGATAAGATCTTGTTTGAACATTTGTTATCAAATTTTTTTGACCAACATATTATTTTTGCACTTTGCATCCTTTAGATTTCCCAGGAGATCCTTCGTTCTTTCTGCTTTCTTTTTATCAAGCAAGCTGCTGCATTTTAAGCGCACTCCGTAAAATGCATTGAATTGCATGTCAAAAGGATTTTGTAACTAACGTGCACACATACACAGGATTCGCCAAACACTCATTCACACACACACACACACACACACACACACACACACACACATATGCGCTGACAAAAGCAGCCAACAACATGGCATCATTAACATCAGCAGCAACAGCAGCGGTATTTTTCCTGCAACCTCCATTCATTGCCATGTTGAATGCAATGTTTAATTCATCATCAACAGAGGGCGCAAAAGTGGTAAGAATCCTTAAAAGTTTGACTCCTGCTGACGAGTGACTGCAGTTGATTTACTTAACATATCATTAAACTTAAGCGCAAGGACACGCTGAGTGGGCGTCCATCATACGTAAGATTTTTGCCAAAACAACAACAATGCATTACAAAAATAACTTATATAAACACACGCACACAACCATGCAAATTACGGCGATTGCAATGTAAATTAAGATAAAACAAAATTTAAAAAAAATGCTTCCTAGCGAAATACCAAGTACATGCATGAGAGTGTCTTTTTACACTTAAAAAGGTGTGTTTGTTTTATTAAGATATATTTTTTTCTGCTGTGGAATAGTTTAGACTGCTTTAACTTGAAAAAATTAACTTAGACAGCTGAAGATCTTTTAAATGACATGCATGCAAGCAAAATGGGATAACACTATTGAATAATTCATTTCTTGTTTTTTAAGAAACATTACGGATTATGTGATGAATTATAGAAAAATTGCACCGTTTAAAAATTGAATGGCATAAGAAATTTTAAAAAATAACATAACATTTTTTAATAGCATATAGTGGCAATGATGTCGCGGTATTTATTGAAAATCATTAATAAGGTTGCCGTTTTCTTTAAAGATTTTTCTACCGAATTCTTTTAAATACCAATACCACTGTATTACCAATATTGTTAAAAAACCTAAAATTATAATTTATTTTATTTAAAAGATATTAAAATCGCAACAATAAAAGTTATCTGCACAGGTTTTTGAATATTCGAAAAATGGATTATGCTTTCTTTAGATTTATAGGATAAGAAATTCTATAAATTTACAATATCAGAATATTTAATAATTTCAGGAAAGCTTATTCAAATAGGGGAATTCAACATTTTGAAGTACTTTTTCCAACTTTTATGACACTTTAGACTAAAAAACAATAACTTTCTTACAAAAACGTCAATTCGAAGATATAAAACAAACCAATAAAAATAAGACAAATAAAAAAAAATTTGAAAATATTTTGAAATGGGATTAAAAATAAATGTTGATTTTATATGATTTAAATAGAAATTCTAAATTTTTGATAGTTTAAATTATACTTGATTTTATATACAAACTCTAGTTGTTTGGTAGTTGTTTGAAATGGGAGAAAAACTGAGTAATTGACACTTAAAAACGCATCGCCTCTGTGGTGCAGTGCGCTAATGCGCGCTTGCACGGCGTATCACAAAGACTTCTGATGAAGCCTTTAGCAGGGAAGAAATTGCAATAAAATCAGCTAGTGATGTTTACCTTTTCATGTTGAAAGAAGAAATTGTTTCTTTGGAAGGATTCGTTAAAACAATTAATTGTTCTAACTTTGACCTAAAGCTCGATAAACGATTTTAAACTATCAAACAACTAGTATTTGTATATAAAATCAAGTATAATTTAAACAATCAAACATTTAGAATTTGTATAAAATCAACATAATAAACGACAAGGTCATTTAGAAAAAAAAAATTTAATTAAAAAGAAATTTTTAAACCGAAATATGCATTTATATCCAGGTATAAATTAAGATCGCAGAGTTTTAAAGCGTTAAAAGTTGATTCTACTTAAGATATAGTACACATTTTTTAACTGCATTCAATTGTAAAGAGAAAAATTCTGCCATTCTCAAAAATTAGTATCTCAAAAATTAGTAAATATCTTCGAAGCGGTCTATATAATTTTTTCAAATTTATTGAAGCGAAATTTTAATTCTACTTTAGACAATTTTAAATAAATAAGTGTTTTTTATTTGCAACTTTTTATTCTTCACAGAATTTGCTCTCAAATTTTACAGATAAATACTTCACTTGCAGAAAATGTGTGGCATTACGAAAAATAATAAATAAGTCTTAAACAAATTCATCTCCGAAAACCGAGTTTTTGACATTTTTTATTGCAATGCAAACAATGGATTTTCAGTAATTTGGTTTTATTTTAAGCAACTAAAAAGAGGATCCAATTTAAAAAAATCCAATGATATATCCAAGTTCTAGAACTGTTTGAATAAAATGTGTTTTAAAAATAACAAAATATTTAAATATAGTTATAATAATAAATATTTGCATGATAACTTAAGTTCGATTTAAAAGTACATATAGCAGAATTAGTTTTTAAAGCACTTCTCTATTATTTTTTAATTTCCGAACTGTAGAATCGAAATTTCGTTTCGATCTTATTTCCATATGTTGCGATCTTAATAAAATAACAAATATTTCTTATTAAAAACTTTAGCGGTTTTAAATTTTTTCGAAAAGTAAAAATATTTTGTTTTGAAAAATTTGTTAGAAATTTTTTTTTTTAAATTTTTTATTATACTGAAATTTTATTCAAACTACATTGAGAAGAGATTTTTCTAAGAACTCTATTACAATTACAAATAAAACGTGTTTTGTTAAAATAAAATTATTAGTCTGTAAATTTATATATGAGCTGTTTATTTTGAAAATAATATATAAAACTTTATATGATATTTTTGTGTGCAAACAATTTATAGTAAAAAAGTCAGATTGCCTAATATTTCGGTAAAGGAAGTTTTAGGTATTAACGATATTAAAAATATGTTTATTTCGTAAATGGTACAAGTCCATCTCAGGATGAAACTATTTTTAACCGAATGGCCAAATTTAACATAATAATAATAATAAGTATATCACAATTGCAAAATACCTCGCAATTAAAAAAATGCACTTGCGCCACCTTCAAAATAGTATTGTTATTTAACGATTTCGATTATTCATTAATTTTGAAAGTGATGGAAGTCCATTTAGGTATAATAAAAGCTTAATTTCTTATAGCCAGCATTATAAACACTATTGGATAATAAACGAACATTATCAAACCTTTAAATATCTCGCAATAACAAAAAATGGACTTGCCCCACTTTCAAAAGCCCCCTGTCAAGCCAGAATCACACCGGCTTCAGGAAGACAGTATTATATATTTACTTATTAGAATGGTGTTTTATTGGGTATGAGACCTTGTTTGTCACACGACTCCGCCGATGTCAGGATATAAAAATTGTTGCTGACTTTACCTTGTTTGTCTTGAAAACGCAACCCTGCTATGGTAATATTATCATTTTGACTTAGCTTTTTTATTATGTTAGCTTTATTTTCGAATTTGTTAAGACTTTTTAATATGTTAATAATACTTCATTTCAATGAACATCATTTTTTTGAGTTGTAATCAACATCTTATGTTAGAATTTCAATTTGCTATAAAATTTGTTAATATATAATAGCAACCAAATAAACAAACAAAATTTAATAAAAAAAAGTTCTTGAAATATATATCTTTCATGTAAAAAATTTGTTATTAATTATTTTAATGTGTGTTTTAGGATTCCAGAAAAGTAATCCTAAACTTGAACTTTTCTTGGTCGTCACGACAAGTTGTGCCCCCGTTATAGGATGTTTAAAAAAATAACGTTTAAATAAGTTTCACCATTTACAAAATATTTCAAAAGATTAGGAAAAAATTTGCAATATTGATCATTTGACATACATCCTTTTCCTCCTAATGGATGACCGTAAAATTAGTCAAATTGGTGAACCTCTATTTTAAAACAAAATGTATGCTTAATGTAAGTTTATGATAACACACTACACTAAGATAAGTTTCAAGTTGAGTTGGTATTTCAAAATTGAGAAATTGACGGAATAAATTGCGACGAAATCAAATCAGCTTTTACTTAAAAAATGTAATATTTCAAGAGTATTTTTAATGAGTTTATGAGGGTTAATTTTAGGATATGACAAAAAAGAATGGTAAAATATTTTTTTTATTTTTCACTGAGCTTGGCTTAAAAATAATAAAGCCGTAAGCTGTTTAATAATGTATGCAAAGCTCTGTTTAAATGTATCCACACTGAGAAAACAAAAATTAAAAACGCACATTTTAAAAACGTTAAGTAAACTTAATATTTTAAAAAATATTTTACGCCATACAAAAATGAAAACGCACATTTTTAAATAGAAAAGTAAAACGAAACGTTTTTAATACAACCGCAAATATTTACTATGATATATTGGGATAAAATTAATATTTATAAAAACATTTTACGCCACACAAAAAAGAAAACGCACATTTTTAAATAGAAAAGTAAAACGAAACGTTTTTAAAATAACTACGAACGTTTTAATATAATATAGTAGGTTAAAATTAATATTTTTAAAAATATTTACCGCCATACCAAAATGAAAACGCACATTTTTAAATAGAAAAGTGAAACGTAACGTTCGGACTCATATTTTAAAAAGGATTTTGAATTTTTTGTTTCAGATGTTCCAGAGCTGAGAAATCATGTCTTAGGCCTTTTCCACACTTGGTCAACGCAACTCCAACTCAAGTTGCTAGCTTGTGTATTTATACCGGAACCTTCAGATTAAGCAACTTGCACGAAACAATTTCTCGACACGCTCTCAACCTGTTCAACGCAACGCGGCTTTCCGCAATTTTCATCGGCGACGTGTTGCATCAGTTTGTTTGTTTCGTGAATTCAAGTATTTGTAGTGCAGTAGGCTTTATATTAATCAAGGTGAATAAGCTAATTAATTAGTTCCTAATAGAATCTAAAAAAAGAAGAAATAGTTTGCAAGATGAATGAGCAAGTGTTAAATATTAAATTAGTGCAAAAAGTCGAAAAACATGAGTTATTATATAATAACAATTATAATATGTTGCATGACTTTTGAAGCAAGTCTGAAAGCATTCGGTTTATAGTTGCATTTCTTTTCAACTTTTTCGCTGTTGCGTTGAAGTTGTATTGGAATTGCGTTGACCAAGTGTGGAAAAGGCCTTAGTTTTAAACAGGGTTGCCTTCAGTTGGCCTTATATCCATCATATCTACGTTAAAAATAAAAACAAAATATTTTTGTATACTACAATATGTACGCATCTATATATGGAAAAAAAGCAAAACACTGTGTATCTATCTGTCTGTCTGTGTGAAGCCAATAGACTCCAAAACCGATTGATATGAAATTTGGCCAGTCATTTGTTTTAGGTAGGAGATGGTTTGAGAAAAATTTGTTTGCCACACCCCTTTTACCGCCCCCAAATCAATTTAAATCCTATATTTCACTCGTTATGGATGGTATAAGACTAAAATTTAGCAATATAGTTTTTATGGTAAAGCCCGTATGATACTTCATTGTTTTGTCCAATTTCAAAATCTAAAAACAAATGGCGCGTGAGCTAGACAGATATATATTGTTGGAAAAGGATGAAAACATGCATCGTGTCACTTTTTTACATCTCAGCAACGTGACTATTTTATCTCTCTGTTCTTCTTGGCTGCGGAAGAAAGAGCTCAAGCTTGTTTTTGACACTTAATATTTAATCGAAACTGATCGAAACTTAACGACAAACGAATTGAGAGAAACGTCAAAAACAATTCATTGAAAATGCTGTCTGTCACACATTTTTTGTCCAATTCGTACTATATGCGTATACACTCACACTTTTTGAATTTTAGCTTTAGCTCTATTTTAACTGCTCTAGTTTCATTTTCAATGAATAAAAATTGGACAACACAATGAAGTATCATACGGGCTTAACTGTCGGAAACTGTACTAAAAATGGGTTTCAACAACCCCTTTTACCGCCCAAAAATCAATGAAAATGGTTTATTTCTGACGGTTTTGGACGTAATGACTGAAATTTGGTAGTGTAGCTTGTATAGTTACTGTGGCGGCCGTAGCCTAGTGGGTAGAGTGCGTGGGCCCTAAGCTAAAGAACCGTGGCAGCCCGGGTTCAATTCCAGCTCAGACAGAAAGTTTTTCAATTGAATTAATTTTTCTGTTCGGTCGTCACCACTCTGCAGACAATGGCAAACCTCAGAGAGTAAAAATTGCCATTTAAAGCTTGTTGAGAACATAAGCCGTTCGGAATCGGCATAAAACACGTAGGTCCAGTTCTCGGTCATTTGTGATCAAACATTTAATAACACGCACAACACAATTGATCAATAGAAACTAGGTCGAAGTCCTTCCTATAGCTGAAATGGCCAGTTTATTTTTTTTAAGTTACTGTTGGCATCTGTACTAAAAATGGGTTTCCACGCTCCCTTTTGCTGCCCCCAAATCAATAAAAATGTTATATTTCATTCAGTAGGCTTAGGTCGAATAATACTAAAATTTTGTCATTTAGTTTGTATGGTTACTGTCAGCAACTTTACTAAAAATAGGCGTGGTCGATCTACATCCACGCCCACTTTTTTATAAATCATTCAAATTGTTTACTGGGCCGATTGAGCTAAATATTTGGCTTAGTTTGTATGGTTACTAGTAGCAACTGTGCTAAAAATTGGTTTCCACTCAACCTTTTACCGCCCACAAACCAATGAAAATGTTTTATTTCAACGGTTGGGTGGTATTAGACTAAAAGTTTGTAATTTAGGCCACATGGTTTCTCTCAGCAAGTGTACTAAAAATAGGCATGTTCCACTTTAGTTACGCTCACTTTTCGTGGAGTGAAAAAAGCACGCCAGGCTTAAGCTTAATTGAGCTGAAATTTTGGCAGTCGATTTGTTTGGAGTACCAGATAATTTTAGGAAAAAAATGCTGTCGCACCCTCTTTTGCCGCCCCAAATCAGCAAAAATTCTATATTTAGCACGGCTTTGATCGTATTAGACTAAAATTTGGTAATTTCGTTCAGCAACTATACAGAAAATTGTGAATATATTTGGCATTTTTTTACATTTTCGTATATGGCAGTAAGACGGTTTATGGCAGAACAACGTCTGCCGGGGAATACTAGTTAATGTATAAAATGAGCCTAGGTATTTTAGTCTCGATCTAAGTAGGGCGGGGCGTGTGCATAGTAGGTGCTCCAGGGTCTCCACTGTGCCAGGTTCCTTGCACTTCCTGCAGTTGTCATCCGTGGTGATGCCAAGCTTCCTCGCGTGGGCTGCCGTCATGCAGTGGCCAGTGAGCATGCCCACTAGTGTCCTGCAATCTTTGCGCGGACGTGCCAAGATGAACAGAGTTCGTTTTTCGCATTGTGCATTGCACATGATTTTCGAGATTTTGCACGATGTCGTATCTCTCCATCTACGATTCACTGCTTGTGTGGCTCTTCTTTGTGTTGAAATAAATAATTCAATATCCTCGAATTTAATTGTAATTGTATTTTTCTAGCTTGTGTTGTCAAACTAGTGATCTCAAAAATTTTTTTAGAAATTTTATTTCTCTTACCTGTCATTTTGAAGCAGCTAGTTTCTCCAATTCTGATCGCTCCCCGATTTTTTACCCTTATGCTAGGTTTGAATAGTTTGATACAAATTTCAATACATTACACATGCCAAAATAATCAGAAAAAAATTTTCACGAAACAACGAAATAAAAAAACCATAAACACGTGAAACTAGAGGCAAACGATAAATCTGCGTTCTCATCTTTTCTCTAGAACGTCAGAATTTTTTAAACAGAGTTTTTTATTGCAAGACATGTAATGAAAGCTGATCAGCATTAACAACATTGCGAACGTCAATATTTTGATCACAATTTAAACAAATAACTTGTTGATTTATTATGATTTAAATACAAATTCTAAATGTTTGATAGTTTAAATCATTCTTGATTCTAAATACAAATTCTAGTTGTTTAATAGATTTCTGATAAAGCCTTTAGCGAGGCCGAAATTGCAATAAAATCAGCTAGTGATGTTTTTCTTTTCATATTGAAAAAATGTTGTTGTTGCTTCTTTGGGAAAAAATTCGTTAAAGCAATTGTTCTAACCTGACCTAGAGCTCAAGAAACCATTTTGAACCATCAAACAACAAGAATTGTATTTAAAATCAAGTATGATTTAAGCTAGCACACATTTAGAATTTGTATTCAAATCAAAGTAAATCAACATAATAAATAACAAGGTCATATAGATAACTTTAAAATAACTTGTTTATAACAAATTAAAATGAATTTTTATCTGAAATGTTAACTATTTAATGCGAAGTGACAACACTACCATACCAAATATGGATATAAGTTTAATTGACTTATGATTTATTGGAAAATTTATGGAAATAATTTTCAATTTGTTTAAATTAAAAAAAAACTCCAACTACTTTTAATTTAAATTAAATAAAATAAACTAAATGTTATTATCAATAACAATTTAATTTTATTGCAATTTTACAAAATACTTTTAATAACAAACAAAAAAAGTTCTTTAAATAAATTTTTTACACGCAAATTTGATTTCTTAGTTTTAAAATTTTTTTTTTTTTTTGTTAAAAGAAGTATGTTAGGAGTTTTCAAGGATATTGAAGGATTACATTTTAAAAAATTGCATATACAAATACAAATGACACTGTAACATGGACTTGGCTGGGTAAATAGTACAATTTTTTTTTTTTGAAGAGATTGTCTACTTTCATTTGATAATCATTACGTCATGTTTGAAATGTTTTATGTATGTAAATACATTTTTTAAACAAAGACATGTTATTTAGATGTTCTAGAGAAAAAGTAAGAACGCAGTTTTAATATCATTTGCCTCTTGTTTCACGTATATATGGTTTACTTTGTGTAGTAGCGTAATTGAATTTTTTGCGCCCGCTCGAAGGTTTCTAAAAACGCCCTGCTATTTACTTTTCTAACAAAACTATGTTATTAGTAAGTTACTAGAAGCGTAAGAGAAAACAAGAGAACTTTTGACAAAAAAAAGAGAACAAGAAGAGACTTTTTTAATTCGACAGTCATTATTTATTTTAACATTTATATATTAAAAATATTTTATTTCATAAATAAATGTATATTTTATTTTAATATAAGTTGTTAAGAAACAGCAATAACGTAAAATGCACTTTTTATAATATCAAATATAAAAAAATTTATAATAAATATTATAAGATTTTATCACAAAGTACTTAAAAAAACTTATAATAAAAAAATTTTGCACTATGACAATTGAAAAAAGCGCTTACAATTAATTATGTAAACAATTTTTTTAAATTCACTTGGTAAACAACATTGACATCAAATATTGGAAATAATTAATAAATAATTAAAACTGACCTAAAGCCCAGTATTTGCTCTTATATATTAATTTTTTAAAAAGTTAAAGAAACTAAATGTTTGAATAAATGAGATCAATAATTTTCTTATTGATGAAATGAAATATTAAAATAATATAAGGTCAACTGAAAATATAAAAGCAAACCGGTATATCGACTTCGACTTTAATCGAGTTTTGCCAAACAAAGACTATTTTTGCTTCAAATAGTCGGTTTTTTTGACGTCTCTGAGAAATTTTATTTTAGTGCATATTATTTAATTATTTTTCATTTATTGTTGTTAATTTAAAATAATAATGTTTTTCGAAGGAAATAAGTATTTTAGTATACCATAATTTTTTTTAAAACAAAAGTCGCACAGTGTAATGTCCCCATTCTTGGCCAAAAGTAGAAGGAGTGATCGTAGAGCTATAAAAATGGCAAGAATATCTTTCGTCACAAAATTTAGAAATATTTAAAAGTAATACAAATCCGTCCTCTTCTACACCCACTTCCCATATAAACGAAACCCATTTTTGCCTGAAACTTCATAAAGTCTTGTCTTAAAAACACGAAATTTACTACATCAATTTCTTTTATAAAAAATGTATATCTTTCTTATTAGCAAGTATTAGCAAGAAATTTTTTTGAATTTCGTGTAACGCAGTTCTAATGATGTTTTCGTGAAGAACTTTGAGTCAATAAGTATTCAAAAAATTATCAAAATTATTTTTTAAACACTTTTAAAAATTGAATGACTTTTATGATAAGCTTAAAACCATATGTTCAAAATGTAAAAAAAAATGTAGTAATATAGCCAGACATAAGAAATTTTAAACTTTTTTGTTGATATATTAACAAAAATTAGACAAAATGTGAATAACAAGAAAAATTTTATTTTTAAAATATGCAACTTTGACGGCTTGTCCTAATGAAACGGTTGCTACTACTATTAAAAAAATTCATTTTCATTTTTTCACCCACGGTATTTTCTATTGGAAGCCACACAAATTTTGGAAAAATTCAAACATCGATATATTAGATTTTTGACAGCTTATTTTACACTGTGCGTCGTTCTCCACTTCATTTGTCATTTTCATATAGGGACTTGAGGGCGCCCCTGAATTAGTTGCTCCCAGCCGCAATGCGGGCTCTGCGGGCTTGCTTTTTATGCCACTGACTTTGTGAATGAAAAGTGCTGTCGCACGATGTTATTATTAATTTATTTTAAACAGTGAAAAAATCGATCTTAAACTACAGCTTTTGAATTTTTTTTTAAGTAATGCGGGAGTCAAAAACAACAAGTAAGAAATCTTCGATTTAGGTTAAGTGACATCACAAGTAATACATCGTCTTTTGTTTGCAAGCGTCAGTCATAACAGTTAGAAAACATAGTCAGATTTTAAAATTACTGTCTGCCAGAATTCAATGCCATATTTCGCAGAATTTTATAGCTTTAACTGTCTCAACGAACAACATCTTCAGAAAGCTGCAAGTTTTATGTCAATGGTATCATTTCTTTGGAAGTTTTATGAACAATCATTGTATTTAAAAATTCCTTAATCAGAATGTTTATTTAAAAACGGTACAAAAAATAATTTATAATATTTTGTTGATAGGTTTTTCCATTTTGGCTAACACTTTTAAGGTAATAGTATAAAATTCAATAAAGCAGATTAAAATTAGAAATATTGAGCCACAGGTAACTGTAAGTAGATAAATATGTAAAGGTATAGGAGAGATTGCAGGTTGCTACAACTGCTGTATTTTTGACATTCTATCATAACTTGAAATGCGACTGACATCGAGTTCATCGACTGATATTCTAGTTCCGAATAGAATATAAAAAAAGCAATACTGGCAATCTGCATACACTGGTGACCAGTAAAACTTTCCCCTGTATAAAACAATTGCCTTTGAAATAATTTTGTAAAACATTAAATGCATCTATTTCGAAATTATTGATTTTATATGATGCAAGAAAACTTTTTAGTTCATTGTTACAAATTTTCTAGAAGAACTCATCACCATCGACTTTATAATATTAAATCTATGTGCTTATTTACTTAACAACTCTATGTCACATAATAAATTATGAAATTTGTGTTTGTATTTAACTTAAAAGATTTCAACAAATTACTTTATCAACTCAATAAATATTTAATTTTTCAATAGATTTACGGCCCAGTGAAGCCAGAAACATGCCTAAGCATAACGCAACGCTAGCAAAAGAGTGCCCACACCATAAACAGAGCTGCCACCACACCAGAAGAGCGATCAATCTTGGCTGCTGTCAATTTTAATGCTATTAAAATGCACAATAAAAGAATATTTTTTTATAAATATTATATTAAATCGACTAACATACAAACACGTCTAAATATATCTATATTACATCAAATATGCACATACGCACAAAAATGTACATACTCGTATAAGTGGTGTTGGGAGATGTGTTACTTGGTTGGGTGACTGTGTTTGTGTGTTTAATCTGCAGATAAGAAAGCAAACAAGCAACGCGTTCTACGAGTTAAAAAAAAATAATGAATAAATAATAATTTTTCAAAAAATCTACTTAAGGTATTCTGTACACTTGCTGCAGCCTGAAATAGCATAAAATCCCTTTTGTAGTTGTTAGATTTTTTGTTGTTATTTGTTGTTATTGTATCGCCAGCACAGCTCATACGATTGCCGTTTTATCCACCAAACCCCTGCCTTTATTTCCTGCCTGACTTTTGTGAATGTGTGCGCTAAAGTATTTTTCAATGTTATTTCATTAGAATGTTTAAAATATGAATGCCAGTGTGTAGACTAGGCATACCTTCACACTCCCACACACGCACTTAATGCAGCCCCATGCCATGAAATAAAAAGAATATTGATAGAAGGTTCTTAGAATTGCAACAAATGTACCCAAACAATATTGGTGTTTAAGCTTATTATTTTTTCCAAAACTTTTCTATTCGACTTGCTTGTTTTTGTTCTTATTTAAAATTTATTTAGCTAAAATAATTTCATTATGGGCTTCTCATACAAAGCTGATTGGCAAAAAATGGGACAGTAGATTTTCACAAGCTTGTCTTGAAGCGAATGTTTTGCCAGCAAAATCATTCGCCATAGACAGGAACAGGTTGTTATCATTTGGTGTCAGGTTCGGACTATAAGTTGCATGCATAAGAACGCGATTCCTCTCCTATTGGCCAAAGCTGGCCACTTCTGGGAACTTGCTTTCTTTAGACTGTCCAATTGTTGATAGTGCAGGTCCGTATTAAGAGTTTGGCCGTAGTAGAGTAGTTTATAGTAGATTATTCCGAGGCAATCCCCTCAAACACACACCAAAAACTTCCTGACCATCAACCCTGGCTTGGCCACAGCCTCCGCCGGCTAACCGCGATTCAACCATGACCGTTTTCATTTTACGTTGTCGTAAGTGATCCAATTTTCATCACTTCCTCTTTTCAGTTTTGCACAAAAACATTGGAGTTAAATATTCATCATATATTTGAAATTTGACAAAATCGGATAAAAACTTCGCCTTCCTACTTTACGAAGGGGCTTTATGAAAACTGTAAAATCTTTAAAATTTCACAAAAGTTAATTTAATGATTTTAAAGTTTACTCATATGCGTTATTTTTTAAATGCACTTTAACCCTAACCGTCCTGATAACATTTACATACGCTGATTCCTGAAAAGAGTACCCGTATACCCGTGTGTAATTTGTATGGGAACACTGTCATGTCCGTGCATGTTGTTGGTTAGGCCCAGCATATTGTGAAGACAATGATCGCCATGTATATTTGTGAATGTTTACTTGTGCCGTTTCATTGCATTGTCAGTTTGGGTTTCGGCTCGCAAAATTGATTAACTTTGGTTTAATTTAAAAAAAATTTTCAATGTCGCGCGAAAGGCATGCATTTTTTATCGAAATTAAAGTGTATGTAGGCAAATCTTCTGGCGTATCATATATTGCCACAACAAGTTGCTGGGCCATCGGACCCAACGCAAACCTCCATAACCAGAAAGTATGTACCATCATCGAGCACTTTAGACAATTTACCATGGCTAAATGGCTATCTAAATATCTCCGAGTAAGTTATGTTATCCAACCAGTAAGGAATTAGAGGAATGAGACTCGTCGGTACCCTATGGTAAAACAAAGCATACATTCAAGAGAGCTATGACCAAGCACCACAGACGATATAGGTAAACCATTATATGCATTAAAAAATGGAACTCTTTTAACTGTCGTAACCAGGAAGAAGAAAATCGTTTTCTTTCTGCCAACTCGCAAAGAGAACCAACAGTAAATGGAAATGAAGAGATAAATGTTTTCTTCAACAAAATCAAAAACGGAGTAGACGTAATGGACCAGATGTTGTCTAAATGTAGCACTAAACGCAAAAATGCCCAAAAAATGGCCATTAGAAATTTTTAACAACATGATTGACGTGTCTGCGTTGGGTGCATTTTTGTCTATTCTGGCATTCATCCAAATGCCAAAAAAGACGAAACTCTCGTTGAGACTTTTTGTCATCACTTGACTTTGAGTTTGCGATGGAAAACATGACACCCATATGAAAGAAAGAGCCACTCATAATCGTACAACCTAGTACACCAACGTCCGGGCTGCTTTTGAGCTTATGATCAACAAAAACATTTCTGCTGCAGCTCCATCCGGTTCAACTGAGAGAGTTTAAACTGACGAGTCGCCATAGAAGGGTCGATTGCGTGGCTATTGACTCAAAATCGCCCATGAACTGTGGGCCGATTTGTAATACAGTTGCCGACAGTAACCAAACGAACTAAATTTCCAAATGTTAGTCTAATACGACGCCAACCGTTTGAAATAAAGCATTTTTATTTATTTGCGTGCGTTAAAGGAGGTGTGGCAAAATATTTAGAGCTTATATCTATCACACAGAAATATCGGCGGACAGAGAGTGTTAATAAAGTAAAAAACGACTTAAAATTAAACCAAAATTACTTTTATATCACATTTTTCATACAAAATGTTACAGGACGTAAGGACTATTCTTCTTTAGATCGGCTCTACAGCCAACTAAAAAATTCTAGAATGCTAAAAATGCGAAAAAACGATAGAAACCGACTATTTGTAAGATGTCATGCGACCTCAAAAATTTAATTTTTTGGCTTAAAAAATATTTGAATTCAAAGTCTTTTTGGGTACCTGTGTTACCCGGTACCTGTGACAGGAGGTTTAAGGTTAAGTTTAAAATTTGGAAAAATCGTATAAAAATGCCGTCTACCTCACATACAAAGTGACATCATCAAAGAAGCATAACGCTTATTCTACTTTATATCAGCTCTACAGCCAACTAAAAAATTCTAGAATGCTAAAAATGCGAAAAACGATAGAAAACGACTATTTTTAAGATGCCATGCAACCTCAAAAATTTAATTTTTTGGCTAAAAAAATATTTTACTTCAAAGTCGTTTCGATACAGCACGTTATAGAAGAGGTGCTTTCTTTTCGAAATTTGCTCTCTACTACATAGTAGAAGTTGTATATGACGCGCTTAAAGCAAAAGAAGAAAATATTTTTGGTGAAATAAATTTTTAAAAAGCCAAAACGATTCATACCATGCTGTGTAGAACACAAAACATAAGTCGAAGGGTTGCAAGCGAAAATAAGACGAGTATGTGCTATTGAGAAAAGGATTGCGGGAGAGATCATGTTTAGCATGTTTCCATGTATGTAGTTGGTTAGATCGCAATGATGCTTTGGCATACACGGAGTATGCGTTTGCGAACAAAAGTTGCGAACAAACGATGAGAGATAAATTAGTATTGTCAGCTACCAAAATGAAATATATAATTGAAATTTTACCATTTCATTATTTTGAGACTGATTTTTTTATCTGGCATTTAAAATTTAACATATTGTGTTTTAAAATTCAATCAAATTATACTATAAAAATAGAATTATGAAAAACTGGACAAATTCATGCACTTTTTGAAAATCATTTTAGTCATTTTTCGAATAACTTGCTTCGCATAGTGATGTGAAAGAGCATGCTAGACGGAATTAACTAGAAATTTAATTGTTTAATTCTTAGCACGTATATTCTTAGTTAATATTAATTGATTTCAGGAATAGCTTTTTTTAACTTTGCTTTCTACAAAAATTAAAAAATCCTTGAAATTTGGCCTTAAAATGATATTTTTTTACATTTTTGTTCATGAATTTTGTAGTTATACCTACTTAATTATATTTTTTTTAGATTTGATATTACTTTGTACACAGAGAGTTATTTGGCCAATTTAGTTAAAAATTATAATTAATTATAATTTTGATATATTTTTCAATATCCAAAAAAGTTAAGAACAGGCACACTTTATAACTAAGATATGTTTTTTGGAAATGATATAAATTCAATGACGTATCTTTTGAAATGTTTGCACGATAAAACGGCATTCAGGGCTATATATGTGTAAAAACAGAAAATTTGGTAAAATATTGTGGAAAATATAAAAGGACCACCTTATATTTGCAAAATCCTTTTTTATTTAATAGCTATTATCAGTGTTGCCGATTTGGTAGAATTCTTACAAAAATGGTAACTTTTTTTGTCTTGATAGGTTGGTAGGCGGTTTTCCATTTTGGTAATTTTTCACATAAATCAATAGTATTTAATTCTTTAAAAATTTAACAAAATAAACATTATTTTGTTGTGTATTTAAAGTTTATGATATCTCCTGTGATTTAATAGATTGGCCGGCCTATTGGTTGAATGTTTTCTTGTTCTAAATGCACTAGAACTAAATTGACAGATACTGCCGAGATTTTGGACAAAAAGGCGGTCGCTGCCTTTTTCATCACTAATAACAAAAAAGTTTTTCCGTATCGTGAGCGTAACACGGATATTTCAGCAGAAAAAGCATTTGTTTTGGTAGTAAGATACGTCAGTTTTGTATCTAACGACGTGCAAGATAGATTTCTGGGCTGACTAGAAATTTCAAAGGCTAAAGCAAGCACAACTTTTTCGACAAATTCAGTTTTTTTCTTAAACCATAAAATACCAATATCAAGTTCAATAGGACTAGCCACCGATGGTGTAGCGGAATGGTCGGAAATTTGAATGCTCTAAAACAAAAATTTAAAAATTAAATTGCTTTTTTTTTTGTAATTCATGCTTTCGTCATTTTTTGCATTTATGCTCGCCATAATCACGAAAAGAATTAGAGAGGTTGTGTGGAGACATGCATATTAAACATTTTTCACACAGTTCGAAAAGAATAAAGGAGTTCAAAGAAGGTAAAAATGTGATTTGCTGAATAATTGAACAGCTTAAAGCTGTACTTCATTTTCAATTATTAGGAATTAAATGGAGCTTTAATTTTAATTTAAAGTATATTTTTGGTTTTTTTCATATATTTTAAGAAATATAAATAATTAAAATAAGAATTTTTAGTCTAAAAAAGTGCGCTTACCTTATCTGTATTCGCAGTTAGAAAGGAACTGTCAATTAATTTTAAGTTTAATAGAATATTAATAGAATTGATATTAAACTAATAGAATTAATAGAGATTTTTTAATGATGTTCGTTGTCTATCTAAAGTAGATTTATCAGATCGAAGTAACTATTTTCTTCTAAGCGATGTTTTTATTTCAAACAAAGCCGAAATTTATTTTAACTCCTGTAATTTTACAGAAATAAAAGAAAAAATAATACGATCTAATATTCTTTCTTTTTAAATCGAACTATTAAATCAAATAAAGATTAGCTATTAAATAAAAATAAGATTCAAATTTTGATGGGGCTGAATTAAATTTTTTATTAATAATAACACCCCAAAGAGTTTTTTCGGACTGTGAAGTTTCTTTACAACCACTGCTTAAAAATTTCAAGTGATTTTTTTAATACTTCACAATGAAAAGATTTTCAAAAACTAATTTGACCGCTGATTTTGACAAAAATAGTTTCTGAAGAAAGTGAGCTTTATAAAAAATGGAATAAGGTATATGAGTTTTAAAAAGTAATATGTTTTTTAATCTAAAGTATTTTCCACACAGTTCTGCAGCTGCCATATGCAAATTTTCTTATTTCTTGTAAATTTTTCAAAATTTAAATTTTAAACGGGCTGTAAACAACAAAAAAAATTATTAGTTCGAAAGGTAACAAAATTTATTAAAAAACTACTAGTAGAAATGTACTTAATAAAAAGAAATTAAATCAACAACTAATTGTTTTTATTTTTTTTTTTCTATAAACAAAAACTTATTTAAGTTGCAAAATATTACGATTTTAACAAAAAAGTTAAATTATATTTTTTATAAAAAAAAATTATTTTATTTGCATATGTTATATATACAAAAGCTTTTAGTCCAAAGTATGCTTAAAATAATGATTTTTAATTCATTGCTCTGTGTCTAACAGAAGCTGAGAAATAAAAGTTGGCCAAAAAGGCCGCCATTTTGAGAGTACTACAAAAAAAAATTTGTTATTCGTTTTTGAGATGCCAATACATTGAAACAAATTTTTATAAATATACAAAGATTTTTAAAAATGGTCAAGCAACAAACATTTGTTTTTTTTGGACCAGTTGATTTGGACATTTTGAAAAAAAAATGTTCATAAATTTCTTCATTCCAAAAAAATCAAAAGATTTGTCAAATAAATTAAATGAAAAGTTTTGAAAGCAGCGTACAATTAAAAAATTTTTTTAATAAAATAAAATATTTTGATGTAATTTTGTATGAATCTGAATTATGCACATTGAGTTTTAAAATGAAACTAATCATACCACACAGTGTTTGAAACTGAAAAAATTTCAATACATACATTTGGTAAGATAAGAAAAGGGTTACCCCAAATTGTAACCATTTTTTTTTTTTAATCACTATTATGTCTTCTTTTACCTTTTTTAACCAGTTTGATGATCCTAAAAATGCTATTTATTTTTATTTCGAAACTAAGTTTCGACAGTTTTTAATAGTTGTGATATTGAAATTTTACCGTTTTTATAAAGTAAATTTGTATGTATGGGAGGTAGATGAAGTTTTCATCCAAATTAGCTGTTTTTCAAACTCAAAGTGTGTAATTAAGACTTAAGCTTATTCGCTAAAGTTAAAGTGATTAAATTAATTTTTGTGGAAATTAAAGTTATTTTACTGTTTTTATGAAGTAACTTTTTGATTTTGAAAATTTTGTTTCTTAGAGACAATTTAGTACGGAAAAATTTTTTAAATAGGGTTTTTTCTGAGTTTTGAAAATAAACATTTCTAGGTTTTTTTTAATTATTTATAAAAAAAAGTTCGTTTCTAAGAGATATTTTAGTGTATGGAGTAGGATTAAAAAGGAAGTATTTCTATAGCTGAAAGGGTTATTTTCTGTCCAAAAAGTTTTATAAATTAACAAAAAGAAGTTCAGTTTTTGTTCACTGGGTATTATTAAAACTATTTTGAAGAAAATTAAAAAATTTCAAAAATAAATGTGTAGTGAAAGTGTGACATCATTTTCCACTTGTTCATATTGAACATTAGAACTTAGTATTTATTAACAAATGTTGTATTTATAATATAAATGTATTTTAAAAATTGAAAATTCTGTGATGTTTGTTGATAAATAATTATTGAATTGAATTGAATTCAAATTATTTTGGTCAACAGGGATAAAGATTTTCAACATTTTTTGTCAAACCTCTTTAATGTAATACAGTGACTGTCATAAATATGTAAACAAACACATTGAGATTACTTTGATTTGGGTAACTGCAAGCATAACGGTTTATTGTTAAGAGATTAAACTAATTCAAAATGGTCACCTCTTTCTCTCTAATAATAATAAAAAATAAAAAATATTTGGCTCATTTTCAGTTATTTGTGAAAGAGGAAGGTAAAATAGTCAATTTGTGGATGCTCCAAAAATAAGTAAACAAGCGATATTTTACTGCTTTTTTGTTAAATAAAAGTGAAATAAGACTAGTTTTTTGATGAAACGTGAGTTTTAATTACAAATTGTTTAGTTCCATTTCATTTTGAGTGAAAAAATTGTTTTTTTTTTTGGACAAAATCAAAAAATCCCTAGAAGCATAATTTTTTTCAGATCAGCAATAAATTTGATATTTAAAATGGCTTATTGTGGGCGATTAAGTACAGTGAAACGAAAAGCAAAAAATAATCTTCACAATAAAGGTGAAACTTATAGAAGTATTTCTAAAATTTTTAATAAAATACCGGCGGCAATATACAAAGTGGTCAGAACCTTTAAGGGTGATGGACGCATTGGCCGAAAATATTCCCAGGGTCTACCAAAAGTTATATAAAAAAGAATAGATTCAAGAATAGAAAACAGCAGCAGATCCAATGCTTTCTGCTCCAAAAATACTTTCTAAACTTGCATTAGATGGTAAAGACTAGACAAAATAAAAGCTAGACAAAAATCTCAGATTTTTGAGAAACCAAAGAAACAAAATTTACAAACTTCTCAAAAACACCGATAATGTAAGCGATGAACTGAAGCTAAGATATGACGAGCTATCTAAAGAGTTCTCTATCAAGTAAGAAGAAGCGTATAAGTTGTACACTAACCTTATCGGCGAGAAAATTGTCGAAGAGCCACAAAAATTTTTTGACTTCGTTAACATGAAGCGAAAATCTAGCGGCTATCCATCTTCTATGTTGAAAGGTGATGTCAATTCCTCCAACCCTCATGAAATAAGCAACTTATATGCAGACTATTTTAAAGAAGTTTTCTGTGTTTTCACAAGTAATACTTATAGTTCCCCTCCGTTTCAGGAATTTGCCCTATAATTGATCATATCCAACTAACGTGTGATGAGATATCTAATGCGATTAAAGAAATTGATACAAATAAAGGACCCGGCCCAGACTTGTTACCCCCGCACTTACTAGTCCGATGTTTAGACACACTTATCTTGCCTTTATATATAATATTTAACAAAGCTCTACTCCAAGGATCTTTTCCATCGTATTGGAAGATATCTCACCTAACACCAATACATAAAAATGGCGATAAAAGGTCTGTTGAAAACTATAAAGGAATCGCCATATTATCGGCTATTCCAAAATTGTTCGAAAAAATTATATGCGCAAAACTAACATCTATTATAAATCCTTTACTCAACGAACAGCAACATGGTTTCCGTAAAGGTAGATCAACCACAACAAATCTAATGACTATGATCTCTGATGTTTTAAGTAAAATGGAAAAAGGACATCAAGTGGAGGCAATATACACCGACTTTAGCAAAGCTTTTGATCGAGTCGATCATGATATCTTGGCTTCCAAATTGGAAAAGATTGGTATCTCAGGATCTTTGCTCAGTTGGCTGAAGTCCTATCTCCACGACAGGTCTCAGTTCGTAAAATTTCAAGGTACCTTATCCAAACAGATTTTAGTTACATCCGGCGTACCACAAGGTAGTCACCTTGGTCCACTTCTATTTAATATTTTTATCTCAGACCTATCTGATATTCTTTGCGATATCCCACATCTAATGTATGCAGACGACCTAAAAATGTACCATGTTATTAAATCGGAAACAGATGTAATTTACTTACAGTCGAAACTGTCATCTCTTGAGCACTGGAACAATCAAAATAAACTACATCTTAATGTTAAGAAATGCTGCGTAATAACCTTCTCCCGTAAAAATTTGGTAACAAATAACAGTTACTTCCTCAATAGCATTGAACTTAAAAGAGTCAACCATATTGTTGATCTTGGTGTAGACTTGGACAACAATTTGCATTTCAACTTACATTATGATAAAATTGTATCTAGGGCCAGCAAACTACTCGGTTTTATAAAACGGCGTGCAAAAGAGTTCAAAAATGTTTGGGTCACGAAAGCTTTATACTGCGCGTAAGTACGCCCTATTCTTGAATATGGATGCATTATTTGGAATCCTGCTTTCGAATCACACAGTGAAAGACTTGAATCTATTCAAAAGCAATTTCTGCTTTTTGCGCTTAGGGACACGTATAACCCCCGTGAGTACAATATATTGCCACCTTATGATTTTAGGCTTAGCATTCTGAATTTAATGCCCCTTTCATCAAGAAGGACTTTACTTAGTTCATGTTTTACCTTCGATGTCATTAACGGTGTTGTTGATAGCGAGTATATATCAAACAAGATACGATTTAATGACCCGATCAGACGTACACGGCATACACGACTATTAAATGAATATCAACATCACACTGTCTACGCAAGAAATGAGCCGATAAATAGGTGCTGTAGAGAATTCAATAATATCAGCGAGTACTATTCACCCCCTATGTCTAAATTAACTTTTAAGAAAAATCTTTCCAAGTCCCTATTTCCGTCATAATACCTTCCTTCAAGCAACTAGGTTTGAAATCTTAATCTATAATTAAGCATGCCCTCTCCAAATCTTTTTTCCCTACTAAAAGCCCAATAATCCTGCGCTCTTCATTTATTGTCCTTTTAGACATTAAGAATTAAATGCTAAGACAATAAATAGCCAGTCCAATTCCCTATTCCCTTCTCAGATCTCTCCTAATCTTATCAAATAAAATTCATAGCTATATTACTATGTATAAAATATGTTAGCATGTAAGTTCCTTTTATTTTTCTTTTCTTCTCTCCTTTTCTTTTTGACGTGTTATTGAATTCATGTCGATCAGGTGGGCGGATTACGCCCACATTGATTTGCATATCTTCGAACACTAAAAAAAAGGAAATGGGAGAACGACAAAAAAAAAAAGAAAAAAATAAACAAACCTGTTAGAATAAGTAAATTGCCTTGCTTGGCCAATAAATAAATAAATAAATAAATAAATAACACCATCTTTATCTACTATTCGCAGAAGGCTCTATGAAGAGGGAAAGCACGGTCGAGTTATACGAAAAATTCCATCCATAAACAAATTAAATCTGCAGAAGAGATTGAAATTCTATACAGAAAATGTATTAAAACCCGAAAGCTTTTGGTATAAAATTCTCTGGACGGATGAATCTATGATTCGCATGAAATATAGCGGCGGTAACATGTACGTTTGGCGTAAAAATGGTGAAGCATTGCTCTTTAAGTGCACAAAACCAACACTTAAGTCCGGAGACAAGGGCTTAATGGTTTGGGGATGCATATCCGCTTATGGAATAGGCAAAATAATAATACTTGAAGGTAGAACCAATGCCCAAGTTTATCTTAACTTGATGAGAGATGTGATAATTCCGGAAGGTAAACGCTTGATTGGAGAGGATTTCGTTCTACAACAGGACAATGCAAATATTTACAAAGCCAAAATTGTTACAAAATATTTAATAGAAGAGAACATCAATACTTTGGAATGGCCACCTCAAAGCCCGGATCTATCACCAACCGAAAATGTATGGGATTGGTTAAAAACTCGTATAAGTGAGAGAGGTCCACGAAACTTGGCTGAATTGAAGGATTTTATTTTAGAAATTTGGCTTACTTTTTCTCCAGAACTATGCCGAAAGTACGTACTTTCCTTACCAACGCGGTTGGCAAGAATGTCACAAAATAGCCACAAAAATGGCCATTGTGGGGATTAACTGGAACGTTTACTTATTTAAGACTCATGCCATTTTCTCTTAACACCATTAAAAGCTACTAAAAAAGTTTTTTAAATTTAAAATTAAGTTGCCCTTTTAATTGCTAATAAATTGTGTTTTTTAAAATAGTTTTTATTGTTTTGTTTCTAAAAATAATACATGAAAAATATTGGTTTGAATTAAAACAATTAGTTTAATAATGTAATAGATACACTTACAGTTTTCTCGGTGTTTTTTGCATTTTATATATAGCTGAATTTCGCAACATTTCAAGGTGTTCACACCAGTTACTTAGCAGTTTTCAACAAAAATATTTCAAATGCTAAGATTTTAGGTAGGTATGTATACATGCCCACAACAACACCAACAACAGCATCACCATAAGCAGCTGTCAGGACACCTTCTTGCCCGCACCAACCCAGAAATTGCTTTATTTTGTATGGTCCCATAGGAAATGATTGAACCAAACTGAATAAAAAAGAAGCTTTTAGCTCAATGCTCACACATGAAAGATGCCCAACTAAGAACGCTGCAAACGTGGTAGCGTTCCATATGAAGAGGTAACCTACAATGAAGATGGCTTGTTCAAAAATGGCAAAAATGGTGTAGAGCTGATGCTTGTCGTTGGTGACTAGAAGTTGAAGTAGGGGATGGTGATGGTGGTGGGAGCGCAGGTTTCAGGGAAAAATGCAAAAGCATTTATTTTCATTTTAGACGCGCGACTGAATAAAATTGAAAATAAAATTTTTATGTGTATGAAATTGTAAAGAGGTGTACTTGAGAGCCAACAAAGTGTTAAAATTGCAAGCAACAACAAAAATTGCAACAATAACAACAACAATGTATGCAAATATTTAAGCAATTTTTCAGTGAATTTAATTGACTCGCTGGCAACCAAATTAAATTCACGCAAGCAGGCAAGCGAGTCAATAAGCAAGTGTGACAAAAGCTCTAGTAAAGTAGAGTGGTGGAAAAGGAATAAGAAGAAGAAGAAGAAGACGAAATTGTAAACGTAGGAAACTAAGGATAATGTTTAAGGCCAACAACTGATGTTGGCTCATTTATTAACACCCACTAGGAAAACTAGAACAAGCTGTAATTAGCAGATGTGCCAACCATTAGTATAACAGATAAACTAGAGTGACTAACGTCAAGGCAAAAGTGTTTGCCATGTCTTGACATTTCCTGGAACATGTTTTGGGAATTTCATGTCCATCATGTTGCAGGAGCACAAACAGCATTAGCAGCAGCAGTAGCGGCAGCGGCAAATGTTCTGTGGAATATTAATGATGCGACAATCTTGTTAACTTTTTCTCCCGCTTCCTGTTTGCCATTGAGTTTGGCATTTTGTTTGTTTTTATTTTTCTTCTTGTTTGTTTTCGTTTTTAGTTTTGTTGTTTTTGCGCTCGCTGTTCTCTCTGTTTTTCAGCGATAACAACGCGTCGTCATGCAACATTAGCACAAAATACCGGATATCAACAGCGAGCAACACTGAAAATTGATGATGTGCTTCCTCTGCTCAGAATTGTATACATTATTTACACCGTTTGTGCTGCTGCTGCTATACCTATACAGTTAGCCAGATTCAGCGTTAGGTGCCGTCTGTCGCCTTCTGCTCCATTCCTCTGACTGATCCAGCGCATTAGCCAATCAATCTAATTAATTGTTAACAAATTTTCACACACTCGCATCATTAATAATCCGATCGAAGCCTCGATACTGTAACGAAAAACTAAATATAATGAAATTCATCGACTTGTTTTGCCTTAATTATTGATTACATTAAAGGGAAAACTTAGTGAAAGGCTTTCATTTCTTAGGTTGTATAACTGTCTGCCTTGATATCTGTCTGTCTGTCTGTTGTTGATTAGCTAGTGATTAATTGCTTTTATTTAAATCAAAGCAAAAAAAAAGTGTTTTTGCTTCATTCAGACAACAATTTGAGAAAAATCGCAAGCATATCAAAATAGTACGAAAAATATCTAAGCTAAATCCATACATGTATTTGAAATTTTTTTAAAAGTAAGATATTTAGAAACTGTATTTAAGGATTACAAAAACTAAGTTTTTTAAAAATAATTAAATAAAAAAAATACAATTGTTTTCAGTAATATATCTTAAAAAAATTCGTAAACCCTTATTCCCAAAAAGACCATTTATCACTTGAAATGGTTTTATTTGGTCACGTCCATTATATTTCTTTATCTGGCAATATATTTCATAAGAAAGTCCTTTCAGTAAGAAGAAATGTTCTTATTTCAATTCACATGGCAATGGAAAAGCTCAATAAAAAATGAAGAATCATCGTATATAGTAATTTAATTAATTATAAACAAAGAAACTAATGCACAGTGCACTAGCCACCTCCTAACCAATTGCTTTTTTATGAGTTTTTTATGAGTTTTTAAGAATAAAGTACGCCATTATATAAAAGAGACTAAGAGTGGTACTTATGATAGACCCATTTCAATCTCCTCTAGGAATATGCGATGTTTATCGAATTTATTTGTGTCCCATTCTGGGTGAATAAGCGATAAAAAAATATAAAAGCATTGTATGCACTTATGTAAGCCATATTTTAAAAGAAAGCCTGAGACCAACGATTTGTTCTACATACGTTTGCAAGTATATGTCCTAGGCTGGGCCGATTTGTATGGAGGTAAGAAACGATGTTGTCTGGGCATACCCAGGGAGTATTGGTGCACCCCCTACGTAGTCCCTAGGTATGGGTGTACTTTACCCTATCACACCTTCAATTTTGTAAATTTTTTTAAGAATTTTTTTTAAGAGTATAAAAAAAAAACCAGAGTATAAAAGAGTATAAAAGAAAACCATTTTTAGGGTCCACCTCAGTGTCAAAAACATTCTGAAATTCTTATATCAAATTTGAAATCAGCGACCAGCGCATCTACAAAGAGTATAAATCAAAAACCAATTTTTAGGGTCCGTCCTAGTTTAAAAATTTTTTTGATTCAAACCCTGTGACCACTTAGTGCTGCCAGCACATACAAAACGAGTATAGATAAAAAAAAAAACATTTTAAGAGTCTAGCCTTATATCAAAAACTTTTTGAAATTCAAATATCAGATTCGAAATCAGCGACCACTGCATTTACAAAAGGTATAAAGCCAAAAACACATTGTTTTGGTCAACTCTGGTGTAAAAACTGTTTGAAATTTTAACATCAGGTTTGAATTCAGCGACCCCTTCCTTATACAACTAGAACATATACAAAGAGTATTCACCAAAAAACACATTTTTAGGATAAAACCTAGCGTAAAAATAAATTTTAAAATTGTAACATAAGATTCGAAATCAGCGATCAGCGCATCAACAAAGAGTATAAAACAAAAAAGCACATATTCAGGGTCAGATCTAGTGACAAAAAATTTGTTTAAATTCTAACATCAGGTTTGAAATCAACGACACCTTGACGCTCGGTATTCGCACGCATACACACACAGCAATCTCACTGTTATGTGACGGTTTCTACCAAATAACACCACCCGTAAGCCGAGTAAAGGAATTTCGTTCCAAAAATGCACAAAATTCAAGGTATCAGTGTTTTTCATATTTCCATTTTTTTTTTTTTTACTATCAGCTGTCAGTTTGCAATTCAGTATAGCATACATATAATACACATAAGCTATTGGTTTTTAGTTTTGTATATTTGCATAAGAGTAGAAGGTATACTTTGTTTGTGTAGAGTTGCTTGTTTATAGAGATATTTTGTTTGTTTCCAAATATACTATTTATACTGATTTTGTACTGCTTTTTTATTGAAAAATGTTCAAAGCGTTAGACAGAACAATGCCAAACCTTAACATATGTGAAACCATGTTCAAGGTGAAAATCGAAATAATAATGGCAACCAAGGTGAATTTAGAATTTGAAATCATCTTGATAGCATTAATGTCATCTAGATTTGTCTCTTTTTTTCTCTCTTGATTATTGTCCTGTCATTTCATTCTTGTTCAGAGCGCGCTACTCTGATTTAACTTTCCGTTGGTAATTTAAAAGAAAAAAAAATAATTAAAGAAGAGTCCACAAATTAAATAGAAAACTTCGTGAAAAGTATCCGTTTTTAGAAAATAATAAAAGTGAAAGCGACGTTTATTTTACTCTCTTAACCAAAAACCACTTGAAACACAGGTGTCCCTTTGGTCCTCAAGTGCAACTTTTCAGTAAAGTTTATAATTGCGAATTCTAAGGCCATAAAATTATATTTCATGTTAATAAAAGTTTTGCTTTGCTGAAATTATCAAAGGAATGACGCATTACGGCACTAGGGAGTTCCATTTAAGAGATGATGAAATTTTGGAACTACTTATGGCTGAGGATAGCGAGGAGAAGGACGCACTGGCTCTTAATGTGGAAGATTAAATTTTAAACAAGAAAAATATTGATGTTGGAGTTGAAATTTTGCAATGAGCTATCATATATACCAGCTATTAAGCATTATTGGTAATTATTCAGAAAATTGTAAGGAATTTTATTTCCGTCTGATGATAACGCGGATATTGCTCGTCATATCAAAACAAAAAAAAAAACATAAATTTGCTGAAAGTGGCGCTTTTAACTGTACTTCTTTAACAACATATTTCCAATCGAATTTGGATATGCATTGATTGCAAGAATTGCTTCATCAAATTGCTTCAAAAAAGAAATACAAATCAACAAACATAGAAGAAGATATTGTAATGATAATCATTCAAACCGCTTCTTCCGTTATTTTCAAAATTTTAAATTTAAATATGATTTAAAAGATTTTCTGTTAGAAGCGCCACTTTGAGCAATTTGATGTTTTTTATTTTGATATGACGAGCAGTATCCTCGTTACCACCAGACAAGATAAGGGTATTCATCTGAACGCTCAAAACCCTCGCATACTGTGAAAACTGTGCATTTTTCCGAATTCGCAAATGAGCTTTTTTTCGGAATTTTTTTTTTTTTAATGCTGACATATTTTTTAAAATGTTCAACAACTGTCTGAAGTTGATCATAAAAGAGAAGGTGCGTTCATTAAAGCTGGCACTTAAAATTGCACATTTGAACAAATAGGAAATTTGCGCTTTTATATAAATACAATTAATGAATAAATTTCCTTTGAATTTTTTTAAAAAAAATATCGCATTCATAAAATTTGTACTGCAAGGTACTGTTTTCAAGTAAGTAAAGACTAAAGCAAAAAGTACTGTTTTTTTTTAAATTGAAATATTGTTTTTTTTTTTGTAAGTTTTAGAAGAAATGTAAAAAAATGAAAACACAATCTTTGATTTTTAATACGCTCTTTAATTTTTAAATTAAATCAGATAAAACCTTTGCCTATCCATATAATTGAGGTCATTAAAATAGCAAAATCATCATTAATTTCGCAAAATTAATTTAATTTTATTTGATATTAAACATATGAAGGGCTTATTGCAGAAACATAATAAGCCACAAAATAAAAATTATGAAATAATCGCATTTGAATCTTTAAAAAAATTAATAAAATGGACGTTCCAAGTAATCGTACTTTTAATACTTTTAATTATTCGTTATGAAAGCCTTCTAAAACATGTCCAAAAATTAAGGAAGAAAGGATAGTGGAAACAAATCATTTAAAAAAAATTTGGCTTTTGAAGTTTTTGCATAAAATTTATTTTCAAAATTAACAAAAACAAATTGTACAGGGTCCGCCATTTAACGTTTTTTTTCAACTAGTGCTTATTTCGTGAATGGTAACACTTAGCTCACGTCTGATTTAACAGATAATTAGTTTTATCCTTCCGCTCAACGAATATGGTTGTGTATATGGAAAATATTTAGACATTACTTTGAAAATCATGGTAATGTTGCAGAATGTGTGCGAAAATTGCGTACGGATTTTGGAAGAAGAGAAGCGCTGTCAGCTCCGTATGTTCGTTATCTTGTGAAAAAAGTGAAAGAACCAAAAGTAAACCAAAGCGTGAAAAGCCAAAAGCAGTGCGTACACCCGAGAATATTGCAGCTGTGACAGAAAGTGTGCGTGAAGCGCCATCAACATCATTTCACCGTCGTTCTCAACAATTGAACATTTCGGAGACATCATTGAGACGAATTTTGCATAAAGACCTTGGTATGACGCCATACAAAGTCCAATTGGTTCAGGAGTTGAAGCCAACTGACCATCCAATGCGTTTTCGCTTCGCTTAGTGGGCCTGCGATCAACTTACAGAAGATGCCGATTTTGCAAAAAAAATCATCTTTTCAGATGAAGCTCATTTTGATCTTGGCGGGTATGTAAACAAGCAAAATTGTCGCATTTGGGGCACAGAAAACCCGCACGCATACATTGAAAAGCCGCTGCACCCAAAACGAGTCACTGTTTGGTGCGGATTTTGGTCCAGAGGCATAATTGGGCCATTTTTCTTCGAAAATGAGCAAGGAGCGGCCGTTGCAGTCAATGGCGATCGTTATCGGGCCATGTTGAACGAATTTCTGTTCACAAAAATTGAAAAGGAGGATATTGGCAACATTTGGTTTGAACAGGACGGCGCTACGTGCCACACAGCCGAAGCTACACTCGATGTTTTTGAAGATCGCATTATCAGCCGCAGAGCTGATGTCGTTTGGTCACCTCGGAGCTGCGATTTGACACCGTTGGACTATTATTTGTGGGGTGCCCTCAAAGATAAGTCTTACGCCAACAAGCCAGAGACATTTGACGCTTTAAAGGACAATATTCGTGAAGCCATTGGTGAAATACAGCTGCACACAATCGACAATGTGCTTAAAAATTGGACCGATCGTGTAGGCTACTGCATGACCAGCCGAGACAGCTATTTGAATGAAATTATTTTCCATTATTAACCGGAAAGATTCTACTTTCAAATAAAAAAAGAAATTTGAGAAAATATCCAGTAGTTTTTTTTATAGACTTTTCGAAAAAAAAGGTTATTTGGCGGACCCTTTATAACAAAAACGAAACAATATATACTAATTACACAGTGCCATAGCCAAAACGTAACGGAGAAACGGCTGCTTGTTTCTAGTAGAGGATTATTCCCAGAACACGACCACATACTCTGTTTTGCCGAAGAGGGTCTCAATTTTTTTTAATTGGTCAATGCATTCTGCTAATTGTGCGGCCATTTCGAATTTTTATTATAATTTAAAATGAGAAAGAAAAACAAATAAGCTTGTAAAGGATTGATTTTCCCAATAAAAATTTATGGAGAATAATATGGAGTATTTCCTACATATAAGCTCGTAATTTATTGAAAATAAGTCCTAATCTTTTCAGCCGGTGCTTCTGTGGTACAATGTTCTAGAAATAACACAAAAATCCAGTTTTTGATATTATGTGGCTTATCATGTTTTTACAATAAGTCCTTTATATAACGTATGATATTTTCAGGATTCTCTTAAAACGAAAATTAAATATTTTATAGAGTGACGACATCAAATTATCGCCACTCAACCAAAAATTATTTCTTACAAGTTTATACCAATATATGAGCCGTTTATTTTGAAAGTTGGGCAACTCAAATAAAATAATGATAATTATATATTAAACTGAATATGATCTTTTTCTCTGCAAACAATTTGCAAAAAAAAAGTTTGCGTAATAATTCGGGGAAGGAAGTTTTAGCTATAAATTTTATTGTAAATATGTTTATTTTGAAAGTGGTGTAAGTTCATATTTAGGTTGAAACTATTTTAAACCGAATATATTACGACATAATTTAAAATAATAATAGTATATCATAATTGTAGTGTTTCGATAATAATCAATTACCTTGCAAAACTGGCAATTTTTATCCTCCAGTTCATTATGAGTATTTTAAAATGTTAAATCCGAATTAAAATTCAATTTGCGATATAAATATATACTTTAAACATATTAAGTAAACAAAAGCGAGTTGGTATAATTTTATATTAATTCTTAATAAAAATTAAAAAAAAATACATATCAATAAATGAATAAAAAATATTGCAATATTTAAAAGTTGCAGTACAGAAATGAAACTTCTTAAAATTTGAAGAGAGACATATAAGAGACACTTTTGTGAAAGAAATACAATTCAAGATTTGCATAAAAATATTCTGTTTATATAATATTTTTAGTATCATTGGTTGATGCTTCAAAAGGTAATACTGATTTCAACCGTTAGTGATAACTAAAATGTGAGATATATGTCCATGACCCATATGACCCCCTATGTATGAGCTGGTCTCAATACATTTCTTATCTTCAACATTTCTTGTGAACACAGTCTTTCTGCCACCCTTCTGGGATTCCTCTTACGAAAAGCACAAAATAAAGAAAAAAAATGTTCAAAATAGTTCATATCAAAAATCTATGATCCCTTGGGGGGTGAAGTGTATACACTGATCTAGTTGATTTTTTCCTTTCAATATTTCTTCTGAACACATATACACTCTATTTGCCATCCTTCTGGGGATCCCCAAACAAAAACTATAATAAAAATTATATAAAAATTAAAAACTATAAATTATAGTTCATATCTGGTCATATTGTATAAACTGGTCCTATTAATTTTTCTCTTCCAACATTTCTCCTAATGCACATCTTCATTTCATTTCCTATACAAAAATTACATAATCTTGAAATTCTGAAAACGAATTCGGACTCCGCAACCCATTTTTACCTAGTGTTCGCGCCAGCACCGAATTCATTAAAATACAAAAATTAAGGTGAAAACCCTATTAACAATTTTGAATTTTAAAATTCTGACTTCAGATTCGAAGTCAGTGACCCCTTACACTGTTAAATGATGGATATAACTCTTAAATATACATATCATTAAGGTGGCAACCCTTAATATATAATTCATTCTATACTTATTTGATTCACTTTGTTTTGAATCAATCACATATGAATGCTACTTTGGAAAATACTTATACTTATTCATACCCATTTTTGAATAAGTGGTTCATGATTCAATTTTGTGATTCACTTTGTTTTGAATCAATCACATATGAATACTTCTTTGGAAACTACTTATACTTATTCATACCCATTTTTGAGTAAGTGGCTCATTGATTCAAAAATGTGATTCGTTGCAGATCTCTGGTGTGTATTCATAACTCAAGTATGGATCGTTAGATGAAACGTAGACGCTTTAGATGAAAAAATAAAAAAACTAACTCGCAATTTCGCAACCAATTTTTTTTTACGTGGTATGAGTGGCCAGTGTAATAAAAGTGCAGTAAACACCGGCATCTATCTGACTGCAATAACAACAACAGCAACAGTAACAAAAACAACAACAACAACAACAGCAGCAAAATCAACACTTAATTAAAGGTCCAACAGGGAGTGCGTCAATGACTATGGCAAATCACCCACTCATACGCACACAGACACAGCCACACATGCTTGCATTTACATCAAATACTTTGCTCTGTAATTATCGACAAACAATGTCCTTTCGGAAGATGATTACGAGCATCGAATTTTGCCCAAAGAACTTGCATACAAACGCCCCGAACTCTCCCCAAACCTTTCATCGAAATTCGAAACCGATTGAGGAAGTCAACTTCAGATATAGTGGTTGGCTAGTTGGTTGTTTGATAGGTTGGTGAGGAGCGATGAGGAAGAACTTTCGAGCAAGATATTTGAGGACCTTGAATAACGAAAAAACTTTTGTCCATTGATGCACGCTGTAATGAGAATGAACCAAAAAGGACACACACACACAAAAAGTCGCTCGGCCTGTTGAATGGGCATTGATGATTGCTGGTTATGCGTTCCAAAGGCACAATACTGGAATGCGGTGCGGGAAGTGTGTGTGTTGTATTGTATTTTAAATGGGTGCAGGAACATTGAACTGATGTCAAACAATGTTGTTGTTGATATGAAGAGATTTTTGGTTTTTGTACACTTTCAACTTTTGCCTCTTGACGTCAATTGTTGATTTCTTGCTGTTGTTGTTCTTGTTGTTTTTGTTGTTGTTGTTGCTGTTGTTTCTTTTGTTCTTGTTGTTGCTGATGTGATTTCCAAGCCTTCACCAGGAAATTTTCTATTTATTTTTGTATTGTTTTCCACTACCAAGGGTCATCCATGGTATTGTTGCAGGAGACGTTCCCCTTTTCTCGCATGCAAGACCTTTATTAGCTTTAAGTTAATCACAGTGTTTGTTCAAAAATTCAATTACTGTGCTGCCAAACAGTTTAAAGAAAGGAAGTGTGTCTAGCTTGAAGTGGTAATTAACTTTTGAATATCGTTTAGAGAAGGCTAGCTTTTATATAACTATTCTCTCTTGGTTAATCGACCATTTTAATGAGAGTTATTTTTACATAGTGGAAATTTGCGATGAACAATATGAAAAAAGTATACTCAAATAGGCTGAAAAAAAAATCTACTCCCCTTGGCGACAGAGGAGAATTGTGATAAAGTCTATGAAAAATGAGATCTACTCAAAAGCTTAAGTCTTGTATATTATAAAAGGCCTTTGAAAATTTGCTCTTGTTTAAAAGATAATTAATCAATAGAAGCTCGATCCTCTCTGGGGCTGAAATTGCTAATTTATTATCTATATATATAAAAATGGATGTATGTATGTGGGTATGTGGCTATATCACGTATAAACTCCAAAACCGCTAAACCGATCTTTATGAAATTTTCAGGGAAAATAAAGCCACATCTTGAGAGTGTTCCTGTGAGGTTTCGTAACGATTGGAGAAGGGGGCGTGGTACCTCCCATACAAGCCAAATTTGCTCCATCGATCACAAACAAAAAAAGGATATATATCAGACGGTTTCAATCGTAAATTTTGTTCAGATGGTTACTATCGGTAAGTGGACAAAAATGGGCGTGGTCGTCATATAAATACGCCTACTTTTTCGAAATCATGGCAATTCCGGAGTTCTACACATTTTTAAAGTTAAACTTGCTGTGTAGGTGCTCCAAGAGGCAAACACTATATATAAATGTTTTCACGCCCACTTTTACCGCCCACAAATCAATATCTATATACATAAAAAGCAAAACGATGTGTGTCTGATGCCTATAGCCTCCAAAACTACTGGACCGATTGACCTGAAATTTTGGCAGTCGATTTGTTTCAGGTACGTGATGGTTGAGGAAAAAATTTTGCCACACCCCCTTTTACTGCCCCCAAATCAATAAAAATGTTATATTTCAGTCGGTTTTGGTCGTATAAGGCTAAAACTTTGTAATTTAGTATGTAGGGTTACTGTCGAGAACTGTACTAAAAATGGGTTTCCACGCCCCCTTTTACCACCCACAAATAAATGAAAATGGTTTATTTCGGACGGTTTTGGTCGTATAAGACTTAAATTTGGTACTTTGGTTTGTGTAGTTACTGGCAGTAACTGTACAAAAAATTGGTTTCCACGCCGACTTTTTGCGCCCACATATCAGTGTAAATACTATATTTCAAGCAATTTTGGCCGTATGAGACTAACATGTGATACCTAAGTTTGTATGGTTACTTTCGGCAACTGTACTAAAAAGGGGCGTAATCGCTATATAGCCACACCCACTTTTTGAGAAATAATTAAAATTTACTACTGGTCGATTGAGCTTAAATGTTGGCTTAGTTTGTACGGTTACTGTCAGCAAATGTACTAAAAATTGGTTTCCACGCCCCCTTTTACCGCTCACAAACCAATGAAAACATTTTATTTCAACGGTTTGGGTCGAATTAGACAAAAATTTTGTAATTTAGCTCATATAGCACTCTCGGCAAGTGCACTAAAAATAGGCCTGTCCCACTTTAGTGAAACTGACTTTTCGGGGGGTCAGCGTAGAGTGAAGCAAAGTGCGCCAGGCTTTAGCTAAATTGAGATAAAATTTTGGCAGTCGATTTGTTTCGTGTACGAGATGGTTTAAGGGAAATAATTTTGCCGCACCCCTTTTTACCGCTAACAAAACAACAAAAATTCTATATTTCAAACAGTTTTGATTGTATTTGACGAAAATTTGGTAATTTAATTCATATGGTTACTTTTGGCAGTTATACTGAAAATGGTGAATATTTTTGGCATTTCTTGACATTTTCGTATATGGCATTAAGGCGGTCTGGGGCCGAACAACGTCTGCCGAGGAATACAAGTCTTATGTAACCACTCTTGATGTAACCACTAACTGCAAAAGCGGGTCGACCGATTTAAACGGAAATTTTAGGGTACTATGCCTGGCATCATACAATGAAATCAATTAAAAATTGCACATCGGCGTACCTTTAATATGACATAGCATTTATTTGCAAAAATTCTTCCAGCTAAGCGCAAAAATTATTTTACTGGTTTTGTCATCAAAACAACAAGGGTACCCTTTCTGATTTTTTTCGCGAAATTTATTTGTTCCAAAATGTTGTTTTTATATTTTTTACAAAAAGTCAAAAATAGTTTATGAGAAAATTACCCCAATATCTCTTTCCAATCAAATTAACAACATTTGCTGCCAAAGCCTGTATCTCAAATAATCAAAATTTATAACTAAAATCTATTTTTGCATACAATTGACAATCTATAGTAATAAAAATCATTTTCTGTTTGTTTGTTTGTTTGGCCTTTTTACAAATCTAAACGGCTCAACGGATTTTGCTCAAACTAGGTGCACATATTAAATTTATTCTAACTTAAAATGTTACATACTTATTTTTTGCCACGCCCCCTCCGAACTTTTTCAACTAACGGCAATTTTGTTATTATAATAATTTTTTATCGGAGTTTTTTTTTAATTTAAAAAAATTTCTGTTATTTTGGCATCAAAAACACTCACATACACACAAAATTGTAGAAATTTTCAGTACAACGACTTTTTCATAAAACATCGTTACCAAAGAATGAGAAAAAAACGACATGAAAATCAAAGTTTGGTCTTTGGATGCAAATATCTCCTTTGTCCATTAATATATTTGATTCAAATTTTTTTTGTTCAAAAGATCAATAATTATACTTTACAAAAATGGGTTGAACTGTACCTTTTAGTTAGTAAAACTATGTTTTATAATTATGTCAAGAAAGGTCCGAAATATTGACTTTTTACTCAAAAAATTACTCAAAAATTGTTTTTGTTGTAAAAATGAAATCAATTAAAAATTGTACATCTGACTAACTTTCATATGACATAGCATTTATTTGCAAAAATTCTTCCAGCTAAGCGCAAAAATTATTTTAATGTTTTTGTCATCAAAACAACATGGTTCACCCTTTGTTTTTTTTTTTGGCGAAATTTATTTTTTTCAAAATGTTGTTTTTATATCTTTTACAAAAAATTCAAGTCTTAAAAGTAATTTATGTGAAAAAATTACCCCAATACCTCTTTCCAATCAAAAGTAATGGCTTTTATGATTAAGTTACTTTATGATTTATTGAATAGCTTTGGAATTATAGGTAGCACAGATTTAGTATTTAACCACAATTTAAACATGCTATGTACAATGTTAACATTTGATGGGTGTTTGGAAACGGGGCGGGGCAACAACGCGCCGGGTTTCAGCTAGTATTATTATAAAAAATAATCCAACCTATTTGTTTTCAGATAAAAAATATATTTAACAAAAAAGGAAATCCTGAACTTGAAAAAAAAACATATTTTAAAATTAACAATTCTATTAATTTTTACTCATTTAAACTTTTACACATTTGTAATTAATTTGATGACAAATGTGTTCAAATCAGAGGCTAAGAATTTTATGACTTTTTTTCAAAAAGTCTCTGAAATAAAAGTCTTAACAAGCTTTTATTATATATAAGTTATTAATGAGAGTTGAAATTAAAATTATCAAATAAGAGTTACTTAAAACTTTTATTTTAACTCACACTTAAATCACACTTAAGAGTCTTTGAAGACTTTTAAACTATAAAATGAATTTTAAAAGTCTTTGAAAACTTTATTTAAAAAAGTAAATTTTAAGAGTTTTTGAGATTTTTATATAATAAAAGTCTTTTAAGAAGTCTTTTTTTAAAAAAAACGTTTTATATGTTATTTTTTGTTAAATATAAGTATTTCGAAAAGTCGACAAGATTAACAATATTAAGAATTAATCGATGGAATAAATTGGTTGCTGGTAATTGGTCATAAATAAACATATTTTGAAAATTTGTACGCAATTTTTTTATTCCAAGACTTTTATTAAGACTTTTATGAAACAAAAGTATCAAAAAGCTCTTAAAAATAACTTATTTATATAAAAGTCTTTAAAGATTTTTGAGAAAATAAAAGTCGTTGGAGACTATTACATTTTACTTTTAAGTTTAATATATAAAAGTGATGGAAAACTTTTCTTGATATAAGTAAAAGTCAACTCTTAACTTTAAATAACACTTAATAGAAGTTAAAAGTAATTCTTAACTTTTTTAATTAAATAAAAAGTTAACAGTTGGACTTAACTTAAAATATTAAATTTTTAAGAGTTATTTTCAGGTTCTGGTTAAAACTGATACGAATATATTTTAAAATTTGTTTAATAAAAGAAATGAACACAATTGTCATCAATTTTAACACATGTGGATGTAAATTTATAATTTTAAATTTGCTATAAAACCTGTTAAGGTTTAGGAATCAAGGTTATAAATAAAAACTCTTCGAACAAAAAAAAAGCATGTAGCTACTAAAGAAACCCAATTTTTACTTTGATGACAAATGTGTTAAAAAGTTTATAAAAATTTAAAAAAACATTGGAAAAATTTGCTTGTACAAAAACTAAACACAGTTTTCGTCAATTTTAGAACATTTAGCTCTTAACATTGAAAAACATGAAGCTACTAAATAAGACCTGAAAATTAAAAAAAAAAAAAATTAATTCGAAAAATGATTTACATGTAGCTACTAATAGAAAATCGTCTATTCGTGTGATCATATGCATAAATACATTTTTTTAAAGAAGGAGTCATTTAGCACCATAACGCCATAGCGGTTCTTAACGACTGCTTGAAAGAGATGAAGTGTAGGAAAAAGTATAGTTAAATAATAAACTAAAAACGCCGGTGTGGAAACATAAAAGTTTGCGTAAATATGAGCTCCTTTCTAGCTCATACTGTAACCAATGTCTTTAAATATTGTTTTAATTTTTTACATTATAGGTATAATAAATAAAGTCTTTAATAATATCAAATGGATGCTCATTTACTAATAAGTTTTCGGCATTAAAATATTGAAACTTGTGTAATTTCTCCTAATATTTCATTTATTTAGATAGTGCCTACATTTTCCATCTTGGCTATGACAAGAATTGATTATGTACATTCGGAATACAAATTCTTTACCGATACCTTACGTGTTCATAAAATAAAGTGCATAAGCATGGAAGCCAGAACGATTCCGATTGTCGGGAGAACAATCCCTGCACTTAAACTAAGTAAAGGAAATGGTAAGTACGTATGATGCTTTTTATACTTTACAGAAGGAATCCTACTAGAGGCAGCCATGCCTTTGTAAAAATAATGGGGATTCGGAAGGGATATTTGCATGCCTCGCCAACGAAAAGTAAGTAGTCTCTAAGGCATTAGGTTAGGTTAGTGTGGCTGTCTCAAACGAGACACACTTAAGCCAACGAGGCCCATTGTGATACCAAGGGATAATTTTTCATATCTCTATTTAAGCCAATTTGAGCTCTTTACTAAGCTTAGGATTCGGTAAACTGAAGATTCCGAGAGTTTGTCAAGTTCATTGAAGAACCAGTTACCTAATTAGAGGAAGCGTTTTTGAGTCAGCGCTGGGCAAGTGCAGAGGAAATGAACTGTAGATTCTTCCTCCTCCTCATCTCACAGCTTCTGCATAAGTCGTTGTGGGGTATGTTCAATCTTTGAGCATGTCTGCCAATAAGGTAGTGCCCTGTTAGGATCCCTACCATGGTGCTGATGTGGTCTCTTCTGAGAAAAATGAGTTCTTTTAAACGCTTAGGGTTGAGTTTAGCCAGATTTTCCGCGTTATATTACACGTGTTACCTGGTTATTGGTTGTGATACCGGATAACTCATGTGTAAGGAGTTTACATGTGGTGAGAGGAATACCAAAGCTTGCCTTATTTATAGATAGTTGTTTGGTAGTACCTGTACGAGCGAATTAATCGGCTTTACAGTTACCTATGAAATCCTTATGTCCAGGAATTCAGCATAGAAGGATTTTGAGCTGCTCTGCCATCTCACTTAGAGATCTGCGGCAGTTGACTGTCAGATAGTATGCAAATATCCATGGAAGACATCCCATTCACCTGAAGCCAGGTTAACGTTTCATGTATAGCAGCGATTTCAGCTTGAAATGCACTACAAGCCTAAAGGCTAAATCAAGAAGACTGAAGGCTAAATTAATGCCTAATGTTTCTGAGTAGTCTCCTACACCTACTTTGCCATCTAGTTTTGATTCATCAGTAAAGATCTCTATGACATAGAGGATTGAGATTGGTTCTTAAGGCTCCACTGATGCTCAGTTCCGCTGATCTTTGAACTTTACGGAGAAAGTTTAGGGAGTCTATTTTTCGAGTACATGCCACCAAACAATAGCACCATATAGCAAGATTGGCATTACAACTGCTGTATATAGCCAGTGAGTAACACTTGGTTGTAAGCCCCATTTACTACCAACCTCCTTTTTGCATGAGTATTTCCAGTATTTTGCTTGATCTGAGAAGCTAAGTCTTGTATTTCCCAGTTTAGGAGGACTAATAAGAGGTAAACTGTGTTTTTTGGTGAAAATCACTATCTCAGTTTTATTAGGATTAACGCTGAGCCCACAGCTGATAGGCCATTTGGCAAGAGAATTTAGGCAGTTTTGCCTAATTTGCCTAATGTCTTGAAGAGTAGATATATATTTTCTAGAGGTAACAATAGCAACATCATCGGCATAAGCTATCACCCTGCACCCCTCTAGTTCCAGTTTAATTAACAGTTCATTTACTGCTAAGTTCCAGAGTAGAGGCGAAAGAACGCCTCCCTTTTACAGTTTAACGGTTCCCCTTTTTATAGTTCTTAACGTGGAGCCACACCAAATTTTGAAGTTATAATCCAGCTAACTATCATTTGATTTATCAGTGCTATCAGCGCGGCATCCAGCCCAAGCTCCGTTAGCGCGTTAGTGATAGCTCTTGCTTCGACATTATTAAAGGCCCCTTCTATATCAATAAAATATATCATCGTATATTCCTTCTGATGGAGGGTAACTACGGAGTGGAGAGCTGTTTCCACGGATTTGCCTTTGGTGTAAGCATGTTGTGGAATTGACAATGGCTTTTTTCTAATTTGAATCTCAAGTCAATATTGATTAATCTGTCGAGGATTTTAAAAAGAAAAGATGAGAGGCTAATTGGTCGAAGGTATTTTGGGTTAACGTGTGTGCTTTTGCCTTCCTTAGGTATAAAGATAACCTTCACATTAAGACATTATCTGGGAATGTGATTTAGGTTAAGGCAGATTTGGTAAATCAACGGAAGCCGCTCCTTAATGATTAAATACGACTTTTAAATTTCTATGGGTGCTTTATCATCTGGTCCTGCTGACTTTAATGGTTTGAAGCTTCTGATTGCCCACTCGAACTTTGCTGATGTGAGTATTTTTAGGGATCTATTTACAGATGGCAACTATCTTCCTGAATTGGAGTGTTACATATTTCTGAGTATCCTGGAAAGTGAGTTTCTACTAAAAAATTCAGAAATTTCTTACTGTTGATGGTCAAAGTACCATCTTCCTTTGTCATGAAGCTTGGATTGGAGGGAACCGTAGCTAGAATTTTTCGAAGCCTAGACGCCTCTGAGGACGCGGTATCAAGAGCTTTATTAATGGAATTCGTGAGACTATCAACAAGATTGTCATACGATTCCTTACATGAGAGACGACTTGATGGTCCAGTTGAGAGATCTGTTTTTAAGGTGTCTAAGTAAAGATCCCAGTTCACTTTTTGAGATTGCGAAAGCTGCTTGGTTTTGTTTCAAAACCGTCTACGTCAAAAAGAATATATCTATGGTCTGAAAAGGAGTGTTCCTTTGAAACTCTCCAGATTCTTATCCTATTAGATATATAGTCAGAGGCAAGGGTAATATTTAAGACTTCCTGCCTATTGCTAATAACGAAGGTCGGTTCGTTATCTACATTACTAATGTTTAGATTGGTATTAAGGATAAAGTCTAAAAGGGACTCACCCCGTTCGTTGGTGTCTGAGCTACCCCAAATCACATGATGAGCGTTTGCCTCACACCTGATAATTAGGCCCTTTGTTTTTGATGCTGCTGTGGATACCAAGTTTTTAAAGTTGTCATCTGGGAGGACTTCGTGGTCATGCGCAAAGTATGCTGAGATGAGCCACAAGCAATTCTGGCCCATCTCGTCGCTTATGGCAACGGTGTCTTTGTTACTAAAATACGACACTATAGAAGAATGGTTTTTCCAACTGGGATTGTTAAAACCCAATATTGTCACTGATAAGTATCAAAAATATTTTCTGTGCATACTTTCAGGCTGAACATTCTTGAGAACAGTTTCAGCGAATCGGAGCAGCGTGCTTGCCTTTTATATTTTAAGATAAGGAAATGGCTTTAAACATAGATTTGTGTATATAACTTTATAGTGGTTTAAAATATTTACAGAAATAATTTTTTATCTGTAGAATTTTGTAAAAAAATATGGAAACAACAATTTGAAAAAATTAATTTTTAAAAAAAAATCATAGATCATAGAATAACGGAAACTTTTTTAATATACTATCCGTGAAAAATATTACCAAAAAAATATTTCGTATACCGTTATTTTTCTCAACCAACTATTTTTCTTACAAAAATACGTTGAACTGATAAAAGCAACAGTTTTCGAGACATCGTCATAAATTTTATGTCAAAATAACGAAAAATTTTCAAAATTTACTGTTTGTAGGAAATTTTACCATCCCAATATATATTCGCACATGTTACATAAAACAATGCTTATTGTAGAGTATCCATAAGAGATAGCGAAAAATGTCTAAATTATTTTTTGTACATCTCAGCAATGTCTAAAATTTATTCTTACATCGTGTTCTTCCATCTCTTTTAGCTGAGCTTTTGTTTAAAAAAATCCTCTATGAACGCTCATATTTCAGTTCAAAATGCACAAAAAGTATTTGGTTCACTATTTTTCCCTTCTATAATTAATTGAAAAGAAAAATTATCCAAGTCGGTTAAGAAACACGGTAGAAAATGGTACCGAACTTTTTTTCGTACGCTTATTTAAACATAGATTTTATAACTTCACAGTGGAAATACCAAAATGAATAACAAACATTTGCTAAAGAACTTCTTATCGATGAGTACACAAAAAAGATAAATAAAGTCAAATTAAAGTCAAATAAAGCACGGAAATTATTGTTTATTTAATAAGTCTTTACTTATTCTTTGACATGTCGCTTAAATTAATATTAACAACTTAACAAACTTTTACTGAAAAACATATTCATCCTACATTTTTATTAACTAAATCCAGATAACTTTTAAAGAACGATTCCTAGACATTTACAAACACTCTCAAATAAGCATTTGTTGATTCTTATTCGATTTATGTAAGTAAATAAAATTTTTCATTTGACATTGCAGTCAAAATTCAACATTTTTTGAGACTCAGAGAACAATATAAAATTTAAAGTACAATTATACATCAGTTGGAATTTCACTAAAAAATTTTTATGAAAATCAATAGTAAATTTTAATTTATTTTTAGATTAATTAGTTTCCTTCAGTTTCATGCAAGGCAGAAAAACTTTTTTTGTGATTAATGCTTACGTATCATCACTGGAAATATAACGTAGTGTAAATTCCGTTATCAGAAGTAATAAAAAAAGCACACTCTGTATTTTAAAGTTCATTAATGTTTAGTTATAAAATAAAGTTATACTATTCTTAACACAAAATGAATACTAGAAAAGCATCGTAATTGATTTTACCAACTTTTTCCAAAAAGCAAATTTAAAATTTCTCTTTTTATAGTGACCAATTTTTCTTGTAGTTACCAACTGAAATACGGGGTATCCTGCACTTCCAGGATTTTCTTCATCATATTCAACTTAGAAAAATATAATAAATTTATTATCATTAAAATTGGTTTTATAAAAAAATGCACTTATCAACCAACTTTTTCGACGATATGGAATATGAAGTTTGAAAAAAATTACTTTATGTTAAAGAACTTAACTATGTCTAAGTTACTAATTAAGAAAGATACTCCTTATACACCTACCTTAATAATTTAACACGTCTTCAATTTCTTTTCTCTCGAAAGATTGTATAATTTTCTTGACAAAATATTTATCTTTTAATGTTTCGTAAAATCACTCAAAATACAATTATATACTTAACCCTTTCCGATCATACTTCAAAAAATTACGATAAGGTCACACTATAGTAGAATTCATTTCATTACACTCAAAAAAATCTGCTTCCTTTAAATTAAGAAACTGTGACTTCAATTCAAAGGTTTTTGTACATTCTAAAGAGGCTTCTCCTTAATGTAGAGAATTTTACATGATTTAATGACCTCCCGTCTTGATTTCGTTGCAATGTTATCAAAACAGCTTCTTAGTTTTGAAGACAAGTTTTTACTTAAATATAAGAAATGACGTTATGATAAAAGTTAAATTTCCAACAATTTTATAAAAGCAGAAATAATTTAAAGAAACACTGTATTGATATCAAGTCTGCTCGCAACATTCTAATTTTGGAGAAATATAAGTTACAAAACTTGGAAATTTTATAGAAATACATGTAAGTTTTTCTTTTTTTGTACACCACAAGTGATTTATTTTAAGGATGCATTTCTTATATTTCTAGAAAAAGTGCTTTAAAATTACTTACGAAGCGAGCGATTCTTAATGAAGCAAATTAAGCGACGATTCTTGAACAACAGCGATAGTGGAATGGATAAGCCCATGCACACGCGGCCGAGGTTCAAGTCTCCGGATAATGGTAATTTTTCAATTTAATTTAATGAAAATTGTAATGATGTTTGCAATTTTTCTCAGTATAAAAATCATAATTTTCAAAGTATGCTGTTTAAAATCTTAAAAAAGGTTTTTTTTTTTTGCAAAAATTACAAAATTTTTCCAGGATTTTGATGAAAATTTTCTTATTATCAGAGAAAATTTTTCTCTTACTTATAGCCGATGATTAATAAAAGTTAGAAAATTTCTTATTTTCAGAGAAAATGTTTCTCTTTTTTATAGCAGATGTTAATAAACGGTAGAGAAGCTTACTAAAATGTAATAAGATTTGAACACAAATGCGATAAGTATCTTCAATTTATCGAAATAGTTCGTAAATGATTGGATAATTTTCCTAAAATATTTCCCACTTTTGGTGTCAATTTAACGAAAAATGTATACTTCATTCTTAGAAAATTGGCCATGGCGCTAAATGAAGCCCGATTTTTTAACGATTTGGTGCTATTTTTCTAGATTTTCTGCAAATTTTTTCTGAGTGTACCTTTTCATTCAACAAAAAAATTTTTAAAAAATAATTTTATACTACTTCAACCTTATTTTACAAAAAAAAAAAATAATTATTTATTAGACATTAAATTCTGCTTAGGTAAAAACAAATTGTAGAAATCAGAACAAAAAAAAATGACAGTAAAATTTAATTAAGAATAGGATTGATTCTGCCACGGGTGACCGATTAGGTTAAAGCAAAAGTAGCTCAATAACATTTTCTAAACTTGAGCCAACCTTCATCAAAAAGCCGCAGACATTTTTAAATGATTTTCACGCGTTTCAATTGCATAATTAGTTTTTCTTTTCAAAACAAATAAAATTGCAAGAGCATAAAAAAATATACTATATACGAGTGCGAGTAGCTAGTTCTATAAATATTTAAAAGCTAAGGCTCAGCAAACTAAAGTAAAAATCGTTGAAGCGGCTTTGTTTTAAGCCACTATTTTCTGGCTACTTCTTATACTGTTGTTGGTTTTCCTGTTTCTTGTCAGTGTCTTCAGATTTTCTTGCGTTTGTTTACTCATCGCACATTTTTATTTTAATATTTATTTGAATTTATTTGTTTGTGTATTTATTTAACCCTTCGGATATTGCATTTCAATTTCAATGTCAACAAAGCATAATGGCAAGCTCCCCAACTAGACAGCAAAGAAAAAACAAGAAAAACAACTTCTATAGCAGCCAACAATCCACCAAACAACATGGCCGTCATTTAAGCTTATCTGAGCACCAAACAATGCTTCGCAGCACACTTAAGCAAACCAATAGCTGTTGATCCAATAGCTGTAATTGGAGACCGTTGTCAATATATATATATATAAGCAATGGCGGCAAATATTCTCATACTCATCTTCGTTTCGTTCCATTCTAATGCTTGTCCTTCACAATTGAATACAATTAAGCGCACTTCGATAAGGCCGCGTTAATAGTGGACGCTTTGGCTGAAGCCGATGCATAAAGCTACTTTGTCGAGCTTTTTTTAATCGCAGTGAACGCTTATTCCACGCTGCACAAAGTAGCTTATTGAGCTTATTGGTGTTCATAGTGCGCGCTTTATGCTTGTGGCTGAGATGCTTTGTTTTCATTTGTCTCTTTGGAAAATAATGCCCCCAATTGTGTTTTTCAAAGAAAATGAAAGATTTTGCTCAATGGGTATGCAGATTCGCGATGATCACCAACGAAAGATAAAACCTATAACAAACAAAAATTCAAAGGAACTTGAAAACACAAAGCATAACAACGGTAGAAAGTTCAGCACAAAAAGTACTTAAAAAGTACGCAAGAATATCCGAAACTATGTAAACAAACGAGATAGAATACACAATTGCATAAAACTGAAAAGCACCACAAAACGAAACAAGAACGCAACAACGGTTAAAACTTCAGCACAAAAAAATATCCAACAAACAAAACAAAATCGACGAAAATATTTTTAAAAGGCAAAATAGATAAACAAATTCCGAAATCCATTAAAAAAATTCAGTACGACGCAATAAATAATAAAACTAAACAAACAAATTGAAACTATGTGATCAAGCAAGAATAAAGCGCCAAAAAGCATTTTAAATCTGCTGTACAACAAAACATAAGAAACAAAATTATTTTGTTGTGTGAGCAAGCGAGATGAAGATTTAAGCGTTGAAAGTCATTTGAAAAGAAGCTTTATGCTGACACTATGAACACTTTGAGCATTTTCCATATGATAATAAGCAAATCGTTTTTCAGCTAAACCTCTCGGCTAAGCTAAGCGCTTACTATGAACGCGGCCTAAGAAAAATACTTCCACTGACGTTGTGCTGAAAGGTCGATGCTGTCGCTACTGATTGGATTAGTTTCTTCTTTATTGGGCTCATCTCGAGTTCAAATTGTTTTTTATGAAAATTGAATAAAAACTCTTAATCCCGGCTAGATTTTTAATTAAAATATAGATTCAAATATTTCCCAATCAAGATGAACACGAGTACATAAAAAAAAACAATGAATGGGAGAGATTAAAATAAAAAACTGCAGCCGCAAACTTATTATTTAGTTTTACAAGGATGTTGGAAAATATTAAAAGAAACTTTAAATGTACTTGAATTTTCAGTAGTTGAATATTTTTACGAGAAAAACTTTATTTTCGCTAACATTTTTTATACATATCGCTCATTTCGTGCAAGACTGTCATAACTCAAAATTTAGTATTTTTCAGGAGAGGCTTATGAAACTGTGAAATTACATCACGACCATTTATTGTAAAGCAATACTGAAAATTGCTAGGAATATTTTTAGGCCATTACATTTTCTACCAAAATATCATCAATTTTTGATTTTGAGTCAATAGTAAATTTTTAAGCGATATTTTTGCAAGTGTCTGATTGAGTTGTGACATTATTACTACAAAAACTCATTTTAAAAAAACTTTTTAACAAAACAAAAACCAACTTCAAAACCACTACAAAGTCAAAAATAATTTTAAATAAATTTTCACATTAATTCTTGGTCAAATTTGTTAATTTATTTATATGTATTATTAAATTGGAAATCTTAGTACTATACATTTTTTTCTATTTTGTATTGTTATCATATCAAATAAGTTTTTTTTCTTAAAAATCAAAGCATTTTGAGATAGTGATATTTTACTATTTTTCTTAAAAAACAACTTTGTCCTTGCGAAAGAGGAAGACATCCTTATTTTTTCCTACATTTTTTTCTTTTGGACCACTCTATGCAACTTTTCAGACCTCTTACAATACAATCTAAATTTTTCGATACGCCCTACTACATATCTTGATTTTTTACGTTAAATATTGCCATTTTTATCTCGTTTTATGTTGAAGTACCGCTTACATCAAATAGCTGTTTTACTTTTAGGTAATGTAACAGGTTTCTACGTGTTGTTAGTAATGAGTGCTTCATTTTCTTCCTTTATAGAATTTTTCCATTCCGTAGACTGCAATCCAACCAAAGTTTCTGTAACAATTTGTTGAATTGAAGTCTTATTGTCACTCGTTGCATTTAGAACGTTATATTACTTCTTTGAAGAGACAGTACACACCTGGATTTTTCAAAAATGAAATTTATAAAATGCAAATTTTTTTAAGAAAGAAACAAGATATCTTATTGAAACTTTGCATATTTATTTTTATGTAAAAATAGTATACAACATATTTTTTTCGATTTTTTCTAGCGTGTTTTTTGGCTGCTGTAGGTTTTTGAAAATAAAATCAAAAAATCACGGCGGGCGTGATTTTGGCCCACTGAAACGTCTGAAAAAAAATCAAAACGGTGGATTAAACTAAAAGAATTTTTTTGGCAAAAATTGACAAAATGGCGACGTTTTTTCGAAATCAGCCGATTTTTTGGACAAATAATCCTTTGAAAACCAAAAATACTTTACCGATCTTTCTATCCGTAGTTCAATCTATAGAACTACGTGTTATAGTAGTTATTGTAACGTAGAATATGTTATTGTACTTGTGTACAATAACATATTAAAATTTCAGAACGATCAGTGTAGTAGTTTTTTTTTATCACGCCCGCCAACTCAAAAATGTGATTTCTAGAAAAAGCGCTTTAAAGTTTTTAACACCGAGTTACGGCCTTGACGCTCTGCGTTTAAAATCTTCTCCATTTAACATAGAAATTAATTTTTTATTTTATATCATTAAAAATAGATGCTTTGAGGTTTTCTGAACAAAAGTCAATCATAAAAAAATTTGATTTTTTGAAAATTCAGGTGTGTACTGTCCCCTTAACCAGGTTTTCCACTTCGGATTAATTTTGGCATTCCAATGACAATCCTCGAAATTCCTTCTGAATTTGCGTCTTCTATAACCTAATTTGACTCACAGATAGCGGTAGATGTTGAAGCAATACTATTTCTCATTAAATCTTCAAGCTATCTTTTTGCTTTAAAGCTTACACGTGGTCATTGATTGAGTTCTGGAATAATTCAAAAAATGTCTAATAAAACTTCGTCACTACTGTTCCTGTTTTATTTTGGGGAAATATATTTTTAATAAAAACTACTTTACTGATTACTTACTATCAAGTTGCGAGTACCGGAATCGAATAAACAATATGAGTGGCTTAGAGGCAAAAATCACAAGCTATACTTTTTAAAAAGATTTAGTTAATGATGCAGTTCCGTTGATCTGAATGAATAATACGGCCAGCCGAAAAATAATTTTGCAGATCTTTGAATTGCCGTCGTTCACAATAACCTTCTTTATTGAGTTTGGTTTCAAAACTCACAATTATTGGTAAAGTGTACATTTGAAAACTCACTAACTCCACAAAACTAACAAAATCCAAATACTTTATACGGTCATTGAAAAGTTTTCCAGGTAAAACTCACTTATTCCATAATTTCCTTTTTCAGGGGGGAAGCACTTATTCTAATATGCTCAACGACCCCAAAAGCATTTTACAAAAAGTAAAAAAATTGAGACAATTTAAACCAGAAATTATTAAAGTCGATATGGTTGCTCTAAATCCTGAAAAAAACTAGTGTTAAGAAATGTGTAAAGAAAAATTATGTTACAGATTGGAAATCATTATAAGAACTGAAATTTTATGAGGAAATTCTAGAAGCCCTTAGAACTTCGATATGGATGAAGATGTAGAAATACTGTGTGAATATTTAGCGGAGCAGGTGCCATTAAGGGTTAAATCATACGGAATATTTTAAAGTTTATGTTACTATTTTTGTTTAATATTTAAATATCCTTGTTAGGAAATAAATATTATTTACTTTAAGCTAACATCAATAGCTAAAACACTAAGGAATCTTGTATAAGTTTTTAGAAACTTGCAATATCACATTTTAAGTTTCAATACTCACAATATTCGAATTGGTTAGTAACACAACTAAAAAAAATCCATGATTTTTTAATTTAATGTACGAAGAAACATTTGCCTTTTTTCTTTAGTGAAGTGAAGATAGATTGAGTTTGAATGAAATAACACCAAAAAGTTTCAGAAAGAACATAACATGGTCCTGTAAGACAAATTTATATTCAAACCGGTTAAAGTGGAGCTTGTAAAATTTGATTCTAAGCCACTCATATGCTTTTGACGTCTTATCATATCCAACCATGATATAACCTTTGCCTTTAGCACAAAACTTTTGATTTTGCCTTTTGTCGTAACCAATTGCTAAGGATCCAAAAATCTTAAGATGCTTTCCTTGCTGAAGGCTTTCTAACTGAACTAGGGAGTCCAATCCCGGAAGCTTTTCTCGATCCCGGGATTACTGGGAAAATTTTAAGAAGTAAATAATTCAAAACGTCTTTAACCCTCCGTACCAACGTTATTCGGAGTAACATCATTACTATCCTTGGTGTAATCCACCAATAAATTTTAATTCATTAATTTGTAAAAAAGAACGCTTAAACAGTAAAACTGTTCTGCTTTTATCAATTTCGTATATTTAAATATTCTATTAAACATAGAATTCGTCCAGTTTAATTAATATTTCATTTTTATAAAAATATATCAAAATAACGTTAATTAGAGAACTAAAAATTAAAAAAAATATCATAATGGTTTGGATAATTTCACATTTCGAGGTCTCATTATTTGCCACGTTCTTCGAGAGGGCCAATTTGAAAAGCTAAAAGATGTATGAAAAAAATTATCTGAAATATTTTTTTTTGCAATGAAAATTTTTTAAAATAATGACCTTTAATTATTCGTTATAATTGAAATATTAGCCTTTCATGGCACAGCAGCGCAAGCATCGTAAAAAAGCAGCTAGCACATAGAATAAATGTCGATTATGCAAAACTTAGTCACATAGTCAAAATAAAACAATCAAAGAAATTCTTGGTCAAAGAATTATACAATTTCACATTTGTTTTGCCAAATCGTCAAATGCATTGAAGAATACGCTGAAATCCAAATTAAATAAAACTTCTATGTTTATTTATCTAGAGATGCATTTTTGTTTTTGTCTGAGCATTGCCATGCATTGCCACGTTGTGCATAATCAGGTACACGTAAATCCTTTTAAACAGATTTCTATGTTACACTTGTTAAGCCTTGTCTAATTGGTCCATTACAAAAGTAATTGAATGATGCAATAATTGCATATTATTGCAAAATATTATAACAAAAAACTCTGTTCAAATGTTCAAATTTTTTGTCAAATGGCTAGTCAAATACAATTACTATCAGTATTCAATTGTACATACAGTAGTGAATGTTCCGTTAAAATTACAACGAGAAATTCGACCATTTCCACTAGGCTAAATCTAAATTCACAGTGTTGAGAAAGATGAGATGAGATCTTGCAAGCACAAACACGTCCGCATTTTTAAAAATGTTTTCTATTGATTTACATAACGTGATGAAATCGTCGAAGCTATTTAAGACGAGCAAAGGTTTAAATCCGTAATTTGAATTTCCTGTGTTGTTTGGAGAGGGAGAGGTTTTTTATTTAACTCCTTTTTTATTTTACTTGAGAAACAAATCACACGTTTATAGTAAATAATATAACATGATTACTAACGTGGGTGCAAACCACCCGAAATTCTTGTTCCTCCATTACTAACGTGGGTGTAAAACACCCAGACACTTTTTGAAATAAATAATTTTTATAACTTAGTTAAAAAACTGGGGGCGATGGATCAATGTAACATGTCTGACTGTCTCAACCTGGCGAGGCCAGCATAATCTTTGTGAAATCGCCTCAAGTCGACTCAAACCTCCACGTGGTGTTTCCTGGGCAACGTCAAAACTGACAACCGTTAGTTTGGCGGCTAATCTGAGCGGCGGGCCTCCCTAGGCTTAAAATAGGTTGTGCGTCGGGTTTGAAGCCCACCCGTAAAAACCAATTTCAATGAAAACATATAAGAATAGAAGAAAAATGATCCCCAAATCTGATGACGACTACCGCAAACGAAAAACTGATAATGATTTACGGATATGCACCTGGAATGTCCGAACCCTTAATTGGGAAGGTGCATCTATCCAACTGACTGATGTCTTGGAAAGATACAAAGCTGATATCACTGCTATCCAAGAAATGCGATGGAAGGGACAGGGTTGCATTCGGCATGCACCCTGTGATATCTACTACAGCGGCCATGCGGAGAAGCACGAGTTTGGATGCGGATTTGTAGTTGGCAAGAGACTACGGCCCCACGTCCTGCGATTCACACCTGTGAACGAACGACTTGCCATAATCCGCATCAAGGTTAGATTCTTCAATATAAGCCTAATATGTGCGCACGCTCCGACAGAAGACAAGGACGATGAGATCAAGGAAATTTTCTATGAGCGCCTTGAAAATGCTTACGAGCGCTGCCCCCGCCACGACGTAAAAATCGTGCTTGGTGACTTCAACGCTAAGGTGGGCAAGGAAAATATTTTTGGTCCAACAGTCGGAAAGTTCAGCCTCCACGACAACACCTCCGATAACGGAATGAGGCTGATTGACTTCGCCGCAGCACGAAACATGGTCGTAAGTAGTACTAGATTCAAGCATCTCAATATTCATAAAGCCACCTGGATGTCCCCTGATCAAAAAACAAAAAATCAAATTGATCACGTTTTGATCGACGGAAGGCACTCTTCCAGTGTATTGGATGTACGCACGATCCGTGGTGCAAACATTGACTCGGATCACTATCTTGTTGCAGCCAAGATCCGTACACGTCTGTGCGCAGCTAAAAATACACGCAACCCTACACAGAGAAAGCTAGACGTCGACAAGCTGCAATCGAAACAGACAGCCGATGCTTTCGCCACTCGACTCTCACTCCTGCTTCAAAGCACTCCTCCAATCGATGATATATGCGCGCAGTGGACACACATTTCCAACTCCATGCGTGCGGCTGCTGAAGAGGTGATTGGCTACCAACGCCCTCGCCGAAACCAGTGGTACGACCAGGAGTGTCGCGACGCCACTGCAGAGAAAGACGCCGCCTACAAAGCCACCCTGCAGTCGGTTGTAACGCGCGCTGCTAAGGAGCGATACAAAGAAAAGAGGAGGGAAGAGAGACATATTTTCAGGCGGAAAAAAAGAGAGGCAGAAAAGCGCGAGCAGGAGAAGATTGAGATGTATGGTGACAGGAATGAGGCCCGAAAATTTTTCGAAAAAATAAGACGCCTTGCCGATGGTTTTAAAACCGGGGCCTCTTCCTGCAAGGATGAAAACGGGAATCTAGTGACAGATGTCCAGAGTACACTGACGTTATGGAGGGAACACTTCTCTAAGCTTCTAAATGGCGACGCTGACAACAATCCCGCCAATAGAGATGATATTCCGGAAACCCCAATTGCGGATGACAGCGTCGAGGTTTCGCTGCCCGACTATGATGAAGTTCTGACAGCTATAGCTCGGCTTAAAAATAACAAAGCCGCGGGAGCTGATGGCTTACCTGCTGAGCTGTTTAAGAACGGAGGCGAAGCTCTACTTAAATGCATTCACGAGCTTCTATGCAGAATATGGTCGGAAGAATGCATTCCGAACGATTGGAATCTCAGTGTGCTCTGCCCAATCCACAAGAAAGGCGATCCCACTATCTGTGCCAATTACCGTGGGATAAGCCTTCTTAATATCGCATATAAGGTCCTGTCGAGCGTTTTATGTGAAAGATTGAAGCCCATTGTAAACGAACTGATCGGACCTTATCAGTGTGGCTTCAGACCTGGAAAGTCCACCATCGACCAGATTTTCACGCTACGACAAATCTTGGAGAAGACTCAAGAAAAACAAGTCGACACCCACCATCTTTTTGTTGACTACAAAGCCGCCTTCGACAGCCCAATAAGGAAGCACCTGTACTCCACCATGTCTGAATTTGGTATTCCTGCAAAACTAATACGACTTTGCAGGATGACACTGAGCAACACCAGCAGCGCAGTTAAAGTCGGGAAGGACCTCTCCCCACCATTTATTACCAAACGAGGTTTCAGACAAGGTGATTCCTTATCGTGCGACTTTTTCAACCTAATGATGGAAAAGATCATCCGAGCTGCTGATCTGAGACGTAGTGGCACAATATTCTACAAGAGTGTTATGCTGCTTGCGTATGCTGATGACATAGATATCATTGGCCATAATACGCGCGAAGTCAGTGCAGCATTTTCCAGATTAGAAAGAGAGTCAAGTCGAATGGGTCTGTCAGTGAATGCAGATAAGACGAAATACTTAGTGTCAACAAACAAACAGTCCCAGCGTCTTGGAACCCACGTTACCGTTGACAATACCTCCTTCGAGGTTGTGAAGAACTTCGTCTATCTAGGATCCAGCATTAATTCAACCAACGACATCAGCATTGAGATCAAACGAAGAATAACTCTTGCCAACAGGTGTTACTTTGGACTCAGTAGGCAATTGAGAAGCAGAGCCCTCTCTCGACGAACGAAAATCACGCTCTATAAATCGCTCATCATGCCCGTCCTACTTTACGCATCACAAACCTGGACGCTGAGCAGTTTAGATGAAAAGACTTTAGGAGCATTCGAGAGAAAGATTCTTCGTAAGATCTACGGACCAATCTGCGTCAATGGCGAGTACCGAATACGGTGGAATGATGAACTGTATGAGCTGTACGCTGACATCGACATAGTCAAGCGCATTAAAATCGAGCGGCTTCGCTGGCTTGGTCATGTTCAGCGCATGAAAGACGATGCTCCAGTGAAGAAAACATTCGATTCGGTACCCAGCGGCGGTCAACGCAGAAGAGGACGACCGCATCTTCGTTGGAAAGACCAAGTAGAGGACAACCTGACGAAGCTTGGAATTTCCAACTGGCGCCAGCAAGCAAAAGACAGAAATGGCTGGCGCAAATTCTTAGATGAGGCCAAGACCGACATACGGTTGTAGCGCCAACTAAGTAAGTAAGTAAGTAAGTTAAAAAAACAGCACTAAATTTTGTTTTAAGATATAGCAAAATACACAAAAAGAGATTACATTTGATATAATGTTCGAACCATTAAACTATCAATAAAATTTTTCCATATATCTTTTCTAGGATGGATTACACCCATACGTTAGTAACGGAGGGTTAATACTATTTTTTGTTATTAATTACTTAAGACTAAAACATGTAAATTAATTCATTTATAAAGTAACAAAAACAAAACAAAACAAAACAAAACCCATTAAGGATATTCACAATTTCGGGGTTTTCAGTGTAGTTAAAATCCCAGTGGTGTTGTACCACACTTTAAAGAGAGGTTTTTATATATTTTTTTTTTTTTGTATAAAAACCAGAAGTGTGGTAATTTTAAGTAGCCCAATGATATTTTTAACGAACGTGGTTTTTAAAGTTCCATAAACAAATTATCGGTTGCCAGTTATTTTATAATTGTAAAAATTTAAGAAGCTAAGAGTGAAAGTTATACTTTTTATGCCATATATTAATAAAATATATCAAATTGGATAGTTAATTTATTTGCATAGTAACAAAAAGCTATAGTGGAACCACAAATTCTACTTTAAAGGGTGCTTATATTGTGATTTTTCAACTATGGCAAAAAAAAACCATACAACTGTACCACACAATTGTGACTACCCTTATTGTCTTGACCTGCGTAAAGTAACATACTTCTAGCCATCTCGACTATAGTGCGATTTGCATGCTCAACTACACCATTCTGCCGTGAATGCGACTGTTAATTGCCGTTTGATGCCATTCTCCTTTAATTATTTGTTGAACTCTTTGTTAACATATTTGCCACCGTTATAGTTTCTCTACATTTTAACTTTTTTCTGTTTTTGTTCCGCCATAGCTTTGAAATAATTGAACTTTTCATAAACTTAATTTTTAGATTTTATAAAATAGACAAACATTTGCCTTGACATATCGTCAATAAATATCACAAAATATCGTAAACCACCAAAAGAAGCTATATTTATTTGACCACACATGTCTGAGTGTATTATTTGCAACAAGTTTTTTGATCGTACTTCTGACGATTGGAATGGTTTAAGAGACAAAAATTTACTCTTGATACCTGTCGTGTATGTTAAATCTTTGGGGAAAACTTATTTTTTTAAGCCATGTACTACAACTTTCTGCGCTAGTTGAATGAGGCTTTGAAAATTCAAATGTCATTCAATCCAAAAATCCATTCATTATTAGTAGAATTTTTAGAATTTTTAGAATTTTTATAAGCTTCATAGTCAATAACAAATAGGTTATTTCTTTTGACACCTTAATCAAAATTTCGCCAAAATTATCTATAGCTAAGAACAGCACACTCTTTTCCAAATGTTAGAGAATGGCTTTTATTGACTGACATAAAACTTCCATGCATACTTGCTACATAAAACACATCAACTAAATTTACATTGTAGTTTTTCCCTTTAATTCTTCGAATGCTGTAAACACATTGCGATCATAGCACATTTGTGACGTTACTCCACTATCAATACACCATGTTGTAATTAGTTTTTACTTGCCAACATTGTTATATTACGCCTTATAAGCTATAACTGCGTCTTACCATATCACGAGCATTTCTTCTTTCGTATTTCTTTAAGATTTTGACTACTTGCAATTCATCTGGCAAACCAAAATGTATATCTGCTAGTTTTTTAACGATATCAGCAAAAACATTTAAGCAATTTGAAATATTGCAACCATCAGACTTCTACTGTTCAAAATTGAAACAAACTGTGCCAATAAGACAACAACGGTCTATTATTCTTCAATATTTATTTTATCGCTTTCAAAATAATCACCATCAGAAGCGATACACATATGATAAAGAATTCATTTCTAGAAAGAATTTTTGGTAGGCTGATCTTAGAATGGCATTTAGCTCCCTCTGTGAATTCTCTTTGATGATTTCAATCGTCTCAAATTGTTTTCTACGAAGCGACAATTTAAGTTTGGGGAATAGGAAAAAGTCACACGGGGCCATATCAACGATGCTTATTGAATGATATTAACATTGTTTTTGGTCAAATAATCTCGTACAACGCGTTGCATTATTGTGGTGCAAAAACCATGAATTGTCCTTTCACAATTCTGGCCTCTTTCACTGAATATTCTCGAGAAAACGCTTTAAACCACTCAAATAATATTGAGCGTTGACCGATTGACCTTGCGGAAGCAATTTTGAGTCACGACACCTTGAGAATCGAAGAAAACAGTCAACATCACCTAAATTTTAGAACGATTTTGTCGTGGTTTTTTGGGTTTCGGCTTCTCTATATAGTGCCACTCTGCAGATTGTGCAGCTGTTTCAAAGTCATACTCATACACTAAAGCCTCATTACCAGTAGGGATGCACTGAATGTCCGTATCGTCTATTAAAAGCATCTCTAGAGAGACACTTTTGCGAAACTCTTTTTGAAAATGTCACTCAGGAAATTCAGCAATGTAGCACAAGTCGCGCTAAAACCCACCACATGCCTAAAACATAATGAGATATGGTGTGAGCCAGTCGATATATCAAACTCGCCAATTATATCATTCACTGTCCCACGACGCTTTTCGAACATAGTTTTCTTTACTTTTTTGACATTTTTAACGTTTTTCGATGTTTAATGATAGAGCAGACTTCCCATAGATTTTTTTCAACATTTTCAATGCTTTCGAACAAAAAATTCCGTTGATAAAACATAATTTCAAACACACTCTGCGGAAATTTTTTTTCATTATGAAATTTGCAGGTTAGACTCGAAGTCAACTTGTTTACAAAGCAATAAGAAAGAAACTACGTGATATATCGCAATAAAAATTAATCCCTAAGGCCACGTTCATAGTAAACGCTTTTTGCTGACTCGAACCGAAAAACACATTGGAGCACTTGAGAATGCAACTCATGTATCTCTTTTGCTCCAATGAGTTTTTGAGTCCCAGTTCAGCTCGGCTCAGCAAAAAGCGTTCAATATGAACGCGGCCTAAGCCTATAACAGTGTTACCAGCCTTAAAAATATCATTAGCTTTATGACAACTGTTGGTGTTTCGTTTGCACAGTGCGGTTAAATTTTGAACACAAGGTATAAGATTTAATAATTGTTTAAAAAGTGAAGCTTTTCTGACAGGACTTCTGGGCTGGTAAGTCTGGTAAAACTTTGTTCAAGCTTCAAAAGATGTCCTAAAATGTCATATGTCATTTATCTGCGACGGTATAAAACAAAAATGGCGGTGCTAACGCCTTTTCATCCTGCTTACCATCTGCCACTATTCCGAATGAATTATAAAGCTTTTCATCTGAATACATTGGAAATCATAGTTCTTATCACTTAGCTTCTCAATTTGATTAAGAGACGAACTCTTTTTTAATAAACGCTTCTCTTGATTCAGCACTTTAGGTTTATATTTTTCCAGATCCTGGGCCCATAACCTGTTGAAGGTAAAATAAAAATCCAGAAAACCAGTCGAGAAGAAAAAAACCCATGTTTACAAACCAAGTTTATTTTAGAACAAAAAACTATTTTGTACTCAAACTTAATTTCAAATGACAAATGAAATTCATAATTGTCGACGTAGAATTCCTATTTATACAGTAGTAGAGAAAAACATATATTTTTTTTAGATTAAGTTTAAGTTTTTATTATTATGGTTTAAATAAATTAATTGCCATCTGAAACATTAATTTAAAATATTTTAAATAATATAATCTAAGAAAAAAATTCATAGTCTAAATAAAAATTATTTCAAAACAAATTTATTTTATACTATCACTTTTTGTTTGATATTTTTGGTGAGGAATTTTTTGTTCTAATTCATTTTAATGTTTGTTAAGCTAGGTAAGGTTAATGCTGGCTACAATTAAATGCAATTCTATGTTATGTTCAATAAATGAAATTATATATTTCAGAAATATATGATTTTTTTTATTTTTTCTGTAATAAATAACTTTTAAATTTAATTTAAATTTTAAATTTTAGCAAACAAATATACTTTATAATAAATGCAGTTATTATGTAATAAATAATTAAAATTTATTATGATTTAAAAAAATGGATTTTTCATAGCACAATGACTATGCGCAATTCTTAATATATAAACTTGCGTAGTAAAAGTACAATTTTTGTAGCTGCATACTGTTGATATGTGCACGTTTTCTTTCTTAGAATTTTCTATTTTGTTTCTTTATAAAATATGTGATAAAATACAAAGTTAGATAATCGTTGCATTTGCCACATAACTGATATCTATGCATATATTTTTTATTTGTGCAACGAATATTAAAGACTGTAGGAATACCCCAAAGTGTAAACAAAAATTCTGCATGTGCTTACAATAATTGGTGGGAAAAGGACTCCCATACAACGTCAAAACTTTTTGCTTAGTAAAATATTGAAAAACATTTGTTGGTTCATTTAGCAAAAATGCTTATAAGAAATTATTAGATGTCTCCAAACAACAGAACCTTCACTGAGACCTCTCTTAAACTGGAAATAAGGATAGCCTATTAAAACTTTTCAAAGTTTCGTCGTTTAAATAATTTTTTCAATCGAATTATTTTTAAATAGTTTAGTGTTTATAAAAATATTTAAGACTTCTTCATACTCTACCATCGCATCCATTTAACCAAATAGCACAGTCTTATTTATATTCGCATATTATTCTTAAACATTAAATATTGATTATTTTCTTTGATTCCTTATTATCCTTTAAATTATTCATTGAGAGAATCCAACCCCTATAAATGGCACTTTCGTTTTCTTGCAAAATTAATCATAATTCTTGGAAATTCATACTTTCACAGAAGACACTCAACAACGACGAGGTCATCTTTATTTTATGAGCCACCCTCTAACACCCCCACCTCCAGAGAGTAAATTGATAAAAAATGATCAAAAGTCAGAACGAAATAGAGTTAACATTAATAAAATTACGTTGCGAACAAAATACGTACAAGGCAAAATATCAGACTTCGAAAACGCATCAAAATTAAGGAGCGCACAAAATTAGCCAGCTCAATACAACACTCAGAAAAATAAGGTGGCATAACGCCCAGCGAATACGCCTGCTTCGCAACAAAATTGATTATTAATACAGTAGGTAAAGCAGTGTGCGCTACTATAGTGCAGCCCGATGTTGTTGCTGGCTTGTTCAGCTGAGTGCACTCAAACGCCCACTATTACGCCCATCGATATCGCTCCCTCACAGACACAGAGCCACGGGCTTTGCTTTTAAGTGCCGATTTCATATAAAATGAATAAAAATCTGCCAACTGCTCAAAATATTATGAAAATTTAATAATAATGCGAATTATGGGAGATTCACCAAAGAGTGGCAACGCAGCCAACAACAAGCAAGCTGCCTGTCATGCAAAGACGCCATCTATAAGCCGCAGCCTGCTTGCTTGTTCAAATTTTAAGTTGCTACGCTTTCCAATCGAAGATGGCACGCAGGTTGGCAACGCTAGCGGCGCGAGCTGCTGTCATTTTGACATATGCTAAAAGGGTGTCAGCGAGGGCGAGAATGATGGCGGCAGCATCGACCAAAGTCATAAATCATAAAATTGCTGCAGGATATTTAATCATAATTTCGAACAAACACTGAAGAGGACTTGCAGTAAACTTGATTCCTTTCAATTTGGCTTTCTTTTTTTGTTTTTTGCTGATTTCACAGTTAAGTTAAGGGCAAGTTGACCAGCCGACTGCCTTTGGTTGGTGGTTGCTAATGGGTACCATATACTGGGTGAATTTTATATCTTGAGATATCTAAATGCAAATATTTTTAAAAGTAAGCATTTAAAAAAATTAAAAAAAAAATTGAAGATACCATGGATATTAAACCCATCTCACTAGGAAAAATAAAAGTAAATTTTGATTCATTGAGTTTGCATATTTATATGTATTCCAAGAAAACTCCCAAGCTATTTGACGGATTATCTTGAAACTTTTCTGACGCATTGTACAGCATGTTTTGAATGACACAGACTTTAAAATATCATATTTTTATTCATAAAAGAAAGACTTAGCAATGACAGTATAATAAACCAAGAAAAATTATGCTTTTATTCTTCGAATTGGTTTTAATATGCACGAATGTTTGTTGCAAATTAAAAACTTTGAAATTTTTCTAATTTTTTTTTTTCTTATTATTTTTGTTTTACTGTATTCGTATTTTATGTATGAATTATCAAATGGAAGTTCAGCGTTAATTTTTAATCGATTAGAGATATTAGCATGTGAGGAGATATAGTTCAGAAAAATTATTTTTAAGCTTGGCCATTTGTTAAAAAATATAAAAACAACATTTTAAAAAAAATCTTAGACGGTAGCTTTGTTTTTTAAGAAGATAACTAGAAACATCTAAAAATGTGAACCATCTAGCTGTAATCAAACTGAAAAAGACAAATGTGCAAATAAAAATAGGGATTTACATTAAAAAATCAAAGCTTACCTTGGTTTGTCCTTAAGAGACAAGCTCTAATTCAAAGCCAAGTTCATCATTATTTAACCCTCAAGCTGAAACATTTTTCGCAAAGCTACTCACTTTTCGAGATACATAGTTTAATTTCTCAAGATAAAAAACTCACCCAGTATTTTGGATCGTTCAAGAGCAGATAATTTTTTTTTTTCATTTTTAAGAAAGTGATATTTAATATCTACAGCTTTTCATAACTCGAAAAATTTCCGATAAATAGAACATGGGTGGCGAGAGAGGGGGAGGTGCTTAAGCTGTCCTTTCATGGATAAAAAATAATGTGAGAAAGTGTGTACAAGTTGGAGACCAGAAAAAAAGGAAATTGAACGAGGTATTCGTTAATGACTTTTAGGTGGGGTAACAAATCAAAGTATGTATATGTATGCTGTAAAAGAGAATCATGAATACATTACAAACAGATAAAGGCTGAAAACTGAATTTATGACTCCTTCTCAGGGATTATCAAGCAAGTCTGTCAAAACTTAAGACTGATAACACGATAAAAAAATTAAAAAGTTAAGCGTGAGCTTTTACTGTGTTTATCGAAGGCGGTCTGGTAGTCAAGAGGCTCAGAGGTTATATAAAAAAAAACCCGGGAATTTTCCGTGATAACAACAAATTAATCGATAAAAGATTAACAAATATCTTCCACTACAGAAAATTCCAACGACAAAAGAATTGCTGCTTCGAGGTGTTATTGTGTAATTATATTCCTCAAACGATTATATTTTTTTAGTCGCTGCCATCTTCAGAAAGAGCAATGTTAGATATTTGCAATTATAATCCTTGGTCAAGAAAATGCGAAATGTCAATATTATCATGGAGCATCTGGATCCCATTTGAAAGCTCAACTTTCTAGCTTCAATATCGCACTGTGTGACAAATTATTTATTTAGCATGATCTTCGATAACTATAACATCAAATGATTAGACCTTTTTTTTTTTATTGCCTTGCAAATAAAGATTGCAATTGTTTTTCTAAGATTTTGGAGGATTTTCCTTAGAAATTTCATTGGCAAATAAACCCCAGCCAGGGCCATAGCTAGGGGGGCATTATGGGGCAATGCCCTACCCTGAAACACCATTTCCCTACCTTAAGGGAGGTTTTAGGCTCACAATTTTTTAAAAATATATTTTTTTTTAATTAAATTCAGAAATATGTAAAAAAATGTTTAATTAAATCCCGCGAAATTAAGACCCGTAGCGCCAGAGTAAGTTAATACGCGGACCAAACTACTGCAATAAAAATAATAGACCGATTTCAAATATTTTTGTATCTGTTTGCATTTAATTCTACACATCTTTTACCAAAATAAGCATCATTAGTAAATTTGTCTAGTTTTTATATGCAACAAAATGGTCAAAAATAACGTGAATTTTTCGGCATTTTTCTCCGTTTCATAATTTTCCAAATTTTCATTCCCTTTTCGTAAGAGATGTGCATTCAAGGGTCTATTTTCGAAATCATTTTGGTTTTTTTCTTACTGACTATCTAGATTCAGGACACTTGGTGGTCACAAAAATTTTAAATGATAATTACTCTTCGATTTTGACGACTTTAGATGAAATTGAAAATGAAAAATTTAACGGTGAAGCCGTCGCTTAGATTGTCGGTATTAAAAAAATCATTCTTAATTTATAATTTCAAATAGCCATAAATTTTTTATTTGTATGGTCGAGGCCAGAATAATCTTATCCATGCTACAACCTGCAGTCGCAGCTTTACAAGCCCGAAACTTTGGAATAAAAGACACCATATCAATAATAAGGTGTATCCAAAATGAAATAAAAAATTTTAGATCAGAGTATATCACACAAGCTTACAAGAAGCTTATAGAATTTGACAATATACTAGTGACTATTCCGAAAGTAGAACCAAGACGCAATGGAGACAAGTCAGAAAATAGAATTAGATGGATAATTACGTGATGTATGACCCTTCGTGTTCAAAAACTGTACAAAATATACAAGACCAGAACGCTTAGCTCTTTATAACTAAGTATTTCGAAACGTTGGACATTGCCGACATACATAGAACGCTTTCGCACAACGATGATCTTCAGAGTTGTATAGCGAGTCTCGATGAGTTCGATGTAGACAAAATGCTACCTCTTAAAAATTTAGGTAAGTTTGAAATAATAATCAAAACTTCTGCTGTTTGTAATTTATTTATCTCCAATTTACAATTTCAATAAGAGAAGGGGTTGCTGTAGTCAAAGCTTTTTTAGTCGTCGCTATGATAAAACTGAAAGAAGAATGCAAGTTTTGTACAGGCAGCGAGGGGCTTTTTGAAATACGTACGTACTTTTTGCATCTGTGGCGACCATAGGATGCAGCACTGCTGTGTGCGAATCTACGTTTTCAACAGTGGCTGCAATCAATAGGCCTCAAAGCTGCCAATGGGTTACGAAGGAATGGTATTGCTAGCCTTTGAAAAGAACTAAGTCAGTTGATCTAAATGATTCGTATTTTTAATGATATGACGAATCGAAAAAATCGATTATTTTAAAGAAGGACTTATTATTAATTTTGTTTTGATTCTGTAATTTAAATTTTTTTTTGTCTAATATAAACCTTAATAAATTAAAAGCTATTGATACTGCAGTTACTTTATTGTAACCTGGGTATTATCTACCTGGTAAAAGAGCACAAGGTAATTGTAATTCTTGAATCAATGTTTTTATCATTCCCCTCCCAACAATTCAGTACCTATTCCCAGTGTACATGTACGGCAAAGATCAGATCAGATTAAGTAAAATTTTTACCTGTAATTACCGCCCTACCTGTAATTACCGCTGCCCTATCTAAAGCAGCTTACACATTAGCGAACATGTTCTTAAAACAAAATGGCGGGTCTAACTTGTTCAAAAGACGGTGCGTTGAAATTAAAGCAACATGTTCGTCAAACAAGTAAGGAATTTTTGTTGTTTTCGCCATAATTTTTGTGCATATGGTGGACTTTTGAAACTTTTTTTTTGTATGGGGACCCACCCGGTCTATACTCTTTCTAGTGTATGCTACAGCAACGATGTTCAACAAAGGTGTGTCGCTATTGTTTCCCTTTGCCCTATTAGGAAAAACAATTTTTAAATTTGCTTAGTTTTACCTATCTTAATGACTACTTTTCGAATCTGCAAATCTACTCAAAAATACCTTTCCATCGATATAAATTTTATGTGAATATGTTGACGTTAACACAGGTAATATAACAGTGGGCATTTTGGTGAGTGCTCCGCAAAAGAAGGCATGCTACCACTGCTATTATTGGCGTCAATACACCTTCCATTATCATATTTGAAGGTTCTGATTCTTTTCATATTATTTTATATGAAAAAATTTTCAAAAAATTCCAAAAAAAAAATTTTAAATACACAGAACAGTTTGTAAAAAAATGTAGATTCAAAAAAAACAACAACAAAAAATTTTTTTTGTCCTAGTTAGGTCTCGAACTCGCGCTCCCGAAAACGAACACATTACATATTATATTATATGAAAATATTTATATGGAAAAACTCTAAGTCGTTTCTTATATTTTTGTATGAAGAAAATTTATAAAAAAATGAAAAAAAAAATTTAAATACACAGAAGTTTGTAAAAAAGTAGATTTAAAAAAAATTTTTTTGTCCGAATTGGGTCTCGAACCCGGGCTCACGAAAGGACCATGGTTCAAATCTGGAATTGATAGTCGTTTTTTATTTGAAGTTTATATTTATATTGCTTTTTCTTCTAACGTGACTTCTCGAAAAAGTGCTTCTGGCAGGTCTCTTTTGATAAAGGAGAGCGGAAGGCCTTACAAATTTTCCTATTTCATACAAGGAATACAACGGTGTTTGCAAGGAGTGTGGTAGGCCTATAAAAACCTAGCGCAGACCTGCTAGAAGGCCTTGGAACTACTGTAATTGCCCATTGGGATGGTGCCACAAAATTGTGGTATTATATTTAGGATCGTTTTATTATGTTATAGCGGCAGAGTTTGCCTTATAAACATATGCCTTGTAAACATATTGTAAGAAGTCCATTCACCTTCATTGCTTAATGTTTTGTTTATGAGTTCGGCTGTTATAATAAAACTATCTTAATCCCTAAAATTACCTGAAAAAGTGGGCAATGCCTTTGAGGCAGTTTCTAAACTAAAGGATGCCATTATTGGTGTTTGTTCTGTATCAAATTTTTCTTCTTCTTCTTCTTCTTGTTCTTCTTCTTCTTCTAATTCATTATGGTGAACTTGCTAATAAGTCAAATTCTTCTTTTAAATCTTCTAGCTGTTGCTGTTTTGATATTAATGTGGCTCTTGTGTAGCCTCTAGCATAACTTTTTCTTATATTTTTATAAATTCTTTCTACCTTTTTAATTATTTTTCCCATTTGTGGTGTATTTTACAAAATATTTTTTTTTGTTGTTTTGTTTGCATAATTATTAAGATGAATTTACATTATACTGTTGTTTTGACGTTTAAGTTTCTGCTTAATTGTTTTTTTAAGTATTTTTTAAAATACACAGCTATGTAATGTAATATATCTATAACTATAAAAACAAGACATATTATTTCAATAATGTTAATTGCGTCGGTTTTGTTGCTGTTACTGCTGCTGTTGTTGTTGTTAGCGTTTATCATCACGATCTCTTCTTGCACCATCTCTGCGTCTTCTGTTTGTGAGTTGACTACCGCTCCTGATGTTGCCAAAATAGTGCCCACGAAAGGAATCATTTATTTTATTTTTTTGTGTTTAGCTGCTTGCGGATATTGTCAATTTCTGCCCATATCGCAGTTGAGATGTCCCAGCTTGGTTGTTGTTATTTTCGAGTGATGGGCAAAACGTGCGCCAGGCGTTTGCGAAGTTTAACTTTTAAGCCACCGCGCTTTTTTTGTATTTTCGGTATGTCCACTTTTGGGAATGCTGTCAACTTTTCTTCGGTTCGTTGGAGTTGGCGTTTTCGGTACTCCTCTATCGTCAGTGCCTTTGGACCGATGCGTAGTCGCACATAGACTGGAACAGGTATTTTCGGTGCTATTGTTGTGGCTCCGGGATGTGGCTCCGGGATGTACTCGTCCATCAATAAAATTTCGATGCACCAAAAAATGTATTTTACAGGACTCCAAGTCGGAGTGGCAGGATCGCCATGTGGTATTATATTTAGGATTGTTTTATTATGTTATAGCGGCAGAGTTTGCCTTCGCTATAGGCTGCAGTGTTTGCCGACTTGAACTATGTCCAAGGCAAACAGAGACGTTAAAAATAAGCTAAACAAAGTAGAGATCTGCCAGCTTGTGTAGTTAATTAAAGTCTGCTTTATATGGCCTACAATCGGCTCTTTTATAACATTTTTACAAAACTTACTTAATAGTCTTAATCTATGGTCATACTTCTCTAGTTAGTTAATATACTTATAACCTATGTTGCGTTTCATTCTTGCATATTGAATTTGAATAATCGAAAGGATTAAAATTACATATTTTTGGTTTGACGAATGATAATTTGGCACGGTCAACAATATTGAGTGAGTAATGAAAATATTCGCATGCACTGAGTGCAGCACACGCCGATAATGCAGTGCTAACTTATTAGTCACTCAATATGTTGCTGTTTATGACAACGAAACTTTCGGTCGGCAGTGTGTATAATGAGAGCACACTAAAAAATATATGTTTACGTAATAATATATCTTAAAATATAAAAGGATAGCACTCTGCTCCGTGTCCAATATCTCTCAAACTGTTAGCCTGAAAGTATGCACATCTTAATACACAAAAGGCAAGACTGCTGCTCCGCACACAGTCTCAAATTGTAATAATTTTTTGACAGTAACGTAATTTTACAAGACACAAAATTGTTTTCAAAAATTTTCAGCCTGAAAGAATGCACAAAGAATATATTTGATACTTATCAGTGACAATATTGGGTCTTTACAACAGTGAGTTTTTTATTTACAGCATCATTCCGTATCTCTATCCGATCAATCTTTTCGTTCAAGACACTGCTCGTTCGTGGTTTTTAAGTATGTTATTCGAACAGTATGGACTAACGAGAACAGCTGTTAGCTGGTGCACGATGCCGTAACACAGTAACATTTGTGCAATCTGTATCTCTAACAGCCAATTAAATCACGAGCAGTCATGTCAAAATCAAACGAACACCTTAAAGCAGGGCTGAGCAGGTTCTAATGCAGTCACATTTTATTTTGTCTTGCTAGTATTGGTGCGCTCTCGAATAGTGCAAACTGAGCGAAAAAGTTGTCACAATTATCTAGAGTTGCAAGTTCCCAGTGGGCATATTAGCAAGTGCTCCGCAAAAGAAGGCATGCTATTATTGGCGTCAATACACCTTCCATGATCACTGCATTGATGAGAACTTCTGTAAGGCCTACCTTTTGAAGGTTCTGATTTTTTTTATATTAGTTTAAATGAAAATAATTACAAAAAAATTTTTAAATACACAGAACAGTTTGTAAAAAAATTTAGATTTAAAAAAAACAAAAAAAAATTTTTTTGTCCGAGTTGGGTCTCGATCCCGGGTCCCGAAAGCTTCCTTTCATTTGTATTGATAAAAAATAAGCAATTGATTCTTAACAACCATGGTAGACGAGTGGGTAAGGTGTCGGACCGCCGCATGAGAGGACCATGGTTCAAATCTGAAATTGTTAGTCGTTTTTTATTTGAAGTTGATATTTATATTGCTTTTCCTTCTTTAGTGACTTTTCGAAAGAGCGCTTCTGACAGGTCTCTTTTGAGCAAGGAGAGCGGAAGGCCTGACAAATTTTCACATTTCATATAAAAAAGCAAGTGTAATTGTATATGAGTGCGGCAGTACTGAGTGCTAGCAGCACTGCCAATGCCTACTGGGTTTGTATGCTAATACTCCCACACATAGGTACTTTTTATTTTTCATTTTATATTTTTATTTTTAATCATCGGTATTGTTCATTATTTCTTCTTTTTCAACATAAAAGCTCAAGTATTTTGTTCCAAGTAAGTAAATTAAATTATTTTGCTTGTAGTGACAGATAAAACATTTTGATTCACCAGAAAGTTTCTTTGCGGAAAAGAAATCACATTCAAAGATTTTGGTATGTTTTTGTTTTCTTTCTATTTTAATATTATAAAGTCTTAATATATAAAAATACTGAAAATATTAATCAAAAAATCAAAAAACTAAGTTTAAAAAGTTAATTAATACAAATATGTAATATGTAAAAAATAGATAATATGAATTATATTAATGCTTAATATCTAAGAATAATATGAAATTTTGGTTTTTTAAAAGTGTACATAAAAGTTGCGGCTAGATATTTACAGCATCGCCGTCATCGGACGACTGAATTGTATTATCTTCTGTTGTGAGCTTTGTGTACATGTGAAAAGTTACGCTCAGAGAGCGCTCAGTGAGCTATGGGGCGCCCACCGCTGCTTTAAAGTAATCGTTAAATATATGTGATTGTAGAAAATTGAAAATAAAACAAAAAAATTTCAATATATACTGAAGCTAACGATGGTTCGATAAGGGTGAACTGCCCGTACAGTGGTCAAAATTTTTGATGCACTTTAAAATACCTAGGTTTAATAAAAAAACTCACTCAGCGTCTGCTAGCTCCATAACCTTTGTGCTGTCTCACAGTCTTCGTCTTTGCACCCTCAACTCTCTTCCATCAGCTTAGTGAAAATCTAAAACTGCAATCGCTGCATACATTTAATTATTAGCACTAACACTTTTTTTTTAATTTACAAAATTTATAGAAATTATATTGTATTTTTCAAAAACACAAATCAACAATAAACAAGAAAAGCTGTATTAAAAAAAAACAAACTCAACAAATTTGACAAACTGAGCATTGCCAGCAAACAAGAAACAAAGCAAAAAGTAAAATAAATCTTTAAAAAAATAGATAAAATTCAGAAAATTTCGGAAATGTTTGATGTCTTGTTGTCAATTAACGTAAGAATTGAATTGACGTAAGAAGCGTAAGCTTGCCGTAAGGTTGGCGAACAAGTTTGTTAGAGATACAGTTCTCAATTAGAACACAACATCGTTCGCCTAGCAATCATTCGTTGGGTCGCTCGTTAGAGTTAAGAAATAATGCTGTTATATTCATATTCATATTCATATTCATATTCAAAAAGTATTGTCATATCACATCTTATGGTAAAACAAAAAAGCATTTCAACCGCCAAAATTTAAATCACCAGATTAAACTTTTTGCGAAAAACCGTAAAAAATATTAAGGAATATTGAATGAAATATTAAAACAAAATTTTTTTGTAAACTAACACACGATCGACCAGCCTATTCCAACTATTTCACATTTCGTCATAAATTTAAAACACCCTCCATACTTAAATGTGTGGCATATTATATAGAAAATTCCTACATATGTAACGAATTGGCTTTTAAAAGTTCTGTAGTTAATATTAGACGTTTTTCTTTTGTATTGTATGTCCGAGGTGAGCAACAACTGTTAAAAACAGATCTGCGTTCATTTTTTACTTCCGACTAAGATGTGTTCAATATATGCGTTTCATTTCATATCTGATGCATGTCTGAGTGTTGGTCAGATGCCGTCGACGAGCTCAGGAATTTTTTACTGAGCACGAAGCAATCGGCTGCCAAAGACAAACAATTTTTTAAATAATAATTTTAAATAATAAAAAATATCTTTTTTAGAAGAAAGAAATGGTGGGCACCAGTTCAGAAGGTAGTATTTTTAATAAAATTCAGTTATTTATCTAAGTAATTAAATATTTTAGCAATCAAGTAGACAAAAATTGCAACAATTTTTCATTACCAAATCAGACCAATTTTTGTTTGATCTGATGTTGTCAGGTCGGGTTTGGTTGGTTTGATCAGTACCTGCTAAGATTTTTGGTCTCATGTGTAAAAAGAAAATCGCCTATTGAATAAAGTATAATTCTTTTTTTGACGTCACGCACTCGCGAACGCACGCACAAACAACACAAGTCACGGATTTGCTATCAAAAATTTTGTACTAAAAACAAAAAAAAAAAAACAACAAATTACATGTACAAGTTCTGAAATTTGACAGAATAGAAATTTGATTAATATTAGCCATAGCAAGTTTATTTTACAATCAAATAAAAATAACAGTGTCTCAATAAATCTAAATTTTATTTTTAAGCTAACGGGCCCGACATACGTTGTCCTGCGCCAATTTAACTTATTTGTTTGTAATCATTTTGTGAATTTTTGAAAAGTGTGGAAGTGTCCAAACAACGCGCCATTTAAGCCACACATGCCAGACGTTTCCTTTTGAAACTTCAATTCGTGACTATTAAAACCTTCTGAAAAAAAGCATTATTACTTTTGGGGGGGATATTAACCTTAATAGCAGATATTGTAAATTTGGTGGCCTTTAATGTTACCGTTCCTGAGAATATTAAAAAAATAAGAGATGCAAAATATCTAATTTTTAATTCGTTACATTTCTTAAATTTTCATTGCAGTTTAATTGGGTAATATATTAATTAGGTAGTTAAGTTATTATGTTATTAAGTAATTAAAAAACAATTTAATATATTGTCCTTTCCTTGCCCCAACAATTTTTCATTACCTTAAGCCAATGACTTCCATTCTTATTAAAACAAAAAGGTTAACGAAACATTTACTAAACATTTACGAAAAAGAATAACTACATTTTAATTCATTTATGTTTAATTAATTAATTTATTACGAAAATGAATTTATGTATAATTTGTTCAAATTAATAAGATGAAAATGTTTCTCTTAAATAATATCATCAAATAATACGTTTTTAATAAGTTGTAGTTTTTTGGTCACGGAAGACCTTTCTGTGGAAATACCCATATACATCAAGTATCATCATAAAACATGCATAACTCCGGAATTGTAATTGTTTATGAAAAGTGGGCGAAGTTATAGTTCGACCACGCCTATTTTTTCTGAGTTGTCAATAGTAATCATACTAACTTAATAACAAAATTTTAGTCCAATAGAGCAAAATTTATCTACAGTATAACATTTCAATTGATTTATGGGCGATTATAGGGGTTGTGGCGATTTTTTTTTTTATTATTTGAGATATAAACCTTGATAACAGATGTTGTCAATTTGGTGGCTTAAGGTGTTATCGTTCTTGAGATCTTAAAAGGCACTGCACAAACAATTTTGTGTGCACAGAAGGATCTGTAAAAGTAGGCGTGGCAACATTAGCACGTGTATACCAAGTTTTATTATAAAAACATGCACAGCTCAGGAATTATAATGATTTCTATATAGTGAGCGTATTTATAGTTAGACCACGCCCATTTTTGGTTGAGTTGCCGAGAGTAACCATATGAACTATATTACAAAATTTTAGTCCAACACAGTGTCACGTATTCGTTTAAACGCAACATTTTTTTGAACATATTTTACAGTTTTTTTTTATTTTATTATGAACTTACTCTTTTTCTTTCTTTGCTTTAAATAAAGTATTGAAAATTACTTTTCATCGTATGCTTTTCATTTAAATATAACTAAATATATATTTTTTAACGAAAAAAATTAGAAAATAGAGATAAACTAAGATGCATATGGGTCATTCTTTTACAAATCGAACACCATTCTGACCGCCATAATTGTGATTTGCATGCAATTTTTTTACGGGTTCTATATCGAAAAAAAAGAGACACGTGTTCGAGAATTATTTTTTTAAAATAGAGGGCGTTAAAAGTTTGAGATTTTCATGATTTTTTCCTTAGAGACTAGTTTTCAAAAATTCATAACTTCGGTTCTGTTTAAGCTAGAGACAACTTTTTAAATTTATTTTGAAGATAAAAAAATTAGTTTTAACCCTCATTGGTCCCCTGTATGCGCACGCATACAATTTTGATCTTTAACCTTGAATAAAATAAAAACGGTTCAGCGGAATGATCTTGTATTTTGCAAAGAAGAATTATTTTGCCTGAACAACCAAAAAACCCGTTTTTGAATTTGTACCCTTACCGTATTTGCCTGTGCAGTTATAGTTACGAATCGGCCCCTGTGTTTGGCGTGCATACACTTAAGCCGGTACCTGGAATTGCCGCTTATTTTTGTGTGTGGATTTATAGCACGCTCTTATTTTTTCGTTTTATGAAATTCAGTTTGTTCTGGAACACACATAAGTGAAGTTTGTTTGCGCATTTATTTGAATTTCGGTTGTGTTTCGAAGTATTTGCTGAAAAATGGATAGAGTTTTACGTGAAAGAAGGCACCGAGATGAACTAGAAATGGATTTTGATTTGGAAAGCGAAGCGGACGATTCTCCGTGCAATAGTGACGATGATTTTGCATTATCAGACGAGGAGAATGATGAAAGTGAAGTCAGCACTTGAGCAAAATTTAGCAGAAGAAAATGCAGCAAATTCCGAAAATAAATATTTTTCAAAAAATAAGAAAATTGAATATTTATCGCAACCATTTGAAATAAATCGAAGACATTCATTTCGACGTGCAGAAAATTTCACTTCAGGTAAAAACCTACCCTCTTTGTTATGGGTTCATGTTCATTATGTGTTTCATTTTTGTTATGATTCAGGTTTTAAAAGCATTAGCAGCTGCTACTACAGTTGATGTTTCGTCTGCATTTCACATGTTCCTTGAACCGGTTGAGAATATTATTTTGAACATGATGAATTTATATGGTGTGTGAAAGTACAAAGACGATTGGGAAAACATAGATTTGGACACTCTGCACGCATATTTTGGATTGTTGCTGCTTTCTGGTGTGTATCGGTCATACGATGAATGTGTCACTAAACTGTGGAATGACGAAACTGGTCGGCCAATATTTAGAGCAACAATGTCTTTGAAAATGTTCAAGCGTACCCATGGTTGCATTCGATTTGATGACCGCGAAACATGAATGGCCAACACTGCATCTACAAATACTTCTGTACGTGACAAATTGGCACCGATTCAGAATGTATAAGATAAATGGAATCATAATTTGAAAGTTGTATACACACCAGGAAAAAACATTACCGTGGATGAACAGTTAGTTCCATATTGTGGGCGATGTCCGTTTCGTCAGTATATTGCATCCAAGCCGGTGAAATATGGCATCAAAATTTGGGTGCAATGCGACTCAAAAAGCTGGTATACATACAACACACAAATTTATGTTGGTCGGAATCGTAATGCCACTCCTGAACGTAATCTCGGACGGCGTGTTGTTTTGGATTTGGTGGAAGGACTTTCTGACAGAAATGTAACGTGTGACAACTTTTTCACTTCGTATGAATTGGCAGAAGATTTACATAAGAATCGAATGACTATTTTGGGTACAATAAGGAAAAATAGGACTGAAATTCCTTCAGTTCTACTCGACATGCGTCAAAAGCCAATTTATCATACAGAAGTTGTATATGAACATAAATTGCAAGCAGTTATGTTGTCATATGTTCCTCGCGGTACCGATTTGTGACATTGCTCAGTACACACCACAATGTTGTCAGCATAAATGAGAATAGTAAAAAGAAGAAACCTAACATCATTGAAGACTACAACAAAACCAAGAGTGGAGTTGATACTATGGTGAATGGTGGCTATTTACACATGCAAACGAAAAGTCAATCGGTGGCCAATGGCAGTATTTTGTAACATGCTTGATGTTAGTGCGTTGAATGCATTCGTGACGTTCATTGCATTGTTGCCGAATTGGAAAAATTCTAAAACGAACCATAATATTCGTCGTCGCCATTTTATCGAGGAGCTTGGATTGAATCTCGTTGAAAAACGTAAAAAACGAATTCATTATTCAAAGAATTCGGTAGATTTGTAATATTCTAATTAATTTCATTCTAAGTCTACCTTTATGAAGTTCAAATGTATTAATATGATAGTAAACAATGTAATAAAAACATAAAAAATCACAAAACATAAATGGTTGTTAATTTTTTTTAGCTTTTTTACAGTTAAAAATATTTGTGTATGCGCGCGCATACAATGGGACCAATTAGATGTATTTCTCGAGGGACCGATGAGGGTTAAGAAAAAATATTTTTAAAAAAATTTATGAAAAATTTCGTATTGTTGTGCGCAATTTATTTTTTTTAATAAATTTATACAATCTTACCCACCATATCGTATTCTACATCAAATTTTACAAAGAAGTTGCAAGTTTCAAAGTACACCTCAAATTCTCGTCTCATACCGTTGTTCTCTGTATTATAGTATTTATAATATAAATTATGTAGTGTGTAGGGCTTTCGATTTCGGGACTCAAAAGCATGTTTGGGATTCATTATTTGAGGTCACTGAAATCTTTGAACGGTTAGTTAGGCTGATTTACTTTATAAATATGCTCTTTAAAATACTAAGGCATCTAAGATGTCATCCCCCACGCTTGACCGAATTTTGGTCTCAAAATTTCTAGCGGAAGATCAAATCATGCAAATTAAAAATAGGTCGGTAATTTTTTATTCAAATCTGTACGGTTTGTAAAAGAATGACCCATATTCGTTTAAACGCATTAACATTTTTCTTACTTATCAAAAAAATGTATGAATTTTAATTTTTGGTAGGGCCACCATTTCTCAATACAACCTTATATAAACGATTAGGCATGAATTGCACAAGTTTCATAAGCTCATAATTCAATACATCCTTCCAGGCTTCTTTGATAGCTAGTTTAACTCAAGCGCGGTGTCAAACCTTTGCCCTTGTGCTTTTTTGCCATAAATTTTACGAGAAATGCACCCCAAAGGTTCTCTTATGGATTCAGATCTGGACTGCATGCCGGCTACTCGAAAAGTTATATGTTGTGTTCATGGAACAACTGCATCGAAAACTTCGAAACATGGATAGCGATCTTGTTGGAAAATGCTGTCTTCATCCATTTCTTCATCCAAAAATGAGATGAGAGCTTTGTCAAACAATTCGGTGCATAACAACGAATTCATTTTCGGTGGAACAAACCAAATATTTGCCTTGGCAGAAGCCGAAAACGCTGCCCATACCATAACGCTACCGCCACTGAAGTTTTGTTTTGACATGCGTAAGTCGTTATTTCTTAAATCGTGCCAAGAACATGCGTACGAGTCTGGACCGTCCAGATTAAATTTTTTCTAATCAGAGAACACAACATTGTCCCACTCCTTAGTCCAGTGAATGTGGTTACGTGCAAGTGCTAAGCGAGCTTCTTAATGTTGTAACTTCAATACGGGCTTGCACCTGGGCTTCTTCCACTTTACGTTTCCTGTTGTGCGCAATATATACGCAATGTGCTGAGCCGTCACTGGAAGACCCAATTTATTTTTGATCTGAGTGGCATTCAAATAATTTTTTGTAGCTTCCATTTTTATTTAATTTTTGGCGGCTCAAAAGCTTTTGATTCCCTTTTGTAGGTTTCTTAACGCCGTAATTGTTGTCTTTCTTTAAAAAAAAACAAATTACTCCTTCAGATCTTCCAATTCTTCGTCCAATTTCCCGATTTGAGTAACTTTCTTTGTGGTACAGCTTGATTTTAATGTTTTCTTCATCGTGTAGGTAACTGTCCTTTGACACTGTGGTATAACGATTTAAAAATTTATTTAAATAAAATAAAAATTTTAAAACAAAAATTTAATACGGAATAATTGCTACTATACTCATTTAATAACTTCAAAATGTCGTTTGTGTATTTCTAGCAGGGGATGCAATCTCAGGATACCAGAGATTTTTCGGTCCCGACAGTCCTAAGATTTAAAATTTGAAATCGCTCGTTTTTTGGGATCTCTCGAATTTTCAACAGAAATTTATACAAAAATTTATTTTAATAAAGTTATAAAAATATATAAAAATATAGTTTAGGAAGAGATAGCTTTAAAAATGCTCTTCATCTTCTAATAATTCATTTATTATCACCACTGCAACAAAAACGCTATACATGCGTTTAGCTTAATAAGGCTTAACAATATGCGCCTACACGAGCAAAGCTGAATTTCAAGTTATTTAGCCACAACACAATAAAGTTTTTTGTAATGTGTTATTTTAAATAAGTGCCTTTATTATAATTATTTTTAAATTTTTTTTTTTTTTTTTTGAAATTGTCAAAAGACAATCTATTTTTTGTTGTGTTATTCTTAAGACTTGATCTGGACTTATTCCTTTTTAAATAAGTTTATTTGACCAAATTTTTGAATTAATATAATTCCTTGCACTGGTGCTCAGGCTAGATGGTCTGTGTATTTTATGCAAACAAAAAATTTATCCAATTTTTCTCCTATGACGTTTCGCTGGTTATTTTTCAGCTTCTTCAGGGAATTTGATTTATCTGAAACAAATACAAATAGTGATTTAAAAACAAGAAATACAATTGATTGTTTAGATGAACAAAATTATAAGACAGAAGAACTTACAAATTTAAATTTTACATCAAAAACTGATGTGTACGTCGATATTTAATACAAAATCAAACATTACACAATTAGAATTTCACTATTGCTTTCACTACTCTTTTCATTGTTAATTTTTATAATATTTTTAAATTTTTTGTTTGAATTGACTTTTATGCAAAATAAACATTTAAAAGAGAGTTTTATTGCATTTCATTGCTATTAAAATTTGAAGAAACTCTGTTTTCGATTTCCAAAAAATTATTACATCTGGTTACTTCCATAACATTTAGTTTAAAATCGATTTCAGATTTTTTTTTTCATATATTTTATTGTAAATAACAAGATCTTTCAATTATAAAAATATTTAAATTTTTTTTCGATACAGTTGCAATCCCGGGACTAATTTCAAAATTCTAGATTAAAAATTTTAATCCCGAAAATCCAGTGATAGCCAAAACAACCCGAAATTGCAAGCCCTACTTATAATTCAAGACAAGCAGATACTTACAGCGAAATGACTTTTGATATTAACAGCCATTTTAAGTCATACATAAACTGCATAATTAACACATTCCGACTATATTGCACACATAATTTCCATGTCAACTATACTTGACTGTGCCATTAACTCGACTCTTTGCCAAGCCATAACGCTGTTGTGAGCAGAAATACAAACATTAATTTAATTTTCCTAAAAGCTGTTGCAAAACATCCGCCATTAACTTGGCTTATTTAAGTGAAGTTTCGTGAAATATTGGCTTCTGCCAGGCTGTATGCATGAATATAACATAAAAATTCACAGTTTTAAAACGTAAAACCTTAGTCATTCAAAAAAACGATCAAAATAAAGCGCAAATATATATGTATGTACGTGAAATGCTGCCAAATACTGCATTAAAAATAGTCCGCCTTCATCATCGCTAGCGTTACACTTACCGTACAAAATGACAAATTCACATGTTGACCATCGGTTATATTCGTTGACTTCTGACTTCGATTTTGAAGCTTTGTGCTTAATTGAATATGTCCCTTCATGCCACGCGTTGCAAGCTCGTTGCAACAGCAAAACAGCTACAATTTGCAATTTCAATTAAACATTTATAGCTTTCGAATGTTTTGCAATGCAGGGAGATTTTCTACCGGTTGTAAGTTGGGTAGAGAAGAAGGAACAAACCAACCCGCACTGCGTCACAGTTCGTTTTTGTCACAATTACAATATTCGATTTCTGAATAAAAAATCGAAATCAAAATCGAAAATAAACTGTAAAGAGGACTGAAAATTTGTTGCCATAATCCTTGTCATAAACACCGGAACATCACATTTCCAACTATCGGACGAATTTGACACTTGGTCAGCTATACATAGCTACTTAGTTTGCTGGCGCAAAACGAAAAGCATTTTGGAGGACGACTAACCTCTTATGCTCTATAGTCGTGAATTTATTTCAAATTAACCGGATGATGTTAATTAAGCAACTATCAGTTGTCGATGCTTTCTCTGCATCTTTCTTTATTGGCCAGAGCTATTAACAGGCACTAATTTAGCACTAATTCTTGGACCATGACAGTCTGCTATAGTTGAATAAAAATTTTAACGAAATATGGTTAGTAAGAGAAGGCAAATTATATATAATTAAAATAAAAAAGAAATTATTAGTGTAAAATTATGTTGTATGAATATAAATAGATTTTTTTCAAAAGCTTTTACATTTATATTTTAGAGTATAAATGTAAATTTACTATTAATATCAAAGTTTTTTTAGTTGAAATACTAACATGTTTTGTGACGGATGTTCTTAATGAGACAGAACCTGTAGAAACATGTGATATTAAATCTGAAACAAGTGTTATATCTTGAAAAACTTTTCCTACCACCACAAACCCACAAACTTTTCCTACCACCAACAACTGTAACCTTTCGTCGAAAATTTAAGTGTTTCAAAGATCTTTTGATAAGAAATAAGGAAAGAAAGATTAAAGCGTAGGACCATGGCTCGGTCAGGATACAAACCCGGGACCCTTGAGTTACTGTCGCGCGCTACCACTAGACTATCTAGGTCGCCAGTACTATAGATTTAGTAGCTAACCTTTAGCATAAAAATGTTTTATTTAGTAAATTTCAACAAAAATTCTTAAGAACGTAGCATAAAATTAATTATAAATTTTATTCGTTTGTTTATAATTTTAATATTAATTTTTATACGAGTACACGAGACATAAATAAAAGAAATCGAAACAATTTTTTTTAAGTAAAAACTAAACAGACCCTTAATTATAAAGCCAGCAAATTGATCATAAATTTCATAGTCAATATCTAAGATGAATGTTCTCTTTACTTTAATAACACATTAACAAAAAAAAAGTTGAGTAGAGTAATTAGTTTTTATTAATTTAAAATTTTCTTATTAATACCTATGATAAAAGTACATATACGCAGAGAAAACGCATAGTTGAAACAACCATGATTTAAGAGGATCATGTATGATTCGGATTATGATTTTTGTTAACATGTTCTTATAGATATAATATATTCTTTGATCATGATATAATGATTACAACAACTATATTTAGAAAAGGAACATTTTTGTAGGAACCAAAATATTATTGAACAATCATTAATCTCTAATTGGGTCGAAAATAGAATGATTGCAGCAACTATACTATGAAATTGTTTTTAGGATTCAGAGAATATTATTGAAACAATAATTTAATTTTTTTTGTTTTCATGCACTCCAATTTCCACATCTATTAATATGTCTCCAGAGGTTTGCCATTGTCTGGGCTGAACAGAAATATTAAAATATTAATTAAATTGAAAAATTATTTGATAAAATTTTCTGTCCGAGCTGGGGTTTGTGAACCGCGGCTTTTTCGCTTACGAGCCACGCACACTACCAGTAGGCCACAGCCGCTACTACCGCTCGTTTGACTAATGCCATATATTTACTGAAAACAGATATACGTTTGCTTCAATTAAAGTCGAAGATGTCACTTTTCTGCGTGCTGTTTTTAGGATAAGGCGATTTAAAACAAAACAGAATAATTGCACAGTTGACAAACGAAACAGCACATAGCCAGGAATCCATAAAATTTATTGTGTCTGAATGAATTGAAAGTTGTTCCTACAAACTGTTCAGACACAATAAATTCTTCCGATTTTTGGTTACGTTCTGCTTCGTTTGCCAACAATCAAAGAATAGTTCAGACAAACATTAAAAATTCTAATATGTTTGTCTCTATAATAATATTCACATTTATCATGATTGACAGAACTACAACAGTTTTGATGCAACTAATAGTTGAGGCAATCACAGTATGTTGACGATTTCAATGATGTTATGATTTAGACTATTATGTTGTTTTTGGTACCATTATTAGTAAATAATGACTTTATTAAGGCAAAAATTTGTGTTTGCAGAAATAGTACAATAATTTTAGTAAAAAAATTATTATTGCAGTAATCATGTCTCAACCATGTCTTTTCTCTGCGTGTAGATAATATTATTATATGAGTAATTAGTAGTGCTTCACCGACTCCCAATATTTCTGCACAAATATCTATGACAATGCCGATTCTTGAAATTCAATCGATGCTGATACAAAACCTATGCCGATTATTAAATTTTAAACGGATGCCTATGCCGATGCTTGAATTTCCTGCCAAAAGCGATGCCGATGTTGAATGGTCGGTCCAACAAATTTATATACAAAATATTTATGTATTGTATTTATTCAAAAAGTACAACCAGGGCTGGATTAACCAAATTTGCCGCTGTGGGCTAAATTTAAATGCCACCCCTTAAAAAAAATTAATAATAATAATAATGGCACAGCCCCATCAACAAAAGTAGGTACATTAAACCGTCCCACTTTTTCAACATTTTTCGAAAATGTTCCTGGGAAACATTGATTTCTGATTCTACTCTTAAAAATATGAATTTTGGTATGTAACACTTTAATATTAACTAACGGTAAATGGTCGCGCAAAAATATTTTTCAAAAACAAGAAAATTCTTCTTCGGTATTTTGCACATTACTAAGAAACTAATGAAACAATTTTCATCAGTTAATGTTTTTTTAGATACCTTTTTTTAAAAAGTGAAATTTTGATGAAATTTTGAAATTAGCTATATAAGTAGGTATGTAAATAAAAGTACGAAACAAATTTATGCTATATTATTTTAAATTGCGAAGCATTGTACGTTTTCTGTTGTTTGCATGAATTTTTTTGTAATTTTTAACTACTTGAATGACACCATTTTTCTCTGCTGGAAACATTGTCAACGTATTGTTTACCGTATTTAGAAGCCCTACGGCTCGTTCTGCTGTGTCATTTAATAAGTTAAAATTATAAAAAATTTCGTAATATAAAAAAAATTTTTATTCATATTCCACAATGAAGGATGCATTTCAATAAATTCCTAATATTTTGAAAATAATATTTTGAAAAACTGTATAGAAAAGTAGAGCCAGTGAAGGGCAAGTACGGAAAAGCAAAATTTTTTTTAGAATCTAGAAATTAGTCAAAAAGTTGAATGTTTGCATTCATTCCAATATCAAAAGCCAACTCATAGCAACAAAGCTTTATAACAAAAAAAAACACACAATCCAGTTTTCAATTGGTCATGCATCATAGCATTTGCAAAATGGTAAAGTATATTTTAACTCTACACTAACAAAATAAACAGAGATGCAATACTAAATTTACATTGCATAACTATGAAAAAAAAGTAAAGAAAAAAAAACTGATATGGAAGTAAGCAAATAAAAAACCAATTGTGTCTTAACGCTTTTTTTAGATTGAGTTAAGCAAAATTTCCAGATTTACTTTTCATCAATAAGCTGTGAATTACATGTTTTGATGCGATTGTATCAAAGTAAACCAAAAAGACTGTTCACAATTAATAAAAAATTATCAAACTTTTTGAAAATGCACAAACTTAAAAAATACACGAGATTGTGAATTGCTCTGCTACAAAAAGAAGAGCATTAAAGTCCGTGTTTTTTTAGATTGTAATTGTTCCTAAGAGTGATCAAAAGCAGATTAATAGCTTAAAATCCGTGGTCACAAGAAATAATTACTAAACTCAAAATATCGTAAAAAAGCGATACGGTATTTTCTTTATTGCTAATCTTTGGAAAGATACAGGAAAACACTTTTTACACAAAATAGATTACCACTTATGTCTGCATATTTTTCTTTTATAACGGTTCATATATTTCAGGAAAAAAATATCGTTTCTTACGATACTTTGAGTTTAGTCATTATTCCTTGAAAAAGGCATTTAAATAATTGCACATTTAGAGTGCAATATTTTGCAATTAAAGCTTATGCCATATACATATTACTTTTACGTACCTTCCTATGTAGTTATGCTTAATATAAAAAAAATTGAATATTCTTCGGACAAACTTACCGTGCAGTTTTGTTGCTTTTTGGAAAAAATATCATATTCTAAATTTTCAAATTATGCATTAAAATTTTTGCCGTAAGATTCCTCAAAATAACAAATTTATATAGTACAAAAATTCTTACTCATGCTCTTGTAGCACGGTGTAATATGAGTTGAAGTTATCAAATTTTCGTAATAATTTTCATCAAAATTTCATTTTGTAGAGTTTTTAAAAAAAATTTACCAACCAATATGAAGCATTTCTTATAGTTGAAGAGGGCAAATTTTACTAGCTTTCAAGAAAGTATAAATTGATGAAAATTGTTTCTTTAGTTTTTTAGTTATATGCAAAATATTAAAGAAGAAATTTCTTGTTTTTTCGAAATAATGAATTTTTAGCCAAAAACCATTTAAGCCTTTTGCGCGACCATTTGCCTTTTATTATTATTAAAGTGTTATATACCAAAATTCATGCTTTTAAGATTGAAATCAGAAATTAACTTTTCGAAAAGGTCAAAAAAGTGGGACGATCTATAAAGTACATATTGTAACAATATTTTTAAAAATTTTATCGGCTAACATTCTAACCTAAATTGGTGCGCCTTTCGTTGCGTTTAAAAGCACCACACAAATGTTACCGAAATGCTACCGAAAGTGAACGCTGCGTGAACTTCAACAATCATTGCCTTTGTTCTTGTTTTTCTTTTCGTTCTCTTTGTTGCAGCTAACTATGAGTTGGTTTGAAAAATATAAATCTTTAATAACACTAGGAAAATTTAAAACTTTTGAAAAGACACAAAAAACGCTGAGACACGTAAACTTGATTTTCGGTCGTAGAATTTGATGGCATACCCAATTTTTCCAAATCAGATCAAAATATCAAGATATACAGATTTTTAATATTTGAACTTCATTTGGCCTTCATTAAAAAATTTTATAGTTTTTTAACAATAACTTCTTATAGTCTTTTCAAAAATACTTCCAACGCGAAAATCAACTTAGCCTTGTTAAATCTATGATTTATTAACAATTAAGCAATTTCGCTTTTTCTTAACAAATTTTTACAAAATTTCGCTTTTTCTTAACAAATTTTTAAAAAATTTCAATGTTAAACGTAAAAACTTTAAAAAAAATCTTTAAATTTTTTTACTCAAATTAGTGTTTTTATTTCATAAGTAGATATAATTCTGAAAGTTTAAGCAAAATTGGAGGTGGTCAAAATTGTTGATCTCTTAAAATAAGGAAAATATAATAAAAGTGGGTCTAAAAGTGACCAAATTTCAATCACAAATATCTCGAGATTTTGAGCTGATAGAGAAAAACTGAGTATGCCACTAAGTTCTACGTTTATCCAATTGCGATGAAACTTTCCAAATTGGTTGTTCGCATTCATTTAGTCATAGTACGAATAGCGTTAGACAAGGGGGCGTGGCACCTCCTATACAACCCAAATTTGAGATATCGACTAGCTTTTGAGGTATAGTTCGCACAGCCATGGAATTTGATATTCGACCACAATTTACACGTGCCGTTAAACTAATAATATTATATGAGCCTTGGTAAAGGGGCGTGGCACCTCCCATACAACCCAAATTTAAGATTTTGAATAGCTTTTGCGTTATAATTCGCACAGCCTCGGAATTCAGTATTGGACGACAATTTACAGGAGCTGTTTTACTGATGACATTTTAACTATCTTTCGGATGAGCAGTCTGTTGCAAAAATGCATAAAAACATGCAATATTTAAATTTGGGAAAATAATTTCAACTTGGTTATTTCGAATTATATTTGCTATCTGAATTATTATATATTCTTGATTTTGATTGCTGTGTTCACATAAGCATTACGACAATTCTTTTAGGAATGGTGATTCGAGTTCAGTGTATTTTTCCTTATTACGCTGAAGTGAATGTAACTTTTACTTTATATGTTCCTGAAAATGAATGCATTCTGATGGACAGGAGTCTTCTAAATAATAAGAGAAACAATTTTTAATTTTTTAACCCTACTTTGATAACCTAAGTCTGCGAGGCAAATGCTTTCTAAATTTTTTGGTCTCTCTCTCGTGAAATGCTTTCACTGTAAGTTTTTATTCTCATTTTAAATTAAAAAGAATTATAATAAAATGTGTTTGAATAACAAGGGAATATGTAATAATATTATGTAAGTGCAAAAAATTAACATAACATTAAGCCACGAAAACAATGGATCGTCTGAAAGTCGTATGGTTGACTTTTAAGCGACATCTAATAAAGTTATCCTAGCAGGTTTAAGTGCATTCTTGGGTACATTTATTTTACTTAAAAATTTCAAAACCTTACAGTTGTCATAAATTTTCTTATATCTGGAAACTTGTTTAGTGAATTCTGTGCTTATTTTATCTAAAAATGTAAAAAAGTATTCACTCTAAATTTGTATTGGCCCATTCATATCTCAGAGTAAATTTTTTTTGGCCCATTAGCTTTCTTAAATTACGTTTTTATAATCTTAAAAAAATATGTTCTATTGCTTTTGCCAAATTTTGCTTCCTCTAAAAATGTGCAGCTGTATGCTCGACCCCACTCGCTCCCTAGGGTTAATCCACCACTGAGTACAACTCATTCAACATAAAAATAAAATAATTAAACGTCCAGTATGTGTGTAATTTAAAGAATAGAATGAAGAACTTTTCAAAATTTGAACATTTTTAAGTTATCAAAATTAAGCAATTGAATATTTTAATGTAAAAAGCAATATTTCAGCACTTACACCTTTTAAACTACATCTTCTAACGCTGTTTAGTTTTTTTGCAGCACAAAAAATTTGCTCACTTTCAACACTAGACAGAGGAGCTAAAATATATTGGATCGCAACCGTAAGAATTTGCAGTTGGGAACAAGAAGACTTACATATAACTTATTTTTAAAGTATTTTTTATTTCATGTAACGTGCACAAAATCGCAATTGAATCGGAAAAAATTTGGCATTTTTAACCTACACCGTTGCCGATACATTTTTTTACCAATGCCAATAAAAATTCAATTCCGATTCTTGAATCAACCGATGTCGATATAAAACCGATTTCGATAATATAACTTTGAACCGTGCCGATGCTCGAATTTTATATTTTTATTATATTTTATACATGATATGCCATATTAAAAACATTCGTTATAAAAGACTATAAAACATTTGTTGCAACAAGTGCAATATTCTTCCTTTAAAATGTTTTTGCATATGTTTTGTCAACAAAAGTGACACTCTTAATATTCTCAGTCTTTTCTCTTTAAACTAACAACGAAATTTTTACTAAAAAAAACTCTTTTAAAACGAGTAACTTTTCAACACATTTCGCTCAGAGGAAGTGTGATGGTCAGACAGCATCAAAGGACCCGGTCCAAATCAAAGCTTAGGTAAATTTAAATTTTAAATAAAATCAAATAGAGAAAACTCTAAATTAAAAAACAAATTCTCATTTGAATTGCATCATGGAAAGCATACTGCAAAATATTTAATTTATTTAAAAACTAGTAGGACACTCTTGTCCGCAGCTACACCACTGACGATTTTTTATCAATCTGCTTTACGCCTTAAAGACGGGACAAATTTTTCACAAATGTGCTAGTTTTTACCTTACTTTGATTTTGACTAATTTTTATGTTATACGGTTAGTTTTTCGACATCCGACTTAGTGATGCGATATGGAATCATTGTCCTTATTGGGATAAGACAATTGGGTATTCACGATGTGGTGTATTCGTGATAAATTTTTAAAAAAATTTTAAAAAATTTAAAAATTTATTGTGAACGAATCTTCTTCGAAGTATTGTATTTTTAAAATCGGCTTAATTTTGTATGTACTTTTGTTTTGAAATATTAATTTAAATCAACATTTAAATTATCAACTAAAGAAAATCATACAAAAATTTAAACGAAAGACTAAATTATATAAATTTTTATTAAATAATCTCACAGCGTAGGCGGTAGCTTCCTTCAAACTGAGTAAAAATGCTTTTGCGATCAGCTGATCTAATACACGACGAAATTTACAAAAAAATACACTAGGGTTTCATCGTTGAATTTTTGCCTCAGGGTTGCATTTTAAACACTGCATTTAATTTTTGCAATTTTACAAAATTCACTATAGATATAAAATTTTTCAAAAAAAAAACAACACAAGGGCTAATGCACCTCATCGTGAATACCCTTGGTACATATCAGAGATATAAAAAACGGTCTTTTTTCTTTTATTTTGGAGCGCCGCTCTGCATTTATATGTATCTCAGTTTTTGCCTTGCTCGAGACTCATCAGTATTTTTTTTTGTTGCGCTTAGCACGAAGAGAAAGATACAAATAAAGAGCAACATGGAGTTTATTGGAACTCTCGCAACACCAACGCGTCAAAAGACAACGAATAAGCAATGCGTGGCAGCAGGGATGATTTCTTAAAAACTTAATACTTTAATTAAATATACTTATTATTAAAATTTCGAAAGAAAAATACCTCTAAATAAATCTGTAGCACAAATATGATATTTAAAAATATTTTCATAAAAATCGGCCCAGTAGTTTGGGAATAAAGTCGTTACTTTAAATTTTCACTTAAATTTTATATAATAGTATAAATACAAATTAAGATAGATATAATTTATTTAAATATATAACATTATAAAATATAAAAATTTTCTTGTGTTCTCATCGGCATTTTTATTTTTTAAATATTTGCATTGTTGAAATAAGAATACATTTATCGAGTTCTTTTAACTGCCAGCGTTGTTAAATTTTCGATTTATTTTTTTACTTATTATATATTCGAATGTTGTTTATTTCATAGCTCTAGCTCTTATAATCACAGTAGAAATTGTTTTAAATATTTACAACTCAAAAACTGTAATATTTAAGAATTGGTGTTCTGGAGTACAAAGCAAATGCAAAATCTACATAGAATTAAGTCAGAATTTGTTAAATTCACGATTATTTTTTCTGTGTATGGTATTAAACATTTATCGTCACAATTTCAGATTTAATATACTCTAACTTAAACGATAGGCCAATCAATAGAATACAAAAATTAAAGTACTCAAGATCCAAATCCTTTTATTAGTGACATCAGAAAAAATACTAAAAAATCTTAAAAACTCACTAATCTTAGAATTTTACGGTAAAAAACCGAGCATTTTTCGTCATTTTTTTTAAAGTTGGTTTCTACTTGAAATACATTTTCAACTGCAATCATGACATTAACTTAATATTAACCTAGAAAAACTTGATTTCAACATTTCCAAAATGTCACCCAGATGACACAGTTATTAATTATTTACTACAAAATTGTTAACTATATGAAACAGTTGAATTGAAGTAACAAAATGAAGTAAAAATAATTCAAAGAATACATAAAATTATTTTCGATTTTTTTTTTTTAGATATTTTTGGCTATTTCAAAAAGTGACGAAATTCAAAATGTTTTCAAATGTATGAAAAAACTGACATATCGAATGATTTAAAAAAATAAAACAAAAATTTGTTATTTCTCTAAAAATTTTTGAAAAGTTCTCCATTACCCACAGAAAATCATATCTTGATTAGAGTTAGAAAATTAAAAATTAGAAAATTCTGAATAAAGTACGCTAATTTTAGATCAAGCATTAATTTTTATAAAAATCTGTTGACAAATTCTTGTTAAGAAAAGACTTTTACATTAGAATATCTTATGGTCAAAAGGTTTTTGTGACTAAAATTTGAATAGGAAACTCGATTTGAAACATATATTTTTTACTTCTTCGAATTTGCGTTTTTTAACTGGCGTCCACAAAATTTTGAGAATTTTCTGGATTTTCCTTGAATCCTTGCAGGGAGTTTCTGATGTGTTTAGAAAATGAATGTCGCCCAAAACTCATCAATGCGTGTATCTCTTTATATATTTATTAATACATTTTGAATTTAAAAAAAAATAAATATTTTAAATAATTCATACAGTAGGTATATTTTCAAACTCGATTTTAGTAACTTGCATGCTTCTAGAACTGATGCATGTTAAAAAAAGAAACAGGTCAGTTGATGTCCATGCGGGGAATATTTCAAGAATAGCAATTTTTATTTCAGGCCGTTCGCAATTGGCTTATGAGTTATAGGCCTACAAAACTTGAAAAAATTGTCTAAAAATCTTTCTGGTTGTATTAATTTTAAACTTCTTCGAATTCACGTTTTTTAACTGGCGTCCACAAAATTTTGAGATTTTTCTAGATTTTCCTTGAATCCTTGGAGGGAGTTTCTGATGTGTTTAGAAAATGAATGTCGCCCAAAACTCATCAATACGTGTATCTCTTTATATATTTATTAATATTAATTTTGAATTAAAAAAAAAATAAATATTTTAAATAATTCATACAGTAGGTATGTTTTCAAACTCGATTTTAGTAACTTGCATGCTACTAGAACTGATGCATGTTAAAAAAAGAAACAAGTCAGTTGATGTCCAATCAGAATAAAAATCTTGCTGGTTGTATTCATATTAAAAAAAAATATTTAGAAATTTTTGTAATCTTATTTGAAAAGAGGAAAACTTGGGGGCTAAATAGTAATTAATGCGATTTTATTCAAGACTAAAGGTGACATCACATTATTTAATTTACTAAATTACTGAGAATATTTGTTGAGAAAAAAATTATTTAAATTACTTGAAAAAAAAAATTAAATTATAAAATGTTTCGGGCATGATACGGGAAAGATTTTTATCCCTCTTTGAAATATATATAATTTTTTTTATGTGTAAGCGTGTATCAACCGGTGTATCATGATTACAAAATTAGTATCAAAAATCTCAGAAATTAGAATTATGTAGGTTACGTTTTCTTTATGTGCATTCTAGACTCCTTTATGCCTTTGACGCCCCCTTAGAACAAATCCTGCGGACGCTCTTGTCTTTCATTACTATCTCTAATAAAAATTTCATATCTCATAGGGGTGTTAACTTTGTGTTAGCCGAAGCTGTGTTGCTCGATTTATTTTGAGAGCAGTTTTACTGTTTCTTTGTTAGTATTTATTTTGTTTTCCAATAAGCCAATAAAACTCATTTGATTAGTTTCGTTTGCTGTTTTTTGTGTGGATCTATTTTCACATATGACGTAGACTGCGCAGTAGATTTCCATTTCTGCTAAGTTATGGCGGGATCTATTGCTCTTGGTCGACACCCATGAAGCACATGCTTTGCCAAGAGTCAAACGAATTCTTATGCTCTTTCGCTCTCTTGGCAAAAAAACTCACTTCTCGCTTCCACTCTCATTTTTAATTTTACCGTCTATTGATCTATTTTAAAATAATATAATCAGTGTTGCAATTTAAAAATTTTTGAACAAAGTCAAATTTTAAAAAAAGTGAAGTGGAGCGAAGTGAAATGAAAATTTTTTCAAAAATGAATGAAGCGAAGCTAAGAATATTTAGATGGCATACACTATAGTTTTTACTTGGCGAATTTTTGATTGTTCTGTATGGTTTCAGTATTGTCAGTCCTTGTTTGCTGAGCTCCACCTTTTTCACATTTTATATGATTGATCGATTTTTTTTGACTGTCAATATTCAATTTGGAAACGGAAAACAAATGTTGCCAACTTTGAAAGTCTGTCATTTCTAATTTTTGCTTTAGAGATGTGCGAATAATTAGCACAACTTTGAAAACAAATGCTGCCAAGCTTGACACAGCTATTTCTGCTATTTCTAATATTAGTTTTAAAAATAAATTTTCAAAAAGATACTGCACTTTGTATTAAATGGAAGTGCTCATGCCAAAGAGGAAGTGCCGAAGTGTGAGTCTCGAAAAAGAAGTAAAACACTTCAACTGAAGTGAAAACGGCATCACTAAATATAATTTAAAAATAATTGTACCAACTCTCACTCAATTCTTAAACATGGTTGTTGTCAATTAAATAACAATCAATTAAAGTAGGCTTTAATGTCCAAAATTTCCTGCTCATCGGAAAATTCTTTATTCTAAGAATAGATTCATAAATAAAAACAGAATGGAAAAATATATTGCAGGTATTGTTTGCCGTAGGGAAATCATGTTTTTGTCGAAACGGTTTCATTAAACTAGATGAAGGGTTAAAATTGTACCCTTGAAAACATTCAATGTCAGGCAAAAAAGACACGACACTTCTAAAATTAAACACATTTCGATGAATGAATCTAACAGTGAATTCTGAAGGTTATCGACATCTTTTTTAGACATAATAGGTGAAGGATACGTGTGTTGACACTTTAACCACGCAAGAAAGCTAGAATACCAAGGATATAAGAACATTATTGCATGAGTGTGTGTATTTATTGAATGTATCTCATAGTTAGACGCTGATGATCATGATGAGATTTTAAGCTCGTCTCTGTGGCCGGATATAGCATAGACAAAAATATGTATCGGTTTGGATGAGTATGAATAGCAACTAAATGGAAAATGTAACTTTTAGAAATAAAAAGCAAAAAACAACAACGGCAAAGACAACAACAAGATCAAGAGAAGCAGCAGAAGCAACAAAAATAGCAACAGCAAAAATTTAATTCACCATGAATGGGACAACAAATTGGAATAATAAGTGAACTGATGCTGAATATGAGGAACGGCAGCTCTGTTGAATTGGGCGAATTTACTTCGCGTTTCCATGGTGTGGGTGTTGTTCGTTCATTCATTCGTTCAGATCCTTGAACTAAGAACAACATCAACACGCACGTTAGTTGGCAGTCGTAATGAATTCTGTCTGCGTATCAAGCAGCACGCTGACGTGCTGGGATTTTTTTTCTGCGCATAATTTTTGTAAGTTAATTTTCAGCATTGGATGATGTTTGCTGCCATCACCATCTATCTGTACATGCCCTCCCGCTCCCCATCTTTCTTCACTCAAATATCATGACTCTCAACTCTTTAGCTTTTTCTCCCCCTCTTCTTGGGAAAAAGCACGTCAGTTGTGCGTAGCCTTAAAACATCTTCAGCGTCCTTCGACTTACTTTGATGAAATATGTGGATTACTGCTTATACATTTTTTTTTCTTCTTTTTACTTAGAAGAAACATCTTCGGATGCGTATAAAGAGTGCAGAACTTCCTCGCATATAATTTCATTTGCGAGCAGTTCTATTTTTGAAGTATTCATGGAATCTTGTAAAACTTGTTGTTGTTATGCTTATTTTCGCGCTTGTTCTGTTAAGAATAAAAGCATAATTATATATATTATGCTGCTGTAATGTTTGTTGTATTTTTGCTGTATGTTTTTTCGACAGTAACTTGAGTTAATTATGTATTAATATATTTTTTCATTGGTGTAGTAAATAAAGAATGTTTCGCTGTATTGCTATACAAGAAGATTTCTATAATGACTTTAACACCTTTTGGTATTAAAGGAAACTTGCCGGAAACTCTTGTTTTGTAAAATAATTATTTAAAGAACTTAGTTGAATTACTGCACATACCGCCATTTTTCCATTTTTTATAAGTTTAATAGCATTCATCTATTTCTTTAAATCGACTGCTGTGATAAGCCCTTTCTTAAGTTTTTTTCGTGAAATAGTTGTATCTAATAAACAATAAAAAAAATACAACAAAAGTCAAAAAATGCGTGAACCTAACTACAATACAGAGAACATTTTTTCCTAAATTTGTATTGTGGTTAAGCAAAACATAAGCTTGGTTCTCAGCCACTTCGAAATTATGCTAGATTTCAGCAAAAACTAATCACAATTTGCTATTCCAGTTTATAATAACTAATCAAATTTTTGATTAAATTCAAGCAAAATTTTGCTAAGTTATTTTAAGCTGCAAAAGCAAATTTCTACTTAATTCAAGCAAATATTTGCTAAGTTATTATAAATTGGAATATCAAATTCTGATTACTTTTTGCTGAAATCTACTTTTTTTTTTAAGTGAAATAAGTATTAACATAAAATAAAATTGAAAAATTACCACCATCTGGAGATTTGAACCTCGGCGGCGTGAGTGTAAGTGCATGGGCTTATCCTTTCGACCATAGCAGTTGTTAACCAATCGTCGCCTAATTTTCTTGATCAAAAATAAACGTGTGCTCGTATGTTTAGAAATAATTTGCTTGAAGTAAGTGAAAATTTGCTATTTGAGTTTCTAATAACTTAGCAAATATTTGCATGAGTTTAGTAAAAATTTGCTATTTGAGCTTATAACAACTTAGAAAATATTTGCTTGAATTAAGTAGAAATTTGCTTTTTAATTTATAATAACTTAGCAAAATTTTGCTTGAATTTATTCAAAATTTTGCTTTTTACTAAATACATGAGGAGTGATTTTAATTTACCAATCTTCTTCTAAAATCACACAGTGATTGAGCAAAGTTTCGCTGATTTGCTTTTAAGCAAAACATTTGCTTGATTCAAGCAAAATAATTATCTCCGTGAACACACAAAATTAAGATTTGTTATACATCACCCCAATTTAAGCAATTTTTTTGTCATTGATTGTATTTTAGCACAATGTGAAAATATGCAAAATCATTTGTGAGATTTTAAGATATTAAACAATAACACATTTTACATCAACTCACTTTTAAAATCTAATGAAATTTTTATCCGAAACACTATTGTTTGTAAATTAAAAAAAAAACTTTTTGACAAAAATTGTTCACGATCTTAAAGAACTGAAATGAAATGTATGTCACATTACCCCACTTAACCCTACACGAATTCTTAAGTGTGTTTTTATTAAAGTAAAAACGAGTAATTGTTAAGTCGAATTAGAAAAATTAAATAAAAAAGTTTGTTTACTAATGTTCACACTGCGAGCAAAATGCACATTTACGAAATCCACATTTACGAACGGCCCTTTACTCGCTGTAGGAGTAACAGGGACAAGTATATATAGTAAATGCTCTAAATGCGCATTTAGCTCTTAGTGTGAACATAGCAGTAGGAATTATTATTTGACAAATTATTCAAATGTATATTCTAATAAAAAACAAATCAAAGCAGCTGCCGCCTAAATAAAGTTCAAAATAGTTTAACCTATTGCATGTTTTTAAGAAGTTTTTTATTTAAACAAACAAGTAAGTTTGTTCCCATATTAAACTGACCCACAATATAGGTAGGTAATTACATTGCTTAGATAATGAATAATCATGAAAAGATAATGAAATATCAAAGGCCGCCAAGTGCATGACTCGCCCGGGGTGACTAAATAATTAAGGCCGGCCCTGCGTATTCCATTGAAACAATACATATAGCTTGAAGAAATAAAACGTCATATCCTCATTGTTGTTGTTGGTTAGTTGGTAGTAATAGCCCACCAACAAAACTGGCTGAGACACAAAGATTACAGCTAAAAGATTTTAGATTTTTCTGCTCAACACAGAATATGCCAGTACAGCCTTAAAACTAGTAGATGAAAAGAAAAACAAAACAACTATTTGGCAAATGTACAAAATTATGTGTAGCCACAAAAGGATCAACTTTAAGATCTTAAATCTTAATTTAAGCTTCTTAAGTAGCATTTCTTTAAATATATGACCGTGCTTAAGAGTTTTTCATAATTAATTTATGGCATGAAATGAAATAAAAGCAGAAATTCAACTTGACCTCATTTGCATCATAGTGTACTTGCACTTGCACGGTGTTTTTCCCCTCAAGCATAACCCAACGTCGACCTGCGTTACCTTCTCGTGCTTTTCATAATTTCATTATAATTACTTAAAAGCCTCATAATTTCACTTTTACTAAGTAAGAATACCCGCGAGTCTCATAAAAATAATTTGTATTATTAACATTTTGTGTTCGCTTTAAAAAAAAACAGAGCAAAATTTATGTCATTGCCTTACTTAAAGATTTCTGTGCAGCAAAAGCTGAAAGAAAACATTTTTAACTTTAAGTCTTAAGTTTCTTTAAAATTTTCTGCGGCTACTAAGCATGAATGGCATGAGTAAGCAACCCATCCCTTTGGCATAGTTGACACACCTCCATCTACACTGTTCTACCTGATACACACTTCAACACAAACAAACTTTATCATGCCAAATAGCGCTGTGTCTTCTATTTTATTCTATTCTATACGTATTCCTTTTTCATCTTTTAATGTCGTCTGTTTTTGCTTCTTGAGGAGGCTTTTTACTATTTTCTACGTGCGATTTGTACTTTTGTGCTACTGGACTTATCCGACTTGCTGCTTGCAACTCAGCTTTCTAATGGTAGATGAAGTTATTCAATGTTTGTGTCACTTAATTGAATTTTTATCTACTTTACCCTACTCGTCCGCCATGACAGGGTGTCGTTCTTGTATTTGTAGATAGTTGTCTGTCCATCTATCTGTATGTTGGTTGTGTTTGTCTTGCGTAGGGTTTGCTATTTGCTTGGTTGTCTTACTCCATTAGTTTGTAATGTCTTTTGTTTATTGTCTCTATTCTATTCCTACGTCTTGTCTTGTATACGTTTTGTCTATGCGAACCTTGTTGTTTGTAGTTATGTGCCTCTGTCTGTAGGTGAGTTTCCTCTATAGTTCATTGGCGCACGCACTTTCCCTAATGGACAAGGTAAAATCCATTGATTACAGTAGAATATGTGACTGTTGTGAATGCTTGTACTGACAGTGGAATAAAGTATTGAATTTGCTGTCAAAACTAATACAGAAATGCTAAAAATTAATAAAACGGTATGCAGTTCAATATTATCAAAATATTGTTGATTTTCAGTTTTCTTTTAAATTGACGAATAACACTTGGCTAAACCCCAACAGTGATTCGGTAGCAACTATATATTTCCTATGTGTTATAGTCCTCAAACAACAAAACTAAAAAATTTTTCAGTTCTATGCATAAGTTTATAATTTTTTTAGTATAAGAAGTCGATTTTCGGAATGCTTGTACAAATGCTTGTACATTTTTTTCATAATTTAATTACGGATTATCCGCTTTGGTTATTAAGTATCGCAAACAATTTAAAATTTAGTTGCTATTGAATAATGTTAATAACATAACATAATTTTTTAAGTTTTTCGTCGTTTTAGAGCAAAGTTGAATTTAAATACGAAAAAATATTTTTAATGTATTAAATATATTATATCATCACCTGCATGCCAAAACCATGAATCTGCTTTATTACAGTTTTTGGGGCAACGAGTTAAAAGGTTTGAATGCTTCTGAAAATTAGGGAAGTTAAATTTTTTAAATTTTTATTTTTTAGTATTTAGTGATTTAACAATAATTTTAAATTTGGCTGGCCTACCTCTCTCCAAAGAGATTTTAAAGCACATTCATTATCTTAAAATTTTCAATGCGGAAAAATTCCAATTTATAAAGCTTTCATGCTTTCAAAAAATCGAGTAATGTAGTATGAATGTTGAAGATCTGTTATTTATTGAAACTTTGGTTTGCAGATATGTGGGCATTAGGTCCCTCGATTTATTATTTCAATTTGGTTGGCCTACTTCACTCCTAAAGGAGTTTAAACACACATTCATTGTTTTGGCATGCACAAAAATTTCAATTTATAAAACATTTATGGTTCAAGAAATCGAGGAATGTATGAATGTGCAGGATCTGTTATTTCCTAATACTTTGGCTTGCAGATATGTGGGCATTAGGTCCCTCGATTTATGGTTTAAATTTGGTTGGCCTACTTCACTGCTAAAGGATTTTAGAACACATTCATTGTTTTGGCATGCACAAAAATTCCAATTTATTAAACATTCATGCTTCAAGGAATCGAGTTATGTATGAATGTGAAGGATCTGTAATTTCCTGATAATTTGGCTTGCAGATATGTGGACATTAGGTCCCTCGATTTATGATTTAAATTTGGTTGGCCTACCTAACTCCTAAAGTATTTTAGAACACATTAATTGTCTTGGCATGCAGGAAAATTACAATTTTGTTTAAATGTTTGTGCCAAAAAAATGAACACATATACACATGGCACATTCATTTTTTTTTTGGCATGATAAAAAATTAAAAAAAAAAGACATTCATTGAATTAGAACTGTAGTATTGTGGCAGATCTGATCCACATTTATATTCCATTCGTTGATACAATGTTCCTTATATAAAATTGTTTCAGAAACAGCAATAAGCCCAAAATCGAATTTTTTCATATTCATGGTTTTGGCATGCAGGAGACGATTTATTATTTTGTCAAAATTTTTAATAATAAATTTCATAACATATTATAAATGATCTGTCATAAAAATGACTGGCATAGATTGTAATGATAGATAATTTTTAAATATATGTAAAAAGAGCCAGTTATCCATGAAAAGCCAAGGTCTACAATGAGGAAAGAACTTCATTTCAACGAAAATTTTAATATTTTTTTTAATTTTATAGTATACGCCCATAGAGAGGCGTGACAGATATAAAAAAGTTTATTTATTGTACACCAGTGTGGATCTTGGAACTGAATTAGCTATTTCCATCTGTCTACACATCTATCCGTATATCATCGTGACTTTATAAAAACGATTTAACCTCTTAAAATTCCTCCAAAACCAATCAAATGAATATGAAACTAATCACATAAGCTTTAATCTTAAATAAGCAAAAAATTAAGTATTAAATAAACACACAAGATCGGATGAAAACCGCGCCTTCCCCCCAAACAAAGTAACGTAATAAAAATACTCTAGTTGTTGTGTTCTCACACCTATATTGAAATTTAATGAGAAATTATTTTGTGTAATATTTTAACTCCTTAGTGCCCTTTTTAGTTTGTCTTTTTTATCGTTTTTGAAAAAGTTTAGAAAAGTACCTGGTATTGTTGTCGTAGAGTGATAATATTATCTATTTCGATATTATTAAATAAAAGTTCCTTAGAAAATTTCACTATCGGCCTCTTAGGACATGTTTTATCTAACAGTGTGTTTAGACCTCCTGAACGAACGAAAAATTAATCGCAAACAATTTATTGCAAAAATTCTTCGTTCGGAGTACTATTTAGAATGCACGAAAATCAATCGCGAACAGACATTGACCGCCATCTAGTATGTTCAGGCGGTGTAAACAGCCATTTGTGCCTTTGGCCGAACATCAATAAGTTTAGTATTGATAACTCCTTATTTTTATATAAGTACTAAAGCTTGTACTCCTTTTCTCAACAATAAATTGTTTGAAACATTTTTCTTATGTACAGTGGCTCACAACGAAAGTCAGGCAGGCATTTCTTAGCACTTCGCATTATATTCGGAAATGAAAATGTATGAAGAATATTGCAATATATATTTTTTTCAAAACGTTATTTTGTGGTGAACAAAATTAAACAGAAACATAATTAAAAAATTAGAACATAACGGTGAAACAAATTTAAATCGAAACAAACCTACAAAAACGAGCTCACATTAAAAATCGGGCAAGTTAAGAAAAAATGCAAATTGTGCTTACAACTTTTTACTACTGTTGTAAAAACATAAACAGTTTTCGAAAAGTGAATCAATCAACACTGGCAGAAAGGCAGATCGCGATAGATTATTATTTGAAAGAAAAATCCGAGCGACAAATTTCATAAATCGCCTTAAAAAGTAAATCAACAGTGCACGATATAATCAAACATTATATACAAGATAAGAGAATATGCAATAAAGAACGTACAGTAGCTAAAAATATATTTAGCTCCAAGGATGAAAGGTATTTTTTAAGAGAAATAATAAAATACCCATTTTTATTTGCTCTAAAACAAGAGGTCATGTTAAAACTCAATTTGAAAAAGAGTGTACACTCAGAAACAATTTGAAGAGTTTTGAGAATAAAATGTTGAAATTGAGGAGTAGCACGAAAAAAAGCACTGTATTAGAAAGACAAATATAATAGAACGCCCCAATTTCGTGCAAGAGCAGATGATCAAAGACTTTCTATTCTGGAGCAAGGTTAATAAAATGGACAACTTTAAGATCTTTAGCACTTTTAAACAATAAACTTTGAGTACAGGTTTTGTTTACCGATGAGAGTTTATTTAATTTATATGGTTCAGACGGAAAGCGAAAACCGAATGGAGAATTTTGCAATAAAAATTCTAAACATACGATTAAGCATGGTAGAGGACTAGTCATGGTTTGGGGCTGCGTCTGATGTTGGAAGGATTCATTTTATTGAAGGTATAATGGACAAAAATATGTTCCTTGACATTCTCATGGTGCAAGTAAAAGAAAGTGCGGTTAAATAAGGAATTGCAGACAATTTTTAGTTTAATCAAGACAATAACCTGAAACATACGACGCTCTTGGTAAAGAATTGTGTACTTAATATTTGTCCAAATGTCATAAAAACAACTTTACAAGATTAAAATATTATAGAACATCTATGATATGAACTTGAACCCTGACTGCAGTATCAGAGATTGGCAACTAAATATCCAATCCTAAAAAAAGTGTCCTAAGTGAAGAGTGGAATCAGATTGGAGCTGAAGTTTTAAAAATTTTGGTTGCACCCATTTCAAAAAGGCTGCAGGCAGTCATATAAGAAAAAGGATTAGCAACAAAATATTAAATTCTTAGTTTTAGCATTGAATTCCTTATCTGCCCGATTTTCAATGTGAGCTAGTTTTTAAAGCTTTGGTTTGATTTAATTTGGTTTTACCGTTATGTTCTAATTTTTTTACTAGGTTTTTGATTAATTTTGCTCACCAATAAAGAGAGTTTTGAAAAAATATTTACTCCAATTTTCTTCTTACATTTTCATTTCCGAAATCAATGTGAAAGTGCTAAGAACTGCCCGCCTTTCGTTGTGAGCCACTGTATAACATAGTAAAAATATTCTCAGAAAATTTTAAGTCAAATATTTTTTTATTTATTTTCAAAGCAGCAAGCGTGAGAACACTAAGAGCAAACTATTTTATATTACAATATAAGTTAAACAGTACGAAATAATATAAACTCAAAAAATTAAATTAAATTAAAATTAAATTAAAATTGTTACCAGCACAAACTTAAGAAGAAACGACAATGAAAATTATGCACGTAAAAACTTTAAACGCGTTTCTCTCGAAAAGTGCTGTTTGAAACCGATGGACAGCATTACTCGAAAACTAGCCAAGGATCGCTACCAAATTGCACGCACTTGTTAAGCAAATACTTAATGGTACTTTTAATGGTTCGATTTGTATTTTAGAGAAATACTTTTTATTTTATAACTTTAAAAAATCGTTATTAGTCAAAAATCGGGTTTTCAACTACCATTTTAGTTAACATCAACATCTTTCTAAAATCTTCGATTACAAACATAAAATAAAAAATTTTTTTTAAAAATTCTTTCTTTTATATCGAAAAAAAACAACGTAAAAACTCTTTTTTAACTAATGAACCATAAAAAAAAACTTTATAAAAAAAAAATGTTGGTGGCAAATTTTGTATAGAATGCCCCATAAAGAAAAAAAAAGTAGCATGAAAACACTTGCGTATTCGTCTACTATTTAGTAGATATGGCTAGTATTATAATACTCAAAATAATCAATTGTTCAATATAATAATATTTGACACTACTATTAAAATAAAACAAATAAAAATTAAGTGTCCAGTAATTACCAGTTATTTATGTGAAAAACAACCCAAACCAATGCACTGGAAAACCAAACTCACAGATATTTACTGTACAAACTGTTATGTATATATATATAGTAATTAATATACCGTAAGAGAGGTATTGAGAGTTTATGTAATTAGTTCTTAAGTCAGTCTATAAGCAACCATTGCACAATAAACAGATACTAAGGAAAACCTTTTGGAGTTAAACATTTTAGTGGCGACGAGGAGAAGAAAATAAATAATTTTAATGAAGTTGTTGTGTTAATATTACAGACTGTAAAACTTTTTAGTTGATAAAAACATTTGAACGGTAAAGTTAAATTCCGACGATATACTCTAAAATAAATAAATTTATTAGTAAAAATATTAAATAAGTATAAATGGCTACAGATAGTAGTGATTCCAAAGTGGGAATAAGCTCCGTGAATCGTTCATTTATTGGTAATATCGAGCCATTCTTACTCGACGATGATTTTGAACAATATATTGAGCGCCTAGAACACCTTTTTATGTTAAACAACATAGATGACAAAAATAAAAAAGTATCATTGTTCATTAGTTTCGCGGGTGCAGATTTATATAAAGTATTAAAATCACTTATAGCACCTAAAGCAGTGAAAGACTTTGATTTTGACACGCTTATTACTGCGTTAAAAACTTATTTTAAGCCAAAGCGCAATGTACGGGCAGAAAGACACAAATTTATGGCCAGAACACTTCAAAGTGGTGAATCATTAAATGATTTTATAGTGGCATTAAAGACATTGGCAGAGTTTTGTGAATTTGGAAGTTTTTTAGATCAAGCACTGTGCGATAAGTTTATTTGGTCGCTAAAAGATGAAGCGATTCAACGCAAGCTTTTAGATCAGCCCATGACAAAATCATTTGCTGATATTTGCGAAACGGCGCTAACGATGGAGATGACAACTAAAGAGTTGAAGCAAATGCAGGGAACGAGCGGCACAAATATGTTTTGAGAGAATTGGATTGGAAGAGCGTCAGAAAAACCGTTTGGGGGTTACAGAAGGGGAGCATCGAATAACAAAAACAACAACTTTACTAGCAGAGCATGCAATAGAGGAAAAAGTCATAATATGTACAGACATTCCACGAGGCACAGAGATATACAATGTTATCGATGTCAAAAATGGGGACACTACGCTAGTAGCTGCAGTATAAGAGAAAATAAAGCAAAGAGAGGAGAAAGTATGATAAATAATAAAAATAATAACAAAGTAAATAGTTTGGATACATATAATGATATTAATAATAAATTCTCTTATTTAACGTTAGGCAATGTAAACCTTTCTAGCGATTTACAGCTAAGCGATTCTTTTGATTGTTAAAATTAAAATAAATGATGTAGTGGTTGATATGGAAATAGACTCGGGCGCATGTTTTTCGGTAATTTCACAGCATACTTATAATAAATTTTTCAATTCTGTTGAGCTTCAAACATTTTCTAATAATTTAAATGTCATTACTGGCGAGCCTGTGCATGTATTAGGATATTTTAATGCTCTCGTTTGCAAATGTGAAGATGACTATAAAATTCATAGCCTTAACCTGTTTGTTGTTCGATCCAAAAATGATTTTGTTCCGTTGCTAGGTAGAAATTGGCTCAATGTTTTATATAATAACTGGAAAAAGAGTTTTTTAATAAATAGTATGAGTAGAATCAGTGCAGAAAAGCTTTTAGTTGAGCGTTTTCCGAGGGTTTTTAACAACGATTATGATGGGCTAATAAATCATCATGTTGCAGAAATTATAGTTGACAAAGATGCTACGCCAATTTTTCATACACCATACACTATTCCTTATGGCTTACGTGAAAGAGTAGACCATGAATTGGATCGATTATTAGAAAAGAAAATACTAATTCCTGTAAAATATAGCGAATGGGCTTCGCCTATAGTTCCAGTAGAAAAAAAAGATGGATCAATTAGGATATGCATTGACTGTAAGGTTACTGTAAATCGCTACATTCAAACTGATCACTATCAAATTCCAAAAATGGATGACATTTTGAGTAGTTTTCCCAAATGTAATTGCTTTTGTGTTTTAGATTTAGCTGGAGCTTTTCAGCAAGTTGCCTTATCTCAGGCATCACAAAAATTTATGACTATCATTACTCATAGGGGGTTGTTTCAGTTTACCCGTCTACCTTTTGGAGTAAAGTCAGCTCCAGCAACCTTTCAATCAACAGCAGATAGTATTTTGCGAGGATTAAAATCTGTTAAATGCTACATAGATGATATAATTATCGGTGGTCAAAACTATGAAGACTGTTTTGAAAAACTAATAAAGGTTCTTGAAAGGTTTGAAGAATATAATGTTAAAGTTCGATTAGAAAAATGTAAATTTTTTGAGTCATCCGTTGAGTATCTTGGTCACGAAATCTCAGGTGATGGAATACGTCCAAAGCAAGATAAAATGGATGCTGTTTTAAAGGCACCTACCCCAAAAGACTTGACGTCTTTGAGAGCATACATTGGGCTCCTTAATTTTTATAATAAGTTTATACCAAACTTGTCTTCGCGTTTGGCTCCTTTATATTGTCTTCTTAGAAAGAATGCAGAGTTTTCATGGGACGAGAAGTGTGAAAAAACCTTTCAAGACAGTAAAATGTGGCTTTTTGCCTGTGTTCTATCCATTATCTGCGTTCTATATACATTTCAAAACAGAATAAAAGTCATAAGCGGTTTCAAGCAACTGCATCACCTTTAAATTTTCTATAGGTTTGCACAGACCTGTATTGCTTTTTGTCACTTTTCACTTATCAACTCGAATAAAACCAATCTTAACACAAAAAGCGGTCTAATTTTGTGCTCTTTGTGTTCGCCGTAGCTGCTTTGAAGAAGTCGTGGACGGATTCGTCTCTAACATGCAAAACTAAAAAGTGGCACACACTTCTATATGCAAAAAGTATTGAAAACACTTTAAAGACTAAAGGAGAAAGATATGAAAAAAGACACTGTTTCAACGAAAGGGTGACATTGAATTAAAGAAGGTAAAACTTTCTGGACTTGACAATTTAAACAAAAGTTTAAATATCATCATTCAATATCTTCATCATTCTTCTAAGTGTGATTCTATTAATTAGATTGAAACTTAATTTTGACACAATTTCATTCATTTACAAATAATAACTCAAAATTATGAAAAATTTCAAATCTTGGAAGATTATTTTCAAGTTTTTCAAGTCGCATAAAAAAATTGATAATTTGTTTCACTGTGCGTAACAAACATACCAGAATTTTGCCTTTCTCGCACCTGGCTAATTTTGTGCCTAACGCTGTGACTCCTGTATTTCTTAAACTCGTCCGTTTTCACGTCTCGAGCGAGCTTAAAGATTGTCGCTCGCTTGTTGCTTCACCGAAGAAACGCACAACTTTTAAAACACCGTTCTCCCACCCAGCCACTAACTGCACCACGAATCAACCACTTTTAAGTAATACTTTTCGGTGTAGCTACATAGGAAAATAAATTTCTATTAAAAAGTAAATTAAAAGTCGGCACGCTAAAGGCACTCTACAATGGCTAATAGCGGGGTCACGTGTTCTACTTTAAAGGCTGTCGCGTACAGTAGCGGTGGTTCTGGAGCTGGTGGTGGGAGGGTGCGCTAAATTTGTTAGGGCTTTTAGCAAAATGTTTCATTTTGGTAATTGTGTTTGGTAACAAATTTAATTTCCTTAATTAATTTTTATGGACATAAAGCCGAAATCAATTTGCTGCTAAATGGAGGCGAAGTTAAAAAAAATACAGTCAGACTCTGACTGAACATTAACTAAATTTAAACTAATGTTTTTGTTTATTAAACATTTTGAGTTATCAACATGAAAAATGCAAAGCAACGTAAATATTAGCTATACGGCGTTAGTTGGTTGCATAGCAGTGATTTGTTCGGGCAGAATAATCAGGCTGAGCAAAACAATGTTTCGCTAAAATTTATAAAAATCCAAGAATCACGTAAAAAATGCAAATTTTTGCAATTTTACAAACGCGTTCGTGGAACATTTGCAAACAGAATGAACGGAATAAAAATAAAAGATAGAGACAGTAAAGGAATATCATGCGTTTCAACTGTTGGAAAGAGATGCAGTATGATGGCGGCTAAAATCAAATTAAATGCACGAACACGTACACGAATGCCAAACGAAGCAACATTAGCTGATGCAGCTAACAAAAACAACAAGGACCAAAGGACCAAGGACCATGGACCAAGTAACTAGCTGGGGACACGCTCAAATAGCATTTTGCGTATCTCGTTCCGCACTTACTGAGCACACTTCAACAACAACGACAAAAACAACTACAACTATAACAACAACTACAACAATATAAAGGACCGTACTATTGGACCGTTTGTCCACATCTGACCATTCATATTTTTGAAGCACATTGCAACGTTCGGACACTCAAGGAGAAAAGTATTAAAAGCATTAAATGGATAAAGTTTTTTAGCATGAGCAAACAATATATATATGAACGATGAGAAATGATTATATTTCAAAAATAATTTTAAGAAATTACATAAACAGAATTAAAGAAAACACTCGCTTTTATTGGCACCAATTTACATGAAAGCGACCAATTTTTTCACCGAGGGTTTGACTTTGTTTGTTCTGTTATTAGGAAACCGTTACTGTCGTTGGCTCCCTGGAGTTGCCATTTAATGTGAACAGCATGGCAGCCGCCTCTTTGCTGCCGTCATCCGAACAAGTGTTCTTTTAATAATGTTGTTGTTATTGTTCTTGCTTTGAGCTGCATTTTGTCAACCCAAATGTTCTAGTATCCAACCTGCTGCATTCTATTCGACCCAACTATCACATTCTCTCCCTCCCCCAAACTACTCTGCTAATGGCATCTAACATTTACGATTTTATTTTGCTCAATTATATTTCACAAGCTACAATTGCAACTTACCAAGCAGCTGCTACTGTTCTACAGCGTGTCCCAGAATGAGCATTTGTTGCTACTAACCCACTTGTTCCGGCGCCCTACCCATCATGGTCAACACCACGGTGCATGGTGCATGCTGCATGGAAACTACGGCTGCCTAAGTGTAAGCTGATGGATTGCATAATTGCATTAATTAATGGTTGATTGAGGAATTGCTTGAGAAAGGCAAGTGCAGCATGTGCGGCATTTGGGCGTTGCAGTATTTAGACTTGGATCAATAATGTAAAACTTTAACGCTGTACTTCTATCCGCTAGCATTATAAAATTTATTCAGCTGTCTTTGTTTTGACATTTCGAAAGTTGATATATTAAAATAAGAGTTATTTTTTGCGAACACTTTTTACAAGGCTGCCACAACTTTACAATTTTATTTATCTAAATTTCCAGAAACTTAGTTTTTACAAAAATTAAAATGCTATTTTATTTGAAGAAAAAGTTTTTTATTACTCGTATTTTAATTAAAAATTATGAAAATATCACTTAGCCCTTATCCTGTATTCATGGGTCAAAATTGCCCAGAAGAAGTTTAATATTATATACATATTTTGGAACCAGTTATATATATATAAGATAAATGCACTTTTATATGGGTAAAATTCACTCATATGAAAGATACTTTCATAAAAATAGTTAAACGCCAAAAAAAGATCACACTTTTTAAAAACTGGATGAGTTTCAATTAAAAACGTGTTTTTCTGGATCTCTGAGTTTATGTGAATTTATTAGTTTTCATAAAAGAGTTGAAGTTATCCAAAAATTACAAAAAAAAACTATCAGCATGTAAAATTAATTGCTGAAACCGGTTCCGTACTTGGGTTTGACTATGATTCAATTATTATAGGTTGTCCATTCGTTTGACAACACCCGTAAATATGAACACAAATATATATTTTCTCTCAAATATAAATGGCAACCAGGGCTTTGTTGTCTTCTATGAGAAAAGTTATGTTTCAGTGTTTTGTTGTGTATTTAAAAAAAAAAGTACTTATTCTATATTTTGCTGTTAGCAGGAAAAAAATAGTGTGCATTGCGTTTATAATAATTATTGCTTTGATAATAATTATTGAAAATTGTTTTCAAATTTTGTTGCGAGCCGGTTTTTTTTCAATTAAAATATAAATCGCGACTATTAATTTGCAGTTATTAAAATAATAATGCCTTCAACGTGAGGTATTTGCAAAACAGTTTCTACTGGTGATAAAATTCGAAAATATAATTTGCCAATGGATTCAATAAGCCGTAGCTTTTTTAAAACTCACTTAAATTTTCTATCAAAACAAACATGCAGAACAGAACGTAGTAGAAAAAGCAGCAGTGAAATGTATCCTTGGGTATTTAGTACTGCGAAAAAGTATGATATTCCTGCAACTGATTACTTTGCAAAACAGTAAATTTTTGATGGCATTAAAAAATTACTCTTTTACTCTCGTAAAATATACAATTTTACGGGTGTATATCTTCATTCTTGTGAGTAAACGTCAAATGAATCGATAACCTATAGTAATTGAATCATAAAATTAACCCTGGAAGGACATGCTTATTTTTTATACACAAAAGTCATGCTTCGTCGAATCGACTAAGCCATTTTTTAAAATAGTCCTACGAACTACCTTTATGTCGTTATGCTTCAAAATTACTTGTTTTTAATTATTAAGCTGATGTTAAATAAATAAAAACAACAGTTTATTAAATATATAATATTTTTTAATAAAAATAACAATTTTCCACAGATTGAGTCAATTTGGATTGTTTTACAAAAGGTACATTTAAAAGAACAAAATAAATATAATTAAAGGCACGTATTTAACATGGCATTTGTTGTTATTTAAGAAATAATGTACTAAATTTTAATGAGATCAAATTTTTATAGGGTTGAGAATATATTATAGGCCAAAGGCACAAAGATCTATTTTATGCTCCCTACATAAGCTCATATGGCACTTTGAGCACTATGATTTGTTCATGCGACGTTTGGAGGGGGGACAAAGAGCACATATTTTCCTCTTCTTCTCAGAATTTAATTCTGGAGGGTTTCGATCATTCTTCAGCCATAGACTATTGATGCTGTTTCGCACCGCTGTTGGCAGAGTTGGAATCCGTATCCTATTTTATAATTAAACTTTAATAAGTGAAAAGTGTTAAATTTCATTAAGCCGGCACGATTTAAAGTCTTTTGGACATGTTGTTCCTATAGATAATAAAGCCTTAATGAAAACCATATTCATAAAACTATAGAATTGGCATATTGGCTATCTGTTAGTGAACAGCACATAACGCTACACATGTGATGAAATGTATCGACGCCTCCTTAAGCAAGCGGTACATCGTCTTCGTCCAAGATACTTAAATCCTCTGACGAGCTTTATTTCTCAAAGCTTTCATTGAAAGGGTCCTCTTGACCAGTCTCCTCATTGTTGTTGTAGGGCTTATCGTCCAAGTCGTTGTTCAGATTATTATGAGAGTCCTCTGTACCTATTCTATCGTTGTTGCAATCCAATTCATCTTCGAATTCTTTGTTGTGGTCACAAATCACCAAACCTTTTTCTATTTCCTCATTTTTATTAATTTTTTGCTGCATAATTTCCATTTAAACTGTACAAATCTGATATTATTACAGAAAACATGACAAATTTTCGTATAAAAAGACTAACATAAAAAATGCAAAAGTCACATAAAAGACATGCTTCGTCGTTTCAACGACGTAAATTCTTAAAAATCATACCTACACACTATTTATTTGGCTGTACGTTTGCGCACACCAACAGCTAGACTACGATTTACGCTATACGAAAAATGAGAACAAAATAAACAAAAACAAGAAAAAAAAAACACGATAAAATGTGACGATGCGTCGTCGATTCGACGAAGCATGTCCTTTCAGGGTTAAGTTTTCGGTAACCAGAAGGTAATAAACGCGAATATCGTTGATTTTTTTTTACTTGGTTATTATTTTAATTCTCTGGGAGATAATGATGTTCTCTTCAAAATAAAACACTTAAGTTGTAAGGCCTGGTTATTGCAGATAATATTTACAGAAAACATTTTGCAAATCGAACAATATTTAAGCGATGTATGATTTATTATGTGAATGTACTTTTTCGAAAAATGTAATTTTCTTGTGCAGCTTGCCTGCTTTAATTATAATTAATATTAAAATAAATAAGAAGCAACTAGAAAAGATTGCAACCTTGGTAGAGTTGATGGCGGTGATCTATAAATAGCCTACTGCTATAGCCAATTTGAACTTTCAATTTGTTCAATATAATTCAGATGAATGAGTTCCAAAATGTGTGAAATCATATACGACCTTAAATAGCAAGTTATTCACAGCTTAATCACTCAAAAGACTATTGAAGATGAAATGTAGCAATTTCCGAAAACGACTGTCTAGTCAGCTAAATGATTGACTCTATACTGAGTTGTTGTTGTTGTCTTCTTAAAAACTTAATTGATCTAAAAGTCGCAATCAAATTCATATATTATAAAGAATATTTTTATTTCTGTTGTATGTATGTGTGTAATAAGGCGCCTCACGAAAAAAATTGTTGTGGTCGGTTCCTCAAAATAATCTTTGGCTTATGTTATGATGATTCCCCAAGTATTTCGACTCTAGCGAAACTCATCCGTGAGCTGGAATGGTTTGAAATTACCTCTAAAAATTTAGTTTTATGTAAAAGTTTTGCCTCATCACATATTCTTAGAGGACCTCGAAATGGAACTCATTAGTCAAGAAATTTTACGTAGAACCATTCGTCCTCATAGAAGCCCAGCAAAATCAGTTTTTAGAAGCCTTCAAAATACCGCGGAAACAGTCTCACACCAGAGACCTGCAACGAGTAGTTATAAATTGAGTTGACTCGAGTATATACGTATTAATTTGCCTTCTACTTCATATTCGGACTCATTCCAACATGTTGTTATACGTATAACACGCAGCTTAATTGTAATGCTTCATAAGCCATACTCCAACGGCCAGTCGTACGTAGTCGATAACAAGTTGCGTACAACATGTTAATGGCCTTCAAACGAATTATCGTGACTTTTGTAGGGTTGCCAGCTTTGGTGTATGTTAAGAATTTTAGTTTGAATCGTATTATTGAATTATTCTGATGTTATTGATTGTGTCGTAGCACTATACATAACGGTACAATATGAAGAGCAACGGGTTTGTTTTATATAATTTTTTGGAGTTAAGTGCGCCATTATTCTTTCGATTGCTGACTGCATCAAAGCGTATTAAGTAAGTTTAAAATATGTTGTCAACACCTGAAAATATAAAATACCCTAGGAAAATGAAAATCAAATAAAAAATCAAATCAGGCTTGGCTTAGCATAAAAAAATATTCATGAAAATATTACTTCGGAAATTATTATCGATTTATAAGCAGGTTCATTTCTTTTAAATATATGTAATACGGTTTCCTCGGTTCGATATAGTTTGTTGTATAAATTTATTATTTTTAATCAAATATTCAAACGCTAATTTATATAGCGTGTTTTTAGTTCAGCGTGTTAATAAACAATTATATAAAATTTAATAAAATAAATATTTTTTTATGCATAACCATAACAATAGTATTTACCACTCATTGATGATTTTAATAGCTGAATTAAAATTTTTTATTTTAAGCTTTTATTTTATGCTTATAATTTTCATGATTTTGAATGTGTGAATATAATTATTTTAGTTAGTTTAAATAAACAAACCTCATTAAATTGATATGTCTTCTTATTATTTCTTTCGAAGAAGCTCCCTTTATATACAAGGTGTGTTGTCTTCGTTTTTGCACCATGGCATAAATCGCACAGAAAAGTTCCATAAAGAAATGTTTACCGCAACTTAAAGGGACAGAACACACCTGAATTTTCAAAAAATCAAATTTTTTTATAATTGATTTTTGTTCAAAAGACCCAAAAGAATCTATTTTTAATGATATAAAATTAGAAATTAATTTCTATGTTATATGGTGAAGGTTTTATACGGAGAGCGCGTCAAGGCCGTATAGTCGGTGTCAAAAACTTTAAATCGCTTTTTCTAGAAATCACATTTTTTGAGTTGGTGGGCCTGATAAAAAAAAAATATACTACACTGATCGTCTATAGTCATAAGTCTATAGATTTAACTACGGATAGAAAGATCGGTAAAGTATTTTTGGTTTTCAAGGGATTTTTTGGTCCAAAAAATCGGCTAATTTCGAAAAAACGCCGCCATTTTGTCAATTTTGCCAAAAAATTGTTTTAGTTCAATCTATAGTGGCTTTGATGCTAATTAAAACCCTGTTTTTATTTTTTTTTTCAGACTTTTTTGATGGAAAAAATACGATAATTTTTTTGTATACTATAAAAATAAGTATGCAAAGTTTCAAAAAGATATCTTGTTCTTTCTTAAAAAAATTTGCATTTTAAAAATTTCATTTTTGAATAATCCATGTGTGTAATGTTCCCTTAGATAAAGGCAAGCGAAGATATTTATTTCATTAAAAAAAATTCGGTGGTAGCTCTTCTACTCTTCTAACAGCGGCAGAAACAGAGCGTTAGTTTGAAACAGCCACAGCGTTTTCATACAAAATACGCTAGTAATGACCTATGGGACTGCTTCTTGAGCTATGGGACTTATGTTTGAGCTATGAGTATTTGGTATGATTTATAACAAGGTTTGATGTTGAAGTCAGTATTAGGTTGAACTATGACGTTCGATTGATGGATCAAACAATGAACGATGTGTTACTCTCTGAAGCAAAAGTGCTTCGAGTGGTAGTGGTGGTTGTTGTTTGATGTGTACGTATAACTATTCGATTTTGCATGAATCACTATAAGTCGCAAAAACATGACTCGTTGCAGGTCTCTGTCTCACACACTACAAACTTAAAACGTGGACTTTGCTCCATTTGTCAAAGTCGGTCTAATAGTACAAAATATTAAAATAAACGTTCTAGCTGCAATAAATATACTTGCAAAAACCATTTAGAAACAACGATAACCTGCAAAAATTGATCAAGAACCAATTAAGAAATTTCAAATTTGTATTTTATTTATTATGTTCACTTAATAAATATACTTTATCTATATATATAAAATGGAATGTGTTTTTGTTTATTTGTTTGTTTGTACCTTATAGGAGACCAAACCTCTGGACCGATATTCCTGAAATTTTCACAGCATTTAACTGGGACTCTGGCATGATTAATAGGGTACTTTTTTTCGACCACGCCCGCTTTAACGCCCACTTTTTTAAAATTATGTAATTGCTCCCATATAGTTTTTAACAGATTTACTTCAAATTGTGTACACATTATACTCCAGGCGAGGTAGAAATAAACATTTCTTACGCCACGCCCCCTTTCACGCCCCTTTTCACGCCAAATTTAAGTTTTAAAGTTTTTGTTCTCTGTACAAATTTGTTCCTTCCAACGGATTATTTTTTATTTGGTAGTATATTGCTCTTAATACTGTTAACGTCGCCATATTACTATGAACCACGCCCACTTCACCGCCCCTTTTTTAAATTCAGATACTTACTTATACCACTAACAATTTTTGCTAAAGTTTTATATACTCTTTATCTACAGGTAAGGTAGACATAGATTTTTTTATTACCAAATCCCCCTTTTTCGCCCCATTTTACTTTAATTAAAATTAATCTGCTTTGAATCTATATATATATATATATAAAAATGAATGTCTCTCTGTCTGTTTGTTTGTTTGTGCTTTATAGGAGTCTAAACCCTTGTACCGATCTTCCTGAAACTTTCACAGCATGTTACTATGAGTCTGGAAGAAATTATAGGCTATATGAAGTTTTTATTGGACAAAGGGGCGTGGCATCGCCCATATACTTACTTACTTACTTAGTTGGCGCTACAACCGTATGTCGGTCTTGGCCTCATCTAAGAATTTGCGCCAGCCATTTCTGTCTTTTGCTTGCTGGCGCCAGTTGGAAATTCCAAGCTTCGTCAGGTTGTCCTCTACTTGGTCTTTCCAACGAAGATGAGGTCGTCCTCTTCTGCGTTGACCGCCGCTGGGTACCGAATCGAATGTTTTCTTCACTGGAGCATCGTCTTTCATGCGCTGAACATGACCAAGCCAGCGAAGCCGCTCGATTTTAATGCGCTTGACTATGTCGATGTCAGCGTACAGCTCATACAGTTCATCATTCCACCGTATTCGGTACTCGCCATTGACGCAGATTGGTCCGTAGATCTTACGAAGAATCTTTCTCTCGAATGCTCCTAAAGTCTTTTCATCTAAACTGCTCAGCGTCCAGGTTTGTGATGCGTAAAGTAGGACGGGCATGATGAGCGATTTATAGAGCGTGATTTTCGTTCGTCGAGAGAGGGCTCTGCTTCTCAATTGCCTACTGAGCCCAAAGTAACACCTGTTGGCAAGAGTTATTCTTCGTTTGATCTCAATGCTGATGTCGTTGGTTGAATTAATGCTGGATCCTAGATAGACGAAGTTCTTCACAACCTCGAAGGAGGTATTGTCAACGGTAACGTGGGTTCCAAGACGCTGGGACCGTTTGTTTGTTGACACTAAGTATTTCGTCTTATCTGCATTCACTGACAGACCCATTCGACTTGACTCTCTTTCTAATCTGGAAAATGCTGCACTGACTTCGCGCGTATTATGGCCAATGATATCTATGTCATCAGCATACGCAAGCAGCATAACACTCTTGTAGAATATTGTGCCACTACGTCTCAGATCAGCAGCTCGGATGATCTTTTCCATCATTAGGTTGAAAAAGTCGCACGATAAGGAATCACCTTGTCTGAAACCTCGTTTGGTAATAAATGGTGGGGAGAGGTCCTTCCCGACTTTAACTGCGCTGCTGGTGTTGCTCAGTGTCATCCTGCAAAGTCGTATTAGTTTTGCAGGAATACCAAATTCAGACATGGTGGAGTACAGGTGCTTCCTTATTGGGCTGTCGAAGGCGGCTTTGTAGTCAACAAAAAGATGGTGGGTGTCGACTTGTTTTTCTTGAGTCTTCTCCAAGATTTGTCGTAGCGTGAAAATCTGGTCGATGGTGGACTTTCCAGGTCTGAAGCCACACTGATAAGGTCCGATCAGTTCGTTTACAATGGGCTTCAATCTTTCACATAAAACGCTCGACAGGACCTTATATGCGATATTAAGAAGGCTTATCCCACGGTAATTGGCACAGATAGTGGGATCGCCTTTCTTGTGGATTGGGCAGAGCACACTGAGATTCCAATCGTTCGGAATGCATTCTTCCGACCATATTCTGCATAGAAGCTCGTGAATGCATTTAAGTAGAGCTTCGCCTCCGTTCTTAAACAGCTCAGCAGGTAAGCCATCAGCTCCCGCGGCTTTGTTATTTTTAAGCCGAGCTATAGCTGTCAGAACTTCATCATAGTCGGGCAGCGAAACCTCGACGCTGTCATCCGCAATTGGGGTTTCCGGAATATCATCTCTATTGGCGGGATTGTTGTCAGCGTCGCCATTTAGAAGCTTAGAGAAGTGTTCCCTCCATAACGTCAGTGTACTCTGGACATCTGTCACTAGATTCCCGTTTTCATCCTTGCAGGAAGAGGCCCCGGTTTTAAAACCATCGGCAAGGCGTCTTATTTTTTCGAAAAATTTTCGGGCCTCATTCCTGTCACCATACATCTCAATCTTCTCCTGCTCGCGCTTTTCTGCCTCTCTTTTTTTCCGCCTGAAAATATGTCTCTCTTCCCTCCTCTTTTCTTTGTATCGCTCCTTAGCAGCGCGCGTTACAACCGACTGCAGGGTGGCTTTGTAGGCGGCGTCTTTCTCTGCAGTGGCGTCGCGACACTCCTGGTCGTACCACTGGTTTCGGCGAGGGCGTTGGTAGCCAATCACCTCTTCAGCAGCCGCACGCATGGAGTTGGAAATGTGTGTCCACTGCGCGCATATATCATCGATTGGAGGAGTGCTTTGAAGCAGGAGTGAGAGTCGAGTGGCGAAAGCATCGGCTGTCTGTTTCGATTGCAGCTTGTCGACGTCTAGCTTTCTCTGTGTAGGGTTGCGTGTATTTTTAGCTGCGCACAGACGTGTACGGATCTTGGCTGCAACAAGATAGTGATCCGAGTCAATGTTTGCACCACGGATCGTGCGTACATCCAATACACTGGAAGAGTGCCTTCCGTCGATCAAAACGTGATCAATTTGATTTTTTGTTTTTTGATCAGGGGACATCCAGGTGGCTTTATGAATATTGAGATGCTTGAATCTAGTACTACTTACGACCATGTTTCGTGCTGCGGCGAAGTCAATCAGCCTCATTCCGTTATCGGAGGTGTTGTCGTGGAGGCTGAACTTTCCGACTGTTGGACCAAAAATATTTTCCTTGCCCACCTTAGCGTTGAAGTCACCAAGCACGATTTTTACGTCGTGGCGGGGGCAGCGCTCGTAAGCATTTTCAAGGCGCTCATAGAAAATTTCCTTGATCTCATCGTCCTTGTCTTCTGTCGGAGCGTGCGCACATATTAGGCTTATATTGAAGAATCTAACCTTGATGCGGATTATGGCAAGTCGTTCGTTCACAGGTGTGAATCGCAGGACGTGGGGCCGTAGTCTCTTGCCAACTACAAATCCGCATCCAAACTCGTGCTTCTCCGCATGGCCGCTGTAGTAGATATCACAGGGTGCATGCCGAATGCAACCCTGTCCCTTCCATCGCATTTCTTGGATAGCAGTGATATCAGCTTTGTATCTTTCCAAGACATCAGTCAGTTGGATAGATGCACCTTCCCAATTAAGGGTTCGGACATTCCAGGTGCATATCCGTAAATCATTATCAGTTTTTCGTTTGCGGTAGTCGTCATCAGATTTGGGGATCATTTTTCTTCTATTCTTATATGTTTTCATTGAAATTGGTTTTTACGGGTGGGCTTCAAACCCGACGCACAACCTATTTTAAGCCTAGGGAGGCCCGCCGCTCAGATTAGCCGCCAAACTAACGGTTGTCAGTTTTGACGTTGCCCAGGAAACACCACGTGGAGGTTTGAGTCGACTTGAGGCGATTTCACAAAGATTATGCTGGCCTCGCCAGGTTGAGACAGTCAGACATGTTACATTGATCCATCGCCCCCAGTTTCCCCACCGCCCATATAACCCAAAAATTTAAATCGCCATATTTTGGACATTTTTTGACCTACGTCGATGATATTTGGTACTTATGGTATTGGCATAATTAGGAATATATACCAGGAGAAAAGTGAAAGAAAAAGACCACTCCCCTTTTTAGGAAAATTAAAAATCGTAATATAGTCTTAACTACTGGACCGATCGTCATTAAATTTTCACAAAAGGATATTCTTACGAAATAATAAATTCTTGACTATAAAAATTTGTGAGTGGACAAAAGGGCGTGGCCTCGTCCATATAACCTAAAATTTAAAATCGTCATATCTTGCGCATTTTTTGACCAACGGCGGCAGTATTTGCTATATATGGTATTGGCATGAATAGAAATACGTACCAAAAGAAAAGTGGGCGGAGCACGCCCCTTTGTTTGCGATATATTGGAGGCTGGACCTGTTAACCGATCTTAAATTTTCACAGCGTGCAGCTTTGACTCAGGAATACTTATTACGTGATAATATTTTTCGACCATGCACACTTCTGCACCTACTTTTTTACTACGTTTATTAACGGCTTTACCTCAAATTTAAAATACATATTAATTAAAATAGTGGGGTAGCACCATTCTCTTTCTCCCACAACTGTCTGCAAAACAGCTGATTTTGTAATATGTGTTAATTATAATAGAGAGTGGGGTAGCCCCATTCTCATTCTCCCGCAACTGACTGCGAAACAGCTGATTGTGTAATTGCTGCTTTTTGATTGGTCTAAAAATAAAAAGGGGGAGCATGAAGCAATTAACATGCGGTTCAGTGATGAATTCTAATTGGTTTAAAACAAAAAAAGGGGAGAAGCATTGCAATAATTAAATTAAATTAAAAGAAATAAATTTTTTTTAAACATATAAGTACTTTTAATTTTATTTTATAACGAGGGGGGTAGCATACCGGGTTCAGCTAGTGACATATAAAGACGGTTTTTCATATATTGGGCAAAATTTACCCACAAATGTTATACGCGTTTTTTTTCAAGTACATAAGGGTTATTATACATTATCATAGATATGATCCAGTATCATTATGGTAAAAAATCATTCCGTCTATCATTCAAATCTAGATTATCTTCAACATTTCACAATGAAAAGGAACACTAAAAAAAAAATTTAATACTGTTAAAAATTTGGGACAAATTTTTAATCCAAACTTTGGGTTGAAGGAACTTTTAATCATAACAATACTATTAGGGGTATTCACGATGTGGTATATTTGTGATAAATTTTTACAAAATTAACAATACTTACAATTTATTTTGAACAAACATGCACTAAAGCATTGTATTTTTTAAAATCAACTGATCTTTTATGTTCTTTTGCTTGGAAATAATACATATTGTAAATCATAATTTAACTAAAGCAAATCATACAAAAATTGAAACGAAAAATTATATTAATTTTAACTAAATAAACTCACAGCGTTCCCAGTAGCTTCCTCCATGCTGAGTATAAATGCTTTTGGGATCAACTGATATAATACACAACGAAACTTACAAAGAACACAATAGGGTTCCATTGTTGTATTTTTACCACAGGGTTGTATTTTCAATACTGTAGATTTTCTTTTTTTCATTTTACAAAATCTACTACAAATATCCAATTTATCAAAAATACGCAATACAAGGGCGAATTCATCACATTTTGAATACACCTATTTTTAAATCCCTACTTTAGCGAAATTTAGCTAGGTCTCGAACCCACTGAAAGCCTACTTGGATTCGTAATGATGCAAAATAAGCGAAAACGTGTTAACAACTTCGTTTTACAAGTTGATAAAGTGTTTGACCAGCACATCAGAGGACGTGTGTTCAAATCATGAAATTGTCAGAGTAATATTTTATTTTGAGTTGATTTTTATATTGCTTTTTATTAAACTTTTCCCTGAATAAAAAAATAATCTTTTCTTGGTGTTGCACATATAGGACAAGTTTAACAAAGTTTATCTAAAATAGTTTAAAATTTAGTCCAAGATTTTTAACCGTGTAGTTGTAAGCAAGAAATGACGAGAAGACTAACAGCCCTATTCTTACATTATCGTAACAACCAATTGATACTGTAAAATTGTTATAATTTTGATCTGGTCTCTATTGATTCGTATTCTGTCTTAGCTGTCTCCGAAAAGATTTCAGAAATCTTCTCAGCTAGGTGAAAAGTTTTTGTCAGCTGTTCAATGCAATAAGCATAGATTTGTTTTCGCAACTCAGTCATATTTACAGTTGTGTGCTCGAAGAAGTTTATATGCCCAAATGATAAAACGATGTTATGCAGCACTAGCTTTGTTTATGTATTCAATCATATTTATGAAATGTTTATAATACTTAATTAAGTTACAATCCTAAAAACCAACTTATAGTAAGTTTCAAATTGCAATCACAAAGCATTTATTTAAACATTTTTTTTATTTTTACATATTGAACTAAATTAGTTTTAGACTTTAAGATATTGCTTTGAAAAAGAAAAGCAACACTTTCTTAAGAACTCAATATATAATATTTATGAATTCACTTTTTTTTATTTACGTATTAATGAAAGAATTTTTGAATATTTTTATACAAAATGAAAAAATTTTTTTATGCGTTACTACAAAAATTTATCAAAATTAAACTAACTGCTTTATTTTGTGTATCGGAAACGCAAACCAATGACAAGTAAGAGCCCGAACAGAACCAAAGCGGATGTCGGTTGTCAGATTCACCGTGCAACAAAATATATGAAAATGGATGCAGCCGCCAAAAATTAAACCGCCGTGGAAATGCGTGACAGGAAAACGCCAGTTATGATTCGATTATTTTAAGGTTATTCGTATTTTTTGACGCATGCTTATTTTTTATAAACAAACATATATTGACAATCTGCTAACAGTGTTTTGTACTGTTGGAAAAAAGAGGTATGTTTCAGTGTTTCGTTGTGTAGTTTTCTAGTGTAGTAGTTTTTCAATGATTTCTTGCCAAGAAATTAAGAAAGAACACTCCCAAAAGGAGTTGGTCACATTATGTTTACAATATTATGCGTATTATGCGATCGTGGTTTCATTTTTGTTTTGACGAATTTTTGTTTCTTTTTTCTTTCTTAACAATTTAAAAAATTATAAATGCACTTACCATTAATGGATTAAAAATTTCTGTAAAGTTCCTAATAATTTTGTGATCACAAATTCTTTTTAATACAATTACGCAATTAAATCGGTTAATTACAATAACTTATTTAGAACACGCCACTAAACGCTCTTGTTTAGGTTTCATAGTTAGGTTTAATGTGTTTAAACGAACAAAATTATATATATTTTTGTATTTATATTACTTATGTATTTATTAACATAATTTTCATTGAAGTTAGTAAATAAAAATAATTTGAAAAGTTATTAATGCTCTAAGAAATCGGAGCAATAAAAGTACTAGAACAAAATTAATAATAGTCAATATAGTACCAATAAGTATGATATTTGGGCAACCGTGAGCATTTTTAGCTCTAATGACATTGCTCTCATGATTTTTTCTGCTCTCATTTTCAAATAAGCATGCCAATTTGAGGAAACGTCAAAAATACGAATAACCTTATAATAATTGAATCATGACGCCAGTACAGAATCTATTCTAATTTTTCTCTGACGGCTGGCGGATCTCTCTCTGAGTGACTTAAATGTTGCCATATTTTTGCTAAAGATTGGGTACGTTTAGTGTTATTTTCTTAGTTTTTACTATGATCTGACATTCTGTTTTTGTGTCTGAAAATTTAAGTTTTTTCAAATAATTTTTTTTTTATTAAAAGAAAACAAATATACCATTTTATACATATTGGCATTTCCAGACTGGCGTTACGGACGATTTGTACGAAGAAATATTATAAAAAAAAAGAATGAAAATGTCTAATTTTGACAGAGGCTTCTTTATATTTGTGTAGTAATTAAGTAACACTATATTAAGTAAGTGGCGACCGTAGCCTAGTGGGTAGAGTGCGTGGCCGCTAGGCTAAGGAACCGCGGTAGCCCGGGTTCAATTCCAGCTCAGACAGAAAGTTTTTTCAATTGAATTAATTTTTCTGCTCGGTCGTCACCTCTCTGCAGACAATGGCAAACCTCAGAGAGTAAAAAATGCCATGTAAAGCTTCTTGAGAACATAAGCCGTTCGGAGTCGGCATAAAACACGTAGGTCCAGTTCTCGGTCATTTGTGATCAAACATTTAATAACACGCACAACACAATTGATCAATAGAAGCTAGGTCAAAGCCCTTCCAAGGGCTGAAGTGGCCAGTTTATTTATTATTTATTTATATTAAGTAAAAACAATGACAAAAATCGACAATAAGGTTTTTAAGAAATAAGCAAAAATATGTGCTGTCGTTACGTTACAAATAACGAAAGAGATTTTTGACTTGGAATACAAAATTAGCAAAACTTTCTGGATTGGCAAGACTTTTTGTATATAACTTTTTTTGGAAGAGTTTAAAACAACATTGGTTTATTTTCCAAGTAATAAATTTAAAAATCTCCTCTTTTTTTATTAGGATTTTCGATCTGGCGTTACGTTACTTAAATTTCCATTGTAGTTCAATTGGATAATTAAGTAATTAGGTAGTTAAGAAATTATGTAATTTAGTAATTAAAAAACAAATTTTATCTATTGTCCTTTCTTTGCCTCAACAATTTTTTCATTATCTTTGGCAAATGCCTTCCATTTTTACTAAAACAAAAAAGTATACGAAACATTTACTAAACATTTGTGAAGAACTACAGTTGTAAAACAGTTCAAACGATTTGATCATCATGGTTAATGTATTTATGTAAAAATTATTTAAATTAATAAAACTAAAATGTTTTCCTTAGATATTTTCATCAAATAATAAGTTTTTAAAAAGTTTTAATTTTTAGTTACTAAACAGATCAGGCTATACTATAAAAGGGTCTGTTCCGGTGAACTAAAGATTCACCAAAGAGCGCTGGCTTTGAGCGAAATATCCTGGTAAGTTGAATTGGTGTTTGCATAAAATTTTCGGCCAATTCGTGCTCAAAGTTATATGTCAAAGCAGAAAAGAAAGACAAATAAACACGCCAGTAATTAGTTAACTTATATAAGATGTACAATGTTTATTTCTTACGTTCGTTTGTTAGGCAAATCTTCAATTCGTGAATATTAATATCAAATACGTAAAGATTGCTGCTGCAATAAGTGCAAAACAGGATCGTATAGAAAAACTTACTTTACTCTACTGGCAATCAATTTTTATTGCATGTTTCCAATTAGTGGAAATCTATGATTTTATATTATATTAGACGCGAATTAAAGAATGAAGGTAATGGACGTTTTTTTTATTCGGTAATCAATTAGTAATAATGAGCGTACTTTTGATAATGATCATGAAATTACAAATGAGTTTAATAAATTTTTTGTAGACATTATTGTAAATATTACTAGCATCATTGAACAAGTAAACAGAATGACAAACGTAACGATAGAATCAACAAATAAGTTTTCAGTTAATCAAGTTATATCGAAGGAAATAGAAGATATTGTCCGAAAATTTAAAAATAAAAGGGGGGTAAGAAATTGTTGTCTGAAGGTGTTTTTAAAGACGCAATTACGTACTTGGGATATTTTTATTCACAAATTGTAAATGAAAGTCTAGCTACTGGTGAAGTACCGAGTGTGTGGAAAACATCAATAGTTGTGCCTGTTGAATAAATTCAAAATACTATAAAAGCAGAAGAATTAAGACCTATAAATTCACAATTTTCGCAAAATTCGCAATTAGTTAGTTAGTTGGGCAGTAAAAAAATTTAATACCCCAACAGTCAGGATTTGGAAAAAACACTCTTGCGAAACGGCCTTAAATATAGTCTTAGCTGGCTGGAAAGAAGATTTAAACGACAAAAATTCGATATTAGCTGTATTTATAGACTTGAAAAAAGCATTTGAAATCATAGATCATGAAATACTATAAGAAAAATTACCGATTATTGGGGTTAAGGACATAGAACTTAGGTGGTTCAGAAGCTACCTAACAAACCGAAAACAACGAACCTCAACTGGGACCGCTATTTCGGTTGAACAGGACGTTAATATAGGGTTGCCACAAGGTTCAGTTTTAGCTTCAATACTGTTTAACATATACATAAATCTACTCTAAAATTTTGTAAAATAAAGTTGTTTGCGGACGATACGTAGTCATGATTTGTGGGAAGAACTTAGATTAAATTAAAAATAATTTAAGGCATTAATATAAATAATGAACTTATTGAAAAAGTTGATAAAATAAAGTATCTAGGAATAAAAGTAGACAACAAGTTAAATTATGATGATCACATTGATTGCACAATTGGCAAGATAGCTAAAAATTTTTTTTTCTAAAAAGAACAAGCAAATATCTAAGTATATATTACAAGAAAATAATTTATAGATCAATTATTGAGCCACATTTTGTTTATTGTCCAACAATATTTTTTATCATGAGGGATTTACAAATAGAACAGCACCAAAAAATGCAAAATAAAGCAATGCGTTTCATACTTAATAAACGTTATGACACACCAATAAGAGAAATGTTAATTGCCCTTATTGGCTAAGTGATAAACAACAAATTTTTGACTATACAATGAAATTCATATACAATATTAAGTCTTGGTATTTGCCAGACTATTTAAGCTCGAATATTAAACTTATAAGAGAATTACACAGCATGTACACAAATAAAGGAATAATTTTAAATTGCCATTGTATGAAACAGAATCGAAAAAAAAAAATTGTTTGTATTATAAAGGTTGAAAAGTTTTAATGAACTTCCTGAAAATTTAAAAAGCTGTGATACAAATACCTTTAAGATAAAATTGTTTGATTACTGCAAAACTTTGAAAGGTAATTTTGAAATGTTGTTTAGTTTTGTTTTGTTTAATTCTTAAATAGAAGCTTTTATATAGTGCTATAAAGATTGTTATATGTAGTTGAATATTTATTAACTTTGTTTATAAATTTAAGTATTAAATAACATAAATTATATGTATATTTGATGAAATCGCTTTTGAAATAGGCTTTCAAAGCCATAATAAATATATAAATAATATAAATAAAAATATTAGTGATAATTTAAAAAGAAAAAGTCACTCGTCGGAGAAGCCGATCGAGCGACTCGTTCGTCTATCGAGAATCGATACTGGAACGAGTCGATAAAGTAGTAAGTAAATCTATTACTTTCTTTAGCCTTTAGGGTTGCGGCCTAAAAAGTCACGGTAGACTTTTCTGGGCCATATAAGAAAAAAAATTTAATTTAAAAAAATATTCTTTATATATTGAAGTTTAAAATAATTAAGTGAAGTTATTATAATTTTAAAAGAGATAACTTTTTGTTTTATTCTGAACCCACTCAAAACAGTATCAGATCAAACACACTCAAATCAGGCCCGTAGCCAGGATTTACTCAAGGGCGGCTTTTGATTAAAAAAAAAAATATTTATAGTTTTTGATATCGATAAATCAAACATTATATGCATATAAAATATGTTCAGAAGGGCCTTTGGAAAATTGCTTTTGAAGATATTTGAACAAAAGAGACTAATTTCCATACTAGGTTTTAGTTTATGTACAATATTTAATCAAACAGTCTTATCATATTTTTTTAAAGACTCAATTACAAGTTCCCTTTCAGGTAAGAAACTGATTATTCAATGAATGAAAGTCCTCACTGAATGTTTTTACAATTTTTTATCCAGGCTTATATCATATTATTATTATTATAATTATTTATTTAAAAAAATTGTTAGCATATAGGAACAGTTATTTTGCGTGCCCTAATTTACAATGGATATAACAACATTTAAGATACAAAATGAAAATAAATATTACAGACGGCTATTAATCAAATAAAATAGCTGTTAGACTCAGAATTATAAGAACAACAAAAACTAAACTTTTTTTAGTTTTCTTCAACTTCATACAATATCGAAATCAGCTCTTTTGAACAGACACTCATCAAATACAAAAAAATTGTGCGATTACATTGCTTACTCAATCCCCAAAAATACGAAAATGCAAAATTTAAAAAAAAAAACATAGCGTCGTGCTATAGCATAGTCTTTAGCTATTTTGTGAAAAAAATTACAAAAAACAATGTTTTTTTTTTCAAAAATCCTAAAGTGCCTGTGTGGGCATTTCAGACACAAATATAAATAAATTATAACAAATTTAAATAACCATATTTATCATTTAAAATTATTTCAATAATTTTAAAAAATATTTCTGATTTTCTTTTTTAAAAAAATTCTATGATAAGTTATGTAGTAATTATAAATTTTTTAAAATAGCAACTCTACAACATAACCAAAGTGAATTATAACTGATAAACATTTCAATTGACTTTACTAAACTAGTAATTACCACGCCTATTAAATTTTTCTGTTCCACTTATTAATTTTTTGGGAAAAAAACGACAAAGAATGCTAATGGACAATCTGGATTACAAATGTATTTAATTGGAATTGCGACCACATTATAACAATTTGAAAATCAAAAGTTTTATTTTTTTTTTATAAGTTAAAAAGCGAGAGACGATATTGTGGTATTTTGAAATTCGGTTTCGATGTCTTAAGCTTTAATAACAGCATTCTGTAGTTCTTCTTCCGCTGCATATGCTTGTGCTTCTTGTAGTGTACCATTCATGACAGCCGCACCATCGTAACCCTGCCCGAACATAAAATCGCAATCTATGCCGAAGTCCTTATATTATTTATGATCTGAAAACATAGGTTTCAATTCAGTTCAAAATTGAAGTGGTTTGCAGCTTTTTACGCTGTTGCGTTGCAATTTACCTTATGCTAATATATTAGACTTTCATACTTTCTAGAGCCTAAGGGGGTCTTAACCCCTTAAATCCCCTTGTCTTCGGACCTCAGTTTAATTATCAATTTTTGGCTTCTTATTGAAAAAAATGTTATATTAATTGCAATAGAGAAGATAAAATCAAAAATGATAGTATCGACCGCATAAAATCAATCAAAATATTTGAGTTTACACGAGAAATCAAATTATAGACGAATTCATAATTTTTGTTTTGTATAACGCGTTGTAAATATTTTGATTAAACAAAACTTATATATTTGAATTATATGACTGATGCAAGAAATTTTTACAATAGTGTCAGTGTCGGTTTTTGGGTTCGGCCATATTGAGGCCGAATAGCCGAGGCTAGCCGAAACTGAAAAAAAGGCTGAAACTGACCGTAACCGAAACCGAGTATTCTATCAGACACTACACCGAGAAAAATGAACGCCTTAAAATCGAAGAAAAAAGTTATTGTTAAATTGTAACCAACATATCTTGCCCCACAGAAAAAATCGTTGCACTAATGATTTATTTTTTAACTAAGCAAGTGCTGCATCTTCGAAACAAAAGACTGAAATTCTTTGAAGCTAAATCAAAAAAACAATCTTTGCCGTAAAGATAAAATATTTGCCGTAACGATATAATTCTTTGTTTAGGTGACCAGATCCTAGGAGCCTCATTGCTGTACAAAAAAAAAATTAAATCAATCAATTTTTTTGTGGTACACCACAAGACCGCTTAAATTCCAAACCAAATTCAGGAGAACTTTTTTAAAAATTTATTTTAAACATTAATCTTTGGAGAAAAACAATTATCAGCTTTTCATTAAAGCAACTTAAAAATATTATTTTGAATATAAAGAGTAGACATTTAATATTTTTCTGCAGTATGAATTTTTTTTAGAGTCGCTTTAATTGTATCAATATTTAATTGCGTTTTTTCTGATGTCCACAGTTTGTTAACTAACGAGAAAACTCTTTATGTCGCAGCGTTTGTGCCGGGTAGACAGAGCGCAAATTCAACAATTTTTTTTAAATTATTGTATGTTATATGAACACAATTGAAATGATTGAAAACTTCCACCCATCTCATATCAGTGGGAGTCTTTTTTTCGTTCCAAAAATTCATCTTCTCATCATTGGCATAATTTTTAAGATAACATATTTCATCGAATAGCTCGTTTTCTTCAATGGTATTATTTGAAAAATGAGATAAAACTTTCTGATGAGATTTTTCCACTCTGCTCCAGCTAACTGGCTCTTTAAGTTCAATCCAATTGAAAGTGTTCATTTCTGCAAATTGTGAGGACCAGCAATTTAAATATTGAATGCAGTTGCCATAAAAATTTCTAATTTGCAATTTAAACCATTTCATATTAATGCTTCCGTTTTCGTGATGCATTTTTAAGTCATATTGAATGGTAATTGGCACAAAGTCATTTTCTAATCGATCAGCATATTTAGTTTTTAATAAATTAATTTGTTCAGCTACTTCCATGACTGTATTTTCATTGCCTTCAATGTTTTTAATTACATTATGAAACACGGAAGCCTGGCTGTGCAAGAACTTTAACCACAACTCTGAGCAATTATTTTCAAAAAAATTCTTTAAAATAGTTGGACATTTTTCAATAGAAAGAAAATATGACTGCAAAGGAACATACAATTTTAATACTCTCTCAATAGCTGGCATTAAAGCAAGCCATCTGGTTTTACAAAACCCCAAAACTTTGTGATATTCAACATCTGCTTGTATGCAAAATTCCTTAAGTGATTCAACTCTTACAGTATAAATATAAAAGTGACTATAAATTTTAATTATAACACTTTCAACATCCACTGGTAAGAGATCCGTTGCATTCTGAATACAGTTATGAATAATATGCGCTGCACAGCCAACTCCAATAATATTTTGAACCAGGATTCTGTTTAATTTTGCAAAAATATTGTTAGTGCCCTTTCGTGCCACTCCGCCAAAGTTTGTATTAGCATTGTCAGCACAAAATGCAACCAGCTTCTCCGATAAATTAAATTCATCAAGAATTTTTAAAATTGAATTGCATATAAGTTCAGACGTTTCCCCTGGTAGTGAAACAAAATCAAGAATCTTAACTTTCACTCCGTTTTTTGAATTAAAATATCGAATAAGAGTTGGAAAAAGTTTGATGTCTTTGTGATTGGATGCATCAGAAAATATAGATACGTAAGTGACAGAATAAAGATCAAGTTGGAGCTGCTCTACTGCGTATGGTTGAAAAACTCTTTTGATTATCGCTTCAGTTTTTGTCCTGGCACATGAAAATTTTTTTTCAAATAATTTTTGAATCAATTTTGAAGTACAATCCATAGATCGAAATCTATGATTGTGAAAAATGGTGTGAAAAGAAATCAGAGCTTCTGAAATGGCTAGTTCCCTCTCTTTTATTCCAAATTCTTTTGTTCGAAAAAAAGTAGTCAATTTGGTGGATGAAGACGAACTTAACAACGAATTTTTATGCTTGTCCGATGCAGTATGTCTTGATATATCTCGTCTTCCTCCAGAAGTTATTGAAAACTTTGCACTGCATACTTCACAACACGTACACCAACTGTGAAATGTTGGCAACGAGCTTTTTAAAACTATGAAGATGGGTACACATCGCTTCAAATGGCAGCACTTTTACTCTTTGAAGCATGGTGTGTACTACTCTTCTCAGTTTCAAATGAGAAATTTGAAAAGTTGTTATTATTTATTGGGGAAAATTTCAAAATGCTGTACGTTTCGCTGTACATTTTCCGATGCTGTACACGTGGTCGAAATGCTGTACTGTACAGCACGATGCTGTACGTATGGTCACATTATTCTTTGTTAACAAGGCTTTGAAAAAATTATGTAAAATCAACAATTTTTCTTTGTTTTTTTGAAGGTAAGTATGATTGTTTTAAGGACAAAGGTTGTAATTTTGAAGAACTTTTTCTTCAAAATCATATTTGAATACGAAGAATAAGAAAATTTTAAGTAAAAAATTATATTTTCATTGCCCAAATAAGGTTAATATGTTCTTACATATTTTAAGCAATAAATAAAGCATTACTGAATTGATATAATTTGGGCAATGAAAATGTAATTTTTTAATATCTTTCTACGTGAAAAATGCAAGTGTTTCTATTAATTTTATCAACAAGAAAGCATCGCTTGTTTTCAACCTTTATATTTCTTCGATCGTTTTGTCGCAGAAATTGGCATACGCAAATTATTTGCTGCAGCCACCACAACGTGCCTGTACATCTTCATTCACCACCGAACTTAGCAAAAACCCAAGAATGATAGAATACAAAGATTGCGCCGAATACAAGAAAATGAGTACAACAAAATTGTCGTTCTGCGCATGTACGTCATAATATCAATGCTGTTTTGGAGAGCGATCACTTTGCATACGATTTCGACACAGAAATGAAAATTGCATATATTTTAGTTTGTATAATTAAAATAAAAGAAGTAAGAAGCAATTTATTGGAACGAGAAGAGGTTAATTTATTAAGTACTCCTTTGCAAACATTATTTTTACTATAATTTTATTACAGCCAGTAAGCAGCTTAGTCAAAAAAAAATTGTCTGAGAACCAACTTCAGTCAGCATTATTTTTTGACTTGGATTTTATAAAAATGTTTATTAAGAGTTTAATTGATGTAGTTTAAACGTTCCCAGATATTTTATTTCCATTAATTTACCTGTGAATTGAAAGGACAAATAAATGATAGTTCTAAGTTTTTAAATAATGAAACAAATTTTGTTAAGTTAATATATTTTCGTATTTTTGTTTTCATTTGTATGCGTTTTCTACAATTTCTTGGTTTAATTTTTTTTATTTATTGCAAACATCAGGTTTCTGAAATATATTTGTTTGCTACTGTTACCACAATTAGCAGCTGCACACTTCATTTTTTAAATTTTAAGTTAAAAACTCTCAAATATTCTTCGATATATACACAAGTAAATAAGACACAACCGATCGCAGTAAGTTTCTCAAAGAAATAAAATATTGTGACGTAGTCAACTGAACAGCTGGTTGTCAGACTCCATTAGCAGAAGTAACGGACCTGCGCAAAGCGTAACCTCTTATTCTATCATTCTTGGAAAAAACCGACTACAGAAACTTTTTGTTTTTTTTTTTCTTCGTTCGTTTTGTCGCTCATGCCGCTTTGTTTTAGATTTCGGAAATTTGTTCAGTCGGTTTTTGTGTGTTCGATGGTACGCTTAATAGCCGATACACATTGACTGCGACTAGCGACGAACGCCAATTGTCAAAAAATAGAACGCATGTTTTCTTATGAATATGTATTTTTTGAAGACGGCACGACAAAGAGAGAACACGACCACAATTGTTGCTGCCGCAGACTTCAATCTATTTCTAATTTGATAGACGACAAGAGCGAACAAAGCAGAATTTGTTTATGTTTTGTATGAAATACAGATTGTCGCTGTTGCGTTCATTATAATCAAGTCGTCGAGAATACTGCGACTTTTCTCTCTGACGGCAAGTTTTCGTTTTGTCGGTGAACGACTGCTGCAGTCAATGTGTATCGGCTATAAGGCTAGTGAAAAAATTAATTAAACAATTACATTTTCATTGCCCAAATAAGTTAAATTCAATATTGCTTTATTTATTGCTTAAAATATGTAAGAACATATTTATCTTATTTGGGCAATGAAAATATAATTGTTTAATTTGTTTCTTCGTAAAAAATGCAAGTGTTTCTATTCAATGCAACAACATGTTTTTTTAAGGCGTACGTCTTTGCGACAAGCATTTAAATCCTTGGTTTTAAGTATTTTTTTGGGGATCTAACGGTCTGCATCTTTGCCGTAAAGAATTGAAGTCTTTGTGACAAAGTGCATTTTGCGTAATTTTAAGATTTTTTCCATGTTTTTTTAAGACGTACGTCTTTGCTACAAGCATTAAAATCCTTGGTTTTAAATATATTTTTTTAGAATTGAACAGTCTGCGTGTTTGCCGTAACGAATAAAAGTCTTTGTGCCTAAGCAAATTTTCTTTACTTTTAAAACTTTTTTCATGCTTTTTTAAGACGTACGTCTATGCAACCAAAATTTAAGTTTTTGATTTAAAGTATATTATTTTTGGGAATCTAACAATCTGTGTGCCTTTGCCGTAACGCTGTTTTACCTTTGGGCACAGTGTATTTTCTTTAGTTTTACGATTTTTTTTTCTCTGGGTGTAGTTGCAGCGTTATATCGCAGGTTATCGTGATATAAATTTTAAAAGTTTTTCTAAAATTTGTTTTTGTATATTTCAACATATCGTAGGTTACAATGAATTGGTTTTGGTAAGTCAAACCAACAAAATGAAAGGCAAGATGTGGCGGCTAAGGAAACGCGTTAGACCAGGTTCAATTCCCACCTCAGATAGAATGTTTTTTCTATTGAATTAATATGTATTTCTGTTTTGCTGCCACCTCTCTGCAGACAATGGTAAGCCTCAGAGATAAAAAAATACCATGTTAAGCTTCTTGAGAACAGAAGCCATTTGGAGTCGGCATAACACTTGTACGTCCATGTCTCAGTCTGTGTTCAAAAATTTAATAACACGCACAAAACAAAAGATCTATAGAAGCTCGGTCAAAGTCCTTTCTAGGCCTAAAATTGACAATTTATATTTATATTTTTTTTTTAAGTTAAAGGCAATTCAATTTTTTTAATTCTTCTTTTTTTGTAAGACAAACGTGTCCTAAAATCTGCAATATATGAACAAGTAACCAAGATCTTAAGCAGACATTAAATAAAGTACAGAACAGAAAATACATTTTAATTCGTTCATTTTTAGTGAAGTTGTTTTTTTAAGAATAGCAGACAGATACTTGCACTCTAAGCTACTTTGCTCTGATTGAAAAAAACTGCAATTTTACTTTCATTCCATGCACTTTTTCAAGCACATGTCCTGGCGATACACAAAGTAAACTATTTCCTTTGGCTGGCTGTCTTGTTCCGTAACACGATGTGCTGTTGTGTGTATGTGTGATTTACTATATTTTTTTGCATATATTGTAGACAAACTTAAAGTAATCTGCTATACTGCATAAATTCTCTCATCTGTTGAATTAGCATATTTAGATTAAGGCAAGCTTGTCACAGATCCATTTGCATTTTGTACTTTTTGATAACTTTTGACACAGGATTCTTTGGTTGATTTAGAAGATGTCAAAGGCTAGAATGGCAGTTTATTATTATTATATAGAACTGTAAACAAGAATAAAGAAGATGCCAAAAAGAAGAAGAATAACACAAAAAATATATACAAGTTTAAACAAATTTTACAACAAATTCGACTTTACGTTTGTATATTGTGTCAAGAAATGTTGGTGAATTTGATCATTTATAAGTTGCTGTCACAAAATTTTGCTAAGGATAATCCAAGTTTAAAATTGAGAAACTTTGGTGCAGCAGATATTTTGTATGCATGATATGTTGTGTAATAATATGAAAAAGTTTGTTTTACAAAGTCAATAACAGACATTTGTTTGTGGCATTCATGATTTGCCAGTTTTTAAATATTTATTCAGTAAACAAAAATATGCAGTAAAACATTTATGACTTAATTTACAAAGAATTATTTGGTATCTTAAAGGCTTGAATACAGGTAAGATACATCTGAGTGCTCTCGTCCTTTCAGTCATGTTTATTGTATAGTTTAATATTCATCACTGGTTTTCTTGGCAACAAATAGTTAACACAATAAAAAGAGTATAAAACATTAGTTTACATGTCCTTCATCATTTGCAGCTTTGTGAAAACCATGCAAATTATTTCATTTTTTCTCGTATACTCTGCAGTCTACACCTTTTTACCTCTATTAGACATACATATTTGAAGCTATTGTTCTATCATGGTTGTCCATGGTAACCTCAGCTGGTCGGCTGGCCATTCGATGTACTCATTCATTTCTATTGTTGCATTGCCCACAATCGGCCGCACTTTGAACCAGGCTGGTTCAGACCGACCTGGCAACCAGGCATTCATTCAGTCAGACTGTTCTTCAGTGCAGTCAAAGCGGAAGGAAACACACCTTGTCAATGCTACGAAGCGCACTAATGGCACTGCTGACAGCCTGCCTCAGCTCACTGGTGCTGCCACACTTTGACAATAGCTGCGAATAAACTTAATTTGGTTACACACAATTGATTCTTTTCTCTCCTTCGGACTCACTTATTTAGCCTTTGCTACAACGACTCTAACTCTTACTATGCTGTTGTCTCTGTCTCCAAGCTTGTTCACATTCACTTGTTCAGGATGTAGTCCTGCTGCACCTTTGGTAAATTTATTTTGTTTTTTATGTGGTTGTATTGGTGTGAACACAATGCTTCTGTGTGTTGACATTAAGTGCTGCATTGTGCGCACTCAGTGTGTCCTTTAAACTAATGCCTATGAGGAAATTTTTGTGGTTTTCTTTGATTTTAACATCAAATGCTTTTGAAATATTCAACATATACCTATGTACCAATTCTATTTTATATTCACGCATTGTTGCATACATAAAAAAGTTGTGGTTGTTAAAATTCATTAGTTTCATTATGAAAGGGCAACCAACACATGCCGGAAACTGCATTTAAGGTTATAACGATGGTAACGAAGGCTTTTGTTCAATATAGCAGAATTTAGGTCAAATAAAATGTAGCATTTATGACATTGCATCACTGTGAATGGTTTTTGTTTATGTAGGGTAAGAAAAATTTCGATTTCCAAAACTTTCCTTTGTAATGGTAAAAAGTTTTTACAAAGCCAATCTAAATAATTCTAAAAACTAAGAAATGCAGTTTTATGTAGAAACCTGTAACATTTTGAGATTACAAAATTTTTACAAATATAGCTCTTGAATCTGTTTGAATGAATAAAAGGATACAAAAATTGTTGTTTTCAAAATTGCCACTTTTACAATATAGAAAATATATTAGATAAAAAGCTTGCACCAAAACTGTTTGTAGATTTATATTTTTAATATTGAAAAAAATAGTATTTTCCCTTCAATCAGAGAATTTAGCAAGATAAGAAAAAACTGAATATGAAAACTACGCCTTGACATTCCTAAAATCTTTTTCGTTGCAACTAAGGCGCACTTAGTTCTTACGTTTTCAATTCTTAATTTTAACGTTTTTATCTGTCAACAGTTTTGGCACAAGCTAAATTTCAAAATTGAATTTTTAAGCAAAAAAAAAATTTATTGAGATAAAATTAACCGTAGTATGACAAATTAACAAGGACAGTTTTTATTTTAAAAACATTAAATTTTTCTATATATTCGGTAGATTTATCGTACAAATGACCTTCTTTTAATATATAATATCCACAAAAATTTAAAGGAATATAGTAAAAATAATTATTTCATAGAAAATCAATATGTTTTGCTTGTAGGACTACAATTTCGAATTTATTTAATTTTGCCGTTTTGGGGATTGAAAAAAGTATTTTCTTTCAATCAAAAAATTTTACAAGGTTTACATTTTTTCTAAACTACGTATGACATTTCTATAACCTTATTTGTTGCATCTTAAATACAGTTTATCTTCGTTTTACTTTTTTTAAATCCCATATCCTCTAGATTTTTATTTGTCAAATGTTTTGATACACGCTACACGAAAACCAAATAAAACTTGTAACTATGACTACTCTAAAATAATCTGCAAACCACAATACAAGTATAATATCCGTCACAAGATAAGATTTAATTTTACTAACACGAAATTAACTTTTCTAAATTTTATATCAAATGCTATCAGATTCTATTTTGTTAGAGAAATGATTTTCTCTGCGTATTGCTAAGAAAAAATAAGCAATCCTATTAAGTTTAAAAATTTCTAGCAACGACGAATTATCTGCTGATAAAGAGTTTAATTAAAGAAAAGAGATTTAAGGACAGAACTGTTTTTCACAAAATAATTGCAATTGTAATTTGGCTTAAATTTTTTCTTTTATTTAAAGTAAAAATGCTTACCATAAATAATAATTGTATATTATTAATCGAGAAAATTTTTGAGAATAAGAAAATATATGGGCATTTCCAGAAAAAAAGTTAACCATGACCAAAAACTTAAAACTTAATAAAGGCTTTTTATTTTATGATATTATTAAGAGAAACGTTTTATTTTTATTAATTTAGGAAATTTCTGTATAAATTCATTAACCATGATGATCAAATCGTTTGCACTGTTTCACAAATGCTTGTTTTAGTAATAATGGAAGGCATTGGCTATAGATAATAGAAAAATGGTTGAGGAAAGAAAAGGACAATATATTAAATTTATTTGTTAATTACTAAATAACATAATTACCTTACTACCTAATTACTTAATCACCCAATTTAAATTTAATTAAATTTTGTCGCGTGGGTTATGTCGCGTGAGTTACGGCGAATATTTTTTGGAAACTCAATATATTTTTAAATAAGCAAAGTCCATAGGTAAGGTGGGTTTATTATGAAACTTCACTGTGTTCCCATTATTTTAAAATTAAAAACAAAATCAAATTATATACATGCAATCTAAACTTGCTTGTAAAACACGCTTCCTTTTTTTGTCGCGTGAGTGACGCCCATATTTACACTGCCATTCTTAATTTGTTACAGGAATGATAAATTTGGTTCCTGCCATGGTTCATACTATTACAATGACTTTTAAGACATACTATGTACATAAGAAATTTTTTACATTAATAACATAAACTTCCGAGAAAACGAAGCTTTAAGTCGTTCGCATGTCACGAGAATTACGATGGAAATGCCTATATATATTAGGGTGGGTCAAAAAATCAATTATAAATTTTTTTTAAAGTGGCATGGAAAAATGGGTTGCTAGGTACCTTAAAAAAAGACACACTTTCGATATTATCTTAAGTATAGACGTAGAATTCCTTTTTATACAGTAATAAAGAAAAATTCTGGTTTTTTTAATTTATATTTTTCAAATCTTTTTTAAAGCATTCCATCTTCTAAATAAAAATTACTCAAAAACAAATTTGTTGTTGTTGTTGTTGTTGTTGCCTTCTTCAAATTTTCTTGGTCTAAAAAGTTCACAATTAAATTGATGTTAAAATTTGTTTTGTTTTATAAAAAGTTTTCGTTTGATATTTTTAGTGATAAATTAGTTGTTCTTGTTCATTTTTTATATTGAATAATACTAAATGTAATTAAAAGTTATTTTTAATAAATGGAAATAAATATTGGAAAAATTTTAATTATTTATTTTTCTTTTAGTAAAGGACATATACATATATGTATATTTTAAAAGTAATTTAAAATTACAATTTTAGTTAACAAAACATATTTTTAATATGGAAAAAATATAATGCATAACAGAAATAATTCGAATTTTTTATGGTATTTCAAAAATAAATAGATTTTCAAAGAACAACGCATTCTTAGTGACGCATGCGCAAATCTGCGTAGTAATAGTACAAACTGGCTCTGTAGCTACACTAGAGTGGACTTTATTTTAAAAAGGCCACCCCAAGGGCTCAAACTGTTGTAATTGATGACAAAAATTTTTGCAAGATCAAATGCATATAAACCCGTGCGCTCACGGCTTAAAGTTTGCTAAAATGATTGAAAGAAAAAAAATTTATTTTAATGTTTCCATTTGGAATAAGGAAACAGTAAAGATTTTTTTGTTTTTTCCAGCAATATTTGTATTATTTTCGACTTATCTTGGTGCGCTGATTTCAAAACTTTTATTACTTTTTTCTAGCATCACCAGTTTTTTCGATAAACGTCAGTGAAATCGTTCAATGAAAACTTAAGTGAAATTTTACTATATCAAAATATGTTCAAACAATTCAACGAGTTGAAGTGCGGGAAGTTAAATCTAAGTGAAAAAGTTATTAACACAATGGCAACCAGAAGCATGGACAAATTGTACCTTCTTGGATATGACCAAAGTCAACTTCGTCTTGGTGCAGGGTTATATTGCTTTAAAAGATAGTGATTTTCCTTATTTTTTATTATGTAGATATAAACTAATTGAGTTGCTATTGTTGTAATATTTCTTTTTTATTCTCTTCAACTGAAATAAGCATAAAAAAATAAAAGCTTTTAGATTTCAAAAAAACTTATCTCAAAAACTGGTGATGTTAGAAAAGAAAAGTAATAGTAGTTTTTTTTCCCCCTGAGTTATTCAAGTAATTTGAGGTGAATAACCTTATTAAATTGAAAATTTTTTGGAAAAAGCAAAAAAAATCTTAACTGTTTCCTTATTCCAAATGAAATTGCAAATGAAGATATTAAAAAAACTATTTTTTTTTTTCGTCCATGCATTTGTGCAAACTTTAACTTTAGCCCTTTTATGCCCGATGTTGCTTACAGGCAACATTGTAGTTATAGACTTCTAAGTCCAGATATTTTCATGTTTTTGACCAGTGGTTTTTTGCTTCATGTAGCCCTATGTGTTGTGCAAGCTTACACCTATTTGTTCTATTTGTTCTATTGAAAATTTGTTCTTATTTTTTAAACACTTTATTACTTTATTTTCTCTATTCTTCTGTCTTTATTAATAATTCTTAGTATTTAATTTCAAATAAGAAATTTATTTAGCATCTACGATGTTTATCACTTATTATAAGCTTTCTTTTTTAAAATGTATAATGTAATTTTTTCAAGCCAATGCTTAAATCGTACCATTAAAGAACCTAGTTTTTATTGTACCAACATGTTCTGTAAATATATAAAAAATAAATAAATATAAAAAAATTCATACCTCATCGTTAATTGACTGTACAGAAAAATGTTTACCAAGAATTTTTTAGGAAATTTAATGCTCTACAAAAATGGTATCCCATATTTTTTCCGTAAACCTAAGCATTTGAATGATATTGAAGATTAAAGTTTGACTATTTCTTGATATATTTAATTTTTGTTTATGAATTTTATAACTCGACAATAAATGACTATTATAAAATGCGCATTACTTATTTTTGTAGGAAATTAACTGCTCTATAAAAATGGCTCCATATGTTTTGGCGATTAAATTAAGCGTTTAAAAGATATTCATCATCAAACTTTCATGTGTAGTACTGATTTTAAGATTTTTTTATTATATAATCGAAAAATTTCAATTAAATTTGCAAACACTTAAATACCTTTCAATTGAATGAATATGATAAAGAGGTTTTTAAAGTTGATAGAACCACAAATAATTTTGATAAATTTACAAAAAATTCAAGACATGGCTTCACTACACGGAACATTTTGTTTTTTCAGATTTCTTTTTACGCAATCATATTCTACGTTAAATCATTTCTAATAAAACAAATGACCGTAAAACATCAGTGAATGTCAGCGCAACGAATTTCGAACACATAACCTTTAAAAATCAATTAAAAAAATTATAACGACATTGAGAGTTTAGACTAGGTGGGATGAACTTTTAACATGTCCCTCTTTGAGAATTTTTATAAACTAGTAAGCCCGTGTGGCGTTATAACGCTAAAATCAAAAAACCTAGATTTTATTTTAAGCTATTGAAAACATTTTAAACTGATCAAAATTGAAATGAAATTATTTTTGGCCATTTTGCAACATACGCGGTATTGCACGCGCAACGACGATATAATGTTACCATATATAATTTTATACCCAAATTTATTTTAGTAATGAGTAAGAATATTTCTTCATTTGCAGTCAAAAATTGCTTGATCTAAAGTGTTTCATTACCAGTTTACAACTTTTTAGTAAATGTCTGTGTAAATTTTTAAAAATTAAGAATTTTTCCGACTACCAGTTTAGAAATCTTTCTTCAACTGTAAGAAATCATTCCATTATCACTTTGATATTGAATATATCAATACATAGTTTTAGCTGTGAAATTATAAGAGATTATTCGTCTGTATAACAATTTCATAGCTATTAGCCGATAGGTGGCGCTAAATATCTCACATACTAAAATTAAGATTAGAAAAAGCAACATAACAACAACAGTTATATGCAAACTTTAACTAGCTACAACTTAAAAAATATAAATTTTTAACAAATAAAAAGTCCAGTTTGCACATCTACAATAGACCGTCCACTTTTTCAACGTTTTTCGAAAGGTTCCAGGGACACGTTGATTTCTGATTCTACTCTTAAAAGCATGAATTTAGGTATATAACACTTTAATATTAACTAACGGTAAATAGTCGCGCAATCGGCTTAAAGGCTTTTTGGCTAAAAATTAATTTTTTCGAAAAAACAACAATTCTTCTTCAGTATTTTGCATATAACTATGAAACTGATGAAACAATTTATACTTATTTAAAAGCTCATAAAATTCTCCATCTTATGCTATAAGAAAAATTGCATTTTGTTCAGTGCATTTTTTTAAAAAACTCTGCAAAGTGAAATTTTGATTAAATTTTTTTCGAAAATATAATAACTTCAACTCAAATTCCCCTCGTTACAAGAGCATGAGGAGGAAATTTTTGATATTGTGAATTTCGTATTTTGAGTAATTTTACGGCAAAATTTTTGATGTTTGAGTCGAAGATATAGGGTACGGTAAAAAAGAAACACAAGTGCACAGTGAATTTTTTCGAAAAAATTCAATTTTATTTGTATTAAACGTACACCAAAAAAAATGTGCGGAGTTAACCCAAGTTTTTCCATGAGTAAAAAAAGTTTTTGAGAAGTTAAAAACGTTTGTCGGCGTAAAACGCAAAATGGATTGCATCAATATTTTTTTTTAATATAAAACTGTTTTTGCTTGATACAACTCATTTTTACAGCTTGGAGTAAATTAAAAACAGTTTCAAATTAACTCTGCATCTTCTCCGAACATTTGTCCTTTTAACTCCATTTAAACTTATTGCAACCATCTATGAAGAACGTCTTTGTATTTTAAAGCTGAAACGGAGTTATGTTTAGCACGAAACAGAGTCTGCTCGAGCAAATATTTCCGTTTGTTCGTTTTACTTTGAATGAAGAGAAAGTACTCAAATAATTTAACAAGCAAATCAAGTGTGCTGTAAGAATTAAATGTTGCATAAAGTTAAAAAGGGCAGTTGTTACTTTTGCGAGTTATAAGTTTTCGTATATCTTTATCGAATTCAAACTTCTTATGCGGTTATTTGATATAGAGGTTAAAATTTTTCGAGTCTCGTAACAAAAGTTTTTTTTTAATCTCGCCACGAAAAATAGTGTACACAAGCAATAATATTTTTTTTGTATGGAGACCCCTAGAAGGGTGGCAGATAGAGTGTATTTGTGTTTAGATGAAATGTTAAATAAAAAAAAAACAAAAGGACCAGCTCATACATTTGAAATCCTTAGGGGTTGTCGATTTTTTGATATGAACTATAAGAGACAATTTCCTCTATTTTTGTATTTTTTGTATCGGGACCCCCAGAAGGGTGGTAGTAAGAGTGCTGATGTGCTTAGAAGAAATATTCAAAGAAAAAGTCAGTAGCACAAGACATTAGACCCTCTAACGGTCATAGATTATTTTATATTAATTATAATAAACATTGTTTCATTTTGTGTTTTTTGTATTGGGATCGCCAGAAGGGTGGCAGTTAGAAAAAAGGTGAGATCAAAAGACCAGCTCATATTTTCATCCCCTAGGGGTTATAGATGTTTTGATATGAATTATAAAAGCCATTTCTTTTAAATTTTTTTTGTTTTTTTTTTGACACAGAAAAAAATCATTGTAAAATCAACTAAAAACATAATGATTTTAAATGTTTCTCCTATAATTTTGCTTGATAGAGATTTATAATAAAATCATTGTTATTTTCATGTAAAAATCGCAACAAATTTTCGTGTTGAATCATTATGAAAATTTTGAGAAACTAAACAATTTGAAGATACTAAATAAAAGTCAAGGTACATATATTTTTTAATAGGAATTTATGAGTTTTTCGAGCATACTAAATTCACATATTACCACATTTTATAAACGAAACTACATTAAACACTAATAAGCAAATTTTTAATGTATGTATCACGACATTTAGGCAACCCTGCTCACTTAACACAAATCGGCTTGAGATTTTTGTACCAAATTTAATTATTCTTGCATCAATATATATCGGAATTAAGCATATTAAATTAAATGCTACGTCCATTTTTGGATTACTATTGGAACACAACTAACTCATCTTTTCATAAAATAGCTTTCATAAACCTAGCTTTCACCCTGTTGATTAATCCTTACTACATTTTAATAAATGCTCAAAAAATAATTTTTCCCTCATTCAACGAACCAAGCTACAGCAATCAATTGTAAAATCAATGCAAATATTTATCCCTTTTTTCAAATGTGTTTGATACAAAAATCTCTTTTTTTGAAAAATTCCCCTTAAAATCAAAGAAACACCTTTGAAACAAATTTTGAGAGTTAGCGCAATTTAAGCTCAAAAGTAACAAAAAGTTTTGTTTTATAAGAAATTATAAAGATTCAAAATTGCCAAACCGTGGATAATCTGTTCTGTGAGTATGGAGAAAAGATTCTGTTTTCGGCATTAACCATGTCTTTAATTTCCTTTGTATTCAATTGAAATAAGAAATAAATAAAAATTATTAAACACAAAAGAAATTAGGGGTTCTTTATTTGACTCTTTTGTGGATGAGTTTGTTTATTTTTAAAGCTTTATGCTACATTTAAATGAGTTGATTCTAGTTTTTTTTGAGTGAACTCAAAATTTAAAAATTCTCAATTTCTCAACCTTAAAACAACTCAAAACGGAGTCAGTACGACTTTTCAAACAAATCCAATTTTTGAAGTAAATTGAACACACAAACGGAAATAAATATAGTTTTTACTGCTTTGGCAAAATACCATGCACGAAAAGAGTTAAATTGACTCCGAATATGACTTTAATTACTCCGCTTTTTTTTGGGTGTAACTACATAAGTATTTCTGTAAATAACCATAAGAAAAAAAAATTATACGTAATTAGCTTAAGTTGCGAAGTATTTCACATTTTCTGTAGTCCGGATGATTTTTATTGTAATGTTCAATTACTTGGATAACACAATTTTGCTGTCCTGGTCCACGTATTATTAACCGTATTCAGAAGCCCTATGTCTCTTTCTGCTGGATCATTTAAAATAGTTACATTTTTAACAATTTTTTAATATCCAAAAAATTTTCTTTCGTACTCCACAAGGAAGGATGCATGTCAATAAATTCCTTACAAGAAAAAATATTGAAAAACTGTATAGTAAAGTAAAGCCAGCGAAGGTCTCAAAGGCCAACTCATAGCAGAAAAGCTGTTTAACAACAAAATAATAACAGTAGAATGCAATACAATGCATCGTAATGCTGAGAACATACTAGGGCTATTCACAATCCAGTGCAAATGGTCTTGCACCATATCATTTGCAAAATGGTAAAATATATATTTACTCTACAATAAGAAAATAAACAGCATATATACAATACTAAAATCCATAACTAAGATTTACTATACATTGCAATACTAAATTGCAAGTTGGCTGGTGATTATAAACAAAAGTAAAAGCGAAAAAAACTGATATGGAAGATAAGCGAATAAAAAAACCAACTAATTGTGCTTAATGATTTTTTTCGACATGAAATTGAGTTAAGCAAAATTTCCAGAGGAAAATAATTTTGGTTTTCATCAATTAGTTGTGAGTTTCATGTTTTGCTATAACTATAGCAAATTATATCAAAAAGACCATTCACAATTGATAAGAAATTTTTAAAATTTTATACAAAAGCACAAATTTCCAAAATACACGAAATTGTGGATTGCTCTACTAAACAACAAGCGCATTGAGGTCCGTGCTTTTGTTATATTGTTGTTGTTTCAAAGAATGATCAATATCAGATCAATAGCATAAAATCCGTGTCACAAGGAAGAATGACTAAACTCAAGCTATCGTAAAAAAAGTTATACGCCATTTTCTTTATTGCTAAACTTTTGAAGGATGCAGGAAAAATCTTTTAACACATAATAGAGTATCACTTATGTCTACACATATTTTGAAAAAAGTCGGAGTTAGTGCAATAAAAATGTCGTTTTTACGATACTTTGAGTTAAGTGACCACAGAAATAGTCATTTTAAATAATGTTACATATAAATTTTACTTACCTACTTATGTAACTACGTTAAAAGAAAATTAAATTGAATATTTATCGAAAAAATTCACTGTGTAGTTGTGTTGCTTTTTTGAAAAAATACCGAATCATATATCTTCGAATTAAATAAACATCAACATTTTTTCCGTAAAATTTTTCAACATACGAAATTAACATAATCAAAAACTTCTTCTTCATGCTCTTTTAATTTAATTTTTTAATTAAAATGTACTGAATAAAATACAACTTTTCTTATAGCATAAGATGTAAAATTTTATTAGTTTTTAAATAAGAATAAATTGATAAAAATTCTGTGGAGTTTTGACAAAACAACTTAAGTCTATCTGAAATTCATAGACAAAACCCTTTAAGTTAATATGAAATTCATATAGACTTAAGTTATTTTGTCTATGAATTTCTGATAGGCTTAAGTTATTTTGTCAAAACTACACAGGATTGTTTCATTAGTTTTAAGTTATATGCAAAATACTGAAGAAGAAGTTTCTTGTTTTTTCGACAAAATGAATTTTTAGCCAAAAAGCGCGACTATTTACCGTTAGTTAGTATAGGGTGGGCCAGAAGTTACAATGGGGTCTAAAAATTTAATAACTTTTTCGTTTATTAATTTTTTTTATTTTATTTTTTTTCTCAGATTATATAGTATACAAAATGGAAATTTTTTTACACTAAGTATGAAAAATAATGTCTCTTAAATGACCACCGTTTTCAGATTCGTACTGATGGTTTCATCATTTTCCATAGCATCTTTCAAAATTTGTGGCTGTAGCGTTCGAATTTCTGCAACAATGTTTGCCTTGAGTTGAAGGATTGTCTCTGGCTTGTTCACATACACTCGCTCCTTCAAATAACCCCAAAGAAAATAGTCGGGTGCTGTCAAATCTGGCGATCGTGCTGGCCAAATAATTTCCGAATTTTTGAAAATTATTCGCTCTCCAAAAATTTGACTTAAAAATGCCATTGTGTCTCGGGCAGTGTGGGCAGTGGCTCCGTCCTGCTGAAACCACATACCAGCATGTAAAAAAATTTCTATCATAAACCGATACCGCTCTCCATTTACGATTACAGTACTTCCATCTTCATTCTCGAAGAAGTAAGGCCCAATGATATTTTCAGATGTGATCCCACACCATACTGTGCACCTTATGGGGTGCAATTGGCGTTGATGAATGGCTCTTAGATTTTCAGAACCCCAGAACCTACAGCTCTGCTTATTAACAAAGCCATTCAAATGAAAATGAGCTTCATCACTCATAATCAAATTTTCAATAAAGTTGATTTCATTTCTGGCCATTTGGTGAAATTTAACTGCAAAATTTAGACGTTGCCGATGATCTGCGGGTTTTAATTGTTGCACCAATTGCACCTTATGTGGGTATAACTGTAAATCTTTTTTTAAAATGCACCGTAGTGACGTACGAGACATTCCTAGCTGAGCAGAATGCCTTCTGGCAGATGTTTCTGGTGTTTCGTTAACACATTCCCGTACTCGTTCAATATTTTCCGCAGTGCAACTTAAACGTGGTCTACCGGTTCGAGGCAAATCTGTTAAGGTGCCATGTTGGTGATGACGATCAACTTAGCAACGAATCATTGCTTCAGAGGTCGAAATTCTGACGTTAAAATATCGACGATTGCTCTCTGCGTTAAAATAAGTGATCTCTGATTTAAATAATAAAATTCTATTATTCTGGTTCTTTGTTCAGTTGTGAATCTCTCCATTATTTATTCTCCAAGTGTTATTAATATAATCTGAAAAAAAAAAATATATAAACGAAAAAGTTATTAAATTTTTAAACCCCATTGTAACTTCTGGCCCACCCTGTATTAAAGTGTGGGCCAAATTTCATGTTTTTAGGAGTAGAACTAGAAATCAACGTGTCCTTGGAACTTTTCGAAAAAGTCAATAAATGGGACGGTCTAATCTACAGGGCTAAACCTACCAAACCATACTAAATATATTAAGATTGGACTTGTACTTAAAAAGCCTTAAGCCGTTCTAAATTTACGTTTGCGTTATAAAAATAAGATGGTTCTTGTAATGTTTTAGCGGTCACACTGTGTTTAACATCATCCAAAAAAAAAGTCAAAACTCCGCTTCGATGAGTCCATTCCGATGAGTTTACTTGATTTTGAATAATTTCATATACCTATATAAAAAATCCTACCTAATTTTTGAGGTTGCGCCTACTTAATATAAATACACATACAATTAAAATTCTATTAAGGTTTAAAATTCTTCTGAAGAAGCTAACCTTGTTCAAGTGATTTTTTATAATTTTAAATTGGGAGGTAAATTCTGGGTATGAAGAGTTTATGTTTAAGAACAAACAGCATTTTTTCAGAAAAATTTTATAATTTTTTTGATATATCTTATTTGGGTTGATTTGATTTTATACCTCCATGGTTTTACCCAAAAATTTAGTCGTTATCTGATATCACGTAATGATAAAGAGATACGGTAAACTTCCCTCAGCAGCGCATTGGCTTATGTATATTCAATTTGGCTAATTTTTTTCAAGTGTCCATAAAGATTAATTTTAATATTTTTTTTTTTTTGCATACAAATAAACATTAATTTATAATAAAGAACGATAGCAAACTTTTAGTTTACTAATAAAAAACCTTTTGTTTAAACCTAAATGTAATGTTGTATACAAATAAATAACATGAATATTTTTGAAAAAATATGCCTTAGTATATATGCTATGCATGTTGATCTAAGAAACCAAAGGCTTTCCTTTCTTTCATTGCATTAAAGTAATTTTCCAAAAAAAAACCCAATTTACTTTCAACTCTGTTTACCTTTTCCCTTCACATGCGCACACATCCTCGAGTATAGTGTTACAAACTTTTATGCCTTAGTATGTATACAGGGCAACATCAAGGATATCAACAGACAATAATAAATTTCATCTTTTGTCATTTTGTTTATTGTTCTTGACGACATCAAACATATTTGCAAGAAATTCTTTAATTAATAACTGAGCAAATAACCATCATCATCAAAAGATTAAGGATTAATGCGCCATATGTGACCCGCTTCATGTATTGTGACACTCTATATAAGAATGAGCGAATGTACGTGTGTGTGCTGCTAATTTTGTGTTGTTATGTGTGAGTGCGTAGCTGAGAAAGGACAAGGACAAGCAACAAAAGTTGCTGGCAGAAAGAAAGAACAAAAAACATTGATAAGTTTAATTATTTCGTTACAAACCCTGCTCAGTTTTAGGGTTGCCACTGGCAAGTCGTGTCAACCTACAATAGCTATGTATGTGTAGTAGATTATATGTGTGTGGGTGTAGGTAAGGCTGTAACTGAGCAGAGTGGTTGGGCAGGACATTTGCAGTCCACGAGATGTCAATAATAAGCAAGTGATGCATGTTTTCAAAGAACTTTTCTCCAATGCCGCATCAGAACAGGTTTTCAAGGCAGGACAAGAAAAATAAAAAGGCCCCAATGAGTTGCTTCTCATTAGTTTTCTCAAACACTGATAGCCTTTACGTCTTTGCTTAAGGACTCATTACCTAAGACAGAAACACTGCGTATGACGCAGCAGATAAGTTTTATTTAATGAAATTAGATTTAATTGCCAACGTCTGTTGGTTGTGTCTCAGACTGCGGTTGACATTTAAAGGATTTTATCCCTAATTTTAGTGATTTTGAATTTAATTTAACAATTTGTTGTTTAAATTCACTTCGACCACAAACGGTAGCACATTACATAATTTCGTTTTTTTTTTTTTTGAGCATCATCAAATATTTATGTTAGCAATAAAGGTAAGGTATTCGTTGCCACACTGTTGGCCAAAACAGCAAAAATGTTAATTAAATTAAACCACCAACGAATCCCAAAACGAAAAAACAAAACACTAACATATATTGTGGTGGCAGCAACTTTGGCCGAGTCCTTTATTTAGAGTTTTATGCATAAATTTAATTTTGCATGCAGTGCAAAAATTCACAATGTATGAAGTAATGTATGGCTGAGTGGTGCGAGTTTGTTTAAAATTTGAGTAAACTAAAACAAAATGATAATCACTCATATGCGCTAAAATAGTGTGTGAGCACAGGGACGTCATAAGCTGTATAATGGCCGTTTGAAAGTATTGCCTTAAATAAAAACGGTTATAAACCTTCCATTGTGATTACTTTTTTTAATATTCAAGTTTATTTTGGAAATCGAATATAAGTTTTACACACAACATTTCACTTAATTCTGACATAACAAAAAAAAAATCAAAATACAAGGCTTAAAAACTTATATCCACTAGAGTTATTAAGTTTGGCCCAATAGTAAAAAATTAATTTTTTAAAAGCGACTTTTTAAAAACACAGTAATTTTTAACTCTTTAGATCCCCCGTAGCGCATAATGCATTGATAGGGTACGAAACTAAAAAATTTATTGTTGTTATTTTTAACAAAAAGTATAAAACTACATTATCTCTTAGTTATATTAAATTTAAAAATTTTTTAATATATCTTTTAAAATAAATAAATGGACGACCTTTTTATTTGAAGAATTTAAAATTAAGTTAATGTTTTAAAAAATGTATTAAGTTTTTTTTCAAAAAAAGCAGTAAAGAAATTTATTTTAAATTAAATTTTTACCATATAACTAATAATTTTTGAGTAAATTTTTTTGTAAAAAATAGTCTAAACATTAAAAAAAAAACTAAGAATTTGAGAGTTTTGATAAGTTTTATTTCAAGTTTTGATTTATTTTATTTAAAGTATAACCTTTTTGTTTTCTAAAATATTATTTGCACCTTTTTGTAAACAAGAAAGCTATGAGGGTTTCAAAAAGTGTGTTTTTGCGAAAAATTGTTAATTTTGTGTGGGAAAATTTTAATAAATTGAGCATAGTTTGAAAAAGAAATTACAAATAATGGAATCTTTGATTTTGACGAAACTTCCTTGTAATTTTATATAAAATATTTGCTTTTAATTTATAAAACATTATCTGCACAACAATAAAGTAATAAATGTTTTAAAAAGTGTGTTTTTTCCAAAAGTGGTTAATATTATTTGTAAAAGTATTAAAAACTTAGCAAAGTTCGAAAAATAATTAAAAAAAAAATAGATTAAATCTGAGCTTAAGAGCAAATTAGTGTATTGGTCGAAAAACCAAAACCAGGATTTGGGCCAACTAATGACGAACTGGCATAAACAAAACTTTAATAGAAAGGTGTTCTATTTTATTGAGAGTTTTGACAAGTGGCTGTTCCATAGATCTGAATAAGTTTAAATTGTTATTAGAAGATGTTGTTTATAAGTTTATATGGCTGGTTTTATATGCCAAGCAGTGCTTATAAAGTTTTTATACACAAGTGGAAAGTTTTTTCATCATTTTCCTTACCAATAGGAACATTGTCTGAAGAGACATTGGAAGCAAGACACAAGACATTTAGAAAAAATTCAACTTAACCATACCCGTTAATACTCGAGAGTTAAGTCCAATGCAGATTTAATGAAAATATTTTTGCAGATATCTGAGCCTCTCCTAGGATCCAAAAGAACTACCAATTCAAAATAAAAGGTAATTGTTGGTGAAGAATTTGCGTTTTGAATCTGTTTTGAAATTCTGTTTTGAAATTCTGTTTTGAATCTGACGAAGAAGTCAGTAGCGATGAATGTCAGTATCGATATAAGTTTTTTTTATTTATTGTACATACATATGCATACAATTTTTTTTTCCTTTATTACACAGTTTGCTAATGAAAAATAAATTACCAATTTTTAAATAAAATTGTATTGTAAATAAAAACAAATATGCCTGAAAGTAGAGTATTTAATTATGGGACAACAGACGTCCTCTCATACAAAATCATGTACAAAATAAGTATTGGTCCAAGGGAGGTCCCCTAGGTACCAATTTTGATAATTTTCAGTATACATCTCTACTCTACTGCATAACTCTATTTGCATAACCTTCTGACCTTTGCTAAGATCGGCCAACTTTTTGATGTACTTACCATACAAAATTATGTAAAAAATTAATAAAGGTCCAAAGAATATACCCCTAAGGACTAACCAATTTCAACTATTTTTGGATTTTTTTTTTAGGTGGTTTAAACAACTAAGCATACAAAATTTCATGATGATAGAAGCGGTTCATTCGTACGTGCGTCTTGAAGTTTTTGCGATGAAAAAGTAACAGTCAGACCTTCAACGAGGCGTTTATTGACGATGTATGAAAGTTCTTTATTTATTTATTTGGTTGCTAAACCTGACTAGGTTTTATAGAAAATCAAGGTTCTGAAATAAGATATTGGCTACAATTCAAAAATATAAAATATGATATTGATTGAAATTAAGTATTATTAACATATTAAAAAGTTTTAACAAATTGGAAAATAATGTCTATATGATAAAAAAGCTAAGTCAAAAAGATAATATGAGACAGCATAGCAGGGTTGCATTTTCAAGACAAACAAGACCAAGTTAGCAACATTGCAAATATCGCGTTATCAATACAAACAAGGTCAAGTTAAATACTTTTTTTTGTGTCCTGACATCAGGGGAGTCATGTGACAAACAAGGTCTCATACCCAATAAAACACCACTCCAATAAGTACATATATAATATATATCATTCTGTTCTGGCTTGACAGGGTGGTTACTCGGCAAACTAGGTCAATTTCACCACACCAATTGTTTTAAAACAAAGAACACCGGTTGCGAACGCAGGCATCATGTCAAAATAGCCGCCATATTCTGACAAAGTGACAATTCTTACCCAGTATTTTTTAAATTTCTATGTGTTTGTTTTAATTTTTTGATTTCAAAACAAAATATGAAGCTCAAAAATAATAAATTTTAATAAAAAATTGTCACCTGCTTTTTAGATAGCTAGTGACAATTTCATTAAACAATTTCGTTTTTTGAGCTTAAAATTTTGTTTTGAAATCAAAACGAAATTTACAGCAAACACATAGAATTTTTAAAAATACTGGGTAACAATTGTCACTTTGCCAGAATATGGCTGTAGCTCTTATCGGCCACTCATATTAATATCCGATTGAAGAGAACTCAAAAATACTTTTTTTAGGTACATTTATAAATAAGGCTGAGCTAAGCCATGCATGCATTTTTAAATAGTATGTTGTACCCGTCGTTGTGATAAGTTACGATACCATTTCATTTACCTTTGTTTCACAGGCACTTTTCAATACGTATTCTTACCCTAAAAAATTTTGTGTGAAAATATTACGAATAACTGCATCCATTCTATGAATTTTATTCGTAGTTTTCAGTCACGAATAGGATTCGTAAATTTGGACGTAGTTTGGTGCATATTACAATAAAATTTATCCGTATTCGTACAAAAACAAATATATATTGTACGAATACATTTGTTACATTTACTAATTTCGAGCTAAACATTCTAGCTATCTGAGCTGGGGTTTAAACCACTCTTTCAGCAGACTACGGCCACCAGGCAATCAATCATACACTCATGTGCAATAGATTATAACCAGTCATGACTATTGACAAGAAATTAAATTTTTTAGTTGTTTCTGAAAGCATTAAAAAAACTGATGATACAAGAAGAAGAGTGCTATGTGCTAATCGCAACAACAATATTAAAAGACATTTGAAAGTCAATAAAACGATAGTTTGTTAATTTTGTTTGACTCATATCGAAAAAAGCTGCATAACTTTTGGTGCAATTGATTATAACCACTAAGTTAATTTGAAAAAATCAATACTTAAAGTAACATTAAACAAAAAGCTAAAGTTTATTCATAAAATCTAATTTACGTAGGATATTTTAATTATGTCCACCTTGCTTACTAATAACTTCGAAAATACGATTTTTAAGGGAGTCATATAGAGCTTTGAGATAATCAAAAGATATTTCTGCCCAGGCAGCTTTTATGCCATTCATAAGTGATTTTTTGTCTTCCTCCTTCGTACACCTTTTCGTACAGTAAGTCAACCCCAAACATTTTCTAAAATGTTCAAGTCTGGCGAATATGGTGGCCAGTGTAAAGTTTTGGCACTTTGGCTCGCAATGAAGGACTTTACAATGCCTGCAGTGCGAATTGGTGCATTGTCTTGTTGCCAAATAGCCAACAAAGGTCCGAAAAGTTGTCTGAACTTTGGAAAAGCCGATTCCAAAATTGCCTAGTAGGATGCTCCAGTCATTCTCGACGTTTCAAAAATCAAATCGATTGTGCCGTAATAAGATATAGCACCCCACACTATAACGCCACCATCGCGGCTATGATGACGGCTCAAAAACAACTGCTCCTTTCTTATTAAATCATGAAAATAGTGGTTGTAACCGTTTGGTCCATCGAGGTTGAATTTCATCAGTAAATATTACCATTTTCCAATCATTTAAAATATGTTTTTGGCGAACGTCCCTTCATATGATTTCGTGATAACTCAAGTCGATTTTTTCCGATTGGGCGTTAGAAGTGGTTTTTTTGTAGTTTTTTGCACTTGAGGTGACCATTAGCAGCGATGGTACGCATAATAGTCCATCTACTGGCTGAAACGCCAGCCACGTGCTTGATTTTACTTAAAGATAGTGCAGAGTTAGAAGCTACTCGAACAATCTTTCGCTTTTCTTTTACTGTTAAAGCTTGTGGGCGACCTCCAACCTAGTTTTTTCCATAGGATTCGATGCTTTTTAAATAATTTGCAATCGTGACGTGGTGTCTCCCAAGTTTCGGAGCGATTCCACGATTAGAATGCCTTCGGAATGGTAATCATCAATTTTAGCGCGTTTAATATTTTTTGTTTTCCCATTTTCAACTAAATACATCGTTTTATTTTATATAATCTTATAATATATAATTTATATAAGAAATTGACGAATGATAGGGAATGATATCCCTTTTTAGTCGAAGATCATTCTTCGGAGCAATAGATGGTAAGGGAAATTTAAACCAATAACTCATATAAACTTGGACGATAAGCAAATTTATGTTTTAAAGTAATTTTATACAAGAAGAAAACAATGTAAATGTAAACAAATTTTAAAAAACTAAATGTTTTCCCAAAAGTCGTCATCTACACCTTTTCAAGTTGTAGTTCAGAAAACATAAATTTTATTTCAGTTCAGAATCTGTAAATTGTATTTCAGAAAAGTAAATTGTAGTTCAGAATAGTAAGTTGAAATTCGGAATTCGTTAATTGTATTTCAGAATAGTAAATTAAAGTTCAGAATAACACATTGTATTTCAGAAAAGTAAATTGTAGTTCAGAATAGTAAGTTGAAATTCAGAAATCGTAAGTTGTATTTCAGAATTGTAAAATGTAGTTCAGAAATCATCAATTGTATTTCAGAAATATGAATTGTAGTTCAGAATCTGTAATATGTTTTTCGGAAAATATGAAATGTAGTTAAGAATGTGTAATATTATCAGTATTAAACCCTTTCAAACCTGTTTTTTAAGAAATTACGCTTTAAATAACCCCCTGCCTTACAAAAAACCAATTATTTGAAACGTGAAATGATTGCAATCTTTTACAGCTCTATCAATTACACACCTTTTCAAAAAGTTTATTTTTGCTCTGGTGTACAATTAAAACTTTTTCGCTTACAACGTTATTCGCGGATACGCTTCAACTAATTATATCTCGATTAATTTTAATAAGAGCTACAATATATACGAGTACTATGTATATATAATGTATAGTAATATGTAAATATGTATATAATATGAGTAATATGTAGTAATATTTTACATAATATATGTAAGGATTTAAATCCTGTAAACCGATTATGTTGTTTTTAATTGCTAGCATTTTAAAATTGTTGTATATTTCTTAATCGTGATTATTAATATACAGGGTTGCCAATATTCGAAGCGCCCATTTTATTTTTAAATAAATCAAAGAAACCACAATTTTTTGTCTGTTCGTCAGGAATATCATTTAATTGGGTTCAAGTAGATTTGCTTACATTATTTCTTGAATATGATATCTCGTAAATGGTCGCCATTGGCCTCTACGACATATTGTGCCCGTTTTGCAGCATTTTCCATGGTTTTCTTCAACATTTCGATGAGAATGGCGGTTATTTCTTGACGGATGTTGGTTTTCAGCTCTTCTAGGGTCTTTGGCTTGTTGACGTAAACCTTTGATTTCAAATAACCCCACAAAAAGAAGTCTGGAGGCGTTAAATCTGGTGATCTTGGCGGCCAATCGAAATCACCATTTTTTGACATCAAACGGCCAGGGAACAATTGCTTCAAAAAATCGATTGTAGTGCGGCTTGTGTGTGGTGGCGTGCCGTCTTGTTGAAACCAGTAGTGCCTGATACGCTTTCGACGAACGATTGGCATGAAAAAATTGTTTATCATATCGCGATAACGCTCCTGATTGCCAGTAACTCTGTGGCCATTATCATCTTCGAAAAAGAACGGCCCAATGAGCATTTTAGCACAAACGCCGCACCAAACAGTGACTTTTGCATCGTGAAGAGGTACCTCTTGAATCTCTTGTATATTTTCAGTGGCATAAATACGGCAATTTTGTTTGTTAACCGTTCCGTTCAACTGAAAATGAGCTTCATCGCTCATTTTTTGAAAGCACGTTGAGTTTTCACTATTGACTTGTTTTGTTGAATGTAAATTTCAACAATTTTAGAGCGTTTGCATGGCGTATCCATTGTAAACATTTGCTTGGAATGACGCTTCAAACGCGGTATGTCATTAGTCGATTTGGCATTACTGCGGAAAGTTACAGTGTTGCCAGATGGGCGCTTCGAATATTGGCAACCCTGACGTATACCGATACGTCAACATATAACTTGGTTACTCGAAAGTCATAGTTTTTCAGAAAATCACATTTAAAATATTTGTCTCTATTTGGGATTCAAAAAAATGTTACCATATGGAGTCCAATGCGCGGATTCTCAAGAACACTGATCCAAATCTGAAAAAATTTCAGGCCGCTCGCAATATGTTTTTGAGTAATATGCCTCTAAATTTGGAAAAAAAAGGCCTAAAAATCTTGCCGTTTTTTTAGTTTTCCAACAGAACTAAGCTTTATGGCTATTCAAACAAAGGTAATGCGAGTATCTTTTCAACGAAGTATCAAACATAGAAATCAATGCATGAATTTTTAAGATATAACTCTTTTTATACTTAAAATCACGCGGTTTTGCGAAAATTCATACCCATAAAGCTTAGTGTTGTTGGAAACCTAAAAACCTAGCTACATTTTTAGGTAATTTTTTCCAATTTCAGAAGCCTTTAACTCCTACACCAAATGCGAGCGGCCTGAAATTTTGAGATTTGGATTTAGGAGGTCAAAATCCATATAAAACGCAAAAAAAATTAAAAATTAGAGCTGTCGCTATACTTGAAATGTTCCAAAAAATTTCCAAAGCCAGTGTTTTTTGTTTTAAGTTCTAAGTTTTAGTAAAAAAAAAATATGAAGTCATAAGAACAGTATTGTATTTTATAATAAATAGCGTCATTGTAATGTTTAAATACACTAATATTTTAATGTACTAATTTTTTACAACTGTGAGCAGTGGTATAGAAAACTTCATCAAAATTACTTACCAGGCAACTCTTTTTTTGATTAACGAAATATCAAATCATGCCTTAGGGCATGAGGACAAAAGTGACGTGTGCTTGTTTAACTTGTGTTTACATGCAAAAAAAAAAAACAAACAAAAACAGAAAACAAACAGGCAAAATATCACATTTCAGAATTAGCACATTAAACCTTAATTAGTATGAACTGTGAATTACCCAAATATATTTCAAATAAATATATAGTTAACATTTATTTTAATCTGAAATGAAAGTGTAGCTATTTCTTAAACATGCTGTCTAGTCTGCTGTGTGATTGACTATATACAGAGTTGTTGTTCTTGTTGGTGTTGCTTTTTTTCAAAAATTACTTGAACTAAAGCTCAAAATTGTAACCTTGATTTAATTTTTGAATTATACGTTGACTTAGTAACAATATAACTACACAAATGATTACATTTTACATGCAATTATTTATTAAAATTTTAATTTTTAGCCTTAATCTGGTGATTGACAACTGAATAATCATTGTTAAGCTAGTCTTTTATGCTGTATTTTTTTGGTCTCTGGAGTCGGAAACATCCAAAATGTTTTCGCAAAATTAATTTTTGTGAATATTTTTCTGATATTATTATATCAATTTATCAATATAACAATATATCAATTCTGATATATTGTAATAATATTTTCAGTTTTGTTTTATGAGCTTTCGTTTACATTTTAGAAAATAAATCTTTGCAATCGCTAATAAATTAGCAATTGTCAATCACCAGAATAAGGCTATTAATATTAAAAATAAAAAACAATCCTAACACAAACAATTCTTTTTATTTAAAACAGCTAGCTTAAAATAATAAGCAATAAAGTTATATAAGGACCAGTTTTTCAGTAAGAGTTTAAGTCTAGTCAAATTAAATCGAGTTAAACTCACCAACATTGGACGTTTAAGCTCGGTTTAGGCAAAAAAAAAACACATTATATGATAATTTAAGTCAATTTAACTTAAACGAATTTTAGCATTTTAGCATTCGTTAAAGTTAAATTGACTTAAATAGATATTTTAGCATATCTAGTTAAACCGAGTTGAAACGTCCAATTTTGGTGAGTTAAGCTAGGTTTAATTTGACTAAAGTTTAAACTCGTACTGAAAAACTGGCCCTTATAGTGTTTTTATTGGTTATAATATTATATTAGATCTAATTTTGGAGTGTAAATTTTCAATTCTCCAATAAATTAAAATTCTTTACTCAGCAGCGACTATTTTCTTTGCATATGGACCTACAAATTGGAAAATTAAAAAAAGAAGTAAAAGTGGTAGAATCCAAAAAAGTGGCAGATCTACTACAGTTGTGAAAAAGTGACAACACTGGCTGTCACAAGACCGTAGAGCCGACGTAAGTTCAAAATGAAATTGAATTTTTTATTTGTTATACGTTTATCTTAAGGTTGTGACATAAGATTCTGTTTTCATCTATAGTGTTCTAAGCTGCGTTACGTGGTGCATAACCAGATACACTCAAGGCCCATACAACAGAAATTCACGTGGCATTTACTACGGCCACCTTGCGTTGCATTACGCGAACATAATTGGACCACTAGTCACAGCAGAATCACTCAAAACTACTGAAGAGGAAATGTAGCGATTACTGAAACATTCTGTCTAGTCCGCTAAGTGATTGACTCTATACAGGGTTGTTGTTGTACTTGTAGCCTTTTTCAAACTTATTTGATCTTAAATGCTCACAATTATTAAACTCACGTAAAATGTTTAATGTTGAACCACCCTACCCGAGAAACAATTTCATATTTTGTGTCAATAAAGTATCTGATATATGTCCGGTGCCCGTGTCGGTAAATGTCCGACCTCTGCACTGAAAGAAGTTCTGGTTCTGGAACACCTTGGGCAGGCACATTGTACGAACGAAGACCGATTCGGAACTGAAGACTCGTCAGTTGATTGTGTCGAAAATAATCGCTCGTTTTTTAACTGTTTATTGACATTATACAGACTTACTACGGTACTTTTTCAGATGCCTTTCAAGGCACTTGTTGGGCATGTTTCGGGTACATTATAGTTAAGACACAGGCCAGTTTCTATACATATCAGCTACTTTATTGACAGAATATATGAATTTTTTTCTCGGGTTCTGTTCGCTGAAGCTCGTTTCCATTCGGCTTAATATCAATGTGCGACTATTTTTTTTTCATAAACTTCGTAGTTTTTCATTACTACTCGTAGCTATTAAAAATAAAATTGCGTCCGATACTCTGGACTTTTGTGTCTGAGTAGTTTGGTATGGACACAAATTGTTTCTCGGGCTTATGTGTATGAATTCTTAAAAGATGTATATTTTCATCGATATTGGGAAGAATGTTTGCCAAAGTTGTGGGAAATCATGGAAAGTGTACAAATTTATAACTAACCACTTTAAATAATGAAGAAGTCAGATTTGGAAAATATTAAGCATTTATAAAAGCAACCTATTTAGAACTTATAAAATTTATTACTTAGGGTTAAATTACTAATTAAACTCTTTTGTTGCTCGACAATTTGAAAAATTCTGTTTGTAGAAAAGTAAATACACTTGTGCTCATAGAATTAAGTCATCAACAAGATTTTTTACAATTGTTCCAAAAAAAAATTTTATTTTTTACTTAACACCCCTGATATTGCACAAGTGAAAAGTTCCGTTATATTATCAACTGTGCTGATTCATTTCGCATTCAAACGTTTTCATTTCGGCGAATTTAAATCATTTTTCCAGCTCGTGGCATTATAAGTGTGCTCACATAATTAAGTCATTGTGTTTGAATAGGGTAAATTTAATGTTTTTATGCTGTAATTTGCATTAATATTGTGTTTTTTAAATAAATTAAAGTTATTTTCAATACAATTTGTAGTCACCGTTATCATGGGCAAGAATAAAAGTTCAACCTCAAGCGAAAGAAAGGTCATATGGGAAAATTTTCAAAAACATCAATGTATTGCGAAAGTCATAGATATTTTGGGAGTTTCTCGTGGCAAAGTTAATAATGCCATGCAATTGTATAAAAAAAAAACAAAACTTTTGCAAATTTGCCACGTAGAAAGCCGAGAAAGACTACCCCCTCCGACGATAGACGCTTGGTTAGATTGAGCTAATCGGATCCATTATTAACCTCTACTGAAATCAGGGCACAATTAGAGAAGTATCACTGTGTACAAATATTCGCACAAACTGTCCGACGCAGAGTACAAAAAAATTCGTCGAATGAACGTTTAGCACGACGAAAACTCAATGTTTCAAGAAAAAACATTAGAAAACGAAAAGCTTTTACAAAAGAACATATGCGCAAGGATTCACAATTTTGGAAATTGGTGGTTTGGAGTGACGAATAGAAATGCAACGTGTTTGGTAAAGATGGGACACTATATGTAAGGCGGCCCCTTGCTACAAGAATTTAACCCTAGATACACTAAAAAACTGTTAAGCATGGTGGTTCATCAGTAATGGTGTGGGCCTGCTTCACTTCATCAGGAGTTGGTCCGATAATTAAAATTGACGGAAAAATTACAGGTAAAATGTACAGGCGTATAGTGAAAAACCATTTAGATAATGACTATGTGGACAATTTACCGTTAGCTTGGATATTCCAACACGAAAATGATCCCAAGCACTGCTCGCGGGTCTTTAAAAACTGGATTAGTGCTAACAATATCAAAGCCCTAGATTTGTCAGCGCAAAGTCCTGACTTAAACCCCATAGAAAATTTATGGGGATTATAAAAAGAGCAGTAGCTGCAAGAATACCTGCAAACAAAGCTTCTTTATGGGAAATAATACAGGCAGAATGGTATAAAATAAGCTCCGCTCAATGTGCTGCCTTAGTCCAAACAATGCCGAAGATATGTGCTGAAGTCCTACGTAATAACGGATTTCCAACTATTACGCATAAGGTAGATCTGGCAAAAAGTACCATTTTTTTCAACTACATAGCTATCTTTATTTTCAGATGACTTAATTATATGAGCACAACATTTTTATCGAACCAAGCGAATGAACGACATAGTTTTGTTATAATAGAATTTAGATATAAAATAAGTTTTCCATTTGGAACTACATTTGAATTACTTTGATTTTTTGTAAAAAAAGTTTTTCTTTATCTAGTATACAAGCCGATTTCAATAAATTTTCGTTTCATTATGAGCACAAGTGTATATCGAAAAATATTGACGCCCGAATTGACTTGAACACAGTAAATATTAACACATGCTAATTTTTCCACTGTTGCCAAAACGCTCCTGTGCAGGAAATGATGTTATTTAAATGTGCAGTCAGTCAGTCAGCATAAAAAATTTGTTTGTTTTTATTTAGCTGCACTTGTCAAATTATCATATTCTGTGGGGGATTTCAAAATATTATAATGCAATAGGGCTATGCCACGATCTGGTTGGCATGTGATAAGATTTAAATAATTCATAGCACGATAGAGTGATGCAGAGTAGCAACTAGCTTTGTGGTTGACTAAAATGGAATGCATCAAAAACTTAAATGAAAATTTTTGGGTACCAATTTTAGGTAAGTCACTGTTAAATGAATAACAAACTATTTTGAGCTTTTTGAAGCTAAGAATTTTCTAAGATTTTAGTAAAATAATTATGAAAAATAGATACAGAAAATAGTTTCGTTAGTTCTTACAGCTGTATTAAAAACTTAGTTAAATGCTGTGAAAATTTTTTAATGAATTTGAAATTCTGTGGTTGTTGTTATTTATGCTGCTAATACTTACGCATAATAAAAATACGCCGTTTGATAACCTAAGCATAAATTTGCATTTACCACCTTTGAATTACCGAAACCACCGGTAATCAGTCATATATGACAGCAACTGTCAAAAGCATGTGCATGTGTGTGCGGTTGTGTGTGTGTATGTGTGTGTGGTCGACTTGTATGACTGTGTGTTTTGAAGCAAAATTTTCTACACCAACATATTGTCTAAAATATGCATTTATGCTCAAAAGCAACAACAAATAATACAGCAATAACAACAACAGCAGCATCAACAGCAACAAAAACAACAAAACCTTAATAACAACAACAGCTAGAACAACATCCGAACAAATTGTTTGCTAATGTAAATTTAAACTAAGTGGAAAAGCCTTAAGTATTTTTTTTTTTCAATATACTCACTGCCACCCGATGATCAATCAACCCACTCCATTACCGTTTGTGGTGTGTGAATTCAAATATCTAATGTATCAATAGATCCGGCAACGCCAAACTCTGTGGCAAGAGTAGAGCTCACGTGAAAGCCTGACATCAAATTGTATTCAGATGGCTGTAGCATGCAATCAGGGTTGTCATGGATGCTGAGGAGGATGTCGTTTAATATGTTGAAAATGAGTTAAAAATTTGCATATAAATTAAAATTTACATTTGCTGCACATTGGCACATACACACACATATGCACCCCTACAAACACTCTCTCATAAATATTATTTTACGTACACACTGCTTTATTCCATGTTAAAATTTAGCGATTAGTTGTTACCTAGGCAACATTTAGTGCGGGTGCATCTATTGGATACATGTAAATGAAGCTTGGTACATAATACGTGTGATTTCCAATGCGAGCAACTGACAATTTCTGCAACTGTAACAGGAAACGTGTGGTTTTATATTAGATAGGCCTGTTTCCGTACTCAATTTAAGTAATTTTAATAGATTAGCGAGTGACTTTTTGCATATTATTCTTCTCTTTAGAGCTTTAAAAATTTTTAAAATAACGCTTTCAAGCAACTTCCAGTTACTTGAATCAAGTTCGGGAACAGACCTTATGTTTTTAATTCGTTGGTTCTTTTACGAAAATCCTTGCAGTTAAAGTGGCAGTGTGACGACCGGTAAAAAAACATATTAAAAATTATGCGAACCTAAACGCATGTTTTTTTATCTCTTATAATGATGGACGATAAACCAGATCAGTTCTGTTACTTTCCTCAATAGATTTGCACTGTCTCTGTAATAAAATGAAAAAAATCGGTGACTCGTCTTGCTTGTTTCAATTCTAAATATGCAACTCGAGTCGATTGACGTTATACGAAAATATAAGTGTGAAAAATTTGTTGCTTGTTTGTAGAGGAAATAAATGTATCCACGTTGCAAATACTTATACCGGATACAAGGTATCAACTTTTATTTTTTCATGTTGATAATAAATATTAAGGCGGAGCGATTATATGTATATGAGAAAAAAAAATACCCTTTTATCAAGCTGGCTCAAGGCGGTATACATAGATTTATACATTAACGATACAAAGTTTTGAAAGTGTAAGACTTCATCTTCATGTTCAGGTTTTGAGCTAAAAACAGGACATTTTTTTAAACAATTTTGTAAAAAATTCTAATGAATGGAATTGATAAAAATTGGTTATGATCCCGTTCTACAGCTGCAAAAGGTCCTTTTAAATAATCGATTCCCAAAAATTATTTTTATTCCAATAAAAATGAGCGGAATACATAAATATAAATTAGAAAATCTTCTATACAAAATTTGGTCTCGATATGACACCATTTTCTTATTCCAAAATCTCCTTAAAAATCACGGTGTTTAAAAAAATGCAATTTTTTGTCAATAATGTAGTCGATTTCAGTAGATTTTTAAATACTCATTCCGATTCTAGTAACAGAATTTTGTTGTCTTTGCTCTATCTTAAGAAATGTAGTGTTGAGTAAACAAATATATGCGTTTTTAGGCATACTTGAGTAATTAGTACATAAGTATGGATAATGGTAAAATCGTTCAATTAAGCTTGAATTATAAAGAACGCCTTAATCTATAATTTCACATTGTTTAAATAGTATAATTGTTAAGAAACTTTTTAGCCTATAAAATTTAAAAAACTCGTCAACTGACTCATTGAGAAAATTTTGCGTTACCTATAAAAATTCGCAATACCTGTAAATTTTGTTATAATTGCAGTTGCATTTATTGCAATTTCAAGATTTGTTATTTTAAAAATGCCTTAAACCTATATTCCAAATTTTATTAAACTCTGTTGAAACCTGAAAGACGGTCAAACAAACCAATTTAATTTTTTTAATTTAGAAAAAGTTTGCATTTTGTATGCGTATCATAAAAGCTAGGCTCGCACAATTTTAATGATAAATTTTTGGAAATAGCATACAATTATGCTATAAAAACAATCTTTTATTTGTTTTGTAGTCTCGGTTTTAATACATTCAACGGTTTAGTATAAGATTGAAAATATCAGATTTTTGAAGTGAAAACTTCTTTAGGCGTGTTGAACTATTTTGGTAGAGGGTAAATCTTTGGTTTGCGTCATCGTCTTTTTCCCAGGAACTCTAGACATCAATACAGACAGCAAAGATAACAAGATAGAAAACATAACCTCAAAAATTTTTTGCATGTATTTGTGCATAAAAAAATCAACAATGATCGTCACTCTTGTTCTTAATCGGCCGAAAGCTCACAAGGAAATCACTTGGCAACTCCTGAAATTAATGCATATAATCCGTTTCTTAGTATATAAATACTTAAGTTAGGTTGCATTAAGAAGTTTGCAACCAAAACTTATTATTAATTCACTTTATATTAGTCTTTATATGCTTTTAAAGTTTGGCGATTTCTTCAGTTATTGTATTTGTCAACATTTTTGAAAAATTTTCTTCTGCTCAAACCCCCCCTATTCATGGTAGATTTAAAAATGGAACGATCTTCTTCTTTTTCTGCTTTTTTCTGCTGGAACTTGGTTTGCAAACAAGAAAAATAATGTATGTATTAAGTGTTTTAACATTTTAATCTTTAAGTTGTGATAAAGGAATATGTTGAACATTCAAATATGCAAATATTCAAATATTTAAACTGCATGCTTTTATTTTATTATTTATCGTCAAACAAAGTTTGACAATTTTCACACTTGTTGTATTTTTCAGTGGCTTTTTATTTTCACCACTGCAGCATTTTATTTTCAGATTTATCAATTATCATTGTTTTATTAATAAATTTTTTCATAGAGGGAGTGTGTCAAAAGGAAACTTTTCAGTCGTGGTAGGATAGAAAGAAAATATCAGGTTGAATAAAAATTGTGTGTGTTGAAATAAATTTGTCTTTTTTGCTGTGTCAAATGGACGATGAAATTTTGACAATTACAAATTTTGATGTTTCACATTTTGGTCGTGTTTTAGCGTAAATATTTTATTTAATTTGCGTTTTATTCAATTTGCGACACATTTAATTCGAGTGCTTGTACTTGCAACTTATTTCGTAAACTTGAAAACTGATTTATTTTAGATAAGAGTTTAAATCAATTTTTGAAATTTTGTATAAATGGCTGCATTAATTCTTTGAACTAAATGTACTACCTCAAAAATATATACATACATATCAATCATATCATTTATTTAAATTATTTCATTATTGAATTAATTTAAAAATTTAAATCTTATTTATATCTTCTTATATAATAACAAAATATACATGCACGCTATATATAGATTGTGCTGTGTATTAAAATAAGAATATATAAGAAATAGATATATTAAATAAATTATATATAATTTAATATAATAAATGTGCGTAGACAGTTTAACCACCTAATGTTGTAAATTAAAAACGCAAACCACTGACAAGCAAGACACGAAAAGAAATAGAATAACATATAGAAAAAGTGTTGATTCTCGTGTCTTATTTTTCGTTTGTTTGCGTTTTCGATTTACAACATTAGGCGGTAAGAAAAAGAACGCTTGTGATAAGCAAACTGTAGTAATTCAATTACAACTGTAAATATAAATTTATTTTGCAGGTTTTTTGTGTAAGTGTTTTTATGTACATAGATATAAAGTACAGTAAGCTTTAATTTTTGTAGATGTTTATTTGTAGCTTCAGTCAGTATATGATATCGAACTATTTTAGAAAACAGTTTAAACATATGAATTAAAGAGTATATATAATATTGGTAAAACTATTTGTTTTTAGTAAAAGTGTTACCGTATCGGAAGTACATACATATATATGTATATGATTACAGAGAAAACAACATTTTCAAAAGTGGCAGAAACGAGATACTATAAAAACGTTTAACCCAGATTTTGCACTTCTAATGTTTATTTTAATTTTAAAAACGAACATTTTAAAATGAAATAGTAAAACTTTTATTTTCATTTTAAAAACTTACATTTTAAAATGAGATTCTAAAATGTTCGTTTGATTTTTAACAATGGATATTTTAAAATGCTGTAGTAAAACGTTTATTTTCATTTTAAAAGCGAAAATTTTAAAATTAGATTCTAAAATGTTCGTTCGATTTGTAACAATAAACATTTTAAAATGCATTGGTACAAAAATTATTTATATTTTAAAAACGAAAATGTTCATTATTTCCCATTAATTCAAAAAATTTACAGAAATCCGCATTTCCTCTATTAATTAAAAAAAATCCTTTATTGGTTTTCAAAATTATAGTTTTATTTTTGTTATTTTATCATCAGCTATGTTCATCTCGTTAAAATTTTTAAGATAATTATGCTGTATCCCAGCGTCTATAAAAAAATAGAATTTTGACAGATATTATTAATTTTATTTAAAATACTTACCTTTTAGTTGTGGCAGCAAATGCTCCAACTCAAACTCTTTCACTACTTTCTTGCAGGCAAACTGCAGAGTGATGAAATCGAGAATGAAAAATATTTTATTTTCTGAAAAAATATCAAATACATAAGTCAATGAAACATATATAACAAACAACTCGTTATTAACAATTGTTTTGAAACAAAGTACGTGAATTTTACTATGTCATGGTAAAACGTTCGTAGTTGTTTTAAAAACGTTTCGTTTCACTTTTTTATTTAAAAATGTGCGTTTTTATTTTTATATGGCGTAAAAGGTTTATAAAAATATTAATTTTAACCTACTATATTATAGTAAAACATTCGTAGTTGTTTTAAGAACGTTTCGTTTTACTTTTCTATTTAAAAATGTGCGTTTTCATTTTTGTATGGCGTAAAATGTTTTTAAAAATATTAATTTTGTCCTAATTTACCATAGTAAAATATTCGTGGTTGTTTTAAAAACGTTTCGTTTTACTTTTTTATTTAAAAATGAGCGTTTTCATTATTGTTTGGCGTAAAATATTTTTAAAAATATTAATTTTACTTTAAATATTTTTAAAAATATTAATTTAACTTTTTAAAATGCGCGTTTTTGATTTTTTGTTTTCTCAGTGTATGAATAATTAAGCTCATTGAGGAAATTTAAACAGTATTTATGTATATTTATAATATATATTATGTATATATTTATATAATAACAATTACGTAATAAACCTGCAAAATAAATTAATATTTTCAGTAGCAATTTGATAACTAAAGTCTGCTTATTCTAAGCATTCTATACTGTTTAGCATCAATTTCTTATATTAGTTAAATATAATTTATATGCTATAGATATTTCTTAATTTTTCAATATTCCATTTTTAATACACAACGCAATATAGATATGGTGTACTTGTATATTGTGTTAGTGTTATGATATAAATAGATATAAATAAGCTTTAATTTTTTATATTAATTTAATATTGAAATAATTTAAATAAATTACTTTAATTATATGTATTTTTGATATGGTAACAATTTTGCTTAAAGGAAATAGTTTCAGTAATATATAAAAAATTGAAAAAATTGCTATAAGCTCTTAACAAAAACAATTCTAATTTCATATGCCGACTGTAGCTACACAATTAGAATTCACAACGTCTACAAAAAATTTTCAGCTAACTGCGCCAACAACAATGACCAAGGAGATCTACCAACAAAGATGCACAGAGAAGAACACTATCATAGCGGAACTTTTAGAATTTTTAAAACTTTTTGATTTTCATCCTACATGTAGGACGGGCTGCAGTATGAGCTTTCGCACATATTACATGTCCGTTCGACCTATTAAATCCGTCCTACATGTAAGATAGTCCGAAACCCCCTACTAGCATGAAAATTCTTATATAGCAGTAAGGCGGTCCGTGGCAGGACAACGTCTTCCAGGGAATACTAATATTTTATACATAGGTTTTCGCTTCGGTTGGCAGTCCCCTCACTGCTATACTTTTTTTTTATTCAAAAAGTGACTTTGAGCCCGAATTAAATTCATAATCATAAATTAAGAGGTCGAAGAAAAAATTATATTATAAATCCATTAAGTTTTATTCATAACTTCAGAATGCCTTAAAAACTCGTATATCATTTATTCAACAATATATATATATATCCTAAGATCTTATAAAGATAGAAAAAATTTGTTACCAGATTCAGAATCAGCGATCATAAATCTATTGAAATTTGCTATAATATAAAAAATTTAACAATTTCTTGGACACCGTGATGTTGAAGGATATTTTGGAAAAGAAGATATTATTGAGTCGATATCAAATTTTGAATATGCACTTTTCTATCTTATAATTATTGATTCTTATAATTTTTTCTGCGATATAAAAAGTTTTAAGAAATGTGTTATTTTCAAGGGCACTCTGAAGCAGGCATTTGGGTTCAGATCGTCATGAAATTTTGTATGTGCTTAGTTTGTCCTTATCAAAAAATATACCATTTTCAAGGAATTACTGGAATAAGAAGTAGACGTTGTATCGCAAAAAAATTACAGGTAATCAATATTTGGGTCATTACCTATAACTTCATCTAAAAATCCTTGCAATATAATTTTTTTTATAATTTATGTCATTTTGAAGTATATCTTAGAGCAAGAAGATGTGAACGGGACGAAATTTGGTATACCTGCATTTCCTGTTTGTACTAACCGAAGATTTTTCATTCATTAGTTTTTAAAATATGTCCTGATTTTATGGATAAACCGGAGCAGGAAGATGCAATCAGATCTAAACAAAATTTTGTAGCTCACTTGTTTGTTACAATACCAGTCGAATATGCACTAAAATATATCAAAAATTTGTGAGATTTATTCCATGATTATTTACGATGATTTATTCCATGCTGCTTCCATGATGATTTATTTCATCATTTTTTTATTCGGTCACATGCTAAAACATGCATTAGCATCTAAATTTAATTTCTATTAACAATTAAGCACTAATAATATTTATTTACACAAAGTTTACTGCCACTTGTTACAATTTCATAAATTCCATTTCGCTTGTGTATCTTGCTCATCACGGACCCACTATTTACTCGCTTATCAGCTTCAGAAACACTAGTTTTCGCAAAAGTGAGTGTTTTGACATAAAACGCTGTTACGTCAGAAAAAGTGACTATTAGTCGCAATAGTCACAAAAACGAGCTACAGAATGGGTTATGAATACTTAAGAAACTGCTTCTAAAAACGCTAGTGCACCAATTTCTTCAACAGCTGCAGCACAGTAAGCTTGTACCGGGATAAGGGATCTTTAATAAATGGGGTCAAATAAGAAAAAAAAACGGAAATCACTTAATAAAATTTATAGCATTCAATTTTTATAACAACCCGTGGAAACAGCGGAGGAGGCAATAAAGTTCTACTGCTTCTCTAGATATGCCAGATATGTTTCATTAAGACATGAAAAATTGAATTTAAGGTTTATTTATGTGTGAAACATTTTCTTTTAACATTTTCAAGTTCTTCTCTTAAATAACTTAACTGAACGATTCAATCAAGCATTTTCAGTTTTTCAAAGATTGCCAGCCCTATTCTGGCAAATTAACAAATTATTAACCAGTATTTTGAATATTTCTATGTGTTTGTTGTAATTTTTTTCTCAAAACTAAAAAATTTTGATAAAAATTGTCAACTGCTTTTCATTTATTGTCAATTTCATTAAATCATTTTGTTTTTTGACCCCAGATAAAATTTTTGGCCGGAAAATGAACTTAAAACGGCAGACAGGTAGTCTGTTTATTGGAATAGAAGCGCAATTATTTTGGCCTAATTTTGGCAGGGCAGGGCAGGGCGGAAATTGTACCAAAACCAGCCAGTTGACTGCCACTGTAGGTACAGAACAGCAGACTGGCTAACAGAGGCTCAAAAATGTATAAGAAAGCATACAAGTGGCGTTCAGTGGAAGCTAGTTTTCAGGGAATGTAAAGTAGGGTGTCCCAAAAAATTATTTTTTTTTGCTCAAGGTTTTTTTTTAAAGCTTATGAGGTCAAGTATATTTGTGAGATTTTTTGCAGATTTTTTGGAAGAGGTTTAGTGGTGGTGCTTATCGTTTTTTCCCTAAAAATAATGTTTTTCGGAGATTATTCGAACTCCAAGCAAAAGTTGGTCAATAACAGACATTTTCTAAGTCTTTGAGTCGTCATTTCAAAATGTCCAAACAAATGGACAAATGGACAAATGTCCAAACTTTACTTTAATGTACATAAATTAGAAGTTTTGACAAATTTTTATGTCATTTGTTTGTTATGTCATAAATTATTTAAAAAACGCTTCATAACTTTTAAAATTCCATCAAAATGAAAAATGTTGTGATGCAGTTTGAATAATGGTAAAATTCTAAGCAATTTAAAAATAAATATTTTTGATTATTCTCCAGCCGTTTCAAAGTTAATGCCTTTAAAATTTTTTCGTTGCCTGAAAATTTTTCGAATTTTAACAAGGCATTTTATTTCATTCAACAAAATATAGTGAACATTTTTAAGCATCGGTAAGTTAACATTATTACGAACTAGTTAAAAAAATTATTTGGGACCTTCATTTTACAGTATATTTGCCTCTGTTAAAAATGAGACGTGCATTTTTCAATCTATATAAAAACAGACAAGTACACCATTTCGAAGAGCGTCCAAAAACCTACTCTAATAATCAGATAGTCGAGGAAGTCAAAATAAAAACGTATTCTTTCCGCAGGCTACCACCGAATCCACAAATAAATCAAAAATAAAAATATAAGAAAAATCTTTACTTTTGGTTAAAAAATCATATATTTTCCTTACGATGTCGCTCTATGCCTTGTAAAAGATTTTGAAAGTCTGTTTCAGAAGTTATGAGACTGATGTAGTAACTTCTTGCCAAGGCAACACCACGTTCTGCGACATCATTTAGTACTTGCAATTGTTGAATAATGTGCTTTGCTTCCTGAAACAGTATGTTGCTTTTCCATTCTTCTGGGTCGGTTTGTAAAAAATCAATTGAAATATTGAAATATCTTCAAAAAAGAAAGATTGGCTTTAGAAATAAAATTATGAATTTGCTTTCTTTTTAGCATGTTTTGTGTTACATTGGCTTGTACAAGCTCGTTTTCATTATTTGGCGTATTAATATTTTTTACCATTAACCGCAAAGTTTTGGTTTCTATGCGCTCATCAAAAAAGGTCTAATTTCCCGTATAGGTAAAACTGATGCCCCAAAAAAGTTTTCAGCGTTGCGTTTGAAACTGTTTCATTAAAGCGCTTGTAGCTAACTTATTGCTTCATTAAATTGAGGTCATTCAGTGGAGCGTATCGAGGGCACTGACAGAGGTACCAATTTTTTATGTACACTATTAAAATTAATGAACTAAACTTGAATGAACATTTTATTGAATGAAATAAAATGCCTTGTTAAAATTCGAAAAATTCTCAGGCAACGAAAAAAGCTTTAAAGGCTTAAAAAGTGAGCAAAATTGATGTTTTGGATTTCGATGACTAAAAAAAAGTCAGTAAAATTGATTTTTTGGATTTTGATGACTAAAAAAAGTCAGTAAAATTGATATTTTGGATTTTGATGCCTAAAAAAAGTCAGTAAAATTGATATTTTGGATTTTGATGACAAAAAATTGATAATTTGGATTTTCATGACTAAAAAAAGTGGGCAAAAATTATGTTTTGGATTTTGATGACTAAAAAAAAATTTACAAAATTCATATTTTGGATTTTGATGACAAAAAAATTGATATTTTGGATTTTGATGACTAAAAAAAGTGAGCAAAATTGATGTTTTGGATTTTGATAACTAAAAAAAGTCAGTAAAATTGATGATTTGGATTTTGATGACTAAAAAAAAAGTAAAATTGATGTTTTGGATTTTGATGACTAAAAAAAGTGAGCAAAATTGATGTTTTGGATTTTGATGACTAAAAAAAGTCAGTAAAATTGATATTTTGGATTTTGATGACAAAAAATTGATATTTTGGATTTTGATGACTAAAAAAAAGTAAGCAAAATTGATGTTTTGGATTTTGATGACTAAAAAAAGTGAGCAAAATTGATATTTTAATGACTAAAAAAAGTTAGTAAAATTGATGTTTTGGATTTTGATGACAAAAAATTGATATTTTGGATTTTGATGACTAAAAAAAAGTAAGCAAAACTGATGTTTTGGATTTTGATGACTAAAAAAAGTGAGCAAAATTGATGTTTTGGATTTTTATGACTAAACAAAAGTCAGTAAAATTGATATTTTGGATTTTGATGACAAAAAATTGATATTTTGGATTTTGATGACTAAAAAAAAGTCAGTAAAATTGATATTTTGGATTTTGAATACAAAAAATTGATATTTTAGATTTTGATGACTAAAAAAAAGTAAGCAAAATTGATGTTTTGGATTATGATGACTAAAAAAAGTGAGCACAATTGATATTTTAATAACTTAAAAAAAGTCAGAAAAATTGATGTTTTGGATTTTGATGACTAAAAAAAGTAAGCAAAATTGATGTTTTGGATTTTTATGACTAAAAAAAGTCAGTAAAATTGATATTTTGGATTTTGATGACAAAAAATTGATATTTTGGATTTTCATGACTAAAAAAATTGAGCAAAATTGATATTTTAATGACTAAAAATAAAGTCAGTAAAATTGATGTTTTTGATTTTGATGACTAAAAAAAGTGAGCAAAATTGATGTTTTGGATTTTGATGACTAAAAAAATTAGCAAAATTCATATTTTGGATTTTGATGACAAAAAAAATTGATATTTTGGATTTTGATGACTAAAAAAAAGTGAGCAATGTTGATGTTTTGGATTTTTATGACTAAAAAAAAGTCAGTAAAATTGATATCCAAAACATCAATATCCAAAACAACAATTGATATCTAAAAAAGTCAGTAAAATTGATGTTTTGGATTTTGATGACTAAAAAAAGTGAGCAAAATTGATGTTTTGGATTTTGATGACTAAAAAAAGTTAGTAAAATTGATGTTTTGGATTGTTATGACTAAAAAAAGTCAGTAAAATTGATATTTTGGATTTTGATGACAAAAAATTGATATTTTGGATTTTCATGACTAAAAAAATTGAGCAAAATTGATGTTTTGGATTTTGATGACTAAAAAAAGTTAGCAAAATTCATATTTTGGATTTTGATGACAAAAAAAATTTATATTTTGGATTTTTATGACTAAAAAAAGTGAGCAAAATTGATGTTTTGGATTTTGATGACTGAAAAAAAGTGAGTAAAATTGATATTTTGGATTTTGATGACTAAAAAGAAGTCAGTAAAATTGATGTTTTGGATTTTTATGACTAAAAAAAAGTGAGCAAAATTGATATATTGATGTTAAAAAAAAAGTCAGTAAAATTGATGTTTTGGATTTTGATGACTAAAAAAAGTAAGTAAAATAGATGTTTTGGATTTTGATGACTAAAAAAAATTAGCAACATTCATATTTTCAAAACGGCCAGTGTTGTATCAAAAATATTTTTTTTTTAAATTGTTTAAAATGTTACCATTATTCAAACTGCATCACTACATTTTGCATTTTGATGGAATTTTTATAAAAGTTATGAATCGTTTTTTAAAAATGTTCGATAATTTCACGAAAAAATATAATATGTGACACCCAAATGACATAAAAATTTTGCCAAAACTTCTGATATATGTACATTAAAGTGAAATTTGAACAATTGTCTATCAAAATGACGACTCAAAGTCTTAGAAAATGTCTGTTATTGACCAACTCTTTCTTCGAATTCGAAAAATCTCCGAATAACTTTATTTTTAGGGAAAAATCGATTAGCACCACCTCTAAACATCTTCCAAAAAATCTGAAAAAAATCTCAAAAGTACTTGACCTTATAAACCTTCGAACAAAGGTTGAGCAACTATAAAATTCGAAAAAAATATTCTTTTGGGACACCCTAATGTACAGAGCAGAATACATGCATATAGTGGCAGGCAATTGGTTGGGGCATCAACATGGAATTGAATGCAAAATATTGGTTTCTTTTATATATTTTATATATTTGAGCTTATTTTATTTATCTAACAGGTTTTGGTCCTTGGGTTTGTCGATTTTTCGATTCACCTAAATTTTGAACGGCTTTGATGCTGTGACATGCAATTTTGAGTGAGATTTTTCAAACGTAAATTACTAAGTTTTTTAAAAATAAAGTTTGTCTTTAGTATATCAGGTGTAAGCAAACAAAGAAGGGAATTCACTCCTGTGGGCATAATAGCATTGCCACTAACAATACCAGAGACTACGTGTGCGAACAGTTTTATTGAAACTAATGGTGAGTTTTATAATTATTGCTCTATAAAAACATAATCCAACACGCAAAAAATAGGCAGATTTTCTAAACGAAGTTTGCCAGAAAAATGTTTGTACCGTATAATCAGTTAAAGTTTTTAATTAAGATGATGCATTCGCTAGTCACTCATGCTTCCCAGAATCAAAAAATTTATGCATTAGATGAGGATAGTGAAGGTCCGATTGATGGAAAAGATCGATTTGTTCTAGGATCTCCGGTATCAACATCTGAAGTCTTCACCTCAATTCTAGCATACGTTTTACGACACAAACTAAGCGGTTCTGCACTAAGCAATTTGTTTTAATTTATTGATTTCATTCATATGCCCTAAAAAGCTCATCTCCACTTATGTATTTAAAAAACATTTCATAAAAAGAAATTCCGCTTTTGAGTGTACAGCGCGCTGCAACAACTATTACAGACCCGTAAAAGGAAATGCGAGGAATATAATAGCACAGACGAATTCGGATATCTGCTCACCTTTTCAATAGGGGCACAGCTGCAAGCAATTATTTCTCGCCCAGATTTCTGCAAACAAGTGCTCACCATTTTAGCAGAAAATAGAAAATGCTGACCGGCTAGAAGACATTTACGATGGCGAACTGTATCGCAATCAATGCGAAAATAGATTAGGAGTAGCACTCTATTTAACTTATACTATTAACTAGATTTTTATGTAGTAATTAACAAATGCACTAAAAATTATTCAAAACCGACGGTCTTATCAAATATTGAAGTCACTCTTGCACACCAGTATATTAGATCTTCTGAAATACAGTAAATTTCACTACAATGTATTAAAAAATGAATTTTGCATTACAAATGCTGACATGATATTTCTTATGTTTTGTGTTTCACCAAATATGATTCTTAATGTTCCACTTAATATGATTGAAAACAAATAAAACACTTTTAACATTATAAATTTTTAAATAACGTTTATTTATGCAAACTTTCGGCAAAAAAAATTAATTGTAACTGTCAAGTTCATATGTTAAATGTGAAATGGTTTTCAAAAATTTGAAGTTCAAGCCAGTAACGTAAAAGTTAGAGCTTAGAAGAGCTAGACAGAATAAAAGCGTCTTCCAGTATAAGACGAAATAATTATGTTATCTAGAAAGCAAAACATTTTTAAGCTGCTAGACAATTTCAATTGGATGCCAATACAATGCTTGTTTTTAATAGAGTTCATGTGCCTGCCAGTAAAGGGCGAAAGCATTCTGTTCTGTGTGGAAAACAAAACTTTTAAGCCTGCCCAAATATTTCATTTAAATGTCAAAATAATGGTTTTATTCAACAGAGTTCATATGCCTGCCGTTATAGTGCGTAGGAAAGCTGCTGCTGAAAAAACAAAAATGTTTGAGCTGCTTGAACATTTCAGTTGCCGTCCAATACAATGCTGAATTTCGACACACTGCCTTCTACTGACTTTTCCATGCCTTCATGCTGCTACTTTGTGGCAGCCTTTTTCGATAAAAAGTAAACTGGCCGCCATCACATTTCAGCATACTGCCAGAACTCTGCTCATTTGCCACAATTATGCTGGTATAATGCCATTTCCCTGTCGATTATTTTGTCTGGTGCGAGCTTTACATTTTGTATTGAAAACAACAAACACATAGAAATATTCAAAATACAGGTTAACAATTTGCTAATTTGCAAGAATAGAGCTGAAACTCTTTTATAAATATAGGCTTACATTTACAATAGAAATTGAAACTTTGGAATCACTGGAAAGTATAGTGCACGAAGCTTACAAGGGAAACGTGCCTTCCGATAATAGTTTAAAAACAAAACTTGGTTTTAATCAAGGCAGAATAACCAGATAGGGCCGGCTCGCCTAGTGCCCTCACTCGTCAACGAAGAGTGGAAAATGAAAAGGTTGAGTAGTTGTCAAAATGACGAAATTCATAAAAACGTCAAATGAAATAAGAATATTATGTTTTCAAATTGTAAATAGTGCGGACACATGTGTTAAATTTGTGTTAATTTGAGTGAAAATATTACAGTGTAAATAAAACTATAAAATGCCGAGGAAGTGTTCAATTTGCAAAAAAAAAAAACAAGTTTAACCAAAAATCAACTGCGAAACATGAACATAAATAAACTCGAGATGAAGAGGTGAAGCTCGATCTTTTTCTGCTTTCTACTTCATTCCTCTCCGAGTCGGCCCTACCTGGTTATTCTATCATGGTTTTAATGCAAAAGATTTTGATATTAGTGACTTCAGCGCTCATCTTAAGTTTCTAAAAAATTTACATGATACTGTACAATGTACAATTTTTTGTACAGTGTGTAATATTTTTGTGGGTTTTACTTAATTTATTTTTCCTTTTTTCTGACGTCAGTCCGATTTTATCATAAAAAGGTCTAGTTTTTTAGGAATATTTTTGAAATGTGGTTTTAAAAAATCACTGAAAATAATAGTTAATTTTTTTTTTAAATAAAACTTTATATTTTATTCTTCTCCAACTGACGTTATATTCTAACAAAATTATTGAGGTTCTTACTGACGCATTTTTAAACTTAGAAGCCGAATCGAAATATTTTTTTAATATAAGATATCTCCTTAAAATTTATTGGGCTTTAAAAAATTATAGAAATTGAATTATAAAACTTTTTGTAAAATTTACTCGATAAGACCCACTGGATACGATTTTCCACATTTATTTGTTTCTGAACTGTTCGGTAAAGTGGATAAACGAATATCCTTATACCAAAATTAAGTAAAAGACGTTGTCATTATCAAATACAGGTTTTCGTGCCGCACAGTGTTATAATACAATGTTAATTAAGATTTTAACACTGCAATATTAGGAACTTTTGATAAAATGACGATACATGGGCGTGCGTATAATTTGTTCAAGGAGGGGACAAGTGCATAAAGGAGTCTAGAATGAACATAAACAAAATGTTTTTTCGATAATGCTTTTTACTACGATTTTTGGTACTAATTTTGTAAATATGATACTCACACTACACTGGTTGGCACACGCTTGTACACATAAGAAAATCTAATATTTTTTTAAAATAGTGTAAAAATCTTTTTCGTATCATGTCCGAAATAGTTAAAAATTAAATTTTATTAACCAATAAACCATATTTTTATTTTGTTGGAAAACTAAAAAAAAACAAAATAAATTTTGTGGTCATTTTTTAACTTTGGAAGCCTTTAGCTCCTAAATCAATTTTGAGCGGACTGAAATTTTTCAGATATGGATTTAGGAGGTAAAAATCCATATCATTCGCAAAAATTAAAAATTTGAGTTGTAGCTCACACAGTTGATATCACACCACATTGGCACCAATCTACTCATTTCTTTTTCCAACATAATTCAGTTCTAGCAACTTACAAGTTGCTACAATCGAGTACGGAAACATACCTATTATCTGAGTGATTTAAAAACATTTATTTATTTTTTAATTCTAAACGTATATTCGATTTGTTTTGAGTTTCATACATTTTGTTAACATATTCCAGAACCTCCCTGCAAGGCTTGATTCTGAATCCTGGTTTAAAATAACGTACCGACTACAATTATTGGCAACCAAAAATTTGGCGCCAACTATTGACACCCTTGCCTTGAATAGCATTTATAAAATGTCGTTAAATTCCTGTTGGTTATGAACTCTAATTTTCGATAAACTGGCACTGCCAGTTATTTTACATTTAACTATGTAGTGACAATAATTGAATACTTCATATTTTCATATAAAAATGCCAAAATGCTCGTACGATGAAAGTATTTTACAAAAATCTCTGTCAGCAATTAGAAATGGCAAAGTTCTGGGTCCAAAATTTTGTAAAATTTTGCCAAGTCAACAAACTGTGAAAGTCTCCCAGCGAAAAGTTACGTTAAATCAGAAAATTTAACGAACCCGGGCACCAAAGAGTTTTTGTCAGTTCATATTTGAGTAAAGACTAACACATATCTGACCTCAAGAAATGTGTAGTCTCACCCATTTAATTTCGGACATGAAAGGGTTAAGGTCCCACCAAATGTCTAAAAAAATATTTGTGTTTATTTATCAACATTTTTTTATGAAACGTGTTCAAGGTAAGGTCTCAAATTAATATTTAAAAGTTGAAGAACTATATTTAAAACTTGTTTTAAATTAATCAATCTCTTTTTTATTATATAAGTACCTTATCCTTAGATGAAATTTTTATGCTAATTTTTTGAGATTTATTATTAATCTTTATGCACTTAAAAATGGTTCAGTGTTTATATGCGTAAATAATTTTTATTTTAAATATAATCTTTATTATGTTTTACTTGCTAGCTAGGTATGTAGCCAACTATTGTTTTTATGATTTAAAAAAATAATTGTATTATAACAGCAAGCTATAATTTAATTTTGTTAGATATTGGGTGCCAATTATTACGTTTTTATGGGTGCTCATAACTGTGGTAATGTGCCAATAATAATAGTGTTTAAAAAGCCAATAACTGTACTTGAGTGCCAACGATTGTAGTAATCAATGTGCCAATAATTGTGTTCTCGTGTCAATAATTGTGGTTTTCGAAAGACTTATTTTATATTGACTCTCACAAAATGTAGAGAGCTCATATAAATATGTTACAAATTGCTTTGAATAAACAATTTCCCAGAAAACTAAATAAAAATCCAAGAATAACATTCACTTAAAAACAAAATGAATGCTATAGGTTACAATGTAAAATTCCTAATGGGTGCTAATGATAAAAGACTTTTGACTACAACAAATTCTAATGATATCGTTTGCTTAGTGTGATATAAGATTTTTCAAAAATTCTCAATCCGAAATTGGCCTACTCTATGTAATTTCCTAATTTTTTCTTTCGCTTTTGAAGTAGAATCTTTGCTCTCGCCTAAATTGCTGTGAGAATTTAAATGCTGGAGAATTGTTTGTCATTTTATTAAGTTTTGGAAAAATTAAAAAAAAAATCCGAATTAAAACATATCTATCAAAGAAAAACGCGCTGACTTTTGGGAAAACATTAATTTTTTTAATAATTATATTTACTTTGTTTTCTACTTGTTTACAATAACTTTCAAACATAAATTTTCATATTGTCAAAGTTAATATCCGTTATTGAATTAAATGCTCCTTGCCATCTGTTGCTACGAAGAATAATCTTCGATTAATAAGGGATATCATTGCTTAACATTCGTCAATTTCTTGTAGGAAAAACTTCGTAGTTTTTTCATTATATTCGTAGTATTTACTAAAAAATTCATTCGTAGGTTGACAGTACTCATTATTCGTAGAAGGTACGAAGTTTTAGTTGAGTTCAAAAAAATTTATAACTAAAATCGTTTAGACTGGTTTGTCGAAAAATTACCGAATATAAGAAAATGTGTGATTGCAAGGTTGCCGTAGCCTACTCGAAGAGTTCGTGACCCATAACCTAAAGAAACGCGATTCAAACCCCAGCTGAACAGGTTTTTTTTCGGAACTAAGTATTAGGATCATTCGTAAATGTATACTTTCAACATACATTTGTTTTTGAACGAATACGCAGAACATATTCGAAATGTGTACTAAACTATGTCCATTCTACGAATTCTGTTAGTGGCTGAAAATTACGAATAAAATTAGTAGAAAAAAGTTTTTAATTTAAGAATACGTATTGTTGTGGCGGCCGTAGCCTAGTGGGTAGAGTGCGTGGCCCCTAAGCTAAAGAACCGCGGTAGCCCGCGTTCAATTCCATCTCAGACAGAAAGTTTTTTCAATTGAGTTAATTTTTCTGTTCGGTCGTCACCTCTCTGCAGACAATGGCAAACCTCAGAGAGTAAGAACTGCCATGTAAAGCTTCTTGAGAACATAAGCCGTTTGGAGTCGGCATAAAACACGTAGGTCCAGTTGTTCTCGATCATTTGTGATCAAACATTTAATAGCACAACACAATTAATCAATAGAAGCTAGGTCAAAGTCCTCACAAGGGCTGAAATGGCCAGTTTATTTTTATTTTTATTGAAAAGTGTCTGTGAAGCAAGGGTATATTAAATGGTATCGTATCTTATTAGGCCGTGTTAATATGACGCTAACTTCTGCGAAAAAAACGTGACAGCGGTTTCGCAATCGTGAAAAAAACGCATAATATGAACACGGCCTTACAGAAGCGATAGTTGCTAAAAGAAGTACAATTGAGAAAGTTTTTTGCTTCTCTCCTGAAATTTTTTAATTTAAACTTACGGATTTTTTGATTTAATATGAAAATATATAAAAAATTTTCACTGCCCAGGGGGCGAGTGCCCCCTTTTCCCCCTGCGGACGCCCATGTGACGATCAATTGGAGCTAGTAAAATTTAGTAATAACAGTTTTGCTTATCATGGAGATATCAATAAGGATTGAAATAAAAAAATCTGTTTTATTTATTTCCTTGTTACAAAAAGCCTTGTTTTTACAACAGGAAACACATATTTGTCTGAAAATTCTGATTAGTTTTATTTATTAGGACATTAATCTTCATTACCCTGCAGACACACGTGATAGTAATGGTATGACAGTTGAAAATATGTATTAACTTCGAAATGTTTCGAAAATATTTCGAAACAAGCTACAAATTACGCTGCGGCCATACGTGATAGTAAAAGTTTATTTTCAAAATGTCGTCAAAGGCAACAGTTCTATCAAAAATAAAAGTTCTGTATAAACTTAAAAAATTACTAAATGAACTCATTTTTCATAAAAGCTCACGTTCTCGATACAAAGCAATTAACTTTAATATTTGCGCTATATTTAGTTTCACCTCCATTTTATTTTTTACCGAAAGCAAGTTACCAGTGTTGCATATCGGTCATTCCATGTCAAATCGGACGCTTTTCAAAACTCACATTTCTGTAAAAATTTGGTACTTTGCACGAGGTTAGTACTTTAAAAGAGAAAAATATTTGCATATTTTTTTTATAATTTTCAATTTTTTTGCAGTTATACACAGTGAAAAATTATAAAGATAAACAAAAATTGTCATTTGGACATGTACTCAAACAACTATATCTTCCAAACCGTAAGTCCTACAAGAAAAAAATTTAAGACATATTTTAAAGATCCTGAATTGCTCTTTATTGTGGTGTCCATTTTTACAAACACTTTCGAGTAAAATTCTAAATTTTTTTGACCACTAAAAATTTCATTCCCATTTTTCAAGGTCAGCACCACTATTTTTTGGCACTTTGAAAATGTTATCGTATTGAGGCATTCATTCTTACTGCATTCTCTTTTTTGTAAATTTTTTAATAGCATATTTTGTTTACACTATCTATTACCCACATTTCTGCATTTGCAGTTTTTTATACCTCTTATGATTTAGAAGTGATCAAAAACATTTATTGCTCCTGAAAAGTTACTGAAAAACATATAGCTGTTTTTGTTGGCGCAGCGACGATATGTACCTAGTTTAGTAAAAAAATACTAAAAATTCTATTTTTATTTAAAAATTAAAGTATTTTGTACTTTAAAATTGTGTAGTCAGTTTTTGAAAATTTCGTTAAAAATAATAAACATTCTCCAACATCAAATTTTGAGAATGCGTTAAGAATGAATGCCTCAATACGATAACATTTTCAAAGTGCCAAAAAAATAGTGGTGCTAACCTTGAAAAATGGGAATGAAATTTTTAGTGGTCAACAAATTTAGAATTTTTCTCGAAAGTGTTGGTAAAAAAGGACACCACAATAAAGAGCAATTCAGGATCTTCAAAATATGTCTTAAATTTTTTTCTTGTAGGACTTACGGTTTGGAAGATATAGTTGTTTGAGTACATGTCCAAATGACAATTTTTGTTTATCTTTATAATTTTTCACTGTGTATAACTGCAAAAAAACAATAAAGAAGTACGCAAATATTTTTTGTCTTTAAAGTTCTATCGACGTGCAAAATTTTAAAAAACTCGGAATCGTCAAAATTAGTTTTTGAACAAAAGCGTCCGATTTGACATGGAATGACCGATATTGTTAAAATAGCAGATATCCTGAAAAATCAAAAAAAAATTCCCCAAAAATACAATAAAATCAACACTTTAATCTGTCTTTACAACACTTTTACTGTCCGCAAGTGCCAAATTCCACTGTCTATGAATTTTCGTTGACAGTAGCTCAGACAGTAGGCAGACAGTGAATCAAATGTGAGTGTGTTAGTAAAAATGTTCAAATGTATTGAGTTTTTCGAACTTGCACTGTCACGTGTGGCTGCAGGGTTAGTGCTATTTGACATAAAACTTTAAAAATATAATCACATATTAACACTGCAGTTGATTTATTTTATTTTCTTATGGTTTTCATAGCATATTCCGAGTAGCAAATCCTCATAAAAAGTTAAAGAAGTTTTCATTTCTATTAAAAAAAAAAACCAATGTTTCGAATTATGTTACAGTTACAATAAAGCACTTAGTGCAGATTTCATGTCAAATAATAAAGCAATAAAAATAGTTAGAATAACATATTCTTCCAAGAATTTAAGAATATGTTAAAATTTGCCTAAAAACAGAGATAATGCAATTTCGCATCAAATCCTCCTCGTTTTACCCTACTCAAATAGTGTTGGTTGTGTAACGTTTTGTGAGTGACACAAACTTTAGTTTGTAATGTTGACTTTGGTTCAAATATGTAAATGTGTGTGTATATTAATGTGTCATTCAGTTTCGCCGAACGAGCACGGCTGTTGCTTTCCATATTACGGACGTTGGCGCCTGTTGTCCAACACACAAACGTGTTGCGTTTGATCTGCACCATTAGCTTGATGGCCAGAGGCTCTGCAGATCAACGCTATTATTTTTGCATATTGTTGCTGCTGGTATTTTTGGTATTGCCGAAATTGTTTTAATTGCTCTTATTGTTAAGCAATTGGCTTTAATTGCTTGCAAAGCAGTTGAACAGCCTCCTTTTCCAGTCTTTATATCAATCAATGATATAAATAAAAAAAATATGTTGGACAAACACCAAAATTTAAATATTTTTTTGTTGAAGAATTTTGCGTGAAATTATGTATAATGATGAACATATATAGCTTGCATATCCAATTACCAGCATTTCTCTTTAACTATCTAACCAGTTTTGAGAGGTATAACTTGAATGCATCAATTTAAAACAGTACAATATCGATTTATATATTGCATAAAGTGCTCTAATACTAAGTGGCTTTGGGATACTAATATATATGCAATGTTTATGGTTTTAATAAAAGTAAACTCCTTTTGTAGTTAAACAATTTAATTTAAAAGTTTGTCGTCAAATTAATAGTTAGATACATATAGCTGTAGAAACAAAAATTATTGCACCTATACAGCACGAGTTACATACATACCTGTCACATACAATAGGGTGCGCCCTATTTTTAATCTATAAATGGTGTAGAATTGTGTTGAGTTATCAAGTGTTTTTTGAAACATTATACTTGGGTGTATTTCAAGTTAATTAACACTATTTTTGTTTGCTTTTGATAGTATGCATGTATTATAAGCAGAAATAATAAAAACTACATATTTTCTTTGTCAATGTCGGCTTTGAATATCAAACAGAATTATAATTTTTGCAGTTTTTACTATTACTTTACATAAAAAAATAAAACGTATCTATTAAACTTACTTTTTTTTAAACTACAAATGTGCTCAATTTTCTTTCAAAGAAACATAACTTTATTTAACATCTATATTTTTTTTTAAACATTTCTTGTAACTTTGACTACATCTCCCGACAAACAATTGGACTCAATTTTATTTTTGAAAGCTACGAGTAGTAACGAAAAACTGCGAAGTTTATGAAAAAAAAATTAATCGCACATTGATATTAAGCCGAATGCAAACGAGCTTCAGCGAACAGGACCCGAGAAAAAAGCTTATATATTGTGTCAATAGAGTAGCTGATAAGTATCGAAACTGGCCTGAGTCTTAATTATAATGTACCCGAAACATACCCAACAAGTACCTTGAAAGGTACTTGAAATAGTACCGTAGTAAGTCTGTATTATATCAATAAAGTGCTCAAAAACGAGCGACTATATTCGGACACAATATACTGACGATTGCCCGAATCGGTCTTCGTTCGTACATTGTGCCTGCCCAAAGTGTTCCAGAAATAGCACTTCTTTCGGTGCAGCGGTTGGACATTTACCGACACTGACACCGGGCATATATCAGATACTTTATTGACACAAAAGATGAAATTGTTTCTCGGGTATGTTATTAGGTTTAATACAAAATACGTTAAATTGATAACCCATTTTGTCAATTTTTAAACTTTTCTTTCCAGTATATACTCGATAAAAATATATATTGAAATTTATTGTACCTTCACCTTAATAAGAAACCCTATGGCAAAAAATTACCTTTTATTCATATTATAGTTTTTTTTTTGTCGTGCAGTGTTACTTCCGGTGTGCAAGGGAAAAGTTTGCAGCAGCAGCTTTGGAACCAACTCCAAACTTCACGTTGCAAGTTGCAACGATAGAGTTGGCACAAATGAAAACTTTTTCGATTTCGTTGTTGGTGTAATTACTAGATGTTGCTGTTGTTTTTCTTTGTGTTGTTTATAAATTACCGCCACCCTCATACCAAGTTGTAGGAGACGTCTACTTTGGCGTCACCAAGCTTTTCACTGAGCTAGCGTAAGTCAACGTTTTGCTAAGGGAATCAATGATGCAGTCAAATAAATTAAGAAAAATTAATTTAAAAAATAAAGACAATAACATATCATAACAGACGCTAAAGCGATAAATTTAAGATTTTAAATACTACTACTAAAAACTACTGCGATGTCTATGGAACATTATTAAAAATATAAATTTAGTAAAGTTGCTTTATACAGTAATGTATTTATATATATTAACTAGTATCGCCTGCTGTAAAAAAAGCACCAACATAAAACAGTGATCAAAAATTAAAACTAACGTAGCGTATGTTAAGGCATTGTAGCGTAGATTTGAGAAAACAGAACATTAACAATATATAGCGTAGATGACAGCACTCGTTGGATATATTTTTAGCTTTGAAGTTTATGTGTTTCAAAGGAAATGCAAACACAAACCCTTTAATATGATCGCATGATTGCATCAACCTTGTTATTCCGTAGCTTCACTGGAAGATGCGCTTGGCCAAAATTTGTCCAAACAATATTTATATCTCCCAAAATTAACCTTTTGAGGAGTTAAATGTGTGATCTTTTTCTGTTACTAATCCTACCAACATTTTTTCCAAACATATCCACCCCCTTTAATCAGCCTCTTGCCTACAAAAAACGCAATACATAGAGAAAATTGCCAAAAACAGTTCTCTGAAGTGATTCTTAGAGTGCAAGATTGTGCTAATATGTTGTCATCCTCAACATTTCTTTTAAACACCCCATGGTTTAGCTTTTTTCGATAATCAAAAACTAACTTTTCATATTTTGGATCATAGATCACCATCACAATTTCGGCCAAAAAGTTATTTCAGCTCATTTGTGCATTCCTCCATTTATAATAAATACTAAAAAATGTAAGACAACTTTTGTTCTCAGCGCACGTATTTTAATAAAACAAATAGATTGAGATTTATGTGTCGCAAAAACTATGTTTTTTTTCTCAAGCTTTGTTTGAAAGCTTATGAGGTAAAATATTTTTGAGATCTTTTTCAGATTTCGTCAAAGAGGTTTAGAGGTTTTGCTAATCGTATTTTTCCTTAAAATCAGGTTTTTCGGATGTTTTTCGATTTCCAAGCAAAAGTCAATAATAGACAATTTATAAATCTTTGAGTCATCGTTTCGAAAGGCGATTGTCAAAATTTTGCTTTAATATACATAGATCAGAAGTTTTAGCAATTTGTTTGGTTATTTGGGTGTCATATGAAGTAAAATGTATAAATCACACTGCAGATCCGAGATTTTAGGCTGCAATTAAATTTTTACCTCAATTATATTACATCCAGGGCAAACAAGTAGTGTCCGACCGAAACCGGAATTTTGGCCGAAACCGAAACCGAATATTCGGCCATTTTATATTATTCGGCCGAAACCAAAAACGAAACCGAAACTGATTATTAATATGAAAATTTAAGTTTTTACAAATGATTTTTTTTATTAAAAGAAAACAAAAGAACTACTAGTACAAAACAAGTATTATTTGAATATTGAAGCTAATAATAAATAATTTAAGTATAATAATAAATGAGATCATTTGTTATTTTAGTTTTTATTGCAAAAGCATTACTTTATATCTTCAGTATACACTCAAAATAGTATGCACCTACAATGTACATTTTTTTATAACTAAAAAACAAAGAATTTATGTTTTTTATAAGGTTTAGTATTATAAAAATAGAAATATGTATTATGTATTTCGTTTTATTTTCCTTTATTCCACACACACAGAATTCGTTCAGAAGTTTAATTATCAATTTTTGGCTTCAGTACCTATAAAACTTTAATGTAAATTGCAATAGAGATGATAAAATCGAAAACGATAGTATCGAACGCAAAAAATTAAACAAAATGTTTTACATTAGCACGATAAATCAAATTAAGGACGAATTCGTAATTTTTGTTTTGTACAATGCGGTGTAAATATTTTTATTAAACTAAACTTATAAATTTGAATTAAATGACTGATACAAGAAATTTTGGTATAATTCAAGAATAGGGACAACTCTCTTTTTTAATATTTTTTGTTGGATTATACGGATTTTAACCTCCTAAATCCAAAGCCAAATTTCAGGCCGCTGGCGATTGGCTTAGAAGTTATGGGCCTCCAAAGTTGCAAAAATATAATGAGGTATCAAACATGAAAACCTATCCAAACCTTTTTAAGACATACCTATTATTATGTTAACAATTTATCAGGAAAATTAGTGGTTTCCCTTTTACGAAAGCACTACACTAAAAATGTTTATATCTTTAAAAGTTATGCATAGATTTTCATGTTTGAATAGTAACCTTTTGAATAGGTACTTAAATTATCTTTCTTATGATACCCATAGAGTGTAGTTTTGTTGAAAAATTTTAAAAAATAGCAAGATTCGTAGGCCATTTTTCCCAACTTTAGAGGCCTATAACTTCTAAATCAATTACGAGCGGCTTGCAATTTTTTCAGATTTAGGGTAAGGAAGCCAAAATCCATATAATCTGCAAAAAAAATTAAAAATTAGATTTGTCGCTATTCTTAAAATGTTCCGACATTTTTACCTAAAATTTCGGCTAGTTTCGGCTTTTCGGCCATATTGAGGCCTTACAGCCGAAACCAGCCGAAACTGCCAAAAAGGGCCGAAACTGGCCGTAACCGTAACCGTAACTGAAACCGAATATTCGGTCGGACACTACAAACAAGCTTCTTGGATTCATTAAAAGACGTGCAAACGAATTCAAAAACGTCGGGGTAACTAAAACCTTACGTTTGCAACGAACTATCAGCGAGCATTACATACCACCTATGTCTAAGTACATATTCAAGTTTTCCCTATCCAAACACTTCTTTCCACCCTAAGCATTTATCCTTATCACGATCACCATTCACCATCCATTGCTCTTTAATTGTTCTATCTTAACCCTAGAATGTGCGACTGCCTAGGAGGCGGTAAGTGATGATAGCCAGCTGTCTTTACGATTTTCGTCCATCGAGATGTCCTATCGCAAGCTGCTATTGTGTAGAACTATTGCTAGACACTACATCTGCGTGTGGGCTAAGCTGGGTCAAAAAATTCATTTTCTAAATTACATGTTCTAATAGCAATTTTTTGTTGCTTTTTAGGACTGATATTACGTGTGTAAAATATTATTACAATTGGTCAAGAGCATCTGCCTCCGGATTAGCATCAAAGTTTCAAGAATTAAAATTTTTTTCTCCGAACACAGTTTAAGAAAGCGTGTGTAAAAAATAGCCGCCTTAAATAATAATATAAAAGAAATGGTTTAAATTATACAGAAACTCTGTTAGATTATGTAAAATCCATTTTAAATTCAAATATTAGTACTCAAATTTTTTAAAACCATTTAAAAGGTTCCATAAAATAGCGCTTATGCAACACTTTGACTTTGCAAACACTTTGCAAAATAAGAAGAGAAAGAAACAAGGCCCGTATAAGTATTTTAAAAGACGATAAAATGTCTAAAGTACCTGCACTTTACTTTGACGGTCGAAAGGCAAGAACATTAAATAATAATTATAAAGGCGGTAAATATTACAAAGAAATTCTCTTAGAAGAACACATAACTCTAATAAGCTAGCCAGGAAGTAAATATTTGGGCTATCTTACACCATGAGCTGCAACAGAAAAACTTATAAAGGGTCCGCCATCTAACTTTTTTTTTCAACTAGTGCTTATTTCGTTAATGGTAATACTTAGCTCGTGTCTAATTTGACAGATAATTAGTCTTATCTTTCCGCTGAACGAATATGGTTGTGTATAGGCTTGAGCAATGCTGGGAAATATTGCGACATTACTTTGAAAATCATGATGCCGATTTTGCCAAAAAAAATCATCTTTTCAGATGAAGCTCATTTTGATCTTGGCGGGTATGTAAATAAGCAAAATTGTCGCATTTGGGGCACAGAAAACCCGCACGCATACATTAAAAAGCCGCTGCACCCAAAACGAGGCACTGTTTAGTGCGGGTTTTGGTCCAGAGGCATAATTGGGCCATTTTTCTTCGAAAATGAGCAAGGAGTGGCCGTTACAGTCAATGGCGATCGTTATCGGGCCATGTTGAACGAAATTTTGCATTGAAGAGGAGGATATTGGAAACATTTGGCTTCAACAGGACGGCGCTACGTGTCACACACTTAATGTTTTGCGCCCTGTTTTTGAAGATCGCATTATCAGCCGCAGAGCTGATGTCATTTGGCCACGTCGGAGATGCGATTTGACACCGTTGGACTTTTATTTGTGGGGAACCCTCAAAGATAAGTGTTACGCCGACAAGCCAGAGACAATTGACGCTTTAAAGGACAATATTCGTGAAGCCCTTGGTGAAATACAGCTGCACATAATCGATAATGTGCTTAAAAATTGGACCGATCGTGTAGGCTACTGCATGGCCAGCCGAGGCAGCCATTTGAATGAAATTATTTTCCATTATTAACCGGAAGGATTGTACTTTCAAATAAAAAAAGAAATTTGGGAAAATATTTAGTAGTTTTTTTTTATAGAAGTTTAAAAAAAAAAGTTATTTGGCGGACCCTTTACAAAATGCAATTATGGATTTCTTAAAAAAAAAATATATATTTAATTGAGAATCTTTTGGCTATCGGATGCGATGATGCTAATGTTAATGTCGGGAGAGTTTCTGGTGTTATCAGGCTTATGGAAAAAACAGTAAACAAACCATTACAGTGGATCATTTGCTTACTCCATATGAATGAATTGCCATTTCGTCACTTGTTCTCTTATATTGACGGTAAAACTTCTGGCCCACAGACATTTACAGATAATTAATATTTGATATTTAGTTCGAGTTTAATATAGTTAATGCAAAAATTTTCAATCCATAAGAGTATAGGAATTAACATTGAACAAACTTAAGGTGCCTCCAGACTATATGTTTCATACAGATGACATGTCAAAAAATTACATACCGAATTTCATCTGTGTGTCAAAATTTAGTTTTTGTCATTCAGTTTTTTCTCTTGTCTCCACACTATCTGACACGTTATTTGAAAATAAAATACAGCTTTTGAAATTTTTGTAAGCCGTAAAGCTCTAAAGTGTCCCCTTTTGGTCATTCAAACTAAGAATAAATTCATTAAAAGTCAATTTATTGAATAAATATCTTAAAATTTGCCTTTTCTTCTATTTTCACATAAAAAATTTATCAAACTGACATTTTGTACAGATGGAAAAACATACGAAATTCGAGACTGTTCTAATGCAAAAATTTACAGACGCAAATACATACGACATTTTCATATGTTCCACACCATCTGTAGCTAAAAACTGTTTGTAATTTTTGACGTGTCATATGTATGAAACATATAGTGTAGAGGCACTTTTAACAAACTTTTAGGTAGCATTAGAAAAGCATTAGAAGATTGTGAAAAAAGTCTATTGTAAAGTTTAAAGTTATTTCTGGTGAAATGCCAGCTATTGATACAAAAGATCTCAGCTCTGACCAGCTTTATTTCTACAACATAGTAGCAGCTGTTATGTCTGGTGATTACACAGGACACTTAGCTAACAAATCGCCTGGTATAATGTCTCACGCTAAGTGGCTAACGCAAGCAAATCGAGTTCTCCGTCTCTACTTAGCATCATCTGTTCCTTCTGATCAACTCTTCACTTTAGTAACTTTTGTTGTGAAAGTGTATGCACCAGTGTGGTTTCTAATAAAAAGCCACCTAACTTGCAAGGACAGAGGAAGACATTTGTGGAAATTAGTTTCCAGAACCCGATATTTATACACAGATCAGAAGGCAATAACTGACCCAGTAATAAAAAGGCAGTGCTTATTTTGCCCACCCTGAAAATCTCCTGTTATCAATGCTGTCAGATTCATCTAAGCATATTAGGGAACTAGCTCTACGCCGCATTCTAAGCTCACGGGTTGAAAAATCAATCAAATTAAGACTCTTCCCGGTTCCAAATATGGAAGCAAAAGTATATTTCCACCTTATCAATTGGCAAACTGAAGTTACTGAACCTCCAATATTAAAAAGTGTGTCAAATGCTGAGCTTGAGTCCTTCATAGCCCAAGGAGAAAATGAACAACTAACTTTTTTTGCGATTACCTTGTCATACGCAAGCAGTCGAGAGGGCAATTAAGACAGTAACTGAAGGAGCAGCAACGTTTAAAAGTGCAAATTAAGTCTCGCAAAATTATGCCTAAATTTGCCAGCAAACAAGATTTTTGTGTGAATTAAGAATCCTTTTTCTTCTAAAATATATATAAAATTTTTCTTAATATTATGAAAATTAATCAAATATAATTTACAAATATGGTGTTTCTTTATTAATATTGGTAAAAGTAATACACATAAAAAGTTTATTAATTTTTCAAAAAACATATTTTTTTAATTTTCAAAAAGTGCAAAGCCAATCCGGAGGCAGAAGACCATTTTTAAATGCTATGAAAGTTTGTGTTTGAGTTCATGTAACCATTTGGCAAGTTTCTATCGCTATTAGAACTAAATACTAAATTTTTTTTTTACCCCCATACAAGAGTGGCCCACCCTAGTGTGGGCGTCATTTTTAGTGGGTTTCTTAAGGGGGTGGGGGGGTTAGGATGCCTTAAAAAGTAAAATTACTTTTTTTTCATGGCACAAGTTCGCTTTTGACTGATTTATATTTTTTTTAAACACAAATTTACAAAAACTATAAATGAGGTAACAATCGTTGAACTGTTGTGTTGGATTTATAACTATTCAGCAGAGTAGCCATGGCACTGACAAATTTTCGCGTGGTGCCGTGTTCAAGGCATATGAATTTCATTACATTTTTTTACACGACAAGAATGTGTTGAGCCTCTTTTTGCCGTTCTGAGCATTGCACGACTCACAGTCTTTCCGTTCCATATAATTCAGGCTAATACAATTGTGTATGTTTTAATAAAGGTAGAATTACGAATTTAAAAAATATTTTTTTTTATAATTATTGACAAAAACATTGAATTGAAATTTGAACGTTTTTATTCATTGTTCTATTTTTTATGAGAGGAGTAACAAACTGGGATGTCAAAACCTTTAGAAATGTACGATGTTTATCCGTTCATAGGTTTTTTCCACTCTTGAAAGAGTAGCAACTATGTATCTGGTCCATAGTGTTGACACCTTTTTAATTTTAGTTGTAATCCAGAAATTTATAAGGCTTGTTTTTTTCGAAAGGATTATCTTCTTAATTTTCTTGTTTCTCAGTAGCAAAAAACATGTCCTGAGTGAGCTGTTGCCGGTCTGTCAGCAGCCTAAAAAATTGAGAGCAATATCAAGCTCTTCCCAAACTTTGTCAATTATTCCCGACATTTCAATTATTACTTACAATAAAAAATAAATATGTAATGTGATCATATGCACATAAGAGCCTAACACCACATGCACATAAGAGCCTTAAATTATCTCGCCGCTCCGTGCCAAGAAAAAAAATTGACGACTTCTTAAAGTCAAAATGGGCCTCGAAAAGCCCAGTCGCACATCCTAGGGTTAATTATATGTTAACAGAGTAGTGATCATCTTTATGTTATCTATAAAATATGTTAGTATGTAAGTTCCTCTAAATTTTTCCTTCCTCTTATTTTTTTCTCTCCTTTTCTCTTCTTCTTTCCTTTTCTTTTTGATGTGTTCTGGAGTTCATGTCATTCAGGTGGGCAGATTAAGCCCACTTCGATTTGCATATCCTTATAGAGCAAAACAAGGAAAGCGGTGAGGAAAAAATAAGCAACCAACCTGTTAGAGTAAGTATATCACTTTGCTTAGCCAAATAAATAAATAAATATATATATTAAAAAATCGTAAAATTTGCGTAAAGTTTTTGAAATATCCTTCATAAATTTTAAAAATTTCTTCAAAATCAAAAAAAGTAATGTTTGCGATATGGTGAAATTAAAAAAAAATTTAACTTTACTCTTGCCTTTCTAAAGTTATAAGCTTTAAAAGCTTTGTTTGAAGCTTTTACAGAGCACAAAAAAAAATAATAACAAAATATTGACTGCAGAAAATTAAAAAAATGGTCGAAATGTGCCCGTAAATACTTTAAGGAGTTTGTAATTAGCTAAAGTTTAGTAAAAAATATGTTGTAGCTATATCTCACCATATATCACTCTAAGGTTATAACTTTCATAAAATACAATACTTTGAAATTCTGCATTTACTTGCGTATAAGAAAACGCAAGTTCATTTAAAAACCGCTTAAAATCATGTACTATAGCTGTAAAACGCATTGGTATTCAATACATTTAAAGGTACTCTTCAATTATAAAAAAAAAAAATAAAATAAAATAAAATTCACTACTTAAAACAGGTTGTGACTTAATTTTAATTTAACAATCTATTTTTATTTTTAAAAATTTTTAATTTTTTAATGTATTCTTATGGGAGATTTCTCTTAAAGTTAACGGATTAACATAATTTTTGACATGACGCTTAAGTGTTGTTAAATAAACTAATTTTATTCTGTAAAAATACAAGTAAGCAATTGTATGCAGTTTTTTTATTAACCCTAGAACCCATGCGGGGTGCGTAGGACCCCATTAAAAATTAAAAGTGCCTGTATTTTTTATGGAACATTTTAAAACATGAATTTTTTCACAATAGCTGTGATTTTTGTGCTCTATTTTTAGTTATTCTTTTTTATTTAAAATGAACTAGCTAATTATGAATAAAAAAGAATATATTTGTATCATTTGCTTCTGGATTTAACTGCCGAATTTGAAATGCCACTTTAAGGTGAGTGGGGGTGTTGAGGAATGCCAAATAGCTTAAAGTTACAAAAAACAAGGTTTGGGTTGTAGGGTTAAAAAAAATGGTTTGTATGGAAGGTAGGCGATGCAGTTTACCAAGAATTATAATTTTTTTTTGTGTTGTTACCTTATTTGGGCTAAAAATCACTTTTACAAAATTTCACGACTCTAGCTATCATAGTTTCCAAGGGCGTCCGCAGAATTTGTTATAGGGAGCCAATGCATAAATGAGTCTATGTAGAATGCACATAAAGAAAATGTAACCTATATAATTCTATTTCTGAAATTTTTGGTTATCATGATACACCGCTTGGCACACGCTTGTACACATAAGAAAATTATATTTATTTCAAAGATGGGTTAAGACTCCTTCGCGTATCATGCCCAAAACATTTTCAAATTTAATTTTTTTATGTAATTTAAAAAATTTTTTCCTCAACAATATTCTTAGTAATTCAGTAAATTAAATTATACAATGTCTCCTTTATCCTTGAATAAAATCGTATTAATTACTATTTAGCCCCCAAGTTTTCCTCTTTTCAATTTAGAATACAAAACTTTCCCAATATTTTATTTTTTTTTTTAAACGAACAAAACCAGCAAAATTTTTAGACCGTTTTTTCCAGTTTTGTAGGCCTGTAACTCATAAACCAATTACAAATGGCCTGAAATTTATCAGATTTGGATTAAGGAGGTTAAAATCCATCTAATCTGCAAAAATTAAGAATAAGATTTGTCGCTATTCTTGAAATGCTTCACGCATGGACATCAACTGACTTATTTCTTTTTGCAACATGCAAGTTACTAAAATCGAGTTTCGAAACATACCTGTTATCGATGATTCCATATCAATTCGACTAATTTTGAGCCTTTGTGTTTCCGATTTTTTTTGAAACTGACCTTTGTGTTTCCGATTTTTTTGAAACTTTAGAAAAAGCCTTTCATTATTCAAAAACAAAAAAAATTTACGAAACATTTACGAAAAAGAAAATCAACATATGTGAAACAATGCAGACGATTTGATCATCATGGTAAATGAATTTATGTACAAATTGCTTAAATTTACAAAATTAAAAGGTTTTTCTTAGATAATATTATAAAATAATAAGTTTTTAATAAGTTTTTATTTTTTCATCACGGTAGACTTTTCTGTGGAAATGCCTGTAATAAATAAGAGAAAAGGAAATGCTAATGCTTAACAGTTATTCAAAAAATTTTACTTACAGACTTAAGTCAGACTTAATGATCGAAAGTTCGTAGGATCGAAACTACGAACGGTAAGGAAAATATTTCCTTATATAAAAAATATTCACCATTCAAAGATTAATTTCAAAAATAAGTTTATCATTCTAGGGTTAAAATACTTACTACATAAATGCAAGCTACTTTGAATCAAGAAAGCATTTTAATCTTCCATTGCAACAACAAACACCACCACCACAAATATGCTTCTAACTGTTCAATGCCATCCTTACAAATATGTTAATAGGATTAAAATTCTTGCTGCATCTTCATTGTTAATTTTAATTAAAACCTTAGAAATGCCAACGACAACAACCACTGCGAACACAATTACTAATTATGCACAAATTATATTCAACTGTTGGGCGAAGGACACTAAAGCAATAACAAGAAAATTTCAGACACTGAACTCTAGCGCCGTAAACAGCCGCCATGCGCCTGACTCAAACACCGCCCAATGCTTGGCGACTAATTGCAAACATATTTAATGCTGCATCCGAAGAAGGCTAAGCATTGTTTATGCCAAAAAATCCAAAGCAGTCGTCATCGAACTACTCAGAAACTAAATATTCTAAACGAAAAGAATTTCTTAATTCGGAGACACACTCAAAAGAGTCCTTGTGCCGGTTGACGGAACAGTCGTGAGCACACTTAAAAACTTTGCCGCCAAAACGTCTCCAAAACCAAGCGTCAACACTGCGTCATTCTTAAGTGGAGTTGCCGCCGTTGTCGTTGCCGTTGCCACCGCCATCAACTAAAGCCGCCTGGTGGACAACAATTGAAGAGCTGAGCGCTTCGCCTGATTTACCGTTACTTTTGTCTAATTGCCAATGCCATTGCCACGCATTATTCCAAAAGAGAAGACAAGCAGCTTCACAAAGAAATGGCGAGGAAAAAATTACATAAATGCTGCTGAAGTAGCAAAATTAAGATTGGAAGCAATCTTATGAAGGAGATGGGATCGTAAGGAGATGAGTACAGAAACCGGATGGAGGGATAGTTGTTGTTGATAAAAGCCGGTGCCAAGACAAACACAGTCTCCAGTGAATTTTAATTAAAAGCAAATTCAATTTTCAACTGCAGAAAAGCATTATTTAATGAAAGTAATTAACAGTTAGCATCCTCCAACCCAATAGCAGGACGAAAACACATCCTGACACGATTGTCTGCTGCAAAGGAGTGCAACAGGAAACGGCTCCATACGACGCCTTACAAACAGTGTTACAGGATTTATTTGTTGTTGCGCATAAAACATTGCAGCTAGTGACAGGTTAGGAAAGAAATTTTATGGAAAGGTAAAAAATGGCTAGTGATTGAATAGCAATCGAATTGAATTGAAACAGTGTTGGCTTGTGATAGGAATGCATAAAACAGAAGATTGGTTTTTTTAAAAACAGTTTAACAAATAGTAACAATGCTTTCCTTAAAAATATGTATACTAAGGTTGGCCATATACAGAGAGTCCCAGATGTATAAATGGGGGAAAAATGTCAGTTCAAATTGTTGATGGCATAGGCTAAAAATATTTAATTTGATATAAAACTCAAATCCATAAGGTTTCGTGCCGATTGATGAAATTTTAGAACTCGCTAAAGAGCCCAATATTTGACAAAGCGTTTTACAAGAGCTTTTCCTAATATTAAATCAAAGAAGTAATAAAAGCAACACATAAAGTATATATTTAAAAAACCTGGTATGTTTTTTTTTTATTTAGTTGTTCTTTCAATGAGCTATCAAACATAAAAATCGTATAAAAAGTACCAGAGTTGTGATATTTTACTTTTTGAGAAAAGTTTAATTTTCTTTCTTGTATTAAAAAAATCGTAAAAATTCAAATTTGCAAAACTTGTTATGAACTGTTGGTAAAGTATTTTCTAAAACAGCAAGTCTTAAGCTATTTTGTGCAAAAAATTACAACAACCAAAATTCGAATCAACTGCTGTTGAAACATGACTTTTTTAAAATCCTCAAAGTGCCTGTTTCAGACATTTCGTTCACAAAAAAAATTCGTTAATCTAAAATATATATTTCTTATTTAAAATGTCTTTCAAAATTTAAAAAAATATTTTAGATTTTAGTTAGATACAAATTCTAGAATAAAATTCGTAGAATGGTCGCAGTTATTAGTAACATTTACACACAAATATTGTGTTGTTAATGTTAGTTTTAGTGTTGTTTTAAGCTTTCACTATCTGTCGTACATTTATTTGAACTTAAGAATTTTTAATTTTTGGTGATTTTAAAAAATCGAAAAAATCTAATGTTTTTGTGTTGCACATTAAACCAGGCCTAGATGTCCAAATAAATAGTTTTGTTGCGTAAAAATACCCAATCTTGAAATTTGCAAAAATGCTACACTTCTAGTAAAAAATTTCTGTAAATAAATTTAATTATTATGAATCACACAATTTTTTGTTTATGTGTTTAAGTGTGGTTTCATACAATATCTTAAATTGTTTTCGAATAGTGAAATATCAAAACTCTGGTACTTTTTACACGGTTTATTAATAGTCCTATAAATAGAAAGTATAGAGTGTATAGCATCCCATTTCATGCCTGATCAGGCTGGGTTTCAGGCCTGACAAGCATGCAAGTGTCCACCTTTTCAGTTCTGAAATTCGATATACATTTTTTAAAATGTTCACCTACGATTTCTGATCTGAACACCAGCTATGAATTCTGGTGTGTTCATTCAGCAATGGTTTCTGATCTGAACTCTAGCTATAAACTAATAGCCCAAACAGAATAAGCATAGCCAACACGCAGCCAACAGAAGAAATGTCAATATAGAAGTTGGTTGCCTTGCAACCCTATGAAATGAACATAATGAAAATAACCAACACGTAGCGAACGCAGCCGACACAAAAATGTTGACGAACTTTTAACTTTTGCCGCAGCCAACGGTAGCGAAATGTCAAAATACATTGTTCAAATTAGAACACTTAAAATTGACTGAAACATATTAGTCCAAATTAGTAAAAAAACAAACAAATTATTGTATGCAAAAGGCTGTATCTATTTATACATTTCGTTGACTATGTTTTCGACAGTTCGCCACATGTTGGCTATGCCTATTCTGTTTGGGCTATAAGGTTTCAAACTAAACATTTTTCATTACTGAAATCATCACTGAAATTTTTAAACAAGTGTCCACCTCTTCAGTCCTGAAATTTTATAAAAATGCACCACAGATTTTAATCATGAACATCAGCAACGATTTTAGGTTTGATTTTAACAGACTAACAGAATGAATGAATTCTTTTTTACTATCTATTTTGATATAAAAATTACGTCAGAGGGCGCTCCAGTAAAAAAATTAAAGAAAGTTCATTTATTGTCTAAGTACAGTACTCTCTCGATAACGTTGACTAATTAAAGCCAAGAAAGTTAACGTTTGCGAAATGTTCACGTCTGTGACTGCCAAAGTTTGGGAAAAAATTATCGTTTTCATCATCTTTTATTGCATAACTATGCAATATGTCTAGATAAAAACTTACTTTTCTGCAGAAACCAAAGAAAGATTAATTTAAATATAAGAAAAAAATTAAAATATAAGAAACTCAATAGAAAATGTGTCCAAATTAGTTTACGGTATTTACGTAATGTAGAATTCACGTTATCCCGAGTGCACAATACTTTAAAGTTGTATTAAAAACAGCACCTATAAAATAATGTTTCGTTCTATAAAATCTCATTGTGTCAAATTTTAACGAAATCGAGCTTTAAGTTTATATTAAATTGTATTTTAGGAGCGCATTTTAAAAATCAGTATGGAAGTCATTAAATTTATAATTGATAAACATAGAAATATTCACACAATATTATTAAATATTTATTAAAAAAAATTAAATTAAATTAATGTGAAGTAATTAAACAAATTCATTAAGAAAATAAGTAATTCTGTTAATTAAGTAAAAACATTTATTTAGACGAAAGCTTTTTTTTCTTAACAGAAGCCCTTTTATGCATTTTGTTTTTATTTGTTTCAAATTACTCTCAGTTCCTCTGTGAACAAATTATTTTCAGCGTTTCTAGCTTCTATTAATAATGTAAAAAAACAGTTAGGAATTAAATTAAACTAAATTTAATGAATTGTGTCTAAATGTTTACCTAATAAGAAATGCGTGAGGCTTACACAATCTTTTAAAGCCTTTTTGCCCTGCACTTCATTTATTATAAAATTCATCATGAGGTCTTCTTACATGATTTTATGAACATTATTTTTAAGCCACCAATCTTGAGCCCGTTGCTGATTTTATTTTTCTTAAAGAAAATGTTTAGAAAATAAATTTTAGTAACCTATATTATATTATTATTATTATATTTACTTTTTGGTAGGACTTTAAAATGAGACTTTATTTTGTTTACCTACATACCAACTTCGAGCTCGTGAAGAAAAACTCAAATATGATTTTAATTTTAATGCTCATGACACAGTTAGGTGCAACTTTTTTGGTTCTTTTGCAACGCTTTTGACACAAATCTAACATTTTGTGGACAGAAAATTACCTGCAGTGTGCTTTATTTTATATTTTCTGATTTTTGGTTTTTTTTATATTTTTTATTCATTGTATACTGAATTGAATTGTTTAAATTTCAATTAATTTTTCAATTACTGCAAATTTTGAGTTTTTTAAAAAAGACTTATGAGTTGAAAACAAATTTTTAACAAGTGAATTTATTTTCTGAATTTCGACAAGGTATTAAATTGTTTTTACGAACACTTATGATTTCTTGTAGCCATGGGCCTTTGAATAACTTTTTATCAAGAAATCATTAAAACGCATAACAGTTTAAATGACTTAAACAAAAATAGATTAGGACAAGGATGAGAATTAGTATGAAGATAATAACAAGAAATAGTGGAAGAATTTAAATAATAATTAGCACAAGGATTAGGGCAAGGCTTTGGACAAGAAGTAGAACTAGGATAGAGACAAAAATTGGTACACAGAAAATGGTTAAAATAAAGGATACTAATGGATAAATATCCGGGAATTAAACCTTCACGTCTTTTTTTAGGGTTTCGAGTACCCGAGTATCTGAACAAAGCCTAACAAAATTGCGAGCCTTGTTATAAACTGAATTCATGTCTTTGTAGAAAAATCCTGTATTGTTTTCCAAATGTAGTAATGAACTCTTGTATTAAAAAGAGATTCATGATTTTTTGGTTTATTTCTGATTAGATTTCAGATCTGTTTAATGAGAACTTGAATTATATTTTAATTTCAGCCCTGACATCACAACTACAAAACGGAGGCCTTAATATTTTAAGATTTTCAGGCCTAAATTCCAGTCTGACTGAAGAAGTCCTGAGCAAGCCGTGTGCTGGGATATTAAAAAAATATACTTCGAGTGTTGTTTTTATTACTTTCTTGATTAAATAAAATAAAAATCTATTGTAAAACGCTCCTCCAACTATCGGGCTCTTGAGCAAGTTCTAAAAGTTAATCAATCGGCACGAAACTTAGTTTTACTTTTACATAAATTTGAATACTTTTAGCCTTTACCGTAAACACAAATAAAATTTTTGTAAATGGGTAACACCTTAATGTTTACTATCAAAGAAACCAATTGAAGAAACATCTTGAATGATCGATCATAACTCAAAACCTAATCTTATTAATATAAATATTATGCAGCATCACGCCAATAGCTCTGAACAAAAATTTAACTATCTCACAGTGACGGCCATCTAAAATTAATGCTGGTTAAACATTTCAAATGATCCGCCATACTCGTATCATCCATGAACAACAATGCAATTTAGCCTCATTTAAAATGATGCACCATAAAAGCCGCATTGATCCGAATGTCAAAATTTCTGCCACAAAATTAGCGTAATACCAGCAGCTACCTGGATCTCTATAGATTTGTTGTAATTTATCTGACTTGAATTTTACATGACATTTTGGAATAACAATAAATTTTTAACATTTTCAACAAAAACCCTGCGATGTGTGTGGGCGTGTATGCGTGTGTATAGACAAGGTGGACAGAGGGCAAATTGCAGGGTTAAAATTTGACAAAATTTTGATGCGGGCTCACGTAATTTGCAGACATCAATGTTACGAAATTTGACAACAACAGCAGCAACAGCAATAGCAATGCCAACAACAAAAGAACAACAAACATAATAGGGACAGCACCAATGTATAGAACAGCTATAGAGAATTTGACTTAATAGCTCATCAATGATTCAACCGGAAATCCGTTCATGTCCAAGCACATCCGGTATGTTGAGCAGCAGTAGCCAAGAGCAGATTAAATTGTATGTATGTTTTGACATATGGATGAGTTCTTAAAGGCATGAGTGTTAAAGTGTGTGTTTTTATGTGTAAAATACCTACACTCAGAAAATAGCACACTTAAACCAATAAAAACATTGCTATAATTTTTGTTGTTTTAGCTGCAAGGAAATTTTTTGTTTTATTTTAAAAAGGTAAGTTTTTGGTTTTACTTTATGTTGAACACTGAAGTGCTCTGTAGTGCTCTATGATAAGTATAGCAAACAAATAAATATATGTTTTCGGGCATATCGAGTTTTATGGTGATATCTGATTTTGTAGACCTTGAACGCCAGAAAGCGCTGCAGAAGAAATTCCTTAACTGTTTATCCATAGCATTAACATTTTTGGATAGAAACAGATGCATCTATCTATCTGGTACAGATGCAGAGGAAAAGTAAAACAGAAAATGTACTGATTTTGCGCATTCCAATTGTGCCTGCCCATCGATCTGCCCTTCAACTTTAATTAGTTACAGTTTCCAGTTATCCTTGTCTTCGCGATCATTAGAGCGCAAAAAAATCTCTGCGTTTACAGTATTTAATTTGGAAAATCCATGGTGTTTTAGTTACCAATTAAAATGTTATTCTTTTAAAATCAAAAATCTTATTTTCTTAAAACAAAAGAAATATCCCTTAAAAATAATGAAAGTTTAAAAACAAAAAAATGTGTTTTTTGCTTTATTATTTATATTTCAAAGCCGAGTTTGCTTTTTTTTTAGTGTATGCACTAAAATTTGAATATTGTTTAGTACAATTATTTTAATAGAGACGCACGTTGGCATGGGTGCATACTTGTTTGAGTATATGTGCATTTGAATAGCTGTATATCTGTGGGTGTAAAGTTCAAGCAAAAACAACAAAAAGTGGCAGCAGATTTTTAAAAATGCTTTTCTATGTGTGTGCGTTTGACTTGAGCTTTTGTTCAATGTATTTGAATAAAAATATAGAGTATCTAACGGTAAAAAACCATTTTAAATAACTCTTGGAAAAACCATTTGTTTGAGAGCTTTCATTTCTATATCCAGCTAAGCAGAGGGAAATATTTTATCAATATTTATTTTAGAATTCTTAAGCTAATGATCCTTTTGTTTTAGCTACCTTTTGATGTAGGAAGTTTAATGCATTCAAGCAAATAAAATTTTTCTTTACAGTTATTATACACAACATTTTATATTTACAAATTTCCTATAATATCTTTTTATTTTAAGAATATTTTCAGTGAAATTTTAGTTAAAAATTTTTTTGCATCTGGTACGAGTTGCCAGAATAAAAAACGAGTACTGAAAGAGCTTTTTGTTAAATTTTCAATGCAATATCTACTTTTTATTAATAATATTTAGAATTTCCGGTACTTCTCTCAAAAGGAAATAGTTAGTATATACCAACGGTGGGCAAATGCGGCTCGTTGAGTCGCATGCTGCTCTTTGTTAAGTAAAGTGCGGCTCTGTTATTTTTGATATCTCAAAATATATCATAAAAATTCAAAAATATAATATATCTCGTCAAATTCTATGGATTTTATGTTGTACTCTAGCTTGGTTTTGTAACTTTTTCCAACGCAGTTCTTACCAGATTTTCTCACTTTGACGTCATTCCCACTTGCAGTGTTTTCGTAAAATGAGATAAATCGGTGACTTTTATTCGAATGCTTTAATTCTACTTTCGAAGGAGTTCAATAGCCAAAGTGTTTCTGTAAACTAATATATGTGACTCAAATTAAGTAAATTTATCACTATGTTTTTATTTTGTGAGCAAAATATTTGCAGCTGGAAAAAATCTAAAAATGAAGCATTCGGTTAGTATCTATCCAAAAGTATAAGTTTTTCACTATAATGTGACTGTGCTTTACAGTATTTTGTCTAAAGCCGCGGTTTTGTATAGGACATATTTTACCATGAAATTATTTTGAAAAACAGATATTTGGAAAACAGATATTTAGTGAACTATGCGGATAACCACGTCTCAAAGCCCCCTTGCAGACAATTGGTCCAACTTTTAAAAAGTTCTGAGCTAGTTCCAAAAAGGACCAGTACTGGTCCCTCTAGAATACCTTTTTACATTGATCGAACTTTCGCTTTTTACGTGTTGATGACCCAAAAACATACCATTTTCCCTATATTTGAACTAAATCCAAACTTTAACTTTTTTCTAAAATCTTAAAGTATATCTTAAAGTGATTTCAAAGTATTCAAACGATAAAAACACTTTTTCTTTCATGTATTACGAAAGAAAGTGCATCACGGAAAAGATGATGCATTCCTTTTATTTTATGTAGTCAATATTTTATATATAATGAAAGCAAAAACCTTTGTTGAGTTCAAATTGATGTTTCTTAAACAGTTTAACAATACAAAAAAATTGCCACACACGTGTACAGATTTAATTTATGTTTGTCAGTAAAAATTTTGACACAAAAAAACAAAATAAAATCAAAGTGAAGCGTTCTACACTGAAAGTTTTTTGTACCATTTCGTATCAAATATAAATTTAGCTAGAAATTAATTAGTTTATCTTTCCAGTTGACTCCAAAATAACGGCTGGGCCAAATTAAAATAAAGGCATTACAACTAAGCGAATGAATTATTGTAGCTATTTTTTTTATTAACTTCTAAAAACAGCACAGATAGATTTGTTCACAAAGTGCTCTGCCATTTGTTCTACTTTCAAGTGTTCCCTCTCCCTTGTATATTTTTTTCATCACGGACCACTATTTACTCCCTTCTCAGGTTACAAAAGCAATATTTTTCAAAACAGATAGTATTTTGGAAGTTTATTCTGTGACGTCTAAAAAAGCTACTTTTTGTCGCAATAAATACAGAAACGAGTTACTGTTTTGTTCTTTAAATTAAAATTCCATGGAACTCCTTGCTGTTTGACCGAAAATTCGACGAAAAATAGGATAATGCGTAACCTGTTTTTCTTTCCTTTCTCTTTAATTATGGTGTACTTTTTTCCATGATACATTTACAAGGTGAGTTCAGATTAGAGAGAAGTCTGACAGAAGGTAAGCTACATGGCGGAGTTAACTTTCGAATTGTTGTTGCAAACGGCCTTAACCAATAAAGAACAAAATTTGTAAATATTAGCAAAGGATTTGTTTTTAACCTCATTTTCTTTTTGTTTAAATGACTATTTATTTTTTTTATTAGTGTGCAGAATCATATGTTATATATATACACTAGAGTGGAACTTATTTTAAAAAGATCACCCAAAGAGCTCAAGCTGTGGTAATTGATGATAAAAACATTCGTGAAAATTTTTAGCAAAATCGGATGCATATAAACCCGTGCGCACACAGCTTAAAGTTTGCACAAGTGCATGAAAGAAAAAAAAAGTTTTTTTATTTTTTAAATATATTCATATGCAATTCCATTTCAGTTAAGATTTTTTGTTTTTTCCAAAAATTTTTCAGTTTAGTAAAGGTATTATTTTAGTATAAAGGCATATTAGTTTATCAAAATACTTGAATAACTCAGGGGGACAAAATTTTTATTTTTGGATTTTCCCATTAATATTTGTATTATTTTCGACTAATATTGGTGCGCTGATTTCAAAACTATTATTACTTTTTTTCTAGCATCACTTGTTTTTGATATAAACATCAGTGAAATCGTTTGTTGACGTTTATCTCAAAAACTGGTGATGCTAGAAAAAAAGTAATAAAAGTTGTGAAATCTCGCACCAAGATTAGTCGAAAATAATACAAATATTGTTGGAAAAATTCAAAAATGAAACTTTTTCCCCTGAGTTATTCAAGGAATTTGAGGTGAATACCCTTATTAAACTTTTCTTTCATTCACTTGTACAAACTTTAAGCCGTGTGCTCACGAGTTTATATGCATCCGATCTCACTAAAATTTCACACTAATTTTTCTTTCATCCATTAGCTCAGTTGGAGCCCTTGGGACGCTCTATGAAAGCTTGAAAATTTTCCCCATATAAATAAAGTCCACTCTAATGTACACCACACATTTTTATTCATTTTGATTTTTTTAAAATTAAGACCTGAATTTATTTTAATTTTTTTTTTTTTTGTTTTTGTCTTTATTTGAAGTACGGTGTGGCTATTTGGAAGATGTTGAAAATTTGAATGTGGCTCTTAATTGCTTTACTCGTACCCACCCCTGGTATATACAAAGAAAAATTGTTACTGAGATTTTAAGATATTCATGAAAAAATTATTTCAAAAACGATTCTCCCTGGCTCCAAGCTGGCTCTTTGCTCGATTTTGCTGGGTTAACAATGTGTAAAGAAAAAGGGTTTTTAAAGATTAAAATCTATGGTCGTCCACAATATCGACCCACTGAACAGGCTACTCAAGCTGTTGTGACAAAATTTCGCACCAATTTCACTTAATTGGACATTAATCAACCAACCCGTATACGGAGAGTGCGTACCGAGGAGAATGGCTGAATTCCTAAATGCATTCATGCAATGCATCAGTGTGTTTTATTGTGAATTGGTGTTAAGTTTTAATACGAAAACTGCGTAATTTTGTTGATATTCTAAAAAATAGTATAATTGCGCAGTTTTTGTTAATAAGTATCGGTACAATTCAATATATAACACACTGATGCATTGTACTCATGCATTTAGGAACTCAGCCATTATTGCTGCTGTATCGGCCAGTGCCAAAGAATATCGCTATATGTCAATTCGTCGGCGTTGTCAACAATTGGGCTTATGTTATTCGACCACCTGGAAGATTTTACAAAAGGACCTCGGTATGAAATATTTCAAAACAACGTTGGTGCAAGATCTGAAGCCAGGTGACCTAGCACAACGTCCCTTGTTTAGTAAATGAGCCTTAGAAAAGTTGGCTGAAGATCGACTTTTTTATCATTCATTTTTGGCTCAATGGGTACGCCAACAAACAGAATTGCCAAATTTGGTCTGAAGAACAGCCAGAAACAGTCCAAGAACTACCAGTGCATCACAAAAATGCACTGTTTGGTGAGGTTTGTGAGCCGGCGTCATCATTGGACCGTACTTTTTCAAAAATAATGAAAATCGCAACATTATAGTCAGTGCAGCAAGGTACCGTGCAATGATTACCGACTTTTTAAAAAAATAGAAGAATTGGACTAGTTTGAAATGTGGTTACAACAAGACGATGCCACATGCCACACAGCACATGATACCATGGACCTATAGAGAGGCGAGTTTGGTTAGCAGTCCATTGGCCGCCAAGATCATGCGATTCTACCCCAATAGACTATTTTTTGTATATACAGGGGGGACAAGCCAGATACAATAACAGCCTGGAAGATAAAATTACAGATGCCATTGGTGAGATACTGGCCGAAATGCTGGAAAAAGTATGCCAAAATCGGATCTTACGATGGACCACCTCGGCGTAGCCGCGGACATAATTTACATGAAATAATTTTTAAAAAGTAAATGGCAGGCATTGATGTATTATTCCAAATAAATATTTTATTTTATCATGATACAAAGAACTACAGATAAAGTATTGCGCATGTCCGCCATCTTTGCTGTGACGTGCAAGGTGCTCCTTGGTTAAAACGTAGTCACAATTTATTCATAGGGTATAAAGATTTTAAAATGCCTACATTTTCTTATGAAAACTTGTTTTACTGATATGAAATAAATATTGTTTTATAAAGCACATGTCCAAAATAAAGTAAATATATTTTTTAGTACTGTTTGTGAAGAAAAATTTGCATATTTTGTAGAGGAGAAAGCGGCTACGTTGCTTGATGTGCTTGACAGAGTTTTTACTGTTTGTTCGTTTTCATTTTGCTATCTTCGTCACTTTTCTACATTTTCTTTTGAATGTATTCATCAAGTGTCACATTTGACGAGCACCGATGACGAGGTGCGCAGTAAATTTTGTTTGTTGCGCCGGGAATACTTTACCTGTAGCTCTTTGTATCATGTTATTTTATATTGCACATTGTTTGTTTTTTTTTCAATTTTCGAAAACCAAATGCTTAAAAAATCACACCTTTTTACACATGCGATTTAAATGCTGTTCATCGTGGCGTATAAGTGACATTTAATACAAAATAAATATAAGTTTTCCTATTAATACATAATGTCTAATATTTAAAATTTAATAACAAGAGCTGTAAGTGAAATATGATGTCACTTAAATTGTGGATAAAATAACATTTGGACCATAATATTTTAAAAATTATATCATTCAAATAGCCCAAGCGACATCGTTGAATGAACTTCATCCAAAAAGTCATATTTTTTATGAATTTTCCACGTCAAATAGATTACAAGAGCGATTTTTGAATTAAGCACACGACATTTTTGAGAATGTCAAGGGAACGTTTTTATCAATTGACAATGAACTAGCAAGTTAAGTGCTTTTACAATAGCTTTCATGTATTAATGGTGAGCATTTTATGTTTTTGATACTATATAAAAAATTTTGGAAGCTTGTAAAAATCAAACAAAAAAAGTCATTACAAAAAAACGATGCGAAGAAAATACTTAAAAAATTTTTTTTTAATTTTAAAAAAAAACCGTTGCAAAAAAATACTTCAACACACATCAGAAATATCTTTTGTTTATTATCCTAATGGGCCGTTTCAAAATTCTGATCAGCTTAGCTTAACATATATCTTTTAAAATCTACATCCTAAAGAAATCTCCGTTTTTATTTTACAAATGCTGTTAAAAAAAAATTATGAATTTTTGGCATTTGAAAATTCTATGCAGAAGGAATTTCGAAATTTTAAATTAAAAATGCATAAGCAAAAATACTCATATCTATATAGAAAACAAATAATCATAAATATACATATAAACATATTGTTATAACTGTTATAACATGTACAAATGTTATAAATTATTATAATTATTATATAAAAAATTGAAAGTGATTTTTTTAAATTTATAAACTGATTATATTGTGATTGTTGTAGAAATATTGTGGCAGCAGTTTTGTTTATAATTATATTTTTGGTTGCGTGGAAGCAACAGCAAAGATTTTGTGATGAGTCTTTGGTTATTGTATCGCAGCAATAATAAAATAATATTAATTTGTTGTTTGCTTTCTATCAGCAAAACTGATAATATTGTGATTTTTGCAAAAGAACTGCGGTTGCAGTATTATTTATATTGATTTTTTGCCTACTTGGGAGCATCAGTAAGCATTTTGTTATGATTATTTAATTGTTTGATAGGAGCAACAATGATTTCATTTACCTTTTTGGTGTCAGCAAAATTGATTTTATTTTGATGATTTTGGCTGTGTATTGATAGCATTTGTGTTTTCCCCACTCATCTTGTTTGTTTCAGAATGATCAATATTGTTTCGCACACCTTCCTTAGAAGTAGAAATGCAATACTTTTGTGTTTTTTGTATATTTTTTAGTATCACCAGAGCATTAATAGTTTTCATATGACATGCGATGTTTTGAAATATATGAAGCTACATACAAAAAGGCATCGATGGTTGATAGCAAAAACATCGCCGAATTATTACTTAGGCATCGATACTTACGACTGCTGGGTAAATAAATTAAGTAAATTTGTATCTAAAATTTTTGTTATAAAATTCTGTTTTGAACTCTACGAGTTGTTATTATTATTGTTTTATGCCTTAAGTCTTTTATGTCTTCTAAATTTTCTGAAATTATACTATTATAGTATTGATTTTTACTCCAAAAAATGCTAAAGTTTTTTGACGTAGAATTACGTCATACAGCGCGGTTTGTATGGGGGTCATTTTAACGAATTTTTTCAAAGTGATATTTGACACTATGGCGTATACCTACAGCCTTTAATATTCATCGTACAAAGAAAAAAAAATGCCAAAATATCAGTTTTAGTGGGAATAAAACGAATATCTAATAAAATAGGTTGTTTTTGTTGTTGTGTTTGCTTGTTTGGTTCGTAATCACGTCGTTCGTTGTTGTGCTGCTTTTGTTGTTGTTGTTGTTTTTTATTAATATGTATGTAAATCTTACATATATAAATATACAGTCATGTGAAAATAAATACGGACACCTGTATTTTTATACTTAAAGCTGCATAAATTACATACAAGGTGCAACAGATATAGCATTAATTCCCTCGGGTGGTGGTTCCTCTTGATAAAGCGAGTATAAAACTTAATGGAGTTTCCTCCCATATTGTAAAACTTTCAAGATACAGGGTGTTTTACGGTTTTGGTACGTGTTTAGTATTATTGATCTAGAATCTAAACTACTCACCATAAAACAAAAAATAATATTTTGTACTTTAGAAAAAAATATCAAATTTCCCATCAATATATCAACCACTTTCGTGTCATGTGCTGCAGCGGAGCTCAAATTTTCAGATTATCAAACGAAATATCAACAAATTTTTTATCTTTTGTTTTAGCGGAGCTGTAATCGTCAAAATTTCATGTTAAAATACACTTAGTCAACAGTTTTTTCTAATTCTAACTTTGGATGATAACAGCTCCGCTAAAAAAAAAGATACAAAATTTTTTGATATTTCGTTGGATAATCTCAAAATTTTAGCTCCGCTACAGAACATGACAAGAAAGTGGTTGATATACTGATGAAAAAGTGGTTGATATACTGATACTTTTTCTAAAATACAAAATATTACTTTTTATTTTATGGTGAGTAGTATAGATTCTATATCAATAATACTAAACACGTACCAAAACCGTAAAACACCCTGTACCTTGAAACTTTTACAATGTGGGAGGAAACTCCATAAAGTGTTATACTGCCTTATCAGGAAGAATCACCAGCCGAGGGAATTAATGCTATGTCTGGGGCACCTTGTATATAATTCATGCAGCTTCATATATAAAAATATAGGTGTCCCTATTTATTTTCACATGACTGTACATCAGTTGCTTTCATTTTTTTCGTTTCCCAGATAGCCAATTGGCTCGGTTGAAAACGGTGTGCACTTTTAAAAGCACTGAAGCGGACCGTTTCGTGGTCAGCAAACTATGCATTGTGTGTTTCATATGAGCGTACCATTTATTAAGTTGTATATTAATGTTGATTTTCAATGATTTCAATACAAATTCTAATTGTTTGATAGCTTAAATCATTCTTGATTTTAAATACAAATTCTAGTTGTTTGATAGTTTAAAATCGTTTATTGAGCTTTAGGTCAGGTTAGAACAATTAATTGCTCTAACGAATTTTTTTCAAAGAAACAATAGCAACAACATTTTCAATATGAAAAGGAAAAAAAACATCACTAGCTAATTAATTAGTTAGCTGACTAGCTGAACAAGTTAGAGCAATTAATTGTTCCAACCTGACCTAAACTCAATAAACGATTTTAAACTATCAAACAACTAGAATTTGTCTTTAAGATCAAGAATGATTTAAACTATCAAACAATTAGAATTTGTATTTAAATCATAAAAAATCAACACAATAAATAACAAGGTCATATAGAAAACTTTAATTTGCATATTAATTTTATTTGTTGTTAAATAATTGTAACCTTTTCTTGAAATGGTTTTTATTAAGTTGCAACAATAAACTAAACAATAAACGGCAACTCAACTGCACTACCTTGATTTCAATACCAGATTCAATGCATATTTCAGCGTTTTTTGGCGAACGGGTTAAAAAGAGAGGGAAAAAGGACAAAAACAAACGACACATTAAGCGAATATGACATAAATTTCAATTCGATTCTTGATAAATATAAAAAAAGGACTTTACAATTATATAGACAACGGTTTAAAGGTACAGAAACCTGTCGTTTTTATACCAGCAAATCAAACGCTGCCGTTTTAAGTATCGTTTAGCTGGCACAGTGACATTCATGGCTTGTTGGGTTGTAATACAATAGAGAATATAGGTGCATGTTGCTAGAGCGCCAGTATGTGGCTACAAAAAAATGTACTACTACTAGCCAAGGTTCCCAGTTAAAATTTAAAACAATTCCGACAAAAAGTTACTTTTTTCATAGTAATATAAATTAAATACAACAAAAATTACCATGGTAAACACAAACAAAAAAGTTTCTACCAAAATAAAAAATATCAAAAAAATCCCACGATCATTTAAAATTACCACAAAAAAACCACGCGTTTTAAAAATACCACCACAAACTCCATATGCATTTAAAATTGCCACAAAAATCTCATTCGCATTAAAAATACCACAATAAGTCCCATATGCACAAACAATTTAAAAAATATTTAGAAATATCACAACGAAATTTTGCTTACTAAAAAAAAAAAAAAATTTAAGAAGAATATTACCAAACTCCTATGGAAATTCAAAAAATACCCCACTGAATTTCCACGCCAATTAAAAAATACCACGCTGAATTAAAAATTTTAATAGGAATTCCCAAAAACAAAAATTCCTAAGGGCAATTAAAAATTACTACGAATGGAATTTTTCCAACATAACTGGCAACGTTGCTTCTAGCTGCTGATATTGTTGTTTTGGTTCTGCATGCGCTGCAAAGGGCCGGTTTTTACTCGGCAATTCTATGAGCAATAATTGCATTTGCCAAAAGTAATTTGTGGACTACTCGGGTTTAAAGGGGATTTTCGTAAACCCCCTCATGCGGGCGAATAATCCACAAACTGCTTGCGGCAAAGACAATTATTGCCGAGTGAAAAACGGGACAAAGAGATCTTGCTACCAGAGCAATAATTGCTTTTGCCGCAAGATCGAGAATTTTCGTGTATAACGAGTGAAAAGCGGGACATAGTAAGCAAAGTTCTGTTTATTTTCTGTGGGCGATTCGGTTCATCTCCTCTAACGCTGCTCATCCGATGTGATCTTGCTCTTTTCTGTGTGTCGTTTTAGATTTGCTTGGTAATTGTTGGATCAGTTAACTGAAATTTTTTTAGATTTTCTTAATTTTTACTCGACATAAACAGCTGTATTTGACAACTAGCTCGCTTTTCTCTGCTTTCTACTTCATTCCTCTCAGAGTCGGCCCTACCTGGTTATTCTGCCATGAGTTGGAGTACGAATAAAACGAATGTTTATTTTCTGCATGTATGTATACTACTACTCAAATTTGCGCATGCGTTACCAAGCATGCGTTGTGCTTTAAAAACTACATTTATTTTTTAAATACCATAATAAATTCCAACTATTTTTACTATGCATTATATTCTTTCCATATTAAAAATTTATTTTGTTAACTAAATTTTAATTTTTAATTACTTTTAAAATATACATAAATATACATAAAAATAATTAATTCAAATTTACCCATATTTATTTCCATTAAATAAACGTAACTTTGAATTACATTTAGTTTTAACCAACAAAACAAATGAAAAAGAACAACAAATTCTTTTGTTTGTTGAGTTTGATAGCTTAATAACAACTACAACTCTGTATTATTCAATCGTGCGTCCTCACTTGGAGTACGCAAGTCAAGTATGGTCCCCACATTACAATGTGCATGTTGATCGTATGGAAAGAATTCAAAAACGTTTTGTTCGGTTTGCTCTAAGAGGCTTGAGTGGAACTGACACATTTAACCTTCCTCCATGTGAGGATCGTTTGAAATTATTCAAAATGCAATCTTTAAGTGAGAGAAGAAAATCTGCTGATATCGTCTACTTACACCAACTCATTACTGGTGTATTCGACTCTCCAGAGCTTTTTTCTCTTATAAATTTTAACACTAACCGTAGAAGCAGTAGAAACTCTAACAACTTGATTTATTTACCATTTAGTAGAACAAATTATATGTTAACTGCTCCATTAAATCGCATGAGTACCTTTGATAACAACTGTAACGTTTTTGATGTTAACTTGTCGAAAGGTCAACTCAAAAGTAGATTGAAAACTAATTAAGGATAAGATCTATGTAAACGCATGGTTAGTTGTTATGTCTTGTGTTGTCCCTGAGCCCAACCCATATTATGGTGGGTAAATTTTTCTCCCTTTTGGTTTTTTTTGGACCACTTCTATCGATATCTTTGAGATATTTCAATGATATTTGGATTGGTTCTTAAAATGATCTATTGCGGAGAAAGTGTGAAAAAGCTGTAGTAGCTGAACTCTATTGTTATTGCATGTATAAATCGCTACATTTCCTCTTCAGTAGTCTTTGAGTGATTAAGCTGTAATCAACTCACTGTTTAAAGTCGCATATGTTTTCACACATTTGGAATTCATTCATTTGAATCATATAGAACAAATTGAACGTTCAAATTGGCTACTTAATCGTATGGCATTTCAAAGCAGTAGGCTACTTATAGATCACCGCCATCAACTCTACCAAGGTTGCCATCTGTTCTAGTTGCTTCATTATTTATTTCACTATTCATTGGTGTTTGGAAGTTTGTCGAAATACACCATAGAAATGAAAGCAGTTTTTTTACTTCGCGGATATGTAGCGAATTCCGGAACAGACTGCTTAGTCAGCTTAGACTCTACACAGAGTTGTTGTTTTTTAAAATTTTTATGAAATAGTCAAGTCTCAAAAATAATTGCAAATTGAAAAGTTTGACTGTCGACGCAAATATCTCCATAGTTTTAAAATATATCTCTGAAATGTTTTTTGCTTAAAAATTTAATAAGAGCACTTAACAAAAAAATTTTTAACTGTATCGTTAGGTAAGTGTTAATATTTCTGTTTCTTTTTTTCAAAAAAAGGCTAAAGTATTGAATTTTTATTCCAAAAAGTACTACAAACTTTATTTTTGTAGTAAAAATAAAAACATGTACAAATTTCACTATCGACTACCTTTTGTATGGCATCACATTCATTCGTAAAAGTTCTTCCAGTTTCGCGCAAAAATTTTATAAATGTTATTGTCATCAAAACAACTTCATGATTTTTTTAGCGAAATTTATTTTGTTCAAAATGTTATTTTTAAACTTTTACGAAATAGTCAATTCTCAAAAATAATTGATGTAAGAACATTGCTTCAATGACTCTTTCCCAGATTCTTTATCTTTTGTAGTTTCATTTTCATTTAACTGACAGTTAAAGACTTTCGTGTGTATTCAGTAAAATCAAAAACGTGATTTTCAAAATGTCCCTATTGCACGTGTTATATCGTTGCAAACTTATGGCTAAAAAAAAAGTATAAAAATTAATATGTATTAAAAAAATTTCGAAAATAGATTTTTTTTTTTAGATTTTTTAGATTTATTTGAAGAAAATATTCAGAATTCGTTTAGCTAATATAACCTTTTTATCGCTAGATGCAGTGGCATATTATAAAAATTTGTTTAATACAAGTAAAAATATAGGAACTTTTTGGATTCAAACGAAACGAATAAAGTCCCCAAAAATGCAAAATTTGAAAAAAAAAATTCACGGATAGTTAGGCTTATTTGAGCTATTTTTTACAATCCAAAAAAAAAAACAAAATTCGGACGAAAAAGTTATTGCTCCTGAAACTTATTTTTTTTAATTCTTAAAATGCCCTTTTCTAGCATATCGAACAAAAAAAATCATAAAAAAATATTGTTTTTCACTCCTTGTGACTTCAATTAAACAGGTTTATAGTTAATGTCAACTTTTAGACCCTTGGCAGATTTTTAGCGCAGAATTCAAATTCACTCTCGGCTTTTTGACGAAATTACACGCAGAAAAATTACATTTTCAACATTTATTATAGCAAACATATTTCTAGTTACCGTAAATTTATCTTGCAATTCTGACCATATTTTATTTATCATACAATGTTTATTTACAATTCCGGGTAAAAATATTGTGATTGGCTTGACAAAAAATATTTTTGTTGAAAACAAGTCCACAATGTTCATGTTTTATATTTTTGAAAGTCATAAGGTGTTTATGAATAGCTTTAGTCAGGCAACCGGTGGTGGTGACCGTAGCCTACTGGTAGTTTGGTAGAGTGGCTCGTTATAGAAAGAGCCGCAGTTCAAATCCCAGCTCGGACAGAAAGTTTTCCAAAAACACATTTTCAATTGAATTAATTTTTCTGTTCGGCCACCACCTCTCTGTAAACAGTGGCAAATTTCAAAGAGTAAAAATTAAAATAATAAACTAGAGAAATAATTCAAATAAAACAATTAATAAAATTACTTGCCTCAAAAATATTTTGTGGTTGATTATTGCAAAAAATAGGCTTATTTGCAGTGAACAAAAATAGTGAACATATCGTGCTTCTCGAAATTATTCTATATTACCATAAAATAAAAACCTATATCTTGCATAAATGAACTTGTTTGCTATTAACAAGTCTTTAACCCTAATCCTACTGCGGTGTGACTTTGGATCACATTTGATTTTAAAAATATTGTAACTATTAAACAAGTATTTTTTTTTTCATTGAAGCGCATTTGTATTCTCAAATGAATTAATTTTCTTCAAATTCAGAGTAACATAAATTTCGTTGCATTTACCGTTATTTTTTATTTTTTTTGCATGTGTGACTCAAAGTTACATCGCAGTGGGAAACGTTACAAAAGGACGCAATAGGATTATTGTTAAACATAAAAGTATGCTTCGCTTTTCTGTTTGTGGTAAATATATTTTTTTTTCAGCGTATTTGAGCGCTTATTAAATCTTCATACACATAACTTTTTTTGGACCCATAATTTTTAGCGCTCATAATGTCGTTGAAAATTTTATAATATTAGGAGTCATAATCATGAACGCTCCTAGCAATGCTTATTGAACTTAAATTAGTCTACTTCTTTTGGCTCATTCTAGTATATAATCCAAGATTGACCAAAATTTGCTCACATCTCAACCAATGTTACGTTTTACAGTCGAACTCAGAAACTAAACAGAGGCTTTCATTAGGCTACCCCATTCTTTTGCACAAAAGCGGAAAGCTTTTTATAGATTTTCAGCCTAGAACGCTATTCTCTGTGAACTCACAGCGGAGACAGCTTAAGTGTCACGTTTTCATACGCACCAACATGCAAACGTAAGTCAGTGAATCTCAAATGAGACAGTAGGTACATTTTGTCTGAAATGCCTCTGTTTATATGTCGTGTATGTACGTTAGGCCGGGTCGAAAAAAAAGTGTTTGATAAACTCGGTCTAAAATATTCCTTGTGTCATTGTAGTACCCTTCACGAAAGAATTTCGCAAACCCTGTGTTAAATCTTTTTTAACTGGATTTTTTTTTTATAACAGTGCCTCTTTTTGTATACAAATCATTCTCATTTTTTATACAAATAGTAATAATTTTCGGATCCTATTTTTTATTTTTTTTTTTTTTGCTTAGGACAATTCTTAGAAACAAGAAACTTGCTCATACCAAAAGTGGTTTTTTAGCCCAAACTACTTTTTTTAAAAATTCTATCCAATCTGAGGGTTAACACATCGCGAAATCCTTTCGTGGTACAATATGCCATGGAATATTTTAGGCCGAGTGAATCAAACACTTTTTCTTTTGTATGGAGACCAACCCGGCCTAATGTATGTATGTTTTAACCAACACTATCATCATTAACTACATCCGAAACGCCAACATCGACGCAATTACACTACATCATCATACTGTTCATCGTCATAATGAACTTGTTCTCGTAGAATCTTTTTGACCAATTTCCGTCGACTTCAACGTCATAATCATCGACATCACAAAACCAAGGAGAAAAGAGAATGAATCGGAAATGTAAATGATAATATGTTCCCTCATGTATGACGTATTTCTTCCTTGTGGTCTTGATATTGTTCCTCACTGTAATACACAAATACGCACACGCAAATACACAGGGACACACACACTCACACTCATTTCTCTTGGTACTTTGTAGGTATGGTTATATGCCTATCGCGTCGCCGACGTTGTTGTTGGGCTCATACTGTAAAGGGTATTTGTAAGTTGGCTCTGATGCCATCGTCACCACAATGAATGAAATATGGCTAAAATGTCAAAGGGTCGCATCGCTGAAAAAGTGCGTTTCTGAGATGGAGCGAGAGCTTTTGATAAAATCAAAAATTAAACAAAAACAAAAATCGGAACAGTGGCTTATAATAGGCTAATAGAAAATGTAAGTGATTGATTGATTGATAAATTGATTGATTGTTTGTTAGCTCTCAAATAGCTCATTCAATGGGCACTTAGATTTGAATGTGTGCCTTAGGCAAATTTGTCGGAAATCGTGATTAGTTCTATAATCAAAACAAACCTATAATAGGGTCTTTTAATTTAAATGGGTACATGTAAAGGAAGAATTTATTTGTTTTTCGTAGATCCACCTTTTAGTCTTAACGCTAAGGTGGATCAAAGCGCTTAGAATGATATCTTAAGAAACTTTTTGACCTTAAAAATCAACAAACTTAATGAGCTTTATCAAAAAGTACTTCTTAATTATGTTTTGAAACCTTTCAGCTGATTTATTTAACAACAAACAAATATTCTGCTTCATTAATTTTATAACCAAGCCACCTGACATAAATCGCTAGTATAATCCTTTTTGAAATTCTTTAAAATTGAATAATTTACAGTTAATATCGCAATACAAGCCACTGTTAGAGTTAGCTACCGTGGCATACTTGTCATAGAATTTCAAGCACTGCTGCTGCATTTGATGTGTGCCAGCCACACTTGTAACTTTGCTACTCAGACCTTGAATGACCAACGTTTCCATCTATGTATGTCGATACCTATTTGACTGGCAACGACCAACATTGTTCAAAACGTACTAACACATACATTATAAATGTATGTATGTATGTTTTATGTATGGGCATTTCCATGGTCGCGCACGTAACGTTCGTACGTCTTTTTGTCGTTAAAAATTAAAACAAGGAAAGAAAAATTTGAATTTTTTTCCTGTTCTACGTCTTTTTCGATAGCTCTCTAGTAGTACTATATTTAGTGTAAAAGGTGGAGCGCTCGAAAGTATTGTCCAATGAAAGATATAAGCAAACAAAAAAGCACGCGTTACGATTCAAAAAATAGAAGTGATTTTTGTCGAATTCAATATAAACGAAATAAACTACGAAGTATGCACGGGTTTTTTTATTAAAGTTATTTTAATATTATCTAGAATGTTGCTATATATGCTATAATTGATTAGTTGAAAAATCCTTTTTAATTATTTTTATACAAACTTTAATATGATACGCTATTTACTACACAGATTTTTGCCTTCAAAGAAGTAAAAGTTTTTTATAGTTCTATTTTTTTAATTGAACAATAAATACATATTAAGTGTTGTTCAGGACCGTAAAAATCGAAATCTGAAAAAAATTTAATATAACTTTGTATTATACGAGTACCTTACATATAAAAAGAAGTGTACATTCTGATGTCGCCACTAACTAAAAAAATGCGTCGACCGATTCAAACCAAAATTTCAGAGTACGTTGGGTATGGTTCATATATGGTTTATGTTAAGTTTGCACGAAAAAGGTGTAGTAGTTCCGGAGAAAGTTTTTCCCATATACTCTTATACAAATCGTTCATGCGGGTTGGTGTTCGTTAAGATCTCAGGAACGGTAACACCTAAGGGCATCAAATTTACAACGCTATATTTCAGACGAATTCGGTTGTATTAGTACCGATGTTCCGCAATCACACGAGAACCACTGAACCGATTTAAACAATAATCGTACAAAACAATTTTTGATCTTAACCGAATCGTTCTAGGCTATGTAAGATTTGCCACACCTACTTTTCACGCCCACTATATGCAAAAATGCTATTTTAAGATAGTTTTTGTCGAATTAGGCTAAAATTTGGTAATTAAGTTTGTATATTTACTGTTAACAATTGTACTCAAAATGGGTATTCACGCCCCCTTTTACCACCCACAAATGAATGACATTTCTATATTTCAGAAAGTTTTGGTCGTATAAGGCTAAAATTTAGTAATTCAATTCTTATGTTTATTTTCGGCAGATGTACTAAAATGGGCGTGGAGCACTATGCTTACGACCCTTTTTAATGGGATGAGCGTAGAGTGAAGCAAAGTGCACCAGGTATAAACTTAATTAATCTGAAAATTTGGCAGTCAATTTGTTTCGAAGATGAAATGTTTAGGTAGAAAAAAAATTTGCCACAATTCCTTTTACCGCCCACAAATTAATAAAAATGCAGTAAAAATCTTGTACAAAACATCAAAAACTCCTAAGCCGCTCCAATGGTTACAACGAAAATTTGTACTTAGGGGTTTCCAGACACAAAAATCTTTAAGCTCTATCTATTTTGATCTATCCTTAAGTGCAGAGGGCACAGTAGTACAAATATGAACTTAATTCAAATCTATTCTGCTCGACGGAATTCCCTCAAACTTCTTTCACATATTTTATGCATCATAGATTTTATTTTTACATGCTTTGTTTTGACCTGGCCTCTTATGCCTTTTTTAAACTAACGTAAATGTAGTTATTTAAATACGTTTTGACACCAAAAACATTCATATATCTTGGAAAATATTTGGTGTAACGACTTTTGAATATCAGAAAGAATGAGAAAAAACGACATAAAAATAAAAGTTTGGTTTTCCATGCAAATTTCTCCTTTGTTCATACAAATATTTCATACAATTTTTTTTGTTCAAAGGTTCAGTAGATTGAACTGTACCGTTAGGTCAGTGTATATGATTTTTTTCAAAAAAGGTCCAAACTACTGACTTTTTACTTAATGTTAATGTTGTGTGGTGGAGATGCGTACTGCGACCTAAATGAGATCTATTGTACCTCCTTCTCAAAGCTCCGCTGGGTTTGCGGATTACAGAATTTCATCCAGCCCTATTTCTCTAATGAATTTGAGAATATTCTTAGGTTCAAGGGATGAAACCTGCTCTAGACTCAGCTCATAATTCCCCAGTGCTAGTTTACGCCTGCGAGCCACGGCGTCGCAGTTTGTAAGTAGGTGTATTGGAGTCTCCTCTGCTTTTTCACAGAAACGGCAGTTACTATCGGTCTCTATGCCCAATTTCATCAGGTGGTATTTCAGTTTACAGTGTCCTGTAAGGAACCCCGTTAGAATCCTAAGATTCGGTTTGCCTAAGCTTATGCACAATTTTGCTCTCCGAGTGTTAAAATCTCTGAGGAGCAATTTGGATTGTCTTAGCTTTGGGAGGCTTTTCCAAAGGTTTGAACGTTTATGCCTCTCCTCCCTTCTTAGTTCTTCTTTTATAGAATGTGTGCCCAATCCGCAGAATGGTTCTGGTCCTATAAATTTTGTGGCTGCACCCTGTCGCGCTAGACCATCGGCTTCTTCGTTACCCTGTATTCCTTTGTGTCCTGGGACCCAAAGTATAGTAACAGTGTTATTCTTGCCTAGCTCGTTGAGTTTTGTTAGGCATTCCCATGTTATTCTCGATGATATCTCACAGGAAACTAATGCTTTGATTGCTGCTTGGCTGTCTGACATCACAACTATATCCTGACCTTTGTATTTACGGTCCAGATTGAATTGTGCACACAGCTGTATTGCTAGGATTTCCGCTTGGAAGATACTGGGTGTTGTCCCCATAGGTTCAAAGTGCTTGGTTCTTGGCCCGTACACCCCTGCGCCTATACCTTCCAATGTCTTGGACCCATCTGTATACCATGCCATACTATGTGGTTTCTTAACTTGCGATATCATCTCGCTGTCCCACTCTTTCTTGGTACTAAGCTTAATTCCGAAGTGTTTTTCGAAGTTATACCTTTTTACTATATCGTCTCTTGGTAGATCGATGTAGGGAGTCTGCTTTGCAATATCCTCCTTCTCTCTACTGCTGATAGTTTTACCTAAACCTGTCCCCTCTTTTGCAATGCCCAGCAGAGTTCGCTTGGCTACTCCCTCTATGACAAGGTGTAAGGGTGTTAGGTCCAGAATTACTTCTAGTGCTGCTGTAGGGCATGTCCTCATGGCCCCTGTGATGCATACACAGGCCAGTCTCTGCACCTTTGTTAGCATATTCCTCATTGTGGTTAGCTTGGTTCTCTCAGCCCATGCTATTGCACCATATGTGAGGATGGGTCTCACCATCATGGTATACATCCAGCGGAGAATTGTTGGGTTACAACCCCAGCTTTTCCCCGCCAGGCTCCTACATACCATGAGTGCGCGCGTTGCTTTGTTTATAGTTACCTCTGCATGTCTTCTCCAGAGAAGCTTTGAATCTAGTGTAAGTCCCAGATACTTTACTTCTCCTTTGAAGGGAATTTCAGTGCCATCCATTCTCATTGTTCGGAGGTTTGGCAGGCTTCTTTTGTTAGTAAAAGGTACTATGGTGGTTTTCGCTGGGTTGATACTTAATCCCACCGTGTTACACCACTCCTTTGTTACTGACAGTCCTCTCTGTATCAGGTTACAGAGTGTATCCTCGAACTTCCCTCTCGCTATTAAGGCGATGTCGTCTGCGTAACCCTGACATTTTATGCCATTCTCGGTTAGCATCGTTAATAATTCGTCCACAACAAGACTCCACAGCAGTGGAGAAAGGACTCCGCCTTGTGGGCAGCCTTTTGTTGTTTTGATTCTTTTAGTGGTGTTGCCCACTTTTGTTTCTGCAGTTCTAGTGCTAAGCATTTGGCATATCCATCTGCTGAGCATATCACTTACTCCTTTTTTATGTAGAGACTTCTTCACAGCTTCGTGAGAAGTATTATCAAAGGCTCCCTCTATGTCTAGAAAGGCACAGAGTACGGTTTCTTTGTTTTTGAAAGCTGACTGGATGTTACTAGCCAACTGGTATAGAGCAGATTCTGTAGATCTACCCGCCCTATACGCGTGTTGACATGGGTGCATTGGTGCCTTCTCCAGAATCTCAGTTCTTAAATAGTTATCTATTACCTTTTCCATTGTTTTAAGTACAAATGAGGTAAGGCTAATGGGTCTAAACGACTTTGATAGCGTGTAGTCTATTTTCCCTACTTTTGGTATGAAGGTGACTATCGCCCTTCTCCATTTCCTTGGGATATAGCCCAGAGCAAGGCTGCTTCTAGTTATTTTTACTGGTGAGGCAATATAGTTTCTGCACCTTTTTGTAGAAGTGCAGGAAAGATGCCGTCTACACCTGCTGACTTGAATGGTTGAAAGGTTCTGAGTGCCCAATCTAGACGAGCCTTAGTACAAATGCTCGTTGCGAGTTTCCATTCTTCTTGATTTGGAGTAATCTGCCTGTCTGCTGTCTCATACTCAGTTACCGGTGTGCTGCCCGGGAAATGAGTTTCTAGAAGGTGACTGGCTCGTTGCTCTTCTCTAAGCGTATAGCTTCCGTCTGGCAATAGAAGTGACATTCTTGTCTCCACTTTGCCTTTAGCCATTGCTTTGTGTATCCTGGCTGCGGCTGGCGTGGAAGAAATGTCTTCGCAGAAAGTTCTAAAGCTTTGTCTTTTGGCTTTTCTGATTTCTTTATTGTACTCCGTTAGAGTCGCCTTGTAGTTGTGCCATTCTCCGTTGCGCTTTGCGGCATTAAAACTACATCGCACCTTCTTTCGGAGTCTGGTTATCTCAGCGCTCCACCAAGGAGTATGTTTTGTTCTTGCCTTGTGCCCTGTTGGGCAGCTAGATTCGTAGGCATTATATACTGCATTGTTTACCTGCTCTACATAGCATTCAAGTTCTAGGATGTTACTAATTCTACTCCTAGCTTTTACGCTCTGTAGGTTTTCTTTCAGGGTGTTGGTGTAGTTGTCCCAACTGGTATTTCTTGGGTTTCTTTTGGGTTCTATCTCTTGACATTTTGCCCCAAGTCTAAACTCTATTATTCTATGGTCAGACATTGAAGGTTCCGTTGATACCCTCCATTCTCTAATCATATCCCCAACCTCTGGGCTTCCTATGGTGAGATCTAAGACCTCTTCTCTAGCCCTAGTGACAAAAGTAGGTGTTACCCCCACATTGTAAAAGTCTAGGTTACTACTTAAAAGAAATTCTAAAAGGTACTCACCTCTGGTGTTGACGTCGGTGCTTCCCCAAATTGTATGGTGTGCGTTGGCGTCACAGCCGATGATTAGTGGAAGTTGCTCTTTCCTGCAGTGCTCCACTAGCCGTTTTATCTCCGCTGGGGGGATGTTTAGATCGTCCCCAGGAAAGTATGCGGATGCGATCACTATGGCGCGGTGCTTGCCATCAGTTTCGATGTTAGTCTCGATTACTGTTAGGTCCCGCGTCATAAATTCTGAAAGACAAATATAATTAGTATTTTTCTGCATTAGGATGCATGCTCTGGGATTGCTTGTTCTGTGGTCCCAAGTTACCTGACCCTCTCTGCAGTAGAGGCCACTGACTTTTCCCCTGTAGCACCAGGGTTCTTGGATCAGCACGAAGCCCAGTTGTTCTGTGGTAAACCTCCGAGCAATAACTGCTGAAGCAGCTTTTGCATGGTGGAGGTTTACCTGGGCAAATTTCGTGCTGGTTTCTGTGCCGATCGTCATAGCACCGCGCTGCTGCCCCGATCTTCTTCAGGCAGCATTGCTCCTACCTCAGTTGAAGGTTCTTTACTACCATCAATCGAGAGAGCGGCGAGGTTCATGCCCTCTGCCTGATCTCCGATTGAAGGTGTTGCGGTGATGACCGAGACGGAGGCGAACTTCTCCGTGACAACTTCACCAGTTATTTGTGTTGGTGGCGTTGCGTCTCTCCCTTCATTGGGAGTTACAGACGTAGTTTCTGTGGACGTAGCTTCTGTTACCACTATCGACGTTGCAGCTGTGGGCGCTACAGCTGTGGATGTTGCTGCTATGGACGGTTTGGTCGTTGGGGGCGATTTTGTGCCCAACACCGGAATGGTTCCAAAGCGAAAGCTGATAGTTGAGCCCCGTGACTTGATAGTTTCAAGTGACTCCCTATCTATTGAGAACGTAAGCATGTGCCCACTTCCCTCATCCTTAGAGCTCAGTATCTTCCAATACTTCGTATTGAGACCATCGTTCTGGGCGGCAATTAGTCCCATCGATCTATTGATCTCCGTACTTGAGCTTCTTGGCAAGAACATCCTAATAGTATGCCCTTTTGGAACCTCCTCCCCTAGGCAAGCCATCAGTTCTAGCCCTTTCCAGTGCTCGAGCTTTGGTGCTGATGCCCTCAGCCATTCTGCTGTTGAGGGATTCGAACAGTCGACCAGTAACATGCCCGGACGGAAGTGAATTCCCTCAAACTGTAGCTTGGTGGACCAGCCCTTCACTACTTCGCTCAGTATGGCTTCTTCTAGCTCCGAGAGCTCATCCGGACTTAGCATTTGCCGGGGGTATTCTTTGGGTAGGACCGCAATTTGTATGCCTTTTGTTATGCTGGCATAGCTGGTCCTCTTTTTCAGTGGTTCTGGTTTGGGTAACTTGGCCCCAGGTTCTGACCTACTATTACTCCCAGGAGCTATTTTTATCTTCTTGCTCTCTGGGCGTTGAGGAGGCGTTATCTCATTACAACTCCTCTTCGTTGTCTCTGGTAAGCCGGTGATTCCCCGATGCTCCAACGCTTTTTCACGAGCTACTTCGGGTGCCATGCCCTGTTCCAGGTAGCGCAGATACCATCTTACGCCCGCTCCACTTAGACCAACTCTCAGTGGGTCGTCTAGTCCTCCTGGCTCCCCACGCTGAGGAAGATGGACAAGGCGACGTCTACTATGGAAGGGCTTGTGTGTGTGCCCTTCTTTTGTTTCCCTTTTCTGTGCTGCTTCCTTGGATGTGGACGCAGTTTCCGTACATGGGATTCTTTTCGGAGCCGATGTCGTATCTTCCCGGTGTTTTTCCGGGGGCATTGTGACAGGATTATATCTCCTAGGGCTCGAAGTTTTCCTTTGGTGGCTCGTACTAGGCCTTTGATCGTTGTGGATGTTATGCTCCACTCGATCTCTGCCGTACGGGTTCCTCCTGATCTGTGTTCTGCAGTGTCTGTGATCATCTTTATGGATTTTATGCTCCACCTGATCGCTTCTGCGTGAAGTCCTATTGACTTGAGTTCTGGTTGGCGGAGGAGGATTACTCCTAACTTTGGTGCCCTGCTTTTGACCTTCTCCTTGGAATCTCTGTTCCATAAGGTCTGCTGCTCTGCTTGCAGTGATTTCCCGCAAGTCTTCTTGTTTGTTGTGTTTTTGTTTTTTGGTTGTACTCATAATCTTTGGTTCGACCGGTAGCTCGTGTCCGAGGACAAAAACGTCGCAGTCTATTTGTTATGGCTGGGAAAGGGTGGTCGACCATGCCAGAGCCCGCATACCATGGTAAGGCCACAGTTACTTCACGAGGCGGCCTGTTATCGTGAAGGCGCCGTTCCAATACAGTCGGTATACCCCCTGACTGCAAACCATCCAATGGGCACGGTACGCATGACACCCTGGATTAGGGGGGAGTAACTTTTAGTTCGCCACAAGACCAAGACTGTAGGCTCCGCAAAGCTGTAGGGTTATGCCCAACAGGGAGGAACTGCTCCCGCCGGCAGCATTGCGTCATTGCAGCTTAAGCCCCTACATCGCTTCAAGATTGTCACTCGTCGTAGGGGCCGAGTCGTTTTTACTTAAAAAATGACTCAAAAACGGTTTTTGTTGTAAAAATAAAATCAAGTCAAAATTGTACATTTGACTACCTTTCATACGACATACCACTTATTTGCAAAAATTCTTCCAGCTAAACGCAAAAATTGTTTTACTGTTTTTGTTATCAGAACAACAGTTTCATTTTTTTGGCGAAATTAATTTTTCCAAAAATGTTGTTTTTATATTTAAAAAAATTTCAATTCTTTTTGCCATCGGAGTTTATTTTGCATTTAATTCTAAGAAAGTTTTGTTATTTTGACATCAATAACAGTCATATATCCGCAAAATTGTAAAAATTTTTAGTACAACGACTTTTTCATAAAACATTTTCATCGCTACCTAAGATTGAGAAAAAAAGGCCTTAAAATCCAAGTTTGGTCTTTCGATGCAAATATCTCCGCTGTTCATAAATATATTTCCTTCAAACTTTTTTGCTCAAAAGTCTAATAAAAGCACTTCACAAAAATAGTTCGAATTATACCGTTAGATCAGCGTATATCTTTTTTAAGATTTTTTCAAAAAAAGATCTCAAATATTTACTCAAAGAATGACTTAAGAATTAATTTTTTTATAAAAATAAAATCAAGTTAAAATTACTCATCTGACTACCTTTCATATGACATAGCATTTATTTGTGAAAATTCTTCCATCTAAGCGCAAACATTATTTTACTGTTCCTGAAAAAATCGATTTATTTTCGGCTTTTGTTATAGCTAAACATCTGAAGAATACACCGTGATCGGGAGGAACTGTCTCACTTACTTTTCGTCATAAATAAAAAACGAAGTGTTAAGTTTAGTAAAAAATAATTTTTATTTATTCTTTGTTATATTTTTCACAACTTCTCATCATTCAATTCGAAGCGTTCACCCTTCATTTTCTTCACCAATTTAAGCCGCTTTGTAAAAGATGAGCACGCGGCACGCACCTCGTTTTCCGGAATATCATCCCATATCTTCTTCAATCGTCGCTTGAATCTATCCACCGTCATGTTTTTAACATTGTTTAATTTGCTCAGCATTATGCCCCAAATAGAGAAGTCTAGAGGATTTAAGTCAGGGGAGGACGGAGGCCATTCGTCCGAAGAGATGAAATCTGGTAAATTAGCACGACACCAGCTTTGGACAATTTTTGCTTTCTGGGCTGGAGCAGAATCTTGCTGAAAGCAAAACTCTTCATCTCCGTACATCTGCTTGGCAAGTGGCAAAAAATTAGTTTTTAAGACATGCTCCAAGTAGTACTCGGAATTGATTTTTACCCCTTTTTCTATGAAAACTAGCGGTAATTTTCCCTTTTCCGACACAGCACCCCAAACCATGATAGAGGTCACATTTTGAAATCTTTGAATAGTTTTTTTTTCTTTAGGAATGTCTTCCATACTTGCTGCGTACACTCTATCATTTTGCGGGTTGTAGCTTGCTTGCAGCAGAAACAGTTTTTCATCAGAAAATATCACACTGCAACATGCGTGTCTTCGAAGAATTGCCGCACTTCTTTCCTTTCGCATTATGCGCTGACGTTCCGTTAGGCCATGAATCTTTTTTTTCTTATAGGTCTTGAGTTTTAGGTCATTTTTGATAACATTCCGGATGGTGTCCTGACTGACATTCAGCTCACGTGCAATTTTTCTTCCCGAAACGGCGCAATTCCTCCGTATTCTTTCCCTTACTTTCTTAATCAAAAGCGGCGTCCTCGCTGTTCGTTTTGCACCGATATTTGGTCTTGGGTGAACGCTGCCAGTTCTCCTGTAACGCGCTAAAGTTCGCTGCAAGAATGTAAATTCAAAATTAAGGTGCGTGTTGCGTCCATCTTTGTTATTCAAAATTTACTGACAAATATTTAAAAATATTTTATGAAATAAGTTGACAATTAATGCTAGAGTTGCCAGAAATCTTCAAAAATATTTTGGAGTTGTAAGTTATCACGTAATCGGTATTTTGTTAGGTGCGACAGTTCCTCCCGTTCACGGTGTATAGTCTGCAGAATGTTTAAAGTCAATCAGAGCAAAACTGTTTACTAACTAATCCCCTCTCCTCTAAACTATAGCTTCGACAGCGACCATTTCAAACGTGTTTTTCTCAAAACCACTTTATTAAAAGTCCGTGTTCACAGCCATTTGAAACTATGTACATACTTATTTATTTCAAACTTAATACTTCATATAAAACTTTTTCCTCTAACAGTAAGTTTCAGATTTTTTTTTTTAAATAAAAGGGGGCTTTCCACTTACGAATTGGCGGAATTTTTCTTGAATTATAGGAATTTTCACTTCAAATGACCACCAAAATTTTTGAAATCAAATAAATAATAATCAGAGAAGGTTGGGGGAGGATTAAATGATACTTCGACTAAATTTTAATGATTTTTTATTTTTTTTTTTTTCATATATGGGTCATTCTTTTACAAACCGAACACCATTCTGACCGCCACATTTTTGATTTGCACGAAATTTTTTACGGGTTCTATATCGAAAAAATAGAGACACGTGTTCGAGGTTTTTTGTTTTTTTGAAAAGGGAGGGCGTTAAAAGTTTGAGATTTTCGTGATTTTTGCCTTGGAGACTAATTTTCAAAAATTTATTACTTCGGTTCTGTTTAAGCTAGAGACAACTTTTTTGCTTCATTTTGAAGATAAAAAAGTGAATTTTAAGAAAAAAAAGTTGTAAAAAAATTTATAAAAAATTTCGTATTGTTATACGCAATTTAAATTTTTAAAAAAATTTTAACCAATCTTACCCACCACATAGCATGTTTTGAACATAACCATCGTATTCTACGTCATATTTTACATAGAAAACAATTTTTAATCGATGGAGAAATGATTATTGCTATTGCAAAAAAATTAAATAAACTCGCGCGGTACACCTGAAATTCTCGTCTCATACCGTTAGACGTCAGGAACCGCGCGAGTTTATTTAATTTTTTTACAATAGTAATAATCATTTCTCCATCGATGACAAAATCGTTTTTTATGTAAAATTTGACGTAGAATGGTCATGTTTAAAACACGCTAAGTGGTGGGTAAGATTGGTCAAAATTTATTTAAAATTTAAATTGAATATAGCAAAATGTAATTTTTCAAAAAAATTCACTTATTTATCTTCAAAATGGAACAAACAAGTTGTCTCTAGCTTAAACAGAACCGAAGTTATGAATTTTTGAAAATAAGTCCCCAAGGCAAAAATCACGAAAATCTCAAACCTTTAACGCCTCCTATTTTCAAAAAAAAAAAAAAAAAAAATAAGAAAACCTCGAACACGTGTCTCCTGTTTTTCGATATAGAACCCGTAAAAAAAATTTCATGCAAATCAAAAATGGGTCGGTCATTTTTTGTTCAAATCTGTACGGTTTGTAAAAGAATGACACATATATAAAAAATTTGTGTGTGTGTGTGGGTATATTTGTATAGCACGTATAGATTCACGTAGAGAACCAATCTTTTTGAAATTTTCAGGGAAACTGAAGCCACATTTGGAAAATGTTCCTGTGATGTTTGGTTCCGATCGGACAAGAAGGCCCACAAAACAATTGAAAAGATAATTTTCAGACGGTTTTGATCGTAAAAAACTAAAATGTAGTTATTTTGTTCAGATGGTTACTGTCGGCAACCGTACAGAAAAAAAAGGGCGTTGGCGAAATATATCTAAATCAGTGGTCCCCAAACACATACTACTACAATTTACGGATTTTGTGCTTATGTTAGTAGCTCTCTCACTATCTGCACTGACACAAATTATTGTACAGGTATTAAGTAAGAGTTGTATTATTATTATAAAACACTATTTTTAATTTTTTATTATTACGAAGAAAAAAATGGGAATTTTTACATTTCAATTAGTATTGAATAAATTTTTCAAGGTATTATTTCTCTAGTTTAAGAACTAACGCATTAACTTATTCATTTTAAACAAATGCATATTGAGTATCTATATTTCTATAGTGCCTTTAAAAAAAAATATATATTCCAATGTGCCACTGTGCGTTGGCAAATGAAGCATTATGGCAGTCTTTAAAAATTTTCTACAAATGAAAACAAAAAATCATATTCATATTCAAATTTAATTTTGTACAGTTGATCAAGCGGAGTGAACTTTTTGTTTAAAGCCTCAGTGCCAACTAAATAAGAGAACTTCGTACGTGTAATCGTGTCGGTGTATGTTCGAATTCGAACTCGAGTTCGAGAACTATGAAATAGGGACCACTGATCTAAATACTTAAAGTTCGTAATTTAGTTTATATTTTTAATCTCGACAACTTTCCAAAAAATGGGTGTGGTCGCACCATATCTGCGCTCACTTTTATCGCCCACAAATTAGTAAAAATACTATATATCAGACGGTTTTAACCGTAAAAGACTAAATTTTGGTAATTTAGCTTATATGTCTTTACCGATTTTCATGAAACTTTAGGAAGTTATTAAACACATACAAAAGAGAGTTTTTGCATTGGAAAATGAGGTATGGCACCTCCAATACAGGACCAATGTGCAATATCGATTAGCTTCGGAATTAGAGGTTGCACAGCTTCGGTATTTGAACAAAATTTACACGTGCTGTTTCAGTGACTTACAGGTGTTGGACAAGGGGGCGTGGAACCTCCCATACAACCAAAATTTGAGAAATTGAATAGCTTTTGTGTTAAAGGTGTCAAAGGTGACACAGTCAAGGAATTTAGTATTCGACTTCAATTTACACAAGCAAGATTATATTTGATGGGCATTTGGAAACGGGGGCGTGGAAGCAAAGCACCGGGTTTCAGCTAGTTTATTATAATCAGGGAAGACAGAATTATTCACGAAAAAATCTAAAATAAGTATGCTAATATGCTCTAAAAAATGGCAAAATATGCCATCAAATAAGCACGAAAAATGTCGAAGTCGGAATTTTATTATTCAAAATTTTATTCAATAGTTCATAAAAAAAAAACAAAACAATAGCCCTTTCAAGGCGTAAAAGTAAATATTTCAGTTTAAATAAATTATAATTTTAATTATAAAGTAAAAATTTAATTCTATTTTAATCATTTAATGAATATTTTGTTTGGTAGCTCGAAGCCAATGCCAAAAGTCTCCTTCCGGACGAAGTCCATTATTTTATATGGTGCTTATAGCAAAAACAGTGTATTGCATTCAGCGATTACACTGAACAATTAAATGCATTTTTATATTATCAAAAATAAATTTTCTACGATTTTCAGCCAACAATGTTTTGTATTGTGAGAAAGACCGCTCGATATCGCAGGATGTAGTTGGGCACCATTTAAAATAAGGGACTTCGTTCGGAAGGAGACTTTCGGCGTATGGATCCATTGTCTGTGAGTTTTTAAACAAAATATTTTTTATACATATATAATATAATATCTCTTTATAAATATATATAATATCAAAGAAATTACAATGTTGCCAGATGTGAAGGAAGTATCAAAATTTGCCCGATTACAAGCTAAAATCTGTTCGAAAAGTTAAAAATAATTAAAAATATGCACAAATAAGCACAATCGTTATAAATATGCAAAATTATTAACAAAACGTCCAAATATGCAAAAGCATATATTATATGCATTTGCATATAATTGTCTTCCCTGATTATAATTATAAAATTCCAACTTTCATTAAAATTTTTAAAATTTGCCTACCGTTTTTTAACTTTTATAGCTAATCATCATGTTTAATGCCATTTTTAAAAATTCAAATCGAGATTAGCTCTCAGTACTCTCACAATATAAATTTAAACATTTTTTCTCTATTATGGAGATTTAAAAAATTTGCAGTATTATTTAATTTTTTAGTCGCGGTAGAACTTTTGGTGGAAATACCCAAATACATATGTTTGTAGCATCAATGCTGTCCAACCATACCGGACATGGGTAACGTAGAAAAAAAATTCTGCGTTGGTACCCCAACTCAAGCGTAGCTTACTATCTCGGCAAAATGCGTTAATGCAATGGCGTCATGACGTAGCTGAAAGTTATATTCTTCTTGAAACAACAGAGCTTTAAATGACCAGTAAATTTTAATTTCTTTCAGTTTGTTTGAAAATACAACAGTGTTTTTTGACATGAACTCTTTTTTAATATAAATTTTTATGTTAATGAAATTTCGTGAATTAATTAAACGTTTATTTAGAAAAAAATTGACTTGATTGAACAAAATATATATTTTGTGTTTTTTTTTTTCTCTCAACAGTCTTTAACGTCGAAAAATGCACAATTTCAGGCTCTTTTTGAGCTTCATCATTAAATGTATTCATAAGAAATACCTAAACCAAAACTGTGCTAAAAAATTTTGGTATAACAGATTTTTAGTGGAAACTTAAAAAAATATATTTTAAAAATATTAATTTTCCAAAATATACAAAAAATAGTGATATAAGTGCATCATTTTGGTTTGGATTTTTTTCAGCTACCCTCTCTAGAATGAGGCTCAAGTTATTAACTAAACTTTTTAACTAGAACTTGAAACAATTTCTTACATTTACGTTTGTCAATCGACAATCAAAGAATTCTCTCTTTATTTGGATCATTTTACAAGAACCTACTACAAAAATATATAATTTTATCTAAAAATTTGCTCAATCCAAATATAATCTTCCACAGTATGTACTTTTACTTTGAAATTTAAAAAATAAAATTAAAGTTTAATTCAAATTTAAGAATAATAAATTTTTTTAATGATTTTAATTTATTGCTTTTAAGTGCCATATCATTAAAGCAACACTATTTTTTTTAATGAAATACCCCTCCATATGGTAAATTATGGTTATGAACCTGACGATGATGATGATCCCATGTAAATATCAATTCTACAACTAATTAAAAAAAAATGGGTTTTCTTTAGCATATCGTTTTTGACTATATTTCATTCATTATTCTGCATGGTTATCTATCTATATCTATATTAGGCCTAAGCGAATTTTGCATAGCATCGGTATTGTAACAAACATGTAGACTACAAAATTTTATTTCATAGTCATATCCTTAAAATCAGGACCTTTTTTTAAAAACTAACAGTATGAAAAATCTTAAGAAATAGTTTGGTTAATATAAACATGAAATGGAGGTACACAAAATTTCGTACTATTCTGATAACATCTTCCTGCTCTAAGATATCCTTAAAAATTACATAAATTATAAAAAAAAAATTATATTTCAAAGATTTTAAGATGAAGTTAAAGATACTAACCCAAATATTGATTTTATGACATTTTTTCCGATACAACGTCATCTTCTTATTCCAGAATGTTTTTCAAAATGGCATATTTTTTAAAATCATGAAAATCGTTAAAAATTAAGGCAAAATCAGGTAATAATAGGATAAACTAAGCACATGTGAAATATCTGATTTCAAAGTGTCCTTGAAAATAACATATTTCTTAAAATTATTTATATTGCAGTAAATATGATAAGGATAAATTAATTAAAGATAAAAAAGTGCAATTATATCTTCCTTTTCCAAAATACCTTTAAACATAACGGTGTCTAAGAAAATTTTATGTTTTTATTATAATAGTCAATTTCAATGGATTTATGATCGCTGATTGCGAATCTGGCAACACATTTTTTTTATCTGTATAAGACCCAAGAATATATACGGTTGAATGAATCATATATGAGTTTTAAAGGCATTATTATGTCATCATTTAAAATTAATGGATTTTTGTAATGTCTTAAAAACAGACTTGAAAGATAGAGTAGATTATAGTTTCTAATCTTGGAATATTTTATAGCATAATTGTATGCATTTTCCAAAAATTTAACATTAAAATTATGCGAGTCTAGCTTTTTGACAGCACATACAAAATGTAAACTTTTACTAATATAAAAAAAAATGAAAAGTGGCCTATTGGTTTGTTTAACCGTCTTTCAGGTTTGAACAGAGTTTAACGAAATGTGGAATATAGGTTGTGGGTTATTTTAATATCTTCAAATCTTGAGATTGCAATGCAACTGCAATTAAAATTAAGTATATATACAGGTATTTCGAATTTTTACATGTAACGCAAAATTTTCTTAATGAGTCACCTGACAAGTTCTATAATTTTTATAGACTGAAAATAATCAATCTATACAATTATTTAAGTTATGATAATTACACACTAATTTTTGTGTGCGGTTCATACAAACTGAAAATTTTTAATCAGCATTTCCAAATTTGTTTTAAAATTACATATAAACATACTATTTGAACAATGTGAAGTTATAGATAAGGGTTTACTTTATCATTCTAGACAAATTGAAGGATTTTACAATTATTGATTTTTTTTATAATTACTAAAATATGTTTAAACATTCATATTTTTGTTTATGAAATGGTTTTTCTTTTTGAATAACTATGTTTCTAGTTACTCGATTGGCAAACGCTTTTGAGTTTTTTCGAGTGTGTTTTCCATCTTTATGAAAATTATAAAATCAAAAAGTTCTGTAAATGTTGATAGTGATAACTTCTGTCACAAAATCAAATTCTTTATACATGGACTTTGTCGTCTGCCCAGACGAAATCAATTTCTGATAGATAAGAGATAAATATTGCTTAAACATACATAGAACTTATTTGTAGACATATCTGAAACATAAAACTGCCGTTAGCCTGCTTGTTATTTTGATATACCTTTGTAATAAGGCACACCTCTGATTTCGTTTGGCCAGACGACATAGTCCATTTGCAGCCTGTTGGATCGTTACAAATCCGAGGGTTAAAAAAATGTGCTGTTTTTGGCTCAAAACCGGAGCAGGAAGATGAAGTCTTATCATTTCGAAATTTTGTATCGTTAATGTATGATACCATATCTATCGATCCCTTCCTGAGTTAGTTCGATACGTGGGTATTTTGTTTCTCATACATAATTGCTCCGCTCTTCTATTGTATAAAATAGAAGTAAGAGTGAAATCCTCCTTTAACTCTGTTCAGTGGAACTTCCACTGGTTGCGCTCTTAAAATGTCAATGTAGCGGATTTACAATGTTGCTGTGTTCATATGGCCTACTTCGCCAATTGTAGGACTCGCTGAGTCTTACTGCACTGTTTGTTGCGGTAAGCTTAACGTTTAGATCTATGGGAAGTAAATGTGTCAAGACGTTAAGTGCATCTGTGGGGCATGAGAAGATACCCCCTGTGATACAGATACCCCCTCGCTTGATCCGAGCTAGTTTTGTTGTGTTGTATGCTTTGTGCAGTGCATGCCACCATTCTAGTGCACCATACGACAAGATAGGACGCACTACCGCTGTATATAGCTTCACTTACTTACTTAGTTGGCGCTACAACCGTATGTCGGTCTTGGCCTCATCTAAGAATTTGCGCCAGCCATTTCTGTCTTTCGCTTGCTGGCGCCAGTTGGAAATTCCAAGCTTCGTCAGGTTGTCCTCTACTTGGTCTTTCCAACGAAGATGCGGTCGTCCTCTTCTGCGTTGACCGCCGCTGGGTACCGAATCGAATGTTTTCTTCACTGGAGCATCGTCTTTCATGCGCTGAACATGACAAAGCCAGCAAAGCCGCTCGATTTTAATGCGCTTGACTATGTCGATGTCAGCGTACAGCTCATACAGTTCATCATTCCACCGTATTCGGTACTCGCCATTGACGCAGATTGGTCCGTAGATCTTACGAAGAATCTTTCTCTCGAATGCTCCTAAAGTCTTTTCATCTAAACTGCTCAGCGTCCAGGTTTGTGATACGTAATGTAGGACGGGCATGATGAGCGATTTATAGAGCGTGATTTTCGTTCGTCGAGAGAGGGCTCTGCTTCTCAATTACCTACTGAACCCAAAGTAACACCTGTTGGCAAGAGTTATTCTCCGTTTGATTTCAATGCTGATGTCGTTGGTTGAATTAATGCTGGATTCCAAGACGCTGGGACTGTTTGTTTATTGACACTAAGTATTTCGTCTTATCTGCATTCACTGCCAGACCCATTCGACTTGACTCTCTTTCTGTATATAGCTATAAGAGCATTTTTGGTTGGAGACCTCATTTTCTACCAAAGGTCTTTTTGCAGGCGTAGAAGCCTATGCAGGCCTTCTTTACCCTTTGTTCAATGTCAGTTTTCCAGTTGAGCTTAGAATCCAGAATGTCACCTAGATATTTTACGCTGCTGGATAGTGTAAGAGGCTGGTTGTAAAGCTTTGCAAGGACAACTTGTGGCACTTTGGTTTTTTTGGTGAATAGCATCAGTTCCATCTTGTTAGGGTTACCTCCTAGGCCGCACCTGGCAGCACAGACACTGAGTTTTCCCAAAGCAATCTGCATTAGCTCACTACTTAGCTTTAGCCTATCGTAGATGAACAGGACTAACAACCTGCAACGCATCAAGAAATTTATGGCCCCTTAACAATCTAGGTTGAACTCAGGAGATGCTCTCCAAACCCCGGAAGGACAGAGCCAGAATAATGGCTATTAGTACGGGTCACTGGTGCAACGGAATGCATGTCAAAATAATTGGAATACCCTTCAACACCCACTGTTGCAGTTGCGATGGCCCAAACGAAAAAGAAACACTAATAAATAATTATTTTCTTTACGGAACAGACAGAAGTGCAAAAGAAACCAACGTGCTAAATTACACGGTTGAAATAGAAGAAAAAATGTTCATACCTCAATGATATCATGTCTGCATTATTAGATTTATTGTTAAAAGATGTCAAATATTTTTCTCAAAACTTGTACACACACTTCAAGTTAAATCATTTGCCAGTTTTCACCTAACTGTGCTTCAAAATTTCTCAACACTAGTTTTTAAATCCGCGATGCTGCGGAAAACTATTGGCTGCTAGAACTACTATAAAACAAACTTGAAATATAAAAGGTTCTATTTTGCGTATATAATACTATATATTATAATCTATAATCTATAATCTTATAATCTATAATATTATAATCTTTAATGTCGTAACAAGTCGAATCTATTACAAAGATTTTTCCAAAACCGATACCTACCTTTATTTAGTTTTCATATATCATTTGTAGCAGATTTTTGATTCAAATAAAGAATTATTTATTATTATACATACATAAAATTAATGAAATTTTATCACACAGTCAATAGATTCTTTACGAAAAACTTTTTAAAACTCAAACATTAGTTCTTTGATTATTTTTGACGACTACGTAGATAAAATACAGTTTTGATAACATGATAAAAAGTTTCTTCCATTATGAAGTTAGCTTTGGAAAAGCTTTTCTTGCTGTGTAGGCATGCTTGTGTTGAAGTTGGGGAAAACGTAACGTAACGAATTTGATGATCTATTGTCAAACGGAATGTCTGCTTCAAACAAAAGTACTTTGTATGCGTGAATCGCTTCATCTATACAAATATATGTGTGTGTGCAGCCATGTAGACCCATACAATAGCAGATATGATGATGTATGTCGGCAATGATTGGAATGAGAGGGTGCGTTGGAGTTATACATTTATGTATGGCTGAATGTATCTCTGTTTGTACGTGTGTGTGTGTGAGTTCCATAGTGATGGGAGAGGGCGTGTGTGGTATTTTGGAATGTGACATATTCGTTGCAATCCGGATGTGAGCTCTTCGCATGCGGCATGGAATATTCAATTAGGAAACGTACGATGACAAAATAATTGCATTCAAGGACCATTTGCCGATGCTACTGTTGTTTCTGTTGGTTTTGTTGTTGTTGGTTTTTTTTGGGTTATTTTTGAAAGCAGCTTCGTAAGCTAAGTGGATGGTTAAGGACTGGGGTAGATAATGACTGGCTGTGTGCGTGTTTTACGATGGGGAATGAAAAAAGCGCAATCGTCAAGCATTCATATTTTTAACTTTAGCATTTATATTTTTTAATATTTTTAGTATTTTCTGCAAGCAAACTCTTCCAATGTTTATAAAATAAACTGTTCGTCTATATTTATACACAAAACCTCTTGGTGTCACAAGTATAAAAATTTGGAATACTTTGTTATTTTTTTTTAAATAATTTATAAAATAATACAAATTTTGAACACTTTCCTCTAACCTGTGCAAATCATGCAAAATTTCTAGCTTTTTCTATCTTACTAAACAGCAAATAGCTACCTTGTAAAGGCGCTATAAATCTAGATTTTGAAAAGATTACGTCAAAATGGTTGCTATTTCTTCAATATAGCAATGCACTGTTCTATTCCCAGCAGTGTTGCTTCATCAATCCTTGGCACAAAGTTACCAATTATCTGTCAATTTGACTTTGACTCCTTGTCTATTTGTTCTCGCAATCATTGCTGCTTATTGGTCTCAATTCTGTTGCGATATCTTCTATGATGTGTTTTTCTTGTACAAATATTCTCCACTATGACCCCACCACACAAAAACAGACAGCAGCATATCAATCTTGACTGGAGCCTTCAGTCCTTGCTCCCAACTCAAATTCTGCCTATTGACATTTAGTGTTGCATCACATCAGAATGTCTTTAAAAATCAGCAAAAGACAACGTAAAAGGACATTGATATGCGAGTGTATGCTTAGGAGTTGTTTGGCTCCATTGTTCAACATCGCAACATGTATGTATGTATGTATGTATGCATGTCTATTTGTGTTTGACTCCATGTGTCAGTATTTCGTTGGGATGCCTAGTGTTGACATTTAATTGTACGTACGAATTGTAACAATAAGTTAACATTCAGTGTGAGGCAAATGTAATCCATGCTCTGCTCTGTTGCCCGCAGTCATTGAACTCTCCTTCTGTATAGTATTTCGATGGCATTCCGGTTCGGTAATTCAATTGTATGCCTTCGGTATTTAAATTGTTATCATTGTCTTGTTTTCTTTTCAACAGAATGTGTCTGAAGACTTGACATTTTTTTCTTTCTTACTTTGCTTAATGCTTTTAATAAATAAAAACAATTCCTTTAGGAACCGAAGAGCTTTGATCCAGTTTTTATCAAAATAGTGTGTTTTTTTTTCTCATAATTTCTAAGGAAAAGCTGTTAGAGCTGGAAAAATTTGTAACATAGCAAGACTTTTTAAAAATCGTGTCTTGGCTCAAAAATTCTTAACGATCTCTGATTGTCATGGGTCACTGGATTGTTCATTTAACTGATGTTTACAAAAACTAACACCATTTTAAATTCTATCAAGCAGTGTTTAAGATATTGTCAGAAGTATTTTATTTTTTATTGAATTATAAAAGGACGCACTGTGGAATTAATCGCGATTGTAGGTGGACAAAAGCTATTTTTTATGACATTTTTGGGGAAGTGAAAAAATAACGGCATATCTCACATATTTTGATTGCTATTTAATTAACTTTTTTATATAATTACTGTTCAGTTACTGTAAAAAGTTCTGTTCAAGTAACTTATAAGCCCTCCGATGCCTGAGAAGGTCCCCTGGGTATGCAGTTTTCAACGATGAAGCATTTCAGTATGATTCAACCAAAATGTAGAGATGTATAGAAGTAAATGAAATCAGGTACGATAAAATTACTTAAAAATTTTCATTACAATGTTCGGGTTGAAGTCAATTATGTCGATTGTGCTCAATTAGGTCGACAGGGACCTTGTGTGGGCCTTCATACACAATTCCCATGATTTTTTTTGCTGGAATTTTGTTGTTAGTTATTTATGTTGCTATCACGCCCCCGTTACCAAACGCCAATAAAATGTTATCAGTGAAATTGCATGTGTAAATTGTGGTCGAATTCTGAATTCTGTTACTGTACGAACTATATAATATATATATATAATATATAACTCAAAAACCAATCAATTTTTCAAATTAAGGTTGTTTGAGAGGTGCCACGCTCCCTTTTACAACGCCCATAAAATGTTATCTGTGAAATGGCCCGTGTAAATTGTGGTCGAAATTGTTTTTTAATGCCCTAAAATTATTATCAGTGAAACGGTACGTGTAAATATTGGTAAAATACCGAATTTCAAATCGATGCTCTGCGACCTATATATTTAAAAACAGCGGAGATATTTGCATAGGAAGTCAAAACAAAGATTTTCATGTCGTTTTCTTTACATTCGGTAACGATGTTGTGTATAAGTTTTTGTTCTAAAAATGACTATAAATAAATACCGTGCCACTGTTTTGATGATACTGGCTCTTCATGAACTCGTTAGCTTATGTTCAATATAAAAGGTAGCATCATACGCAGTACCACCGAATCCCAGGACCAGTTCATGTCATAATTACCCAGGTAGGTCTATTAAGATGACAGAAAAATTTTTATACCTTGAAGTAAAAATCCGTAAGTTATAAATTATAATAAGTCCTAATTGGCAAACGGCAAGCTTACGGCATTTATTCTCATGGATTTTTTGTTCGTTGCAGAAGGAGAAGCATATATTATAAATAACAACAATACATTTTATAAAAATTTAATCATATTGTCCTTGATGTTCAAGCAAATTCGCCAAATCCAATAAAATTGCAATGCCACGTCATTTAAAAATTTAAATTTATTAGTTATTAAAAAAAAACAAAAACCTAAGGTATTTCAACATATTATTTTATTTTCATCCGATTTCATCCTTTGTCCGATTAAAAAAAGTCCAACCATTTTTTCCCACAAAATTATTGACTTATAAAGGTGGCAGTATTAACGCTGAATTATACTATGTCCCAAACTTACCTTATATATTTATCAATCATTCTTAATCACAAATGTCAAATTGTCAACTCATCACCAAGATCTCAATTAGTGAGTTTCATGACATACATAAACAGTTGTTTTATACCGCTAGAGTTTAGCAGATTGGTTGAACATGACGTCACGACTAGTAGAGAATTTCTCAACGCATCATAGATCATCACAAAAATGAAAAAAAAAAAATTGAAAATAATGATGTGGCACCACCCATTCAACTTGAAAACCACAAACGCGATAACTGTTGACAATCAAAATACTATTCAGTATTCAGAGCTTAAAAACCTAGCAGGTAAAAAAAATTATTTATATAACTTTGTTGTTATTGTTGTTGTTGTTCTTACGCTACTTAACAGATCAAATTCTTAGATATCTTGGCATCATTGCAATCGACGTGATAACTTAATAAGTTAAACCATTAAAGTGGTTAAGGAGTATCCATATTAATATAATGCACAGTTGCCAGGATCAAATTAAACTAAAGCCACAGGATCAGAGAAATAGCAGAAGAAAGACGACTGTTAAGTGTTGCTGACGCAAGCAAAGGAATGTGGGCATATTTGTCTTAATTTGGTTAAGATACTAGAGTTACAAGGTTATTATCAACAACTTGCTCAAAACCAACATAAGCCCAGTCAATAGTGTACAGCTGCTACAAACATACGCATACACACACACAAACACACAACCAAACAATTACACTAAACGATAACATCAGTATCTGTGTGAGCATTTGAATGCGTGCTTAATGAAGCAGTTTAAGTTTCTACGAAAACTTCCACTAATACCGGAACACGCTGCCAAGGAAACCTAAATCCATTCATGCTGAATCTAAATCAATATGGCTTAAATTTAAAACTGAATACCAAAAGTCTTCGACCACATGCCAACTACACTACACACATTCCTTTGCCATTGCCTTTGCTTTCGCCTTTACCCTTTCATCGAAAATATTTTTGCGAATAGCTGTAAGTGTAATTCATATATTCATTAGATACACTTGAATGGTTGCTTTGCAGTTAAATGTATTCATAGCATCAATATTCATAACCAGAAGTTGTTGCTGTTGTTGTTGTTTTTGATATTGCTGAAATCTTTAGGAGTCAATTTCAACAGTTTTAAGAGGCTTTTCTAAGAACTGCTTTGCATACGCTAAAATACACAGAGACACAAATACGCAGATACTCAAATACAAATACCCAAAATACCGATGCTCTTAGATATGCATATGTAGCTATATATATATATATATATATATTGCTAGCTCTTTGGCTGTGTGGTAGGGTCAATAGGCACAACAACAGCCTTAGAACTACAACAAGAACGACAACAACATCAACAACAACCAATTGGAGGCCTCCAACATATAATCAGCCTCTATTCTCGATACTTAGAGCCCACATTCTTGGCTCTAATTGACCAATTGCTCATCTAGTTAGTTATGCAAAGCGCTCAAGTGAATCGCATCTTCAGTGTCTGCTGCTTCTGCCAGTGTGACTGCTGCTACTACTTCATCTACCTATTCTTCTTCCACTTGATATTTTCTGAAATCTCAACTCAAGTGGCTTAGTTATCAAAGGATTCCATCGAGGAGTTCGTTTTAAAATTTAATTAATGAGGTGAAAGTTCTTCAAATTCACTTCACTGCCCATGTTTGAGTAGCGGCAACAAACAATGTTGCCAGAGAAAGAGCTTCTCAAAGCAAAGCAGCAGATATGAGATATTTCGACAAAGGACCGCGACATAGTATTCAGAATATTGTATAACATATAAGAAATAGGTGAAATAATTTGTATAAAGCAAAAACATTTTCAAGTGATTAATTCAATTTTGTATCCTTGCAAATTTCAGAGAAGTGCTTCTTTACTGAATTGCAAATGAAACTCTTATGAAACAAATTGGCTGAAGCTTTCTGCATATGTATGGGAAGAGGTGCCAGTTAAATTTCATTCTCGTTTGAAACTATTTAATATGCAAACACAATCCGTGCCGAGAATTTATAATTTAAAAAGCCCGCTTGAAGGACTTGTCAAAATCTTTTTGTAGCTAAGTTGCCACAACTTTAATTCGCACATTTGGACAGGACCTTCAAGATCTTATTTAGAGCTTCTGGGCCAAATTCAACGTCGTGCGATACATTTTATAGGGGATGTTCATATTATAAAATATAAAATTTTCCAAAAAAAAAAAAAAAATAAATACATTTTAAGAATAATTTTTTTCCTTTACTTTGAATATTACCTTAAAAAATATCAATATTGATGGATATAAATAAAAATAAATCATTTTATTCTAAGTAAAAGATATAAATAAAACGAAGCTGCACAAACTGTTGTTTGACATTTGTATGCATAAAGATTTACTAAGACTCTTCACAGTTTTCATACGCAGGTCTGTTATTTGTACGCTTTTTATTTTTACGTCAACTTACGTAAGCTTATTTTGCTTTGTTGTGGTTTTGCATGCAAATAAAAATACGCAAACACGCGTAAACAAAAGTAGCCCTTGGGCGTGTTTTTTGTGCATCGTATTTTTATGCTCTTTCTACAGTCGCATAATTACATGCATCACAGGGTTGCATAACTATTGAATAAGATAGTCACATAGCAGGGTGTGCACAGTTTCAAAAATAACAAATGCTATAAATACGATTTGTTAAATGTACGCTTCAACTGTAAATAGCCTTACTGACGAGAGAATGGAGCTGAATTTTTGCACGATTCTTGTCACCGCCCACTTTGCGATCAATCCGCACTTTTTACATTGGCCGCTCCTTGGCTCACTTACAACTACCTAAATATTTCCGTGTGTGTTCTGAATATTTCCGAATTCAAATAATTCCAAAAATTTACTTCGTCGGCGCATCACGCTGCGACAGCAATAAAAAATATGCTTATATGCTGTTTATTGCCCTTAGTTTGTATGCCTATCCGTCAAAATCACACGAATACTCAAATGCTATCGTTGTGTTGTGTTCGTTGAATTAGATTGTTCAAAAAATGGATAGCTTTGCAAGAAAAAGTCGCAAAAAATCTCGCAACCTGCGCCTGTGCACCCTCAATTCGCGTTCACCAGCCAGCTTAAAATCAAAAAAATGCTAAAGCTTTTGTTTTCACTTTATTATTGAACACTTGTAGCTCAATAGTTATAGTTTATTTAAAACACAATGGCCGCATTCAGCGCAGACAACTGTTGTGAACTGTAATGGTAGCGCTACCTTAGTTCACGATGTTTTTCTCTGAATGTGTTGCTACTCTACACGTCAGAAGTTAGATTAAATTTAATTTTTATGTAAATTTAATTCAATTGCAAAGGTTTCTAACTTAAATTTGCTGCGTTCCTTCTACGTTTATTAATTTAACAGAGTCAGTAACAGCATGTGACAGTTAAACAAACAGTTGCGTTTATGTAGCATAGATTTTGTTCGCTCGATTAAAAGGCGTTCGCTACTTTATCAGTTTTAGTTAGCGCTACCAAATATGTACCATTCAGCGAATTTTTACACAACAGTTGCCAACTGTTGTCTGCGCTGAATGCGGCCAATCACAATGAAAACAAATAAGCAAATTACTTTATTGTTCAAAATAAATTGACTGAATAAAAACAAAACAGCTGTTCACATAAATAAACCAAACAACGGCGTTGCCAGCAAACAATAAACGAAGCAAAATTCTTAAAAAATCTTTAAATTAAATAGACAAAAACAGAAAACTTCTGAAATGTTTGATCTGGCATTGCCGCATTTGACAACTGCTTCTGTAAAACAGTTTGAATTACATAAGAAACGTAAGCAAGTCGTAAGAGTTATCGAGTAGCATCGTTATGGATACAAATTTCCATTTGCTTACAACATCGTTCGCATAGCATTCGATTGTTCAATGCTTCGTTAGGCATACAAAATAAGTCCATAAGTACTGTTTTTGTGTTTTGTAATTGATGCTGTGTGTATTTCGTTACTTTCTTGTTGGTTTTCACACATATTGTGGAATAGGAAAACGTTAATTATTAGCGACTTAATTATTTATAAGACTTTATTTTTACTTTTTACTGATTTCGAAAGAATGCTTTGATTTATTTGTTTTGTAATGTATGTTTTTATTAAACGCTTTAAGTGTCATCTATTAACCCTTTATAGGGAAAGTGCTTATTTTTCGAAAAGTATAATTCAAATTGATTGAATAAAGGCAACCAACTATACTTACCTTATATGACTTACAAAAATATTTACAAAATACATTATTTTCAAAGTATAATATTTACAGTAGTTACAATATTATATTAATTGTTGCATGTTAAATATATACAAAATATAATATTTCGAATATTATATTAATTTTTTATGTATTTATTATATAATATTAACAAAAATATTGCGATATCTCGAAAACTATAGATTTTTTCAGTATAACACATTTTCTTAAGCTTCAGAATGAGAAAAAACCGATTGATATTAAAAGTTTTGTCTTAGCAAGCAAACATCTCCGCCATTTTTAAATCGATTTTCAACAATTTTATTTTTGTCTGAAAGTGTTCGATCAAGTGAATTTGGAGAAATGACAAAAGATTTACCATTGCCTCACCATGGCAATAGAATATTTTATACTGTTTTTAAAAAACTTCTGAAATATTAAATTTTCGCTAAAAAATAGGGTAAAAGTTGCTTTTGCTGTAAATTTGTTTAAAATTTCTATTTTCTCTACTCTTTCATATTCATTTATAAGGTCATAAGGACAATAAATAATTTCAGTGTAATGATAAAAATAAATAAAAAATAAATAAAAATAATTGTAAAAACAAAATAAATATAAAAGTAGTTAAAAAGTATTAATTGGTAAAATGTACTCATTTAAATTGAATTTGTCAAAATAAAATACGAGCTAAATAAATTTAAATATAAATCAGGGAAAAATCTGCATCTAAAACAAATATCATTTTAGCAAGTGCAAACAATGACCTTGCTTCATTTCATTAATTTTTTTTTCTATCCGCCAAATCTAGCAAGAACAAATGTAAATACTGCGATCGCTTTAAAAATCTGATAGGAAAAAAAACAACAACTCAAACAAAACAAACCTATTCCTTGCTCCCTTTGTCACATGCGATTTTCTTTGCTAACATAAGAGGGGATGAAAGAAATCGGAGTTTCAAAATAAGCTGAAACTTGCTTCTATGTTTTCTGTTTGCCTGGTATCAAGATGTTGAAAACAGGCACAAGACTTTCCTCAGAGCCCAAACAAAGCAAACCAAAAAAAAATATGAAAAATATGGAAACTTCCAAATTTATTTATTTCAGCTACAATTGAATTTCATTCATATAATTTTAAATGAAAAAAAAAAGAAGCGGCAACATTTCTCTCTCGCTTTATCAAACGCTTTTAGGCGATTGCACTGTGCGTGTTCTTCTTTCACACGCTCCTTTGTCTAAATATCGTCACTCAGAGGTAGCGTCAACAGAGCAACGAGTCAATGCTGGCAGAGCTAGATTTCATTGCCGAAAAGTTCCACCTGATACTCAGGAACTATACTTAAGTTCCAAATGTGAGGTGGATTGTTTTGAGACCTCTGGTTATTATACCTCTGTGCATTAGTTAAACTTTTGTAAGTTTTGCCTCTCACCGCTTGAGGCATTGTCGAAAAATGATATGACCAAACGGCTGACTGCAAAACAATACAGTTACTGCTTTTGACCGCTTGGGTCGTTTTCGACGATGTTATCAATAGCTGCGTTTTTCATGGGACATCAGATCATTTGTGAAAGAAACGCTTCAGATCAGACAGATGGCGCTATTTTCTGCTTACAGATGAACAGCTTATGTTTTTTTTTAGCTGGCAGATAAGTTTTGCGAAAAACAAAAATTGTTTCCTGAAAGCTGCCCTGCAATTTATCCAATTGCTTATGGAGTCGGAATCCAATTGTATCCAATTTTTACAATCAAAGCGCCATTCAGCAGTCAATAATGTCTAAGTATTGCCTACTTGTACAGCTTCGCCCTTAAAACTGAAAAATATAGAATTGGATAAATTGAAATGATCCCAGCTCACGTGCTGGATCTTTTGTTGTTTTTGGTGGGTTGCAAATGCGACGATATAATCCTGATCTCCCATGAAAAAAAACGCAGCTATTATCTAAGTGTTATGCGTTGCACAATACACTTTTTCGACCAGATATGAATGCGAAAATAAGCTTTATACCGAAAAAAAGTTATCGGAATTCAATAGTTTTTGTTTATATTTGTATTAAGAATTTACCAATTTTTTTTAGTCTGTACTCGTTTTTTCCAATTTTTTTCATTTTAAAAAATGTATACATAAAATGTTAAAAATTTTTCAATAGGTTTTAGAAGTGAAAAAATTGATTTTATTTTAGCTTTCAACTTTATTGATTTCTTTATTAAAATTATGTGCTTAATGTATATAGCTCTTAGGTTTTTTAAATATTATGTCATCTTTAAATAGTTTACAAAAAATCAAAATTTAAAACCCTGTTTTGTAACTAATTTTAGCATTAATATTTCCTCTTTTATGAACAAAATGACTTGTGCCCGCTCTGGTCCGCCCTTTGAACAAAGTTTTAAATTTTTTAATAAGATTTGTGTACTTTTAACATTTTTCACTATGTTTCAATATATTTCTAATAAAATGTTTCACGTAAAAACAAATTAGGCTTGACCACACTTTACAAAGCCATTTCCTTTAATAACCTTTAAATAAATTATTAAGAAGAATAAATGAAAAAAAATAATGAGTTATTAAGAAAAGTTAATAAAAAATAAAGATAAGATAAAAAAATTTAATTAACTAAAAACTTCATTTAAAATCAGTTCAAACTATATCGTTATTTTTCAGTGTTTACAGACACCTTATTAATTAATTTTGGTGATTTTCAAAAATTTTTTTCTATAATGCACTTCAAAATAAAATTCCACTGGATTAAAAAATATGCATTCCTTTAAAAGTAACAAATTCAGTGTAAGTAACTGGTACAAGTAAATAACAAGTACAGTTTCGGACACTTATGTAATTCGGTTAAGAATTTTTGTTAATCCAAAAAAAATATTTGGGCTTGGATGTTAAAATGACCATATTTCATTAACCCATTTATTCCTCACCCTAATTTTTATATTGTTAAAAAGAAAATTTTGTCAGCTTTAAATACAAAATTATTATAGTTTTTTAAATTGTGTTCCTCGCATCTCTACATCGGAATTAATTATCTTACCGCAAGTATTGAAATCCTTGCCAACCTACAAGATTTCCCAAAATTATTTTTGGATTAATGTCCAATTTCCAAAACCTTTCCAACTTAACATTCAGTTAAGAAGCATTTGAGAAATAAGTTTTAGTAAAGATCGATTTTACACGTTTTTGCCGATTTTTGTCAATTTTGTGGGCACTGTTACTCCGCCACAAATTATGCCAAACTTTTTTCTTCCAAAATAAGTTTTTAATTTCTGACAGATGCTCCATGCAAAAATTCACCCAAATTGGAGATGGTCGGTCTTTCCGTAATTTTTATTTTTCCTATAAGTTTAAAATGAACTGTTGTATATAAAAAAATTATTGCAGTTTTATACCTTTTTTTTTTTCTTACTGAGCATTTCAAAAGGTTTTGATATTTGAGTTATACTTTTCTATTTTTTATAATACAAAATATATATGTTGTGTTCGAAAGTTGTGTTTTTTTTAAATTGTCAATATATATTAAAATGTTAAATTATTTTCCTGAAATTTTAATCGAGTATATAAAACATACGCAGACAATATTTTTCTGTTACACTGTGAAAGCTAAAATCAAATTGCATAATTTGATAAAAAGTTTTATCACATCTAAAAAGCAAACAAAATACAAAGCTACTCATAAAATTAAATTTATTGGTAAAATGTTATTTGGTTAGTATTTTTTTTCTAATAGACAATTAAATTATCTTTAATATGACATGTCAATCTTTATATCTATCAGATAATGGTAAAGATAAAGATATTTTATTGAAAATATCTTTTACCAAGCAAAAAATTTTAAAAAAAATCGATAACTAGTTAAGGTATCGATTTTTTATTCGACCAAAATTATTTTTTTTTGGTTCTGAACATATAACACTTTCAAATTGCGGCGCCCCAGTTATCGTAATCGTCCCATATGTTGAAGCCCCCCAAGCACACTTTTTACGTACGCACACAAAGCACACTCAAGGCGAGCATGCGCCAGCAACAACAAAGCTGTGTGGTGTTTTGAGTTTTATGCTTGAGGAAAAAAAAAATAAAACTACAAATGATTTTTATTTTTGAGCAAAAAAATCAAACTCAACAAATAATTCTTATTTCTGAGCATAAAATAAATACATATTGAGAAATAACTTTTATTTAAATTAAATATAGACCATTTCTAAACTTTCTTGCTCTTGTGTTTTCATTTTTTATATCCACACGCGCACTGCATAAGGGGTATATTAACTTTGTCACTCCGTTTGTAACGCTGATAAGGAGGCATGGTAGGTATAGCAAAGTATAAATGTATATTTTTGATCAGCATCACCTCCTCGATTTTTCTATGTCCGTCTGTCTGTCTGTCGACACAATTACATCTATTAAAGCTCTCGTAATGAAATTTGATAAAGGTAAGCACATACCTCAAAAATCGAAGATCAAGTTCGAGAATGAGAATGAAAAAAAATCGAATGTTTACAAAAACAATAAAATCTCTAAATATGCCACAAAAATTTGTGTAGTGTCTTGGAATTTTACACACAAGCTTTGAAGTAAAATATTCACCATATAATAAAAATTTCATAAAATCGGATAAAAACCACGCCTACCTCTTATACAACGTGACTTTATAAAATTCGTAAAATCTTTCAAACTGCCACAAAAACTAATGTAATGACTTGATATCTTGCATGTATGCTTTGAACGCAATAATTGACCATTTAATGAAATTTGTCAAATCGGACGAAAACCACTTCTGCGTCCCTTACAAATTGACTTTAACAAACTGGTAAAATCTCTTTAAATGCAACAAAAACTAATGTAATGTTTTGAAATTTTGCACATAAGCCTTGATCCTCGAAATTCACCGTATTTTTAAAATTTGTAAAAATAGTGTAAAGATCACGCTTAACTTCTATACAAAGAAACTATATGAAAACGGTTAAATTCCACATAAATTAATTTATTGAATCAAAATTATGGACATATGCTTAGAATATTCAAATTCACGTTTAGTTTGAAATTTGTCAAAATTGTATAAAAAATGAGCGTCTGCATTGCGAAAATTATAATCGCGCCCATTGCGCTCGAGAAAGTTTTTCAAAATTGAGGGAAATTTCCCTTTTTGAGGGAAATTTTCTTCGTAATTTTTTGAGGAGGAAAAAGGGTATTTTTTTATTCTACGGAAGGAAAAAATGGGAATATTTTTGATTCAATGATTTCCACAGATACTCGTCAAAGTCTCAACACTATCAATATATCTCGCCCATCACAAAAAATGGTTGCCACTTTTTCGCATTCAAACGCTGAGTCTGGAAGAATTTGGCTATAGTGACTGATGTTAAAAATAAGAAAAGAAATTGAATGGGAAGCGATATGCTTAGTAGCATCTGTAGAATAAGATCAGCTTTCAAAAATAAAAATATAACTTTTACCGATATTATTGTGATACCGGAGCGTTTAAGTCACTTTTAAAGAGCAGTCTGGTTCTATTTAAAAGAAAATCAATTAAAAAATCCACTTATATATAAACGATACTATAACAAATAGTATACCACGTCTTATTTAAGTCAAAGAATGGGCATTTCAGGATACTTCAGCAGCTTTAAAAAAATATTTAACCGATCTGGCTAAAATTATCATATATTGTTAACATAAGCTATGTGTACTTATTTCTGGTAGTAAAATTTCAAATATTCATTAATATACAATCAACTGGAAATTCTGGCGGCAAAACAACTGGAAATTCTGTCATTTTTTGTTCCCAAAACACTTACCTGAAGTCCAAGGCATGATGATTTCTTTGATGAAACTTACTGCATGAGATACATTTGCCGATAATTCTTTAACAAATCGGTTTTTTTTCGTTCATCGAAAAAATAAAGTTTTCAAACAGTGCATGAATTTGGGACTTTTATATGAGATTTTCGTCAACGAAATGTATAAACTAATCAGTATGTTTCTTCAGACTTGGACTACTGGGAATTGATTTGAATACCAGTTAAGGGCAATAACTTACATTATCATAAGAATTTTGAAGAATTTTTAATAAGAAAAGGAAAAGACCGTTTCGTTTTTTTTTTTTGTATTTGATTGTGAAGTATGTATTAATAAATTTCTTTTTGAACACATTTGCAAAATTTAGTATGAGACATGAAATTTTCAATTTGCTTCTTTTTTAGACGTTTCAGAGCTGAAAAATCAGGTCAGTTCTTAACAGGGTCGCTTTCAGTTGGCCCTATTTTGCTATATCTACGTTGAAAAATAAAAAAAAATATTTTTGTTTACTGCAACGCGTACACATCAATATATAAAAGTTGAATATTGTCCAAATCAATTTTTCGATGAAAAAAAAAAATTCTTAAAACTATGCCCAAAATAACTAAACTGCCCTCTTGATAGCTTTTATACGTACTTACTAATTAATACATAATATTAATATAATTTATTTCTTAATATTGTGAACTGAAATACATATTTAGGGTATTCACAAGGTGTGCTATCATGTCACATTATCCTGAAACTTTACAACTAAAATTAACAAGTTAAATAAATGCAAATAAGAAACAGTTGTTTGATTACGACACTTTAATTAACATAGCTTTCAGAGTTTTAATATATTTGTACTTTTTTATATGGAAGGCAACAATAAAATGTTTAAAATCTTAGGACAATATCACATTATGGCATGATAGCATACCTTGTGAATACCCTTATTTAGTAAACTAACTGTGAAATAATTAATTTATTTGTTTCTCTAATTTGAGGGGAATTTTGTTGAAGGTACCTGGCAACACTGCTCAGAGCCGCCCTTAAATCAATGTTGCATACTCAGTGATATAAAAATCTTGATATAAAAAAGCTTTAATCGTAAATACTTTGCAACTTATCAATTTAGTGTATCGAGTATGGATTTTTTAATAAAAACCAAAAAATTTAGTAACATTTTGACTTTTAAAATTTTGAAGAAAAGAAAGATTTTTTTTAATTTTGTTATTTAACGCAAAAATAAAAATCAAAAGCCTGATATTCTACAATGTAAGAAGTTATAATGGTATCTGCGAAAAAAGGGTTATATTATTTAGTTAATAATCACCACATAACTGATATTTAGGCATATATTTTATCTTTGAACGTTGAATACTAAAGGCTGTACGTTCACCCTAAAGTTTAAACAAAAAAAAAAAACAAATTCGTGATAAATGGCACTGTAAGACGTAATTATACGTAAAAGAAACATAGCATTTTGTAGCTATGTCGAATAATAAAAATCCTTTTAAGGAAAAATCGTCCTAATATGCAGAATGTGCAACAATACTTTTTCATAACAGCATGCTCTCGCTCTCACGGATTCTGTACATCTACGCTATTCATCCTCTCAAAATTTTCTGCTCCTCTTCCCGCTTCACCTCTGAATTTATCCAGCAGACGACAAAGTGCACTGCCTGCCCTCTGTCGACGCAGGGGCAAGCATTCTGGGCGGCCCTACTCTAAACGAAGTGTCATACAACTTTCAAAACATGCATAATTTACTAGTACTTACTAGTTTTATTTTAAAAATGTTTATTTGTTTATCAAAAAAAATTTTGATATATAATTGTGATCTATTCTTTGAAATTTTACATGATTTTAATTATGAGCTATTTAGGTCAAGTAAGTTTGAAGAAGGCAACAACAACACTGTATAGAGTCAATCAAACAGCAGACTAGACAGTATGTTTCGGAAATTGCTACATTTCCTCTTAAATTTCCTCTTCGTCTGCGGTCGATGCCAATGATTTCAGGCCAATTAGTATTTTGTCCTCGCTGTCTAAGGTGTGAGAAGCGATTATGGCAGATGAAATCTCAATTTTTTTGAACACTAATAATATGCTTTCTCCTCTACAATCTGGATTTCGAGCTGGCCATAGCTGTTCCACTGCTACTATGAAGGTTTTGGACGATATACGAAAATCATATGACGAAGGGCAGATTACTCTTCTCTGCATACTCGACTTTTCCAAGGCTTTCGACACTGTAAATCACAACTTACTTTGCCAAAAACTAAAGTGCTGGTATGGCTTTTGTGATAATGCTATAAGTCTTTTGAGAAGCTATTTGTCGAATAGATTGCAAAGAGTTAGGGTTGGTGATAGGTGTTCTCAGTTTAATTTGGTACGCAGTGGAGTGCCACAAGGCTCAATTCTTGGCCCATTGATATTTTCAGTTTTTATAAATGACATTTTCTCAACTTGTAAATATTCTTCTATGAATGCATACGCGGATGATATTCAATTACATCTTTCCCGTAGAACTGGTCTCTTGGAGGACTTGAAATGTTGACTTAATGAAGATCTCCAAGATATAAACCAGTGGTCTTTAAGAAACGGTTTGCAGCTCAATGCACTAAAATCTCACGTTCTACCGATCTCGGCATCTAAAATTTTTTTTGAAAATATCCCTGACTTGTTTATAGGTGATAAGAAACTTAAACTTGTTACCAATGTTGTAAGCCTAGGTTTCCATATAAACTCAACACTGACGTGCACCGATCATGTTAACAGCATTATACGTAAAATATATTGTTGTCTTAGAAATCTTAGAATGTCTTCTGACTTTACGCCCTTAGAAACCAGGCGTAAGCTTGTAGTACAGTTGATATTACCTATAATACCGTAATCTGAACTTATATACAGCAAATTAGATTCACACTCTGAGCATAAACTACATGTAGCATTAAATCATGCTACTAGATATGTCCATGGCATTCGGAAATTCGATCATATTTCACAGTACAAGAAATCAGTTCTTGGTTGCGACTTATCTAATTACCTTAACGCCAGGACTTGTATCTTTTTATACAAACTAATTCAGTCTAAAACGCCCTTATACCTATTTGAAAAACTACAATTCTCCCAGTCAGCTCGAAGTAATGTTCTGATAGTACCTAATTTTAAATTTCTTAATTCAACGAGATTATTTTTCATTAACGCCATTCGATTATGGAATTCTTTACCAAACCATTTAAAATCCATTGATGAAATTGGAAGCTTTAGACAAGTTGTATTTAAAATGTTTACTTAACTACAGAGTTTTGTTAATGTAACCAGTTTTCTTACTTTATTTCACTCTTTCCCTCTATCCTCTTTCATCTGATTCTTTTCTGTTTTCCTTATAATATTGTCTATCTTCATATTTTATAATTCAAATACTTAAAAGCTAAATTAAATTATATTTTTAATAATAATAATCGTATATTTCTTTCAATTATAAATTTAAATAACTTATGCTCAAAATTAAAAATGATTAATTTTTATTGTGTAATTTTTGTTATATGTAATATTTAATTCTAAATTATATTTCTTTGTATAGCAAAAGAACTTGTTCTTATTATACTAATGTACTAAAATAAATAAACTTTCAAATAGTCTTGAGTGATTCAGCTGTGACCAACCCACTGTTTAAGCCTTATATGATTTGACACCTGTTTGAATAAACTTTTAAGACGTGTATTCTCTCATTGACCATTTTTATTATTCGACGATTATCCAAAATAGCTCACAATTAAAATCATGCAAAAAAATTTAATTTTTGCTTTTCTTTTTGGAGTTAATTGTTTACACCCTTGAAATTTGTAGGAAATTTGAAACTCAAAAACCTTTTTGGCGACGGGCCTACTGATAAGTGCTATAAGCCTTGAATAACCTACCTAACTAAAGAAAAATGTGCACAAAATCTTATATTACCAAATATTTAACAGAATATCAAGCTTTTACTAATGCCATGATATCTTACGTCATTAGATCTTTCCATACGATTCATTATGTCAAATACTTCAGACAGTCTTTAAAAATAAAAAATTTTAAAATTTATATCTTCTTAGATTCCATTTAACACTGAGTCACTTATGTCAAGACGATGGCATAAATTTCTCTAAGAGTTAAATTAGATAAACCAGCATTAACCTAGGCAAGCGCCGATTATTGGACTCAGTTGCAAGACCACAGACTGACTGCCTAAACGAACAATTTACAAGCAGGATTAACTACAATGCAGGCTTATTTGATGATTTTAGTTGATATTATTTTGTAAATGCTTTCAAGCACACTTAATGTTATGCAATTCAGATATTTATACATAACTGCAAACATATATCAATGAGTGTGTGAGTGTGTGAGTGTATGTGTGTTTTTACTGCAGTCAGCATAAGGCAAATAAATTAAAACTTACTCGATAAAGGCATTAATTACTACATTTTGCATATAAATCCATAATAAAGTCTTATCAAAACACATTCCAACTGACTTTTTTTATATTATTTTTAAAATGAAACTAGTGCAACTTATGGGATAAACGGTTTATGGTTCAATGATGCAATCGATACATGCGCAGCTATTGTTGTGGGAAATGAAATACGTGGTTACGAGATACTTTTGTTGGGAATAAAAAAAAATTAAAACAATTGATTTAAAGCACTCTGAACCCTCAACCAATCTGAAAAGGCGTCAGAAAGCTACTTAGACGTAAAATACATTCATAAGGATACGATCAACATAAAAGCACTCAGTTCATCAAAACTTGTTTTAAAAGAGCGAAAATTGACAAATTACAACATCGATTTCGCAAAACATTTACCCATCATCCATGTGTCAATTGTTCTTGACAATAACTTCTAGCAAAAATTATACGAATTACTTTAGTTTCCTCTAAAGGTCATTTTTTTTTTTTTTACTTTTCCTCGACCTTATTTATTTTATATATAAATTTAAATGAAATTTTCATATTTTTCATCGCCTAAATACTTTGGTATATTTCCAATTATTTCTCACATTGTATTCAATTAAAAATATATTGGCTTTTTCATTGCGTATGTTTATGCGGTTTACACGACGTAAAATTTTTAAAATCAATCGTAAAAAAATAATAGTTATTTTTAATTAAATCACGTAATCGATTTAAGTTTTACAAAAAATAAATATGTACATGCAAAAATTGCAATAATATGACAATAACCAGAGCAGTATTTATGCATAACAATAAACATGAATAACATAAAGTAAAAACAACAACAACAACAAGCTTGATGATGATTTTTGTGGTAAAAATTTCACGTAGTCCAACTCGTTTTAAATTTGACAAAAAGATCAAGCATTTCATAAGAAATTTAATGTTGACGCAATGATTATTTTGATGATTCATAATTTTAAAGTTTTAACGATAAGAATTTGTAATAGATAAGAGTGCAAGGATGAATAATTTTTCACACGGAATCAGAAAATGGAGTTTTAATTTTTATGATAGAGCTGAAGAGCATTTTGGTAATTTTTAATGTAAATTTGTTCATCAACGATTTATCAACAGCTTCAAGCTTCACCTTAAGAATAAAAACTCCCTTTCCCAATTCCGCGTGAAAAACTATTCATAAATATAATGTTTTTGAAGACTGCGGGCAATAAAGTATTTGTATTTTATTTTATTTTTTTTTTTTTTTTTTTCAAAAATTTTTTTGTTCTTTTAGTAAGAACTTTATGTATTTTTTGACAAAATAATTTTGTTTACATTTTATTAGTGAAAAAACAAAATCATTTATTTGTTTTACATTAGATTAAATACCTGATTTGGTCAGTAAAACACATTCGTTATTCTTAAATCATCAGAAAATTTCATTTCATAAAAACTTTTTCGATGTAAACTTCAAGAAAAAGTTATTTCTTTTTATTTTCGGATCCATACCAATTGGTCGGGATTTTTGGTACATAGAAAAGTCTTGGAATTGCTATTCCTACTATGATATGACGATATGGAATGATGATATGAAAACTTTGGTAAGATGAAAACATTGGAATGATGAATTTGCCATATCGAGTATATTATGATTGATTGAGCTACATACTACACTCTATTGAGAAAACTATTGACAATAATTCTAGGAGTAGATTCGTAAGAGATATGATTTATTTTCTATACTTTTTTTCATTTTTTATGGGGAGACAGCTCAAACGGAGAAAAAAATCAAGCATCCTATGCTTGAACCAAACAAGTCTTAGTATGAGAAAAATTTCATAGTCCTAGAAACAGTTTTTGATAACTTGAGATTATCTCTGTTGAAAAGATTATTACCTAAAAAGATTGAAATAAATTGACTGTATCAAGTACATAATTTTCTTATAATAAAAGCCTTTAGCTTGATATGAGCAGCTTCTTTTTAAAAAAGTTAATTATTTCTTGATCCAAGTAAATCATTTTCTTGATTGATATTTTTTTTTATAATTTGGCAACTATTTCTTATTTGAAAATAAAAAAAATTGTAAACCAACCCAGCAAAAACTTTCAATGCGCATTACTTGTGTGCTACGTTCTTGAATGCAAAGAGCGCTTTATTCTCTATGCAAATAGTGCTGTTTGTATAGCTCCATATTTGTAGCACGTTACGTAACGATAAAGTTGCACTCAAAAAAATGTATTAGATTTTAATGTAAAAAAAAAATTAATTTCAAAAACTGTAAAAATTCATCAAATCGTTTTAAAACTATGTTTTCTGTTTTTCCTTCATCAAATTAAAAATCAAATAAAATGCATAAAAATACATACTTTTTTATATCGTCGACCTAATTCTAATTGGATATATGTCAAAATTGGGCAAAGTGACGTTTATTAACGGTATAGGGAAACTACATCTATGTCTTTTTTTAGCTTTTAATGTTTGTATGAAAAAGTTTGATACAATACATTAACGTATGAACTTCATACAAATAATAAGCAGTTGTCTTTGCCTCCTGAACAATAGATAATGTTGACTAACGTCGTATTAGAATTAGGCCAACGATATGAGCTATAAAGAACCAAAGCCCTCGGTTTTCGCTGGATTTTTCTTCCAACTACAGGGAGAACAAAGCGCTCGGTTCTTGCTACGTTTTTATATCAAATACAAGCAGAACAAAGCGCTCGGCTCTCGCTACGATTTTATATTTTCTACGTTGGGAGTGGAGTGCATACATATGATGACATGACTATGTTAAGAAATGCGCTATACACAAGGAGATCAAAGCGCTCTACTGTTTTTTGGAGCGCTTCAGATGCGCAAATAGAGCGCTCGCTTCCCTGCTGGGAACCTTTTAAAACTAATATAATTTTACTTCTTGTCCACTTTCAATGTTTTCACAGGCACTATGTTGGTTATTTGTTAAATTGTACTATAGAAGCAATTTGCGAGCTCATATTCTCATATTCTAAAATTCTCGTATCGTGTGTCTATAATCTTCAATTTACTCTTAGGCTTGAATCATACTTCCATGATTTATCTAATAAAATTATTGACTACGATTTTTTTTTTTTTTTTTTTTTTTTTTTGTTATTTTAATATAAATGTGCATTGTAATGACTCTGCTTCTGATAGCTTTCATCACCTATTATCCTTGTGTGGGTTAAATATGGTTAATGATTGCACTCCAACTCGATACATGCATAACTATGAATCTAGTTTACTTGATGTTTGTTAAGTATCTGATATCTCTCTACTCCTAAAATTGGATCAAATAACTTGTATGTCAGATCATAACTTACTTTTCAGTTCCCTAAATGTCACCGTTGGTAGAAATTCTCCTGTTAGTTTTTCCTATTTCGACTTAAAGTCAATTAATCGTACTGCCTTACTTAAAGACTTATCTGATGTTTCATGTCTCGGTTGATGTTAAACATAAAATTTTCATGGATAAGTTATTTTGGTTGTTTGATCGTCCTGTTCCATTACGTACTGTATTAGTCTCGAATAGGTGTTGTCCTTGGTTCACGAATCGTATACAAGCTGCAATTAGGTTCAGAAATAATTTCCACTCGAAATGGAAAGTATGCCCTTCGGCTGATAACTGGGATAAATTAAGAAGAGCTCGTAATGCCGCTAAAATTCTATCTAAACAAGCCAAAAAAATTTTTTATTCTAAGCTCAATCCAAACATTAGCTCGGAACAATTATGGCAAAACATTAAAAGATGCAGATATTTAACCAAAAATTCAATTGAATTCTGCTTCAAACCTGATGACTTAAATAATTTTTTTGAATAATTAGTGGAAACTCTAGTCATTCAAGCGATATAAGATGTGTTGAGTTACCTGTGCTCAACGTTACGTAACGATATCTTGCCGTATCTTGCCGTTTGAGTTTACTTCTGTAAGTGAAGATTATGTAGACAAATGTATAATGATGATTAAGGTACTATTACAGGGTGTAACTATAAAAAACCACCTTTTTTATTAATTTTTTTTACCTAGTACATATCATTAATTTTAATGATTCAAATTTTTTTGTTTTGTCTTTGTAGTTGTTGTTAATTTTTTACAGGGCGTTGAAGTTAGCGTTTTTAAAAAATTGTTGCAACTGGCTTCTCGTATCCAGCATTTACAAAGCGTCTGAAAGTAAAAAATCAAAGTGCATTTTTAAGTTAAGGGTTATAGTTGAGCACTCAACCTACGCAAATAAAAAAAAAAATAAAAAAATGGCATGCGTTGAATAAAAAAAATGTACAAAAAACCCATTTTCTGGCGCAACTTTCAGCCATACAAAAAAAATTTAAAAGTTTTTGGCTTTTTATAGGTCTAGTGCTTAATAGAGTCTATAAGGCTCACAATGAATTAAGATTCATCGAAATCGATCAAGTAGAACTTCAGATATCTCAGAAGCCGATTCGAACACCTTGTTTCGAGAAAAACGCGATTAAAAACTTAAAGATGCTTGAATATCACGCGACATACGAATATAATATATGTTATAATTTTTTTCTATTTAAAATTTTTTTCTAAAATTTTGTATACGAATTCTTAAGACCTTAAAGAACCATATTCTAACGAAAAACAAAAATTGATTTTGAATTTTTTACACACTGTAATAGTACCTAAAGTCCAATGCTGTTGGGATTAATAGATTACCCATAAGGTTCATTAAATTGGTATTACCCTTTATTCTCTCACCGTTCATTTATATAATGAACCAGTGCCTCACTTGCTCCCAGTTTCCTGAATTATGGGAAAACTGCCATTGTTTTGCCAATAGCAAAAACTGGCTCTGCGTCTGAACCCAGCGAATACAGACCTATAAGTATTTTACCTGCGTTAGGAAAGGTCCTTGAGCGTAAAATGATCAACCAAATCACTGAATATCTAAGGATCCCTTATGACCAACATTTTTTACTGTATTATGCCTCATTGACTTCTTTAAAGTTTTTGATTCCGTTAACCATATGCTTCTTTGTCATAAGCTAAGAATTTTTTTTAAGCTTAGCTCTACTGCCGTTAACTTGATATCAAGTTACCTTGTTGGAAGAATGCATCATTTGAAAATAGGTAAAACCTGCTCATCTCTCAAAGCAGTTGTAAGATCCACTCTTATTATTAGCGTTTATAAATGATGTTTTTTCTATTTGTAAATATTCTACTGTACATTCTTATGCTGATGATATGCAACTCTATATCTCGCGACCAATCGGACTTTAAGAAGATTTATTTTACAGTTTCTTTGACTGAACTTCGATCTGACGTTGTTAAATAACTGGGCTGTTGCAAACTCGATCCTTATAAACCCAAAAAAAAACTTAAGTATTACCTGTTGCGAAGAGTGATTCATGCTTTGTTGATATCCCTCCGCTTTTTATTTATCATATTAGTTCTACAATAGGTAAAATATATGGGACTTTACGCCATTTACGAATTTCTCAGAACTTTTCGCCTACTGAAAGACGTGCATACTCAAATGCCTGACTAAAATATAAAAAAATAGACTGGCCATTTTAGCCCTTGGAAGGACTTTGACCTAGCCTCTATTGATCAATTGTGTTGTGTGCGTGTTATTAAATGTTTGATCACAAATGATCGAGAACTGGACCTACGTGTTTTATGCCGACTCCGAACGGCTTATGTTCTCAAGAAGCTTTACATGGCAATTTTTACTCTCTGAAGTTTGCCATTGTCTTCAAAAAGGTGACGATCTAACAGAAAAATTAATTCGATTGGAAAACTTTCTGTTTGAGCTGGAATTGAACCCGGGCTACCGTGGTTCTTTAGCTTAGGGGCCACGCACTCTACCCACTAGGCTACGGCCGTCACAAATGCCTGACTACCTGTTTGTAAAACTTCAGTTCCTGCAGTCCCAACGGTCAATTGGGTTTATTGTTCCTAGGTTTAGTTATCTAAGCATCAGCAGATTCTTCTTTATCAGCACAATTAGATTGTGGAATACATAACCTAGCTTTATAAAGCAGATAACTTCACGAGCCAACTTTAAACATGCCATATTTAAATACCATAGCACTTTAAATCAATAATTATATGCTCCTCTCCTTCTTTTCCTAATTCCTTATTATTTTTCTGCTAAATTTCTATATTTCATGACCTTACCTTTTTCTGTTTAATCTTTTAATTATCTAACCTATGTTAATGCTATAAGTAAATATATTCATAAGTTTTAAAAAATGTTGCTTTAAAAATGGTACTCATACTTAAAATATCTTTTTTAAAGATTAACTTCTTTTGATACAACTAACATTTAAAGTGGTTTTTGACCAGGGTAAATTTTTAGTTTTCTAGGCTAACTCGCTGTTTGCATTGAATGTGTAAGTTCGTACAGATCAAGAAAATCAAAAACACTTTGAAGAATAAGATAACTTCTTTTTAACTGTTGAAACAGATCTAATCTGCTTTTATTAATAAATGAAGTGTGTATTTTTAGTTTGAAATAATTATTAAGATAATTTTTAAATTCTATATTATCTTATAAGTTAAAGTTTACCGTGCATAGTGGCCACAAAACTAGCTTGTGTAAGAAATATTTAAAATTATTTGAGAATTCATATTTGGATTAGGGTAAATCCTTTGTTGCGGACGCTACATTCGTACGCATATTTTTTTGCTTATAATAGTGCCGTTGGCATTCTGAATAAGATATTTTCATATGACCTTCAGTAAAATCAGTGCTTTGAGAGTACTTTCAATTGACATTTAATTATTTACTGAACTGTTTTTTGGAAAAAAAATATTCGTGTCGAAATTACCGGTAGTGAATTTCGAATATGAATTTTGCATAGTAACCAAAAAAATTTAAATACGTAAAAGAAAAAGAATATTTGAGGTAATTGAAGTAGCATTTATGAGGATTACAAATTTCAAGGTTCATTAAAAATTTAAAATTCCTCTGAAGCGGACGTTACGTTACGGACGTTACACTCTTTCCAACTACCTTATTTATGTAAAAAAAAAAAACAATTTTCTTTTTTTCCACATTTTATGTAATTTTGTACTTCATCTTAAATGAGTTCTGTACGAGCCATTTTAATGGTGGGATCGTTGGAATGGGCAAAAATAACGATTTGATTTCACACCAGGAATATTTCTTACATTTAATCAGTTTTGAGATATTTTCTGCATTGTACTTTCAATGTAGTTTTTAGAAACATTAATTAAAAAAATGCATTTATATTCGCTTTTTCCAGCTTGTGAAAGTCCCGAGAATATTTTAAAATAAAATTGTTGTAGTATTCATACAATATCATTTAAGAGTAATTTCATGACGTTTTGGATCATACATATTTGTCTGTAAACTACTATACAAATATATGTATGTTTTTTAATGTTGAGTACACCATTAGCTTTTTTTGCGAAGCTAGTTCGATTCAAGGTAAAAATTTAAAAACCGTTACTTTTCGTTGCGGACGTTACAAACCGGGCACACGGTTCTTACTTAACAATATTTATATCTTTTGAATGTCCTTACAAGGCGTTTTTAACATTGACTGTATAAAATTTAAAAGATTTGAAGATTCTAATGCATATATGTGTGTTTTTACCATTTTTATGAACATCTAAATAACATTTCTTTAAGAAAAGTAATTAAAAATACGAGGTATAAAATGGATCACCGAAAAACCTTATCTTTTAAATACTTTGAAGTTTAAATATATAGCCATTATACCATTAACAAATATATGCAATTTTGACAACTTTAAAATTCTGCCCTTTGTATACATTTTTTCGGATTTGCCCATATGCATTCACGTGTATTTTTAGCAATATTAAAAAAATTATTAAAATTGAGTCTTTTTCTTATGCTTTTTCAGTTTTTTTGTAAAAAACAACATCGAAAACAGATGCTGTTGTAAAACAACGCAGGCATTTTTATAATTTCAGCAACAAATCAAAAGATATAAATAATTGATATACTTATATATACAATATATTTTATGCCTGAGCCAACAAACAAACTTACGTATATTTATTGATATGCTTGTGTGTGTGTGTGCATATGTATTGATATTAAATGCAATACAAACAAGTAAAAATAATAGCAAATAAAGAAAGAAAGTACTGATTTTTAATTTTAGCTCACGCACAAAATAAATAGCTTGCATTTATCAGAATATGTGAGTGTGATTCGCTTATCAAAAGTATGAATTTAAAAATTTAAACAGTGGTAGCAGCACAAAAAGGACATTAGCACTTCTTATGAACCTTAAAAAAAATTTTTTTTGTCCTATTATATGATCAAAAAAGTGATACTATGTTTGGGTTGTTGAGTTAAATTTTTTTTTAATTTTTTTTTTTACTAGTTTGCAAAGCCTGTCAGGCTTTATAGCAATTTACATAACAATAACATAAATTATAAAGTTTTACATACAATATAAAAAATATTTGCAGTAAAAAGTATTAGCATTAAAAAATATATTATTGCTTCATATAGTACATTCAAATATAAAAATAAAAGTTATATATACATATATACATGTAGTTTCAGCATATACATGTAGCCGATGGAATTTCAGCTCAGCATGTTGGTATTTCAACAAACAAGGCTTACTTTACCATGTCGTTTTGAAAGAAAACGGCTGAGAGCGCAGGTCCTAAGCAAAACTAATCTTATTGGCCACTCACATAAGTATGGCTCAGCAAGGTGGTATTGCGACTAACTGGGCCTACTTACCACCAGTATAAAAAAAACTGGCAGCGAACGCAGGCAATAAGACAAACTAGGTCTCGTTGGCCACTCATATTAATATATGCGTTCACAAATCGTTCAAGCGTGGTGGAAATAGTTAGAAAAATTTCAAACCACCACGATACAATCAACAAGCTAGATAACTTTTCCACACAGATATACGTTCCATCATGATCAGGTCCATTAAGATTGTTGTGTTGCGTTTGCATACATCGCCGGGTAAAGATGCTACATCCCTTTGAAAAGTATGATCAAAATCATTGGCGGCGAAGCGCAAGCGCTTCTCAGTGGTTTATTTTGCAAGTAATTAGCTCTACAAAAGTTCATATAAAGTAACTCAAAAGATCATACTTTCAGTTAACATATCCATTAGACTGGTCCTTATTGGAGAAAAAAAAAATTCGTTTGTTTTTCTTGAGCATCCTTATTTTGTTCCTATATATAAAAAAAGCATGAAAAAAATTTCATAGAAATTTAACTTTATTAACATGTAGAAATTCAAAAAATGGTCTAATACATATGAGAAAAAAAGATAAAACAGCAATTCAATTTTGAACGTATCAGCCTTACGGAATGACCATCTCTGATTTGGGTGAAATTTTTCATGGAGCATCACTGAAGGAAATAAAAAACTTCATTTAAAAGATAAAATGCCGGAGATATTTTTGGCGGAGTTACAGGGTGCACAAAATTGACAAAATCCGCAAAACGTCGAAAATCGATTTTTACTAAGATTTATATCTCAAACACTTCTTAGCCGAATCTTAAGTTTGAACTACCGTTGAAGAGGTAGGTAATCACATTAACTTTAATCGAAAACAATTCTAAGAAATTTTTGTGGTTTTTGGTGATACTTCTGATGCCAGTGATATAAAATCTGACATTCCTTTATTTGAAAAAGTTAAAAAATTGAATTTATGCAGAAAATGCAAATACGAAAAACATTCATATTATTAATTCGCCAACTTTAAGAAGTTGGCTAAGTCTTTTTCTTAGGAAAATTTTTCTAAGTCTTTTGGTCACGAAAAATTTCTAAGTCTTTTCGCTATGGCCGTTGCCTAGTACGTCAGAATTTTTTTTTTAAGAAAATTTTTCTAAGTCTTTTAGACACGAAAAATTCTTAAGTCTTTTCGCTATGGCCGTTGCCTAGTGCGTCGAGAATTTTCTGTTCCCCTTCGAACCTCTCGGGTACCATTACATCGCGTGGTCGGCACGCTAGAACATAGGTTGCGCTCGTCAAATCACGCCACTCGACCGGCACAACGGGAATTTAGTAAATAAACGCTGCACCGCCTGGCACGCGACTAGTTGTTTTTTTTGTTTGAGGAAGAAGAACAAGACAAACAAACCGTCGACGCGTTCCCACAACACAGCTATCTACCCACTGATGAATGCATTTCCGAGATGTCTTTAGGTTATTTTTTTTATATCTCGGCTGCTCCGCGCTCGGTAACTTGCTACATTTTTTATTTAGATTATTTCAGTTCCCGATAGTTTTATTTAGTCTTGTGCTGCGAGAAGTCTTTAGGTGAATTTTTTTTAACTCTCGCAGTCATAGTTTTAAGATCAATTTGATTTGCTGAGCATCAATGACTTAGAGTCTAAGATTTTTTTTTTTTGACATCTACAATAAACCATAAAGTAACCACACAGTAATTTTAAGGTATACAACAAAAATTTCGCTAATAGTAATAAACGAAACATTGTATATTTGAATGAAAACTTAAGCGTGAGTTTTTTTTTGTTTTGATTCCTACAACGGAGCTTTGTTTTGTGAGACACGAACCCTGGACAACGGCGAGTGATACCTCGGCCGGAAAGGTTCGTCACAAACGTCAACACTATAATCAATACCACCAAAATTTAGACAATCACATAACAATCAAAAATTCTGTGCTATCTCGAGTGTACTTTAGATTCGAATATTCTTCCCACAGGACACTGTGGATAACAATCCAGAGTGGCATCTCGTTTGACAAGATATTGTCAGTGATAGTCTATATTTACTATTGCTTTAAGACATATGTAGTTTTTCTTTAAAAAACAAAGCATTTTGAGATCGTTATTTTTTTACTGTTTTCTCAAAAACAACTTTGTCCTTACGGGAGGGAAAGACATTTTATTTTTCCTGAACTCTTTGTGGGAGATCTTGACCACCCTACTTTTGAGACCCCTAAGAAAGTGAAATTCGAAAAAAAATTGTGATTCAATACGCCTTAATGCTCATTCAGTTGTAATACCTCTGTGAAAACTTCAAGCTCCGAGCGGCACGTGTTATTGTTGTTGTAAAAAAAAAAAATTAGGGACATATTTTTAGACGCTAAGGAACAAAAAAATCGAGTGCTCAACAATTACTAAAATAAGGATCACCCTAATATCCACGTAAAAGTTTTATAATCCAACTAACATTTAGCATAGTTCTGCTATTCTTCAAATAAGGAAGATTTAGTAGCTGTAGTCGATATTCGTAAGGTCATAAGCGTCCGAAAGGTGGAAGGGGGAGGCGCTTGCCCTCCTAGACAGTGACAATTTTTAAAATATCTTTATATTAAATAAAAAAGCTGTAAGCTACAATTAAAAAATTTTACGGGAGAGTCAAAAACTTTCTAAATTGTAATTGTAATTGTAAGTTGCGCCCAAACTTAGGGATTTTATAACTATTTTAATAAAAACTTCGTTCTTAGTTGTAGGAGTGTATAATTTAGCAGGAAAATTTTAAAAAAATGTTGTGTGTAAATATTACTAAAACCTGCGTCCATTCTACGAATATTATTCACGTAGGAATATACGTAGTTACGTATAGGATTCGTAGATTGGGCAAAGTTTGGTACATATTACAAATATTTTATTCGTATTCGGACAAAAACAAATGTATATTGTACGAATACATTTGTTACATTAACTAACAACGAAAAGCAAAACATTCTATCTGAGCTGGGGTTTGAACCACGGTTTTTAGCTTACGGGCCACGTATTCTTTCAGTAGACTATGGCCACCTTGCAATCATACATTTTCTTATGTTCGGTAATTGTTCAACAAACAAGTCTGAAAGATTTCGGTTGTAAATTTTTTTTAAATCAACTAATACTAAATAGTACGAGTCCATTAGTAAATACTACGAAAAAAAAAAAAAAAAAAAATATCGCTATGAACTTGGACGATAAGTAAATTTATGTTTTAAAGTAATTAAACACAAGAAAAAAAAACAAAGTAAAAAAATTTAAAAACTAAATGTTTTCCCAAAAGTTGGCTTAAAAAAAATCGTTTTTTGTTATAAAGATGATAAAATTTGGGTAACTTTTTGTAAGCTTAATAAAATTGCTAACAATCTTGCAGCATTTTAATTTGAGAAAATTGCAGCGATCTAGGCAAGGGCAAAGCTTCTTATTCAAAAACGAAATTTTTTTAGGAAATTCCTTATAAAGTAGGCTAATTGTAGATCAAGCACTAATTTTTAAAAATATCTGATGGCAAATTCTTGCTAAGAAAATGCTTTTACATTAGAATATCTTAGGGTCAAAAAATTTTTTATGACTAAAATTTATATTGGAAACTCGATTTGAAACGTTTATTTTATACTTCTTCAAATTTACGTTTTTAACAGGCGTCCTCACATTTTGAGAATTTTCTGGATTTTTTCGCGTCACGTGTTTATATTACATCCAAGATTTAGAATTAAGCCTTGCAGGGAGGTTCTAGAATATGTTAAGAAAATGAATGGAGCCCAAAATCCATCAATACATATACCTCTTTGTATATTTACTAGCAAATACCTGCTGCTTCGCCTGCGATAAAAATATTAAATACCATGTAAAAACTTTAAACCTTAAAATGAAAGTATTTAGTTGTATTAAAACAAATTCAAAATAGAAAAATTATTGTGTTTGTTTTATTTAATTATAAATAATTTGTATATATATTAAGAAATTACTTTATTTAATTTGAATAACTTATTTTAACGGTAATTGTTATGCTGACATAAATTTACCTGGCTTTCTAGTTTTTTACTTTTGAAAAAGTCCTGCTTAACAGCATTATAAAAAAATTTTGGTAAACAATTTTTAAAATTTTTAATCAAAAATGTAATTTTTTACATACATTCTGAAAATAAATATATTCTTCTTAAATTGTTGTATTTAATCGGCCTTCTTCAGTTATTAATTGTTGTTATTGGGCTTCGGCCAAACAACAATTCCTCCTAAATTTAAAAAAAGACCGTTATAATGACATCAAACTTTTGGCGATATCTCAAAAACTATAGATTTTCTCAATGCATTACAATGCATTCTTGTATGGACAGTCGTTGATTAATAAAATTAACGGTAATTTTCTTTTCTTTTCGGAAATATTTTGTACGGATATAAGGTATGTTTTAAAAAAACCTGTTATTATGACATTAAAATTCTTGCGATATCTCAAAACTATAGATTTTCTCAGTATAACTCATAAGCCTCAGAATGAGAAAATAAACGATTGAAATTTCATGTCTTGACTTCTTTGCAAACAGTTTCTATCATTAAAAATCATGGGCCACATATGATTTTTGTGATGAAAACTAATTTGCTTAAAATGTTGTTATGTTTTTTGCAATGTGCTACATCTTAAAAACTAATTTATGTGAAAAACATTTTCAAATATAGCTTAAAAAATAATTCTGTGAAAAATATTTCAAATATTTCAAATTATTCCAAAGTTATATACATAAATCTATGTTTTAATCTATTTCCTTATCTATATATTCATAGTTATAGTTATAGTAGAATTTGTCCTGACCCAATTCAATGAATTTTTTGTGATCGTTTTGTGAAATTGTTAAAGTGTAAATTGACCTTCGAACAAAACACACGCTAGACGTTTCCGTTTGAAACATCAATGCATGACGATCAGAATTTTCTGATATATACAGCATCCTTATTGATGTATAGTTTTGCCCGGCAGACGTTGTCCTCCCGCAGACCACCTTACTGCGATATACGAATTTTCATGCTGTTCGAAAAAAAAATTTATGTATTCGCCATTTTTAGTACAGATGCCGATAGTAGCCGTATGAACTAAATTATCAAATTTTAGTCTAATATACCAAAACCGTATAACATTTTTGATTAATTCTGGGCGGTACTGGGGGTGTGGCAACATTTTTTCACTTAAACCATCTCATACTCGAAACAATAGAGTGGCAGAATTTCAGCTCAATTGAGCTTAAACCTAGTGCGCTTTGCTTTACTCCAAGCTTATCCCCCGAAAAGTGGACTTAACTTAAGTGGGTCATGCCCATTTTTAGTAAACTTAGCGAAAGTAAAAAGATTACCAAAATCTAGTCTCATACGACCAAAATCGTCTGAAATATAGCATTTTTTGAAAAAAATGGGCATGAAAAGTAGACGTGGCAAATCTAACATAGCATATTACGATAAAGTGGGAATAACAAATCGTTTGATACCTTTTGCGTGATTGTCAAACATCCGTGCAGTATCATAACGCTTTTATATATTCGTATAGATAGACTAACACAATCTCAAGTGGGGAAAAGCTGGCTGGCAAGGCTGCAAAACATAATTAATGCAGATAACTAAATTCTGGCAACTCCCCTCAAAACATTAACAAAGAAATTTAATTAACACTGTATGAAAGCAAGAATCTCCCTGAAAGTAAAGCTGGATGCACTGATCACCTTCAGCATGTTTTGAAAGTTTTTTCATATGAAGTTTTCGCTCAGAGATAAACATTTCTGCACGCTCTAAACTAGATTAACATTATTTTAAATCACACAAAAACATGCTGAAGTTATCAGTGAATTCAGCTTAAATACACAACATGGCTGTCGTGTTATATTGAGAGAAGCTCTCTCGACAAAGAGAGAAAAGCTTTGTTTGCTGTTATATTGTGCTGTTGGTTGAATATAGGCATCAAATAAAATGCGTGATTTTGCAATAATTAAAAAATACATTTTTCGAAAAACTTGGTAAGCTATAACAATCTATATTATCATAGGAATCGTATAAAAATAGAATTACCAAAATCGGTTCAGCGGTTTTCGAGCTTATTCTGGATCAAATTTCGTGAGTCTCCTTTTATATAATAGTAGTATAGATTCATACGTTTTGAATTTAAAAAAGTTAATAAATCATGTTTTAAAACTCGGTTTTAGTAACTTGCATGCTGTTAGAACTGATGCATGTTGAAAAAAGAAATATGTCAATTGATGTCCATGAGGGGAACATTTCAAGAATAGCGACAACTCTTATTCTTAATTTTTGCAGATTATATAGATTTTACCTCTTAAATCCAAATCTGATAAATTTCAGGCCTCTCGCAATTGGTTTATGAGTTAAAGGCCTCCAAAACTGGAAAAAATGGTCTGAAAATCTTGCTGGTTTTATTCATTTTTAAAAAGCAAATATTGGAAAATTTTTGTATTCTTATTTGAAAAGAGGAAAACTTTGGAGCTAAATTGCAATAAATTCGATTTTATTAAAGGCTAAAGGAGACACCACATTATATAATTTACTAAATTACTAAGAATATTTGTTGAGAAAAAATTTTTGAAATTATATGAAAAAAAAAATTAATTTTAAAATGTTTCGGGCATTTTTTTTTTTTTTTTTCATATAAATAAAATGTTTTATATTTTATTATTGTAAAAAAAAACATTTAGTGAGTCTTGGCGGCCAACCGCTTGTCGCGTTCCTCAGCAATACTCAATTTCACACACTTGCCCTTAGGCAATGAAATGTATGGCTTGTTTCCCTTGCCAATAATGAATACATTCGTCAATATGGTGGCGAAAACGTGTCCTTGCGAGTCCTTAACGTGCACGATATCAAAGGAGCCTGGATGTCTTTCACGGTTGACAACTGAACCAACACGTCCCAAATTTCTACCCCAAGTGATCATGCACAAGTTGCCGGAATCGAACTTGATATAATCGGTGACCTTTCCGGTGGCAATATAAACTTGCACGGTATCATTGGCCTTAATCAATGGATCAGGATAGCGGATGGTGCAACCGTCATGTGTAACTAGGAACGGAACACCCTTTGCACCCAACTGGGTCTTGCGAACCTTGCACAATTTGTACTTTGCTTCCTCAGCAGAGATGCGGTGAATGGTGAAACGTCCCTTTACATCGTGCACCAAACGGAAATATTCGCCGGTCTTGTCAATAGTGATCACATCCATAAATCCAGCTGGATATGTTGGATCAGTGCGGACCTTTCCGTCAACCTTAATCAGACGCTGCATAACAATTTTAGTTACTTCGGCACCATTCAACGCATACTTAAGACGATTTCTCAAGAAAATCATTAAGGGCAGAGACTCCCTCAATTTATGTGGACCTATCGATGGACGAGGAGCAAAAACTCCTCCCAATTTATCCAACATCCATGCCTTTGGTGCGGCTAAATGCTTTAAATATTTCTTAGGACCTCGCGCCATCTTGTAAGCTACGAAAAAAGGAAAGGCATGATACGAAAAATATTTTTATCCCTCTTTGAAACATATATAATTTTCTTATGTGTACAAGCGTCTGTCAAGCGGAATATCATGATAACAAAATTAATACCAAAAATCTCAGAAAAAAGAATTACATAGGTTACATAGGTTATTTTCTTTATGTAAATCTGCATTCTAAATTGTACATTCTAGACTCCTTTCTGGCTTTGTCCCCCACTAGAACAAATTCTGCGGACGCCTTTGCATAAGGTGGTAATTGAAAGTAGGTATCTCTCTCCATACAGATTGCGTAAGCAGAACAGAAGAAACTTTTTTGAACAGTTTCAATATCGTCAATATAACACCCATATCGAGAACACCAAACAACTGATGCATATTCTAAAATGGGCCTTACTAGTGACGTGAATAAAGTTTAAGTTATAAAAGGGTCGTTAAACTCCTTTGACCATCTTTTCATAAGCCCGAGAGTAATATTTTCTCTGCCAATAATTCTGTTAATATTACTGTGCAAGCGAAGTTTGGAGTCCATAGTTACTCCAAGACTCTAGTAAATAGTCACCAATTTTGTAAGTATTTCTGCTTAAAATGCAATCAAAGTAGTGGTTGCTTTCGAGAGAAAGTCATGTGCTTTCACCTGTGCTTTCACAAGTAACAAAGTTGGTCAAGATCAGTTTGTAATAACAAAGCTTCATGTTCATTTTTATATGAAAGAAAAAGTTTGACGTCATCAGCATTCAATAAAATATCACTATGCTTAATAACAGACGGTAGATAATTTATTTAAAGTAAAAATAGTAGCGGCACAAGGTGGCTTCCTTGAGGAACACCAGAAGTAACAGGAAACTCATGAGACTTTGCGAGTTTGTATATTACACTTTGTGTTCTTTTGAATAAATATGATTCAATCCATCTGACCAGTTGTATTGGAAATCCAAGAAGAGATAATTTTAGAGTTAAAAAGTTATGATTAACAACATCGAAAGCTTTACTAAAGTCTGTATGAATAACATCAGTTTGTTGTCCTTTGCCGAAATTCTCGATAGTTTTTTATGAGAACTCAAGTAGGTTAGTAACAATAGATTTTCCAGATAGAAATACATGTTGGAATGGAGATATCAGAGATTTCACACTATATGTTACTTGTTCAGTTACGATCGCCTCGAAAAGTTTAAGTAGGGCACTTAATTTTGCAATTCCACGATAGTTGTCGATTAAAGACCTGTTACCAGATTTATGAAGCGGAATGATAAGTGAAGATTTCCAAGTAGCTGGAAAATAGCTAGTTTGTTATGATGCAGTAAAAAACAAAGTAATTGGCATTACAAGTGCATCGCAACAATATTTCAATACACATGAAGGTATGTTATCAGGACCACTTTTATATGATACCTTTAAGTTTCTTAAGTAGGTTGAGACTGTATTAATGTCAATTATTAAGGATATAAATCTCTCCAGATTGCACATTTAAAAGATAGCTAACACTATCAAATGAAACAGATGAGTACGTAGACTTAAAAAACTCAGCAACTCAGGTGACATATAGTGAAATCATTATCCGACTGAAATGTTTTATATTTCATAAAAGGTGAATAGGAATTTGCCTTGCGTTAAGTGTTAACAAAGTTCCAAAAAGATTTGTCAAATGACTTAATGTTTAATTTCACTTTCATCAAATAGATGTCATAGGATTGTTTGCATAACTATCATGCAACCACTTTATCAGCAGAAATCCCAAAAACCATTGGAATACATGTTTCGAAGATAGTGACAAAAAGTGGTCCAAGACAATCCAAAGTAAGAAGAGTTTCAGTTGAGTAACCCTTTTAACTACGCCACTGAGTCGTGTCATTAAATTTATTGTTGATTCCTTGGACATACACGTTTGCTCATAAATACAAACACACAAATTTATTTTTATGTAATTGTGTGTAACTGTGCTTATTTGTGGGTGATTGTAAAAATGTTACGAAATATTATTTATGCCTATTTGCAATAATTTATTATATAAAATATTAACACGTGACTGCATTATTCGAATCGCTGATTTATTTTATTCAACTTCTTTTGTTTCTGGTTTTTGTTTCATACTAATTTTGCATGTTAAATGGATGATTATTGTGTATCTGGTTAGATAGGATTATGTATATTTTTTGACCACAGCTTTTGACTGAATGTCATAATAAAATTAAAAATATAATTAATCACGTTGAATTGCAAAATGAGACAATGGTTTGTTTAAAAAGTAAAACAAAACTAAGACACATGCCTTTAAGATTTTACACAGTATTTTTTTAATTAAATAAATGTTTGAATATTTTATTAAAATCATCAGAAAAATATATGTAGGTTTTGTATTGGAATATATTGGAATCTAACGTAGTATGTAAGGTATATCCCAGATAGACAAACGGTCCGAAAACGGCACGTTTTATTACCCTTTTGCTATGTGTGTTCATTAGACTGTGTCATTTGCAAAATAATATCAGATCCTCCCTCCGCAGGCAGATTCGGAATACAGCATATTTGAAGGTCGATAAAAGTACGAAAAAAATTTTCGAATTTGTAAAAACTGAGTGGGCACCACTTAAAAGAGTAATTTTTGAGGTACATTTTTAAAATTTTTTTATTGATTGCAAATTACTGGCAAATTAATGGCAAAAAAAAAATGAAAAAGTAATCGCTGCAGAAGCAAAATTGTACGCTTAAACAAACTGATTGTTGGGAAATTCAGCCCGCGAACTTAAAATTTGTTTTTTATTAATTTTTTTTAAGATCATGTTTTTTGTTAATCATTGGTGTTTCTTAAGATCTTAGGAACGGCAGCAACCAAGGTAACCAAATTTACAATATCTGTTATAAAGGTTAATATCTTAGTCAATAAAATAAAATGTCTTACCCACTTTTACCGCTCACAAATAAATAACAATGCTATATTTCAGATGATTTGAGTCGTTTTAGACTAATATTTAACAATTTATATCGTATGGTAACTTTACTAAAATTTGACGTGGTGGATCTATGTTTACGCCCCATTTTCAGAGGATAAGCGTGGAGCGAAGCAAAGTGCACCAGGTATAAGCTAAATTGAGCTGTAATTTTTGGCAGTCGATATTTTTCGAGTACGAAATGTTTTAGGGAATAAAAACTTTCCACACCCTATTTTACCGCCCCAAAACAATAAAAATTCTATATTTCGGACGATTTCTTTTTTATTTATTTATTTAATCAACTATTAACATTTATTGCTATACAGTTACTGTAAGTACCCTTACCTTTGTCTAAAATTTCTTTGAGGTGCATAAAATTTGAAAAGAGATAGAAGTGGTGCACAATCGCTATGATTTATCACTACATCCCGAGCAAATAAGGCGAGAAAATACTTTCGCCGGAACTCCAAAGACTTTAGTCCAAGAAGAGCACATCGCGCTTCATAGGAAGGCATAAAATTCCAGTATAGCTCGCGATTTGCTAACCTAGTGAAACGCTTTTGAATATTTTCAATTCTTTTAATATGTATAGAATATTGAGGGTCCCAGATAACATAATTATATTCTAAAACCGATCTTACAATTGAAAAGAAAATGGTCCTCACGGTAAAGGGATCGGAGAACTCTTTAGTATTGTGCGATAGAAATCCCATCATCGCATTAGCTTTTGATATAATAGCATCAAATTGTTTGACAAAGCTTAACTTTCGCTCAAATAAAACCCCTTAGTCTTTCTTCAAGTCGACTCTCTCGATTAATAATCCGTATTAGTAAAGGGTGTTTTTTATAGAGTGATACAACTTTGAGTTAGCATCACTGCTTTATTTGACCACCCATTTAACAGCTAATAGTTGCTTTTTGTTTAATTTGCTTCGTTATTTATTTATAAATCGACTTACATTAGAGCAACGCGAGCAAATTTTGCAACTTTTTAATCAAAATAATGGTGCTGTTCGTCAAACTTATCGTGCACTTTGTCCATTTTATGGCGTACATAATCGTCTTTCAGAGCTGCTAATTCATAGAACAATAGATCGTTTTCGGACCACATTTACTGTTACTGATAATGTGCATCCCGTGAGATGCCGAACAGTGCGCACTGAAGAATCTGTAGCCGCTGTACAGGAAAGCATTGAAGATGATCCAAATCAATCAATTCGTCGCCGTTCTCAGCAACTGGGGTTGTGTCCTTCCACTTTATGGAAGATTTTACGAAAAGATCTTGGCTTAAAACCTTTCAAGATTCAACTTGTGCAGGAATTAAAGCCAAACGGCCATCGTATGCACCGCCAATTCGGCGAATGGGCTGAGGCACAAATTGATATTGATTTTGAATTTCCATGTAAAATTTTATTTTCCGATGAAGCCCATTTTTGGTTAAATGGCGTAGAATTGTCGTATTTGAAGTGAGGAGAATCCACAAGCTTTTGTCGAAACACCATTACATCCACAGAAAATTTTTGTTTGGTGCGCTTTATGGGCCGGTGGAATCATCAGCCCATATATCTTCAAAAACGATGATGGTCAGAATGTTACAACATGATGCGAAGTTTTTTCGTACCTCAATTAGCTGGCATTAATCTTGCTGATATGTGGTTTCAACAGGACGGAGCCACATGCTACACAGCGGGCGCTAAAATTGATTTACTCAAGGAAACTTTTGAGAAAAAAATTATTTCACGAAATGGCCAAATTAATTGGCCCCCAAGGTCGTGTGATTTAAGCACATTGGAAATCACTTGTCTACGTCGATAAACCACATGCAATTTAACACCTGGATATCTACATTCGAAGAGTTATCGGCGAGATACGGCCGAAAATGCTGCCAAAAGTTTGTGAAAATTAGTGTTCCAGATTGAGCCTTGTACGCGCCAGTCGTGGTAGCCACATAGCCAAAATCATAATAAAACAATTATGTCATAAAATTTTCTATCCAATAAAGCCCGTCTCATTGATATTAAAAATACAATACTATGTTTTATTATGATTTAAATTTGTATCACTCTATAAAAAACAACCTTTACCGTATGATCCTTCGAAAAGTTGATTCTTCATAGAAAAAGACATTACTTTACATTTGGACACATTAAAGATGTAGTTTATTGGTCTCGCACCAAAATTGGAGACTACACGAAATGAAAAAACATAGTTGCAACAACCATATTTTAAAAGGATCATAATATGATTCGGATTATGATTGTTTATACCATGTTCTTAAACATATAATGGTTTCTATGATCATGGTAAAATGATTACAAAAACTATATTTAGAAAAGGAATTTTTCCGTAGGAACCAAAATATTATTGAAACAACCATTATTCTCTTATTGGGAAGAAAATGAACTGATTGCAACAACTTTATTATAAATTTCTTATTAGGAACCAGAATATTATAGAAACAATACCTTTTTTTAAGTCAACGCACACCAATTTCCACAGCTATTAATTAAGATATCCCTAGAGGTTTGCCTTTGTCTGCTGCCGAACAGAAATATTAATTCAATTGGAAAAACGTTTTGAAAAACTTTCTGTCCGAGCTGGGGCTTGAACCGCGGCTCTTTCGCTTATGAGCCACGCAGACTACCAGTAGACCACAGCTGAAACTACAGGTCGCCTGACTAAAATCATTCATAAACATGGTACATTGAGTGCATTGTCACAAAAATAACAATATTTACGGTAAATGGAAATATGTTTGCTACGATCAAAGTCGATCGTGATTTTTCTGCTGCAATCTTTACGAAGCGGCACATAACGAGGAATCGATAAAACTTATTGTATCAGAATAAAGTGAAAGGTTTCCTGCAAGCTGTTCAGACACAATAAGTTCTTTCGATTTTTGACTATGAGCTGCTTCGTTTACCCACGATCAAAAAGTAGTTCAGACAAACATTCAAAATTCTAGTATGTTTGTGTCTATCATAATATTCACATTTATCATGATTGACAGAACTACAACATTTTTGCTGCAACTAATAGTTGAGCCAATTATAATATGTTGACGATGATTTGAATCGTAATGCTATTTTTGGTACCACAATTAGTAAATAATCACTTTATTAAGGCAAAAATTTATGTTTGCAGGAATAATGCAATAATTTCAGCAAACATATTATTATTGCAGTAATCATGTCTCAACCATGTCTTTTCTCTGCGTATATCCATGTCACGTTGAAGCAAAAAGAAGTCTTCGTGAGAGTGCACACATCTAGAGATCTTTATATCATCAGCATACATTAGGCACTCAGAAAAGCCATCATAATTCGGAAGATCATTGATAAACAGAACAAATAAGAGAGGACCAAAGTGGCTACCTTGGGGTACCCCAGAATAATTTTCAATGTAATAAGAAAAATTTTTACCAATCTAAACATATTGCTGACGACCAACAAGGTAGCTCTCTAATTATAGAAGTAGCGAGGAATGGAATCCAAGGCTACTTAGCTTATTAATCAAAACAGAGTCTTGAACTCTATCGAAAGCCTTTGCGAAATCTGTGAATATAACGTCTAATTGATGACCTTTTTCCATATTATTGGACAGAAAGTGTGTAAAAAGAGTTAGATTATTAGAGATAGATTTACCTGACACAAATTCATGCAGCATCTTAGACAATCTAGTTTTAATGGAGTTATACATTTTGTTTATTACCAAAGATTTAAAAATTTTAGGAATAAGTGGTATTTTAGCTATCGGTCGATAATTTGCAATATTTTGCCTTGATCCCGATTTAAAAATTGGAGTAATTGCCGATATCTTCCAGATGTCTAAATATTTCCCTTCACGGAGTGACGTATTAAAAATTTGAGTCAACGGCTTACACAAGGCAAAAGCACAGTTTTTATGAAATATTAAGAAAAGAATTTGGTTGTATTAGACTAAAATTTGGTAATTTAGTTCATATGGTTACTTTCTAAACTAAAAATGGGAGTGGTCGCACTGCACTTATAACAGTTCAGAAATATAAAGTTGTTTCATCCGATTGGCATGAAAATTATTATATGGCAGTCTGTGGCAGAACAACAACGTCTGCCCGGGATTGCTAGTAAATTATAAAATGCTGCGAATTTCACGTTAAAAACTGCTCATATATAAAGTTACGTTTCTTTATGCCCGATTAAGGGCCTACATTCTGCTCACATAAAATTAAAAAAAGTAACTTGGTGGCAATCCTCCTCCAGCTGTCACTCAACTCTTATCAGCTACATAAACCATTTAGATCAAACAAACATGCAGCACTGCCCAAAACTATTCTACAAAGAACTCAATTGCAATTAAGTGTTCTCGCCGGATATATTAAATTTTGTCGAAATTTTAGGAATTTTTTAAGTAAGGATTGTAAAAAAAAAGTTAGCGATATTTAAGTAAATATTTTTGTATTGTTTTACATAAGTATTAAAATTAGCATAAAAATTTTCTTGACGTTAATTCCGCATAATGCGTTTTTCTGGAAACAGGTTATTTAAAATTGTTGTGCAAGATTGCGCAATAACTATTTTACCAATTTACTTTAAAATTATTGAGTAATTAAAAAAAATATATATTTTTGAGGGGCTGACTCCGAGCTTTTTTTTAAAAGGCCTTACAAAAATTTTACATCTACTTTTGTCCTAAAATATTAAGCCTTTTTTTTAATTTAAACTTTGCCTAGCCGCCATTTTGTTTCAAATTAATTTTTTCTTAAAAACTCTTAGTCAGCCCTTCACATTAGGTTTAAACTTTTACTAAACTCTAGATATCCTGCACACCGTTTTTTTATTTATTTTTTTTTTGCTGCTTCGCTTACGCACGAATGACGTTGAAGTGACGTCACAAAAAATGTTTGTTTGTATTTAAACTTGCGTAAACAATAAAAAATACTTACTCAAATATCTCAAACCGTTTTTTTACAGTCGTTACTTAAAGAACTCCTAAAATTTCGACCAAAATTTGGTAAAATGTCCCTTAATACAAAAAAAAAAAAAAAAAAAAAATACAAAGTAGGTGGTAAAAATGGGTATTTTATTTTGAGCATTTTTTAATATGTTGAATTTTTTTGCAAACATGTGTCGCACAGTGTAATCAGACTTTATTTTTATATCTATCTAGTGGTATGATTTTTAATTCCACTCTTTTAAGTTATTATTTTGACAGTTAAATTGTGTTATTTTATATGATATAAAACATTTGATGAAATTAAAAAAAAAAGGACAACTCATATTCATAGAACCTGAAAAGCAAATATACATATTTGAAAAAGCTCATACACACACACTAACACACTCATCATTCAGATGCAGACGCAATAAATTCTAAATGAAATGAAAAACCACAGCATAAAATTTACAGCAAATATCGAATAAAATATGCAGGGCATCAAAGCAAATATGAAATCATCGATAAATAAACAAAAACATAAATATTAACTGGACACTGGCAAAGCAATATCTAATAGATACATAGGTACATGCACACAGACACACACTTAACCATAAGCCACTTTAATATGGTAAGCAAATGTATGTAATGCACGTTTATATAACAACAACAACAAAAACATTAACAAAAGCAACAACAACAACAACAAACAACTAGCAATAACAACAACAGCAAATATAAGCATTCCGTTGTAAAATTAATCAATTTAATTAACAATAATTTTGAATTTTCACAAATGTCGCTTGATCGCGATTCGACGAGTCGTTAATTTTGCTCAATTTTGGCAGCACACTCATAACTCGTAAACAGACTGAGCTATCCGGCTGAAATGTCCCGCATAAGCCGCAAACGCAGCACTAATTGATGCATACAACAAGGCAAGGAAGGTTGACCACAAAAATACATACTTATATACCTTGTTACAAGCATATAAGTCAAATACACAAAAATACACTCTATACTCCATGAACTTACTCACATCCGCAAACTCGCACATTTTATATTTGTTTGTATTGTATTTTTGTGATTGCCCATCGAAACCAATTAATTTATAAACAAATAGATTAATTAACGGAAAAACGAATAAATACTTTAATTACTGAATGCAATTTATCAATGAGTTGCCAACTTTGCCTATTTAAGGCAAACTGTTGGCTTGACAACATATATTGCAAAAAAAAAATTAAATAATAAAATGAAGAGACAAAAGTGGTAAAAAATAAAATCAAACTAATTTTGTATCTACCTAAGGCATTTATGACAATCAATTTTTAATTACAAAACTAACACGTCCTCGCAAATAAATTTGCATAGATTGTCAAAAATACATACTCAAGGTTTTTTAACCTTCCGATGCACAGTGGGGTATTACCCATGAAAGATGGTATCAATTCATCAATTACCAAATAAGGAAAAACAACAATTAGCTGTTATCATTTAGTGAATTTTTTTTTATTAAAAACAAATTTTTCAAACGTACAAATATGATAAATTTTCTTTTTTAATATTTTGCTTTCTTGTAATAACCTTATTCACAGCCGCTTGTTAAGTCTTTCTCATTTGTATCCTAAAAATTTATATCACTATTTTAATCTATATATTCGTCATTGTCTTCATCGGATTTTTCCGTATCTTCTGCGTTGTCTTCATTTGTTGGTGGTACAAGCAAATTAAGAGCTATTTGTGGCAACTTTCGCAACTTCTTTTGCGGTAATTTTCTTTTGCTTGGAATGATTGTGTCTGAAGCTTTTAAAAACCTATTCAAAATATCCTCAAGGGTTTTTGCTCTGGTTATTTTTCTTGAAAAATGCTCTCTGGAAGATTTAAAGTCCTTATTTCTTGCTTCTTGCGCCTCTTCAAAAAGTTGATCAATCTTCAATAAAGCATATTTTTTGATTTCAGAGCTATGAATTAAAATTTTATGTACAGTTGGGGGCATATTTTACCCCCATATATAGGTTTTTTGCACAGAGTATCTTGCAGTTTCAAGCGAATAGTCTCGAAATTTTTTAATGTCCACTTCGTGTCCGCATGAAATTACGATTAAAATAATATGCACACTTTTAATAAGCTCTACATCAATCTGGGTTATAGATGCTGCTTTTTCTGCATTTTTAAAAAAACGTCGAACAGTATTGCCATCATTCGAACTTTCGAACCCTGACTTTGGTTTGTCAATTACTAAACCAAGTTTTGTTCTAAATTCTTTTCGAATTCTCGTCTTATTTACTGATGAAACCATGGTAGAAGAATACAGGTAAATGCACCAGATGAGAGCATACTGCCGGAAATGTCAAAACGAAGCAAAACTTTTTGTTTATTTTATTTTGTGTCCATTCGCTACACAGCTAAATTTGACTGACATGGCAGTATGGAAAGAGAGCACAGTCAGCGCTCAGCTGCCTCTATCCTTATACCATGGATGCAACCTGCTTCTCTGATTCTTCTCTTATTAGCCATGTTTGTGGCTTGTGAACCAAATGTAACAAGCACTCAAAAAATCGTATCTAAACATGTAGTGTTGATAAACCAAATTGAATGTTTTCGACTTTTACATTTCTTTTTTAATCATTAAATCAATTGAATTGAATTCTTTAATAGTGCTTTTACATAACTAGCACCTTTTTGTAGATGTAGTTTCAGTAAGTGCCTTGCATACCTTACCGTCTACCATGGTTAACGTAAGATTCTGGCTTACCTTAATAAATTTCTCTCCCCATTGTGCAGAAGATTTTCTGAGGCCACTTTTTTGTGCTCTACTCTATTTTTTTTTCTTTTCTCGACACATCTGCTGTTTCTTTAATAAACTCCATGCGAAGTGGACGACAAAATCTTGTTGAGGCTGGTCTGGGATTTTGCCAAATAACTTTAGATCCACAAACTTATTTAATTGGAACCATGGAGGTTATAAATATCGATGCATCATTTGCATCCGGGCCGTGAAAAGCTTGCTGTATATGCTATTGCCCATACTTCCGCCGAAACCCCACTTCGAAAACAAACAAAAATTAGATAATTCATTATCCTCTAAAGAATCTATAACTGGCTTTTGTAATATAAGCAAACGCTGGATTGTTAGGTTTTAGTGTCTGACAGAATATTCGGCTTCAGTATTGGGCATATTGTCCGATTTTTTAACTTCGGCTTCGGCCCAAAATAGCCGAATATTTACCGAATGTTTTTGCTTTTTTGTAATGCAAAAAAATTTTTATATATATATTTTTTTTTTTTTGCATTTTTCGATAGCTATATCTGTGTTAAATATCATTCTAAAAGGTTTAATAGAAATTCGTTATTGCTCAAAAGTTATGAGCCTGCGAGCCGACTGCGTCAAAGCAGGAAGCTCGCTATACTTAAAACTTTAAATGCGTTTTTTAGAACTGCGTTTTCGAGCTTGCGACTCTCGTAACTCAGACAATTTGTAACGAATCTTTAGGTTGTTTTTTTTTTCAAAATAATAAATAATAAATTCTCAATGGACCATAATCTCATTGATAAATTTCTTATTGGAATTTTTAGCAACAAAACAAGTAACGAAAATTTTCAGTAAAAATTAGAAAAAATATTCCATAACACATTCATACTGAACAGGAAAATATTTTTATTTATGTTTTAGATGAATTTTGTGACCTGTGGAAAAGTCGCCAGCTCAGTTTGTGTTTTAAGCACTGGTCTACGTCACTCCGTGGCTTGCTGCAGTCTATTAATTAAATAATTATTGATTATATTTTAAAAATTTTATAAAATCGTCTTCAAAGTACTATAAATATAACTATAAAGTTTAGAGTACCTATATTATTTACTTTTTCCAAAAAACATTAATGAAAATTGCATATTTTTCGGCCTGTTTAACCAGACTCGACCTTTAGTGATTGCCGTTTATTAAACTGGAATTAATAAATAACGAAAAACAGTCCTTCGGCCGATTGTTTTTATTTGGCCGAACATTCGGCTTCTTACAAGTTTACTTCGCATAAAGTTTCAGTAATTGAAATTCTCGGGAAGAATAACAATCTTTTTTGCTGTCTGTACAACGCTATAGCTGGGAAATTTTTCGGGTACAGCTCGTCTAATAATAATGTTCTGATGGCGGGATAATTTTTCTTCTACAAGCAGCTAGAGCATCTTCTTTACTAATTTTAGTAGGATTTTTAACAATCGCAATTTGAATTAAGAAATCTTTCTTCAGTTCTATGTGCCCTTGTCCGCTTCATCTGAAATGAGGAAATAAAGTGATTAATTATTTCATCAAAATCATTCATATATCCCTCCGCAGGAAGAACTCGACGCATCATTTCGTCTCCCAAATATTTAAATTTATCGCTAAGTTGGAAATGCCCATATCTTTTCATTATATCAAATAACTTTTCACGAGATATACACACCGTGTTTAAAGCAGTTCCTAAAGGAGACAGTATATTTAATGTTCATATAAATTGAATTGCACTTAAATACCCGAACACCCATTTAACACAAACAAATTTCGCTTCAAAATAATACTTCACTAGTATTAACGACAAAACTAAATATTGTCAAATAAAACACAAACAAATTCAACAATAACTTTTCGGCAAAGTTCAAACGGTTTCGCATAAAAGAAAAAGAATACAAGCTACATTAAATATACTTTTTTTAAGTTTATTCACTCAAAAGACCCATTCTCCAAAGTGGGACTGATCCGAAAGAAGGATGGAACCATGGCAGAGAACCTAGAGGAGTCCATGGAAGTTCTGATGGAGGTGCACTTTCCTGGAAGTTTTAAGTCTGATGACCCGTGGACACCTTTGAAGAAAGGAATGCACAGGGTTGACAGGCTGGAAGCCGAAAGGATGATCACTATGGACGGGGTGAGGAGTGCTATACGCTCATTTGCTCCGTACAAAACATCAGGGATGGACGGTATATTCCCTGCTATGATGCAGTGGGGGGAAGATCTCATTGCACCTAGGCTGTGGGGTATATTCGTTACTTGCCTAGCGACTGGGTATGTTCCGAGAGTCTGGAGAGAGGCGAAAGTTGTCTTTCTTCCGAAGCCTGGAAAAAAAGATTATGCGGAGGCAAAGTCGTTCAGACCGATCAGCCTAACATCTTTTCTCCTGAAAACGATGGAAAGAGTGATGGTTGACTGTCTTGAGAGCACCTCGCTGACGCAAAATCCTCTGAGTAGATGCCAACATGCATATAGAGCAGGTAGGTCTACGGAGAGTGCTCTTCACGAATTGGTAAGAGTGACTGAAAAGGAGGTATTTTCAGGAGGCATTGCGATGGCCACATTTATGGACATCGAGGGTGCTTTCGACAAAATATGCTTTGGAAGGCTGCGGCAAGCCCTGACAGAACGCAATGTAAGCCCAATGATAGCAAATTGGGTGGACAATATGCTCAAACACAGGGCTGTCAACATGCAGAATGGTAGAGTAAAGACTAGAGGTAGAGTAAGTAGAGGATGTCCCCAGGGCGGGGTGTTATCGCCAACCCTGTGGAACATAACTGTGGACTCACTACTGGTTAGACTGGATGAATCGGGCATACACACGATAGGGTATGCAGATGACATTGCGTTGGTGGTCTGCGGCAAGTTCATTGACACCATCTCTGACATCATGAAGGGAGCACTCCGAATGGTGGAGGAGTGGTGTCGAGAACAAGGCCTTACCGTAAACGCAGGCAAGTCAGACAATATTCTCTTTACTAGAAAGAGGGTAGGCCTGAGTACAGAACCACTCAGACTTTTTGGAGCTGAAATCAACATGTCCACGAAAGTTAAATATCTAGGGGTAACCCTTGATAGCAAACTGAACTGGAACGAGCATGTAGAAGATAGGATTCAAAGAGCCAAGAGGGTTCTGTTCCAGTGCAGACGCGTTTGTGGTCTCAAATGGGGGCTAAACCCAGAGGCTATGAAATGGGTTTACACTATGATGGTTAGACCTGTCATCACGTACGCTTCGGTGATTTGGTGGACAAAAGTCAGCCAGAAAACCATTAAGAAGAGACTGGACAGAGTCCAACGGCTGGCGTGTGTTGGATGTTGCGAAATGCTACGTGGCATGGGGCAACGGCCCTGCATGGTCATATTCGCATCCTTGATATTGTACAGAGAGATGTCAGGGAGGCGTTTATGCCTATGGATGGAAGGCAGAGAGTAAAAATAACAGAAAAATGTTATAAAACTCTTATAACGGATGGAGCCGTTTGTGAAGAAATCGCTGGTAGCGATATCAGTATATTCACAGACGGCTCTCTGATGAATGGCCGGGCCGGGGCAGGCGTGTACTCAAAAGAGTTAAGCCTATCCTGTGTACTGAGGTTGGGGAGGTTTGTGTCTGTATACCAGGCAGAAATGTTTGGCGTAGTGCATGCGCTGGACCACCTGATAGATGGCCGGATCAGTGGCAAGAAAATTGTCATCGCTCTCGACAATCAGTCTGTGATTAGGTGTATGCAACGGACAGACATCACTTCCAGGTTGGCCATAGAATGTCTTACAAAACTCAATAGGTGCGCCCAGACAAATGAGCTTACACTTATGTGGGTGAGAGGACACTCTGGCATAGAACAGAATGAAGAAGCTGATTCTTTAGCAAGAACAGGATCAGCAGAAGAATTCTGTGGACCAGAACCACGTATCGCCTTAGTTGACAATATGGTGGCAGGCCTTATTAAACAATGGACGGACTCGGAACACAGTAAAAGGTGGGAAGAAGCTGTTAATTGCAGGCAATCAAAGGCGGCCGTGAAGTGGTCTCGTAGTGAGGCAGCAAAAGTTATCCGATACAATCGAAGGACTTTAAGCTGGCTTACTGCACTGGTCACAGGACACGGTCCCTTCATGTACCATCTCGGGAAGATGACTCTGACCGAGGACGATGCGTGTAGGTTATGCCTAGAGGAGCCGGAAACAGCAGCACACATTCTGTGCCAGTGTCCGGCGCTGGCAAGCATAAGATTGACCACTCTGGGACGCCCATTTATTGGCGAAGCCGAGATTGGTCAACTAACCTATAAGGATATGCTTGAGGTGACAAAGGATGCTTACACGAGGAGCATGCTCACGTACGAGTACTCCGAGCAGTAGTACCCTTTGTCCAATAGGGGACGAAAAGGGACCCACTGTGGTCTGCTTCGGCAAATCCCCAACTTATTATATATAAGTTTATTCACATCTTTTATTTTTTTAAAATTAATAAGAACATGTATTTCATATTGTAAGAGAATAGATCAGTATCAATTAGGACATAATATTCAAAAGTAGTTAATATTACAAGGATTTCATTTAAACAGTGAATACATTAAAAAAATTATAAATATTTTAGGCAGTTGTGCAGCCTATAGCGCACACCAACATGAACTGCTTAAGAATAATAAAAAAAATAACAAAAAACATTGCATTGTATAAACAACATTGCCTTGCATTACATTGTTAGTGCCTGCAATTGCTTGTTTTGATTATTGTGACTGGAGTTCTCTTACAAAAAGTTTAACAAATTCCGAAGAGGCCAACATGGCACAACCAAATTTTAAACACTTATTATAGACAGTACACAAAACAAAACACTTTAACTCCACTGGAATAACAAAAACCTTAATTTTTTTAACCCTTTTTTTAATCAACAAAAAATAGTTTTTCTAGAGATTTACTCAAAAAAAAATTTATGCATAAAAAACCACTTTACCCGAAGTTAAAGGTTCCATTAAAAAAACTTTCCACAAAAATTTTTTTTTTTTAATAAAGAAATACTTTTAAAAAATCAAAAAATTCCAACTACGCATGAACGAAAGCAAAAAAGTTTATTTTTAACCGCGAATAACTTTTCAACCAGCTATGTAAGGTGAATAATTTTTGTTGTTGATGACGCAGAAGATAATTTTACTATTTTTAAACTGGTATCAAAAAAAGTTGAAGCCTCAAACAATTTTTTTTAATTTTAGCCATAAAAGCCCATAAAATACCCCGTTGTGCGATGCCTGACAAGGTCCCTAGGGACCTTGTTTATGAATATGGCGTACGCTGCTTATAATTATTTAATTTTGTAGACCTTTTATTGAATTAAATTTAATAATTTATTTTATAAATAATGCTCACATATAAGACAGAGTCTTTTAAATACAGTAAGAGTCAAAAACATTACTAGTAATAAACAAGAAATAAATATGACTTAAGGTAATGACAAAATTTGAAATAATAACATAAAACTGGAACAAGTGATCAAAGTTTTGAATGAAAGAATTAATTAAATAATATTTAAAAGGTAACAATAATCGTTATGATTAATAAAGATAAATAACAAAGAAGAAGTAGTTAAAGAAATAGCTAGAGATTAGAAGAAATATCGGAAAATTTCATGCTTAAAGTTGCGTTTATTTGAGATAAGTTTGATTCTTAAAGGCAGCGAATTCCATATTCTAATTGCGTTAACACAAAAAAATGTGCTTGAATTCAAAATATTATGTACTGGTATGATAAGATGCATATTTTTAGTCAATTTACAGAATTGAAGTTTTACAAATAGATAATTAGGTGCTTGTGTATAAATCAAATTGCGTAAAAATATGAAGTTTCTAGAGTGCATGTATTTAAATAAATTACAACGAAGTACTTGGCTGCTTAAATGACTAATGCGGTCTAAACTTGCTTAGACCATATACGTATCTGACAGCATTATTTAATGCAAGTTGCAACTTGAGCTTGGATCTGGAATCGAGTTTACTGAACACAACATCTAAGTAATAAATTATTGGCACTATAAGTTGGATAACTAACTTTCTTCTGGTGTCAGTAGGCACAAATGATGCAGTCCATCTTAGATTCCGTAGGGTAAAGTACATTTTACACACAACTGAATTTATATGATTTTCACAAAAAATTTCGAGTTAATGTAATAACCGAGATTTTTAACATTTATCAACAAATTTCAGACACTATTTAGATAGATTGCTGGTATATCAGGAACGTCATAACGAGATTTAAAAATCGGCAGGACATATGATTTCAGAGGGTTGAGGTGCAGCTTATTGGCTTTAGCCCAATCAGTTATTTTTATCAAGTCTTCGTTATCCTCAGTACATAAGTCATTTACAGGACCAATAGGACTGGACTGGTATAACTTAAGATCATCAGCATATGCGTGAGTGGAAACATCGCGGCATATGCTGAAAATATCATTAATAAATATTGTGAATAGAAGGGGACCCATTTTGTAATGCGAAAGAGCATAAATCGATTCTTCTTCAAGAAGAATCTTATCGCTTTCTGCTCTCTCGTGTGAGAAAAAAGTCCATCGTGGCGAAATCTTCTAGAAGAACAGAAAAGTATTCTTACTAAGGAGCAGAAAGCGATTCTTCCTTATGAGCAATGCTTAAAGTTGTTAAAAAATAATTAGTAAATTTTTGAAAACGCCTGAATGATATCAGTTTTTATTCACCTCGAAGAAATAACAAAATTTATCACCCAGAAGTATAGATAGCGAATCGTTTTCTTTTCGCGAAAAAGAAAACACCAAAACACCAGAAGTATCGCTTTCGCATCACCTAAGCGAAAGGCAAACCATTTCTCGTCCAAATTCTGGCTGGGTAATGGTTTCATTACAATTTTTTGTGGTTATATGTTTGGTGTAGTGTTGTAGAATGTGTGTGGTTATACATATGAGCAAATGAAATAGAGAAAAAAGTTAATTTTAGTGCATTTTTTTGTAAATTTTTTTTCTAAAATTATTATTTTTTTTAACCGACAGGGCAGGCAAACAGAATAAAATATTAAAAAATATGTATTAAGTTTCTTGGTATTGCTTTGGCGTCTCCTGCGTCTGTAGGAATGCAAGCATTGCATTTCTTCAAAGCAGTGGAATTTTCAGCACATACAGGGTATTGAGTATATTGTATGAAAGCCCATACAAGGTCTCTTTCGACCTTGTGGAGCAAAACCTCCATAAGTGAATTCAACCTGACCGTTATAATTAAGATCTTTGCATAATAGTATCAATCTTTGTATCTGTACGTAAGTCATTACTTTTAGCACTAGATCTAGTACTTTTTGATACTGATATACTTAATTTTTTGAATAAAGACATAAGATAAAATATGATGAATTTTAATCTTAATTTTCGTTTCAGTGCTTTCAGTTATTTGTTATTGTAAGCCTGAGAATATGTTTTTATAGCTTACAAATTTAAAAGAAAAATAATATTTGGTAATGGTCTTACGTGTTTCATTAATAAATTTGAAAAAGTTTTATTTTTAAATATGCTAAATTCATGAGGTTAGTTTGTCTATGATCCTTTATTATATGATATGGATAAATGTTTAGGAAAAAGTTGATTTTCAATTTTTAAACAAACAATTCTTCTTTAAAAATGAAGAAATGATAATTCATAATAAGTCCAAATGTTATACAAACAATTTGGGCAATTGCTCTTAAAAATCAAAAACTTTCAACAATTTTGTGTTCAGTAAACAAAAATAATTTATAAAAAAAAACTAAAATTCAATAACTGCAAATATTCCAAAAACATATTTAGAAACTAGTTTTTTTTTTTTTGCTTTAACAAGAATACCTTTTCAGTCCAAAGTATTTAATATCTTTTACTATTTTTTGTTGGAGTTTTTTTGTCAATATTATAACTATTGTCACAAGTCAGAAAAATTTTTTGTGAATATCGTAATAAAACCTTTCAGAACTCAATTTTTGATTATGACTTTACACATTATGCTACTTGTGGCTACCTCAAAGTACAAAAAATATGGGATTGCAGCCCTGTGGCGAAGATTAGTGAAGGTGGCAACGATGAAAACGAGTAAAAAAAGATGAGTAGAACGCGAAGTATAAATAGTAAAAAATAAGTAATTAAATGAATATAAGTGTTTATTTTAAAAGATCAGAGCGTATTAATAATTTTGTACAGTTTCCTTTCTATTAATATCTATTTAAGCAACAATGAGTAATAGATTTTTAAATTTTTTTTTTGTACAAGTGGTTTTTGGGATCATGGTAAATAGCATAAAATGCAATAAAAGCAAATAAAAACATAAAAATGTAAATTTTAATATTATATAATTTTAAATCAATAATTAACTACTCCAGTGAATTGGCCAATTCAAGCAAATTTTTTAATGAAAAATGATAGTACCTCAATTTTCGTTAACTTGTATTCAGAAAAATATACGATATATAAAAATAAAATTATCATAAAAGTTTTTCATGTAAAATATGCAGAGAAATGCGGTTAATAAGCGAAAAGGTTTCTTTAGAAGAGTGAGATTTGTAAACTTTACCATTTTAATCAAATAAAAATTTAGTGAAGTCGCTTGGATGCAAATCGTGACAAGAATTGTTCCAAAGATTTCGATCTTAGTGAAAAGAAAATAACACTACCAGATAGAATCAGAAGAATCACAAAAAAAATATATAAGGGTAATTTTTGCAAGGGTAGTTTTTTTGTGAGCACAACTTTAATTTTTGTGAAGTTGCAAATGCTTTATAATAGCTTCTTTTTTTTTGGTTATTTTTTGTTATCATCCTTTTGTAAAAAGTGTTAAAATAGTTGAATACAATATTTTTCGAGAAAATAAAATTAAATTTTTCCTTTTTATTTTATTTATTAAAACTCTTTGCATTTCTTTTTCAATTGTTTCTTTTTTTATACATTTATTTTTTTTTGCCTCAACAGTTTCTTAATCAGCGGTGTTCAAAAAGTATCAGTGGTGGTCTTCAATATAAAATTAACATATTCATTCACAATAGCGTCTTGCAATATTATTGTTGTTTGCAATATCGTTGTTGCCTTTTGTTATAGCAAATGCATATCAACGCTTTTGTTTTTGTAAAAGCAGCTAATTTTGCAATTGTAACCATGCAGCAAGATTGTGAAATACCCTATAGAACTATTTTTAGTCGCCATGTATATTTTAACTTTTTTTTATAATTACTAAGTTTTTTTTTACTAAATACCAAACATCGCGAGCATAGTTCAGATAAAAACTTATTTCCAAATTGGAAGCTATTGTACTCATTTTTGTGGAATTTAAGGAGATTTTGCAGTTCTAATAGAGTCGCTCTGTATAGGAGGTAGGTGGGCTTTTCATTTGATTTTAAAAAAATTTATACTCAGAGTGCATACTAAAGCTAAGAGATTATGTGCAAAACTTAAAGTCATTAGATGATATTTTGTGGCATTTAAAGAGATTTACCGTTTCATAAAAGTCACTTTTATGGGAGGTAGGCATGGTTTTCATCCGATTTGGCTCATTTGCGAACTTGATGTCTATTTTTGAATAAAAAGCTTACACACTGAATGTCATTAAACGGATGTTATCGTGATCACAGACGGACTGACGGTCATGGCTAAATCGACTCACAAGGTGCTGATTCAGAACATATATTACTTTATAAACCTGCCACGCCTCCTTATTGGCGTTAGAAATTAAGTCAGAAAGTTAATATTTCCGTACGTATCATGCGTGGGTATAAAAAATGTCTGTATCCTCATCTAAAACAACATTTTAGTTTTATTTTACGTTTGTAGTCTCCGTTTATCAAATTCTATAAATTCTTCAAAATCTATTTTAATAAAAAAAAAACTATGACATTTTTGACATTATTACTTTTTGTGAAAAATTGTATAGAAAATTGCATTTAAAAGGTTCTATACAAAAATAAAACCTATAGATCTGTTTTAGAAATGGCACAGTGAATATTTTAAAGGTTTTTGGCGCTTGCGCTAGAAATGTATTTTTTATAACATTATTAAGTTATTTCGCAAGATGATATAGATGGCACTACTATTGGAGAGTTCATATGATTTTCAAAATGTACTAACTTTTAAACAATGAGTGTCAAAATTTCATGGCAATCTGACGCTTGTTACTTCACAAGTTACAACAGGTTTTGTGACTCAGCTTTAATGTATTTTTTAAAAAAAAAAAAAAGTAAAGTGGAGTCATAATATCAATTTATTTAGTTATATGTAAAACTTCTTGAAAACAGTCTGAATTTTCCGTTTACAAAAATTGTGATGCACTTCGAAATTTCGGTTCATAATTTGTTTTTCAATTCATTCATAATATTTTTTTCCAGAAACTAGTAATAAGATCATTAGAAAAAGATACAAAAAAAAAATACAAAAATGTTCTGTAACTTTCATTTCCACTTATAATTTGTAGAAAAAAATTCCAACATAAATTTGCATTCAGTTATATTTTTCCCTCACACAATATCGTATTTTTCATTTGTTTATTTTTTATTTATTAACAGTATAGAGTTTAAATGATGGGGTTGATGATGATGGTTACATTCGCATAGGGTAACGTCCTAGGGTTAAATCATTTTTAAATTTTCCGACTTTTACATATTTAGGCTCATTTACCCATTTTTTAAAGCACCCAAAAAAAAACAATGTTAACCAGTGGAATTAAAGAAATTATTTTTCAGTGAAAAATACCTGAAAATTCATTAAAAAAGCACTTCGGCTCTTAAATTTCACGTCGTGTCTAGTTTTGTTATGTATAATAATAATCTTGAGTAAAAAGAATCCTATTTTTAGTTCTGGAAAAAGCTTTTAACTTAGACGCACTCTTATTTGCTCCAGAAAAACACAATTAAATTCTTTGCATATTCGACTATATCTAATTCAATGCTGAAATAACAAAGTGTTGATTAAAAAACAACAAATGCTGAAAACCAAAAAATTCTCTTAAAACAATGCGCAAAAAACAAAACAATTAGCGAATGAATAAATAATCGATAAACAAGCAATTAATTTGCCATTTTCGGTAAAAGAAGCCGATAACAAAGCCAACTCGTAATTTCGGCTACGACAGTTGTTTTGCAAAACAACACACAAGCAAAAAGAAAAAGACAAAAACCAAATATACAAAAAAACTTGCTTAAAAAATAACCAAAAATCTCCAAAAAACAGTCGAAATACAGAAGTAAGCCATTTCAGAACAAAATACTTACAGTACTTTTTTGTCTTTGCTTCCTGCCTTCCTGTTTTCCTGCTTTTTTGCCTTCCTTGCAAAGCATAGGAAACAAGCAAAACTTGCTGTGGCTCGCTTAACAACAAAGACTTGAGGCTCTCGAAGGACTAGTGCAGGACACGAAAAATGAAATCAAGCGTAGCCGGTGTATTTATAGCTTTCATATACAACGGCGACGGCAAAACTCGTTGGTTTCGACCGAAGTACTGCCGCCCAAGCACTTAAGGCGTTAAAATAGCATCGCAGCACACACGCACACACACACACACAAACAAACATAAACTTCCAAAAGGGCACACAAGCCCCACATTTAGCCACATAAACAAACACTTGCTGCGCTCTGCAATCCATCCATTTCGAAATATGTCCTTTCCTAGTTTTACCCCTTCTTAGAGTTTCATGAAAATGAAGATATTTAACAGGATCGACGCTGGGAGAGCAATCAAAGAGTATTGTGGAAATGGAAGTTTGATTTTAGTCCTTTTAAATGGAATTGGGTTGTAATCGTTTTTATGTATGTTTTTGACGCTGTACGGCTAAACAGGGCGCTATTCATTTCACAGCAAACGACGGAGTTTTTTGTTCGGACAGCGTTAGTTGATGCAAGCTACAAATGAGCTTAATTTACGGGCAGTGGTTCCCAAATTTTTCTCTACACAAAAAGTAACTCTGACACATTCCACAACGTTTAAGAAAAAGGCAGACTAGCTTAGCAGCACCGCAAAACTGATTCAGTCTTAGCTCTGAAAAACTTCACCAATGCACGAATTTACCCACTCCAACATCCATGGAAGTTCACTCATAAAAAGTTTAATTGTAAAATGTGGCGACATCTTCGCCATCACCACATCGCCATTACCACTGCCACCAAGAATTTCACTGCTCTGTCCGCCCACTTCCTACCGGCTCTCCACAACTTTGTTGCCACAATGAAACGTGCTGCTGCGAATGTTTGGCGAGCTTAACTCAAGTGTTAAACACCAGCAGATGGTGTTCAAGCGGCTCATTCCATTATGTCCTGCTTAAGGTCCTTTTACTTTAACCATCGCATCGAAGCAAAGCGCATCGGCAATGGATGAATGTAGTGAAGCTGGGCTTGTTGTTTGGGTCAATAGTTAGCCTCATCGCCGTGCTTATTCTCGTTGTCGGCAGGATGTGTTCGGTTAGTATTGAAAAGGTTCTATCTCTTATCGATTTGTTGTTATTGTAAACCACACCACTGCAAAGTTTACTTAAAAGCAATTTAAGCTGCCATCAAGCTGCCGCTACTGCTGACATTAGCCGGCTGCTGCTGTTGCTGTTTGTGCAATCCTTACTATTTTTCCTATCTGCGTTTGAGAGTATGTTTGTCGTGGCGTTTTTATAGTGTTAATGTTCAAATACCGTTTAATCCAATGCGTTTCCTTGTGAATAGTGTAAAGTGGTGTTTACAATCCCACCAATATTCAAAAAATCACACCTAAGAGCACTCATACACCACCAAACAGAAACGTATACATTTCAAAAGTTGGCAAACTAAATATGTGTTAATGGACGACATCATCATTTGAAAACATCCTAATAATTGTAATTTTAAGGATGTCAACGTTATTAGAACAGGTTTCTATAGTTTTGTAATAACATTTAATGTCATCATGTTTTAACTCAACTTCTTAGAATGTACACTTTCATAAGAATTAAAATCAAAGTCGCTTCCAAACGATCACAGATTGTTAAACATCGCACTGTTGCTCGATTTTTCAGAATCAATTTTGGTGTGGTTGAAATAGGCAAATCTAATGATGGTGTTTTAATTTGTTCAAGGTTCATGAGCACATTTTTTTAACTCAATTAAACAAATGGTTCGCTTTGTGGAGATGTTGCTAGTTAGTGGATTTTTTGAGTTTTCTGAATTTTTGTTTGAAAAAAATTCAGTTTTAGTTGAAATATAAACCAACCAACCAACCATGATCAAATACTTTTTTGAAGTGAAGCTTTTTACTACTTGCTTGAATGAAATTTAAAAAGGTCACTTCTTATCGACACCGTTTTCCTTGGTTTTCGGACGTTTTTTCCGATAACTGCATTAGAATAGCTCCGCTTTTCTTGCGTCTATTACAATAAGAATATCTGATATTAAAATTATTTCTAGGGTACTGTGAAAATTGAACTTATACCCCTTCTATTGATAGTTATACACGCTATCCACTGATCCAAAACTCTTTCTTGCGTAGGTTGGTTTATTTAATAATAAGTATTAACTGAAGCTATGTTGTCCCAGACCACAATCTTAATGCATAAAAGGCAAGCATGCTGATCCAAACCAATATCGCTCAAACTGTAATAATTTTTTGCCTTTATCACATTGCTTTAACAACATATACTGTCCTGAAAAATGTTCAGCATGAAAATACTCGCATCTAAATACATATAAGGCAAGTATGCTTCTACGCACTTAATATCGTTTAAACTGTCATAAATTTTTGCCGTTATAACAGTGTTTTTACAACATATACTATCTTCAAAAATGTTAGGAGTTTTTCTAAAAGAGCCAGTGCTTAGTCATGATCAACTTTATGTAGAGACAAGTGGTCTGATGATTTAAAACTAAGTATTATAGAGGGCAAGGGACTTATAGAGTATTATAGAGAAATGCATACATTAAAGTTTTATCAAAATAATTTAACCACACATGCTTTCTAATAAAAAAGTAATGTATATAAATCCAATAAATTTTTTGTCATCTTTTTTACTCTAAATGCTTCTAATCCTTGGTAGGACGGTAATTTGTTAAAATGATTGTGTACTGGCTGTCCTAATATCCTACAATATTTAACAGCTATCCAAACAACAAAAGTCTTGCTTCTACTTACTACTTCTGATGTAAGTAATAAGCGATCCATATATGTATCGCTAAAATTAAAGCGTATTTTTTCAATTAGCTTTATGGTATTTAAAATTTTTTAATTTCAACAATTTTTTTTTAAACATAAAATTAACAAATTTATAATACTGCGAAAAAGCTTCGATTTTCTCGTGTATCAACCAGTGCATCTGTTTTCTTTCATGTGGTTGCGATTTTTTGAAACACTATTTTTACGTATTTTTCGAAAATGAGTCCCGTAAGTTCACGGGGAAAAAAGTTAGTCTGAACATTTCTGAACGCACTTAAAATTATTGGAAGTAAAGCATTATATTCTAATTTCATATCATGGGTACATGCAGGTGTAAAAAGAATTTATATACCATATTTTTTTTCACCGCATATTCTATATGTTATTCTCAGTGATGTGCGGCGTAGACAACTTGATGTAAGCAATACTACTGTCGACGGTGTCGACAATGTCGTGTAGACAATTGCTTTTAACGATGTGTAGATAATTAATGTCAGAGGCTGCATCTTTACTACGGTATAAATTTTAATTGAATCCAAGTTCGGAGTAATAGTTATTTGAACACCTTCTATTTTAACAGGCATGCTTTTTGTTTGTTTGATTTGTTAATTTGTGTTAAATAAACGAATTTTTTAAACAAATTTAAGAATCAGCCCAATCTAATAAGAACTTGCATTCGACATTGCTTACACAAATTTATTACAGTTTGAAGCAATAACACATGAATATACTATCAGCATAATCTAAAATCACAGCAGCGAAAAAGGAAACTGCTCCAGAAAAGTTTTGTTTTTTATGTATAATATTTTTCTTTTTTTTTTAAATTTATTTTAAAATGTTAAAAACTTTGAAAACCGAAAGTGACTCCGAGTTCGTCTTGATTAGCCATGAATCAGATATAATTCAAGTTTTTCATCAGTTTTTTCTAAAAGACAAATCATATGGAAAAACTTCGTTTGTATAAAGCCTGCCTTCAAAAATTAATTCCTCAGCATCCTATCAGTTTATTTACATAAAATTTTTCACGAAGGAGCTGTATCTTTTTGCTATCTACAGCAAAACTCATCTAGATTTCTCAATGCGGTCAGAAGTTATGATTTTTGCAACGAGAAATGCTAGATCAAGCCACTGTGTGGCTGATATTTTAAAAATTGCAAAAGAGAATTTTATATTAACGGCTATCGAAATCGGTCAATGCGTTAATGGAATGGAAGTTATAAAAAATCACAAATTTTCACAATTTTACTTATTTTAACTCAAAGTGATAGCACAAAACGATTACCATTTTTAAAATCCTCATTTAAAATACTTCTCAAATCATTATCGTAAGTCGTGCAACGTTTGCTAAGTCGCATTTTGTTCTCCTGTTAAACACATAATAATAAATTTACCGTTTTGGATTTACACAATTTTCTGACGAACTAATCTTCCGTTTAAAATGAAGGATAGATGAACTTATTTATTTATATCTAACGTCGAGTCATTACCAATATCAAATAGATATATATATATATATAAATATGGTTTCTAAGTTTTTTCAGAAAAAACAATAAAATCAGGATTTTCATTCTAGGTTACAATAAATGGGGTAGGGTAAAAATCAATAGCTAAGACTTAAGTATACTCCAAAAAATTTACACATGCAAAAAACATACACACATTCGCTTGGAAAGTGTAGCATAAATAACTTTTGCAATCTGTGTAACACAATCTGTGACAAAACCTTTACATAACAAGGCAATTATTGGCCAAAATGTCGTTCAATATATATATTGCGTCCTTCTTGCAACTATTATCCATTTTCTCTTTCTTCATATAATTATCGTTGTTATGGCAAATACTGAAGTGGATACAACTTTTGGCTGGACTCAAGCATGGCGTAGCTAAGTAATACGACAGTAAGGACGGACGAAAGGCACCAGGGCATCAAGGCAAACCAAGGATAACAATTCATTTCATTTTCATTTATTTATTAGTTGGCCAATAAAGCGACTTAGTCACAAACAGCGATAGCATAAATATTGCCACAGAGTGGAAAATATCAAAGAGCAACAACAATAGCACCAGCGAGAAAATAAAACAATGGACATTGTATTGTATAAGCAACAGGAGAGTCACCGCTGCCGCGCACGACAAAAGATGTGACTTAGCCGCAGGAGCTTCTTTGGCATTTCCAACGACAACGTAACGTCGCGATACGCACGTAACGCTTATTTTCTTTTGAATATTGCTGTTGTTGTCGTTGCTATTATTGTTGTCATTGTAGGTGTGTGAGTGTGTGTCAGTGTGGCCTCGTCCTTCGGTAGCTTTGTGTGTTTAGCGTTCTAAATGCGTGAGCTGTAATTTAAGAACTTCAACTGCTTGGCTACCTTCAGCGAAGTCTTTTACCAACATCACCGCCTCCGCCTCTGCCGCCACCCAGCCAACTATAACAGGGACATTCACACAATTTATGAGCAGTCACAAGCGGGCCCAAAACTGTAGCCAGATAGCTAACAAAATGTGCTCGTACGCTGTGCCCTTGTCGTTGCCACAATGCGACGATGTCAGATAATCTCCTTGAAGTATACTTTAAGGCGCATCTAATGGTGCTTTGAATTTAAGGACGTAGGGCAAGCATGGGTACGCAGGCAGGCATGCAGGCTGATAGCCTGGTAGGCTGATCGAAGACTGTCGGAGCGTGAGCGTGTACACGACGACGAAGGCATACAAGAGTCCTTCGTATTTTTGTATTCCTCAGCTTCATTGTTTACTTTGTCATAATAATTCCATATTTCCTTTTATGAATTTATAATTCTTTGTTTGTTAAACGCTTTAGCTGCCTTATTTGTTTATTATTCATTCCATCTCGGTTTCGCTCACATATACACCCACTATCTCGCGCTCTTTCTGTCATCCTATTTCCGTCTGTCTGTCCGTCTGTCTTTTGCTGGCATGATTTAGTATCTGGTTTGCTGCAAAGTAGATTACGAAATAAGCCTACGTAGTTATTTAAGTTGATGTTTTCGTTTCTTCTTTATCGCTGTCTTAACAAAAAATAACAAAAACCAGATGAAAAAAATAAAGTAAAATACAAACACACGAAAAGTGTCCCTTTACCAGCCGCTATACTGTCTTGGCATTTTTGCCTTCTTTTCGTATTCTGGCAACGTTATCTGCTTATCACATTAAACTAAGCCTAAATGGCTTTTTTTGGCGGAATATATAATGAGTGATGGTTAACGGAATCTATCTCGTTTTATTCTCCTTTTCTAATTTTCTTTGGAGGCTAAGCGATGAAGAAAATGGACAGTATTACGTATGTATACCAAGCTATCTGCGTTAATTATAATGATAATTTTATGCATCGTTCTTAATAAAAAAAAAATTATTTTTGTAAAAACCATTTTTCTATACATAAATGCATAGATTTAGTAAGCAATTATTTGAGGGAAGTATTTGTCATAATAACCCTTTGATTTCAGAAGCTGGAGGCGATTTATATTTATTGGTAAAGGTCTGAATAGATATTTTTTTATTTTGAAATTTCTTTTCATTGTTTATTATTTTACAGTTCATAGAAAAAAGTCATTATATTATTATCAAGGTAAGTTGGTGCAAATATTTACATATTTCTCAAAATATAAACACTAAATATTAAGGTCAAGAACTTATATATCTATTTTGTTTTTTAGATATTGAAAAGAGCTCTGAGTTCTTGCAAGGCAGTCAAGATCCTTTTTAGTTTTTAAATATTTTCAATCCAGACGCTTTAAATATGTTATGTTATAGCTGCCATATTGTTAAAGCAGCATTTGAAATTTATAAAAAAATCATCATGAAAGGTTATATTTGACACACTACCCAAAATTTAAGAAAAATGTTTAAAATAAAAAGAGGTTATGAAAAAACTCGAAAATTTGCTTCGTTCATACCATAGTTGTTATATAATTATTACTTATTGTAATCATTAGTAATTCGATTATTTCTTTAAAAATGTGAAATATTTGATTAATTGCAATTATTTTCTTTTTGTAATCGTAATAAAATAATTACAAATAATAAAAAATAATAGCGATTACTTTATATTACGAAAGTAATCAAAAATAATCAAAAGTAATCAAGAAAATATAATGCGACTACTTTTAGAAATTTTTTTTTAAATTCAAATAATTTCTAAAAGTACTTTGTTATATTTAATTGTTTGTTTTTCTTTATATATATTTATTTTCTGTTTGAAGTATGTTTATCGTTTTTCAACCTATCCTCGACCAGTGTTCGTTTCATCAAAGAATGATGTAGCCTATTTTCAATAATTTTTTATTATGTGATGTTAGATAGCGTGAGGATAATTCGTACTGACAAACATTTATATATATATATATATATAAATGTTTGTCAGTACGAATTATCCTCACGCTATCTAATATATTATATATATATATATATATATATATATATATATATATATATATAAAATGTGTATAAATATATACATATATATAAAAATGTGTATATGTATATATAAACATTGCTTAAACAAGATGCTTCAAAACTTCATCATTAGTTTTTCTTTTGTTAGTAATCAACCCATATTTCATTAAGTTTCTGCTCTGATAAGTACTTGACGTGTTATGTTTTTGCAAAACACATATTAAGGTTTTTGCAAAATAAAAAAATTTCAAATTTTTCCAACGGAATCGGATTTAGAGGATTAAAAACAAAACCCCTTTGTAAAAGATGGGCTAAAAATTAAACTAGAAGGAAATGAAAACAGTTCGCTTTGTTTTGTTTTGCAATTCTATGTGCTTAGAAATGCAAGAAGCTTTAACATGTGCTCGTTTGTGCTCCCTACTATGCCGCAGCGAATTTCAAAAGTGCATAATATCGTTTCATCTCAGATTTAAGTCGAAATGTATTGTAACATATATCTACGCATACATATATCTTTCTTACTCAAATTGTTCATAAGCATCATTAACAGGACAATTTTTAAAAAACTGATTTTATGATAGTATTTTATACAGTATTTTATATCATGATATTTTATAGGATATTCTTAATTTATATAAGCCTTCATTATGATCATAACCCAAAAGTCTTCCCAGAGTGACATATATGACATTTTCCAATTCCCAAATGTTCTTAAATAGAACACTGTATAGGAAAATGTTATTTGTTTCAATATTTCCAATATGCGCAAAGACGGATAAGGATACGTTTTTTACCCGTTACGAGTCCACCAGTACGCATATCACTTTCTTTCGTTTCGACAAAACCGTTTAGAACCCGTTACGAATCCGTCAAAAAATGGTCATAACGTTAACATAAAATTTTGTCTAAGATTTTTTATAAAATTTTTATTTTATTTTCCGTGGATTAAGGATACGAAATACAACTGTTTACTTATTTTTTTTAATAACTTTTTATATCATATATCAAATAAATTTTCATATTCTTATTTATTTAAAATGTAAAATGTAAGAATGTAAGAGTTGAAATAACAAAAATTTAAAAAAAAATATTTTGAACATTGCATAAGACTTATTGTTCCATTTTGAATCCGAACTATTTATAAGAACGAGTCAGTTGCGAAATCGCATTATTTAAAAAACTAGTCCGAATCGAATTTGTGAATGAAGTCCAAAAAAGTGAGAGCAATTTCTTTTGAAAAAGGATCAGTTAAGGATGCAAAACACAATCCTTTTTGGATAAAAAATTCTCGAATTCGAAACGGATCCGTTTGGCACACTACTTCAGTTGAAGGTAAAATCAAATATACACATGTGGTTGAAATTTATAAAAATATTAACATTTCTAAGTTGTTTTTGGCTTAAATTAACTTTTTCTCTACGTGATACATAACTCCCTCAAACCAAGGACTTTTTAGCAATAATTTATAAAATCTTTGCTCACAGTAATAATTCGATTGAAAAACAACATGTAATTGAAAGAAAAAAAAAACAATTTTTATTTAAACTCCTTATTTTGACCCTTCTGTCCAGAAAAGCAGTGGAAACCCCTCTTTTAAGCCCACGAAACTAAAATGTTAACATTTTACTCTCAAAATAAGATCCTTGGAACATTATATTTTATTTTTCCGCAAGGCACTCATTCTGGTAGAAAGCACAAGTATTATTTTGAAGAAATACTTTTTTGGAAAATTTAGCTTAGCGACCTCTAACCTTTTTTAAAAAACTGAAAAAATTCTCCAAATTCTTTTTTCATGACGAACTTTCGAATTCCGCTTCAGCCCCCCCAAAAATTTTGACAAAGAAAGTTTACGCCCTAATATACAGTGTTATATGAAAAAAGTTCACATTTAGGCATATTAGAGAAATTATTAAAAAATTAAGGATCATGAGAAAATCCTTAAAATAGACTGGAATGTTAGAGTAAAGTCTTATCTAATGCTTTCCATTATTTTGTTAGTATGATAGTAAGTACTCTGCAAAAACATAACAAAAATTCTGCGAGTCTAGCTTTTATACTTAGAAAAAGCTAATTCAAAGCTTATAATTTGTAAAAGGCTTTTAACATTTTTTTTTCATAATAACACATATATGCCTTAAAACCGTTTTTTATCATTTGTTAAATTATTCTCCACATCGAATAAGGAAAAAAAAATGTTGTCAGCTTCAGAATCAGAGATTATAAATCTTTTAAGATCGGCTACAATATTGAAAGCATATACAATTCTATTCAACACAATAATTATTATTAGGGCATTACGGAAAAAAAGATGTGGTTTTATCGAGACTAAATTTAAAACAGTTGTTTTTTTACCAAAAATTGCTAAATACATTTCATGCTTATAGCATGCGATAAAAAAGGTTTTTAACGAAGATTTACATCTTACAGCGCTATTTGAATGGAGATATTTTTGAAAAGTTTTGTCAAGCTCATGTTGAAAAATAATAAATTCATATTTTCATAGCATAAAAATTAACAGGGTAACAAATTCATCACCAAAAATATCAAACAAAAAATTATAATAAAAAACAAATTTTTTTTAAATAATTTTTATTAAGATGGTGAAATGTCAACAGAATTTTTCTCTTTTACTATATAAAATCGGAAATCTTACTCTACATTTAAGATGTCTACAGTATCGAAACTGTCTTTTTTTTATGTTTGTATTTTTAAGGACACTCTTCGGTGTCTTTTATGTCCTCAGTGACATGAGATCACAATTTTCATAACATTTTAAGAAATATTTGAGGTCTTTCTTCTTTCCTGAGCTTGAGGACCTATCAAGGACAAGCGTCAATTGTCTTATAAGCTTCATTAAAAGCTCAATGTGGTTCCATTTGGACTGAAGGCCAAGTGTGCAGCGGGGTATGTGCCTTATGTTTCTCTCGCACAAACAACGGCTGCCTAGATAGCTTAAAAATCAGCTGATTTGGTCCATATTCAATGGATATTTATAATTTCGAATATATAAAACATTTTAAAGTACACTGCAGAACAGGACGATGATGTTAGAAGGGAGAGCCATTTTTCTTATTATAGACTGAACCAAGGCTCAGAAGATGCCTCGGGTCGTCTTGGACAGCTGCCGAGTGGACCTGGGAAACAAACGAGCTGGTAGCGTCAGCCCATGTATCTTCCTTGAACACTTCTCATGGTAGTACCTTTACAGAAGGCTGAAGCAACCAGCATGAAGTCGATGCCCAAGAGGGTTGAAAGAGGATGAAATACTTTGTGCGTGTGGAATCAGCGGGATCTTGTGGAATCAGCCACTCTTTACATTCAGGACATATCGATATAATCTGATCAACGCTGGAATGATTATATCTTCGATTTGCCAAAAGAAGTGTCCAAGTGTGAACAAAATATGTCACTCCAGCTGAGCTTCGAATGATCTACACCTCATATATCAGGCCGAAAATGCAGTACAGTTCGCACATTCAAGATTTTGTTTGGAGCTTCTGGACCGAACTCAACGTTGTGCTATACATTTGATGGGGGATAAAAATAGTTCATCCTATCTCAACTCTATTAAGTATCGACGGATATGTTAGTTTCCTCAGACTTCTGTAAAGGCCATGAAAATAGAAAGTGTTAAAGGGAGATAGATGGCCTGACGCCACCAGACCGTGTGTTTTCCAGGTCCACTCGTGCAGCTGTCCAAGCCTATTCCTTTACCATTGCCTTGATGCCAAACAGAACCTCGCATTGCCGGGATAATTCGTTCCTTATTCGCACTGTAAAGTTGTGGAATATTCTCCCTCGAGAGTGTTTCCCGGTAGTTTTGAGATATACAAATTTAAAACAAATCTTCACCGACACTACTCCATATTTCTAACCTCCAAATAAATATCACCCATCTTCCAAATCAACACAATGCTTATACATTTATGGGAAACATCCCCTGGGCGTTGGTTCAGTCTACAAAAAAAAATGCTGCAATGTTTTCAAAATCAAACGAATTTGACAGGAAATGCAATAACACCTAAACAGCGGTGTGAATGAATATTTCAATACTATCGAAAACCATCTATAGTCAGTCCAAAACTATTGATAGTCACGATATGTGAAATAATCGATAGTATTCATCGATAGTATGGCATCGATAGTTTGCGAATTCTAGTATGGTGGATTTGATATGATGTTTAAGTACGGGATGTACATTTATACAATTGTTCTCTTAAAATTGTATATACTTTATTTCTTCTTCTATTTTATGCTACTATTTCAACTTTTATTTTTACTAAAATTTTCTACAACGTTTGGACTACAAGAATTTAGACAAGGATTGCGACAATACTTAGACAAGGGTTAGAAAGAGGATTGGAACAGGGATTAGAACGTTAATCAGGATAAGTATTTGGACAACACGACTTTAAGGAGCTCTTAAAAATTTATAATAAGAATTAGCACAATGACTACGACAGGGATAAATCGTCGATCCTTTTTCAATTCGTTGCCTAGTGATACAAATAAAATTTCTTTGAAAAATTTAAATTATTTCTACTTTAAAATCCAAACCATTCAAAATAAATTAATCTATCGAATTGTAATGCACAAGTTTGCACTTCTGAAGAAATGCACTTCTACCAGCGAGATTAAATTAAATATTCAATAATCCACAATATTGCCACCTTAAAAAGACAATAAACTGCTCAAACCTTGAACCTCAAGGCGCAGCACATCATTGTCGTCATGCTTAGAACAGCAGCAGAGGTGAAACTCCGGCCATTCAACTACGTCAAGTGTCTGCTGCCAAGTGCCAAGTCTACAAATAGAACAAACAAAAAATTCCATTTACATTCAATTAGATGAATAAAGTGCTGCTTTATGGATTGGCGGAGATACACAGCAAACATCGTCTCACACCTACGTATAGTGAGTTAAAACAATTGCTAAATAAAGTTTGGAATCTTAATTAAAAGACTTTTATGAGGACATGTAAGTGAAAACGGTATCTACGCGGATTAGGTCTGGTAACGCTGAGAGACTGATAGATTGCTCAGTAAAAAAAAATATATGTGTAGATATGTAAAATAAGGTAAGTCTATATCAACAAACCATTTAATCATAGAAATATTGATATATATATATATATATATATACAACAATAATATGAAAGTCCATTCAAATACTGTAGATATTGAATTGAAATGCCGATTGGTTAGACAAGTGATAGCTAAACAAAATGGACAAATGGCAGACCAAGATGGAGCGACAGCTAGATAAACACTAGCAATTGCAGTGAGTCAACATGACATCACTTCATATCTTATTCCACAACTCGGCTCAGTACCTTCAAAACAATAGCATGTGAAACAGGATGGCACAAGTGGAAGTGGTGATTAAACAGCTGGCTGCTAGCGAAAATCCACAAGGAAAACAATTTCAAAAAATCAAATACATTTCTATCTACTTGTTTGTCTAGGTGCATTTTTTGTGTCATTGCTAGTTTCTTTTTAATTAAAATGAAATCCGCAAACGACCAATAACGTCGGTGTTGAAAAAGCGCTATACTAATGGCAGCCAAGGCACCACCAGTTCGTTACGTCCTCAGAAACCCGCTGTTGCCAAAGTAAAAACTTGCAATTTTTTACAGAACAAAAAATGTATGAAAGGCTTGCATGGAACCCCTAAACGATTGTATGCTGGCTGAATTCACCGTTGGAACTACGGTGGGAAATTTTCGCGGTTAAAATTAAATTCATTGAATGAAATTTTACACAATTGACAATCCGCATGACAGACAGACGAAGCGACAGAAACTGACAACAAACGCACACACTCAGACATGGGGAGGCAGACCCACAAACAAGCAGTCAGTCAGACTGGATGATTTCGAGGACAATAAAATTAACGAAACAATAATTCGTGAGGACTTTTATGCGCCTGAGGAATTGCGGAAGAGAAACAGAACCGGATGCATTTAATAAAATTTGTTTGTATTGAAACTTTTTCGAGCCACTTTTCAGAGTCAAGACTAGTGTGAACCTTTTTGAGCTAGGGTTTGGTTGGAAGTTGGGCGTTACGACGCAGCATATTGTTAATAAAATTTATTTCTTTGGAAACTTTATACATAGACACACATTTCAGTTTCATATCCAGTTTGCTGGAAGTTGCCCAGGCTTACTAACATTAAAGATCCCAACAAAACTCTGATAAATTTAAGCCCAACAAAATTGAATATTGAATCCTTTTTGAAATAATTTTTGGAAAATACTTTTTGTTCTCTTTTCTCCCACACAATAGTATGTAATCTTTATGCATATGTTTGTGTTTAGAATTTTACTTTGCATAAATAAAATTTCATTCGAAAAACGATTTAAACAGCTACTCGAACACAATGCGTATCCTTATAAAAACTATTTGTATATTCAAAATCGAAATTTCATTTCATTTGCATAAATTTAAAATTTTACCGCATAACAAACGCATTCGCACAGTCTGCGTCGAAATCGAAATTTAATATGTGAATCGTAATAGACGAACAAAAAAACAAACAAAAAAATATATACAAAATATACAAAATAGAATGGCGCATTTCTACAAATTGAGCCAAGATTATGTTAATACAACAACATGGAATGTTGAAGTATGCCTAAAATAACAACGGCAGCAACAACGCATTGCTAGCAACAACAACAACAACAATTCTAGTTTCAACTTAAGTCCACGTATTCCCAGTGCAATACGTCGGGGACTAGGGCTAGGACAAGTTGATTTAATTCAGATTTGTGCTTCCTGTGCCGCTGATGCTGCCACTACCGTGTTCGCCGCCGTCATCTATCAACCGGTGTTGCTTTATAACAGGCGCAAGCATACCAAAAGCAGACAGGAGGACTACTTGCCACGGAAAGCAGAGCTGTGAAGAAGCGACGAAAATTTCTTATTTCACGCCTTTATCAAAGACAGGAAAATAAAAGCTACAAGTAGAAATGCAGACAGAAAATGAAAAAAAGGTAATAACATAAAAACGAGTATGTTGCTCAGACTCCATACACACATGTTGTAATAGCAACAACTTCTATACTAGCACAATAACCAACAACAACAGCAACAATAGCTCTATTCCCTAAGGGAGTTATTTGAAGGCTTATAACTGTTCCATATTAGATTATGGAAATTTTTATTGACAATTCTTATAGCAGTCTAAGTCATAAGGGGGAGCTTGAAGATTTAAGTTTGAGCGAGCAAACACTGTAAGAAATTATGTAAGTAAATCACTTAAAACATAATTGTTTTTCTGAAAATTAAAGTTCAAATTACCTTTATTAACAAGCAACTTAAAGCAATCATTTAAGTTAATATAAAATAGTACTTTATTTATTTTTTTTTTTAATGTACTATTACATAAAAATAAAACTTTTAAAAAGTTTGCAGCTTTGTGGCTGCCTGTTAACTCAAGAACCGCAGAACAGATTTATGTAAAATGTTCACTTTTCGAATCAGAATTGATCATAGATGGTTCATATATATTCAAAATTTTGATATATATAATAGCGAACAAGTTATTGACTGAGAAACCGGCTTAAATCTCAATTTTTGGTAAGATACGGCACATTTCCTGCCTTAACAGTAAAATATATCTGAAAATGTTTTATAAACATATGAAATATCTTCCCGATTACAACAAAAAAATCTAAGGTGACATGCATCTACGATAATGGTTTTGTCGTCAAATTGACATTTTAATAAAAAATTAAATTATTTTATTGCAATCAGTTCGTCTGTTGATTGAATTGAATACTGTTACTGCTTGGAGCTTTGATTTCGTTTTTTTTTTTTTTTAAAGATCAAAGAACCAAGGCATGCGCCTTATACAAACAAAGTTTGGTCTTTGACCTGAAAGGAAAGGGATAGATTATTTAGAGGAATTGATTGCAACCATACGTGAATTATTGAATAGGCGAAACAATCGTGAAAGACAATTCGAATTGCTTTTAACCGAGGCTAGTGTTATGCCTTAACCTCGGCAAGCATTTCCAGCCCTTTGTTGTGTTCCTGTCCTTTAATTCCACATTTTCCACAATTTATTTATGTAATTTTTAGTTTTCCATAATTCTTAAATGTAGGAAAGAACAAATAAAGTGCAAAGAACCATGCCCGAGCCCGGATTCAAACCAGTGACCTCTGGGTTGATAGTCTAGTGCAGTGTCGGGCAGCTTTGCACACCTATACTTTCTCATCTTGAGTATGTATTAATGAGAGCTTTAAAGCTCACACTGAAAATAAAGTAGTGCTAAAGCGCTTTTTGCAGAAATTTTACAAGGCCTTAAGGAATATTTTTTTTTGCTCGGATTTGTATTGCGAAATTAAATTAATAAGTAGTGGACGGAATGTCAAAAGGAAACAGACCGACAGACAGATAATGTGAATTACAGATAAGTAGACGGAAATGTAAAAAGACCTGCTAATAGTAAAAAACAAATATGTTTTTGTTTTGTGTGCTTATGTTGCTTATTGTGATTTGCCAAGGCTAAATTGACAGCGTAAGATGCTTTCATTATACGTATTTGGAACTAACTGATCACTATATGATATGATATGATATGTGGCATGCCGCTTTTAAATAATTAATTAATTTCTCCATCGTATGCCCCACAATTACCTTATATTGGCCATGCAAATTATCGTAATGCTTTGTTATGCATAGTTTTTTAATTTTGCCGTTATTTTCTAAAAATAAAAAAATTTTTCATACATACTTCCAAAAATTTTGCAAACATACAATTTTATATATATCTGTGTCGATGCGCAATAACAGCTTAAGTCTTATTTCAAAGTTTCCACAAATCTTGCTTCAAAGTTTTCAACCGCCATATAAGTTATATGAAAGGTTATTTTGTTTTTGCGTCATATCTTTGGCTAAGGTCACGCTAGAAGTTCTAGATTTTGTGTGTTCATAATGATATATACGTTGAACACAACTATATCAATAACTCAGTTCTGTCTTAAATCGACTTAAGCTGTTATTGCTTATCGACACAGATAGAATATAATATATTCAAGGAACATGCACGCGCAGATCCTATCTGCTTGATATTTGCTTGAACACTGAAGCTTTGATCGTTCTGTAGTTGAGATAAATACATATTTTACTGCACAAATACAATCTCAAGTATGCAAAGCTGCCCGACACTGTTCTAGTGCACTCTCCACTTTGATTTTTTCCACCTGATTTTTTAGCGTTCCCTGATGCCTGAATTTTCGGAGGAATATTCTTGGGGATATTCAGGCCTGAGTGTACGCTATACGATAGCAGGGGCCCTATTCTGTAACTGTGAGTTTAAAAGTGTACACGGGCTGTCACAAAAACGCACTGGTTTTCAGTCGGTGTTTCAGTCAGAAAAAGTGTACACTTCAAAACTCACAGTTAGAGAATAGGAACCCAGGTGTTACGAAAATATGACATATAATTGAAAAAAGGAAATCAAGTGGTGTGTTGAATATTCAGGCTTTACCACTAACACTCAGGCATGACAGAATGTATTGTTTTAAACCTATTTTAACCGCTGGGTAGCAACCTATTTTGGCAATCTTTTCGTATTCTCTTTATGTATTGTCAATACAGAATTTAAATTTCCATACAAACTTCATATTCAAATTTAAAAATATTTTTATCTTATTTGAATGTTGAACCTATTACATTCTCTTTTTTACATAACGCAAAAGTGTGTGAATTTTCATAAATCTGGATAACTAAAAGAAGGGAATTTAATAATTTTAAAAAAATCATTTTAAATGCAATCAAGTTATAAGCAAAATAATAATAATTTATCTTAAAGGACCCGAGGTTATAATGACCAATTGTGTTGTGTGTGTGTGTATTATTAAATGATTTAAAAACAGGACCCACAAATTTTAAGCCAACTCTTATATCTACGTTTTTAGAAGAATGATTCAAAGAAAAGAAAACACCAAGCTTAATTTTTTAAATAAAAAAAAAACTACTGAAATGCAGATACGATAAAAGTAATTTGGCAAAAAAAAAAATCATGCCAAGTACTAAAGTACTTGTTTATACTGTACAGTACTAAAGTACTATATTATATGTTTTTAGTTTTTTTTCATACACTGGAAAAATTAAAAAGGTTTTGAATTCGAGTCAACGCGAACATTTTCCTGTCATCAACCTTTTTTTCCAATTGTTGTGAACCGAAGGACTTAAAATCTACAATAACTTAGGTTTGAGTTGGATCTACATTCATGTTGTGACATTCATTGCATTCTACATTATTTGTGATTGTATTCACAATACAACTAATATATTATTACTTTACTTTCTTTTAATTTTTTTTATTAACAAGACCAAGATAATACAGAATAGATTTCTCTTGCGATCATTAAAAAATCACTTATTCATATAAACGAAAAGCTTAATTAACTAAGCTTCTTTTTAAAAATAATAAAGAAACAACTGAAATGCAGATACGATGAAAGACATGTGCATAAGAAAAAAAGATCATTTTAGTTTTATATGTAGTGGAAAAATTTAGAAAGGTTTTGAACCTGGGTCAACGCGAACATTTTCTAGACTTTACTTTTTTTTCGATCGTTGGAAACTCAAGGATCTATGCGACACGAGTTACTTAGGTGTGAGTTAGATTTACATTTCATTTTTGATATTCTTTGTATTCTTTATTAATAATAGGCTAGTGCTATGGTCCTGCCTTAACCAATACAAGTTTACTAAAATCTTCTTCACAAATTCTCACAATATTATTATTTGTGGGGTATCTGAAGAATATATAGTCAAAATACTAGGACCGAAATGAATACAGAAAAAGTATCCAATGTGAACAAGTCAATCAAGCGCGCTAAAATTAAAATTATTTTAATGCCATATGAGTTCTATGAAAGGTTGTTTTTTTTTTTGTCATAACTTTGGCTAAGGTCATTCTAGAAGCTCCAGATTGTGTTTGTTTATAGTTCTTTATGTGTGGTGCACAGCTATATTAACAACTCAGTTTTGTCTTAAGTCGACTTAGTTATTATTCCTTATCGACACAAATATATTGTTTAATCTAGGGTGGGCTATTCACTTGATATTTCCTTCGTTTCATGATTTTTATAGTTTTGGTTGTTGCAGCCTTCATTTCACTATTATTTTAATGAGAATGGAATCGCTACAATATCTGAAAATTTTCAAAAACAATTAAAGCTATTATTTGCGTTTCTCAGTGCTACAAAAAAATAAAAAAAAATAAAAAAAAAATTTTTTCCGTATCGCGAGCAAAGCCACGGAGGGTTGCTAGTAGGATATATAATTTTTTATCGCAGCATTTATTTGATTAAACTATTTCAGCTAAAAATCTTTAAAAAAAATTTAATTTTTTAAAATTTTTAAGTGATAAAAGCTTAAAAGCAATAAGTTTTTCTGATGTTTAAGCGCGCTTTTCAACACCTTAGCTATACATTTATAAATTTGCAGTTTATGTTGTGCGTCTGTATCGAAATTATCGGACATCGAGGTAAACATTTTCTGAAAGTGTAAACTCAGAAATTCGGTTATTATTAAAACCGAAACTATAGGCTTATTTAAACAATTAATTTTCAGATATACACTGATTTTTGGTACCCGATGAAAGAGTATTCTAAAATTTTGCATTACTATGTGAACAAAGTTTTGCAAAATATTGTACCGTTTATCCGTATTGCACTTCGAAACTTGAGTTTTTTCTTTTTTTTTTCGTGCTTGCTGTGATAAGAGTAATTTTTTCTTTGCATTCCAGTTGCTTTTTTACATATTTAAAACCAATGTTTAAAATTAAATTAAATGGAGCCTACATGTTCATGTTTTTTTGAAAAAATTGTTCATGTTTTTTTTTAATGATTTTATTTGTTTTTCTTCATTAAACTTAAAAATGTTAATGTGCAAATTAATGCAGTTTTAAACATAAACTCACTGTCGTAAAATGCATCAATGTGCCGAAACCATAGGTAATAAAGTAAGTGATGTACATTTGGCTATGTAAATCGGTCAAGGGTGCACAGCAAATTATAACCAGGACTTGGATTTGGAAGACATAAAAACTGTCAAAAATTACCTAAAAAACGCAAACAATTATATAAAAAATAAGCAAAAAATAAAGCTTTAAAAATAAAACATTACTAAACTTAAAATTTATTTTATATAATTTGTATACATAGCTTTAAAGTATATTACAAGATATATTTTTAAGTTATTAAAATTGAAAGAACGTCGATTGTCTGACAAAATTTTTTTGTAAACAAAAAAACTTCTTTCTACTTCTGCACTGACGAGAGGAACATATTTAAAGACGTCATCGGATGTTAGTTCCTGTTTTAATTTAATAGTATTAAAATTTGTACACCCTAATATTTCGTAATAGAGCATAAAGATAGATTTAATGAAAACTAGCATATACTGAGTTTTTATCTAACACTTGTTTCATCTCTCTGCATACCCTTTCGGCAGTTTCACCACGCGCAGACCATTTTTTTCATCGAGGTCTATAAACAAAGCTACTCCTTTTTCGATAGGTAATATTTCTGATTAAAGGGACTCTATTCTTAAAGGAAAATGTTTAGAAATTTGCATTTCTACATCTTTAGTACGAATAAAAACGGAAAAAACTATTTTTAAATTTCACTAAAATTACCTTAAAACCGAAAAATGCTCTATAAATTAAGAATGTAAAAAGTTGACAGTAAAAGAACTTTAAAATTGCTTAAAATGCCCTAAATCTCGTAAAAATTACCTTAATACTAAAACCTATAGAAAACTATGAAAAATTACGACAAAATTGCCTAAAAACTTTTCATAATTAGAATTTAATTTAATTTAATTTAATTTAATTTATTTATTTATTTATAAGCGCTTGTAAGAAATAAACTTATAGTTAAGCACCGATAACATGTGTGGATATAAATCAACAAATTTTTAATATTAAACACTTAAACATAACTTGAACAGAAATTAATTAATTTAATACATTGAGATCAAAAACAGTTTTTTAAAAAAACGACTATAAGAATTTAAAACTGAAAATTAAAAAAAAAAATAAAATAACTTTAAATTAAGAGAGAAAAATATCATTACAAAGAAATGAATTAGGTAAGAAATCGAATGAAAAGAGATAAATGAAGAAAAATAATAGAATAGCGAATCAAGTAAAAATAGATAAAAGTTTTGGTTAGAAGGAAGACAAATAATCTGATAATTTAGATTTAAATATGGCTGTATTGCAAATACGCTGTAGATACGGTGGAAGTGAGTTCCAAAGACGTATGGAATTAATAAAGAACTGACGTTCGGACGCTAAGCAGGCATGTTTTGGTTGGACTAGGTTGTTTCCGCGCTGAGATCTTAAAAATTTTAGTTTATTATATAGGTAAACTGGCTCTTTGGTAAAAATAATTTTGTGCAGAAAAACTAACGCCCTCAAGTTCAAAACACTGTCAAAAGTCAAATTGAATATTTTTTTTGCATACTGGGATATACGGTCGGTTCGTTTAAGTCCGAAGACATAACGAGCGATGTTGTTATAGGAAACGTTCAACTTGCGCTTACTAGCAGCATCAAAGTATGCAAAAATTTCGGATCCGTACAATAAGGTAAGGACAAGATACGTTTTAGCTAATAACATTCTTATGTGAAAGGGGGTGAAAAACTGTGTGGCCCATAGGCTACGGAGCATACCATAAACTTTTCCTACAGTGATGTTGACATGATTCGTCCAATCTAAAGTGCTGCTGAAGGTAATACCCAAATTTTTTGCCGTTTTTACAACTTCAATACATGACCCATTTATCGTAACGTCCGGAAAGGGCAAAGAAGAGTTATGTTTTCTCGTTATAATTAAACATTTTGACTTATTTGGGTTTATGCTTAAGCCATTAGCGGAAGCCCAATCGTAAATTTTACACAAATTAGCATTCAGACTATCAACACACGTGGTAATATCACATTTGCGACAGCTAGTATACAGTTGTACATCATCAGCGTACATTTGTATACCACAATTTTGCAGCACAGTTGGTAAGTCGTTTATATAAACCGAAAATAAAATAGGGCCCATTACAGAGCCTTGAGGAACGCCACGGTTTACAGGTAAGAAATTGGAAGTAACGCTGCTTATATTAACGGCTTGTGATCTGTTTGTGAGATAAGAGGTCATTAGTCGAGTTGCAGTGGCGGAAAAATTAAACACATTTAATAATTTCAAACATAAAATTTGGTGATCAACCGAGTCGAAAGCTTTCGAATGATCTAGCAAAACCAAGAAACTGATTTCATTGCGATCGAGGTTATTTCGAATTTCATCGCTGACGTCAAGTAGAGCAGTCACGCAACTACGCTTAGGTCGGAATCCTGACTGTCTGTCAGTTAGCAGTTTATTGTCCAAAAGAAATTTGTTTATTTGGTAGTACATCAGCGTTTCAAAAACTTTTGATAGATATGGTAAAATTGCTATGGGGCGGAATTCATTACCAGTTTTAGGGATGGGAATAATTTTAGCTTTTTTCCAAATAGCAGGGAATTCTGATTTCGTTATGATGGTATTGAAAATGTTAATAATGAAAGGGGTTAGAGCAGGAAGAAGTAACTTAAAAAACCTGGGATGTATTTCATCGAAACCGACGGCATTAGATTTAATCTCTAAGCAACTTCGCAGTACTTCTGTATATTCAACGCATTGAAAATTAAAAGCTGAGTACGAGTTGATAGATCTCTGAAAGATGCGACAACAGTTGATACTGGGCGCTGACATAGGTATATCTATAAATTTGTTATTTAGAGCCTCGACGTCTACGCTAGTGTCTGTAAGCGAAATATTTCTACCAACTCCAATTTGCCGAATAATATTCCACTTCGTTTTGCTGCCTATGGCAGAGCTAAATTTAGATTCATAATATGCTAACTTGGCAATTTTCACCGCCCTGACCACATTGTTTCTGCATATGCGGAAAATATTATAACGCTCGGGTGTTTTGAGACGTTTCCATTTATTATACGCTGCGTCACGTTTTTTCATTAAACTTTTAAGGGTACTGGAAAACCAGGGCCTTAGAGAGTGCTTTACAACTTTAGTTTTAAGAGGAACATGTTTTTCAAATAATGAATTGACGTTACGTTGTAGGAAATCTAACTTATCATTTACTGATAGCATGTGATAAATTTCTGTCCAGTCGACGTGATTTAGCTCTGTCTGAAGAGAGCTAAAATCTATATTTGTAAAATCTCGGTATGTTATTTTTTGCTCTGGTATTAGCAGCTGAAAATTATAGCAAAGAAAAATCAGGTCATGCTTGGAAAAAACAGGAGCAGATAACTGGTCATAAAGTAAGACTTTATCATTATCACCGACAAAAAAGAGGTCTAGCATCGAATTTCTATTTTTGGAAAATTGTGTGGGTGTGGTGCAGTTTGGCGACGTAAGACCAAGTGCACACATATCATCAGATAAATGAGTTTCAACCAATAAATCACAATTAAAATCGCCACAAATTATGATGTCAGCATAGGAGCTTACCACCGATTCAATTTTCAACATTAAGTTTTCTGTATGGACATAACGATTTGGCCTATAAACTGTGCCGACAAGTAGTTTTTTGGATTCATAGATTATGTCAACAAATAGGAATTCAATATTATCTTCAGAGTTTGATTTACTGATTAAGTTGCATGTAATACCATCTTTAACAAAAATTGCAACCCCACCGGCATGAGACTCTCGATCCGCACAAAATGATCTATAACCCTTTACACTAAAGACACTATTTTGAACAGAAGGCTGAAACCATGTTTCAGATACACAAATTATATCCATGTTTGAGTTTTCAAAAATGTACCGAAACTCATCAATTTTATTATTTAAACTTTGCGCATTAATATGACATACCTGTAGTCCCGTCGCTTGCCTGCTTAATATTCGAATTAAAGCATAGAGATTGTCTCTAGAACAACAACGACCGTAATTATTCGAACTCACAACGGATATGAGATAAAAAGACGCGTATTTGCAGCACAGTTAACATTATTATTAACTTTTAATATAAGAAATAAAGAATTAAAAGAAATAAAAATAAGAAAAGAAGTAAGTGTACATATTACGCAAAGAAATGGAATGAAGGAAGCAAATAGAAATAAAAAGAAGATAGATAGGTTAAAGAAAGACAAATTAAATAACGCAAAAACATAAAACTTAAACTTAGGCAGGAACAACTTCATCTTCCGGGCATCTTTCACAAATTCCTTCGGCGGCAAGAACATGGCTGTGCAGCTCGCTTTCATTTTTGATGCGAATACTTTGGGAGCCTTTGTGTAGCCGAATGTGTAAACACCCTCGGACGGTGAAAGCATTGTAAATACTTTTTCGTTTCTTGTAGGTAATAGCAGCATGTAATAGCTTTCTAGTATCAGCGCTGAGGCACTCGTGGATGTAGATATTGTGATCTGCTTCAAAGCCTGCATTGATCAGATTCACGGCTTTCTTAACACGTCTGCGGTAGTCACCAAATGCTTTCAAAACCCGATTTCGGTCATGCGGAGTGTAGAACTTGACGATGATCACAGGGTTTGAATTTTGATTTGTTGTTCTCTGCCTTACCCGAAAAATATCTTTTAATTGCGGTGGTAAAAACTCAATAGAGTGACATACAAGGTTAAAGATGCTCTTAATATTTTCGCCTGTCATTAAAGGCACTCCAAAAATAATTGCATCGGAAGAGTTATGATTTTCACTGCTGTTGTTGGAATTTGATGTCGAAGAGCATCGCTTGAGTTCATCGGTTAGGGCATCACAACGCGAGGAAAGAAGTTCGATGCGATTTTCAAGTGAGCTTAATTTAAGTTCGTAATCACTAAAATTGTTTTTGATGGTTGCAACTTCGCTCTTAAATTCGTTGCTCAATTTAGTCTCGACGTTCGCAATTTCACTCGAGAGACGCTTGAAGAGGATGTCGGAGTGCTGTCGAAGACGGTCCTCTAGCTGTTCCACTTCAACTTTCAACTTAACACTCAAACGCTCTTCTAACGCATAGAGTGCACTACTAAAAGAGGTTAAGCTGCCACTCTCTGACTTAGGTGTGTTCTCGTTTTTAGAGCGAAGGCCTTGTTGGCGTAGTTGTTCACGCGTTAGTCTTGGACTCGGTGTCATTTAAGGCGTTTAGTTAGTAGTTGGCGCGCAATTAGGGGAAAACGTATAACACAGCAGCTACAATTCGTGTAGCTTAGGATTATTTTGTTTAGTTGTTTTAAGCCACAGACGGCACCGTTTGATGTCTACCAACAAATTACACTCGCGCACTCGTTGTTTTTGTGTTTTTTTCTTTATTTACCAGCTTTTGCATCAAAAATTGACAACAAATAAAGTTCAGCACTGATCGAAAGATTTTGCATACGAATTGCATCTGGGTTTTCTGCAGTAAAGCAAATGTTTAATTCTTTAATTCATGCTAAAATGCAATTAAATGAGTCTATATCCGATGTTTACAAAAACTTCAAAAACGAAAACTTGATAAAACTTGATAAAATATTAAATCTCTGTATAAAAACGAAGCGCACAGAAAGACACGTCTGCACTTCCAAAGAGTGCATTTGTTATTATCTGTTATTATTTGTTATTATTATTATTTATGTTAAGAGACATAAATGGACGTTCTAAATAACCAGGAAATGTCTTTGAATCAGCAGAAAAAATATGTCATGTTATCAACATCTTAGCCCTGATAATAACATTTCAAAGGTTCTCAAAAATGTTGTCTCCCTTCGTGGAATTTTAAGAGATCTTACAGTTTGGATAAAGGCACATTTAATGAGAGGTAGCGTGGTTTTTACTCGATTCAGTTGAATTTTATACATGCGTGTAAAATATCAAAGCAAATATTAAAAATTTCAAGTACATGCATTAAGTTTTATGGAATTTAAAAATATTTTACCGTTTGGATAAAGTCACTTTGTATGGGAGATGGGCGTGGTTTTGATCGGATTTTGTAAATTCAACTTAAATACCGAATTTTTTTATGATAGCTTCCAAATTACAGCAGAAATCGTGACGACAGACAGGCAGTCAATTTTTTTATTTGAACCCAATCCAACCTCTTAGTCTTTTGGTGAATTTATACCCATTTTGAGGGTTCAATTAACCACTGCGTGATGTTTTCTTTCGGAGTTATCGATTTTTTTTTTTATTTTGGGATGTATTGATTGCGGTGACTATTTTCTATAAAATTCACAGTTCTTCCAAATTTAAATGCTTTAACTTTGATGGTAGGTTTTGCGAGTTGCTTATACCACTTATATTAGTTTTTGGAATTGTCTTTGATTACACCTTTGATTCAAAGTTCAAGATCCTAGCTTTCATATGCATCAAGTTATTCGATAAATTTCGTTGCTAAGGGCCACCTATTGAAAAATGTTTGTACTATGTTCACAACAAACAGCTTTCTTTAGCTTTAAAAGAGTAACATTTTTCCTCGATTTTGCATTTCTTAGCTCGCTGAGCATAAACACTTGTAAAAATTTGTCGGTAATGACATTGTAATGCAGAACTGCAAGCGGAAACAAAATTAGCCTTTCATTGTTCAAAAAATAGTTTGACTTTATTCGTTTGTGTAGCAACATTGTGTTTTCTAACAAGAAGTTTTGCAGTGAAAATTATTAATCATTAATTATCAATTAAAGAAGAACGATGATAAAAGGTAATAAATTTGTTCATTAAATTGCAAAAATTATTATAAAAATATGTTTTATTCATGTAAATATGTTGTATTTGTGGAAATTATTATGTTTTCTTTCGTTTTCGTTATATTTTTGGCATAGAAAGGACTTTCGTAAAATTTTTTGTTCTCCAATTTTGTGCGTTCTTTTTTTTTTTGTTCTCTCCTACCTTGTTCTCTCCATACCTACTCTCATCGTCGCTTACTGTGTTAGGTAGATTTCATCAGTGTCTTAGCAGCCATGCACGAACAAATGTAATCCAGAATTGTATACAGGCGTTGAGGCCTCGCAACTGCATTGCATTTAAAAAATAATTCACCACTTGAAAATTGCTTGCAAATGTTTCAAAATATTGACATAACACAAATCATGACATAACATTATCTAACAGCACACGACACAAAAATTCGTACGTGATTTTTATGGCATTTGAATCACATGCCATTGATTCATTAAAAATCAAATGTGTTTTGGTTAAAAATTTTGCATTTATATGTATTCCAAATATTTTCTAACAATGTGGACCTTCTTTTGTTTTTACGTCATAACTTAAACATAAAAACGTAATGAAAGCAGTAAGCATTATAAAATTAGCAAAATAAAAAGTTACGGACGTTTTCATGAACTCGTCTTTGAACAAAAATGTGTTCTAAAGTGAATAAAAACACAAAAATATTATTGTTTAAAGTTGCTAATTGGTTATATTTTTGGGGCTTATGAATTTAAATCAGTTGGCAAGTAACCGTAGAAAGCAAAACCACAGAATAGATTTAAGTAGCAAGTATTTTAATCTGCATTTTCTATCAGAAAATAGTTCGTGCTGCCTCAAAACTTTTCTTCACGTGAAATTTTTTTTATGACGTCCTAAAAATCACGTAAGCCATAATTTTGAGAGTAACATCATGAAAAAAAAATTATGAAAATGGTTGCAGATTTAAAAAAAAAATGGTTACCGAAACATTGCAAACGTAGCAATTTTCCCCAAAAAACGAAATACTAACGCAAAATGCGTTTTATCAAAATTTTTTTAATCCTAATTTATTCATTTGAAACCAACTAACATAAGAGACTATTCAAAACGGATCTTTTATTAATTTTTAGTTTAAGAATATTATTACTAATTACAAATCTGAAAAAGATTTATATAATTTATTTAACTACTCAAAACGGATCTTTTATTAATTTTTAGTTTAAGAATATTATTACTAATTACAAATCTAAAAAAGATTTATATAACATATGATTTTTTGAATTTAAACGGTTTCAAAATTTATAACAAGAATATCAATTTTCATCAAAACTGAAAAAATGCATATTTATAGTACCTATTTCCTCTTCAGGCATTTAACATGATCCACCTTTATAAAATTAAAAATGCTTAACATTACTTCTATTAATTTTTTTTTTTAATCCAATTCCTTTTGAAAATGTTTTCATATTTGATTTTACTTTTCCTGTTCAATTGTGGTCTTTTTTACTTACCTATTAAAAAAAATATATTGCATTATTTACATGTAGTATCTGCAGATAGAATAATTGAGTCTCTTTTTAAACATTCATATGTACTTAATTTTAAATTTTCTTATATCAAGCAAAATATTTCCTTCCGTGTAAGCTTAGTTCAAGAAAGGTTTATATTTTTATATTTTCCACGTCATATTTTGTGCAGATAGTTATAAAATATTTTTATTTATGTTTTATTAAAATTACATTTCAGTGTTTCTAAGGTAGAAACATGTGTTTCTCACATTGTGTTATTTTGTAGAGATATTTTGAGAAAAGTTTTTATTTAAAAATAGCCTTTTCTTAGGTAGTAACATTTGGGTTGATTTTTTTTTTTTTGCAGCGAAGGCGAAAATCTGTCGGGACTAAAAAATTCCAGGAACCCGGGATTGGATGCCCCTGGCCTGTGGTCTAGCGCTCCAAAATTTTAGGTATTTTTAGGGTCAGTTGATTTGTCTCGTCACGTCAGAAAGTCATTTTTGTTTTTATTTTACAACCCTTTAAATCAAATCATTTGGCTCTATGAAAAAAAATGTATCATCACGAAATTAATAAATTTAGAGAAATATTTGGCATTAAACTCAGTTAGAGTTTTGGTTTTATGCCGAAGAAAAGCAACAACATTTTTTTGCACTATTTTTTAAAAAAAATTCAACCGTACAAAAATAAAATTTATGTTTTTTTATCTTTTTATGGCTTTAACGATAAAAATATTAAGAAGGCTTAAAAAACAATGAACGCAGGGGTTGAAAAACCTTCAAGGAATAAAAATAAAAAATTTTGTGACGAACAGGAACAAGACCATTTTTTCTTTGTACAAGCTTGCAAAACGTAAGGAGCGCAGGTAAAAATTAAAGGTACGTATTCCTCATCTTTTTAGGACATAAATGATAGAAATATTACCTCAAAAAAATTATTTTGTGCTTAGTTTAACCTAGCTATTGAAATGGTTAAAGGATAAAATAATGTACAAAGATATTAAAACTTTTCAAGTATATTTTTACACTCATTCCACATGAACAAAATTATTTAATTAATTTGAACAATTTCTGACTATGTTCAAAATGGCAAAACGGCCTGGGCAATGTTGCAGATTTTGACTCTTCTATTTATCTGAAAAATAAAAAACCAAGTATATTATTAATCACTGAGTGCAGTTATAGCTGAGACTAAACAAATGAGGATTGATAATTGTCAGAATGACACGCTTTTGAAAATTAAGTTCTAAAAACAGGTTTTTTTACCAGTTTATAAGTGTAAATCAGGACCGTAGCCAAGGGGTTTCGGGGTTCAAACCCCTCCAATTGGTCGAAATTTTAATAAAAATTAATTCATATAAATAATTATTTCATTGAATCACTTTAATGTGTTGTAAAAAAAAGTAACAAATCATATACTGAAGTGGCGTTTAGGAGTAAAAGTCTTTGTTATGAGTTAATTCGTATAAACAACAATAGTTCACACGTGATACATTCAAAATTACCATCACTATTGCTTTTACTACCCTTGACATTAGTAGTTGTAGTGATGATAACAATGAAGCCAACAAGAATGACATACACATCCCAAGTAGAATTTTGCGACCACAGGTTACTTAAGACACATTTTTTTACACGACGACGTTGCAGCGATACTGATTTGGAAAATATTTTGTGGGAAAAGTTTGTAAAAATTCCTAGGATACTACTTTACCACTAGGTCACAGAATGTTGTAACGATTTATCAAGTGTTACCTTTAAAAAATGCATCACTCATCATTCATCAAGATGTACATTTTGTAACATATAGCTAATTGCGACCCAAGCGTAGACTCTTTCTATTTAAAATAGTGTATTCAAATTATTATTATATTTAAACATTTTTTATTAATGTATGAAATTGTTGCAATATTTTCTGAATTCAGCTTGCACTTAAACTCTTAAGAAGTTTTGGCTGTTATTTTATCGAAAATCTTCTTTCCCATCTACATTTAGCTCCAAATAATATCAAAAAACACCTAAGATTATGTTGTACTCCTATATATTATATAAATTTTAATTATAAAATAATTATATTTATGGCTGCAAAATGTAAACAAAACATGTAAACAAAATTAATTTTTTTGCAATTGGCAACTCTGTAATGCATTTACATATAAATGTGTATACTAAAATGTGATAAGTCACTTCAAAGTAATTTTCACTATGCCGATATTGTGTTGCAGCACTTTCGAATCATAGTGGTCTCTGTACCGTAACCAATACGTAACATCATGTCAATTTTGACACAAAAATAAACGCTACGACGTCGCTGAAACCCAAATGTGGACCATCAGTTCTAGTTGGGATGTATACTGAAAAAACCTTTCTTATTTGAACTGCCTAGACAGATTAAAAATATACTTTAGCCAACAACTGATTTTAATTTTCCCTCGTGCGGTTCTCAAAAATTCTGCTAATGGAGGCATTGCAGCACAGCCACTTCGTAATTTACGGCCAAAAACAAGTTTTTATTCAATACATTTTTCTTCTTCTTTCAATCTTTCATTGTAACCCTATTAAAGTCAAGAGTTTTTAAGCAATTAACTTTCAAATTAAAGACATGAGTCTACACCTGGTTTAATTTTTGAAGAATGTTTGAAGTACTCATGAGCTATAAAATGTTGACTAACATTTTTCAGAATTTTGACCAGAGGAAAATGAGATATCGTTCTCATCAATAAAATTTCTTAAAACATACCTCCGCAATTCAATGGGTGAGATCCGTTTGAACGGATGTGCATTCCTTAGCATCATACACAGTGATCGCACAGTAACAGAGCGTCCTGTTCTGTTGGTATAATTTGCAAAAAAAGAAGACTTAATTTTTGATATTTCAATTATTTATTATTTATTTATTTAAATAGTATGCCAATATATAATTTGCTTTCAATAATATGTCATTGTAGACATTTGCTGTATAATATGTCTCTAAGTATAAAATATTTAAATTTTTTTCACACACAACTCGTGCTATTTACATTTAAAATTCGAGACCTTTTTGATATATAACTCCAATAAGAACATGGATAATTAAAGCGTTCTTGCGAATAACGTTGTAAACGACAAAATTGTAATTGCTCTCTTTAATTCATTTTACAAGCACTTTTATTCATTTTATTATTTTTTTTGTTTTTTTGGGTATGCGGTAAAAATACCCCAAACTGCTCAACTGCTTACTGTTTGTATATACCATAAGAGAGTGATTCTAACAGGTATTCGCTAAAAAAACACTAAAAAATGTCGCTTACAACGTTATTCGCAATTATGCTTCAATTATACTTTTTGAAAATTAGGGTATCATTAAAAATATCCATACAAAATTTCACTGATTTTAAGTAGTCGTTGGTGTGTATGGCATACCATTCAAGGTATTTTTCCAAAAAAAAAAATAATCATCTTTATCTACAGCTTTACAGATAGTTTATTTAATTTTAGTCAAAAAGGAAATAACCCTTTTACCAGAAAATCCGTTTGAAAACTTTCCACCTATCATATTTCCCAAAAATTGTACATCTTATATAATACAGATCGGTTGAAAAGTATCGAAAGCAAAAATGAAACTATGTGAATTTTTATATGAAATTAATTTTTTATTCAATATAATCTCACTCAACTTCAATACACTTATTTCAATGATCATACAAAAGTGAAATACCATCTCTGTAATGATTTGCAGGAAACTCTACAAAATACTTTTCTACAGCCGCAATACCTTCTTCATACGACAAAAAACGGCTTTTCACGAATTAATTGTATCAAGTTTGTGAAAATATAGTAGTTGGTGGGTGAAAACGGCTGGTGCTTATGCTGTTTGTACTTTAATTCATTCAATTAAGTCATTGCTAAAACATTTTTCCACGCATGATTTTCATGAAAAATTATTTTATTTTTTTTTTTTCTGTAAAGGCAATCTTTTCTCATGAATCGTTTCATTAAGCTGATCCAAAAAGTTGCATTAATGTTTAGAGTTAATTGTTTTATCTTTCTCAAGATAATCAATCAAGAAAATCCTTTTTGCATCCCAATTCACTGACGCCAGAACGATTTTTGCCGATCGTTAGGATTATTTATTTTGTAGGTGAACATCCAGCTTTAGTCTGCTGTAATTTTTTTGTTTAAGTTTAGGATCACGATAATAGATCCAAGTCTTAGCCATAGTTATAGATTGACGCACAAAATCTTTTTTATTCTACTTAAATAAACGCTCCAAATTACGATGAGAAATTTTTTCGATTCAGTTTTTGTTGAATTGTTAAGGAATGCGAGCACTAACTCTTCGATCAGTTTTTCCATATGTACATAATTCTTCATGTAAAATATTGAGAACTCGTTCATCTGAGATGCCAATGGTATCAGAAATTTCACGCTTAGTCAAACTTTGATCTTCACAAACAATATCATACACTTGCTAAATGATTTCTGGTGCTGTTGGTATTGTCAGGTGTGGTTTATCCTCACCCATCGGATGCACAAATGGAAATGAAGGAGCCGATTCCTTTAACACTTTCACCATTTTTGAAAGAGATTATGTTGCTAATAAACCTCCCACAACAAAGAATGCATCACTCTTATTAGCACGATATTTGGTTTTTTCCATTGCAAAAAATACACTGGCACGTCAACTGGCTTGTAAACAAAGATATATAATTGTTTTGTGTTTTCAAATAATGATGATATATTAAAATAGCTTAAAAATTTTGATTCTTCTACTGGTGTTACAAGTATCGCTCTCAATATTTTACTACCAACCTGTATTTGACTTCTTTTACTGTCATTTTTCATATGTTTTTCTTTAATATTGATGACTAATAAACTTCGAAATTAAAATGATTTACATATGCAAAGAAGGCGGCCTGGAAAGTTTGTGAAGAACAACGCTTAGTAACTTGATTTGACTAGGTACTCCCTTCTTTCATACTGTGATAACAACGGACCAATTTGTTCCAAGTAGGCAGGTTAAAAGACCAGCCGCCACCTTAACTTAAGCTGACCTAACCTACGTATGCGAAAATTGAAAAAATATTTTTAACAAGTTTCTAATGCATATTTTTTCCCTGTTCTCATCTTCACTGATTTTGTGCTATTGGAATTTTCCCACAAACAAAGCAACAAACCTTTATGTTGCTCATTTCATTTCATCATAATTTCATTAATTTGAACGACTTAACAAACTTTTGATTTTTCGCTATAATTTTAAAATTTTGTTAAATATATTTTTTTTAGTATTTTCTTATAAAAATTGATAAACCATAAACTTTTAATAGATTGCTTCTTTTTTTTAAAAATATTTTAATAAGCAAATACTGGCAAATACTTCAAAGATTAAATTGCTATGAATTATACGAGAACAAGTTTTTATAAATAGAAAGTTTCAATAACGATTTCTTAGTAAAAGGGTTTGTTCTTTTGAATTATGATGCTCTGTTAAGTTATAAATGAATTATGATGCTCTGTTATGTTAAAGATAGGAGGATAAACTTATTTTTTAGTCTGTTCAATATTACCCCCGTTTGTGAGTAATATCGGTTTTTTATTTTGAGTTGGCATTTGATACAGCGTACATTTTGGGGCGATAATGTTTCCCAATTTCAATGGCAATTAAGTAATATGCAATCATTTCCTTGAAGGTTTTAAATGAAAACATCACTTTATGTTGCAGTTAAGAGATTAAAGACTTAGGCCTTGAAAAAGTCACTCAGTTGAGCCAGGCTCAACCCTTGGAGGCTACATTTTATGCACCAAAAGATAATAGAAACCATTAAGATTTTTTAAGTTACTACTGATGCTGTTTTGTTTGGAGTCCCGGATAATAACGACGAAAACTTAACGCACCTGTTTAATAAGATGTGCTTCTCAATTGTCTGCAGACCTCCTTCGCTCAAGAGTATGTTTCGCGAGAGAAGAAATGCACGCAATAACTTCTCTAAAAATTTATTATAACTGTAAAGTCTCAAAATCTTGTAGTGATAGTGTTTAATTTAGAACTATCTGTGTGTCTGACAAGGACACCAAGATACTGCTTTCTTTTGTTTGCAATCCTAACAAATGTCATAGTCTAAATCCCTATTTTTCAGAAATCTCTGATCGAGCAATCGACTTCAATTACTTTGTTGTGTGTGGAGATTTCAATGCCAATCTTTTATGTAATGATAATGTCCGAAAATCTTTGCACGAAAGTATTTCGTCTGTCGGTCTGTCAATTGTGAATGGAAGAATATACCCACGTGATTCCCATTTAGTAATGTGCCTTGTCTTTTGGATTATTTTATAGTTTCTGATGTATCCTCTGTTCTTCAATTTGATTAGATTTATTTAATTTCTGACCATGATTTCATTTTCTGCGCACTCGACATAAAATTATCACGCTCCATGACTTCAAAGTCAGTATCGTACCCAAACCATAACTGCATAAATTTTCCTCCCATACAGTGTTGCCAGTTGAATTCTCTGGAATGATATTTGATTTCAGTCTGATATTGATGAAAAGGTTGAACTTTTCGCTGTAATACTTAAGAACCTGTTTGCTACACATGTTGCTATTTGTACTACTGTTATAAAAATATTTCGTGTCCGTGGTTTAATACTTACTAATATCGCCTCTGGTCGAAATTCGACCATATCAAAAACGATTTGTCTTTTTTGTTTTTACTTGTATTGAAGAACGTTAAGCAAAGTTAAAAACGTCAAATTGAAAAATTCTTTTGGGTAATACAATTTCAGAACTAATTTTGCGTACACTGTATGCCCTGTAATCACAATCATTCATGAATAAATAATGCATTGCACAAATTTTTTTCCCCAATAAATTCGTGAAGATTAACATTTATTTGCTGCTGCTTAGAGATCAGAGAGTGAGATTACCTCCCATTTTCTGCTACTGACCCTCTGACGATATCAGAGTTAGTGAGCGCTCGCATAATTGTAATATTCACCGAATTTTAACACAACAGTTGCATCAGCTGTTATTGATCGCTATCCATTTTGTTTTCTTTTTTGTCGTTCGGTGGTCGCAATAAAAACAGTAACTCCTACCTTGTAGTTATTGTATCATGACCAACATTCTTTATCAAACCATCGCGCTCAGCATTTAATTTTATTTAAAAAATTTTAAACAAGAAACAATATAGCAGTAACGGGACTGCCAACCGAAGTGAAAACTAAAATCTATGATATACCAGTTGTTTTTTAACGCACCTTAAGAAGTTTTTACTTCAAAAATTCCAGCCAAATCAGTTAAGCCTCGGAGTGCATCGGAGGGCAACGAAAACCATTTCATTTTTATTTATATTGTTTGGCGTTAAGAGTAAGTATGGTAACATTTATTTATATAGTGGGTACCTCTTAGACCCATAGCACCTACATTTCATGTTTATCTATAAAATAATCTGCAACTCTTGAATTATAATGAATTCTGAAAAAAGGCGTATATATATAGTGCGATTATGTTCATTTTTAGTACAGTTTTCGACAGTAACCACACAAACTTAACTAAAAAATTTAAGTCTAATACGATCATCACCGTCTAAAATATAGCATTTTTATTGATTTATGGGCGATAAAAGGTGTGGCAAATTTTTACCTCACAAGTAGAACTACCAATTTTTAATCAAATTCTGAAATATGGAATTTTTCTTAATTTGTGGGTGTCAAATCGTGAGCAAGGATGTCGTGAAGCAAAGATTTTCCTCTACACAAAATCATTCAACGAGTCTAAAGAAGTTTTCACTGCAAAAATTCAATTCATCAATTTAATTCAATTTCGATCTTAATACTATCAAATAAAGCTACATCACATATGATAATAATTTTATTTTTATTACACTTATTAAAAAATTTTGTTTACACGTAGTAAACATCCTTTCTTCGTATTTTTCTTGACACTGACGCGTCGGCAACTTGATTCTGTTCAAGCTATAAGTTCGAGGAGAGAGTAATTAAAAAATAGCACCAACAACAATGCAACACAGCTCTGTTGAAGTTTCTGTGTCACTCAGTGTTGCCATATTTTTTTTGATTAAAAAAAGTCATTGGTTGATTTAAAATACGTTAATTTCAAATATTTTCGAAAATAGAACATAGAAAAAGAAATGCATATTTTTATAAACATGTATTAATGCATAGTGCTAAAAAACCATGTATATTATATTATAAAAGTATTTCATCTAAGACAAAACAAAATAACAATAAGTTCGACTTATTTAGTAACTTGCACTTTGTACTCTACGTTCGAATTGAATAATGAGTGATTTAATTGGGATAGCTAGACTTATATAGGACCTGAATACGTTTAAATCATTATTTTTTGACGTAGAATTACGTCTTACAGCGCCGTTATATGGGGGTTATTTTAACAAATTTTTCAAGCACATGTAGCGTTTTTTGTTGACACTTTGGGGTATACCTACACCCTTTAATATTCATCGTACAAAGATAAAATATATGCAACAATAACAGTTATGGGGCGAATGAAACAATATTTTACCTTGGATTTTATCATTTCTTCAATTACGTCACAAAATAGCAATATATAAAAAGAAAAATTCAAATTTTTGTATGAAAAAATAAAAATTTAGTGCTTCAACAGCTGCTTATGTTGTTATTAGTTTGGTCCGTGTTGAAATCATGAAAGCAACATCGTTTCGTTTGTTGAAGCAAATCGTTTTACATGTATGGGAAATTCTTTGTCAAATCCGTAAACAAAAGATCGACCACCGAAAATCGTGTTGATATGAATATGATAGTTTCCAAATGGCAATTCAACACAAAAAATATTTTTTTTAAAATTTTTTCAATGATTATTTTAAGTGGAGAAATAAAAAATATTTATAATAATTTTAATTTATTGTGTAGGACTTTTTATTTAAAAAACCCCAAACTAACGCTGGCTTCCCTCAGTCTTTAGTTTTTCTATGTTATTACTTTCTACTTGTTTTAGACTTCAGAAATATAATACAAAAGACAAAGTTCAAGGTCACCGAAAGGTCATAATGTATAAGAACTGTGAAAATTTTTAAAATTAATTCTGAAAATATGACATCATCTATTTTCGATTTTCAAAATTCAGAGTAGTTATACATACTTCTTCTATTTGTCAAAAAAATTTATTCATGGTTCTTCAGACTTTTCAAAGATATGACATTTTTTATGTAGAATTAGTGATTACACAGCGAGCTTTTTTGCACACTTTTTACCTGTATTTGATAATTTCATCGTTCTTCAGCAAAATTGTTCCTTTTATTCTGACCAACAACTCTGCTGAACAAATAAACATGAAAAATCTTTTGAAATTGTATTAAAAACTTTTACATGCCACATATTTCTAGTGCGCTTCAACACTTTAAAGCAATTTAAATGACTAATACGCTATGATTATCAAATTTTAAAATTCATTTAAATTGGTTATATATCGAAGGAAATATCAAATTTGAAGCATCAAAATCATTATTAAACTCATACAAAAATATGGTCACTTATTGTTTACTTTAGTCAACAAGAAATTGCATTTTTATATTTGTATGAAAATTCAAAAAAATTAAGATGCTAAGAAGCTAATAAATCAGATAATTTGTGGCCGATTTAAATGAAAAATAGTTTTCATGTTTAATATAAGCATGTGCAAACAGTGTTGCAGAAGATGAAAATATGAGTGCAACTTTAAAGTTATTTTCACAATAGGTCTGTTCCCGTACTCGATTCAAGTAACTTGAAGTTGCTTGCAAGCGTTTCTTTACACATTTTTCAAGCTCGAGAGAAAAGAAGAACACGCTAAATCTCACTCTCTATTATATTACAATTACCCGAAACTAGCTTGAACTTTACTTGAAAAATTTCTTCGAGCACGAATTTTCTTCTTCCAATTGCTTCAATTTATTGTCAATCAGCTGTCAACAGCAACTGTTCTGCTCAAAACTTGCTTGAAGTCGTTTCCCTACTTTTTTGCATATTCTCACATTTTGACAGATAATTGAACTTTACTCGAACTTTACTTGAAGCGTACTTACTTCAGTAAAGAAACAGACCTAATGTTGTGTTTTACGTGATTTTATATAAGAAACGTCATTTGGGTTCAAAATACGGCGAAAAGACGTGTTTAACGTCACTCTGGCAACGCTGGTGTAACTCTCGCACGCTACTCTCTCTTGTGAATGCTACAGCAACGATGTTCAACAGAGCTGTGTCACTATTGGTTCCTATTATCACGAATTGGTAAGAGTGACTGAAAAGGAGGTATTTTCAGGAGGCATTGCGATGGCCACATTTATGGACATCGAGGGTGCTTTCGACAAAATATGCTTTGGAAGGCTGCGGCAAGCCCTGACAGAACGCAATGTAAGCCCAATGATAGCAAATTGGGTGGACAATATGCTCAAACACAGGGCTGTCAACATGCAGAATGGTAGAGTAAAGACTAGAGGTAGAGTAAGTAGAGGATGTCCCCAGGGCGGGGTGTTATCGCCAACCCTGTGGAACATAACTGTGGACTCACTACTGGTTAGACTGGATGAATCGGGCATACACACGATAGGGTATGCAGATGACATTGCGTTGGTGGTCTGCGGCAAGTTCATTGACACCATCTCTGACATCATGAAGGGAGCACTCCGAATGGTGGAGGAGTGGTGTCGAGAACAAGGCCTTACCGTAAACACAGGCAAGTCAGACAATATTCTCTTTACTAGAAAGAGGGTAGGCCTGAGTACAGAACCACTCAGACTTTTTGGAGCTGAAATCAACATGTCCACGAAAGTTAAATATCTAGGGGTAACCCTTGATAGCAAACTGAACTGGAACGAGCATGTAGAAGATAGGATTCAAAGAGCCAAGAGGGTTCTGTTCCAGTGCAGACGCGTTTGTGGTCTCAAATGGGGGCTAAACCCAGAGGCTATGAAATGGGTTTACACTATGATGGTTAGACCTGTCATCACGTACGCTTCGGTGATTTGGTGGACAAAAGTCAGCCAGAAAACCATTAAGAAGAGACTGGACAGAGTCCAACGGCTGGCGTGTGTTGGAATAACAGGTGCAATACGCACCACTCCAACAAGCGCAATGGAGGTTCTGTTAGGTATGCTGCCGTTGGATTTAGAAATAAAGAAAACAGCGGCGCTGTCAGCCCTCAGGATGTTGCGAAATGCTACGTGGCATGGGGCAACGGCCCTGCATGGTCATATTCGCATCCTTGATATTGTACAGAGAGATGTCAGGGAGGCGTTTATACACTATGGATGGAAGGCAGAGAGTAAAAATAACAGAAAAATGTTATAAAACTCTTATAACGGATGGAGCCGTTTGTGAAGAAATCGCTGGTAGCGATATCAGTATATTCACAGACGGCTCTCTGATGAATGGCCGGGCCGGGGCAGGCGTGTACTCAAAAGAGTTAAGCCTATCCTGTGTACTGAGGTTGGGGAGGTTTGTGTCTGTATACCAGGCAGAAATGTTTGGCGTAGTGCATGCGCTGGACCACCTGATAGATGGCCGGATCAGTGGAAGAAAATTGTCATCGCTCTCGACAATCAGTCTGTGATTAGGTGTATGCAACGGACAGACATCACTTCCAGGTTGGCCATAGAATGTCTTACAAAACTCAATAGGTGCGCCCAGACAAATGAGCTTACACTTATGTGGGTGAGAGGACACTCTGGCATAGAACAGAATGAAGAAGCTGATTTTTTAGCAAGAACAGGATCAGCAGAAGAATTCTGTGGACCAGAACCACGTATCGCCTTAGGCGACAATATGGTGGCAGGCCTTATTAAACAATGGACGGACTCGGAACACAGTAAAAGGTGGGAAGAAGCTGTTAATTGCAGGCAATCAAAGGCGGCCGTGAAGTGGTCTCGTAGTGAGGCAGCAAAAGTTATCCGATACAATCGAAGGACTTTAAGCTGGCTTACTGCACTGGTCACAGGACACGGTCCCTTCATGTACCATCTCGGGAAGATGACTCTGACCGAGGACGATGCGTGTAGGTTATGCCTAGAGGAGCCGGAAACAGCAGCACACATTCTGTGCCAGTGTCCGGCGCTGGCAAGCATAAGATTGACCACTCTGGGACGCCCATTTATTGGCGAAGCCGAGATTGGTCAACTAACCTATAAGGATATGCTTGAGGTGACAAAGGATGCTTACACGAGGAGCATGCTCACGTACGAGTACTCCGAGCAGTAGTACCCTTTGTCCAATAGGGGACGAAAAGGGACCCACTGTGGTCTGCTTCGGCAAATCCCCAACTTATTATATATATTGGTTCCTATTGTCCCATTGGGAAAAAAGGTTTTTACAATCGCTTAGTTGCACCTACTTTCATGACAACTGATTCGAATAAAACCTATATTCTACACATCTACTTGAAAATAGCTTTCCATCGATATAGGATTTATGTGAATATGTTGACGTTAACACAGGTAAAATGGTAGCACAATTTTTTGTTTGCGTAATAAAATATAGCTTAACGCTTGAAACTGTATTTTTCTCTATAAGCTAATTCATTCGAAAACTCTATTGTAACTACTTGATAAACTACAGTTTTGCCAGTCGGCTAGAAGTAATATGCTTATATTACCGAATTCTAAATTTCTAAACTCTAGCAGACTTAAAATCACTTAAAATCAATAAATGAAATCAGTAACTTTAGGCAAGCTATATTTAATTTTTTTTACCTAATTTCTTCAGATACTAAAACTTTCTCTCTTTTAAAACTTCTGCTTTTTCCTCATCTTTCTTTTTTCTATTTTACTTTTATTTTATATATCTGATTCTTATATGTTTACTATACTTCCTGTTAATTGTACTTATTATAATGTAAGCTGAATTTTACTTATTATAGTGTAAGCTGAATTATACAGCAATATTTATTTTGCATTTAAAAACTCATATTAAGTTTAAATTTTACAATAATTTCTTCTGTAATATTTATACCCCCACGTTTAAAAGACGTAATAGGGGTATATTAACTTTGTCACTCCGTTTGTAACGCCGATAAGGAGGCGTGGCCGGTATGGAAAATTATATATATTCTTTATCAGCATCACCTCTTGAGTCGATTTAGCTATGTCCGTCTGACCGTCTGTCCGTCTGTGGTCACGATAACAGCCGTAATTTTTTAGCTATCGTAACGAAATTGAATATATAAGCTTTCTATTAAAAACTGGAGGTCTAGTTCGAAAATGAGCCAAATCGGATGCAAACCGCGCCTACCTCAAATACAAAGTGACTTAACCAAAACGGTAAAATCTCTTTAAAATCCACAAAAATTAATATAATGACTTTAAATTGTGCACAACACCTTTAATTTTTATTATAAACTTTGAGTATAAAATTTGTAAAAATGGGATGAAAACCACGCCTACCTCCCTAACAAAGTGACTTACCAAAATCGGTTAATATCTTTCAATTCCACAAAAACTAATCTAATAACTTAAAATTTTGCACATAAGCTTTAACCTTTAATATGAATTTTTAAAAATTTGTAAAAGTCGAATAAAAAACACATCTACCTCCCATACAAAGTGAGTTCACCAAAATTGTAAATTCTCTTTCAATTCCACAAAAATTATTCTAATGACTTTACTTCTAATGACTTTCACAAAACCTTTAACAATTAATATAAACTTTATTTATGAAATTTTGAAAAAACCGTCGTCCGTGGTCGTATTTTAACTTCGCCCCAGTCGAAGATAATTCCTTACTAGTTTACTTTTAAATTTATTGCTTTGTATGGTAAAAGAACTTGTTCTTATTGTGCTTATGTTGAAAAAATAAATAAATAAATAGATAAAAATCGTTTCAAGGGTCTTTTTTGTGGAATTATATTTTCTTTCATAATTTCCTTATGTAATATGAAATTTTCTTTCAGTGCATCATAATGATATAACATTACAAGCAATTTGTTGCTGGCTTTTTTATAGATATCATACTTTTTCTGGTTAGCGATCTGTTGCAACTATTACCGTTATGTTATTTTTACCCCATATTTTTCGCCAACGTCTCCGGCTCGTGCAGCTGCCACTTCATGTCAGCCATCGAGCCATTTTCCGTCAGTCGTTGTAGTGTGTACACTAGCGCCATCTTGTTCCACTCTTGTTCCAGGCTGTTGATTTCTAATTTCTTGTGACTTTCATGATTTTTATTTTTGCCATTCGATGCTTATTGCATTTTGTGGAATCACAAAATTTCTGACAGCTTTTACTCACATAACAACGTGCTGGCTTCAATGCGCCGCTAGCTTCTGCTCAAAGGTATAGCTAACATACACAGTATGTTTCTGTTGTTGTTGTTTTTGTTATTTTACTGTATAAAACTCATAATACCATAAAATGTGACACCTTAACGGAAATAATGAGATCGTTTTGATTTTGCTTTCTTATTTCAAAGAAGCTATGCAGGCTGTAGCAAGCGAATTCTACTGAAGTAAGGTCTGTATAGAATATTTCTTTTTTTTTTATTTTGGTTTTTCCTGTCTGTATAGGGGGAAATCGTAATTTGATATTATTGAACTAACATACAGACACTAACGTCATCTATTTTTCCCTTTTTTTATTTTTATTCTATGATATAAAACTTTATGACCTTGCAGCGTGTTGTTGCGCCTCTTCAACCATTAAAACGCATAATAATGAAGGGGGCGCGCACAACTCAACAAAGTGTCCTCGGGGAGTCCTAATAACATCACAAGTTACGCATCGAGCTCTAGAAGTGCACGGTTTATGTGATGAAAGCGTCACTGATATTAAAATTACCAAGATTTAAAAATGACTTACCTCAGTAAAATAATTATATGCACAACACTTTAAATGCAGTTCCAAGCAAGCATAACATCATTTTTTTGTAAACTCTTTTTTTATTGAAATAGTATTAAGGACACTTATATGCAAAAAAAGATATAGCTTATTTAAAAAACTTATTAAATAAATTATAATGTATTTAAAAAGTTCATAGAAAAATTTGCGTGTGCAAAACCGATTTTTATTGATTTTATGTAATAAAATATAAATATATATATAAATTTCATAAAAGAATATGTCTTCATTTCTTATATATGAGTTAGCCAAGCATAAAAGGTATGAAGTACATCAACAATCTAAGGATGGAGCAATCGATTTTTTGCCATTCATCTCAAAGAACTGCTTTCAGATGCTTCAACGACTTGAACTGGCGCCTGTTTTTACAAACTTGGGCCGAAAGAATACCCACAGGTTTTCGATAAGACTCAAGTCATGACTAAAAGCAGGCCACTACAGTACGGGTATATTTCGGACTTATTGAAAGTCATTTGTATCATCTAATAGCTCAATATTCAATTGTGTATTCGATTTACACAAAAAAAAAAATACAGGAGAGACTTTCAAAGTATCTGAAATCAGCTGAAATCATCAATGATCCCCGTCCATAGTTACGCGCATACCAAATTTGTCGTGGCTATCGCAAATTGTGCCGCTGGTTTTTCTGGCAACCGTCAGGCCCGTCAAGGTTGAACCTTTTCTTATCACTTAGTAGGATATTCCTACATTTTTTCTCACAAAATTTGTATTTTTCGGCATATGCTAGACTGGCCGCAATGTGTCGTGGTAGAAGACTGCGTTGAGAGAAGGGCGATTCATAACTGACGTTGGCATTTTCATCCAAAATTTGTTGGATTCTGCTTCTGGTAATCCTCAGATCCAAATGTGCTGCAATTTCGCCACAACTTATCCCATTCTTCACAGAAAGACGTCGAATTCGTCTTTTCTGATGTTGGTCAATCACGTATTTTCTTTCAACACGCTTCATTACAGCATAGTTGCCAGAGTCTTTTAAAAAATTTCTTATGGTGTTTCGGTGACTTTGTCCTAGCAGTTATAGCACCTACTTTTATGCCGGCTTCATTTAAGCCCTTTATATTTCAACGATCCTTTTCAGGTAAAGTTCAGTACAATGTGCTCATATTTTGTTCAAAAAATGTATTACCGTTATGTTTATTTTTTCTTACATAAGTTATCAACAAACTTTCGTAATTTTTACGTTTACAGTTAAAACACAAAAGAAAAGCAATTGTGCACATATAAATATTTGCTATTGCACACGCGAGATTTCACACTTTTTTCGATTAACGTTACTAAGAATACGAGAAAGTAAAGAATTCTTTTTTCCAAATATTTTACTGAGGTTTATTGAAAATGTTTTCAGATTTAATATTGAAATACTTGATAGAAAGTTTTTAATAATGTGTAGTTGAATTTATGTTTGTAGTTATGATGCAAAAAATTTTCTATTGTGAAGTTTTGAAAGTTTTAATTTAATGCTACCATATTGTTAAGCAAATTCGAAGTCGTCGTGGAATTTTTTTAATATAAAAATAGCATTATTATTTATTATGCCGGATCGTTTTTTTGGAGAAATAAAAGTAAATCTTTCGCACCCAAAAAAAAAACTGGTACATTTATTCAAATTTTAACTTAATTCTAAGTTAAAATTTTCCAGTATGAATCGTCAGGTTAAGATAACCACATGCCATTCAGGTCAATTTAACCTATTTTTGTTGTTTAATAAAACTGATAAAATTCAATATGACAATGAATATTCAGATTTTCGTTAGGAAAGAGCACTTTGTGCAAATTAATCATGGGTATTTTATTTATTTAGCCTAAGCGACCACAGAAGAAGATAAAATCGAAAATTTAAAGACAGGTGCATTTAATTTACCAAGATACTCTTTGCTACAAGTTTTGCACCACTAGAGCAGAATTTGACAGCTAGCAGGTTGTATTTTTCCGCTACCATGTTTTCCGCTATTTTCTACATGTTCTGTAAACCAGATCCGTCAGGTAAAAGTAGCATTGATCAGTTTAATACGATGTGGTTGACTCTCCTAACAAAACTACCTGTAGCAGGTAAGGGCATTTTCCCTCGACTGTGGTGTCTCAGATGTTAGAGAAACGAATTCTGCAAACTTAGGGATCTGTATACAAAAAGGTGTATGCAAAACATATGATTTTTTCTAAATCCTTTAGGGGGATAACAGCGCTATTTGGAGTTTTATCGCAATTTGTAAAAATTATGCTGAAACGGTTTTTAGGATTTCTTCGTCCTGTTGAGATCCGGAACAGCGCAATTTTAATTTTTATTCGGTCTAATATACAGGGTGTTCACGATTAATGTTTCAATCTGGCGCTGATTGATTTCTTGGGCCAATACAAGAAAAGCATTAAATGGCATGGCGGGGAGGTCCATTTCCCACCTTCTTTCGAATTTTAATTGAAAGTAAAGCAAAAAATAGCATTCATAGGTGTCATCACTTATAATGGAATAACTTAAAAAGTATTACTAATAGAAAGCAAATTAAAACAGATTTTTTAATTCCTTTAATTATTTGACTAACATCTTAAATTAGTTAATTTGTAGTAACTTAAATATGAAAAAAAAAAATTTATTTATTTTCTTTTTTCACTTAAGCTGGAAAGAAAAAGTTACTAATTTAATTTTTTTTATACTGATGCAGTCTTAATCTCCAAAGAATTCTATGCAATATTTCAGTATGAGGCCTTACTTTAGAGCAACAAATAATAGGCAATTAATTATTTATGAAAACATACACTCAAAAAGCACGTCCCACTTAACATGGCAACAGCAATGTTTCGCTTCACATATTATTTTTTTTACATAAACCATAATTCAGAAATGCATATCTCTTTATTTTTCCTATATTTGATATTTTTAAACTTTTCTTAAAAATCGAGTTAGATTCGCATGTAAATTGTTAGTGCTTTTCAATGTATGTTTTCATAAAATAATTATTTCATTCTTATTCGTTGCTCTGCGGTAAGTCCTCATACTGAAATATTGCAGAGAATTCTTCGGAGATTGAGACTGCATAAAAAAATAATGTTAGTAATTTTTTTAAACACATGTTAGTTGGTGGGGGACATAATATTCACATGTCCACGTGCTCCAAGCTCCATTTTCTTTTTCTTAATGATTTTCTCTTGTACGGAATATTGTTTTTAAAATTTTGTAGAAGAGCAACTTATTTTACGGTCATAATGTCCATCCCGAATAAGGCATAACGTCCATGGACATTATATCCCTTTCAAAACTGACATAAGGTGCATGGACATAAGGTCCGTTTGAAGCGGCCATAATGTTCATGTCCCCCCACCATGTTAGTTAACTAATAAATAAGCTTTAAAAAACTGTTTCAAATTGGTTTCCATCGGTAATAAATTTCAAAACACTACCAATTGTTGTAAAAAAACTGCTTTGCTCGGTTTGCCTTCTAATAATGCTGTGGCCGTTGTTGATGAAGCCAACTTATAGCTTCCAATCACTGCATACATTATTGCTTTGCTCTACCACATATCGTAACACGAGTAAAGTCCTACCAAAATCAGGTGTAGTAAAATTAAATTTATTATTTTTCCAATACTTCGCGTAATTAATCTGTGTCTCGTGTTGTAACAGTATGATCTGGTTACGATATATGACGTTAGAAATATAAGATTTCCTGCTAAAAAACTTTTAAGACAGTTTTGTGACTGCTGGACTCAGTTTGGTTTGAGCGCGCTTCAAATAGATACCAGCTACACTGTAAAATGTAAATCTTATTATTAGGTGAAAAAACTGTCTTAAAATAAGCTGCAACAGCTTTAAGACAGCTTTCGCTGAAATCACACTCGCCTTTATTTGCTGCAAACCAGCATCTAATACTGTCTTATTTTAAGGCAGTTAAATTGTAAAAGCAGCGGTAGCTTCCTTTAGCAGGCACGCTTTAAAATTTTTAATTTCAACTTCCTACTGTCTAAAATTAAGCCTACATAAACTCAATATAAAGACGACGATGAAATTAAGGCTATTAAGGCACTGTTTAAAATAACACTTAGTTTTTACAGAGTATGCGTCGAAAATTTCGATAAAATCATGAAAATCGTCAACTCCAACCATCATGTAAGCACTATATGAATTGCTCAAAAGCTAAACATTGCACAAAAAACCATTTGGAACTAAAAACTTGAATGAGGCTGGAAACAAAAAGAAGCTCGATGTATGAGAATACCGCACGAGTTAACGCAAAAAAACCTAATGAACCAAATTTTTGTCTGCGAATCGCTGCTGGATCGCAACCAAATCGGCCAATTTCTGAAGTGGATGATGACTGACTGATAATGAAAACTGTTAACAAACCTGAAAAACAAACCAGGATTGACGGTCAAGAAGGTTTTTCAGTGTGTTCGATAGGATTGCCATGGAATTATCTACCATGATATACTCTCCTACGACCATACTCTTCATCTGGACCTGAACTGTCAATAATTTGACTGTTTTAAGAAAGAAGCGTCCAAAAGCGTCCAGATTTGGCCATTTGGAGAGGAATTGTGTTCCATTAGGACAAAGACATGCCACACAGTGTAACGATCATATATAGCCATAAATAGAAGGAGTTGCCATAGAGTCACAAAATTTGCTGGAAATACGTTTTTTGATAAGAGAATTATTCTCACAAAAGTGCGATCAAATCGGGGGAATTTATTCTTAATGAAAGAAATTAGACGACGATTGTTTAACAACTGCGATGATCGAATGGATAAGCCCATGCACTTACAATCACTCGGCCGAGGTTCAAGTCTACGGATAATGGTCATTTTTCAATTTAATTTAATGTTAATAATTATTTCACTTAAAAAATATGGTAAATTTCAGCAAAAACTAATCAAACTTTGCTATTCCAATTTATAACAACTTGACAAAAATTTGCTTGAATAAAGTAGAAATTTGCTTTGGCAATGAACCACTTGCTCAAAAATGAGTATGAATAAGTATAAGTAGTTTCCAAAGTAGTACTCATATGTGATTGATTCGAAAAAAAAGTGAATACAATAAGTATATGAATTAGATATTAAGGGTTACCACCTAATAACATTTATTTTTAAGAATTTCAAACATAATTTAATAGTAGGGGGTCGCTGATTTCGAATCTGAAGTCAAATTCAATATGGTTAATAGGATGCCACCTTAATTTTTTTATTTTTACGAGTTCGGTGCTGGCACGAACACTAGGTAAAAATGGGTCGCTGAATCGGACTCCGTTGTCAGAATTTCAAAATTATGTATTTTTTTATAATAGGGTTGCGAATAATATGTATTTTTAAGAATTATAACCATCAGTTAACAGTTTTATGGGGTCGCTGATTTCGAATCTGAATTCAAAATTTAAAAATTCAATAGGGTTTATAGGGTTGCCATTGCATTGTAGTGTCGTCAGTCAGACTCCATGAAACTTTACTTAAAATTTTTAAACGCGTTTTTCTCGAAACTACTTTTTCCAACACGTTTGACATGATATCGCAAGTTCTAATGGATCGATTAAGTAAAAAATTTAGTGTGGGCATTTTTTATATGTATCTATATATGGCCCGGACTAGAATTATGAAAAATTTTATTTGAAAAATGCAAAGCAATTTTGCTTGATTTTAATCAAAATTTTTATAAGTTATTATAAACTGGAATTGCAAATTTTAATTAATTTTTGCTGAAATCTAGCATTATTTTGAAGTGACTGAGATTCAAGCGCAAGTTTTGTTTAACCACAATACAAATTTAGAAAACAGATTTCTGCGTGTATATTCCTGCAAAAATGTATCCCAGATTAATAAAATTTTGTGCATCTAGTTCTTTACTAAAAACAACTATTTGGTGCGAAAATTAACCGAATCGGCTAACTACTGCGAACTTTTATATAACCTAAGTCGGTAAGGTTGTATATTTCCCCAAAAAAGTATCCCAGGGCAATAAAATTTTGTGCACTTAGTTATTTTAAAGCAACAACTACTTTGTGTGAAAACGAATCAAAATGGCCGACTAATACTCCCACCCCTCATATAATTGAAATGGGTAAGGGTAATAACATTTTGTGCACCTATTTCTATCACAGCAACAACTATTTCAGGCCCTTGGAATAAATTTTCATTTTGTACAATTATTTGTACATTATAAAATAACATTTTCACTTTTTTGTTAAAAAAAGAGTTATACCGATAACTGTACCACCGGTTACCGGTTTACCATGATAAATAAAAATCATAAAAAAAAAATTAAACGGCATGAACGAATTCTATCTTTTTTAGGAATTTAATTTATGCACAGCGAAACCTTAAAAAAAGCATTAAAGCTATCACTACAAAAATGCAATTTTTGTAAAGAATTGCAATTCTTCTGATTATACTTTTCTTTCATATAATAACTTATACTCATTAAAATAACAAAGTAAGAAATTGCATAGGCATTAATTCGTATTTTTCTTTTTCTTAACCACTTCTAAAGTTTATGAAATTTTGGCTTCTTTCATTGACAGAGACAACTTAATAAATGTACCGGTATCACGATCACGGTACGTAAAAAACAACAAAAACATATTTTTCCAACAGATACAATTTCAGATTTTTTTTTTTTTTTATACAATTTGTGCATACTTATAGTAGCAATTAATAAAGAAAATTCCTTAAAATATACATATATAATGCACGCTTTTCTTATTAGCATAAGTTAACTTTGGAAATCCCAACTCTAATGTTGTCGTGTGTCGTGTTTCGTGTGTCCACAAAAATACAAATTTGGGAGAAATATTTTGGATTCCACTTAATTCAAGTATTCTCCTTCGACATCTATACTTTTTTCCGTATTTTGAAAAAAAAAAAATTTTATGTGTTATATGGCGAATGATTTTTCTGGTATGTTTGAATTATTCAATAATTTACTAATCAATTTTATTCTAACTTGCAGATTTTTATAATAATAACTATGTTTTTAAAAAATTTACTTCAACGTTTTAATTATTAATCAAAATACAGATAAGTTTTTCAAATAAAATTTTCTCGTATATTACACAGACTCGTTTTTGTGAAGAACCTCACATTTTGTGTAACATTCGATATATTGTATAATGATGCAAACCCTCTAAATTCAAATTTTTTTATTAATATATACAAAAATTAGGTATAACAGTAAACTTATGAGTTGCGTTTTTAAATCTTTTATTAATTGAAATTTATTTAAATAATTTAATGTTGTATAAATTTATCATCATTTTTATCTTTGTATAATAGTTCTGTAAAACTCCTCATAATTTTCCATAAAGGTGATCTAATGCTTAATCTTTTCATTTTTGTTAATTTTTAATAATTTTTGGTGCTAAAGAAAGTTCCTCTACGCAAAGCTTGAAAGATTTGTGAAACAACCTTTTATTTCCTTATTTTCCTTATTTTCCTTTCATAAGAAATATTTTGCAATAAAAGCTGTAGGGGCTCTATAATGAAATTATTGTTATCAGAGATAAGTATTTTAAACTTAAAATTTGAATCAGGTTTTTATACTCAAATGATAAATTAGATCCGAAAATTATAGAACTTCTTTAATAATATAACTTTTAAATTTCAGTCGCTAAATCTGGCGCTGCTAAATCGTGACAACATCTTAGCTACTTCTAAAACTTTAAGTTTTAATGCATACCTTTAAACACATAAGTAAATATTTAGCCAAGAGTATTGGTAGATATGAAAGTATATCTGTTGTTCTGGAATTTATGTTTTAAAAGCGCCTCCTTTCATTGATTATCAAAATGCCTGCCAGAAGATCAGACGGTAAACAAATTATGTTATCTGAGTGTTTTGTAGTGTTGGAGAGAGTAAACTTATCGAAATAAGAGAAATGTACACCTGATATGGCTCCGTAGATATTTTTATCTTTACAAAATTACCACTTGCACGATGCACCTGTTTCAGTCGATAGAAGATATAAAGCTGAATTTGCAGCAAGAATAGCGTTCTTAGAAAGGTGTCCTACTTAGTTTTTATGGACTTAAATATAAAATTAGGTTACTTAAGAAATATTTTTTGTCTCTTAATTTTTGTAATCAGATTTTTCATACATTTGCACGGTCAGCTCTAGTCCACCATGAATAAAAATTTGAAAATGAAAGTTACGCACTCATTTGACACTTTCTTCTGGCCAAATCTCTGCCAAACAGAATCCTTGGGTTAGTAACAATGACTGTAAAATACGATTCGATAAAAAACACTCACTGGTTTATCTACTACTTATTCAAAATTTATTCCACTTTTTTTAACTGTAAACAGAGCACAAAAGAAGACTAGCAGAAAACACAACACCAGCAAAAAAAAAAAGCGGAAGAACTAATTTTGAAATGAGTTAATTTTTTTCGAAAATCTTTTATTCTAGTGAACAGAAACAAAAGCAAAGAAATTTAATAGGATGCAAACAATGGACCGCACAGCAGCAAAAATCAGCTTTTCTCTCCCCCTGCTCCTCATTCGCTAACAAAGTAGCAGCACACAAAACAAAATACCGCATCTTCACCCCAAACCACGTCATGGTGGCAGAGGCAGTCAGCCGCTGGCGTGTTGGAATTCTAATTAGAATTCTTTGGTGCACAATAAGGATAATAAAATGATTTCTCTCAAGCATTCACATATCGAGCTAAGACCACACAAAGCCACCACCCACCCAACCATTCATCCTTTTTTTTCATTGCAGTGCTTAATAAACTTATTTTCTAAGGCTTTATAGTATGTTGGCAACTTGCAACACAAACACACACTCACATCGAAACTATGTAGGAGTGTTTGTGTGTGAAAGTTGGCAAAGACGCTGCTGGAATTAATACCTTTCTTTCAATGTATAATTATATTAATATCATTGTGTGTGTTTGTGTATGTGTTTTACGTAACAGTAGTTTTTATTTTCCATTTGATCTTGTTTGGAAATGTATGAAAAAAATGTACTAAAAGAGTGATAATGAAATTGAAAATTATTGTTGGAAACTGAGGCGACGATATACTCGGCCTCTAATTTATCAACAGCAACAGCAAATAACAATACCGCGACTATCACAGCCAAAAACAGCAATAATGCCAACAACAACAACAACACCACCATACCGCAACAACTTTCTTCCATCTGTAGCAACATGCCATATGTTGTCGCAAGGAATTTAAATCCCTTTTGGTGGTTTCAAAGAAGCTGCCCCAAATCATCCCCCATTTCAACCCCATCCTGCATTAGCACACAATGTGTTCGTTTCATCTTATTATATTATGTGAGAGTTTTTGGGATTTTAATTGAATTTCACATATTTTCGCCTTCGTACGCCAAGAGTTTAGTACAGGTCCCTAGAAAATTTAAGAACCACAAAAGCATTAATTCACACACTCTTACATTTCTGATATAAAGTGAAAGCGTGTTTGGAGACGGAGTGAATTTTGTCTTAAAGACAGAAGCATGAAGCCATGTCCTTAAGGCTGCCAGCCTAATCAGCATTGACATCCTACTGTGTTGTAGTAGTAAAGCAAATCCCAGCAAACTTAAGAGAAGTGGAACTGAAACATCTTGTGGAGCAAAATATTGATAAATGTACTCATTTGTTGCTCAGATACAGATAGATTTCAGGTACGGAACTCAGATATAGATACAAGATTTTTAAAAATCCTATTCAGGACTCCTCCGAGAATTTATTTGTGTTTAAGGGGAGTAAGGTTTTAAAACTGCTTTTTTGTTTAATAATTTTTTTTAATGTACAACATGTCGAGAGTATTATGGCAAAATATCAATAAAGTCGGAGCAAAACTAGCGAAGATACAGCATTTTAAGCGACCGGCCCTCATGCTGGGATGAATGTTCGAGCATAAAAACCTATAAATCGATTTTCCCAAACATGTAATTTTTAAAGTCAGTGACCACCATTCCAAAAAAAACAACTTAACTGATCGTTTTAAAAATTTGTACTCATATTGCTCATACAAATAACTATCAAGTGGCGTCGAGTTTTTAAATTTTTCAATTAGTATCAATCCTACAATAACAAATACGTTGATTTTATTGTCAACAAATCGACATTTCCACTTTAAAATGATGCAAAAAATTTAAAAATTGATAACATAAAAAAAACCTCGGTGTCAATTGAGAGAAAAACTTATTAACTAATCAAAACAATTTATTTTTTTTTATTTCAGATAATGCAGTGTTGAGGAATCGTGGTCACAGCAAAAAAAAAGTTGTTCGAGGAACCAGCGGAGAACTGCAATAAATCCATTATTTCATTATATTTTTGTACCAAAATTTTTTAAAATATTCTTCAAATATTTCATTATAATATTCTAATTTTCAAAATAAATCTATATTACTAATGTGTTTAAAAAAAATTCTTGAGGCCCCCCCCCCCCCGCCCTTGTCTTAAGATAAGTAGACATAAAACTTGTTAAATTTATTAAATTTTGATTTCAATTTTGTTAATATATTAAGAGTAATTGTGTTGACTTTATATGATTTAAATACAAATTCTAAATGTTTGATAGTTTAAATCATACTTGATTTTAAATACAAATTCTAGTTGTTTGACAGTTTAAAATCGTTTATCGAGCTTAAGGTCAAAGTTAGAAACAATTAATTGTTCTAACGAATTTTTTCTAAAGAAACAACAACAACAACAAAGTTTTTTCAATATGAAAGGAAAAAAACCACTAGCAAATTGATTTTATTGTACAATTTCTGCGTGCTAAACGCGTCATCAGAAATCTTTGTGATTGCCCGTGCAAGCGCGTAGACGCACTGCACCATCGGGGCGATGAGATTTTGAAGCTTCAATTTCTCATTTTTTCCCTTAATTTCATAATGCCACATTTGTTGTTGTATTTCTGTTTTACTTTAGTTTCTATGCCTATATTATATGTAGTCCAACAGCCTGCTGGAATTCTGCACTAACAAAGCATGTTTACTGAAGTTGTTTTTAGAATTTTTGCTGATTTTGTTTTTCAGCTGTTTCCGTTTGGTCGAGCTCTACCATTTGATTAAAGTTTTTTCCTAAATGACCTCTATGTTTATTATGTTGACTTTATATGATTTAAATACAAATTCTAAATGTTTGATAGTTTAAATCATACTTGATTTTAAATACAAATTCTAGTTGTTTGACAGTTTAAAATCGTTTATCGAGCTTAAGGTCAAAGTTAGAAACAATTAATTGTTCTAACGAATTTTTTCTAAAGAAACAACAACAACAACAAAGTTTTTTCAATATGAAAGGAAAAAAAACCACTAGCAAATTGATTTTATTGTACAATTTCTGCGTGCTAAACGCGTCATCAGAAATCTTTGTGATTGCCCGTGCAAGCGCGTAGACGCACTGCACCATCGGGGCGATGAGATTTTGAAGCTTCAATTTCTCATTTTTTCCCTTAATTTCATAATGCCACATTTGTTGTTGTATTTCTGTTTTACTTTAGTTTCTATGCCTATATTATATGTAGTCCAACAGCCTGCTGGAATTCTGCACTAACAAAGCATGTTTACTGAAGTTGTTTTTAGAATTTTTGCTGATTTTGTTTTTCAGCTGTTTCCGTTTGGTCGAGCTCTACCATTTGATTAAAGTTTTTTCCTAAATGACCTCTATGTTTATTATGTTGACTTTATATGATTTAAATACAAATTCTAAATGTTTGATAGTTTAAATCATACTTGATTTTAAATACAAATTCTAGTTGTTTGACAGTTTAAAATCGTTTATCGAGCTTAAGGTCAAAGTTAGAAACAATTAATTGTTCTAACGAATTTTTTCTAAAGAAACAACAACAACAACAAAGTTTTTTCAATATGAAAGGAAAAAAAACCACTAGCAAATTGATTTTATTGTACAATTTCTGCGTGCTAAACGCGTCATCAGAAATCTTTGTGATTGCCCGTGCAAGCGCGTAGACGCACTGCACCATCGGGGCGATGAGATTTTGAAGCTTCAATTTCTCATTTTTTCCCTTAATTTCATAATGCCACATTTGTTGTTGTATTTCTGTTTTACTTTAGTTTCTATGCCTATATTATATGTAGTCCAACAGCCTGCTGGAATTCTGCACTAACAAAGCATGTTTACTGAAGTTGTTTTTAGAATTTTTGCTGATTTTGTTTTTCAGCTGTTTCCGTTTGGTCGAGCTCTACCATTTGATTAAAGTTTTTTCCTAAATGACCTCTATGTTTATTATGTTGACTTTATATGATTTAAATACAAATTCTAAATGTTTGATAGTTTAAATCATACTTGATTTTAAATACAAATTCTAGTTGTTTGACAGTTTAAAATCGTTTATCGAGCTTAAGGTCAAAGTTAGAAACAATTAATTGTTCTAACGAATTTTTTCTAAAGAAACAACAACAACAACAAAGTTTTTTCAATATGAAAGGAAAAAAAACCACTAGCAAATTGATTTTATTGTACAATTTCTGCGTGCTAAACGCGTCATCAGAAATCTTTGTGATTGCCCGTGCAAGCGCGTAGACGCACTGCACCATCGGGGCGATGAGATTTTGAAGCTTCAATTTCTCATTTTTTCCCTTAATTTCATAATGCCACATTTGTTGTTGTATTTCTGTTTTACTTTAGTTTCTATGCCTATATTATATGTAGTCCAACAGCCTGCTGGAATTCTGCACTAACAAAGCATGTTTACTGAAGTTGTTTTTAGAATTTTTGCTGATTTTGTTTTTCAGCTGTTTCCGTTTGGTCGAGCTCTACCATTTGATTAAAGTTTTTTCCTAAATGACCTCTATGTTTATTATGTTGACTTTATATGATTTAAATACAAATTCTAAATGTTTGATAGTTTAAATCATACTTGATTTTAAATACAAATTCTAGTTGTTTGACAGTTTAAAATCGTTTATCGAGCTTAAGGTCAAAGTTAGAAACAATTAATTGTTCTAACGAATTTTTTCTAAAGAAACAACAACAACAACAAAGTTTTTTCAATATGAAAGGAAAAAAACCACTAGCAAATTGATTTTATTGTACAATTTCTGCGTGCTAAACGCGTCATCAGAAATCTTTGTGATTGCCCGTGCAAGCGCGTAGACGCACTGCACCATCGGGGCGATGAGATTTTGAAGCTTCAATTTCTCATTTTTTCCCTTAATTTCATAATGCCACATTTGTTGTTGTATTTCTGTTTTACTTTAGTTTCTATGCCTATATTATATGTAGTCCAACAGCCTGCTGGAATTCTGCACTAACAAAGCATGTTTACTGAAGTTGTTTTTAGAATTTTTGCTGATTTTGTTTTTCAGCTGTTTCCGTTTGGTCGAGCTCTACCATTTGATTAAAGTTTTTTCCTAAATGACCTCTATGTTTATTATGTTGACTTTATATGATTTAAATACAAATTCTAAATGTTTGATAGTTTAAATCATACTTGATTTTAAATACAAATTCTAGTTGTTTGACAGTTTAAAATCGTTTATCGAGCTTAAGGTCAAAGTTAGAAACAATTAATTGTTCTAACGAATTTTTTCTAAAGAAACAACAACAACAACAAAGTTTTTTCAATATGAAAGGAAAAAAAACCACTAGCAAATTGATTTTATTGTACAATTTCTGCGTGCTAAACGCGTCATCAGAAATCTTTGTGATTGCCCGTGCAAGCGCGTAGACGCACTGCACCATCGGGGCGATGAGATTTTGAAGCTTCAATTTCTCATTTTTTCCCTTAATTTCATAATGCCACATTTGTTGTTGTATTTCTGTTTTACTTTAGTTTCTATGCCTATATTATATGTAGTCCAACAGCCTGCTGGAATTCTGCACTAACAAAGCATGTTTACTGAAGTTGTTTTTAGAATTTTTGCTGATTTTGTTTTTCAGCTGTTTCCGTTTGGTCGAGCTCTACCATTTGATTAAAGTTTTTTCCTAAATGACCTCTATGTTTATTATGTTGACTTTATATGATTTAAATACAAATTCTAAATGTTTGATAGTTTAAATCATACTTGATTTTAAATACAAATTCTAGTTGTTTGACAGTTTAAAATCGTTTATCGAGCTTAAGGTCAAAGTTAGAAACAATTAATTGTTCTAACGAATTTTTTCTAAAGAAACAACAACAACAACAAAGTTTTTTCAATATGAAAGGAAAAAAAACCACTAGCAAATTGATTTTATTGTACAATTTCTGCGTGCTAAACGCGTCATCAGAAATCTTTGTGATTGCCCGTGCAAGCGCGTAGACGCACTGCACCATCGGGGCGATGAGATTTTGAAGCTTCAATTTCTCATTTTTTCCCTTAATTTCATAATGCCACATTTGTTGTTGTATTTCTGTTTTACTTTAGTTTCTATGCCTATATTATATGTAGTCCAACAGCCTGCTGGAATTCTGCACTAACAAAGCATGTTTACTGAAGTTGTTTTTAGAATTTTTGCTGATTTTGTTTTTCAGCTGTTTCCGTTTGGTCGGGCTCTACCATTTGATTAAAGTTTATTCCTAAATGACCTCTATGTTTATTATGTTGACTTTATATGATTTAAATACAAATTCTAAATGTTTGATAGTTTAAATCATACTTGATTTTAAATACAAATTCTAGTTGTTTGACAGTTTAAAATCGTTTATCGAGCTTAAGGTCAAAGTTAGAAACAATTAATTGTTCTAACGAATTTTTTCTAAAGAAACAACAACAACAACAAAGTTTTTTCAATATGAAAGGAAAAAAAACCACTAGCAAATTGATTTTATTGTACAATTTCTGCGTGCTAAACGCGTCATCAGAAATCTTTGTGATTGCCCGTGCAAGCGCGTAGACGCACTGCACCATCGGGGCGATGAGATTTTGAAGCTTCAATTTCTCATTTTTTCCCTTAATTTCATAATGCCACATTTGTTGTTGTATTTCTGTTTTACTTTAGTTTCTATGCCTATATTATATGTAGTCCAACAGCCTGCTGGAATTCTGCACTAACAAAGCATGTTTACTGAAGTTGTTTTTAGAATTTTTGCTGATTTTGTTTTTCAGCTGTTTCCGTTTGGTCGAGCTCTACCATTTGATTAAAGTTTTTTCCTAAATGACCTCTATGTTTATTATGTTGACTTTATATGATTTAAATACAAATTCTAAATGTTTGATAGTTTAAATCATACTTGATTTTAAATACAAATTCTAGTTGTTTGACAGTTTAAAATCGTTTATCGAGCTTAAGGTCAAAGTTAGAAACAATTAATTGTTCTAACGAATTTTTTCTAAAGAAACAACAACAACAACAAAGTTTTTTCAATATGAAAGGAAAAAAACCACTAGCAAATTGATTTTATTGTACAATTTCTGCGTGCTAAACGCGTCATCAGAAATCTTTGTGATTGCCCGTGCAAGCGCGTAGACGCACTGCACCATCGGGGCGATGAGATTTTGAAGCTTCAATTTCTCATTTTTTCCCTTAATTTCATAATGCCACATTTGTTGTTGTATTTCTGTTTTACTTTAGTTTCTATGCCTATATTATATGTAGTCCAACAGCCTGCTGGAATTCTGCACTAACAAAGCATGTTTACTGAAGTTGTTTTTAGAATTTTTGCTGATTTTGTTTTTCAGCTGTTTCCGTTTGGTCGAGCTCTACCATTTGATTAAAGTTTTTTCCTAAATGACCTCTATGTTTATTATGTTGACTTTATATGATTTAAATACAAATTCTAAATGTTTGATAGTTTAAATCATACTTGATTTTAAATACAAATTCTAGTTGTTTGACAGTTTAAAATCGTTTATCGAGCTTAAGGTCAAAGTTAGAAACAATTAATTGTTCTAACGAATTTTTTCTAAAGAAACAACAACAACAACAAAGTTTTTTCAATATGAAAGGAAAAAAACCACTAGCAAATTGATTTTATTGTACAATTTCTGCGTGCTAAACGCGTCATCAGAAATCTTTGTGATTGCCCGTGCAAGCGCGTAGACGCACTGCACCATCGGGGCGATGAGATTTTGAAGCTTCAATTTCTCATTTTTTCCCTTAATTTCATAATGCCACATTTGTTGTTGTATTTCTGTTTTACTTTAGTTTCTATGCCTATATTATATGTAGTCCAACAGCCTGCTGGAATTCTGCACTAACAAAGCATGTTTACTGAAGTTGTTTTTAGAATTTTTGCTGATTTTGTTTTTCAGCTGTTTCCGTTTGGTCGAGCTCTACCATTTGATTAAAGTTTTTTCCTAAATGACCTCTATGTTTATTATGTTGACTTTATATGATTTAAATACAAATTCTAAATGTTTGATAGTTTAAATCATACTTGATTTTAAATACAAATTCTAGTTGTTTGACAGTTTAAAATCGTTTATCGAGCTTAAGGTCAAAGTTAGAAACAATTAATTGTTCTAACGAATTTTTTCTAAAGAAACAACAACAACAACAAAGTTTTTTCAATATGAAAGGAAAAAAACCACTAGCAAATTGATTTTATTGTACAATTTCTGCGTGCTAAACGCGTCATCAGAAATCTTTGTGATTGCCCGTGCAAGCGCGTAGACGCACTGCACCATCGGGGCGATGAGATTTTGAAGCTTCAATTTCTCATTTTTTCCCTTAATTTCATAATGCCACATTTGTTGTTGTATTTCTGTTTTACTTTAGTTTCTATGCCTATATTATATGTAGTCCAACAGCCTGCTGGAATTCTGCACTAACAAAGCATGTTTACTGAAGTTGTTTTTAGAATTTTTGCTGATTTTGTTTTTCAGCTGTTTCCGTTTGGTCGAGCTCTACCATTTGATTAAAGTTTTTTCCTAAATGACCTCTATGTTTATTATGTTGACTTTATACGATTTAAATACAAATTCTAAATGTTTGATAGTTTAAATCATACTTGATTTTAAATACAAATTCTAGTTGTTTGACAGTTTAAAATCGTTTATCGAGCTTAAGGTCAAAGTTAGAAACAATTAATTGTTCTAACGAATTTTTTCTAAAGAAACAACAACAACAACAAAGTTTTTTCAATATGAAAGGAAAAAAAACCACTAGCAAATTGATTTTATTGTACAATTTCTGCGTGCTAAACGCGTCATCAGAAATCTTTGTGATTGCCCGTGCAAGCGCGTAGACGCACTGCACCATCGGGGCGATGAGATTTTGAAGCTTCAATTTCTCATTTTTTCCCTTAATTTCATAATGCCACATTTGTTGTTGTATTTCTGTTTTACTTTAGTTTCTATGCCTATATTATATGTAGTCCAACAGCCTGCTGGAATTCTGCACTAACAAAGCATGTTTACTGAAGTTGTTTTTAGAATTTTTGCTGATTTTGTTTTTCAGCTGTTTCCGTTTGGTCGAGCTCTACCATTTGATTAAAGTTTTTTCCTAAATGACCTCTATGTTTATTATGTTGACTTTATATGATTTAAATACAAATTCTAAATGTTTGATAGTTTAAATCATACTTGATTTTAAATACAAATTCTAGTTGTTTGACAGTTTAAAATCGTTTATCGAGCTTAAGGTCAAAGTTAGAAACAATTAATTGTTCTAACGAATTTTTTCTAAAGAAACAACAACAACAACAAAGTTTTTTCAATATGAAAGGAAAAAAAACCACTAGCAAATTGATTTTATTGTACAATTTCTGCGTGCTAAACGCGTCATCAGAAATCTTTGTGATTGCCCGTGCAAGCGCGTAGACGCACTGCACCATCGGGGCGATGAGATTTTGAAGCTTCAATTTCTCATTTTTTCCCTTAATTTCATAATGCCACATTTGTTGTTGTATTTCTGTTTTACTTTAGTTTCTATGCCTATATTATATGTAGTCCAACAGCCTGCTGGAATTCTGCACTAACAAAGCATGTTTACTGAAGTTGTTTTTAGAATTTTTGCTGATTTTGTTTTTCAGCTGTTTCCGTTTGGTCGAGCTCTACCATTTGATTAAAGTTTTTTCCTAAATGACCTCTATGTTTATTATGTTGACTTTATACGATTTAAATACAAATTCTAAATGTTTGATAGTTTAAATCATACTTGATTTTAAATACAAATTCTAGTTGTTTGACAGTTTAAAATCGTTTATCGAGCTTAAGGTCAAAGTTAGAAACAATTAATTGTTCTAACGAATTTTTTCTAAAGAAACAACAACAACAACAAAGTTTTTTCAATATGAAAGGAAAAAAAACCACTAGCAAATTGATTTTATTGTACAATTTCTGCGTGCTAAACGCGTCATCAGAAATCTTTGTGATTGCCCGTGCAAGCGCGTAGACGCACTGCACCATCGGGGCGATGAGATTTTGAAGCTTCAATTTCTCATTTTTTCCCTTAATTTCATAATGCCACATTTGTTGTTGTATTTCTGTTTTACTTTAGTTTCTATGCCTATATTATATGTAGTCCAACAGCCTGCTGGAATTCTGCACTAACAAAGCATGTTTACTGAAGTTGTTTTTAGAATTTTTGCTGATTTTGTTTTTCAGCTGTTTCCGTTTGGTCGAGCTCTACCATTTGATTAAAGTTTTTTCCTAAATGACCTCTATGTTTATTATGTTGACTTTATATGATTTAAATACAAATTCTAAATGTTTGATAGTTTAAATCATACTTGATTTTAAATACAAATTCTAGTTGTTTGACAGTTTAAAATCGTTTATCGAGCTTAAGGTCAAAGTTAGAAACAATTAATTGTTCTAACGAATTTTTTCTAAAGAAACAACAACAACAACAAAGTTTTTTCAATATGAAAGGAAAAAAACCACTAGCAAATTGATTTTATTGTACAATTTCTGCGTGCTAAACGCGTCATCAGAAATCTTTGTGATTGCCCGTGCAAGCGCGTAGACGCACTGCACCATCGGGGCGATGAGATTTTGAAGCTTCAATTTCTCATTTTTTCCCTTAATTTCATAATGCCACATTTGTTGTTGTATTTCTGTTTTACTTTAGTTTCTATGCCTATATTATATGTAGTCCAACAGCCTGCTGGAATTCTGCACTAACAAAGCATGTTTACTGAAGTTGTTTTTAGAATTTTTGCTGATTTTGTTTTTCAGCTGTTTCCGTTTGGTCGAGCTCTACCATTTGATTAAAGTTTTTTCCTAAATGACCTCTATGTTTATTATGTTGACTTTATATGATTTAAATACAAATTCTAAATGTTTGATAGTTTAAATCATACTTGATTTTAAATACAAATTCTAGTTGTTTGACAGTTTAAAATCGTTTATCGAGCTTAAGGTCAAAGTTAGAAACAATTAATTGTTCTAACGAATTTTTTCTAAAGAAACAACAACAACAACAAAGTTTTTTCAATATGAAAGGAAAAAAAACCACTAGCAAATTGATTTTATTGTACAATTTCTGCGTGCTAAACGCGTCATCAGAAATCTTTGTGATTGCCCGTGCAAGCGCGTAGACGCACTGCACCATCGGGGCGATGAGATTTTGAAGCTTCAATTTCTCATTTTTTCCCTTAATTTCATAATGCCACATTTGTTGTTGTATTTCTGTTTTACTTTAGTTTCTATGCCTATATTATATGTAGTCCAACAGCCTGCTGGAATTCTGCACTAACAAAGCATGTTTACTGAAGTTGTTTTTAGAATTTTTGCTGATTTTGTTTTTCAGCTGTTTCCGTTTGGTCGAGCTCTACCATTTGATTAAAGTTTTTTCCTAAATGACCTCTATGTTTATTATGTTGACTTTATATGATTTAAATACAAATTCTAAATGTTTGATAGTTTAAATCATACTTGATTTTAAATACAAATTCTAGTTGTTTGACAGTTTAAAATCGTTTATCGAGCTTAAGGTCAAAGTTAGAAACAATTAATTGTTCTAACGAATTTTTTCTAAAGAAACAACAACAACAACAAAGTTTTTTCAATATGAAAGGAAAAAAAACCACTAGCAAATTGATTTTATTGTACAATTTCTGCGTGCTAAACGCGTCATCAGAAATCTTTGTGATTGCCCGTGCAAGCGCGTAGACGCACTGCACCATCGGGGCGATGAGATTTTGAAGCTTCAATTTCTCATTTTTTCCCTTAATTTCATAATGCCACATTTGTTGTTGTATTTCTGTTTTACTTTAGTTTCTATGCCTATATTATATGTAGTCCAACAGCCTGCTGGAATTCTGCACTAACAAAGCATGTTTACTGAAGTTGTTTTTAGAATTTTTGCTGATTTTGTTTTTCAGCTGTTTCCGTTTGGTCGGGCTCTACCATTTGATTAAAGTTTATTCCTAAATGACCTCTATGTTTATTATGTTGACTTTATATGATTTAAATACAAATTCTAAATGTTTGATAGTTTAAATCATACTTGATTTTAAATACAAATTCTAGTTGTTTGACAGTTTAAAATCGTTTATCGAGCTTAAGGTCAAAGTTAGAAACAATTAATTGTTCTAACGAATTTTTTCTAAAGAAACAACAACAACAACAAAGTTTTTTCAATATGAAAGGAAAAAAAACCACTAGCAAATTGATTTTATTGTACAATTTCTGCGTGCTAAACGCGTCATCAGAAATCTTTGTGATTGCCCGTGCAAGCGCGTAGACGCACTGCACCATCGGGGCGATGAGATTTTGAAGCTTCAATTTCTCATTTTTTCCCTTAATTTCATAATGCCACATTTGTTGTTGTATTTCTGTTTTACTTTAGTTTCTATGCCTATATTATATGTAGTCCAACAGCCTGCTGGAATTCTGCACTAACAAAGCATGTTTACTGAAGTTGTTTTTAGAATTTTTGCTGATTTTGTTTTTCAGCTGTTTCCGTTTGGTCGAGCTCTACCATTTGATTAAAGTTTTTTCCTAAATGACCTCTATGTTTATTATGTTGACTTTATATGATTTAAATACAAATTCTAAATGTTTGATAGTTTAAATCATACTTGATTTTAAATACAAATTCTAGTTGTTTGACAGTTTAAAATCGTTTATCGAGCTTAAGGTCAAAGTTAGAAACAATTAATTGTTCTAACGAATTTTTTCTAAAGAAACAACAACAACAACAAAGTTTTTTCAATATGAAAGGAAAAAAACCACTAGCAAATTGATTTTATTGTACAATTTCTGCGTGCTAAACGCGTCATCAGAAATCTTTGTGATTGCCCGTGCAAGCGCGTAGACGCACTGCACCATCGGGGCGATGAGATTTTGAAGCTTCAATTTCTCATTTTTTCCCTTAATTTCATAATGCCACATTTGTTGTTGTATTTCTGTTTTACTTTAGTTTCTATGCCTATATTATATGTAGTCCAACAGCCTGCTGGAATTCTGCACTAACAAAGCATGTTTACTGAAGTTGTTTTTAGAATTTTTGCTGATTTTGTTTTTCAGCTGTTTCCGTTTGGTCGAGCTCTACCATTTGATTAAAGTTTTTTCCTAAATGACCTCTATGTTTATTATGTTGACTTTATATGATTTAAATACAAATTCTAAATGTTTGATAGTTTAAATCATACTTGATTTTAAATACAAATTCTAGTTGTTTGACAGTTTAAAATCGTTTATCGAGCTTAAGGTCAAAGTTAGAAACAATTAATTGTTCTAACGAATTTTTTCTAAAGAAACAACAACAACAACAAAGTTTTTTCAATATGAAAGGAAAAAAAACCACTAGCAAATTGATTTTATTGTACAATTTCTGCGTGCTAAACGCGTCATCAGAAATCTTTGTGATTGCCCGTGCAAGCGCGTAGACGCACTGCACCATCGGGGCGATGAGATTTTGAAGCTTCAATTTCTCATTTTTTCCCTTAATTTCATAATGCCACATTTGTTGTTGTATTTCTGTTTTACTTTAGTTTCTATGCCTATATTATATGTAGTCCAACAGCCTGCTGGAATTCTGCACTAACAAAGCATGTTTACTGAAGTTGTTTTTAGAATTTTTGCTGATTTTGTTTTTCAGCTGTTTCCGTTTCCGAAACAGCTGAAAAACAAAATCAGCAAAAATTCTAAAAACAACTTCAGTTTCCGAAACAGCTGAAAAACAAAATCAGCAAAAATTCTAAAAACAACTTCAGTAAACATGCTTTGTTAGTGCAGAATTCCAGCAGGCTGTTGGACTACATATAATATAGGCATAGAAACTAAAGTAAAACAGAAATACAACAACAAATGTGGCATTATGAAATTAAGGGAAAAAATGAGAAATTGAAGCTTCAAAATCTCATCGCCCCGATGGTGCAGTGCGTCTACGCGCTTGCACGGGCAATCACAAAGATTTCTGATGACGCGTTTAGCACGCAGAAATTGTACAATAAAATCAATTTGCTAGTGGTTTTTTTCCTTTCATATTGAAAAAACTTTGTTGTTGTTGTTGTTTCTTTAGAAAAAAAATTCGTTAGAACAATTAATTGTTTCTAACTTTGACCTTAAGCTCGATAAACGATTTTAAACTGTCAAACAACTAGAATTTGTATTTAAAATCAAGTATGATTTAAACTATCAAACATTTAGAATTTGTATTTAAATCATATAAAGTCAACATAATAAACATAGAGGTCATTTAGGAAAAAACTTTAATCAAATGGTAGAGCTCGACCAAACGGAAACAGCTGAAAAACAAAATCAGCAAAAATTCTAAAAACAACTTCAGTAAACATGCTTTGTTAGTGCAGAATTCCAGCAGGCTGTTGGACTACATATAATATAGGCATAGAAACTAAAGTAAAACAGAAATACAACAACAAATGTGGCATTATGAAATTAAGGGAAAAAATGAGAAATTGAAGCTTCAAAATCTCATCGCCCCGATGGTGCAGTGCGTCTACGCGCTTGCACGGGCAATCACAAAGATTTCTGATGACGCGTTTAGCACGCAGAAATTGTACAATAAAATCAATTTGCTAGTGGTTTTTTTCCTTTCATATTGAAAAAACTTTGTTGTTGTTGTTGTTTCTTTAGAAAAAATTCGTTAGAACAATTAATTGTTTCTAACTTTGACCTTAAGCTCGATAAACGATTTTAAACTGTCAAACAACTAGAATTTGTATTTAAAATCAAGTATGATTTAAACTATCAAACATTTAGAATTTGTATTTAAATCATATAAAGTCAACATAATAAACATAGAGGTCATTTAGGAAAAAACTTTAATCAAATGGTAGAGCTCGACCAAACGGAAACAGCTGAAAAACAAAATCAGCAAAAATTCTAAAAACAACTTCAGTAAACATGCTTTGTTAGTGCAGAATTCCAGCAGGCTGTTGGACTACATATAATATAGGCATAGAAACTAAAGTAAAACAGAAATACAACAACAAATGTGGCATTATGAAATTAAGGGAAAAAATGAGAAATTGAAGCTTCAAAATCTCATCGCCCCGATGGTGCAGTGCGTCTACGCGCTTGCACGGGCAATCACAAAGATTTCTGATGACGCGTTTAGCACGCAGAAATTGTACAATAAAATCAATTTGCTAGTGGTTTTTTTCCTTTCATATTGAAAAAACTTTGTTGTTGTTGTTGTTTCTTTAGAAAAAATTCGTTAGAACAATTAATTGTTTCTAACTTTGACCTTAAGCTCGATAAACGATTTTAAACTGTCAAACAACTAGAATTTGTATTTAAAATCAAGTATGATTTAAACTATCAAACATTTAGAATTTGTATTTAAATCATATAAAGTCAACATAATAAACATAGAGGTCATTTAGGAAAAAACTTTAATCAAATGGTAGAGCTCGACCAAACGGAAACAGCTGAAAAACAAAATCAGCAAAAATTCTAAAAACAACTTCAGTAAACATGCTTTGTTAGTGCAGAATTCCAGCAGGCTGTTGGACTACATATAATATAGGCATAGAAACTAAAGTAAAACAGAAATACAACAACAAATGTGGCATTATGAAATTAAGGGAAAAAATGAGAAATTGAAGCTTCAAAATCTCATCGCCCCGATGGTGCAGTGCGTCTACGCGCTTGCACGGGCAATCACAAAGATTTCTGATGACGCGTTTAGCACGCAGAAATTGTACAATAAAATCAATTTGCTAGTGGTTTTTTTCCTTTCATATTGAAAAAACTTTGTTGTTGTTGTTGTTTCTTTAGAAAAAATTCGTTAGAACAATTAATTGTTTCTAACTTTGACCTTAAGCTCGATAAACGATTTTAAACTGTCAAACAACTAGAATTTGTATTTAAAATCAAGTATGATTTAAACTATCAAACATTTAGAATTTGTATTTAAATCATATAAAGTCAACATAATAAACATAGAGGTCATTTAGGAAAAAACTTTAATCAAATGGTAGAGCTCGACCAAACGGAAACAGCTGAAAAACAAAATCAGCAAAAATTCTAAAAACAACTTCAGTAAACATGCTTTGTTAGTGCAGAATTCCAGCAGGCTGTTGGACTACATATAATATAGGCATAGAAACTAAAGTAAAACAGAAATACAACAACAAATGTGGCATTATGAAATTAAGGGAAAAAATGAGAAATTGAAGCTTCAAAATCTCATCGCCCCGATGGTGCAGTGCGTCTACGCGCTTGCACGGGCAATCACAAAGATTTCTGATGACGCGTTTAGCACGCAGAAATTGTACAATAAAATCAATTTGCTAGTGGTTTTTTTCCTTTCATATTGAAAAAACTTTGTTGTTGTTGTTGTTTCTTTAGAAAAAATTCGTTAGAACAATTAATTGTTTCTAACTTTGACCTTAAGCTCGATAAACGATTTTAAACTGTCAAACAACTAGAATTTGTATTTAAAATCAAGTATGATTTAAACTATCAAACATTTAGAATTTGTATTTAAATCATATAAAGTCAACATAATAAACATAGAGGTCATTTAGGAAAAAACTTTAATTAAGAGTAATTTTAAAAAGTTTTTAAAGAAAATTATTAAATCTTTATCTAGTCAAACAGAACTTAAATAAATATTCAACATATTGATAATTTTTTGGTTTAAAACTTAAAGTAAGACATTTATGCATAAGCGAAAATTATCAACTCATATATAAATTCCTTGCTGTTGTTTGTTTACTTTTGTTGTCGTTTTCACGTCGTTATACTAAAGGGTCCTCGAAATAACTTTTTTTTTTTGAAAATTCTACAAAAAAAACTACTATATTTTCTCAAATTCCTTTTTTTATTTGAAAATTCAATCCTTCCGGTTAATAATGAAAAATAATTTCATTCAAATGGCTGCCTCTGCTGGCCATGCAGTAGCCTACACGATCGGTCCATGGCTTCACGAATATTGTCTTTTAAACCGTCAATTGTCTCTGGCTTGTCGGCGTAACACTTATCTTTGAGGGCATCTCACAAATAATAGTCCAACGGTGTCAAATCGCAGCTCCGAGGTGGCCAAACGACATCATCTCTGCCGCTGATAATGCGATCTTCAAAAACAGTGCGCAAGCATCGAGTGTAGCTTCGGCTGTGTGGCACGTAGCGCCATCCTGTTGAAACCAAATGTTGCCAATATCCTTCTCTTCAATTTTGTGAACAAAAATTCGTTCAACATGGCCCGATAACGATCGCCATTGGCTGTAACAGCCACTCCTTGCTCATTTTCGAAGAAAAATGGCCCAATTATGCCTCTGGACCAAAATCCGCACCAAACAGTGACTCGTTTTGGGTGCAGCCCCAAATGCAACAATTTTGCTTGTTTACATACCTGCCAAGATCAAAATGAGCTTCATCTGAAAAGATGATTTATTTGGCAAAATCGGCATCTTCTGTAAGTCGATCGCAGGCAAACTTAGCGAAGCGAAAACGCATTGGATGGTCAGTTGGCTTCAACTCCTGAACCAATCGGATTTTGTATGGCGTCATACCAAGGTCTTTATGCAAAATTTGTCTCAATGATGTCTCCGAAATGTTCAATTGTTGAGAACGACGGTGATTTGATGTTGATGGCGCTTCACGCACACTTTCTGCCACAGCAGCAATAATCTCGGGTGTACGCACTGCTTTTGGATTTTCACGCTTTGGTTTATCGATGAGGATGCCTGTTTCTTTCACTTTTTTCACAAGATAACGAACATACGGAGCTGACGGTGCTTCTCTTCTTCCAAAATCCGTACGCAATTTTCGCACACATTCTGCAACATTACCATGATTTTCAAAGTAATGTCGCAATATTTTCCAGCGTTGTTCAAGCGTATACACAACCATATTCGTTCAGCGGAAGGATAAAACTAATTATCTGTCAACTCACACAGGAGCTAAGTGTTACCATTCACGAAATTAGCACTAGTTGAAAAAAAAGTTAGATGGCGGACCCTATATGCATTACTATATCAATTATACACAATAACAATAGAGTTCAGCTACTATAGCTTTTTCGCACTTTCTCTGCAGTAGATCAGCTTAAGAAACAACCTTAAAACCTTATCATTAAACATCATTAAACTATCTCAACGATATCGATAAAATTGGTCCAAAATAATTTTAATTGAGATAAATGTACCCACCATAATATGGGTTGGGCTCAAAGACAACAGAAGACATAACAACTAACGATGCGTTTACATAGATCTAATCATACATTAGTTTTCAATCTACTTTTGAGTTAACCTTTCGATAAGTTAACAAAAAAAAGATACAGTTGTTAACAAAGGTACTCATGCGATTTAAGAAGCAGTAGCCATATAATTTGTTCTACTGAAAGGTAAGTAAATTAAATTGTTAGCGTTTCTACTGCTTCTACGGTTAGTGTTAAAATTTATGTTGCTACTCCTAAGAGTTAGGAGTTCTGTTAAATCGAACGCACCAGTTATGAATTTGTGTAAATAGACGATATCAGCAGACTTCCTTCTCTCATTTCAAGATTGCATTTTTAATAGTTTTAAACGATCCTCATAAGGAGGAATGTTTCAAGTTTCATTTTCACTTAGGCCCCTTAGAGAAAACCGACAAAACGTTTTTGGATTCTCTCTATACGTTCAACATGTACATTGTAATTTGAGGACCAAACTTGACTTTCATACTCCAAGTGAGGACGCACAATAGAATAATACAGCGTTGTAGTTGAAATCATACTATTAAATTCTTTGATCTGAATTGTCTTTAGCATCTATTTTTCTGTATATTTTCTGCATAAATGAGCAGATGAGTGTGTTTTATGATGTGGGTTACATCATTAATGGCTAAAATAAGCAGAAGGGGACTATCAACCTTGAGCAACATCTGATTCAGCAATAAATTCAGCAGACAATACACTTCGAAATCGTATTTGATAAGATCGCTCTGTCAGATACAAATGGATCCAGCTTACAAGAAATTGTGGAAAATCCATTCTCTTTAGTTTGAATAAAATTATTTTGTGTGGTAGTTTATCAAATGCTTTACTTATATGAGTGTAAACACAATTGACTTGGTTACCTGAATAAGCTGAATTTAAGCAAAATGTTGTAAAATAAAGGAAATTAGACACAGTTGATCTGCCAGTAACAAATCCATGCTGACGAGTTGTCATGACCATACCACAATGAATCTTCACACGATCATACACGAGTCGCTCAAAAAGTTTTGGAATCGATGAGAGTATAGGTGATAGGCCTATAGTTGTTTATGCCATTCCTACAACCTTTTTTATCAATAAGACTTATAAAATATTTTTTCAGAAAAAGCGGAAAATTACATTCCCTAATTGATTTATTGAATAACACAGACAGTGGTTGGCTAAGAACGGAACCACATTGCGTTAACACTGCGGCAGGAACTCCGTCAGGTCCAGCATTAAAATCTTCTCCGATCGACAAAACTCTAAGTGTAGAGTTCATATATTCAAAATACTCCTCATGAGGATTGAAAGAGTTTGAACAGAATGACTTTTTAAAGAGATTGGCAAAAAGGTCACAAATTATGACGGAATCGTCAGCATATTCATAAGGAGTTTTAAATGATGAAGGAGTCCATTAGATATTCTTCTTTTTTGTGTATTAAGCCCCAAAACTTCTTTGGATGAGATAATATTTTCAGCTTAATAATGTCTAAATAATTGTGATACAAGGTAGCTTTTCTTTCAAACTTTCAAACTCCAGAAACGAGCGCTTATAGGTTTCTAGGTCATTTAAGTCTAAGCTACAGACATATTTCTTCCATGTTCTATTCCTATTGTTGCAGAGACAATTCTTTAATTCCCTTTTGTACGAAGGGTAAGCACAATTGCTCGCAAATTTGAGGCTATACGGCACGGACTCAGAAAACAGTAAACATTTCCATATAAAAAAAATTAATTGAATCTTCAAGATTATTACCATTAAAATATTCTAAAATAACATTAAGTTTACTATGAATTAAATGATTCAACTTCAAAAAGTCAGCTTTTTTAAAATTGAAGTCATAAACTTTCTCTAATGAATTGGAAATCACTATATTTCCTTTGTCATCAACAGAAGTTAGAGCGTTAAGGGCTATCTTAACAACCACTTTAATGTAAAATATGTCTTTCAGATGACAATAGATCCAATAACTTGCACCTCGCTTTTCATTAAATTTTTATTTAAAATGAAAAACTTACAAGATTTTCGATTTTTTTTTAATATAAAAAAATGCTTGCTTTGCTTGCTGCCTTAAAAAGTCGCAAGTCTTAATATGTAACGAAATGTAGTTGAAATATTTTCTTTTACTTTTTCTAATGTAGGCACAAGAAATGCTGTGATTACGTTAGAAAACCCGCCCGTTATGAAATTTTTTGATAGATTTTAAACTTTTGGCAAAGTCGGATTTAGGTATTTTCAATAAAAAATCGCCAAAAATTGCAAAATTTTTAAGCGAATAGTTGAAGCATGTTCTTGAGCTATTAGAATTTCGAATCCTTTCCCTTTTAACACAAAATAGCTCAATATTATGCAAGAATAATATACTGAAATATTTTTTTGGCATTTTTCAAATTCAACCTGAGAAACCGTGGTAGCCTGGGTTCAATTCCCAACTCAGACAGAATTTTTTTTTTCAATTGAATTAGTTTTTCTGTTCGGTTGTCACTTCAGACAATGACAATCCTCAGAGAGTAAAACTGCCATGTAAAGCTTTGTGAGAACATAAGCCCTTCGAAGTCGGAATTAAACTCGTCGGTCCAGTTCTCGATCATTTGCGTTCAAACATTTAATAATACGCACTACACAATTGATCAATAGAAGCTCGGTCAAAGACCTTTCTAGAGCTGAAATGGAAAATTTATTTTATTTTTTTAACGCAACCTCGCACTTCTGTCAAAACATTTCTTGACGATCAAAAATGACGAGTTCTTTTTTCCAGTTAAAAAAGAAAAGTTTGAAGTTTGAAAGAAAAAAACTAGATTAAATGGTTTAAACTGACGCCATAAAAAAAGTAATATTTTTTATACAAAACACATTTTTAAATTTTAATCGAATTTAGGTCTGTCAAACTTTAGACATAATAGAATATAAGTACTCAATAATTGAGATGTTTTGAAATTTATTTTGAAAATCTCCATAAAAATAGACTATTTTAATATGGAAACATATATAATATACTATTGTACAAAATATAAAATACAATATGCAAAATAGAATATATCGCTCATTTCGTGCAAGACTGTCACAATTAAATATTAAGTATTTTTTAGGAGAGCCTTATGAAATTTTAAAATGACATCACGACCATCTTATATATATTAGTAAACGCAAATTTTGTACGACGTAAGGCTTTTAAAGTACAAGTCCAATCTTAATAAATTTAGTATGGTTTGGTAGGTTTTGACCTGTAGATGTGCAAACTGAACTTGTTATTTCTTAAAAATATATATTTTTTTAAGTTAAAGCGAGTTAAAGTGTGCATATACTTGTTGTTGTTATGTTGCTTTTTCTCTTCTTAATTTCAGCATATGCCTTAAAATATGTGAGGTATTAAGCGCCACCGCTAGAAACTGTTAAACTGACGAATAATCTTTAATAATTTCACAGCTAAAACCAGTGATGCCAACCCGAGGAGGGTAAAAATACACAAATGCGGCATAAAAAATCCGTGTAAATCCGTGTTAGCAAATTTATATATATTTTTTTTTTTTTCAATTTAAAACTAACAGCTAATAAACTGTAAAAATAAATGACTTCAGCTCAATTGAAGTTATTAATATTCTTTTACAAATTTTTTGAAAATTTGATTTTTTTTAGTTGTTAAAAGTAATAGTTGTTAACTATCAGGTATTTTAAGTTTGTTTAACCCATTAATGACATACGCGATGAAAGCATTTTTCAAAAATTCGCAGCCACTGTAAAGCTTTTGCTTCCAACAGTGCGAGAAAGACAAAAATATGCTTTTTTCCTTAAAAATTAAAGCTGTTTTATTTATTTTTTTCAGCCAGTTTTAAGGGCAGTATTTCAAAGATAAGTGAAAAATTTCACTCGAGTTATTTTTGTTTTTTTATAAACATCAAGAAAAAAGAAAATAATATTTAAAAAAATGCATTTGGTCAGAGTTGAACTGCTGCGCTCCGAAATGAAAATTATCCAATTTCTAATTTTTAAGCTTTTTTTATTTCTTAACTTACAGACCCCTCTTACGTTTATGTTCTTATACGTTTACACATCAGAGTTTTCCGTCTAACATTAATACAAATTAATGAAGAAAATTTCTAAAAATAAACTCAACGAATTCTGGTAGTGAGCATTAATAGATTAAGCTGTTGTATGCAAGTCGAAATTAGATTCCTTAAAACAGTTTTTTATTTGCAAGTGGTGAATAGCGCAAAGTTTTAACAAATTATGTAAATAAATTTTTTAGTGATAAGTACATATTTTTTACCATTCCAAAATTTATGACATAAAATTTGGTGAAAAACAGCGAAATCTACAAAAATTCAGTGTGATATGTGATCTAGACATGTTCGATTTTGGCGTTTTAACGCTATACGGGTTTACTAGTTAATTGTAAGGATAGACTGAAAACTGTTAAAAATATTTGTAGTCCATTACTTTTTCTACCAAAAATATCATAAATATTTCATTTTGCGTCAATAGTGAATTTTTAAGCAGTATTTTTGCAAGTGTCTGTTTGAGTTGTGACATTATTACTAAAAAAACATTTTAAGTTGTGAATATTTTGCTACAATATGATAACATACTTTTGAGCTAAAGAGATGCCACGTTTTGAGTTGATACTTTATTTCTACAAAAAATATTAGCTTACTTGCTTGGATTTTTAGTAAAAAAATGGTTTATGATATAATAAGTCGTTGTTGTTGAAAAATGTTGAAGAGATTTAAAATAAATTTTGTTATAAATAGAAATGAAACGTTATTGCCACAAAAAAGTAAAGACATTGATTGCTTAAAGTCAAAATGGCAAAAGTATCTGTAAAACCGTCAATTAGTAGCAAATTTGTCTGGAATTCTCTCAAATTAAATATATAATAACAATGCATATATCTGTATATTTAACTCAAAAAACTCAAATTTTGAGTTGTGACGGTCTTGCACGAAATGAGCGTTATGAATATAAAACATCCGCAAAGCAAGTAATGTTTTGTTTGGAATACTGCAATCCATGCCAACTTGAGCCAGTAGTTATGTGTTGCCAAAAAATCCTTTTTTTTACAATTTTATATACTATGTGATGGATGGGATCACTGCTTTCCAAAAATCTTTCCAGAAAATCACTGCAATCATCGAGATGGTTTATTAGTAAAGATTTTTAAGCATTTAGAAAGAGAAAATCTAGAAAATTTACTTACTTTTACAAATATTTTTAAGTTCTTTGTACACGGATGTCCAAAGCAAGTCTATGAAAGGACTTTGACCGCATTTTGATCAATTGCTTTGTGTGTGATTTTAAATGTTAATAAAACACAAATTGAATGATTGAGAACTGGGCGTATGAGTTTCATGCTGACTACGAGGCATGTTCTTAAGAAGCTTTACTTGACAATTTTTTAATCTCTACGAAAAATTAAGCTATCCATCAAATTAAACATACTAAAAGTTCTTATAATCTGTTCATACAAAACATTTCAAAAAATTAAAATATGTCTCAAAATATAAGCCAAGGGTCGTGTCAAAAGCTGCTTGCTCGAAAGCATTGCTGCTTTTTTGGTAAATTTTTTTACTTTTTGGGTTAAAAAGTCAACCTTTTAGTTTAATTTTTCAACTTTTTTTGTTATGAAAGCCAAACTGTTAAGTTTAAGTTGTTAACTTCTTGCATTAAAAGGTAAATCTAGTAAATTGTACTTCTTAAACTCTAAGTTGGTTATGTATTGTTTGGTAGTTTATATAATAGTTATGCATTATTTTTTCAACCTTTTTGGTAAAAAAATGTCGACATTTTTTTACTTTTAGCTTAATGTTAATTTCTTCAACTTAAAAAGGCTAAGTTTTTATTCAGAAAAGTTTTAAATTTTTTAAATAGTTTGTTTATTTACTTTTTGAATTTTTTTCCAATAGCTACAGCATTCTTGTGAGGAATTTTTATTCAACTTAAAAAGTTGAAAAAGTTGACCTTAATTTTGAACCGTGTAAACATTTTGTCGTGTCTTTGATAAAGACAATTTAATTTACCCTCTTTTCATCATATATTCGTGTATGTTTGCTGGGATGTTTCTAATCCGCATTTGCTTACTTGTTCAAAATACTTGTCAAAATCTCTGTGTTTTTAATATCCTTGATAATAGATAATTATCAAAGCCTGAAATTACAATAAATATTCTTTCGTACTCTTGAGCATTTCTATGAAAGCATTTGCAGAATTGTGGATTCTCGTACCTGCTTATAATTATCAACAGCTGCTCAAGACGAAATCTCAAGGTAGGATTATTCTGAAGAACACCTTCTTAAAATAATCTGTCTATTTCAACATACTTCATATATATACACATATTTAATTTTTGTTTGGTGTTATGCTAATTTATTTTACTATTGTCATGCCTATTTCAAAATACGTCCTTAATAATTGTGATAGCGTTTTCGAAGCTGTTTTTCATTTGTGCTAATATTGTTTTAATTTAATGTTGTAATTTAATTAAAAGAAATTCAATGCTTATAGCTTAAGAACTGATTAAATGTAACTCCCTATTGAATATGAATTAAGAACTCTATGATCATTTGTAGAATACATTTTCTGTTTCTTTTCTATATATCAGTGCTCATATTATTGATTGCATTAATGCAATACATATATTAATAAATATATTGTCATCAACTCTTTAATTGACTTCTTATAAAAATTATTCTAAAGCAAGTCCGATTAACTCTCAATTTGATTTAATTCAGATATAAAGCAGTTGTACTATCAAATCAATATCAATTTATTGTAATGGATTAAGAAGAGTATTCAGCTGTAAAGCGTGAATGTAATACTTTTAACACATTAGGGATATTTTTAAGATGGTTCCGTTAGACAAAAATGTCTGGCAAGACTTCATATGAAAATATTCTCGTCAATCATATGTGTCTGACAAGATGGTTTTAAAAAAGTGCTTATTCTGACACATTTAGAAACATTTAAGACACTTTTTAATACGTTTTATCATACAATGGTTTTTATACAAATTTTCTGTAAAAAAATTATGGCTATTATAGCCAGACGCCTGAGCAAAAGCGGTCACAAGATTGAGTTTGAAAATAAAATGAGAACGAGTAAAACTACAAAAAACCTTTTTTATTCAAAACAAAATCAAACATAAACAGTTCAGTATTGAAATAGAAAACGAAAAATTAAACATAAAGACAAAGCCAATAATATAAAAATTAATAAAACAGTTAGAAAGGAACGATATTAGAATGTTTTAACTTGTTTAGCTCTTCTTCGATCCTTTTCTCTGGATGACGATTTTCCAATTTTTGCATAACAGTCTTTAAATTTTTTCTGCCACGCTTGTTTATTTTCAATAGCATATGAGAAGTTTTTGCTGATGGATTTGCATTTGTTGCTTGTCAAAAATTTTCTGCATATTTCCTTGCGAAATTTAACTATAGATATTATAATCCCGTAACGTTTTGGTATTTTAATTAATTTTGGTTTAGGTAAAAGAGGTGAAACTTTCTTCTTTAAATTTGTTTTACTATTTTTGAAAACATTCGAAACAGACAAAACATTAATTTATCAAAATAAATAATTCGAAATTACTATTTAAATCAAAAGATCTCTTTACTTTGAATTTAGTATTAAATTTGAAAAATAGAGTTTCTGAAAATCGATAAAAATGTTTAGGATCACATCAAATTCTAAAAATTTAGTGATGATAGCTTAATTTTATTCTTCGTTAAAAGCTCATTCAGTCTCTAAATTTTTAGCATGAAAATAAGAAATGGAGTTTCTTAGAATCCGAATTATCGCTAAAAACTATAAATTTATCTTAAGTGGTAGAGATTTAGCTTAAGCTTTTTTCAGAATCCGCCCTCAGTACCCTCCATTTATAAAAGCGGTAGCAAAGAATTTTGTTCAAATAAAAGTCTCATTACTGTTCTCGATATTATAGATAAAACATTTAAGACTAAATGATTAGAAAACTAGTGGAACTTGGTTTAACACGAAATGTAATCAAACTCTCTGAATGTTTCTCGTAAAGTAGAAAGCAATGTGTAGAAGTTAACCCCCAGATTTAGTATGAGGTCTGGCCAGTCCCTTCGACTTTTGGTATGTATGCAATTTTTTTTTAAGACAGTGGAGAGCGGAATACTTGTACGACTTTGTCATTCTATGAGAAGAGCTCAATGAAACAGCGAGAAATCCAAAAGAATTGTTTTAGTATTGATAAATATTTCTTTTTATGTCATTTCCTGAATGCAATAGCATGAGGTCTGGCCAGATAGATTTCGGAGACCTGGATTCGAGCCCCAACTCAGACAAAAAAAATTTTTTTTTTGTTTTTTTTCCTTAATTTAGTTTTTTTAAATTGGTCCAATCATTTATAATTTTTTTCTAAATTTTTTTAAGAAATTTTTCATATAAAATATTATTAAAAGACTCCAAACCTTCAAAAGGTAGGCCGTACAGGAACACTCATTAATACAGCGATCAAAGAAGGTCTTTTTACGTCAATAAAAGCACTACTAGCATGCCTTCTTTTGCGTAACACTAGCCAAAATTACCACTGGGGAAACAAGCAAAGAGGCAAGTGCGGAACTCTCTCTTTCTTTCTGTGTTTCTTTTTCTCATATTTAGAAATTTCTTTAAAACGCTTTTGTTTATTTTTTATATGAGTGTGTTTCAAATCAGGGCTTGGCATTCTAACACAGTCACAGTTTTATTTTATCTTGTTAGTATTGGTGCGCTCTCCAATAGCGTACACTGAGCGAAATAGTTGTCACAATTATCTAGATTAGCAAGTTTATATGTTTATATCCCCACACATTATAACATGTATTTATTTTGTAATTTATGTTTTTATTTTTGTTCATCGGTATTGTTCATTATTTTTTCTATGTCAATATCAGCATTTTATTTAAATAAATAAACTATATTGGTTTGCTTGCAGTGGAAAAATAAACTTTCCGGTTCTCCAGAAAGACTCTCTGCGGAAAAGAAATCACATTCCAATTCAGAGAAAAAAAATTTATTATGCATTTTTTGTTGTTATTTTAATATTATAAAAGCGTAATATATACAAATAATTAAAATTATAATTCAAAATACAAAAAAGTAATTAATACAAATAATATGAATTAATAATACAAAGAATCTTAATAGGTAATGTGTAGGAATTATATTAAACATTAATATATACAAATAATATGAAATTCTACTAAATAAAGAAATGCATAAGTATTAAAAATCTACAAATAATAAGGTTCGTTTTTTTAAAGGTGTACATTAGAGTGGGTCAATTTTTTTCTCGACCAAGCGGTTGTCAAAATCGTAATCTACGACGCATTCTAAGAGAGTTTGCCCAAGAAACCATGGGTCTCAAATCAAAATTGAGCTTCCCGTTTTTAACGAGAAACTTTTCGTATCTTATATTTGTATTTATATTTTAATATGCTAAGATTTTATTGAATCTTCTAAGAAACTTGACAACTTTAATTTGGGCCTATCGTTCATTCTCGTTGATTAACCAAAGCTACTTGAGCTAGAAGCTAACCAAACCAAAGACTTATGCGATTGTATGCAACTGCAAATTCACCATCCGAAAATGTTAATATTTTAGCAGCGTTTGTTATAATAGTTTACGTACCTATGTCTTTTAATGTAAAGTATTTCAACTCGGTCTAAAAATTGTTTATTTTAATTTTTATGAGAGGACAGGAAACAGAACTTAACATAAAAAGCATTCCAATTTTTGATTATTTTGAATATATGTGCTTATAAGTTTTTCTTTTTTATCTTTATTTTAGCATATTTTAAAAAATATAAAATAAGAAAAGTTTGTCGCTGAAAACGGGAATCTCAATTTGGATTTTAGACCCATGGTTTCTTGGGCAAACTCTCTTGGAATACGTTTTAGATTACGATTTTGACAGCCGCTTGGTGAATTTTTTTTTAATCCATACAAATTGACCCACTCTAGTGTACATAACATATCCGACAAAGGTTACAGCGTCATTGTCAGCGACTGAATTACATTCTCTTCTGTTGTGAGCCTTGTGTACTTGTGAAAAGTTACGCTCAGAGAGCGCTCAGTGAGCTATGGGGCGCCCAGTGCTGTTTCAAATCATACGTGAGAATCTTTATTGCAATTAAGTTTTAAGAAATGGATACTGCAGCAAATGAGTGTAATAACAGTTTAATCTGATGTTAGAATTTCAAAAAGTTTTCGACATTTGGGTGGACCATAAAACGGTGTTTTTTTGCTTCATACTCTTTGTAGATGCGCTGGTCACTGTTTTCAAATCTGATGAAAGAATTTCAAAAAAGTTTTTCGACACTAGGTTGGACCCTAAAAATGTGTTTTTTGTTTTATACTCTTACGTAAATCCAGTTTTCAATACAACTTTTCGATTAATTCAAGCTCTATATGAGGAATATGATGAATGTTATCCCCAACGCCTTGAAAAGTTACTTCCTATTTTCATCTTTCATAAGAATTTTACATCTTAATTTTTAAAAGTTTAAAAAAAATTTAAAAAATTAAAATTAAAATAAAAAATTATACAAAAAAATAAAATTATATTCATATTTTACTATAAATTCCTTACGGAGTTGAAGAAAAAATGCAAGTAACTGAAGGGGTCCCCCGAACGCACCACTTAGATGACCCTTTATTCCTTTCTTCAATATTATTTCACAGACGAATAAACTTGGATATTACAGCTTATTTAACTTAATACAAGGTGTTTTATTTAAGGGCGGAGAGTGAAATTTGAATTTTTACTTTAAGGCTTCTTCGTCGATTTTCTCCAACTAAAACCGAAAACAATTCGTAGCATCATCTGAAAATTTAAAAAAAAAAATTTCAAATTTTTATTTTAAAATTTTGATATGTAAATCGTCCCAACGTTACATATTGGGTGCAAGAACGGCACTTGTTCAACTATATATTTTCAGTACTTTTCCTCTTTATGGGCTTACAAACATTGACTCAATTTCGATAATTTCGGGGAGCTTACACGAGAGAGTACTGTTAAAACAGTGAAAAATATGTACACTTTATATCTGTGAAAAAGCATCCAGACAGTTGGCAAGACAATAGTCAAAAATATGAACGATTTAAGATGGTTAATTCAATGGATAATTTTAAATTTTAATAATACCCCCTTTGGAAAATTCAAGCTATGCCACTGATATTAAAGTTTATATTATTATTATATCCTTAGTCTCTTAAAGACGGATATAATAGAGCATACCAAAAAGGTCTTATCTATGGCATTTTTATTTTATTTGTTACCTTGATATTTTATATACTGTTGTCTACATTTTTGTACTTTTGTGAAATTTTTGAAGACAGTTTGTGATTTTAAAATTTCTTTGCTGTTCAAGCAAGTTTATTTAATTATTCTTACAATTTCCTTAAAAGTTCTATTAAATCTGTCCTTGCAGCTATTTTCTAACTATTTGTTATTTACTAATAACAATTGCCTCAAATGAAAACAAAAAACTAACTAAAGACAATAGAATGAACTTATTCGCTAAGGAAAACCAAGAAAAAGCAAACAAAAAAATTGTCAAGGATGTCATCACATATTTAAAATCCTTGCACACCACATTAGAAGGACCACAAGGACTCATTTTAGTGTGGCATGCAATTCAACAAGTTAAACAGAAGAGAAAACGAGAAGCTAGCAAAAAGCGATGGATGCAAACGAAGGATGCTGTGCAGGATGTGATAATGATGAAGAATACAAAGCGATGGCAAAAGTTTTTCCAACGCAACGCAAGAACTTTTGTAATTTTCCTTGCTTTTATTGCACGTTACGCAATGGTGGCAGACATGTTAAAATCAAATAAACATACACCAACACATGCACTCATGCAAGCACACACACGCACACACTATACATAGTATATCGATGCACTTTTGCACTCTCGCAAGAGTAAACAAATAAAACACAATGCACACTGGCAGACGCCTGCAAGCACAATGAAACGCAATAAAATACCTTTATATCTTATGTATTCACATAATATGCATGTATGTGTGCGTATGTGTGTGTGTGTGCTCACACATGCATACCACAACCGCAAGTAAGGCCAACAAACATTTTGTAAGATTTCATGTAAAACTTATAACGGCGCAAAGTGCCAAAAACTGCAAATGTCTGCAGTTTTTTCCCACCACACATATACAAACATGTACAAACTCTCGCAAACACCTACAGTCGCATAGAGTTTACGTCAGTGTAGCTACAGCACGAACACACTCAAACATATTGTGTAACAATCAGCGGGTCTAAAAGTGGCGGAAAATTTTGACTGGATTGGCGTGGTGGCGGCGACACTTGGTGCCAAACAGGCATTGCAAAGAAAACAGGTGGCGCCACGGCAGGCAAATAAAGTCAAAGGAAATCGTTATGTTTGCCAGTTGTCAAAAACTAACACAACGTCAGGCTGCTCTGAGAAATTTTTTGGTGGAACTTAAGAGCGCATGTTACAGCAACGCCACCTAGTTGCAGTAAAGAATATTAATAACTGGTCGAAATATTTTTTAAAAACCCATATAGTTTGAATGTGCTGCAAAAATTACGAGAATGTGGATTTTATTGACTATTTTCTCGTTTTCTATCTCTCTTACTAGTTTAGGTCCTTGTCTAATAAAAAGAGATTTAGCTTCCACATTTTAACTTTAAGGTTTATTTCAAGAGAGTAAAATATTGAATTTAATTATTTTTTATAGCAAAACGTTCAAGAAACTGCTGAATTAAAATTTGGTTAAAATTTATTATTTTATTAGTGGTTCATACTTCTGGAAGTCTACTTGAACAATTTCAAGGACTGACCACTGTCACCTATTTTAAAGAGGTTTACTATTTTACATGCTTACTAATAAAAATTTTTCCATTTTCAGAGTTGCGCTAAGTAGCAAAATCACTTTTATTTAACAAACATTGTCCAAACCCATGCGTGAAGTATAGAAATGAATCATTGAAAACAAATGATTATAGAATAACCTCCTTGCTAAATTAGTTTAAAAATATGGTTTATTTCATGTTACAAGAAAACTTTGATAATTTGTTATCTGGTGTTGCTATTTTTTTTTATTGTTACAAAAGTGATACAAAAAAGTCCACTATAACTTTTGAACTAAACGTCAGGTTATCCTGAAATTTTGACGTGTAATGTTTGCTATCTAATGAGCTAAAAAATTTATTCGGACTTGTGAAAGAGGAACTATCCATATATTATACTTCGAACTTATTGCAATTACTACTAAAAAAATTAACAAAGCTTTATATTGCCACCCTGAACTGCAAAAAGGTTTTCCAGGAATGCATACATAAAAAAGTAACAAAAAATAAGTTTAAACGAATGTATAAATAATTAATTTGTCTTTTTAATTTTAAAAATATTCAGTTTGATTTCTTTATTAAGAAATGTTTTTTGTTTTTAGAAACTTAAAATTTGATACACAAACCAAATTTATAATCTCGAAATTTTATATTCAATATATATGAAAAGAATTTTTTATCATGCCTTTTTGAAGTACTTAAAGAACTTTTTTAAAAGAAAAAAATTTTAAATCTTAAGATGCAGGTTTCGAGAGAGGATTAGAAAGTTTCTATAACTCATTTTAAATGTAGGGTTCAAATAATCGATTAAAATTTTATAAACTAGATTGTGCATTCCAAAATTTAAAATTAAAAAAAAAATCTGTGTCAAGAATTTCTTATGAGCTCAATGAGTTTGAGGCAGGTATCTGTTTTTCAAGCGTAAAAAACTGGAATTTCTTATAATTTATTCTTAAGCCAATTTATTTTATTGAAAGTACAAATTAATTCGGTCGATTATCAAAAGATTTCTCTAGCTGTTATGAACGTTTCACAGTGACTTTTGGTAGTTTCAGACAGGTAAGGCATCTGTCAATAACTTTCAGTTCGTACTACTTTGAGTTTCATAAAAAAATGTGTAAAAAAATTCTGTTCTGTTTTAGTTGGAAGAAAGTGCGGCTGAAGCGCATCGAATGCTTGTGGAAGTTTATGGTGACAATGTTTCAACCATGGCAGATCTAGAGAAGGTAGATGCATTTCGGACAGCGTTCTCGTTCTCATATCCAAAATTGTCAAAGTCAGCATTTTGCGAATGAGAACAAAAGGAAATTAATGGCCGCATTAAGCGGATTCAATAGTTGGTAAAACCTGTATGATACTTCATTGTTTTATCCAATTTCAAAATCTGAAAACAAGTGGCGCATGAGCTAGATAGATATATATTGTTGGAAAAGGATGAAGACATGCATCGTGCCACTTTATTACATCTCCGCATCGTGACTATTTTATCTCTCTGTTCTTCTTGGCTGCGGAAGAAAGAGCTTGAGCTTGTTTTTGACACTTAATATTTGACCGAAACTTATCGACGAACGAATTGAGAGAAACGTCAAAAACAATGCATTGAAAATGCTGTCCGTCGCACATTTTTTGGGCAATTCGTACTATATGCGTATACACTCACACTTCTTGAATTTTAGCTTTAGCACTATTTCAGCTACTCTAGTTTCATTGTCAATGAATAAAAATTGGACAATACAATGAAGTATCATACGGGCTTTACTGACTGTTGTGTTAAACTTCATTGAAAAACCTTTGAAATTAATTTATTTACATAATAAAACAATTATTATAATTAAACTAAAAAAATTTCAAACTTTTTTTCTTTAAGAGTAATAACACATTCAGAAAAAAACATCGCGCACTAAGGTATCGCTATCATAACAATTCACAACAGACTCCGATGAATGTGGCCAATTTTCGCTTTCTCATCGTATTCAGATTTTTTATGAGCTGTCAACTTCGTTTTACACAAATGCATATACCTTCTCTAATTTTACTATGGCTTTAACTAAGAAATCATGTAGATAATGGTTCTAATGTTTTCATGACGGTATTTTTAGCGTTGAAGATAAACCTCAACCTGGACTGCCTAAAAAAATTCGAAGACACATAATCGGAGGCATTAATCGATAAATATCTAATTTATCAAACGCAAGAAAAGCTTGCAGTTACATTGGGAGTGACTAAGTAAAGTTTCCCTCCGATAAAAATTCGTGGAAATGCTTCATTAAAAAGCAAGGCAACTGGGTGTAGGGATGGCAAGATTTATCGAATGACTAAAATTACTCGAGTATTTCTTCTCAATAATCGATTTAATTGCTTAGAATGTTCTGTATTGATTAATCGAGCAATTAATCGATTGATTAATTTCGAAATTCCGTTTGTCTAACACATGATTTGTTTTTTTAACAGCATTTTCATGGTACCGAAAAACGTATCAAATCCCGTTTCAAACGTACCAAACTTGCAACCAGTAACACATCTCTGTCATTTCTTAAAGTCACATCTCTCGTTATATTAATATTATATTATAAATAATTTATACCTGTGTTGAAATGGCGCCCATGCAAAGTGAAGTGTAGAAACATTTTTCCAAAGTGGAAAATTCAAGCTTCGTTGTATGCAGATTATGCGAAAAACTATTGTAATATTCGAATACGAGCAACATGATTCAGCATCAAACATGCCAGAGAAGCTGATGAGCTTGTTGTAAGTTTTGTATGATTTTTAGCGAATTTCCGATTAATCGATTCAATGCAATTAATTGCAATTATTTTTGTTTATCTTGCAAAAATTGCCATCTGGTTGCCTCATGAACAGAAACCGCGAGACATTAAAAGGCGAATTTGCTTATGTAAGTTGTTAATTCAAAGGGGTAAACAATATATATAGAAATTGCCTAAGAGGTAAGAAGAAGTGGTATCCAACGATGGGCAATAATACGATTCTTTTATTTTGGCTTCGAAACAAATTAAATTTTTTACCACAAAAAAGGACCGAATTCATTTGTACTCCCAATATATCAAAGTCGGGTTAAGTGTTATGTTATAAAGTTCTTTAACAATGCAAATTCTCAGAAGCAACATTTTCTGAAAAACAGGATTTTTCAAATGTCCATCATTTCTTCTACTTTCTGTGTATCCATGTGAAGAAAAGCTTCATATACAAGTCTCCATGTTGGTCTTGATTTCGATTTCCCGATTTGGAGATAATTTGTCTGCCTTTAAACACGACTTTTATGCATTGGCGTCGGAAGCGGGGGGAAAGGGGGGCAGTTGCCCCCCATTTTTTTAGCTAGATAAACTATTTTAAAAGAAAACTTCAAAAGTTATTCAAAATATCAGTTTTTTTTACAACGATAATATTTTTGTATTATATATTTTCCTCTTCTTTCTTTCTTCTTCATAAGCATACTTGCGGATAACCATTTTCTTTCTCTGTGTTTGCAAAAAGATAGAACAAAATGTAGAGTTTCTACTGCAAACCCACCACTTCAGTTTAAAAGCACCCTTAAGTATGTAGCTTAATACTGTAATATTGTAATCGAAGCCTTCAACGGAAAAGTGCCTTCTGAACAAAATCTAAAAACAAAACTAGATCTTTATGCAGTTGACTTTGATGGGAGCGACCTCCAAGCGCAACTTAAAATACTGAAGCAATTGCCTGGCCAAACACCTTCAAATTGTAGTGGCATTGTATCCCAATTTACAAAAAATATGGATACTGTAAAAAAACTATTAAATTAAGTTGAAAAACTTATTGCTTTTCTTTTGACTCTGCCTCAAGTTAAGGACCCTTTATGCGATAAAACGCTTATCCAACGGTAATTGGCACAAATAGAGAGATCGCCTTTCTTGTGGATTGGGAAGAGCACACTGAGATTCCAGTCGTTTGGAATGCATTCTTCCGACCATATTCTGCGAACCCTCTTTGGGTTCGGATAAGATTATAGTCAACCCAGACGGCGATCACTAATTAGCGTTGTCGTGCTTGCCGGCTTAAGGTTAAGGATTCCCGCATTTTATATAGTGGTGGTGCTGCTCTCTTGCCAAAGCTAAGGCAAGCGGCCTGCATCAGCAGCTTCATCTGAGCGTTTTTTTAGTGCACTAAGACGACTTAAAACGTATCTTCGAGCAACTATGACACAAAAACAACTCACTCATGCGGCACTTATACACATTCACAATGATAAAACCGAGTAATTGAATTCGATGGAGGTGGTGAAAGAGTTTGTTTCTCGCAAGGACAGAAAGAAACATTTTGGAATAATTTAAATTGATATAACTTTTTATACCTTATTGCATTTAAACCATGTAAAGATATACCTAGTCTTGCTTTATAAAAGCAACCATTATTTCTTATATTTTCATATTACCATATGAAAGATCCTTTAAAGAATGATCTCTAATATTCAAATTGGAAGAACTTTTAAAAATAATGAAATTTTAATATTTTTTATATATTTTTGTATTTTTTTTTTTATTTTAAACTAAAATAAAAAATTTGTTTATTCACATTCTTGTTTCTTTGAAGAAATTTTGGTGAACTTTTTTTGCACCACCATTTGTACTGCCCCCCCAGATGAAATTCGCTTCCGACGCGCTTGCTTTGATGCATTATTTTGTTTGTTCTAATGCATGCAAATATAAAATTTTAGTAAAAAACATATTCTTGTTGGCAAAGAACTAAAATTTGTTGTAGAAAAACTTTAAAATAAAATGGATAAAAGCAATATGTTAAAATTGGTCGTGTTCTGCGTCTGACAAACTAGAAATATAAGTTGGGAGCAACTTGGTACTTTCCCAAGTTATTTCTCTACTTTAAGCCTATTTTATTCTAATCAAAATTGTTCAATATTTTTGTGGGAACTTGAAACAATGAATTATTATGCAATTTTTTTTAGTTGTGACTAACTTAACTCAAAAGAGTATATCTTGTATTTTAAGATTTTGTCTATAAATACGTTTCAATGTTATATCTTAGATAATCGTGCTTGTTGTAGCGTTAAGCATGCTTAACTTGCTTAAAAGTCATCTTCGGCAAAAAAAAGTTTAAAGTTCACAAAACGGAAAGAGGTGTAACGGGCCCTTTATATAAGTAACAGGTTTTGCTGAGGCAGACTCAGTGAGCAAACTAGGGGTTCTTACAGAATAATCTATTTACCAACGATTATAATGTTGAAATAAAAATGCCAGCATTTTAGTTTTAAACTGTAAATCAAGCCTTTATTATTTTTTTATTAGTGTTAATCACTACTTAAAAGTACGTTAAATAATTATTTAAAATTAAAGCTTTTCTAAATGACCTTGTTATTTATTATGTTGATTTTATATGATTTAAATACAACTTCTGAATGTTTGATAGTTTAAATCATACTTGATTTTAAATACAAATTCTAGTTGTTTGATAGTTTAAAATTGTTTATTGAGCTTTAGGTCAAGGTTAGAACAATTAATTGTCAATTTTACCATTTGCGCAGCACATTCCAGGTGCTTCATTTTTATATTTCTAGGCATTGTAGTAGTGGCAAACTTTATTACTTGGTGCAATGGCAACTAACTCATCTTCACTGGAATCAATTTCTGATGTGTAGTGGAATGCAATCAGCTGATATGATTCAAGGCTTCGACGATGCTGTGCTCTTCGACTACGATCTTGTAGACGGTGTGCCTCACGTTGCTCTGGTGTCTCGACAGCTCTTGATGAAGAGGATAGCGATCGGTCACTTCGCATGCGTGTTTGACGTTGAGTAGAAGTCTCTGAAGCCCTTGATGTCAAGGCTCGAGAACGGTAGCTTCGTAACCGTGTTTCACGCTGAACATATGTCTCCGAAGCCCTTGATGTTGAGGTTCGAGATCGCGGAATCTCTAAGCGTGTTTCGCGCTGAACAGCAGTCTCGGAAGCCCTTGATGTTGAGTCAAGAATTTATTATTTCGTAAGAATATCCTATTGTGAAAATTTGATGACGTTCGGTCCAGTATTTAAAACTATAAAACGATTTTTAATTTTCCCAAAAAGGGGCGAGGTCCCACCCACCTTTCTCCTGGTAGTATTCCTAACTATGCCAATACCACATGTATCATCGACGTTAAAAAATGCCCAAAATATGGCGATTTAAATTTTTGGGTTATATGGGAGGTGCCACGCCCCTCTGTCCTATGAAAACTTTAAAAAGCCTATTATTCTTTCCAGAGTAACATGCTGTGTAACATGCTGTGAAAATTTCAGGAAGATCGGTCCAAGGGTTTGGCCTCATATAAAGCACAAACAAACAAACAGACACACAGACATTCATATTTATTTATATAGATTGAAAGCAGTTTAATTATAATTAAAGTAAAATGGGGCGAAAAAAGGGGATTTGGTAATAAAAAAATCTATGGCTACCTTACCTGTAGATAAAAAGTATATAAAACTTTAGGTAAATACATATTAAAAAAAAGTATTTTGTATAGCAAACATTGTTAGTGGTATAAGTAAGTATCTTAATTAAAAAAGGGCGGTGAAGTGGGCGTGGTTCTTAGTAATATGGCGACGTTAACAGTATTAAGAGCAATATACTACCAAATAAAAAATAATCCGTTGGAAGGAACAAATTTGTACAGAGAACAAAAAGTTTAAAACTTGAATTTGGCGTGAAAAGGGGCGTGAAAATGGGCGTGAAAAGGGGCGTGGCGTAATAAATGTTTATTTCTACCTCGCCTGGAGTATACTGTGTATACAATTTGAAGTAAATCCGTTAAAAACTATATGGGAGCAATTACATAATTTTAAAAAAGTGGGCGTAAAAGTGGGCGTGGTCAAAAGAGTACCCTATTAATCATGCCAGAGTTCGAGTTAAATGCTGTGAAAATTTCAGGAAGATCGGTCCAGAGGTTTGGTCTCCTATAAGGTACAAACAAACAAACAAATATACAAACACACATTCCATTTTATATATATAGATATACAGAATATATTAACCCATAATATTTCTATATGCAATTCTTCAAAATAAATAAAACTTGCTGGATAAAATGAAAAAACTACTTGTTATACGATTTTATCCAAAACACATATAATTATAATTTTTTTATATTGGCTTAGAGCAGTCATTGTCTCAATTTTAAGACAAGAGGCAGTCCTGTTACTGGAATATTAAAAAAAGTATGAATATTTCAAAATATTTTTGAGAAGAAGTATCAATTTCATTAGATACAATAGCTTTGATTAGATAGAAGTTAAAAAAGTATTAGGTATTTTTAAATGATTTTTTTGTATATTTAGGGCTTCTATTTTCCATGAGCCTTCAAAATGGATTTTGGCTCATACAAATTGAATGGGAAAACTAAAACAAAAAGGCCCACCTCAAAACCTTTGCAAATTTTATTGATATTTATACAGAGTAGCCCCTGAGTCACAAAAAAGTGTTGAAAATGAGTGCAAGTGTTGAAAATGTTTAATATGTATATATATTTCTTGTGAGGCAGAAATTGTTTAGCAATTTTTTGTCTTAACATCGGTCATAACGATAAATTTATTGTAAATAAGTAAATGTTTCTTTAAAGCTTAAAAAGGAAAATAAGCATAAATGTTTAAACTCCTAAATTGGCCAACTGTTGCTAGAAAAAAAATTTTGTAAGGTATTGAAATTTTTTTAGGAAACATAGGAGATTTATACTAAATCAAGAACTGCTTATTATATTAGCGTTTTATAAAATTTTTTTAAAGCATGTGGTCTCAATTCACTTCCCATTTAACCAAATAAATATTTTGTATTTGGTATTTATTGAGTCTTTGGAAAAATCCTTACAGACTAGACCAATGTGACTTAAAGAATAAGTAACAAAAAAAAAAGTTAAATTACACAAATTAATGCAAAATTTTTAATAAATGCAGATTTAAAATTAGCTTAAAGTCATACAAAAATCTATATAACGTATGATATAATGTCCAGTGTCGTACGATATATTGAAAATTTCGTTATATCGAAACCATTTTTTAACAGTCTATTTTAAAAAAATAGAGTTTAGTTCAATTAAATAAAGGTACAATAATTTATTTATTGAAAAAACTCCATTTCTTCTGAACACACCTACACTCTATTTACCACCATTCTGTGGATTCCAATACAAAAATAATAAAATTTAAAAAAAATTTTATTATATTTTATATTAAAAATCTATGACCCAATGTATGAGCTGGTGGTATTAAATTTTCCCCCTCAAAATTTCTTTTGATTACCTACACTCTTTCTACCACCCTTCTTCAGGGGCACCCCAAACAAAAAACCCAAAAATATATAGAAAAAATTTGTATTATAGTTTATCTATTATAGTTAATAGTTTTTCTTTAACGTTGAGAAACAAGCAATTTTAATAGTGCATTTTAAGGGCAATAGGGATATTCGCCTTTCCTCAAGGATAGTCGAGGTAGTGCTTCACTTTGGTTACTTTCCAACCAATTCTGAATTTTTTTTTTCGATTTTTTAATAATGGTAGAGACACGTGATTTTGGAATTCCAAACCTTACTCCAATTTCTTTTAATGATTTTTTCTTTTTATATGCGTCAATAACTTTTATTTCCTGTTCTAACGACAAACGCTTACAAGACGAAGATATTTTAACATAAAATAATTTACTTAATACAACCTTTTGGAAAAAAACATTGTTTTAAACTTACCATAACATTCTCATGTCATAGAAATCAGAGAAAAAATTAGCGTTCGTTATAAAGAATACATTCTTCTTTTTTTAATCGTATGCTATTTACAGTTGTCTATGCAGTTCAAAATAGGGTACGTTCATAAGGTAATTTCATAAAATTTTTTTGTATTGGGTATTTGTGATACTGGACGTCCACTGTATATAATTCATACTATTTAACATTAAAAGAAATCTATTAATGGGCTCATTGATAGCATAGTTTGATATGTGACATTTAATAAGAAAATATTCTGATGAGTAAAGATCTAGACGGCAAACTTAAGGCTATAAACTCATGAATCAATGGACAATCGATATTAATTCTGATAAAAGATCATTCAATCTTTAAATAAATTATTTTTTTTTCAATTGTATTCAATCACTTATCTGTGTGGTTTGAGTCTTAAAGGGCTCAAATTGACGACGAATATTCCTTCAGTTGCAAATGAGAACGACAAAACTCTTTTTACATTTTTAATGTTGAAATGATACTATTCACCAACCACACACACACCACATTCACACCAAATACACACAAGCAACTGTGGACAGCGTGCTTTATGCAACCTTATAACGTTTCCTCAGAAAGCAGAAAAACGATGTCCTTTTTTAACAATTCGATATTTTCATAATAAATCGTCACCTTTGTTATCTTCATCCGCACACACATATACACAAATACACAAATATACTAAAAATGTTCATGTACTAAAGTGTCGTTATCACATGCAAATAATAAATATGAGCACATTTTTCTGTCACTCAATATTCTCACACACACTCACACTCACCCACCGATGCGCATACAAACAGATTGTTATCTTGACGACACGAAGACCGTTATGCATTTGTATGTTTATGCATGAATGTGTTGCCTGTGTGGGTGATGTATTTGCTTGCAACAATATATAAAAGGCTATGTAATATATTCTTGCCATTTCGAGCAAAGCCGCTGTATACGATATAAATAAAAATCCTTATGCAGGATATTAAGGCAGGATAACATGATTTACTCAGACAGTGAAGCAACAATAAGAACACCAACAAACATTGCATCAATACATCACTCACTCACTCACTCAGTGACTCATGCTGTGATAATTCATTTGAACACTTTTTATCTGTCTCATTTGACAATTTTATGCAAATTATAAAACGGGACACAAAAGGAAATTCCTAAATAAAAGTTTTTGCAACTCTCTGCGTGAGTGTAAACAATTAAATAATAATTTTTCGAATATTATGCTTTTTGAAACTCGCGTTCTTAGGATTTGACTGGTACTAGTTCTAAGTTTTGAAAATTTGTCGAGTGCCAGTTTTTAACCTAAACTCAAATCAATGAGCAGAAACGTTTTAAATTTTGGAGTTCAACATCGATTTTCATTCAATTTCAACGATTTTCTTTCAACGATTTCAATTTATTTTAAAAAATTAAGCTTCTGTGATAAATAACACTATGATAAATAACATTAATTTTATAAACTTTTCTTCTTAATTATTTAATTTTTATTATAACTAAACTGCTCTTTTTTGTCGAAAGGTAAAAATATTTATAATTAAGTTTTTAAGCAAACATTGTATGATAAGAAGATATCTTTGTTAGGCGTGTCTCTAATTAATGATTTATTGGCTACTAGATTATATAACACCACTCACTCCCAGTCTTCTTGAATTCTTTGATCCCTCTGTTATCTCCACTTTTCAATCAGTTTTACTTTGTCTCTGATCATGATTTGATCTTTTGCACATAGAATATCAACATATTGCGTTAAGTTATCCCAAATACTTATTCTTACCGTGATATCAAAAACATACACTATCCGTCTCTCCTGCGTGATGTTTCTTTGATATCGTTTAATAACAGTTGGTTTCACCAAAATATTAATGAGAAACTTAGTTCTCTCATTGAACCCATAGTATTAAAAATATGTCTTTTCCTTAGTGTTCTCAGAATTTCCTGTCTGCTTTAAAGAAAAGAAACAAGTTTCGTACAAAGTTGCGACTAAACCCTTCCTCAGTTAACTGGGAAGCATACAGAATGGAAGGAAATGAATCTGTGTTTATTCTAGTAAGCTTAAACTGTCTCTTCTAAGCAAATCGCTCTGGAACAATATAAAAAAACTTGGGGTCTGCTAAAAAAATAAAGCTGAATGCCATCTTGATCCCGAAATTCTGAATTGTTTTTTTGTTGATAATGATGATCCTGTTATTAGTAATATTTTGTCCATTTGTAGTCATTTCTTGCATTCAACTTTTAGATATTCTCCCGTAGTTGAGCTGATGTGTCGAAAGTTAAGTCGAATGCTATAGGTACTGATGGTATTTCCATCAAGATTATACAAACTAACTCACAATCTAAGCCCTCTAACTGATATTATTAACTCCTGTTGTATATTTCTGGGCAATACCATTCTATCCAGAAATTCAAACACTCCCATTTGAGTCACCAAGAGTGCAAAGTTAATGAGATGACTGATGTATACTTTTGCGAGCATACGCGTAAAGCCTCCCTTTGGGCAGGCTCGAGGCCATAAAGTTGACAGTTGTGTTTTATCCCAAAGGAAAGCACTTACTGCCCGACGTGTTTTATCCCGAAAGAAAGTACACGATGCCAAAGGAATGTGGGTTGTATTTCTAGAACGTACTTACAAAGTGGTTCCCCAGATTCGGTAAGAAAGATTCATTCTGTACTTCTGTTTCAGGCCAAGATTCAACTCCCTTTATTTAGCAGAGGCCAGATATTTATATCGTATCTGGTCTCGCTTCTTCTTCTTCTTCTTCTTATTCTTTTCATCCAACATTTCTCAAATCTAAGTTACAATTATTAAATTCTAATCTAGCATTTCTTCAAATCTTGGCTGAGATTTCATCTTGCTCAATAGCTTAACCTTAAAATAACATTCTTAACCTAGACAATTTCATTATTATTATTTTAAATAAACAAATATTCTTATTCTTAAAAACAAGAGAATTATTCATGCTTATTTGCATGCACATACATATTAAATGCTTCCTCTACTTTTCTGAAACAAACATACATACACTCATACTCGACTACCCAGCAAGGCAACGGCTGCACTTTTGTAAAGCTAAGTACTCACTTTCTATTGAAGCAGATCAGTGTTCATTGCAATCAAAACTATTTTAAGTTATTAAGTAACGTTTGTGACTAATTAGTCACAACAAGACCATAATTTTTCTGAATAAAGAGTTTACATTTTGATATCTAAGATGTGGCAAATGCGTTCATAATATTATGAGTAATATTTGAGAGCCTTACACTTCGGTATTTGTTTAATAAGAAGGTTAAGAAATTAAAAGGAAGTACAACCATACCTTATACCACGTTTAAATAAAGAGACTTAAACGAGGTTAAGGCCTTCCACGAGATTTACTCCTAAATCTTGTTGAATTTTATTATATTAGCCTTATTCTGAAGTAAATTAATAATAAATCTCCTTGCTTTTCTTCTAAAAAAAGTTTGCAACTCTGTAAATTTTAGGACTTTCATAAACAACACACAACAACACTGAAAGTGGGAATAAAGAAAACTGTAGGTCAATAAAGGCTATGTTATGGTGGCGGTCATATGATCCCCGGTCACGTGCTCTCATGCTAAAACAGAGTAATTTTTTTTGATCCCATGATTCGGTATCGACATCCGAATCATTTGGTAACCGTGGTGGTCAAATTGTATTCCCTTGATCACTCTCTCGTAGTTCATATTTACATTGCGACAACAACAATTCATGATATAGCCTTGACCGCCACCATAACATATTCCTAACCTAAAACAAAACAAAACAAAACGAAGCAATGAAATGTCAAAATTAATCTCTTTTACACTAGTGTAAACAGTTTAAATTGCCAAATTGGATTTTCTTAAGCTTGTTTGTTCTAATCTCGTATGTAAACGTAATATTAGCGCTAAGTTCAGTTTACATCAATAATACAGCATACGACTAAGTTTAACATATTCGTTAAGTCTACTACATTTAATTTAAAGACTGATGAATAAAGGACAGAATGATTTAGAATAAATAACAATTCAAATACATTTCAAATTCAAATACATTTAAAAAACGGCCATGCGTTCGTGCGTAACACCTATTTTGTGTCGTCCTTGTTTCCTGACACGTGGAAAATTGCCATTGTTCTTGCAGTAGCTAAATTACTTCTTGTTGCAATGATTTGAGGCCAATAAGTATATTGTCAGCTTTAGCGAAAATTTGTGGAAAATTCCTTGTTCAACAAATAACACGACATTTAGTCGATAAAAATTTATTATTTCCATTTCAATCTATTTTTCGTGCTAGTCATAGTTATTCGTCTGCAGTTGTTAAGATTCTTGATGATATACGACCAGATAATGATGTTGCTTTCATGACGCTTCTGTGATTGTTAAATTTTTTTCTAAAGCATTTGATAAAGTAAATCATAAATTTTCGTGTAATAAGCTTAAATCATTGTTTGGTTTCTGTGATAGTGCTGTCAATTTAATGTCTAGCTACTTGCATTATAATAATACTAAGTTGGTTCAAGCATACGCTGATGATGTCCGGCTTTATATATCTCGAAAAACTGGCCTTGTTGATGATCTTGGGTATAAATTGCATGAAGACCCTAGCAATGTCAATGAGTGGGCTAGTAGGTATGGTATCCAATTAAACTCTTCCAAATCCTATGTTCTACCTGTTTGTAAGGTAAATGTTGTCTTATAGATATCCCTGATTTATTTACTGGATCAAATAAGCTTTATGTTATGTCAAAAAGTGTGAATCCTGGATTTCATTCAAATTCTTCTATGTCCTGTGTTGATCATGTCTACTTACTTAGTTTTGGCCTCATCTGAGAATGTGCACCAGCCGTTTCTGTCTCTCGATTGATGACGCCCGTTGGAAATTCCAAGCATCGTCAGGTTGTTCTGTACTTGGTCTTTCCAACGCAGATGCTGTCGTCTCTTCTGTGGTGACCGCCGCTGGGTACTAAATCGAAAACTTTTTTCACTAGAGCATCGTCTTTCATGCAACGAACATGACCAAGCCAGCGAAGCCACTCGATTTTAATGCCCTTGAACATGTCAATGTCAGCGTACAGTTCGTACAATTAATTGCTTCATAGATCTTACAAAGAATCTTTCTCTCGAAGGCTCCTAATGTCTTTTCATCTGAACTGCTCAGCGTCCAGTTTTGTGATAATTATAATAGGACGAACATGATGAGAGAGATGGCTCTGCTTCTCAATTGCCTACTGAGCCTAAAGTAACACCTGTTGGCAAGATTTATTCTTCGCTGGAACTGTTTGTTTGTTGACACCAAATTTTTCGTCTTATTTACATTCACTGCCAGACCCATTCGATTTGAGTCTCTTTCTAATCTGGAGAAATCTGCAATGGCTTCACGCATATTATGGCCAACAATATCGATCTCATCAGTATACGCAAGCAGCATAACAGTCTTGTAGAATATTGTGCCACTACGTCTGAGATCAGCAGCTTGGATGATCTTTTACATCAATAGGTTGAAAAAGTTGCACGATAAAGAATCACCTTGTTTGAAATCCCGTTTGGTAGTAAATGGTGGGGAGGAGTCCTTCCCGATTTAAACTGCGCTGCTGGTGTTACTCAGTGTCATCCTAAAAACTAGTGTTAGTTTTACAGGAATACCAAATTCAGATATGGTGAAGTATAGGTGATTCCTTTAGGGCTGTCGAAGGCGGCTTTGTAGTTGACAAAAAGATGGTAGGTGTCGATTTGTTTTTCAGGGGTCTTCTCTAAGATTTGTCGTAGCGTGAAGATCTGGTCGATGGTAGACTTTCCAGGTCTGAAGCGAGACTGATAAGGTCCAATAATTTTGTTTACGATGGGCTTCAATCATTCACATAAAACGATCGACAGGACCTTATATGCGCTATTTAGAAGACTTATCCCACGGTAGTCGGCACAAATAGTGGGATAACCTTTCTTGTGTATTAGGTAGAGCACACTGAGATTCATATCGTTCGGAATGCATTCTTTCAAAAATATTCTGCATAGAAGCTAGTGAGTGCATTTAAATAGAGCTTCGCCTCCATTCTTAAAAATCGCTGCAGGTAAGCCATCAGCTTTCGTGACTGTTTTGTTTTTAAGCTGAGCTATAGCTGTCAGAACTTCATCATAGTCGGGCAGCGGAACCTCGACCTCGAACCTGTTCAAATTTTGCTATAAAAGTCGAATCCGAGTAATTACCAAAATACTCAACGAGTCCGAATCGAGTTAATTCAAGTTCAGAGACCCTACAATATATTAAAAGAAGCCTTTACAGAATGAAAGGTTAAATTATTGGTTATTTTTACAATGATCTGACGATGCCAACATCACAATCATCTGATTGGCATTCGTCAATAATAAACTTCTGACACAGCCTTCAATATGTTCTCCAAGAACTTCCAATCTTTGTTTATATTTTCATCCTTCACTTTCGCTCCTTTTGCACACCGTTTTCGTTATTAACCGTTACGATAAAGTTGCTCATGCGGAAAATTATATCTTTACAATATATTTGCTGTCAACCGACATCAACGAAATACCTTTAGCGCTGATGTTTGCAGTTGTTGTTTTTAAGTTTGTTCTTAAATTGCAACTGTTTCGCTATTGAAAAAGGCGCAATCTTATCTGCACTTCAAAGGATCACGACGCATTACATAAAAGTTAGCAACAGTACGAAACGATATATTGGAGTAAGAAAAAAAAAGAAATCATAACTTTATATCATTAAAAACAAGAAATCGAAATAAAAAATATGTCAGCGCGAGTTTGCCAGCCATCGTCGACGTGCTTCTCTGTAAATTATTCCACTTTGCGAAATTGGATTTCAATTCTGATTACAGTTAACTCAATAATATGAGCGCTCTTGCAATAACTTGCAACTGTGAGGGTGTTAGTGTGCTTTAAAAGATGTTCTTTTTACATATGTATATGTATGTGTGTGATTATGTGCGTATATGTGTGACATAAATGCGTAACAGGTTCGGAGTTCATTTGGTTTTAAATTAACTACAACGTCAATGCAATTACGTCTTCACTGATTACATCATGCCTTTCGACAGCGTTTACACTCAAGTAGCTGTTGCGCGAAATGCTGAAAAAACATGTATTTCATGTATTTTAATCTGATTTATTAGTTTTTACGGTAGATATAGATCTCAAGGTATTTAATTTTTAACAGAAGGATTAAGGTTGAAGAGAGAAGTAGAAACATATATATAAAAAAATATATCTAAAATATATTCTTTTTCTTGTCAAAAAAATTCGTTAGGTAAGCAAAAAACTTATCTATATATATAAAATAGGATGTGTGTATGTATGTAACGTATGGACTTCAAAACGGCTGGGCCGATTTTGATGAAATTTTCAGGTAATGTTCATCTTGGTACGGTGGGTAACATAGGCTATATTTGGACCCGATAGGTGGCGCTGGGGTGGACTTATATCGAAAATTTGAATTTATGGACCAATTTAACTGAAATTCAGAATGTATGTTTGTTTGATCATAAGAAAATAATTTGTGTATAAATCGACACGGTAGGTGGCGCTGGGGTGGACTTATTTCGAAAATTCGATGGCGTGAAAAATATATAAATGCTTTTAATTTTATTTTATAACGAGGGGAGTAGCGAAGCACACCGGGTTCAGCTAGTATTATATAATTTATTAAAAATTTAAAACAAACATTTTCAAAAAACTTCGTGCTAAAAATGGCATTTAAACATTCTCTATATATTTCAGTTTCATTATGTTTTGTTTAAAGTTTATTCACAAGCATAGCTTAAAAATTATTTCATAAAAATTTTTTCATCTGTTTGCAACTTATAACTACAATATTATTAAAGTTTACAATTTAGATTTCTTTACTGAGTTTATGGAAAATATCCTTACAGACTTAGATCAACAACATCAAAAATTAAATTAATTAACAAAAAAAGCAAATAGAATTAAAGTATAAATAAACTACTTAATAATTCTTTAAAATATCCTGTAGGCAATGAAAAATCAACCAAAACACGAGACAAAAGAACGTTATATAAATATAGAGTTCTTTGAATTGGTTCATTGCAGCATAGTTAGACCTATGAAATTGAGTTATAATACAAATAATTTGAAACCCCACAACTGTCTTGAAGGTATATTGAATCTTACGAGTCCCAAAAAAATAAATTTTCAATATTACTCAATATTATGTCATAAGCAAAAAGAAAAGATTGGAGTTTTTACGGTGTTTCTAACGTTTTTATGCCTAACAACAAGCACCTAACATTATATGATGGCAAATCCTCATGACAATATAGAGAACAAAGTGCAAATTTAGAAAAGCTTTTTTGAGTTTGTTAAAATCTCAATGTGTAAACAGCATAATTCGTATTCCAAATGAATAATGCATATTCTGGACCTAACAGAGGAATAAAACAGTGACTTTAAGGTATGAGGGTCGGAAACTTCTAAGCTATTTCTACGGATGAAAGCAAGTAATGAGTAGGCTTTAGGGACCAGAAAATTAACATATTGAATAAAAGTGAACTTAGTGTCAAATGTAACACCAAAATCTTTGAAATAGAGTAAGTAGAGGATACTAAGGACAATATTGCATTTAGAAAAGGTAATGTGAAAACATTAAAGATATTTAAGAGTAGAGAAACTACTTCATTGAAACAAGTTATCTAAATCAGCTTGTAAAAAAACAACATCAGAGCTGCTACTTACCATATTAAATAGTTTAAGGGCATCCGAATAAAGTAAGAATTTTTAATTGCAAAAATATTATTATAACATTACTGTTATATTAAGTTATCAAAAAGTATTGTTATATAAAAGTTATATATAATAAAATAGATAAATAATAAGGGACCAGGATGCTTGTGGAACACCTAAAGAGTCATGGGAATAGCGATTGCGGGGAAGAAGGTGCCGTGCCCCCCTAAAATTAAGAAAAATAATTTTTGTAGAGTTAAAGTTGAAAATTCACAACAGTTTTTCTTATAATTGAAATAGAATTGGAGTTTTTTAATGTTTATTAAAGCACATTTATTATTTGGTAAAAAATGTTTATGAAAGGCTTTAATTTAAATTGATTGTAACTCTGACATAAATGTATATTGCAATCTGAGCAGCGCAATTCGTTAGTCGATTTTTCACCAAAACTAACGTTCGTTGTCATAACTAACAAAACCAAATCAGCTGTTCAAAATTAAATTTCTGATTGGATTTATTTGTGCATTTTTTAATTTATATTTTTTTTATAGAAGGAAATATAAGAAAGTTTTTTGGTGGTAAGTTTATATTAAGTTACTGCAAATTATAAGGTCTATGTTTATTTTCTAATCAATTTGCTTTACAGTCAAGAAAATAAAATTGAGTGACAATGAGAGCAAAATGGAAGAGGATGATGAATTTCTTGCATCCACTTATGGGCTTTTCTATACACATTCATAGAGATTCTTTTGCAACAGAATCTATATACGTCTGTTTCTTTTACCACATGCAATAGTGCCAGTTTGAATAAAGCTCAGAAATTGCAAATGCTTAAATTCCCTTGGGCTTCCCCTCAAATCTACGGTTTTAAGGAGGACAAAATTGGACCCAAACTGAAATTTTTTTACAATTTTCTACAAACCTATGCGCCGTGGTTAACATACTCAAAAAAACTAAAAAGTGCACTTTGCTTGTACTGTTCCCCTCTTTCCACCTAAAAACGTTCAAGCCTTTTTTGGATCACTCTTTACAAAGCCTTTCACAATATATAAAAATATGCATGAGTATTATAAAAGCCAAGTGAGTGGCACATAGAATCAGCAGAAGAGCTCACGCATTCATTACGGACCTGCTTGTTGATGTAATGATGCTGTCTGGTCACAAGCAATTACCGGAGCAAAATGGAATGATTTTGTTTTCGATTATTTTGGTTACAGTTTTTTCTGAATCTCATGACTTCCCTGTTCTTGGAAAAGACATATCCTCCAATTATCCAGTTTAGTAAATACTGCTTTACGCAAAAATTAATATCAGCTTACAATCCATCCAGCTACATTACCTTTCTAATATTGGAAGGTGTCGCTGTTCGTACCATATCTCGACTTATTAAAATCATCCTTACAACGGCATTTTTATTTCTTTTCAGCGTGCACAGAAATTTGATGCAAGAGAAAAAAAAGCTGAATGATGATTTTTTAAATTGCTTTGTTGAAGATTCGCGCCATTGAATACTTTCATTTCCGAAATGAAATGAAATGAAATGAGTCTACCACATAAATAAGATTTATTCCATTCTAAAAAGGATGAATGAAATTCCATTTTTAAAAATTAAGCAATTAAAACTTGTAGCGTAGAAGCGAAAATAAATCTTCCGTAAGAAATGCATTGCATTTTTGATAGCGGAAAGGTGGCGAAATTTTTTTCGTTGGTTAGTACGCTGATGAACCGAAAAATTTGTTCAATGCAGCGAAGTTCACAGCCATGATTGGAGAGTTAAAATGTCAAAATTTGGCTGTCTTTTATACATATGTCCGTACATTTAATAGGCGTGGAAGTTTGACATTCAACAATAATGTTCAATTATCACATTCAACCAACACGTTATGATAAGTATGTTTTAGTGTTGAGTTTAAACCAAAATTTCGCGCGTAGAATTAAATGCCTAAAAATGTTCGTTCCTACAGCATACTAAGTTTTACGACAAACTTTATCACGCGTCTTGGAGAATTCTATATAAATAGTATCAATTTGAAAGCCAAGTTCAAACGAAGATAAACAGTATTTAGTAAAAATCGCTAAATTGGTAACGGTGGAACGTCCATTGATGAAACCATGCTGTTCCTGGCAACAATTTTGCTTGGCAAGAAATAATATTTTATTATTTATGGTTCTTTCAAAAAGTTTTGAAATGGTAGAAAATTTAGAAATGAGTCGATAGTTAGTGATATTGTGTTTGGTACCCGTTTTGGAAATAAGACTTATAAGAGCAATTTTCCATCATTCTAAAAATATTTTTGAGTTGCCAGGGACATTTTAAAAATTTTACATAAGAGAGCTGACAGAGCGCGAGCACAATTTAATAAAACTATTAGAGAAAACCCATCAATATTAAGTTTGACAGAGTTTTTTACTTGTTTAAGCGATTCAAAAACATTTAACTCAGAGAGTGTTAATGAGCCACAATCCATGAAAGAACATTTGACAAAACAACACTGTTATCACTTGAAGTGTCAGTCAGCATAATAAGTAATATAAATAAATAAACTGGCCATTTCAGCCCTTGACTTTGACCTAGCTTGATCAATTGTGTTGTGCGTGTTATTAAATGTTTGATCACAAATGACCGAGAACTGGACCTACGTGTTTTATGCCGACTCCGAACGGCTTATGTTCTCAAAAAGCTTTACATGGCAATTTTTGCTCTCTGAGGTTTGCCATTGTCTGCAGAGAGGTGACGACCGAACAGAAAAATTTTTTCAATTGAAAAAACTTTCTGTCTGAGCTGGAATTGAACCCGGGCTACCGCGGTTCTTTAGCTTAGGGGCCACGCACTCTACCCACTAGGCTACGGTCGCCACTCAGCGTCAGTCAGCATAGTTGGCACTAAAAAAGTCAGCAAATAAGTTCACAGTATCATTGATCGAGAAAGAGCTTACACCATTTAAATGCATTGAGGTTGGAATATTAAGCCATCTTTTTTTGATTGAATAAAATTTCAAAAACATTTGGGATTCTATTTGATATTAAATTCAAAAACCACGATATATTGTTTATAACAGAATTTATTTAAAAAAAATTCATATAGTGGAAATATTTTGGTTTATCACTAGATGCTTAAATAATAAGGATTAAAATAATTTGGGTTTTTTTACAAAGGTTTCTTAATTTTTTGAGGTCATGTGCTTACCACTGTAGTTTGTAAAATTTTCTAACCAACAGTGGAATGTTTTTATTACAAATTTGGGCTACTTTAGCTTTCAGTATATCAGAACAAGTTACAGAATTCTCACCACAAAATGAGAATAGTCAAAAAAAGAAAAACATTCAATACTGCAAAAGATATGAGATAAGTTTTTAAAATTGCACAATTTTAAGTTGAAGACACAATTTGACAAAATGGGCGTTTATAAATTCATAGAAATCAATTTTTAGAATGAGAGAAACATGATGCATATCGGGTGGACAGACCCGAATAGAAAATTAAATCTAAAATTCTAATGGAGCTATTTAAATATGAGGAATTTTGCAGTCATTCAATACTTAAAAAACTAACAACACAAAGATAGAGATTGCCGTAGGGTCCAGTTAAAGCGACACAAATCTGGTGCAAAAAGAATCCACATTTTGTAGTGATTACCAAAATGTGTTCATCTCTAGATCAAATGCTTAACAGCAATAAGAACACCATCACCGCGGCTTGGGCCAGTCTTAAAAGAGTCCCTATCTTTCCGATAAACTTGAAACACGTAAGAGTTACAGAATTCACCATCAAAAAAATCTTGATTTATCCAAGTTTCCACAAAACAAAAACATCAAAATCTCCATCACAAGTTAATTTGTGAATGCTAGCAGATTTCGTTCTCATTCTAGACATATTCTTGAAATAAATTTTTAGATTGCGGCTAACAGCAGCAACAACTAAGTCCCCAACGATCTTATACCTGCATTTTGATAATTTATAAACGGATGTACATTAATATTTCACTGCCAAAGAGATGGGCTCAGAATTATCTCATAAAATTGCTAAATACACCAAGTTTAAATTTTGGCCAGAATAGCGTCCCTCTTTACAAGCTTAATAGCGTGTCCTCACTGCCGGTTATCGAAGTTTTATAAACCTACTCGCTAAAACTTGACTGTCTACACTGGTGCAATCTACTTTTAAGGATAAGCAGCTGTTAGTGAATATTTGTTGTCATTTAAAAAATGAGTGAGGAAAGGGCAAGCATTTCATGTTTAAAGAGGCTTGTGCAATGGTGACGATGTGCAACATGAGCCTAAAATCAAAACGACTCCAACTGATTAGGTTGCAAAAAAGGCGAAAGCAGCTCTTGAGGACAGTTTCCACATTGATACAAGGCCTTATTTATCCGAGCAGTTCCAGGAGAATATGGATGAAGGTTAGAAATGAAATTCAGTGTGCACAAATTTACTGATTAAAATCTTATTATAGGACATAAAAACTTACAGCAAAGGAACGGCAAATTTTGGGAGATAGACGTTCTAAGAAATGATGAGGGCTTACTCAAGGAACATTTTCGTATGAGTCGTACAAGCTTTAAAATATTATGCGAGGAATTGAAAAGTATAGCAAAATGAGACACAAATTTTAGATTGTGTATACCACTGGACAAGCGCATTGCCATTGCTCTGTATACTTTAGCGTCCTCTGCTGAAAACAATATGGTTGGCAGTTTATTAAGAGTTTCCAAATCTATCGTCGGGAGTATCTTTCATGATTTTTGTTTCGAGGTATGGACAGTCTTATCACCAAAATACCTGAAAAGCAATTCTGTAACACAAGAAAAAGTGCAAGAGGGTTTTAAAAAAAGGGTTTCCGCAATGTCTCGGAGCAATTGATGAGTTGTTCCTTGCAGTCTTAAAATCATGTAGAATTGTGAGAATATGTATGTGAAAAACGTTATACGGTTTATTATTCTCTCTTAAGACGGTTGCCACATTGAAATCCGGCCCTCGTTAGCGACTTTTTTTTCCATTCTGGCCAATGAAAAAGAAAAGACATTTAATTACCTGAAGAAATTAATTAGTAATTAAGTAATTTAAGTACTATCTATGATTTAAGTGTAAAGAATGGCGGCCGTTGGAGTAGAGACTAGTTACAGTGAGTGCCCCGTACGATTCAAGTATATTTAAAATAAATAAAAAACAAACTATTTTTAATTTATCCCACATAACTATATTCTGTATATTTTAAATTGTATTTGGTTTTTGTACAGCCGAAATATGTTTGCAGTTGTTCAAATGTTCAACTGAACTCAGATAAGCTTATTTGTAAAGTTTGAGATTTGTTTCCCAACAATTTTTGTGACTGAAAGGACTAAAGAATGGGAGTGTATCTTCTCTTCTACTATAATATCAATAAGCTTTTAAAACTCATTCAAAATAAGCTCTTAAAGCTTTTATTATATAAAAAATTGGTTCTATTATTCTTTTAATAAAAGTACTGCTTTAAAAGCTTTCTTAATAAAGAGCTTGCTATAAAAAGTGCTTTTTATGTTTTCCTGTAGCGCTGCTATCGTAAAATGGATGAAAGTTCCTTTTTAAGAAGAAGCATAATTTAAGTAATGAAAACGTTTCGACGGAGAAATTCGAACAAGATTAACATAACTGTTTGTTTGGTGTTAAATGGAAGTATTTCATGTTAAGTTAGATTCCAAATGGATTATGGTTTTTTAAAAAAAAAATTTTATTACAAAAAACCTCATAATAATGAAGCACAAGTTAGAGGTATTGGGTACAGAACCGAACATTTTAAAATATTGTGACTAGAGTGAAATCTCTATGAAATTCTATAAATTAAAGTATTGATAAATATTAACAGAAATAGCACATTTTTATTATGGAAGAAATATCATAAAATAATAAGGAAAAATTCAAAAACTCAAACAATATTTGACGCAAAGATAGACGGATAGACACTTACGTGCAAAGGTAAATGAAATTGATCTAACTAGTAAGGAATTATCTTCGGCTGGATCGAAGCTTAAATGCCCCACAGCTGTATTTTAGTATATTCAAACTTTTCAATATTGTATTGTTTTAATAACATCACTTTTATAGGGTGTATTTTTTTTCAAATATTTTAAATTTGAGACTCACAGAAAATTTTAATTACACAGTGCAACAGTCAACAAAATAACAGGATGACTATGACCAGAGGTGAGTAAAACCCTAGCTGGGTTTCGCAAGTTTGGCAAACGTTTTATTTTTATGTCTTCCAGATTTGGAGATATCGGCTTACTGTCTTCAGCAAAACTGTAGCCAACAGTCAAATAAACTGAACAGCAAAAACTCGACAGTCAATTAAACTTAAAAACAAAACGAATTCATAAAAAAAAAATTTCTAAAGTTTTTTTAAAAAAATGGCGAAAAATTTTTGAAATTTTCCGATTTTTTGTCATAACTTGATCCATCCACATTTTTGTATACTGTCTTCAACAAAATTGTAGCCAGAAAGTACTGAAAAACTCTTTTGAACCGGTTTTTAGTCAATTTGTAGCCGGAAGGATTGTAAAAAATTCGTGTGAACTTTTTTTTTTATTTGAATGCGTCTACATTACTTAAAAAAAATCAAAAATATCAATTTTTTTGTATTTAAATTGTAGTGAAAATGGCTGGGTTGTGAACTATTACTTCTTATTCTTTCCCTAATTAACATATCGCCAATCTTTCAACTGTCAAGTTTTTCTTTTGACATGGCTCAATTTTTATAGTTACACCTAAATGTACAGATGTATTGCTTGTGGCAGCTACAGACATTGTGTTTGAAAATCGATTGCAATTAATTTAGTGTTTTGATTCTATTTTATGATCCAATATTTGGTTATGTTGAAATATGATATGAAGTGTCGTTGTTTTGGACGTTTTAAAAATCGTGTCATGGCTGGGTTGTGAACCACTGTGGTGATTAGTCTTGACTTGTACTAGAACTATTAAATAGCATCAGGAAGCGCCAGTGCTTTTTCACTTCTGTACAAAATTGGGCTATTACTAGCAGCCACCTTAAAGAAACCATCGAAACGACGCCGAAAGGCAATGAAGAGTTGCAAGCTGACTTCTCCAAACACAATTGATGATCTGAAGCAGAAAAACCAGCAGCAAAAGCAGCACCGAAGAAGACACAACCAGCACCAACCAAGAGTCTCAAGGCAAAAGAACCATCGAAACCATCTGATGAGGATATTGATTTTTGCACCATTTTATTTAGGTTTTTGCCTTAAGAAATGACCCCCAAAAACTCCATCGAATGCAAAACACATGATGCCAACCTGTTCACTTGAAATGTGCCATTATAATTTTCTTCATATTTGATATGACTTCCATTCTAGCCTAACTGGCAGCAATACAACTTGTTTTTCCTCTTGAAGTCTTCTGAATAAATAAAATTTTATTAGTATTGTCAAACTTTTAGTGGAATTTGTCAGATGGTTTTTTGGAAGACCCATCCACATTTTTAGAAGAGCCGAAAATTACTTAATTGGAAAATATGCCGTAAAGAGTTAAATTTCAATCAAAACGCTAATCTGTCTGAACATACAAGTTTCGTTTTATATTCACCTTGCTAACGATATCTTAGATTATTCGATATCTTTATTCTGCGAAAAGTTAGAGCCCAAAAACAAAACATGATTGACAACCCAGCCGTTTCCCGTACATAAGCTTACCTCGAAGGACAAATAAACATATTCTACACTGGGAAAAAAGCAAACTTTAAAATTAAACAAAAAATTTTAAAATAGAAGTTTAACTTATTTGCATTTCTACAAAACAAAACTTAAAACAAGAGCGTTTAATTTTCAACTGTAAGCTCATTTGTGTTTTTTGTATAATTTTTTCTTATTATTTCCTTACAATAACAAAAAATACTTCGCTATCAGAATTGAATTAAAAAATTATGTATAGTATAATACTGAAAGTTATTGCCAGACAACTGAGACCCTGATTTTACATTTGAAAGTTTGAAAATTTTTTTTGATTAGTCTTACAAATATTGAACCTAAGATGAGATACGAACTTATTAATTATTTTGATATTGAAAATATTTCAAGTCGCAATGAAATGCAAACTTCATCAAATGAAGTCAAAAAACTTCTTATTCGGGGGGTCCCAGGGGTCGCTGATCACGAATCTGACTTTGAAAACTCGAAAAATTTAAAAAAATGGAATCGAAAAAATGGCGGTTAAAAATATTTAATATTGTGTTAAATATTAAAGTTTTTGCATTAAATTCTTTGTTTAAATAAATGTGTTTAAACTTAATATTTTTACAATGCAAGTACATTTAAAAAAATTGTTTTGAAAACAAAAACTTTTGTTTAAAATTAAACTTTAAAAACATTTGTGTTTAACTTAAATGAAATTTTTTCAAGCTCTATTTCAAAAGCAAATTCATTTAAATTGAACACAATTTCATTTAATTTTAACACATATTTCCCTCAGTTTATATTTCAATATAAATAAAACACACACTTTTTATAGACGGAAAAGATTGCAAAGATTAAAAGATCAGCAAGGTTTTAAACTACACGAAAAATCATCATCAAAGTCTTAATCAACTTCAATGTCATTTTGGAATTCTAATCAATTTATTGAAAGTGCGATAACTGTATTGAAAAGACAAAACAATATAGAGTGAAAAAAAAATGAAAAAGTGTAGAGGCAACATAAATAATGTTTGCTATGTTTGAGGCAATTTAACATCAAATAACTCGCAATAAAGATTAAAAAAGACACACTTTCGAAAGAATCGTAAGTGTAGACGTACAACTCCTTTTTATACAGCAAAATAGAAAAAAGTTTTTGTTTATTAAAATTATTTTAAAAACATTTATCTTTTCTGGCAAAATAACAATTGTTACCCAGTATTTTTGATATTTCTATGTGTTTGTTGTAATTTTTGTTTTCAAAACTACATTTTAAGCTCAAAAAAGAAATGTTTTAATGAAATTGTCACTATCTGAAAAACAGGTGACAATTTTTATCAAAATTTGTTATTTTTGAATATTCGGTTTCGCTTTCGGTTACGGCCAGTTTCGGTCCTTTTTGTCAGTTTCGGCTAGTTTCGGCCTCAATATGGCCGAAACTATATCAGTCATTTAACTCAAATAAATAAGTTTAGTGTAATGAAAATATTTACAACTCGTAATAAAAAACTAAAATTATGAATTCGCCTATAATTTGATTTATCGTGAAAACGCAAAACATTTTGATGAATTTTCTGCGTTCGATACTCTCATTTTCGATTTTATCACCTCTATTGCAATTAATATGAATTTTGTTTTAATAAGAAGCCAAAAAGTAGAACTCCCATTTTATAGTATAGTACGAGTACAAACACGTGTTGTTAAGAATATTTTACAAAATCACGTACTCGAACTACACGTAAATTTTAAACACGTACTACAGGTGTAGTTGCAAACGTACGCGGATTCACGAGTACACGGGTTCACGTGTACTCGAGATTGATTATAATTGTTTAATTTATTTTGTTTTCTATATTTTATGGGTTTCGTGAACGCTTTCGTCAAAAATCTGTCATTTGATAGGCAATCATAACATTGCAACTATCCTGGCACTATAACAAAAATAGGGAATTGTCCAAAGGATTGTCCAAAGACAATAAAAACCTATGGAATTTGACTTGGATGAGTCTAAATCGCGAAAACATGAATACTTAGAAGCGTAAACGTATGAACCCATGTATTCGTGTAGACTTGAACACGTACTTTTGCTACTCCACGTGTAGTACGTATTTAACATTTACGTGTAGTTCAAGTACGTGTTTTCAAAAATTAACTTCACGGAGTTCGAACTTCCGTGTACACGTGTAGTTCAAAACAAGTGCTTATATTGGAGCTCTGCCAAAAAGTGATAATTAAATTTCCGAATGAATTCTGCTTGTGTGGAATTAAGGAAAAGAACAAAATAAAAAAAAAGAAATTAGTTTTCTTTATTATCATAAACTTAAATTAATTATTATAAACTTCAATATATAAAGAATACTTTTTATATTGAATATTTTTCTTATATGTATGAAATGGTATTTTTGTTTCCTTTTAATAAAAAAAAAAATTGTAAAAACTTAAATTTTTTTATAAATAACCAGTATCGGTTTTGATTTCGGCTGAATATTATAAAATGGCCGAATATTCGGATTCGGTTTCGGCGAAAATTCCGGTTTCAGTTGGACACTATAGAGAACACATACTTTAAATTTAATTTTATTTTATACACACTTTAACTTAATTAAAATTTTAGGAAACAAAATATATTTTTATATGGAATATATATAATAAAAATATAAAAAATCATTCGAATTTACTATATTTAAAAAATGAATGGACTTTTCAAAGCACAACAACCAAGCTCAGTATTCTTTTTTTTAGATGCTTAAGTTGCGCACATGGAAGTGGATGGTGAAGAAGAAAAAACCCAGAGTGGCATTGAATTATATCAAGACTCTGATGATGATTACTCGATCAGTGAGGGTTTTCATGCAAACTGTTCAGACATAATAAGTTTTTGCGGTTTCTAGTTATGTGCCGTTTCTTTCGGCAACTCTTCAATTATTGTATTGTGTTATAAATCGTCTCTTCCTAGAGACTGCAAGCGATAGAAATGCAGGGCTTCCAAATCTTAAAAAATGCTTTAAAAGCAAAAAAAAAAAGTTGGAGTCAAATTTTTTTCCATAATTAAATTTTCATTTTAAATTGGAATTTTATTTTCTGAATAAAAAAATACTTAATTTTAAATAATTTTTATTAATATATATGGTTTTAATATGTTTTGGCTAGAAGTGTGCAAAATTTCATGTTGGGACGGCGATGGACAAATAATTTTTACACAAAAAATGTAAAAAAGTTTTAGAATTAATTTTTTGAAACACAAAAATGGTTATAGATTTTAAACTAAAGAAGCTATGTAGGTATTGTATTCCAAATTTTATGCATTTGATTTGATATGGGCATTTCCAAACTGGCGTTACGTACGAAGAAATATTAAAAAAAAAGAATGAAAATTTCTAATTTTTAATAAGGCTTTTTTATATGTGCTTAATAATTAAGTAGCACTTTATTAAGTAAGAAGTATGACAACAATAGACTCTAAGGATTTAAAGATATAGGCAAAAATATGTGCTAGCGTTACGTTACAAGTAAAGGAAGTGATTTTTGACTTGGATTTCAAAATTTGCAAAAATCTTTGAATTGGGCAAGACTTTTGTATTTGTATGGACCTTTTTTTAGAAGGGTTTGAAATAACATAAATTTATTTTCCAAGTGATCAAATTAAAAAATCTTCTCTTGTTTTTTTTTTTTTATTATTAGGCTTTTTGATCCGTCGTTAAGTTGCTGGCGTTTCGTTACTAAAATTTCCATTGCAGTTTAATTGGAATTAAGTAATTAAGTAGTTGAGTAATTATGTAATTAAGTAATTACAAAACAAAATTAATAGATTGTTCTTTCGTTGCCTTAACAATTTTTATCATTATCTTTAGCCAATGGCTTCCATTTTTACAAAGACAAAAAGTTTACTAAACATTTACAAGCAATTTGATCATCATGGTTAATAAATTTATGTAGAAATTGCTTAAACTAATAAAATTAAAATGTTTCTCTTAGATACCAACATAAAATAATTAGTTTTTTATAAGTTTTAATGTTTTGTTCAGAGTAGACATTTCTGTGGGTATTTTTTTATATTTTTTTTATTTTTAAAATACTGTTTTTTACATTTTACCACTATTTACATTTTATATTTTATTATTATAATATATTTTTGAAACTGATTTCAATACCAAAATGTACTCGTTTAGCGCAGAGAAAGCAGTATATACAAGTCTTGGGCAAAATCTAGGCAAAGCTCAATAATGATAGAATCAAGATTACGCGTTTCCCACACACGTTATCTAATGCTCTCTTTTTCAATTATCTGCATGATGTCAAAGAATAATGTAATTGTGCGATCGCTTTGGTAAATAGAAGATATTGAAAATAAATTCTTATAAAAGGAAAGTAAAAATTAAGTGCTTGGTGAAAAATTGTATAAACGGAAAATGAAAATTAAGAAAATAAAATAAGTCTTAAATAAAAGTTTCAAATAAAATAATAAAAAAACTTATAAACGGGGAAAAAACTAACAAAAACAACAGAAAAGAAGTACATAATGAAAACAACGAAGCAACACAAAAAGTCCAAACTTACAAAAAAATTCCATACATCCACACACTCGCGGACAACAAACACATACGGAAAGTCATCAAAAACAACAATATCACATTTGGTCACAGACCAGCCGCAAAATTAGCAAAAATATTCAGCCGAACAAAAACACCAATAGACAAAACACAACAAAGCAATGTAATTCACCAGATCAGCTGTAAACGGAACGACAAACCGTGCAACAAAATATACATAGGTACAGCAAAGAGCGCATTAGGAACAAGGACATGCATACGACATAAAAACACAAAAAGAGACTACGGCATTAGCACAGCACATCAACAATACTAAACACCAGGGTTCAGAATATTCACACACCTTCACTCACAAACATTTGCTTGAAGCACACAACACACAATTTTATTTTCATTTCATTTTTGTGTGTAACGTAGTTATCGTGTTGTTGATCATCCAACATGAATTCTTCGTTTTAATATTTGCTTGTGCGCCACAAACTCAAACAATGATCGATCTCAACATTCTCTGTGTTTCAGTTTTACACTTATGTTTGCGTCAAAATGTTCATGTTGGAGAATTCAGGCCTTTGTCAAACCCAAAACAAAGACAATTTTTTCAACATGAATAAGTGGTGTTTGCAAAATTGTCTTTGTTTGTGTCGGTCATTAAGATCGATCACTACCGTCGTGTGGCGTAAAAAACAAATGCTGTTCTGGTTGCTGTGCAGCGTATTGTACTGGTTTTTGACCAAGTGTAGCAAATTTCGGCGTCAATTAGAAAATATTTTAAAATATTAAAATAATAACCTAATAATATGTCTTTTCAAGAGTTTTAAACGTCATTTATCAGTGTTAAGGGGTCGCTGATTTCGAATCTAAAGTCAGAATTTTAAAATTCAAGATGGTGGATAGAGTTGCCACCTTTATTTTTTGACGACGGATTCGGATTCAGCGACCCATTTTTGGTGTACCATTTTTTTTTGCCAGCCCCGAATTCATAAAACTACAAAAAATTAAGGTGGCAACCCTATCCACCATCTTGAACTTTAATATTCTGACTTTAGATTCAAAATCAGCGACCCCTTAACACTAATAAATGACGTTTAAAACTCTTGAAAAGATATATTATTAGGTGGCAACCCTATTATTTCAAAATTTTATAATTTTTAAATTCTGACGACGGATTCGGATTCAGCAACCCATTTTTGGTGTACCATTTTTTTTTGCCAGCCCCGAATTCATAAAACTACAAAAAATAAAGGTGGCAACCCTATCCACCATCTTGAATTTTAATATTCTGACTTTAGATTCGAAATCAGCGACCCCTTAACACTAATAAATGACGTTTAAATCTCTTGAAAAGATATAGTATTAGGTGGCAACCCTATTATTTCAAAATTTTATAATTTTTAAATTCTGACGACGGATTCGGATTCAGCGACCCATTTTTGGTGTACCACTTTTTTTTGCCATCCCCGAATTCATAAAACTACAAAAAATTAAGGTGGCAACCCTATCCACCATCTTGAATTTTAAAATTCTGACTTTAGATTCGAAATCAGCGACCCCTTAACACTGATAAATGACGTTTAAAACTCTTGAAAAGACATATTATTAGGTTATTATTTTAATATTTTAAAATATTTTCTAATTGACGCCGAAATTTGCTACACTTGGTCAAAAACCAGTACAATACGCTGCACAGCAACCAGAACAGCATTTGGTTTTTACGCCACACGACGGTAGTGATCGATCTTAATGACCGACACAAACAAAGACAATTTTGCAAACACCACTTATTCATGTTGAAAAAATTGTCTTTGTTTTGGGTTTGACAAAGGCCTGAATTCTCCAACATGAACATTTTGACGCAAACATAAGTGTAAAACTGAAACACAGAGAATTGTTGAGATCGATCATTGTTTGAGTTTGTGACGCACAAGCAAATATTAAAACGAAGAATTCATGTTGGATGATCAACAACACGATAACTACGTTACACACAAAAATGAAATGAAAATAAAATTGTGTGTTGTGCGCTTCAAATAGTGTTTATTGACATTTATGTTGGAGATTTCTGTTACATGAGTGAAAATTTCTGAACCCTGCTAAACACACAGCTGATCTTGACAATGTTAAAATCATCGAAAAAGAAACAAATAACAACACAAGGCTAATTCTGGAGAGTCTGCATATCCAAAAAACATCAAAAAGACTTTAAGAAAAAAAGCGTACTAAGCTAAAATCTTGTTAAATGTATTATAATAATAAAAATGTTTAAGTTATATGATTGTTGTAGTTGTCCAGTATGGACACCTGTATGTTCAATGTTATGGTGTTGCTCAAAAAATATTTGAATTATGTTTCATTGTTATGTTTGCGTTATGCATGCAAATTAATCATTACAATTTGTTGAATTTATTTGGTTTTAAATAATTTTTCTAAAAAACAATAAATTTTCTGTTAGTAAAAACCGCCTTAATAAATTAAAATAATTAAAATTAAAATGTAATCTTAAAATAAAAAATTAAAAGTTTATTTTTGTTTAAAAGTTTAACAAACCTTTAAAAGAAAACAACTTAAACAATTTAGAAAAAAAAAAATTTCCAAGCAATCAATAGAGACAGTTTGCTTATTTCTTAAGGTTATCCAATATTGATTGCGATATTAAAGTTAAAAAACAATTTTACCGGGGTGGAATGTTTTGTAAGTATACGAAAACTGAACTGAGAATAAGTACAAAATATTTATAAAGTAAAGCGTAAATTGAATAAAATTATGAATTAATAAATAATAATAATATGTACTAAATTATTTTTATATGTAATTCAAAAAAATAAAATTAAAAAAATATAATTTGTTGGTGTTGCAACCTGTTGCTTCATGAACTTATTTGGCTTAAGGTCAAATGTAATTCTAAAAAAATATATATTTATGAACTATAAAAATAATTTTTTAAGTAACATAAACCATAGTTATTTTTTCAATAAAAAAATTTGTTCATTTAAAAAAAAAAAGTATTTCTTTTAAAAACACAAAGAAAAGTCTCGCATTTTGTATAAATGCATGCAGTTAATGTGAACAATTGCTCTCTCTCATTTGATTTATGAGATGGGTTTCCATAGCACAAGTAAAAGAAAGAAAATTTAGCGGAAGTTAAGCGTACGTAAGAGAAAGAGAGAGTCGTAGAAGCAAGTCTTTCACATTCCCTGAAGGAAATGTGCGAGTAATTGGAGAATAATAGAGCAGAACCGCATTGTATTAACAAATATTTTTCCTTTTGTCATTACAATTAGTTAAATACTGTGTTTTGCTGAGATGGCTTTATTTTAAAACAACTTTAACTTTTACAATATCCCTACTCTCTTCTACATAGGTTCTAAAGTTTTTGCAGTTTTTCAGAAATTTATTCTGATAAAAAATGGTCTCATTATAAAAGCTTGTTTTGTAATACTCAATAAAAAAATTGACTTTTTTATTGAGCTATAGCACTTAACCCTCAAAGTAAAAAAGCTTAATCATTAGCAGCATACAATGCGCTTTAATCTAAGAAATTTTCTTTAAAAATGGGATATTGCACAATAGCAGCTTGTTTCTCTCTTGAATACCGGAGAGTGATAATAAAACAAAAGAGACCTCACGCAGAAATAATTTCAATAGTAGAAAAATAAATGATGTTAGTGTAGTAAATGTTTTGATACATAATTTTAAAAAATAGATTTATTTCATGCACAATGCTATGAACCTATGAAGGGCCTGGCCAAGATTTTGTTTATTTATAAATAGATAATATTTAAAAAAAAATTTAATATTGGCTCTATTGAGCAAAATATAAAATTAAATTCGAAACAATATTGAATTAAATGCGATTAAACAAAAGCGGAAATCAGTATTCATCGGCGCGAATCTTTAGCAAAGTGGTTTAAAATTACAGCTTCTCTTTTTTTCGGTTGCACCAAATTTCTGTGCACGCTTTAAAGGCTTAAAAACGCTGTTCTAAAATGATTTTAATTAGCCGAGATATGATATGAACAGCGACACATGCCCATATTCAAAAAGTGATGTTGCTGTATTATTGATAAGCTGATTTAAATATTTGCGCAAAGAAGTATTTAATCAACTATACGATTGGAGGATTGATCTTTTCCTTGAACTGGCAAGTAGTGAAATCCACAAGAAACTTTAACCGAAAACAAAACTTTTGGATTTGGTTCCAGTAATTTCTTGTGATCAGACAACAACAAGTAGGTCAGTCATGAATGCGTACTAAAGAATAAATTTGTCAGCCCTCAGCTTGTTATTTAGCTTTAATAAGTAAAATATGTATTAAAACCTTTAACACTTTTTAATTATTAGAAAAACTCTTTTGAATTTTTTACTTTAACACTAAAAAAATTATTTTTCTTAAGTTTAGGCAACGGCCCCTGCCCTACCCTCACTACGCTAATGCTATGCACTGCACACATAACATTTGTAGTTATACTTGTATAAAAACAATTGCTCTTTATAGACTTCAAAATACTGCAGTAATTGACCAAATGCTTACAACTCCTACAAATCACCACAAAGTCAACCTGCCTTTCCTCTCAGTTTGTAGGCAAAGAGCTAAAATATCTTTTTCTGCTCAGCTGCGAAAGTGCACCGCTTTCTTTCGGAAACCACCTTCGAAAAAATCAAAAATAACTGTTGATTGATTTACTCTCTAATTTCAAAGTAAGACTTATTTGGAATGTTGCTAAGTCATTTATAAGAATTCCGACTTAAATTGTGCTCTTTGAGTTATTTTTCTAGAGCAATTTCTAAATGTTGCAGTAGTTTGGCCCCAGCTTTATAAATACTATAAATTGCCAGTGGTCGAAATTCGACCATTTCACAGTAACCTTCGACCTACACTGTGATATGAAATCGCTTTCGTTCTCAGATGAGCTAAGAAAAGGGTTCAAAAACGAATATATTTCTATTTTCAGTTTACCGCTCACTGCTAACCAACGACTTTCCATACTATACATTAATATAGGTGTGACAGATAATTTGATTCACGCTGTAGTATACTATCCGTGAAAAATATTACAAAAAAAAAAAACTGTCGTATACGGTTATTTTTCTCAACCAATGACTTTTCATACAAAAATACGCTGCATTGAGAAAAGCTACAGTTTTCAAGATATCGTCATAATTTTTATGTCAAAATAACGGGTATTTTTCTAAATATACTGTTTGCAAGAAATTTCACAATTCCAATATATATTCGCACATGTTACATAAAAAAAATGCTTAATGTTGGGTATCCGTAAGAGAAAACGAGAAATGTCTGCCATACTTTTAGTGCAATCTCAGCAATGTTTAAAATTTCCTCTTACACCGTGTTCTTCCATCTCTTATAGCTAAGCTTTTATTTAATAAAATCTGTTTGAACGCTCATATTTCAGGTCAAACGTCAAAAAGTATTCGATGCACTACTTCTCCCTACTCTTATTCATTTGAAAGAAAAATTATCCAAATCGGTTGAGAAACACTGGAGAAAATAGTTCCGAACTGTTTTTCCTACGCCTGTTTATATATAAATAAATCGGGGTAAAATGTAGAAAAAAAAATTAACTAAATAAACAATTCTACTACCTGCGAGAGGCATGCATAATAATGTATTAAAATTTTGATCAAAAAAATGGTGTTTCGAGATAAACGCTTTTAAAGTTTTAACGACATACAGAACATCATTATGAGGCGTTCTTTGTTATGTGCTATAACGTTTTTATTATTTTGAATTTTGGTCTGAAATTTGTACGGTATACTCTCAATATATTCAGCCCTATTCCAGAATCCATCGTAATGAATTTCCGAACCTAAAGCTACGCTACGAATACGACAAATTTGCTAATCCAAAATCCGAACGAAACTTCCCTTTTTCAAACATACTTTCGATAGTTCGAAAACAACTGGTTTCAACAGCAGACAAATAAATAAAAAAAAATTTAAAAACTGAAGTGTTTTTGATCAAAATTGTATTTTTAAGATGTGATTTTTAATGGATTTCATTGCATTTGCAATTTTCGCACAATAAAAGGAAGATTTCTCACATAGAGAATCTATGAAAATTCGTCGAAGAATATTGCGAGATTTGGAAATGGATTACGAAACGTAGGAAATGCACTAAATAAATATCAAATAACATATTCACAGGTTTAAATAAAAATAATTTAAAAAAACCAAAAATTAATCATAAGTTTTATTTTACGACCTAACTATATAAAAATTTAATTGTTTTCTTTTGTCGTAAACAAATCCGTCTAGGCAAGGCTTTCGTGAAAAAATCCGAAAAGCAGCTGTCAAAAGTTGATACGTTCGGAATGTGTAGTTGCAATGCTATGAATGTTAGAATGTTCGAATTCGATTCGGATTGTAGAATACTTCATTACGAATCCGAAAGAAAATTTACGCTACGACGGATTTTAGAATAGAGCAGATTGTATTTTTGAAATATATTAAAAAAATAATCGATTTTTTGAAACTCTAGCATCAGAAAACATGCTTAAGATCCATGAAACAAAGATATGCAGATAGCTATGCAGATATGCAGAAAAAATGAAATCTTCTGCGCACTACGTCACTCGAGCTTGTCAGCTGTAACACGTGGTGCATACACACAAAAGAAAATGTGAAAAAGTAAAAAGTAAACACAAGCAGCAAGCAGCACAATTGCAAGCATTTAAGAAATATTGCATTCATTTAATTCAGTTTCTAATATTGTGCACTTATAGTACGCGTAAATTATAATTTTCAATTATATTTTATGTAATTAAAATTAGTACTAATGTTTTAGATGCTTTTGATAAGAATAACAACGATTTTATTTCGGGCCATAAAATGAATTTACAATTTTTTCAACAAACGAAACAACAAACGAGAAGAACAAGAAAATGAAAATGAAGCAATCAAAGTGCTGTCAAACACATCAAGTAACGTAGCTATTTTTTTTTGTGTAGGAGAATAAATAATAATGGGAGAAAACACCCCTATTATATATGCATTTCTTTTCAATAATAGTACTGAAAAATAAATTTGCTTAAATTAATTTATAAATATATTTATAATGTAATTTATATTATTTCAATAAACCCAGTTTCAATAAGAAACGATATTTTTCATCGCTATAAATAAATTTTCCCCTTTAAATATATTGTGACTACGTTTTTATTTAGCCACTTTGACAAGCTCGAACTACGTCACAACAAAGATGGCGGACATGCGCAATACTTTATCTGTAGTTCTTTGTATCATGCTTAAGATCTATAAACATTATTGTATTTCAAAGAAATTAAATCTAAAATCAGCAAACAAAAAAAAAATTATATGCATGTTGGTGTAGAATTATAAGAACTACCTAAAAAAAAGTATAGCAGTGAGGGGACTGCCGACCTAAGCGAAATCATATATGTAAAATATTAGTATTCGCTGGAAGACTTAGTCCTGCTACAGACCGCCTAACTGCTATATAAGAATTTTCATGCTAATCGGAAAAAATATTATATTTTCACCCCCTTAACCATTGATTATTTCTTTCAAAATATTTTTTATTCAGATAGCATTTTTATTTTATCATTTACCAAACTATATTTTTACATTTAAATTGAATATTGTTGATATAAAAATAAAATACAGGGAGCACTTTTGAATGAAAAATAATCCTCAAAAAGGATATTTAATTTTTTCTTTCAATGTATATGTACACGGAAAAATATAATTCATAAACTTTTAATGAAAGTTTAATAAAAGTGAATATATAATTAAAATATAATTAAGTGAAAATATAGTTCATAAACTTTTAATGAAAGCTGTTCACTAAATTTTTCTTGACCATTTTATGATTAAATTTATAATTTTTAATGGTTTTTTCGTTAACCTAACATTCACTTCAAAAACGCCACTTACATCTGAGACATGAAATTTAATGTTGCTTGATTTGATTTCAACTGACCCTACAGAGTTCCATATATCACATTCATCCAGCTGTTGCAGCCATAGGTTGTTACTGGTTTTCAAATATTTCCTGATCTGCTAAGGGCATCTTTTTGATTTGTGGTGTATGCATAAGCAATACATTGTGATCGATTGTGAACTAATCAATGGTGTTTTCTTAAGCCTTTCACTCTGTACAAAATATATCCACATCAGACTTATTTTCTAAAAGTTCTGCAATGGACAATATATCGGATTCGCGAAATATACATATATATGCATATGTTTTTGGATGTAATTGAAGGCTTTCTTTGCCAAAGTTAGAATGATTCGATTTAGTTCAAATACGCACCGTTTTGTTCAAATTTGAACTGTTGGCAAAAACTGGTACAGTCAATTTTCCAAAGTTTTTACCATCATTCGTCAAAAACAGGGAGTTATAAATTGGTACAAGATCCGGACAATAAGGTGGATGCATAAGAACCTCCTAACCAAAATCCCAAAGCTTCTGACGAGTCGCTATCGATGTGTGTGACCTGGCTTTTTTCTGATGAGACACAATTGCTCTCTTATTGGCCAAAGCTGGACACTTCTGGGTGCTTCCTTCAGACAGTCCAATTGTTTGCAGAACAGGTCCGAATCAAGAGTTTGGACGTATTGAAGCAGCTTATATTAGATAATTCCATGTCAATCCCACCAAACACAGCAAAACCTTCTTGTCTGTCAATTCTGGCTTGGCCCCTGTTTGCGCTGGCTGACAGGCCAAAAAATCAACGATATTTTTATGTCGGTTTTTTATATGGTAATAAAGCCAAAAATTAATTTCTGTAAATAAAAACTCGTTTTTGATTATTTTTTTTTTTTTTCATTACAATATTAGGTACCTAGTGAAAAAATAATGCGAACGAATTGTATAACGAAATAAATTGAACGAAAAATTTAGTGCTGTACCAAGCTCTGATAGCCTTAAATAATCGTTAGTAATTCATTTTGCTCTCGCAAACATGACTATAATTTTCCCTTGTTCGATAATATAATACCATTATATTAATTACTTTCAGATCTATTCTTTTACATATGTTCTGATGTCTTCAAAATTTGATTCAGCATATGCTCATGTCTTTCAATGTATAAATGCTAATATTTTTGATTTGCGGATTTCAAATGCACTTTTTTAAATCCTTTAAATATTTTAATTTTTTATAATATAAAATTTAATGACTGATTTGTTCCTACTAAATATCCTACTAAAGGATAATAAGGCCAAATTGTCTTTCGCAGGAAAAATTTGCGAAGTTTTCCTTATTTCAATGTGAAAAGCAAATAAAGTCAATTTGATCTTATTACCTTTGCCTTATAGCACCCTCTAATAAACGAAAAAGCGCAACGAAAAAGCGCAAGGTCGAATCGTGCGTTCAGCTTAAAATATATGAAAAAAAAAAATTAAGAATATATCGTCGCTTGAGACAATTAATGTCGTATGTGAAAATTTTCAATTTTGAGATTATTGAGAAAAACTGGCTATAATTCAAAATCTAGCAGTGCAATATTCTTCAGAATTGCAGGCCTATTTGCAGATACATTTCGCAATAGATTACAAAATTTTTGTGAATTTACCGCTATTTTTTAGAATTTGTAACCCTGTTTTCTTAAAAATCACAAAAGTGCAAATTTTCACGCACGACCTTAATTTCTTCAAGCGAGGATCGTCCGTCAGTTTTTTTTTTTTATTTTCACACAAGCAAATCCAAACAAGCGCGGGAAGCTTTGCTTCGAAAATTTAACAAAAATTTATGCAGCGTTAATCCCTTTGCTTGAAATATCAGCACCAGCTGCTTGAAATTACTTTGTGCGTGTCGCAGTCTCAGAACACATTACACTGAGTCTGATTTTTCTGACAAAAAATGTTTAAAAAATTACTGCTCCCGTGCTTTTTATTCTTAGCAGAATCTTTTTTACAATTTGAAATTTCAATATTTTAAAGAATTTGTCAAACTTTATTCATTGTTTGTCACATTGATAAGAACCTCCGCTCAAAGTAAAAAATTGATTTTCAAAGCATATTTCTAAATCGAATTCCTATGGTTTTAAAAGTATTGAAAATTCAAGTATTATTTGTTCACACTACAACTTTCAAATTTGAAACTAAAAAGCATCAAGAGCTTTTGCAAAAATAACTTTAGCGGTTGCAACATTTAAGCAAAACCATACAATGAAAACATGCAATAAAGGAAGTTGTTAAAAGGTGCTGAACATATTTTCAACAATGCTACAACGAGATACTTTGTTGATAACTGTAAATGCAATTAATGCGCGGTTAACATGAGTCACTGTGCATTAAATGAGTTGAATTTAATTTAATTGATTTTAATGAAATTTTATACAGAAGTGAAACAAGCCAACGACACATTAAGACTGGCTGCACTGATGTAGATGCTGATGCGTGTGCACGACATGCGAACGACTCAAGCACGGATATGCACAAAATGATACACACACTTAAACGTTTATTAACCGGCTTTACATAACATTAACATTAAAGCGTGCACCATGGCTGTAAATGCGACGGGATTGAAACAATGAAGCAAACGAACATAAATTAAGGACATGAGCGTTAATTGCAAAAGTGCAAAGAGCCCACATGACCGACTTCAAAACAATAACAATAATAATAAGAGAAAAAAAATAAATAAAGTAATTGCAGTTTTCTGGCTTTAAACTGCATGTTTGCAAAATATATTAAAAGTTAATTACAGCAAACTAAAGCAACTCAGCAAATTGGCTGACAGCTGAAAATGCATTCAAATTTTATGTTTTAACGACTATACGCAGATAGAATCAATAAACAAGTCAAATTTTTGCATTGTGCAGTGTAACTTTTTCCTTATACACCTTCTAAGACTATTCTCAGCAACAAAAACAACACCAGCAAAATCCATTTGAAATTTCCACTTACTGAACTTTAAAGCTTCTATGGCTTTAAAAGTATTTCTAGCTAAAGAAAAAAAAGAAAAACAAACAGCAAGGAATAGAAACTTTGACTGTTCTGTGTTCGTATTCACATCAATCTAATTTTTTTTTTTTTTTTGTCTGCGCAGCAGAGTTTTTGCATACAAACTTTTGACGAACGGACTGATTTTGATAAATCTTTCTTCCCAATTTTTTTTATTTTTCTTACATTATTTTTATTTGTGAAACTTTTATTATATGCACTTTGAGAGAGTCACAGAGCTCTGCGCAGAACAATAAATTTCCTGAAAACCCACAAAAACCACTTGGCTGAATATGAATAAATTCAACATCAGGGAATTTTGCTGAAAATCCACTTAAAAATGTTGTGTTAAATTTTTTTTTAATTCCTAAATTTTTTATAAATTCTTTCTTTGCTCAGTCAATGACTACTTATTTAACTCTTTTACTACTCTTTCTGCTGCTATTTGTAAGCACTTGTTTGCCTTGCAACCATGTTTACCGTGTTTTGTTTGCAAAGAAATCGAAAAAGTCAATAAGGCAGCAAGATGAGGAGAAGAAGGAGAGTGGAAGAGGATGAAGATCAAAGATGGGCAGGGACACTAAATCGCAAAAGTAGTTCAAAGTTTTTGCATTGAAAGTTTTGTGAAATTATACAAAATCGTTTATAATGACATTAAAAGGAGAAAAGTTTTGTAAGCTAAGCGCAGATTGATTTTTATTGTAATGATAAATTTTATTTTAGTGATAAAAGCCAATTAAAATCTTTCATCTTTGTGTGTATCTTTGGGTCTATTTTTTTCTTTTTATAAAGCAAGTTTTAAAAAAAAACACGAAAAACACTCTGCACTTTCGATTCTAACGATCTGTTGATTCGGATGTGACTCACTTATTGCAGTATCAAAATAGGACCGAACTAAATAAAATATAATCTTCAAATAAGTAGCTTTCTCTCCATTTCAGAAACAGAGAGCTCTGGCCAGGCCAAGTTGAAAAGTTACGTTTTTTATGTAAGATGTACGAATCGTTTTATAATTAAATACTAAAATGAACATTCAATTTGCCTTCCGGTTGGCTGCCTGTAAGGTTAAGAGTGCAAAAAAAAATAACTGCTACTGTGTGAATATCTGTCTTCGTCAACTGGATTGTTACAATTGAAATATTTACTATAACAATCTGTAGCACTCAGACCACGTAACAAAAAAAATATCCATTAAAGAATGCAACCCATTCAATAACTCGAGACATTTGAAAATTTTTTAATAAAGGTTTAACTTTAAAAAAACGATAAGCTGATCTAATTTAAGATATGCAAGCAATTTTAAGAAATTTGTTCCGAAACCTTAATATATTCACAGTTGGAATTTTGATGTGCAAATCGGTTGGTCAGTTGTAACAGATCGGTTTAGTCGGATTATTTTTTTCTTCCCGGAACATTGGTTTTCATATTTTATGTTTAATTTTTAAAGAAAACTCATTGAAATAATATGAATACGATGTATTTCCTTTCCACTAAGCTTTAAATACAGAATTCCGTTTTATATAAAAGTGCACCATGACGTATGAGTTTTATTTGATTTCATTTAAATGGTAAATTTATGTAAAATCTTAAAAAATTAAATTAAAATTATAAAAATTGCGTAAAAAAATTTGTTTTTTTTTGGAAAATTTGATTTTATATGCAAACTTACTGAAACCCGGGACGTTATTGCCACGCCCCTTTGGACGAACGCCCATAAAATGCTTTCAGTGAATTCCATTGCTCAAAAGCTATTCAATTACTGATATTGAGGTTGTATGGGAGGTGTCACGTCCCTTGTCCAACGCCATAAAATGCTATCAGTAAAACTGATAATTTGGGGTTGTATGGGAAGTGCCACGCCCCCTTATCCAATTCAGAACTCCTTGGTTTGTATTTAATAACTTAATAACTCCTTGGTTTGTATTTAATTCATGAAAATCGGTGTAGACATATCTCAAGATGTTGTCTCAGTTTCCCCGAAAATTTCATAAAAATCGGTTCAGAGGTTTTGGTGTCTATACGTCCCTGCAGTGTAACCAACTAGTTTAAAACCAGTCTGTATACTAGTTGAAAACTGAGCCGTACTAGTTCAAGATCGTCTTTTTTTCATATGCCCAACTAGTATTTTTAACATGACGATGTCATAGGAAATATCAAATGTCTTATTCTGAACAGATGATAACTAGTTTATAGTATATATAATTATAATTAGTTATATTCTAGTTTGTTGTATTCTAGTTTGTTGTTAACAAATAATATATTGCCAAATTTTAACTAGTTTCTAGTTTAACCTTTCCTGAGTGGTTGGCAATCATGTTTTAATTAATTTACAACTACTTATAACAAACCAATGATTCAACCAGTTCTTTATTCGGCAATTTATCTTCTGAATTTGGAGCTTCTACGAATGCGACTATTAAAAAAATTGCAAGTTAAATTTACATAGTGTTTTATTATTTCATGTAAAAGTAAATTTTTTTTAAGTTTATAAAGGACAGTTTATTTTAACCATATATAATATAGTCTAATAATATTGTAAAATAGTTTGATTCTGGCTGGTTTAACAACTGGTTTATTGTGACATGACATACACTTGTTGAATTTAAACTATTTTTGCAACTAGTATATCGTGACAAAATATAAACTAGTTTGTTTTAACTATTATAAAGACTAATCATTTTTACTGCTGATTAGTCTTACACTGCAGGGGGGATATACACACATACAAACATACCCACAAGCATACATCTATTTTTATTTATTTAGAAGATAGGTTAATATCATAACAAAACGCACTGTGGGTTAAATTGCAATCGATCCTTATAACGTTTTGATTCAAGAATGATGTTTCTAGAGAAATTTGGTTTTTTTGTTTTGTCAAAAAAATTTTAGTTCAGAATCGGTAAGTTTGTTTTGATTGCAATTTTAATCTTATCTATTTTTTAAATGTCATATATAAATGTTTTCCATATAAATTCTTATATTTTATTTATGTTCCGATGTATGGCAAAGCAACAAATTTGATATATTTCCGTTACAATGAAGACATTTGTTATAATGTATATTTTTATAGAGAAAAGAAGTATGAAAATGCATAAGAACATACGATCACACACATTCAAAGAAAGTGTTAACAACCAAATTGAATTGTTGAGAATAGAGTAAAAAGACAAAATAGAACAATTGAGTAGATTTTTCAGCAATATTCAGGCAATTTATTATATTTTATGTGAACCATAAAAATGATGAAGGTTGTTTCATTTAACAAAGCAAACACACAAATGTGCCACACACCACTCACACACTCGCACTCAAGCAATTGAGTCAAAATGACAAACAACAAAGAGAGCAAAAAAACTGATAGCATTATATAACAAAACAAAGAAAACAAGAAAAAAAAAAAGACAGCAACGAAACTTTGAATAGGGACGTAAAGCTAGCGTTATCCTAGCCTTTAAACGCATTGTTGTAGCAGACAGCTAAGTGGGCTAAGTGGAAAAGTTGGCTAAGTAGGTGTGAGTGTGTGAGTGTGTCAGTGAGCGTTGTGTATGTTCTATACGCTTTCTTTTTATACTGTCCACTGACAATGTTTTATGCATAAATTTTCGCACATTATGACGAGTTTTGTGTTATCGTTTTTTGTTTTATTTTGCAGCAACATCTTCAACAACAGGAAGTATTTATGTACATATTTCCGCAACAAGGGTCAATCCATTTTTGTTGAAAAATATGTTGCCACCCATGCAAACAAATTTTCCTACCAGTGTGTGCGTGTGTGCGTTTGTGTGGTTGTGGGTTTGAGTATGTGTGTTGAACGAGGTCATTATTGACAGCTCGTAAAAATGGAAATGCTGCAGAAAAGGTAAAGTTTTATCATAACTGTTTATATTTTTATTGTTGCAAATGTTCTTGAAAAATCCAATTATGTAAATTTATGCAAAAATCATTGTTACATAATACAATAAAACTTGATCTCCATTAGTTGTAGTGTCTTCTTTTAAAAAGGATCATAAACAAAACAATTGCAAGAAAAACATTCTGGACAAACATATGCTTCACTAGTATATTTTTGTGGAGATTGTTACTTTATGTCAGATTTTAGCTAAAGGCCCATCATTATATTTCAGGTACACAAAACAAAAATACTTCAAACCCAACGGCAATACCCTAGTATATGAATTTTGATTCGTTGACTCCGAGTTGCATGCAAAAATGTGTTCTTACTATACTTAAAATTTAAGTATTAAATTGCTATTGGTATTTTACGGAATAAAGTACAGGCTTTTAAAAAAAAAATTACGTTAAATTGAAATTTATAGATGATATTCAGAATGAACGTGTAAAAATTAACAAAGACATTAGGATCTGACCTTGAGGTTTGAAGTCTTTTGTTTGTGTGTGTAGTTGAGAATTGTATATATATATGGCATGTGCAATGCCTTATAAGTCTGAGGACAAAAGCAAGTATCTTCTCCTTGCAACGCAATTTTGAAGAGGTTGAGAAAGGAATAAGAAAACAATCATCAAATTTTTGAAATAAAAATTAAGTTAAGCTTAAGGGCTCTCATGAAACTCGACCTAAAAACTCATTTTTTAATTTTCATTAACTTCATTTTTTAATTTTTCGATAGCTTATTATGTGTAAAATATGTTCCCAAAGCCGATAAAGATTGCATAAATAAGTTATCGTATTCAAAAGGAACCCATATTTTCATAAACGCACTGGAAAAATCGTTCACCAAATCTTATAACACGTTTTCTGAAAAATTCAAATTAGTCTCTACGATATCTCGCAAATTTCTCTATAGATTGACTTGGATTTTCTTGTGAATTTTAAAGCAAACAAAATTTATTGGATCCTTTACTTAAATTCAGATAATATAACCCGGTTTTTTTTAGTACTTTAAAGAGCGAAAAATGTGAAAAAGCTACTACACTCAAAAAATCTGCTTCCCTTAAATTTAGAAACTGTGGCTTCAATTCATAGGCATGGTTTTTTCTATAGTCTAAAGAGGTTTCTCCTTAATGTAGATAATTTTTACATGATTTAATGACCTCCCGTCTTGATTTCGTTGCAATGTTATCAAAACAGCTTCTTAGTTTTGAAGACAAGTTTTTACTTAAATATAAGAAATGAAGGTATAATAAAAGTTAAATTTCCAACAATTTTATACAAGCAGAAATAATTTGAAGAAAAACTGTATTGATATCAAGTCTGCTCGCAACATTCTACAGCATGATTTCTTAAATTTGGAAAAACATAAGTTACAAAACTCGGATATTTTATAGAAATACATGTAAGTGTTCTTTTTTTTTCTTTTTGTATATCACAAGTGATTTATTTTAAGGATGCATTTCTCATATTTCTAGAAAAAATGCTTTTAAATTACTTACGAAGCGAACGATTCTTAATGAAGCAAATTAAGCGACGATTCTTGAACAACAGCGATGGTCGAATGGATTAACCCAAGCACTTACACTCACGCGGCCGAGGTTCAAGTCTCCGGATAATGTTAATGTTTCAATTTAATTTAATGTTAATAACAATATTGTTTGCAGTTTTTCTCAGTTTAAAAATCATATTTCTCACAGTATGCTGTTTACAATGTTAAAAAAGGGTTTTTTTGCAAAAATTACACAATTTTTAAAGGAATTGGATGGAATATTTCTTATTTTCAGAGAAAATGTTTCTCTTACTTATAGCCGATGATTAATGAAAGGTAGAAAATTTCTTATTTTCAGAGAAAATGTTTTTCGCAGTTATAGCCACTGATTAATAAACGGCAGAAAATGTCTTATGTTAAGAGAAAATGTTTCTCTCAGTTGTTTCTAATAATGATGAATAAATAGTAGAAAAAAACTTACTAAAATGTAATAAGATTTCAACACAATTACGATAAGTATCTTCAATTTAGCGAAATAGTTCGGAAATGATTGGATAATTTTAATAAAATATTTCCCACTTCTGGTGTCAATTTAACGAAAAATATATACTTCATTTCTAGAAAATTTTGCATGGCGCTAAATGAAGCTCGATTTTCTAACGATTAGGTGCTATTTTTCTAGATTTTCTGGAAATTTTTTTCTGAGTGTAAAAATTCACATGACCGCCATTTTTGTAATTTTAAACTATTTATTAATATTTTACGTTCAAGCTCCAGTAAATATAATCTCATTTAAAAAATTTTTGTTTTTCTATATCAAATTACCTGAACGTGCTGTGCAATGGAGACCGCTTGGGTGGGTACCTTTTTTTCAACGTGACGTATGACGGCGTATTGACACTTTACACTACACTTTTATGCACTAAGAAAACATATTTTTCTACACTTAAAGAATCAATAAATGACCGCCAAAGAACTCAAGGTGTTCATTTACTTCCTTATATAAAAAAAAATTAAGCACATCACAGTATTGTTGGTTCTCTAGATGAGAAACTGCCTTTAAAAAAAATATTCTGGATATCCATCGAACATTTATTCATACGAGAGATTCATGATGGTTTTAAGATAAATCCATATAAATTATTATTGCATATATTTTTCAAATTTCTTTGTTTTGTGTCTTCTAGTCTTCGAGTAATTAAACTGTGATCAACTATCACAGCTAACTGTTAAAGTCGGATATGTTTCACACCTGTTTGAACAAATGCTTAACAATTTTTCGTTCAAATAGGCTACTTAATCATATGACATTTAAAGCAGTAAGCTATTTATACATCACAGTCATCGACTAATCCAAGGTTGCCATCTGTTCTAGTTGCTTCTTATTAAATGTCATGATTAAGTAGCCGATTTGAACGTAAAATTCTTAAGAATCATATACGACTTTAACATTGAGTTGATCACAGCTTAATCACGCAAAGACTACTAAAGAGGAAATGTATCGATTTACGAAACAGACTGTCTAGTCAGCTAAGCGATTGACTCTATACAGAGTTGCTGTTGTTGTTGCATTCTAAAAATCTTACTTGATCTAAAGCTCACAATTAAATTTTTGTAATACTTTAAATAAGAGATCATAATTAATTTACTAATTTATTAAGAATTTACTTTCGAATTTCAAACCAAAATGTGTGTTAGATAAAAGTTTATGATGAAACACACCTCTCATAGAAAATGTATGCTGAGTTACTTTAATTTCAAAAACTAACGGTGCAAGTTGACTAAATCAAGTCAATTGAATAAGAACTTTTTACCCTCTCAAAATTAATTATTAACAAGAATTACGTAGAATACGAAAAAAGTATTAGTAATAAATTTTGGTTGTTCACTAATACCTCTTTCGTATTCTATGTGAGTTTATCCTTAAAATAGGCACTTACAAGCTTATTGCTGACACAATTAAGTACACTTTTTTGTTAATTTCTAAAAATTAAAACAGCACCTCAACTTTAAACTAGAGTTCGCAAACTATCGATGGCGCTATCGGTACTATCGATAGTTTCACACTATCGTTGCTATCGATAGTTTGGAACTGATTATCGATGGTTTTCGATAGTATTTAAATATTTTTTCATTGACACTACTATTTAGGTGTCATTGCCATTGCTATCAAATTCGTTTGATTTTCACAATTTGGAATTTTTTTTTTACTAAACTAACGCCTAGGGTATGTCCCTTATGTATGTTTAAGCATTCGGAAGATGGGTGATAGTTCGTTGGAGGGTGAATAGATGGAGTAGGGCCGGTGAAGATTTGTTTTAAATTTGCACAGCTCAAAAGTGCGAGAAATACGCTCGCAGTGAAAAACTTAACCGTACGACTAACGACTGTTAGGCATCAATGCTATGGTAAAGGAATAGGCTTGTATAGAATAAAGCTGGAAAACACACGAGCTGGTGGTGTCAAGATATCCTTGAGCACTTTCCACTGTAGTACTTATACAGAAGGCTGATGCAACCAACATTACGTCGAAGCCTAATAGAGTTGAGAGAGGATTAAATATTTTCATTCACTATCCAATATATCATATGACGTTGAATTCGGTCCAGAAGCTCAAATTAAGATCTTGAAGCTCCTGCCTGTACAAATTGTACTCCATTTTTGGCCTGATGCATAAGGTGTATATCATGCGAAGATAAGCTATACTAAAATATTTTTGCACCTTTTTAAAAAACCTAGGCACTTGGCTGGTTCTTTTGGCAAATCGAAGATATGATCGATCTTGGTTTTGCTTCAAAAGTTTCAATCCCTATATAAGTTATATGAAAGGGTGTTTGTTTTTGCGTCATAACTTTGGCTAATGGCATGCTAGAAGATTTTGTGTATTTATAGTTATGTTTGCGTGGAACACAGCTACACCGAAAGTCAGTTCTGTTTAAATCTTTTGTTTAATCTCGTGTTCATTTAGAGAACAAATCATACTTTTTCAAGGAACGAGCATATATTGTTAAGATATGTAAATACTTCGGTAACTGGTAGTCGGTGATTGGTAATCGATAGCTGAATTTAACTGATGTCGCTCGGTACTGATAGTTATCCCAAAGAGAATGCTAGAAGGAATGCTCTAGGTTAATAAGGATTAAAACGACAGTCAGGCACTTATACTATGGTTATTCATAAGAGCCCGAACAGAACCAAAGCGGATGTCGGTTGTCGGAATAGCCATGCAAAAAAATATTTGCAAATATATGCAACCACCAAAAATTAGACAACCACTTCCGCTCCAATTCTGGACGGTTTCTCAGCGTATTTCGCCGAGAAACGGTTAACGGCTTCGGTTCTGGTCGGGCTCTAAGCCATCAAACCGAATCTTATGATTCTAACAAAGGCCAAGACTCAACGAACGGGCAGCAGGCCTAAGCCTTCAATACGATTTTTAAGATTCTAACAAAGGCAGAGGCGCAGCATAGAAAAACTGTTTTCTCCAACCTTCAACAAATTCGCAGAATTGTAACAAAGGTAGACACGTACCTAAAATAGCTTGACAGTATGCAACGAGTCTTGTGATTTTGGTCAACCGATCTTACCTTGAAGAGATGCTGTCGTAGCTGTCTCAGAGGTAGCAACTCATTTACTTGCCAGTGAGAACAAAACTCGAATTATAACAAACAACTGGTCATGCTTATACAAATTTGTGCTACCGTTCTAGTTGTTGGTATGCTTTCTTCATTGTGTTTGTGACTATGGATGTTGCTATTTGTATGCGTCCTACTTGTTGTGCGTTTTATTTTTCCCTATTGTTATTGCTATAAAGCTGCATATAAACGTTAATTTATATAATTTTTTATGAATTATAATAATATATTAATGTTAATTTATTCATTTTATACTAATTAGCTGCATATACACCAAATATATTGTACTAAGTATTTATATTTTATTATATATGATTAACACAATTATATTATAAAGTATAAATTAAATAATAATTAAATTTGTAACGTCAGGTTACAACTTCTCCTAGAGCTTATTATATATTTTCAGCACATATTTCGATATGAAAAGATTTCAGTTCTAAAAAATAAGTCACCCTTTTTCAGGAAAAATATTATATTTTTTCATTTTGTCTTTAAATTTTTGTCGATGGTATTTATAGATCTGTTTCCGTACTAACTTCAAGTAAAGTTAGAGTAAAGTTCAATCTGTGAGACTAACTCAATTATCTGTCAAAATGTGAGAATATGCAAAAAATTACGGAAACGACTTCAAGCAAGTTTCGAGCAGAACAGTTGCTGTTGACAGCTGATTGAAAATAAATTGTAGCAATTGGAAGAAGATTCGTGCTCGATGAAAGTTTTCCAGTCAAATTCAAGCTAGTTTCGGAGAATTATAATAGAATAGAGAGTGACATTTAGCTGGTTCTTCTTCTCTCTCGAGATTGAAAAATGCGTTAAGAAACGCTTTCAAGCAACTTCAAGTTACTTGAATCGAGTTCGGGAACAGACCTTATGTGTCGATTAACAATAACAGCTTAAAAGCCTAATTATGGTGGTTGAAAATCTAAATGAATATATTGATGCAATTTGGACGTCACATTCGCATAAATTTTTTCATAAATTTCGCAAATTTTACTAACACTTTTCCAATTAAGATGTATCTGGTTAAATAGCTCTTCATGAGTATAATTTATAAAAATTATAACATCCTGCATCTTACCGCAGTTCACCTAAAATTTGTTATTTTTCGTGCATTCAGACGTGCTAAAAAAGGAAGTGCTTGTGAGACCAAACAAATTGCAAATTAAATAAGTTTAAATAAAAGGCCACCATCATCTCAAATATTGTATTTTTAAAGTCACAGTTAACAATTTTATTCGTTTGGGTGTTACTTGTCGGACGTCACACATTTTTCCATTGAAGTTTAATTGGGTAATTCAGTTATAAGGTAGCTAAGTAATTATAAAAATTAGTAAATTAGTTTTTATGCTCTATTAAATTATAACATGAATTAAATTGCGAGCTTTGGATCAAGTAAGATTTTAAGAAGGCAACAACAATAATAACAACTCTGTATAGAGTGGATCATTCAGCTGACTAGACAGTCTGTTTCGAAAATCGCTACATTTTCTTCTTCAGTAGCCTTTGAGTAATTAAGCTGTGATCAACTCACTGTTTAAATAAGTATATGACTGACCAGATTTTGGAATTCATTCTTTTGAATTGTATTGCTGCTAATCGTATGACATTTCAAAGCAGTAGGCTATTTATAGATCACCGCCATCAACTCTACCAAGTTTTCCATCTGTTCTAGTTGCTTCTTTATTTATTTCAATATTCATTGGTGTTCGATAGTTTTTCGAAATGCACCATGGAAATGAAACGAGTTTTTTTGCTTCGCCAGAAGCTAGTGCTCTAACTAAAAGGTGGCTATTTTCACAACCAAATGTTGAATTACACATGACTTTGACCAAAATCCATCAATTATAATTGATCTAATAATTATTAGATTATTTAATTAATTTGACATTAATTTTGATTAAAATATTTACTAAATATTTACGAAAAAGAAAAACTACATTTATGAAACAGTGCAGGTGATTTGATCATCATGGTAAATGAATATATGTACAAATTGCTTAATGTAATGAAATTATAATGTTTACCTTATATATTGTCATAAAATAATACGTTTTAAAAAGTTTTAATTTTTGGTCAAGGTCGACTTTTCAGTAGATTGGATGAATACGTAATTTTTATGTAATCCTTAATTCGATTACATAATTTTATAATGGTAAATGGTAAAAATGTAATGGTTAATTTACAATATACGCTCATAAAAAGAATTTTCAAATTATGCAAATGAACTTTTAAATGTAGTTTTAAATGTGTACCATACATAATATTTATGTACGATATTGGGTTCTGTGTAAATGCATTATTTTTATTTTAATTTGAAAAAATTTAGTTGTCGTTTAAATAGCTCCACTTAATTCTTACGAATGGCTAAATTTTTGTCGCTAAAGGTTTCTTATGCTTTTTTTATCGTTTCAAAAGTAATTTTCAGACTCTCACTCAATTAAAACAAAAAAACCAAAATGTTATAAGGAATTGTAAAGTGAAATTTCCGAATATCATTTTAAAGAATTTTTTATAATATGTACAATAAAATATTTACTTTCCAAAAGAAAACGGTATTCACTATAAATGCAAAATATTATTACCGACACCGGTCTGGGTTTTCAAAACCAGCAAGGCACAGGACAAATTAATTTCTATACTGATCAAAAATGTGTTTGGCTTGTCAATAACCACATTTAAAAAAAATAGGTACTCATTATTAAATAAATTTGTTGGCCACAAAGTGCCAAAATATTAAACGCATTATTTATTTATATATCCTCGCATATAATTTAAAAGATAAAAATTCCAGGCACTTACCGAGGATGGAAATGGCTCTTACTGATAAAATAGCTAAAAAGCCTATTATAATCGTTTGATTTTATGATGAAAATCTTAAGCTCACCAAATGGTAATTATTACCGTTCATTAATCTCAGAATCATATCAATGAGATACGTGGAAAGCGTGACACTTCCAGGCAAAAGCTCTAAGCAGACTCTTATACTGTGGCGTATACGTTACTTGAAACATGTACTCTCATTCTCTCGCAAACACTCTATCTCTCTTTATCTCTGACACAAACAAACCCACACATTGTGCTGCGAATAAAGTATTAATATTTATTTGCTTATACAAAAGGAAACAAAGCTTGCTTAGCTGTCTAGCACTCAAAAGGTTGCCGACTGAAGTCGGACTTGTTCACTGCTTCGATGCTTGGTTGGCTCTTTAGCATGGTAAAACAGTGCTTAGCCTATATTTTTTTAACTGAATCTAATTAAAATTTAGCATATTATATTTTTTATTAAAGCTTTTCATAGCCTTGATTGTATGATATTTTTGCTTAACTTCCTAATAGCTTTTACTCTCTGTACCGAGCTCTTTATTAATTTAATGATTAAATTTATCACGTCTTTATTGTAACCCAAATAATTATCATATTATTTTTTAACTTATTGCGCAGACAATTAGCACTAAAATAAAACTGATTTTATTTGCTTCTTTTAATATCATTAGGCAGTTTGTCGTTTCATTGCATCTATTTTTTTAAGAAATATGTAGTGAAAATTTTGTCAAATTTTTTGTCTCTCTTCGTTTTTCAATAACAAACTTTTGAGTAAAGTTTGATGGCTTTTTGAATAACTTTTTGAAATGAAAAACTGCGCAAGAATATGTCCTTGTAATTTTTTTGGACTATTTTTAAATTTCAAGGTCTGGTCAAATCACGAACATAGATAACATGAACTTTTTTGGCAATTTTTTTTAATGCTTATATCTTCATTTCAACTTTATTCTGAAAAATATTCTGAGTATTAAATTGACGCTCTTTTTGTTTATTTTTTTTTTTTTTTCTTGTTGGTAATAATGATTCTTACTCTAATTATGCTTAGTAGCATATTTTGCTATCTGGGTCACTTATATTTCTAATTACCGGGTCGCTTCTAACTATTTCAGGCCTTAAGAGCAGTAGAAGTTTTGTTCTATCTTCATCACACTCGGCACGTGAACGCAATTAAATGTACGTTACTCATACGCCATGTGTTGCATTTTGGGTTTAATTTATTCGCTGCAATTTTGACATTCATAACTTTTCTAATTCGCAATTCTGGAGTTTTTATGCTGCTAGCACCATCTATTTCATTTTTCTCTCTTCCTTCCTCAAACAAACTTTCCCGATAGCTCAATAGTTTTCTATAGCTATCTCTTTTACTGTTCCTTTGAAATATTGCTGTTTCCTCACTGCGCAAATATCATTTCCGCATCCGTTTGTTGCTACTGGCAATTCTGGCGTTTCCCAAGTCGCATCGTTGAACGTTGATTGACTACGCGCGACATTGCAGCAGATCGGATATTAATTTAAAGCGCGTGATAAATGCTGTTCTCTGTCGTTTGCTTCTGCTGCTGCTGTTGCAGCTGAGCAGCTGGATAACTCCATGGACATACAACTTTAGCAGGCTTACAATTCTATTTGACGCTGTAAGCTTCGTCACTACTTCCTACTTAAAAAAAAATGGTGTTATCTACTTTTTTGAGCTTTTCGATTTTATTTTTATTTCGTTTTTTGTTCAGTTTTGCTGCTGCATGTGCGATGAATTTTTCGCTGCACTTTGGAAGTAGCTGTATGTGTTGGTAGGTGGGTTATTTTGATGGTGTACTTGTTTGTTTTTTAAATTTTGCCATAACCTAATCGATGACGGATATTAATTTTTCCTATTTTGCTGAATTTCTTATGTTTCAGAGGAATTTCGATGCCATTTTTAGCGGAAATAGCTTTTAGCACGAAATACAGTTAATGCATTTCTTTATTTTCAGCTTTCTTTTGCCAAACAAGTATGAAAAATGTCATATTTTTTCTCTGAAAATAATTTTTATATCATCGATCCCTTCAAAGGTATTTTTATTCGAATTTTCATTTTTAAAAAACCTTGAATGATTAATTTTATTATAAGATAATTTATTAATACCTAAAAAATTATATACAACAGTTTGCTCCAATGGTTTTATTTTTAGGATTTGGTAATTGTAGTGTGGTGGCGCACATTGGAAAATACATAGCAAAAACTCTCGCACCGCCTGTTTTTAAAGCTAGCATCTGTATTATTAATACCAGATACTTGAATTTATAGTATTTCTTACAAAACTTTTCAGGGAAGAGACTGATATGACATATGTTTGTTTATTACCATAGGCTAAATCCCTGCATCCAGAAGTTAGTACTGTTATCTTGGCTTTCTAGCGGAAGCAAAAAACTCTCACAATTTATTGGTGCCTTTTTACAAATTCAGTAAACTCCAAAAGAATAATACTGGAAAATAAGAGGCAACTAAAAGAACAGACATAAATCTTAGTAGAGCTTTGAGCTTTTTAATCTATAAATAACTTAATTGCTTTAACGTCTTATGAAAATGGTTAATGAGAAATCGGAATTTATACAAAGGAATTTTTTCAAAAGAGTGTCAAATCATTAAGAACTTAGAGCTGAATCACTGAAGACTACTAAAGACGAATATGTAGCTCCCTCAGAAACAGGGATTGACTGTAAACAGAGTTTGTTGTTGTTGTTGCCTTCTTCAAAACGTACTTGATCGAAATAGCTAATAACAAAAATCATGCAAAAATTCAATGAATAGATTAAGATTTATTATCAAAAATTAATTTTCTTTGCCCAAGAATACTAAACATAAAATTGTACCCTTACATACTAATCTACGCTTTAATTTTTTAACGGAAAAATTTTTTAACGGCATACGGTTATGTCAAATTCTGAAAAATTTCCACATTTTGTCAATATCTACCGCAATTTCTCGGGTTGTACTAATCTGATTTAGTTCGTTTTGAACCCGTTAGATAAATAATTTTTTATTCTTTAGTTCTAAAATATATGCATAAAAATTTAATGAACTTTTCAAACAGCTTTTCCAAGCTTATAACCCAAGTAAATGATATTTTTGATAGCACCAATCAAAGCGCCATACATTTTTACAAAATACAAAATTCTCAAAAGAATGGATCGATTTATTATAGATTTTATATAAATTTTTGTTTATCGCGCGCTTTATGTGTATAAGCTAGATTAAAAAGTAATCTTTTTTGGTGTTTATATATGTGTTTAAGCCAAAAAAAGTTAAAAATTTAAACAAAGATTTTAACCATGTCCAGTTGCTGACAGTAACCATACAAACTAAATTATTTTTTAATCTTATACAGCGAAAACCAAAACATAACATTTTTTGCATATAAAGGGCGTGTGAGGTAGCGTGGGAAATTGAGCTAAGCCAATCACGATTTAGTGTAAATAACAAATTGTTTTAACGTCTAAGTCGGTTCAGTGGGTCTCGCGTGAGTTCAAACTTCCATGCAGTGTCGTAACTCTTTTATATAATAGTAGGAGAGAGTGCACTTCCACTGGCACATAATGCATAATTTCATTTAATGCACAATTTGGCAAAATTTTTGGTTTCGTTGGAAAGCTGAGTTTAATAGATAACAAAAATTTTAAACGGAACTTAAAAATTTCGAAATATACGATTTTGGCAGTCGATTTTGCAAAAGTCTGCAAAACCGACTCTCCAAAAAATGTGCCCATGTTCGCTATAAAATATTAAAAATTAAGAATTAACACAGCTTTATTAATTTTTTATGTGTTTATTCTTTTAGTGGCTTACACTGACCATTTGAACTGACAAAAAATTATTTGGAAAGTTTTATTAGCAAATTAAATGGAACTACGTTAGTGAAAAAACATAATTTAAAATGGGTGAAAATTATATTTCGCTGTCTTGAGCTTTCTCGTTATATTCAGAGTCACAGTTTTTGCAAGTGAAAAAGCTTCTTTCCATGTTGGCACATTTTACGTGAGCAGCCCGTCCACACGAATTGCATTTGATCGAGATGGTTTTGTTTAATTTACACAGCATTACGCCCATGCAAATTATGCAAAAGTCATCATCTTTCTCCGACGATTGCAGTGATAGTAAGCTGGTGTGTCGATCTGGCAACGTCATATTTATAGCTGCAGCCATCACATTTGAGTCGACTGGCTTTTTATGATTTTCTTTTTTCGGCGAAGACTTCTTCGGCGAAAGCATACCGAAAACGTATCTGAAAGTGGACAAAAATCACAGTTAAACGAAAAAAAAAAAATTAAAATCATTTAAAGCAGCATTCGCTATCATAACAATGACAATCGTAAGCTTTCGCGATGTCAAGGGTGCGAGTAGATGGGCACTGACGCTATTCTGACATGACGCGAAATATTTTTCCCCTTTTTAAAGTAATGTTCGATGGCTCGTGGAATTGTGATGAATAAAGAACAAACTAAGAACTCCACTCATTTTTAGCTTTTTATATTGATGCAAAGTACTTGAAAATTTACTTAACAAAGATAACCGATATTAGATCAGCTTAAATTTTTTCGTATTTTTTACTTTTCGACAATTGTGCGACTACAGCAACATGTACAGTTGCGGTCAAAATAATAGTAGCGCCCTTATATTCATACATGTTTGGATAAATAATACTAGTATACGAATTTCGGATCCGGTAAGTCCATTTTCATTCCTATATGTACTTTCAACACTCGTTCCAACTCCGTACTCAGTTTCCTCCTATATTGTAAAACTTTCAAGATACAGGGTGTTTTACGGTTTTGGTACGTGTTTAGTATAATTGATCTAGAATCTAAACTACTCACCATAAAATAAAAAATAATATTTTGTATTCAAGAAAATTATCAGATTTTTCATAAGTATATCAATCGCTTTCGTGTCATGTGCTGTAGCGGAGAGAAAATTTTGAGATTATCCAAAAAAATATCAACAAATTTTCTATCTTTTGTTTTAGCGGAACTGTAACCGTCCAAATTTAAAATGTATTTTTTTCATGTAAAAATACACTTAATCAACATTATTTTTTTAAATTCTAACTTTGGACAGTAACAGCTCCGCTAAAACAAAAGATAGAAAATTTGTAGATATTTTTTTACTTCTGTGAAGATAGCCCAAAATCTTCAGCCCAAGTTTTTGCCGAATTCGCCGCAAAACATATAAAAATATTGAATTCGCCGCAGTTACAAAAATGAGTTAAACATTCATTTTTTAGCAAAAATGTATATTTACGCTAAAAAATGTATGTTTAATTGATAAATTTGTCACCTCTTCTCCAAATTGCTATCAATCGTCCTTGGCATATACAGCTTCGAACTAAAAAACTTGTAAAGGTAAATAAAAATGCTTTTCTAAAAACGAAAAAGTTATTATTTAAAATCAAAAGGTTCATTCAAAATGTATTTTGATGTGCCAAATTGAATAACACTATGCTCAAGTCCCACTCTACCGTCCTTGGTGCCTTAATTTGGGCTAAAGTGCCAAAAAATCGTGATTTTTTCATAAAAGTAAGAATTCCACACCCCACAACTTGCCCCAAAACAAAAAGTTCCATCTTGAATTTTTGATATGTGATAGCAGATAGCAAAATGATTATATTAGACCTCAATCCCAAAATTGATATCTATCGTCCTTCATACCGTAAAATGGTCTTGAAGTAAAAAAATCTGTTTAGAAAAAATAAATTAATTTTTAAAACGAAAAAACCTACAGAAGCCAAAAAGGTTCCACTCTACATTTTTGTTAAAAAAATGCACTTTTATGTGTTTAATCGAACGGCACTATGCTCAAGTCCCGCTCTATCGTCCTTGGCACCTAAATTTGAGACGAAGTGCAAAAAATCGTGATTTTTTTTATGAAAGTAAGAATTCCACACCCCAAAACTAGCCCCAAACATAAAAGTTCCATCCTGGATTTGAGATATGTGATAGCAGATAGCAAAATGATTATATTAGACCTTAATCTCAAAATTGATATCTATCGTCCTTCATACCGTAAAATGGTCTTGAAGTAAAAAATCTGTTTAGAAAAAATAAATTAATTTTTAAAACGAAAAAACCTACAGAAGCCAAAAAGGTTCCACTCTACATTTTTGTCCAAAAATGTTTGGGTGCTAGTTTTGGGGTGTGGAATTCTTACTTTCATAAAAAAATCACGATTTTTTGCACTTCATCTCAAATTTAGGTGCCAAGGACGATAGAGCGGGACTTGAGCATAGTGCCGTTCGATTAAACACATAAAATTGCATTTTTTTTACAAAAATGTAAAGTGGAACCTTTTTGGCTTCTGTAGGTTTTTTCGTTTTAAAAATTAATTTATTTTTTCTAAACAGATTTTTTTACTTCAAGACCATTTTATGGTATGAAGGACGATAGATGGCAATTTTGGGATCAAGGACTAAAATCATTAGTTTGCTATCAGCTATCACATATCTCAAATCCAGGATGGAACTTTTATGTTTGGGGCAAGTTGTGGGGTGTGGAAGTCTTAATTTCATAAAAATATCGGGATTTTTGGGCACTTCAGCCCAAATTTAGGTGCCAAGGACAATAGAGCGGGACTTGAGCATAGTGCCGTTCGAATAAACAATTAAAAATGTATTTTTTACAAAAATTTAGAGTGGAACCTTTTTGCCTTCTATAGTTTTTTTAGTTTTAAAAATTAATTTATTTTTTCTAAAAAGATTTTTTACTTCAAGACCATTTTACGGTATGAAGGACGATAGATATCAATTTTGGGATTAAGGTCTAATATAATCATTTTGCTATCTGCTATCACATATCAAAAATTCAAAATGGAACTTTTTGTTTTGGGGCAAGTTGTGGGGTGTGGAATTCTTACTTTCATAAAACAATCACGATTTTTTTACACTTCAGCCCAAATTAAGATAGCAAGGACGATAGAGCGGTACTTGAGCATAGTGCCGTTCGAATGAACAATTAAAAATGCATTTTTTGAACAAAAATGTAGAGTGAAACCTTTTTGCCTTCTATAGTTTTTTTAGTTTTAAAAATTAATTTTTTTTTCTAAACTGATTTTTTTACTTCAAGACCATTTTACGGTATGAAGGACGATAGATAGCAATTTTAGGATTAAGGACTAAAATTATAAGTTTATTATCAGCTATCATATATATCAAATCCAGGATGAAACTTTTTGTTTTGAGACAAGTTGTGTGGTGTGGAAGTCTTACTTTCATAAAAAAATCACGATTTTGGGGCACTTCAGCCCAAATTTAGATGCCAAGGACGATAGAGCGGGACTTGAGCATAGTGCTTGTCAATGTACCACATTTAAATACATTTTCGAATAAAGATGTAGAATGGAACCTTTTCTCTTTCTTTCCTTTTTTTCGTTTCAAAAAAATTTTAAATTCTGGTTTTCATACAAAAATCTTTATTTTTTGCACTTCAGCCCAAATTTTACTATATAGGTTGTAATTTTGCATTATTTTACATATTTTCTTAATTGTTTTCTTTTAAAAAAAATTATTTATCTAGTTTTTGCCACTTTAAATGCGTTGCGGCGAATTAAAATGTTTGGGTCGAGTTTTACGGCGAATTCAAAAGTTGGGCTGAGTTAAAAAATTTGGGATGAAGATTTTGGGCTAACTTCACACCGGTATTTTTTTGGATAATCTCAAAATTTTTTCTCCGCTACAGCACATGACACGAAAGCGATTGATATACTTATGAAAAATCTGATATTTTTCTAGAATACAAAATATTATTTTTTATTTTATGGTGAGTAGTTTAGATTCTAGATCAATAATACTAAACACGTACCAAAACCGTAAAACATCCTGTATCTTGAAAGTTTTACAATATAGGAGGAAACTGAGTACGGAGTTGGAACGAGTGTTGAAAGTACATATAAGAATGAAAATGGATTTATCGGATCCGAAATTCGTATACTAGTATTATTTATACAAACATGTATGAATATAAGGGCGCTACTATTATTTTGACCGCAGCTGCACATTAGAATGGGTCGTTTTGTATGGAGGTAAAAAAATTTATGTTGCCTGGGCGATTTTCAGATCGGGCATAAAAAGTTAAAAAAAAAACAAAAAAGGGGCGATAGGGGTGCACCCTATCACATCTTCAATTTTGTGAAATTTTTCTTTAGGAATATTTTTCAAAAATTTTTTGTATATAAACGTGCAGAGCTAGAAAAAAACTGATGCCAGAAATTAAATCCTCTTACCTGATTTAACCTAAACCCAGTCTCATATTTATAGGTTTTTTACAAAATTTTATCATAAAATATTCATAAAAATGAATTGAAGGTAAAATCGTAACGTTGGTGCTCGTGTGGTCCTCCGAATACCTTACATTTTTTCTTTATGAATTTTTTACGATAAATTTTTTGTAAAAAAACGAATAAATATGAGAATGGTTTTAGGTTAAATCAGGTACGAAGATTTCATTTCTGTCATTAGTTTTGTTTAAGCTGTGCACGTTTATATACAAAAATTTTTTGAAAAAATATTCCTGAAGAAAAAAATCACAAAATTGAAGGTGTGATAGGGTAAAGTGCACCCATATCATCCCCTTTTTTGTCTTTTTTAATAACTTTTCATGCCCGATCCGAAAATTGCCCAGGCAACATAGGTTTGCAAATCAACCCAGCCTTATGTACATGCAACTGAATGATTTATGAAAAGAGAACGCTTATTGAGATGATATTTTGACACTAAGCACAAAGTCACTGTCATCACCACGGAAGTCAGAATTAATGGGTGCCAGTAGGAGGACACTCTTTTCTATAAATTTTATAATATTGAACATATTAAAAAAATGTACATTATTTTAAAACAGGTTTTTCTTGCAAATCAATAGCATTGATTTAGTTTTGTCAATACTATAAGTATTGATTTTTTTTTTATTTTTTTTTTTTTTTTTTTGACAAAAAGATAAAAACTTTTAATTTTGCAAAAGTCTAAAAGTGTAATTGGCCCTCACTTCCCTTCTTCTCTCCTGAAAACATCAATGCAAACAAACATTTATTTTTATAAGTATATATAGGAATTTTACATACGTTTTTCAAATTCACAAATCTTTAGTTACATTATTGAAACTGTCAATTTATTTGCAATGCAAAATGAATTGAAAAAAGTTTATTAAAGGTATTTGCTTTTATCTTTTTCATTTAAATATGAAATCGCGATTTAACGAAGCTTCTGTCCGTCCAGAAAAATTAAAAAGTTTGATAGTGAACTTTTCAGACGAAATATGTGCAGTTACTTTGGAAAATGTTATATATGACGTATGATTTATGTTATATTTGTTCCATTTATGCAGACATCTACCAATAAAAATACTCTCTCAAAAATTACCTTAAATTATTCAATTATATTTCAATCTAGCAAACCACCTAAACCCTATGTTTCCTCTCTAATGTTCGAGTTATTATTTGTATAAAAACTTTGCATTCGCTTCGAACAATTATTTCGGTTTCATATTGAAAATCATTGAACCAGTTGCATGTTAAATGAAAATGAATTTCAAAAGATTATTAATAATATACAAACATTGAATATATCAATAAAATCAGGCACACTGACACAAATATGCATGTGTGTTTTAGTATTTCCACACCCTGCACAATCGTGTTTAAACACAAACACGAGAACATGTAATGGGAGTACAAACAAAAAAGGTTACCAACAAATGATAAATTTAAGTGCAGAGCAAACGAATTTGTTGCAATGCAAGATTTCTGCCAAAGTGTGCATTCAAAACTTTCATGTGCATTGAGTGTAGTAATATTTGCGTGAGAGTGTAAGTATGAATATGTAAGTGCATGTTACCATAAGACTGTATTAGTATTTTTTGTATTTATAACATGTTTGCTGTCAGTACTTTGTTCCGTGTTTGTTCTTTTTCTTGGTTTGTAGAATTGTGCACTTCGTTTATTTAACTAGCAACATTTTACTTGAGTTATAAATTAAATTGCGAACATTTATGCTTATGTTGGCAACACCATCAACAGCTTTTCTTTAGCGATGCATGTATGCATTCGATTTTCTTTCTAACCTGCTACTCATGCTTCAAAAAATTTTATTTGTATATAAAAAAATAAATCGCAAAACAAATCAAAAAGGTTCCTAAAAAGAATTAATTTCTGATCAGAAAAGTAAAAAAAATTGAAGGTAACAATTATAAAGTATAAAAAATAATGTACAATGTGTAAAGTATAGAGCATGAGGCATAAAGTATAAAGTATAATGTATAAATCATAAAGTATAAAGTATGAAGTATAAAGTACAAAGTATAAGGTATAAGGTATTAAGTGTAAATAAAAAAGTATAAACTAGAAAGTATAACGTAAAAATATTAAAGCATAAAGTATAAAGTATAAATTATAATGTATTCTTCAAATTCGACACTTATTACTTTAAACGTAAAAAGTAAAACCTAAAATTTTAAAAAATTTATATATAATTACTATAAGTAGTTTGTTCTCTTTCAGATCGAAAAATAACTAGTGTCCGACCGAATATTCGGCTTCGGTTTCAGTTTCGGCCAGTTTCGGCTATTCGGTCTCAATATGGCCTCAATATGGCCGAGAATTCGAAACTTTTTGTAAAAACTTCAGTTAATTAATTAAAATACAGAAATATTTACAACGTATTGTGCAAAACAAAAATTATGAATTCGTCTATAATTTGATTTCTCGTGTTAACGCAAAACATTTTGGTTAATTTTATGCTTGCGATACTATCATTTTCGATTCTATCTTCTCTATTGCAATTAATGTTAACGTCTTATAGGTACTCAAACCAAAAAATGATAGTTAAACTTCCGAACGAATTCTGTGTGTGTGGAATAAAGGAAAAGAAAACGAAATATTTTTTATTTTTATAATACTTAACCTTTAAAAAAAAATCAAAAATACTTTGTTTCGTAGTTCTATAAAAATGTACATTGTAGGTGCATACTACAGTGTTGTCAATATTCGAAGCGCCCATCTGGCAACACTGTAACTTTCCGCAGTGATGCCAAATCGACTAATGACATACCGCGTTTGAAGCGTCATTCCAAGCAAATGTTTACAATGGAACAGTACACGCCACGCGAACGCTCTAAAATTGTTGAAATTTACATTCAACAAAACAAGTCAATAGTGAAAACTCAACTCAATGAGCGATGAAGCTCATTTTCAGTTGAACGGAACGGTAAACAAACAAAATTGCCGTATTTATGCCACTGAAAATCCACAAGAGATTCAAGAGGTACCTCTTCACGATGCAAAAGTCACTGTTTGGTGCAGCGTTTGTGCTAAAATGCTCATTGGGCCGTTCTTTTTCGAAGATGATAATGGCCACAGATTTACTGTCAATCAGGAGCGTTATCGCGATATGATAAACAATTTTTTCATTCCAATCGTTCGTCGAAAGCGTATCAGGCACTACTGGTTTCAACAAGACGGCGCGCCACCACACACAAGCCGCACTACAATCGATTTTTTGAAGCAATTGTTCCCTGGCCGTTTGATGTCAAAAAATGGTGATTTCGATTGGCTGCCAAGATCACCAGATTTAACGCCTTCAGACTTCTTTTTGTGGGGTTATTTGAAATCAAAGGTTTACGTCAACAAGCCAAAGACCCTAGAAGAGCTGAAAACCAACATCCGTCAAGAAATAACCGCCATTCTCATCGAAATGTTGAAGAAAACCATGGAAAATGCTGCAAAACGGGCACAATATGTCGTAGAGGCCAATGGCAACCATTTACGAGATATCATATTCAAGAAATAATGTAAGCAAATTTACTTGAACCCAATTAAATGATATTCATGACGAACAGACAAAAAATTGTGTTTTCTTTGATTTATTTAAAAATAAAATGGGCGCTTCGAATATTGGCAACTCTGTATTTTGAGTGTGTACTGAAGATATAAAGTATGCAATGATTTTGCAATAAAAAATAAAATAAAACATTATCTGATTTATTATTATATTCGACTTCAATTAATTATTATAAACTTCACTACTATTATGTTTTCCTTTTCATATTGAAAATGTTGTTGTTGTTGTTTCTTTGCAAAAAATTGGTTAGAGCAATTAATTGTTTTAATCTGACCTAAAGCTCAATAATCGATTTTAAACTATCAAACAACTAGAATTTGTATTTAAATCATAAAAAATCAATATAACAAATAACAAGGTCATATAGAAAACCTTAATTATTATACACTTTAATATTAAAATAATACTTTTTTATATTAAATTTTTTTTTCTTATATGTATGAAAGTATGTACTTTTGTTTACTTTTAATAAAAAAATTATTTGTGAAAAATTAAATTTTTATATTAATAACCAGTTTCGGTTTCGTTTTCGGTCAAATATTATAAAATGGCCGAATATTCGGTTTCGGCCAAAATTCTGGTTTCGACACTAACAATAACCAAATATTAAAAAAATCCAACTGCTATTTCCTTTGACATAAAATTTCATTATAACATCCTACAAAAACGTGAACATATCTATAAATTATCAGTGTACCATAAAAATTGGAAATCAATTTAAAATTTCTTTATATCAGAAAACATTTTCGCTTTTGCGGACATTAAATATAATACATCAACAATAACGAAATGCATTAAGTTTTGGCTGCAAACGTGTTTGCGTAAAAGTGTTTGTTAGCGTGTGGGTGTTTGTGTTGTAAATGTTTGCATGGCTTATCTTTAACAAATTGGATTAATTGTAGGGCATGAATTGAAGGCTATTCGTCGAATGAATACAATGCAACATGGTCAATGTTAATGTTATGGTTATTACGTATTTTAAAAATGTTTAATAATAAATAAATACATGTACCACAAATTTTACTCTTATGCATAATAAATTCAACTATTCAACGCTATTGTTGTTCTCTTCCCTGCCTCTTCATTATTGGCATATTTCCTATATATATTCCAATAAATTAACGAACATAATATCATCAATAAAGTTTGTAAGTATGGAAACAAATATTTAAATAAAACACACTATAAAGTTTAATGCGAAAAATTCTATGGTTTTTTTATGATTTAAAGCGTTGAAAACCTTATCTAACCTGATTGTACTGGGTTTGTTTTATTATTTCTCATAAACTATGTGTGTTCGTAACTGTGTTCATGTTTTTTTTTTTTGTGTATTTTCCTGTAGCCATAGGATTAAATGAGGTCCAATATGTCAAACTTATATCCTATGAACCTACATTATTTATCCACAATATTTTAGACGAAAAAAGGTAAAAGTTTACCTGAACAAAAAAAATTCAAATATATATTAAAATAATTTAAACGCAAGCGAACCCAAATAAAAAAGAACACAAAACAAAAAATATAAAAAACATAATATAAAATAAAATAAACGATGTGAAAAACTGTCACGATTAAAATGTTTACAGTTTTTTGCCTTTATCATTGTTGTTTAATCTGACTGTAAAAACCAAACTAGGAAAAGGGTTATCGGCGTCAGTTGGCATATTTTTTTTTCTATGCGTGCTTTGTTTTTTTTTAACTCGATAAAAACCAAATATTTAAAAGTAAACAACACACTCACACACTATTTGATCGGAAGCTTAGATTGTTTTTGCACACGTTTTGCTAAATATATTGTCATTGTTTACATTTATAAAGGTTTGTGTTCAAGAATTTAATTTAAACCTTTGAAGTTAGTTTGTTAAAAAGTGTTGTTTTTTTAATTTAGACAAGCATACAAATCATCATCTTGTCAGGACCTGCATTAAGACTGTTAGTAAAAGATCCTTTGAATTATAATGATTTGTTTTTGACTAACGATTTTTACACTTCGATAAATTAATACATATCAAAATTGTACCTATTTACGTGCCATTTTTTTATAAGAGAAAAAATGTAAGATAATTAAAAACAGCTAAAAATTTTTGTTCTGAAGTTTTATTTTTTCAGATCACGTAATCCAATATGTTCCTTTTAATCTTTTATTTATTTATTTCTTTCATCAGACATAGTTTGACTTTTATAGACTACTTAGCAATTAATATTATTCAAAAAACAAGTTTAAACTTACAACTAACAATAAATGGCAATTCATATGATTAAACTCAAGATAGGTGAGAAATTTTTCAAATTAACGAAAATAATAAAAATGTTGTTGTTAAGGTACATTGTAATTAATTTTAAATAAGTAATAATTATTTGAACAATCATAAGAAAAAATGCAATGCAATAAAGTTATAAAAGGCTAAAATTACACATCAAGCCACCTAAAGACATTATAAAGAGTGTTTCTAAATTTTTCCAAAATGTTGTTGTTAAGGTACATTGTAATTAATTTTAAATAAGTAATAATTATTTGAACAATCATAAGAAAAAATGCAATGCAATAAAGTTATAAAAGGCTAAAATTACACATCAAGCCACCTAAAGACATTATAAAGAGTGTTTCTAAATTTTTCCAAAATTATTACATGAATTTAATTGGGAGCTTTAGATCAAGTAAGTTTTTAAAAAGGCAACAATAATACCAACAAATCTATATAGAGTCAATCCATTAGTCAGGTAAGTGATTGAATCTACACAGAGTTGTTGTGTAGCTCGTTAAAGCTCGCAATTAAGTTCATGTAATAATATAAATAACAGATCACAATTAATTAATTAATTTTCTGAAAATTTCCGAAGATTGTTGAGGGAGTATTCCTGGTTGGCAAAATTTTTTTGCATATTTTTATAGCTTGGATGTTTGAGAATATCGTACTAAAAGGATTTTTTGAAATTCGAAGTACTTTAAGAGATATGGCCTTTTTTGTCCAGCAATGCTTTCGCCTACTTTTTGAATGCAACGGTTTGAAGCAACCACCGAATTTCGTTCAACGCGTTCTTTATTAGGCAATAAATAACTTGTTTGTATATGCATTTTAAAAATAAATGAATACACATTTTAGAGCTTAGGTATTCGAATGTTGGCAGCGTTTAGTTCACTTTGAATTGAATTATAAACAGGACGCGCGCGCGCATACAGTTTTGATAAAAAATTTTATTTGTGCTAAAGACAATGGATAGAAAAAGTAATAGAAATAAGAATAAAATAAATATTGGTTTAAATCGAAAAAACTCGTCCCTTGAAACGCCAGTTTCGTGGCAACTAACATGAAAGAGATGAGGACACCGAATTCACAAGTAAATCTGCAAAAAAAATTTCTGTCATATTTAACGAAGGTGTTTTGCCAATACTTCAAATAATGAACCTTATGGGCATCCTGATTGGCAACGTCCCATATGATTTCGCCATGTCTCGGAACGAAGAATTGTAATGATCACCTTAGCAGCTAAAAAATTTATTTGATTATTTTTTTTATTTATAACATAATGGCACGCAGAACGCAGCTTGCTGATGCCCACTCCTGACCATCAACTTGTCTGCATAGCACCACACCCCACACACCAACCCCGCTCACGGTGCGTAACATTAGTAAATACCTTTAACTAATCGGTCCACTTGATTTTTGCATAAGCTGCACTACAATGATTAAATCCTAATATTAGTAGCATAACAACTAATATGGAAGACTGCAGACTGTATGCAGACATTGTTAAAACCTATGTTTTAATAACAATAACAAATAGAAAAAAATACCTAGTTATACATTGATTCACTTAATTGTATTTCATTTTAAAGTTGTCACTTAGGCAAGTTGTGAATCCTTCTTTGTAAAAAAAAAAAAAATAACATTGTATTTACTATTTAAATAAAGGTCTTATAAAATACTGCAGCTCATACTTAAGTCCGATAGACCAACTTAGAATAAAGACAAAAGTAGTTGCTAGGCTTTAAGTAATAAAATGTTCCGTTGCTATCGCATGACAAAATTGAGTCTGGGTACCGTAAGCTCTGAAGCTAGCTTTGACTAGCTAATAAGTCTAACTTTGGTGCAGCGAGCAGTTGAAAATCAAGTACGCATTAAAGAAGAAGGTCGAAGCTGCTCTTAATACACCAGCGTTACTCTTACATTTTATTTAAAAATCAATAATTTGGCTCTACTTAAAGTGAAATAAGAGTGGCGCTTTGGACGCACAAAGTCAGTTTAAATTTACGAACTTAATAGCTGGTATAAAAAAAAACAATTTTATCTATAAAACTTACAAACTACAACATTTTAAACGTAGGTCCCAGTTGGAGGCATTGTTGTCTACGGACCTCGCAGGCAGTAACGATTCAGCTTGGAGCTTCAACGTCATAACACATATGGATTGGTCACATATATTGAATGTCCAGCGGCAACCATTGCAGCGACATCCTAGTAATCTTCTAGTGAAAAGTCATAGTAGCATAAGCTACTAGGAGAAAAATGCTTACATTCTTTAAAAATAACTTAATTATAAAAATTTATGTAACTTATAACTTAAATTTTAGTTCATAACAAAACTTAAAACTATTAATACTTTAGATCTCATTAAAAGTGAAGACGATTTGAGCAAAACAAAAATTGCACGTAATTAATAGAAAAGAAAAAAAAGAAGAAGAAAGATTAAATTTCACTTAATTATAGTCTTATAATTTAACGGCTCATAATTAATTTAATGCATAATTTGATTGCACTTAATTATCTGCACTAAATCAATCAAAGTTTAATAAGAATGAAAGTATAAGATATCTTAATGATAAGAAAAAAAAAACAAACAGAAAAAAAAAAGAAACAAACAAGAAAAAAATAATAAGCTAATTTGTCGCGATAGTTTTAATTAAGAAGTTGACGTACGCGTTTTTCTATTGATAATTTTTTTAAATTTAACTAACTGAATTTTCTATAAGCTAGCCTTTACTTTGAAGCATAAAGAAAGCATACGAAAAGATTCGAAACAACAACAACACAAAAATCATCGTCGCTGAGCTCACCGATGCAGATTATCAAGTAAGTCATTTGTTCATACATACTTAATTATTTAGATAAATGCTTTAGCTAATGATAATTCAGTTAATTATGCTTTAAAGTAATTTTATTTCATTATCGTGGTAGCACAAATTTCTCTTAGTTCTTAACCAAGTTTAAATTTTGTCTCGCACCGAAACCGGTTTTGTTCACTCTTCTTTGTTTTTGTGTTGTTTAAACCTCTTTTAACTCAATTTCTTCGAATAGCAAAGAGCATAAATTAAGTGCAAGAATAACAAAGTATTACCATTTTTTTATAACAAAAAGAAAAAAAAAAATGAGAATTTAAATTGTTAAGCTGTCAAGTTGAATTCTAACTATAATTTGTTCTAACTATAATAATTTGTTAGTATAAACTTAAACATAAAATGAGTCTTAAACGTACTCTTAATAATTTATAAATTTAGATTAAATATTATAATTCTATAAAACTATGAAATATATTTGAATTTTGGAAAAATAAAAACATATAATGGTGTAAGTCAATTCGTAGTCCAGGGTAAGGTAGCGATGTGGTAAGGTAAGGCGAAAGTAGGTGCTTTAGAAACTTTAGGGCAACTGTAATATCGGCCAAGTTGCAAGGTAGGGAGGGTGCAGAAGGTAGGTTCCCGTAACATCTAGGGAACCTCTCAAAAAGTATGGTGAAGAGATTTGTTTCTTTTTTGTTTTGCAACTAGAGACAATTTTTTTTTTTTAAACCCATAGTTTTTTATTACATCCGTGTCTTATTATTTTTTTTTTGTGCACATAAATTTAATGTTGTTGTGTCTTGGCGTTTACGGAGTGGTAAGATCCCCGACTTCCCGACGAGCTAGTTAGAGCAGAGCTAGATGTGTACGTATTTCCGAATCCTTTAGACGCAGAGCAACCAGACCTTGGCACACTACAGAACGTTTGAAAATGTCCGAAGCCAGAGCTCTGGCCGCATCAAAAGAAGGTAGAACTGCCCGAAGAACACAAAGAGCCGCTGATTCCTCATTTTTTGAAGAAGAGGAAGGAGTTCTTTATGGCGCTTGCATTGCAGATTGATATATGTAAGTATTTAAAAAAAAAAAAAGGTTTTTTTGCCTACAATTTTTTTTTTTGAGTGATTTCGAAGTCACTTTTCTCCATTTCTACTGAACCGATTTTGATGAAACCAAGTGCAATCAAATTTCTAAGACTGCATGCTCAAATTTTTTCATTTTTTTTTTCTACTGAACCGATTTTGATAAAACAAAGTGCAATCGACGCAGAATTGTGATTTTTCTGGTCCCTACCGCAATCACAATTTTTAACAATTTTCTACTATTTTTTTTACACTAAACTACAAAAAAAAAACACCCAAATCGGTTTTTCATTCTTCAATGACAGAAATTTTGTAAAAAAATAATCGCAAAATAATGATTGAGGTAGGGATTGGAATTACATCTAAACTGAATCTAACGCCGTTTACTTTTTTCATTTCAGAAGATCCAAAGTTGAGTTATTCGGGCCGCAAGCAGCATACCTTTTTTTCGGCGCCCAACTTTGAAGGCCGACAATCTTTTGGGCTGTACAAAGGAAAAAAAATTAATTTAATTTAATATGTTCCCAATACAATAAAAAAAAGAATTTATACAACTCTTTGCGTTTTCAAATGAGAAGTTTTGTAAAAAGGGTCCAAAAACAGCCTTCCAACCAGTAATACTCTCTTAAAAATATATGAATTTGGAGAAGGATTTTATTAACTTCTCTTATACAACGGTATAGAGATTCATTTTGTCCATAGACTATTCTGTGATGAGTTTCGTGGAAGTTAAATTGACTCTGAAGTCGTCTCGAGGATACATGAAGATCAAACATAGCCAGGAGATCCGGGCAATCATTGTTGTTGTGGAGTATGTCCCTAACAAATATAATTGAAGAGGCTCTCCTTCTACACATGGGAGAAGTTAAATCAATCGAGGCACATCTCTTTTTATAAGGAGGGGAAAGGGTAAATTCATGTTTAGTTTGTGCAACATGAAACAGTAAATTTTTTTTGAACTTTTGCAATTCGTTCTGAGTGAAGATTAGTCGAAGTATTCCAAATAATTGAACATTATCAAAAGTGTGGCCTTACGAGCGACATGTAAAGAGATTTTAAAGTATATGGGTTATTGAATTTTCTGCTATTTCTTATATGAAAACCAAGCATCGCGTTGACCTTAGTGACAAAGAAGTCGATCGTAAAGTTAAGTTGGGGGTCCAAAATTAGTCCTAGATCTTTTTTAGTGAAAATTCTCTGCAGCAGTATAGAGTTTATGTGATAACTGCCCACAATAGGAGATGTTATTCTGCCAAAAATTAAGTTATTTCATTTGGATATATTGAGTGGTAAGCGATTGGCATCTCACCATGCATAAACAGCGTTTTATCCACTTGAAGAAAGGAGCAGCCAATGACCGATCTAATTTGTCGAAATAGTTTTAAATTATCTGCAAATAGAAAACAATGAGAGTGTTTGACTATTTGGCATAGGTCATTTGGACAATAAGAATAATGGCGGGCCAAAAATGGCTGCCCTGAGGTACTACAGAAGTTGTCTTAATGAGATATGATGTAATATCGCCAATTTGGACACGCAAGAAACGATTTAACAAGTATGATTTAATCCAAGAAAGAAAATTAGAGTGGTTTGTTTCCACTCTGCTGAAAGTTTGGATAACAAGCTGTCATGATAAAACTTGTCGAAAGCTTTTTCAAAATCGTTAAAAATTGCATCCATTTGTAAGTAATCTTCCATATTAAGAATTATGAAGTTCGACAAGAGAATAAGATTGGTAGATGTGGATTTGCCACACATAAAGCCAAATCGGTGAGGAAACATAATATTTTTAACAGCGAACGTAAGCTTAGCATTTACAATTTTCTTGAACATTTTCTTGAAGTGGATTGAGAGAAGTAGGGCCGGTTGCTTGAGAGTCAGAGGTGTACACCGTTTTAAGAAAATCTGCATACAAATAACTTGCGATGCAAATATCGTTATGCGAAAGCATACACAAAGCAGTCCAATTGTCAATTGAGTTTTTCAATTGAATTGATTTTCGGCCACACACTGTATAAACTTAATTGAAAGATTTTATTTCAACTGCCAAACATGCCAAACAATTGTAAAGTTTTCTTCACAAACGACAGCTAAAAATATGTATGTTTTCAGCTAATCATCCGATTTTCCCATACATATTTACTTACTTACTTAGTTGGCGCTACAACCGTATGTCGGTCTTGGCCTCATCTAAGGATTTGCGCCAGCCATTTCTGTCTTTCGCTTGCTGGCGCCAGTTGGAAATGCCAAGCTTCATCAGGTTGTCCTCTACTTGGTCTTTCCAACGAAGATGCGGTCGTCCTCTTCTGCGTTGACCGCCGCTGGGTACCGAATCGAATGTTTTCTTCACTGGAGCATCGTCTTTCATGCGCTTTCACAGTTCATCATTCCACCGTATTCGGTACTCGCCATTGACTCAGATTGGTCCGTAGATCTTACGAAGAATCTTTCTCTTGAATGCTCCTAAAGTCTTTTCATATAAACTGCTCAGCGTCCAGGTTTGTGATGCGTAAAGCAGGACAGGCATGATGAGCGATTTATAGAGCGTGTTTTTCGTTCGTCGAGAGAGGGCTCTGCTTCTCAATTGCCTACTGAGACCAAAGTAACACCTGTTGGCAAGAATTATTCTTCGTTTGATCTCAATGCTGATGTCGTTGGTTGAATTAATGCTGGATCCCAGATAAACGAAGTTCTTCACAACCTCGAAGGAAGTATTGTCAATGGTAACGTGGGTTTCAAGACGCTGGGACTGTTTGATTGTTGACACTAAGTATTTCGTCTTATCTGCATTCACTGCCAGACCCATTCGACTTGACTCTCTTTCTAATCTGGAAAATGCTGCACTGACTTTGCGCGTATTATGGCCAATGATATCGATGTCATCAGCATACGCAAGCAGCATAACACTCTTGTAGAATATTGTGCCACTACGTCTCAGATCAGCAGCTCGGATGATCTTTTTCATCATTAGGTTGAAAAACTAGCACGATAAGGAATCACCTTGTCTGAAACCTCGTTTGGTAATAAATGGTAGGGAGAGGTACTTCCCGATTTTAACTGCACTGCTGGTGTTGCTCAGTGTCATCCTGCAAAGTCGTATTAGTTTTGCAGGAATACCAAATTCAGACATGGTGGAGTACAGGTGCTTCCTTAATGGGCTGTGGAAGGCGGCTTTGTAGTCGACAAAAAGATGGTGGGTGTCGACTTGTTTTTCTTGAGTCTTCTCCAAGATTTGTCGTAGCGTGAAAATCTGGTCGATGGTGGACTTTCCAGGTCTGAAGCCACACTGATAAGGTCCGATCAGTTCGTTTACAATGGGCTTCAATCTTTCACATAAAACGCTCGACAGGACCTTATATGCGATATTAAGAAGGCTTATCCCACGGTAATTGGCACAGATAGTGGGATCGCCTTTCTTGTGGATTGGGCAGAACACACTGAGATTCCAATCGTTCGGAATGCATTCTTCCGACCATATTCTGCATAGAAGCTCGTGAATGCATTTAAGTAGAGCTTCGCCTCCGTTCTTAAAAAGCTCAGCAGGTAAACCATCAGCTCCCGCGGCTTTGTTATTTTTAAGCCGAGCTATAGCTGTCAGAACTTCATCATAGTCGGGCAGCGGAACCTCAACACTGTCATCCGAAATTGGGGTTTCCGGAATATCATCTCTATTGGCGGAATTGTTGTCAGCGTCGCCATTTAGAAGCTTAGAGAAGTGTTCCCTCCATAACGTCAGTGTACTCTGGACATCTACATTTTTCCAATGCATAGCACAAGCGAATTGGAAGACTTGCCAGGAAACTTGAAAAAAAATCAAACAATTTGGATTTTAATTAACCAACTCGACAACTGCTAAACTGTTCAATTGACGAAGTCATACACGCTTTGATTTGAGCAACAACAGACTCAGTTGACGATTGGATTGTATTGTGTATGGCTCGCATTAGAAGTTTGGTTGAATTGAAATTGGAATTTTCTCTTACTATCTTATAGAAATATTTACTATTTTGTTTGAGGTTAAACTCGGATTATATAATTGGGGTAGAGAAACTTGTTAAGAATATCGAAATCATATTTACAAGATAGATAATCAGTTCTTAAGGTCGGGTTGATGTTAAATCTCTTAAACGTTTGAAATCTTTGTTTTTCTTATTTTTCAAGTTTGAAAATCTACTGTCGAACTATGAAAGGTTTCTAATGCAATGAGATTGTTTGACAGGAATAAAATGGCGAATACAATCCAAAAAAATTTCAAAAAATAAGTCGTACATTCCCCAGAGATCAATATCAATGAATAGAGAGTCACCGGGAACTGATGACAAGTGAGCATTTATTCCAATAAAATTTGCTCGGTTTTAGTCTCTAAACACCTTGATATTACTATCATGTTTTTGAAAATGGTATGAAGAAAAATAAACTTGAAGGGGTCAAATCAATTTAAAATTTTGGACACGGTGGTACATCTAGGTATACTTGGAAATCTTCATTAATAAAGAACAGGTCGCGAATACGATTTAAATCATTCGGTAGGTTGTTAATTTGAACGAGATCATGTTGACTTAAAAAAATCAATCAAATTAGCCTCAATTTCGTTGTTTATGTTAAGATGTTATGGTAGTGTTTTATTTTGGTAAAAAATTTATTTTATATTATATGCACATATAGTTTTTGGTTTTAATATTTTGAAGTTTTATTTTATAACACATTTACATTTATTATTCGTCTTTACAAATTGAAATATTATTTTATAATGAAAATTTTTTTTAACATACATTTTTTATCTGTGACTTTTTTTATGATTATAAATAATAATTAGAATTAAACGTAAAGTATAAAAAATGAAACAAGAAAATATTTTAACAATTTGTCGACACTACAAATACTCCCCCTCCAATTGAACACTTATATAATATTAAAAGAAACTTTCTTTTTAAAAGAATTGTTTGAAGGAGTAGAATTGTGTATTTCTGTTTTTGAATTAGTGTATGCTGGTTTGAGATGATCAATAGAGACAGATTTTATTGTGTTACCGTATTGAATTTGAAATGTTTTCTCGTGTTAAGAAATTACTTTAAAAGGACCTTCAAATGGTTGTTGAAGTCCAGATAAACGATTTATTTTTACAAAAACATATTCCCAAGTACTCAGCGATTTTGGAACATAACTTTTGTCATTATTATGATGAACAATTTTTGAACGAATGTGGGAAAAATGTTCTCTTAATTTTTGAAGAGTATGATCCGTGTTTATATTATCATTATTTGGAACAACTAATTCCCCTGGTAGCTTTAAAGTTTGACCGTAAACCAACTCTGCAGAAGAACAATTTAAATCTTCTTTTATTGCAGTTCGTAAGCCAAGAAGTATCCAAGGTAAAAGTTCTGACCAATGTACAGAATCTTCTGAACATACAATAGACGTCTTGAGTTGTCGATGAAAACGTTCTATCATCCCGTTTGATTGTGGATGAAATGACGAAGTGTGAATTTTGTGTGCACCTAGTAACTTTGTTAATTCACTGAATAATTTTGATGTAAATTGAGTGCTTTGATCGACAGTAATAGTAAGAGGAACACCAAAACGTGGAACATAATTTTGAACGAAAGTATTTGCTACAGTTTGTGCCAAGATATTTTTTAGAGGGTATACTTCTGGCCAACGCGTATGTCTATCTATGATTGTAAGCATATATCGAAAATCATTTGATATAGGTAGTGGTCCCACTATATCCATATGAATATGTTCAAATCTGCCTGGTGGAATTTCGATTTTTTGGATAGGTGTTTTTTGTGTATACATTAATTTTGGATTTTTGACAGTTAATACAACTTGATGACCAATCATTTATTTCTTTTCGCATATTAGACCAACAGTATTTTGATTGTATTAATCGTCTAGTGGCTCGTACACCAGGATGAGACAAGGAATGAATTTTGTCAAATATACTCTTTCGCATGGAAGTTGGAACGAAGGGTCGTGTAGAGTGACTAGAAATGTCACACCAAATTTTAATATTTAAAATAGGAATTAGAACTTCTTTTAAATTGCATTTAGAATTTGGAGATTTAATTAGAATTTGTAGAGTCTCGTCTGTTTGTTGTTCTTTGTGTAGTGTTTGAAAATTTATATCTTGTGAAGATATCGCGTCAATTTCTGGAATGCGAGAAAGTGTGTCTGCAATTATGTTTTGTTTTCCAGAAATGTATTGTATGTTGTTTGTGAATTGAGCTATGTATTCTAAATGTCGTGTTTGTCGGGGTGATCTATCAGTTTTTGAATTTATAATAAATGTCAATGGTTTGTGATCAGTGTATATAATAAATTGCCTTCCTTCTAAAAAATGTCTAAAATGTTTGACAGCACGGTAAATTCCTAAAAGATCTCTATCAAAGGTTGAATACTTTATTTCTGTGGGACTAAGTTTTTGAGAAAAATATGCTAGAGGTTCCCAACTATCTCTTGTGGATTGTTGTAGAACAGCTCCAATAGCGACGTTTGATGCATCCACTGCTAGAGATAATATTGCATATTTATTGAAATGTGTGAGAAGAGTATTTTTGGCAAAAAGAGAGCGAACTTTCTCAAATGCAATTGTTGATTTTTCAGTCCAAGTTAATTGTTTAGTTTTATATTTGGATGCAGATGTTAGCATTTCGTGCAGAGAACTTAGTTCTGCAGCTAACATCGGGATGTAACGATGGTAATAATTAACCATTCCAATAAACTTTTTAAGTTTATTTATAGAAGTTGGTCTATCGAAATTTATAATTAAATTAACTCTATCTTTAGAGGGTTGTATTCCTTTAGAAGAAATTTCATAACTAAGAAAATCTAGTGAAGGTACACCGAAAATACATTTTGAAGGTTTGATGTTAAGTCCATATTGTTGTAGTAGGTTAAAAATAATTTTTAGATGTTCTAAATGTTGATTCTCATTTTCACTTGCAATTAAAATGTCATCCACGTATGTAAACACAAAGTCTAAACCAAAAAATATTTCATTGATGAAACGTTGGAAGGTTAAAATTCAAACATTCCGAATGGAGTAGTTATTGCCGTTTTATCAACATCTTCTTCGGCCATTGGAATCTGGTGGTATGCACGAACAAGATCAATTTTCGAAAATACGGTTTTGTTTTTTAGTTCGATGCTTAGATCATGTATGTGTGGAAGAGGATAACGATCGGGTACGGTAATACAATTGAGCATTCTATAATCTCCACATGGTCGCCAATCATTTTGTTCTTTTTTAGGGACTAAATGAAGGGCAGATGGAATAGGAGAATTAGAAGGTCTGCAAATTCCGACTTTTACAAGGTATTCAAATTCCGTTTTGGCTACTTTCATTTTGATTGGATCTAAACGACGTAGTTTTGTATATGGAAAAATTCCTTTTGTTTCTATCCTATGAACCGTACTATGCTTCACTGGTTTGGTGTAGTCTGGTTCAGAGGTGAGAGCAGGAAATTCTTGAAGAAGGGTGGAAAATTTGTTTTCATGGAGAGGTAATTTGAGAGAGTAAATATCACAAAAGCCAGAAGTTCCATTTACTTTTAGTTTAGTGGTTAAATCGATTATTTGTTTATTTTTGATATCAACTATGATTCCAAACTTTTCCAAAAAATTTGCTCCAATGATAGGTGTTGAAATATTAGCTAATAAAAATGGAAATTCGAAATCACGACGAAGACCTAAGTCAATTTTAAAGAGTTTTGAACCGAAAGTTTCTATTGATGAGCCATTAGCAGCTATTAAATTGATGTCAGAATGTCTTTTAATTGATTTGAATTTTGAAGATGGCACAACTGAAACTGCCGCACCAGTATCTATTAAAAAATTTAAATTATTGCATTTATCTAAAACAAAAAGGCGGCGTGCAGGTTTAATTTGAGTTCCATTATCTGCCACCGTCATAATGGAATTATTTAGTTTAAATTTTGGTTCGATGTGTTGTTGTTTTCATTTTTATTAACAAAAGCGCATGGTTTTATACATTTTATTGCATTTTTATTAAATGTTCTATGATACCAACATATATTATCACGTGAATTTGAATATCGTCGTCTGGAGTTGCTTCTAAATTTTGAATTGTTCCGGTCGTGAGATCTTGATCTTGTTTTAAGTTCTGCTATGTCCAGAGTAATTTGATTTAAATTTTGACAAAGTGTTGTAGTAATTTGGACTAAGTTCTGCATACATTGTTCCATAGAATTTTGATTGATTCTCGAAATTGAAGTTGAATTTTGAAATTTATTGGTGACTTCATAAATTTTGTCTGCCAAGTTTATTCTTTCATCGACACTTTTATCACTACAAGACGTTAAATGGATTTGTAATTGTTGTGGTAATTTGCGTTGCCACAATTTATAAATTAGTTCGCGACCGACGATTGATTCAGAACCGGCCAGGGACTTCATGTCTCTGAAAAATTCGGAGGGTTTACGGTCACCCAATTGAGTGTTGGAAAAAAGTTCTTCCAATCTTTTCTCTTCGCTAAAAGAAAATCTTTCACACAATGCATTTTTAATGCATTGGTACTTGTGAATAGTTGGAGTTGGATTAATAATATCTAAAATCTTTGTAATAACATGTTGTGGAAGAGAAATAAGAACTAATTGGAATTTTAAATCATCATTTGTGATATTGTGTAACGTGAATTGTACTTCTGTTTGTAAAAACCAAGCATCGGGACATTCAACCCAGAATGTTGGTAATTTAATATGAGTTTGAGTTATAGGTGTATGAAGAATATGTGTGGTTTGATTTTGAAAAGTTGTGGCGTTGTTTTCCATTGTTGTGTTTCGATTTGGTGAGTGGTGCATTGGTGTTGATGTATTAGATGGAGGTGTTGGAGAAATGTTTGTGTTTTCTTCGAAAGCGGGAGTGTTAATATCAATTAAGGGATTGTTTCTAGTAAAAGATCTAGTTAATACCATTTAAAAAACTTTAATATAGTAAAGTTATTCAATTGGAGAGTTGTTTACAGTTGTAGGCTATTTAACAATATTGTAAAGTAGGAAAATTTAATCAATAACAAATTAATTTATTGATTAAGAAGATTTGATTAATAAGTTATGAGTTTTAAAAGATTTTAATGATTAGAAAAAAATTAATTAAGTTAATTAATATTATTTAAGTTTAAATTTAAAAGTTAAATTGTTGATTAATTGTTAGTTAAGAGCAAAGTGCATAATAAAATTTAATATATGTGTGATATGCAATGATAATAATATTTGTAATGATAATATAAATAGTAATAAATAATAAATCATAAATAATATTATTTAAACTTATCTTGCAGTTTGTTGTTGATGTTAGGTTGTTCTTGTTTGTAGTTGGTAGCGACTTGTATGGTTGGTGCTTCCGTAGACAAACGGCGGTATTTGATGATGATGTTGGTTTTTCACATAAATTTTTAAAGAAGTTGTTGAAATTTACTGTTGTTATTTTTGTGCTTGTTTGTGTTGTTGTTGCTGTTGTTATTGTTGTTTCGACTGGTATTGATGCTGGTGATGATTTGTTATTGAAGGGTGAAGTTGGTACGTTTTGATAACGTCGCTTCAATTGGATGTTTTCGTTTCCGATAATTGTGAACAATACAAATTGGTGGTGTGGGCGTTGAGAAATCGAAGAGTTATTTATAGTTGGACGTGGTAGAGGAAGAATAGCTGTCTTTTATTCAGTCAGCAGAATAATATGCAGCAAGGTCGTTGCAGGATCGTTGCAGGATCGCCAATTATGGTAGTGTTTTATTTTGGTAAAAAATTTATTTTATATTATATGCACATATAGTTTTTGGTTTTAATATTTTGAAGTTGTATTTTATAACACATTTACATTTATTATTCGTCTTTACAAATTGAAATATAATTTTATAATGAAAATTTTTTTTACCATACATTTTTTATCTGTGACTTTTTTTATGATTATAAATAATAATTAGAATTAAACGTAAAGTATAAAAAATGAAACAAGAAAATATTTTAACAATTTGTCGACACTACAGATGTATTCGTAACAGACAGGATCCCATTTAATATCACCTTCGAAATCGCCCACGAACACTAACTATATGCTGATGATTTCTTTGATTGTCAAGGAGACTCCTTCTATTATCGAGATGTACTTTGTAAAGATCCAATAAAGTATTTGATTGATATCTTGAGTTAAAAGAAATACTATATAGAAAAAATTTAATATAAATTTTTTTTCTGAAAAATCAGCATGACAAACAGTTAACAATTTTAATAAAACATTATAAACGGGAGGTAAAGATACTTTTCCCAAAGCTGGGATGTAATCGATTACTTCGTAATTGCAAATTATAACCGTAGTCTTAAAAAAATAATAATTACGATTACTGATATCATAATCAAAATAGTTTTGATTACAATTACAGTAATCGTTATTAAGAAACAAATTACAGTTCAATTGCTGTAGTGGTAATCAAAATATTTTTTATAACTGAAAATGCATTTTATCATCCCTTTCTTCATAGCAGGTCAAAGGGAAATTAAAAAAATATAAATAGGTTTGAAATAATTTTTCCGCCATTTATGTGGTTTTTTGGTAAAGGGAAAAACTAGACAACAATAAAATAAAACTTTCATACCAAATTTTTTTGTAAACGCCATCATACGATGTTACTATGTAGGCAGTAATTAAATTAAAAAACAATGATTATGATTACAGTAATTGTAATTGTAATTTTTTATTGACAAACATTACTATAATCATAGTAATAAAAATGCTCATTACAATTACAGTAATCGTTATTGCAATTTTGTATTGACCAAGATTATTGTAATTTCAATCCAAAATTCTTCTATTACAATTACAGTTATCGCAATTATAATTTGTAGGTGTACCGATTACAGTTATCGTAATAATACTGTTTTGCATGCAATTACAGCTAATCGTAATCGTTACTTTTTTATAGATTACTATTTAATTTAATTTAATTTAATTGTAATTGGAAATTAATCATAATCGCAAAATGCCCAGCTCTACTTTAAACTCACAATGCGGTCATATTGGGTATTAAAAACAAATTATAGTTTTTAATCTATATCTCGATTCTAAACCATCTCAAAAAAAATTTCCCAACTTTGCGCATCAAAGGTGAAAAGCTCATTTTGCTAACCGAAAGAAGTTTATAAAATAATATTAATTTAAAAACATAAGCTCAGAGCTTTTAAAAAAGTTTTGTCATGTTAGGAACATTCAGCTTTCCTTGAATTATACTGGGAATATATACATCTACAACACAACCGCAAGACTTGCATTCAAATAATAATTTATATCCGTTTTATTGTGAGAACAGTTTGAGATTATTCTCTTAACAGGTCCATGTGAAAATTTAACAGAAAATTACTAGCAGATACTTGTAAGCACTTTATCAGAAAAGCTTTCAACTGTAAAATACTGAACATATATTAGGTCTGTTCCCGTACTAACTTCAAGTAAGTTTCAATATATGACAGTAACTCAATTATCTGTCACAATGTGAGAATATACAAAAAAGTACCCAAACGACTTCAAGCAGTTTCGAGCAGAATAGTTGCTGTTGACAGCTGATTGACAATAAATTGAAGCAATTGAAAGAAGAAGATTCGTGCTCGAAGAAATTTTTCAAGTAAAATTCAAGCTAGTTCCGGGTAATTGTAATAGAATAGAGAGTGACATTTAGCTTGTTCTTCTTCTCTCTCGAACTTTAAAAATGTGTAAAGAAACGCTTTCAAGCAGTAGTATCTATTAACCTTCCTATACTCTCACATTGGTCTCTCAGACCGACAAATCAGTAATTCGATGTTTTTCAAAAGTTAAAGTCACTGTGACTTTACGGTATTTAGTAGCTTCTTCTTTTTTTAACGCATTGTTTAGTGCAGCGCGAGTGCAGGTACAGTTATCGGTCCGTGCGATATATATTCCTTTTGTAAGAGACTATTTTTACACAATAAATTTAAATTTGAAATATTTTTAAAATTTATTCTATTCAATTATACTATCTTCTATACAGCAAACACAAAAACTGCTTAAAAAGTATGTTATTAGATTAAAGCAACCGAGATCAATTATCGGTCTGAGACACCTTGCGTAAGTATATAAGTTATGTCGTTGTGCGTAAGGAAGGTTAAATGAATGCTTTCAAAGCATAACACCAGCAAACAAGCAAATAATTTTAATATATTTTTTAATGTAGTTCCGTTAAAAACCAATTCAGAAAATATTTCTTTAATCTAAATAGTACAAGCAGTGTTATATAAATTTTTTACATATATATATTTATTTTTTTTTAAAAAAGATCAAAGAACCAAGGCATGTGCCTCATACAAGCAACATTTGATTTTGACCTGAAAGGAAAGGGATAGATCATTAGAGTAAGAATTGATTGGAACCATACGTGAAATATCGATTAGGCAGAACAAACGTGAAAGACTATTTTAATTGCTTTTAACGGAGGCTAATGTTAAGCCTTAACCTCGGCAAGCATTTCCAGCCCTCAGTTATTCCTATCCTATAATTCGATATTTTCCACAATTTAGTTGTGGATTTTATATTTCCATAGTTATTAGGGTTCTTTTCTTATTCCATAGAAAAGGGCCATGCAAGAATTTTTGCAAAACATTGAGTAATTTTTATATTTATAATACTTAATGTAACTACTTTTTTAGTTTTAAACTATTACAAAGTTATATATTTCACATTAGATTTTTTTTGTTATTGTGTTGTAAGGTATGTTTCCAGCATATGCCAATTAGAGCTTATTTTTCATATATAGAATATGAAAAGTAAATAATAATAATTTTTTTAATGACTTGAAATTAGATTCACTTCGTGAGACTAATTTTTTTAAATAATATTAAACATTTTCAGTGAAAAACGAGCACACAAACAATGTTAATGAAAATAAATACTTATCTGCTCAAGATACATATTAAATTAAGTAAATTTTTGAAAAGTATCTTGCAAATATATTTTTTCTTTAATGAAAATATAATGACGATGCATTCAGGGTATAGACCGAAGAGCTTATGCAATCCTTCCAAAAGTAAAGATTTGATAAACTCGAAAGTGATCCAAATTTTATGCTCGTGTCGAAATATGGTTTAATACAATGTAAGGTAATATTACCCTTACACTATGGCTAGATCCCTTTTTCTTATATTTAATGCCATTCATTTAGAAATTATCCTCGAAGAAAAGTTAAATTTAAAGTTAAATCCTTGAACCGTGAACAAAAATTTCATCAAGTTAAGCATTGATGAAGATACTTTGGTCAATTACATACCATAGCATTATCATGGTTAAAGTAATGCAACTTTGGTCCAGTAGCCTCGGCTGCCAATCCAATAAGAAATAAGGTAGTAAGATGGTAATGACATCATCACTACATGCACTTTTCTTTCATTCTCTATTAAACTTAACATGTAGCATTTCGGGAAAGAAGCGAATGCTACTTTTCTTCTAAATTATGCTAAGAAAATAGAATGCTAAGCCGTTTGATGGTATAAATATACTAAAACTGAGGTTTCAAAAAGGGAAATCTCTGGTTGAAGGGTCCTGACAACTTCCTATGAAGCGCCATGAGCACTGTTTTTAGCCGGTCACGAATAACTAAAAAATAATCCATTGTCATTGTCAGCCTTCCTTGGATCCTTTCAGATAATTAAATATTTAGGATAAAAATATTTTCCCTCCAATTTGTGAACCACAAGTGCTTGTTAGTTTGTGCTCGCGAGCCCTACATGTAGAAATCAAAAAAATTGCTCTGTCTTTCGAGAGAGAGCTACGAGTGATCGTTTTCATTTGCAGCTTTCAACTAATTCTTAACTACAGCAACACGGGCTTCAAAAATTTTGTAAAAACTTACGAAAATTCATCGCAGCTTATGCAACAAAAAATTCTTTCACATCTGAATCCATCCACAACCCTTACAAACAATATTATATAAACCCAGGATCTGCTAGCTTTATCTGTATAGGAAATTAATAAGATCTGACATCAAAGTTGCGGGGTTTCTATGACCTCCAAAAAGTTTATTTGTACCATGCAAGCATAGATTGATGGATTGATAGCAGCTAACGGCTCTACAACAATCTTTCGAAAAATAGTTGAATTTTACACAAAATATATATATATATGTACAAGAATTATTTATTATTTTTTTGTTTTTGTGTGATGTCAGATTTAATTTCGTACTATTTTTTCCAGGGGCATAACTGCTATGCAGTTTTTTTGAATTGGTTAAAATTAACGATTTAAATGGGTTAAAATTAAAATGCATTTTAGTTATAAATAACTGCTATTTTTAAGATGAATATTTTTTTTCTCGTTGCCGCATAGAATTTATTTTTGAGACTTAAATTTTTTAGGTTTACTTTAACAGTTATTTTCTGAAGTGAATTTTTTTTTCTGGCCGTTATAAGTATCAAACATCAATAAAAACTTAAGCTTTTAGCTTTTTAATTTTTTATAATGTATTTGTGTTTCATTTGAGTACATACTCCTACAAATTTGAGTACGCTTTCTGTGAACAATTTCGTGTTCCAAGCAACAAACATGTTTCTTATCAAAAACAATTTTCAAAACTCCACTTCTATGAAGTCGCTCCTGTTAACTTATTTCAATTTAAAAAAATATTAGGTATATCGTTTCGAAGAGCTCCACTTATTTGTTAAATTCCCGAATAGCAGACCTTTTTTCTTTAAAATTCGTACCTTAGCTGCGTGTCTGTCTAAAATTGGCTACACGGCGAGAAAAAAATTAACCAAGCAAAAACGCCATTGCTTATCAATTATGCATTCAATTCCTTATTCTAAAGTTCTTTTTTTCTTGTATCGAGAAATCATAAATTATCATAGTCTAAGAATAACTTGATTAGTAAACGATACATTTTTTTAAAAAACTTCAGTCTATTTTGTTTAACTCTTAATTATTATTTTCTTGGAAGGCTACTTATTTGCTAGATTTCATTGATACCATTTTCTTATTAAGTGAGCAAAAAAATTAGTTAAAAAGAAAGCACATTTAGCTTTGTAAATTGAGTTCGAATACTGAATTCCGAGGCTGTGCGACCTATAACTCCAAAGCTATTCGCTATCGCAAATTTTGGTGATTTGATAGGTTCCACGCCTCCTTGTCTAACGCCCATTAAATGTTATTAGTGAAACGGAACGTGTAAATTGTGGTCGAATACCGAATTCCAAGGCTGTTCGGCCTATACTTCTAAAGTTGTTCGAAATCGTAAATTTTGGATGTGTGGGAGGTGCCACGCCACCTTTTATAATGCCCATAAAATGTTATCAGTTAAACGACACGTGTAAATCGTGGTCGAATACTGAATTCCGAGGCTGTGCGGCCTATAAATAAAGCGGTTCGATATCGCAAGTTGTAGCTGTATGGGAGGTGCCACGCCCCCTTTTCCAATGCAAAAACCTTTCTTAGTATGTGTTTAATAATTGCCTACATTTTCATTATAATTGGTTGAGACATGCACTAAATTACTAAATTAAATTAATTAAATTAAATAATTAATTAATTGAAAAATAAATACGATCAAAACCGTCTGATATATAGTAGTTCTATTGATTTGTTAGCGGGTAAAGTGGGCGTGGCAGCATTTATATATTGTGACCACCTCTTGGAGCATCTACATAGCAAGTTTCACTACGAATAAGTACTCAACTCCGGAAATGGCATGTTTTCGAAAAAGTGGGCGTAGATATATTGCGACCACGTCCATTTTTTACCCGACTACGGCGAAGCAAAAGGAGCGGTATATGCGTTTGAACGGTACGAATGTTTGTATGTATGTATGTTCATTTGTGCCCTTCTCACTTTTTAACTATTTACAGTTGCGAACAAAATAATAGCAGTCCTCTTATATTTAGATATGTTTGGATAATACTAGTCCACAAATCTCGTATCCAGTAAGCCCATTATCAGTTTCCTCCTTTATTGTAACCTTCTCAATACACAGGGTTTTTTACGTTTTTGGCACGTGTTTAGTTTTATTTATCTAGTATCTTAACTACTCACCATAAAATAAAAAGTATTATTTTGTATTTTAGAATAAATATCAGCTTTTCAATCAATGTATCAACCATTATGGTGTCATGTGCGGTAGCGGCGCAAAAATTTTGAGATTATCCAAAGAAAAATAAACAAATTTTGTATCTTTTGTTTTAGCGGAGCTCCAATGAGGTATCGTTGGAAGTGTTTTGACCGTCCGCTAGTTATAAGCCATGTGACGTCACATAAAAATTAATATGACACCCTCTAGAAGACATAAAGTCAAATAAACTCTTAACTTCTAAACTACTTATCATAATTTGACAAATGAGGTGTCGTGGGAAGCGTTTTCATTGTTCGATGGCTAAAAGCCATGTGACGTCACATAGAATTGAATATGGCGACCTCTAGACGCCAGAAATTAAAAAAACTCTTAATTTCTAAACTACTTATCATAGATAAGCGCTTTCTAGAGGACAGAAAGTTAACTTAACTCCTTCCTTCTGAGCTACTTATCACAATTTGAAAAAATATATCCCCAAAATAATTAAAACAAAAAATAAGTTCAAAAAACTAAAACCCGACTACTAAAAATCAAGCTGTATAAAGTATAAAACAAGAAAATATTCACATCTGAAATTTTTATGCATAAACTGTTTAATACTTTTTGTCTATTAAATAAACAACTTACACATAATATGTTTTATTTTAAATAATGCATATTGAAGTGATATTCAGACATGTACTAAATGTTGAAACTTAACAGTCTAATTTAACTTTTTGTAAGACATTTTAACTGCCAAATCTGACTTCTCAGTGTCAATAAATACAAAACCTTTAAAAAATTTAAAAAAGCGACATCTTACGGAAATGTTATTAATTTAACTTATTTGAAGGTCATGAAGAAAATTTCAATACCTTTTCAATGTCGTATATATTATTTAAAATTATTTATAAATAAAAAAGTTAGTTAAGACACAACATTTTCGCAAAGATTTATTTTACAGTGTAATTTATGATAACATGTTTATAAGGGCGTATCGAAAAATGTAGATCGTATTCTAAGAGGTCTCCAAAGATCACTTGTCAAGATCACTCAAAAAAAATTTTGGCATCAAATTATGTCTTCTTGTCCTACAAAGACAAACTTTTTTTTAAAAAAAAAATTTAAAAACAACGATCTAAAAATACTTTGATTTTTGTAAGAAAAAATATATACAAATAGTTAATATAGACTGTAACTAACAATATCTCGCAAACCACGATGTCATTCTCGATTTTCATCTACAGTGTCCTATGCGAAGGATATTCGAATCTAAAGGTACACTCGAAATAGCACAGAACTTTTGATTGTTTTCAGATTGTCTAAATTTTGTTGGTATTGATTATAGTGTTAACGTTTTCCCATAAGTTTTGCGAATAAATAATTTGCATATTTTTCGAATATGCATTCTATTGTTTTTGAGAAATGTATAATTGAATGCCATTTTTTAACTTTTTTGAAAAAATTAATATAATACTTTATATAAGACTTTATATCCCGGGCATCAGAATTCTTCAAATATTTCTGAACGCAATCCTGTCTAAAAAGATTTATTAATTAATTTTATGATATATTAAATTAGTACATTAATTTAATTGCGAGCTTTAGATCAAGCAAGTTTTTAAGAAGACAGCAACAACAACAACTATTCTTAGCTGTAGTCAGCTAAGTGATTGACTCTATACAGAGTCGTTGTTGTTGTTGTTGTTGTTGCCTTCTTAAAAAATTACTGGATCTAAAGCTCGCAATTTAGTTAGTGTAAAAAGATTTTTTTAAAACCATACGAAAAGATCAATGGTCTTTTTTCCTATTTTGATATTTAAAAATATACACTTCCTATCTCTATGGTTATTATTTCTTTAAAATGCTTCTTAGCGACAATTGTTAAGCCAATTGAGACCAATCAAATGGCAAACTCACATGCTCAAAATTTTTGTTAATGCTAAAGTAGACACCTCACCTCACCTCAAAAACAAAATAATAAATTTCATGCTAGGAAGTAAATTTTTTAAAAAAAAATTTAAATAGGAAAAAAAGTGGTCTTAACCAGGTATTTTAAATAGATACTCTTACACAGAGTGTTATTCAGTAATATTTGAATAATCCAAATTGAGAAAGTATATCTTTGGTACCACTTTTAATGCCTGATTTATAAATTAAATTTCTTCAAAAAGTTAAAAAATTGCGTTCAAGTATACTTTTCTCAAAAACAAGAAAATTTATATGCGAAGAATATGCAAATTATTAATTCGGCAAACTTATGGAAAACGTAAACACTATAATCAATACCAACAAAATTTTGACAATCTGAAAACAATCAAAATTTCTGTGCTATCTCGAGTGTACCTTTAGATTCGAATATTCTTCACATAGGATACTGTGGGTAAAAATCGAGAATGGCATCGTGGTTGGCGAGATATTGTTAGTTAAAATTAAGACAATCAGATAACAGTCAAAAGTTCTGGCCTATATCGAGTGTACCTTCAGATTCGAATATCTTTCACACAGGACACTATGGGAATAAATCAAGGATGGCAACGTATTTAGCAAGATATTGTAAGTAAAAGTCTATATTTACTTTTGCAATTTGATGTAGAAAATTAGTTAAAACCAGGTTTTTTTGTACTGGACTTTTGTTTGGACCCATTTTTCTGAAAAACAGTAAACAAACATCGTAAGAACGGTCGATAGGATTTTAGATATATGTTAGATACACAAAAGTTGCTCAGATGACCGTTCCATAGTTCTTCTTATATTTGTGCCATTTCAAATATAAACATGTATTTTTCTTGCAGTTTTTTTAAAATAAAATTTTTATAACTTGTGCTTCAAACACAAATATCAATTTATTATTTTTGAAACAGCCACTGTTTCTGACCAACAAATCCTATGATAAAGTTTCCTATGAGTAAGTTCTCGGAGAAAATACTATGCGCACATGTCATGATCAAGCTGATCATAAAATACAAAATATGTTTCTTTTGGCTATGCTTATTGGTTAGCTATGGTTATTTAAGTTTTGATCATTTAGTAGAGACTATTCTTACAATTCTTGTTATAGTTCTGTATAAAATATGTATAAAACTCTGATCATATATTATGATCAATTTTGAATTTCCATAATTTCTATGATCAACGAATTGAATTTATTATAAACGAATTGCTCTTAAAAACGTTTACCATTTATAAGCGTTGATCATTAATTTGCATCAAGTGCTTATAACGAAGAACACAAAGAAAACAACACAGAAGCTTTGTTCGCAAATGAATCAGTACAGAAAAGGAAAAATGCGAAAATTTTTGGCTACAGCATGGTTACGTGCAAACAAATAAATAAAGTTCATACTAAAGTCAATAATAGTGAATATATTAAGAAATTTTTATTTTATGTATGAAGCGAATTTATGTAAAAAGTGAATAGTAGTGAATATATATATATTAAGGTTATAGTTTATAAGAAATTTTTATTATATGAATACAAATAAATATCTTTTCTAATAAAATAACAAAAATCTTTATTTTTTCTTTAAAAGGTTTATTCAATTCAATATCAATTGCGCACGATCCATGAACACTTTAGCAACACATTTAACGCCAGTTGCTCAAACATTATGAACACTTTGGTAACGCATCTTACATAAGTTGCTCATATATAATAGGGCAATTCACAATATTGTGCATTTGAGATAGCAAATTTGTGCAATTGTAAAAATTTACCACCTATTGTGAACGGTCTTTTTTTATTTACTTTTCAACCCCTGTTGCAAAACATAAAATTTACAGCTGATCGACGAAAAAAAAACAAAGTTATTTTATTGGAAATTTTGCTTAAATAAATTTAATGTCGAAAAAAAGCTTAAAGGCTTTCTTTATTTTCCAAATCAGTTCTTTTTTCGTTTTTCTTTTTTCAACTATCAGCTCTGAGTGTGCATTTCAGTATTGCATAAGTATTAGAGTGTCCCAAAAAAAATCGTGTTTGATGTTCGTGGCTTTTCCACTTCCATTTGACCTTAGAAACACCCTCTGTGAAGCGCATCGCAATTGGTGAAGGCTTAGAGGTCGCGAATAAATTTTCTAATTTTCCCACACTTGTATGGGGAAAAATCAGTTTTGCTGGTGAATTGAATTTAGAGCCATTATCTTTTAAGAAAAATGGTTAAAAAAACGTGTTCCCTCAAATTTTTTCTGTTATGACAAATTCAAATTTAATTTTCATCTGATTATTATCTGGTAGTCTGTGGCTCAATTCTAAAAGCTACCTATATGAATGAATACTTTTACTTAGAATTATTTCATTAAAATCAATATCTCTTAGAGTACTCCATTTTCATTCTTGTTATAGGTCTAAAATTTTAGATAATAATAATTGGAATGCACAATGACGCATAAATGAATTACGTTGTTATATGTTTTTGAATTTAAAATTACAAAATAATAATCCGATGAAAATTAAACTTGAACATGTCATAAAAGACAAAATATGAGGGAAAACGTCTTTTTTAAAACATTTTGCTTAAATGATAATGGCTCTAAATTAAATTTACCAGCAAAACTGATTTTCTTCCATACAAATTGCATTAGAAAATGAATTCGCGACCGCTTCGCAGAGGGTGTTTATAGAGTCAAGTGGAAGTATTAAAGCCGCGGACATCTTTCAAAATAAAAAAAAATTTTGGGACACCCTAATAAGTACAGTAAATACAGACTATGGGTTTTTAGTGTTGCTTATTTGCAATAGCACAGTAAATGCATTCCTGTATATTTTGTTAGTATAAAGTAAAAATATACTCTACCATTCTGCAAATGCTATGATGCAAGGTCATTTATACAGGTGTGTGAACAGCCCTAATGATTTTTCTCATACTTCGCCTTTATGAGAACAAATGCTTTCTTTATGATCAGTTGCTCATGTTGCTTGATAAATGTGCACTATTTCCGCACAAGCTCTGAGCATAGGGAATAATATTTGCACCAATTTCTCTTCTTGTAGTTTTCGCATTTTCGCATTTTCGTTTAAAAACGGACCGACCTGTTGCATTACAACACAGAAAACAAATAATGAAAACATGCTATAAAAATTGTAAACACAGCATCCACAACGGATGCTCTTAAATACTACTCCAACAATCTCTTTAAAATTCTGCTTACACGAGTTCCACAGAGAACAGGACGTTTCGTAAAGAGCTAAAAACTACAAGTTTAAAAAAGAATGGAACGTTTAGTAGAAGTGTGCCATTTGGAATAAAGAGACTTTGGAGGGTTCAAGGAAAAGCTATGCTATTACTGTAACAGTTTTCAAATAAAACTCTCTCGTTTTATACCAAATTCCTATGTTTGGCCCATGCGCAATGGCTAAAGTTCAACTTTTTACAAAACAATCGAAGCAAACCTTTAATATTATGGATTGTGGATTTTGGATTCTTTGAGAATATATTTTATTATTGTGGAGCGAAGCAATTGAAAGAAGTTAGCGTTGATTTACCTCGAAAAAGCACGCTTCCTATATAAATTCAAGAGCACTCATGACGGTGAAGCATACACAATAATTAAATAAGTCCACTACAATATAGAGCTAAGCAACACTTGTCCACAAGCTACTGAAAATGTTTGTATGTCAGTACACACTCGTATGCAAGGCGTCCAAATATTTATAAGACCAAAGAGGCATTCAACTGAAGTACCTACTCAAAAGGAATTCGTTCCAGTTCTTTACTACTTGACCTTGTCAGAGCTTAGCCCGTGATTAAAGCTGTTTCAACCTCTTCAAAACTTTCACCTATATCAAAGACAACCGCTACATATTGTTTTTTTCTTCTCTTCCCATTTTCATTCATAATTTTCAACAACTGTAATTTTTGCCACACGAACCCTCAACAAAAACTTCTCGCCTTTGTTGGCCCCTACCAGTTGGACATCTTAACAAAGCTGTTCGTGTGGATTATGACCACTTCACATTCACAACTACCAAAAAACAAAAAAAACCCAAAAACAAAATAGAAGTGCACGTTTTGTTTACAAAACAAAAAAAAAAGCAACAATAAAAGAGCTGCAAAAAAATTACAAAATGGCGCCCGAAAAATCTTCACAATAATGTAACAACTTAATTTTGCTTGAATGCCTTTTTGTTTTGCAGCATAAACGTTATTTTTTCGCCTCTGTTTTCTTTCAATGTTGTTGCTTAGTGTGTGTATGTGTGTGTTTCAGAGTATGTGTGTTTATTTTTCTTTTTTGTCCTGTGGTCGGTTTTAACCTTTTTGCAGCTGTTTTGTTAGCCGCATTTACCACATCATCATCTCATCGTTCTGCCTTCGCGTTTGTTCTTTTTTATGTGCCCTTTAATTGTATTTTTCTGTGTTACTTTTGCAGGATTCTCAAGTTGGAATCCTGTTACTGTATTCCTGTGCTGCTGTTGCTACTGCGTTCGTTTCGTCTTTTTTGTTTTTTTTTTTTTCTTTGGTGTAATATTTTTTTTTCACTTTCTGTAAGTAAAGTTTTTAATGTCGGCTCTTGTTTTGTTTTAATTAAAAACTTTTTCCTTTTATAAAATTTTTTTTCTCTCCTTCTTCTTTTTTGTTTATTAAATACAAAATAAAACATAAAGAACAAATTATGATGATGCTGTTGAAAATAATAGACAGTAAGACGAAGTCTGTATAAATAAATAGAGTGAAGCAAAGTGAAAAGAAACTAAAATAAATAAATGAATATTCATAGTCGGTCTAGTTTGACAGTCTTAAGCTATGTGCTTATTTTTGAAGAAAATAAAAAGATTGGTTTTTTAACATATAGGTCCAGCTAGTTAACTAAAAGTATCTTATTTGCCCTCAATTAAAAACATTTTTGGATAAAAACTTAGCGTTTTCTTCATCGATTGAAAATGATTAAAATTTAGTGATTTTTTAAATTGTAACAAACTCAAAATACTTATATGAATAAATTTCGCAAATTTTGCAAAATTTGTTTTCTTGACATGGGTCCTTATAATTCCAAGTTCAAAACAATTCTGAAATAGAAGGTTTGTGTTCATTTACTTTGTACGAATTTTTCAAAAGATCTATAGAAATCCCCTATTTATAATTGCTTAAATCAAAAATGGCTAAAGCGGCTAAAATTATTGTTGTTGAATATAATTCCTATAAGTTATTTTCAATTCTAAAGAAGAATGCATTTAACATATTCATTTATTTATTTATTTATTTATTTAACATATCAGTACAATAACAATAATTTCTTTTGCTGTACAAAAGCAGTAAATTAGGTAATTACTATTGTAATATTTTACATAATTATATATTATTTAAAATTAAAGATTTCATAACGAATCATAAAAACTGCTCTTAATTTAAAATGAGATAAGAAAAAACATAAATAAATTCTCAAGAAAATATTTTAAGTATTTATAACAGGGAAAAAACAAAATAAAGAAAACAAAAAAAAAAGAAAAGTAGAAAGAATGGAAAATAACGTAAAAGTAGAAATCTGTTTTTTAATTTTGAACATAGGTATTTATTAGTTAAAGTGATTAAAAACGGTCTGGCTAAAGTCACCCCTGCCGTCCAAAGGTTTAATAAAGATTGGTAAACTATTCCATAATCGAATGGCGTTAATGAAAAAATGTCAAATTGACATATTTCCAGTAAGATATTATAACTATGTGCATTGCTTATGGTCGACTGTCAAAATTGCAGTTTCTTGAAAAGATACCGAAGACTTATGAAAAAAAATAAGTTTATGAAAATAGATAAAATTCCGGGCGTCGAGATAGCCCTAGTAAAAATATAAGCCGTCGATCAGCTGCCAAACATGGCCGCTCGGCCGTTCGAGGGTCGAAGATGGCCTAAAAATAGCCCAAAAAGCCCATAGGCCGTACAAGGTCTAAATTAAGTTGTACAAGCGCAATACGGTAGCTGTATGGCTGCTGAATGTAACAGCAACAGTATTTGCAGCAACAAACTCAGGCCTTACTCGGAAATATTGATGTCGATAGGATCACCACTTGTATGTAATGCAAAAGAATTTTGGTTTTGTGTTTAAAGTTAGTTTACAAAAAACGGCTCATTTTCATTGTGGAATAACCACTGCTGGGCCGATGTACGGCTTTCTTATACCAGTTGTTCAACCGAGATTATTTAAAAACAGCCTCAGTACGGCCGCTGTTTGGCCAAAAAGTCCTGCAAACGACTCTTGTATGAAAAACCAGTTGTTTAAATACTTAAATATTATGCTACATTTTACATTCTTTAAATAGAAATGCAGATTACATACCATTTCAGGAGCCTATTTTTTTGGGCTTTTAGAAATCGTTTATGAAATTCATATAAGTTTTGACAGAGTACATAATAGCTAGCTTGCATAGAGCCTGTATTTTTTGGTTTTCTGACCACAACTCGCTATTTTAAGGGTTTGTTTAAAAATTAAAGCATGCAATAATAAAGAATTTTAACCAATAAAAAATCTCTATTAGGTTTCTTTCTTTTTAACACTCTAATTTTATTTTATTTTTTTTTTTTTTTGTAAGATCATGTAATTACATATGTGCTCTTCCACAAAAAGGTAGTGTACTGCGACTGAAAAATCAAATGTTACTTAAAATTTTTTTAAACCTCCATAATAGAAAAAAATATTTAAATTTATGAGAGTACTGAAAGCTGATCTAAGTTTGAATTTTTAAATGATGGCAACAAACATGATGAATGGTAACAAAAGTTGAAAAATTGTGACTAAAGTAGAAACATACTCGTTTAAAACAAATTTTAATTAAATTTTTCAGTTTTCGATTTTTACGGTCTTGAATTACACTTTATATGTTTTTCTAGTTCTAAATAAATAAAACCTCAAAATTTGTACTTCCTTGAAGGGAAATATCTGTATCGTAACGTATGTATCATAACTAGGGCTCTCAATCCCGAAGGGTTTTGACAAATCCCGGGACTTCGGGATATGAAATTCGTGATCCCGGTATCCCGAAATGCCAAAAATTTGAATATATGGCTTTAACATATGTTAAAAGCAAGGACTGTTAATAACTCTTTCTATTAATTAATGCATTTTGGCAAGAAATATTGCATATTATTTTGTTATTTCTTTATTTTTAAAAAAGAAATCCAAACGCAATTGTTATTTATACTTAAAATATTCAAAACACTCAAAAGTTTAAAAGACAACACCAAGACGAAATCTAATTTAGACATGGGTTATGAGACAGCTGTAATGTGCAAAGAATCGAATGAAAAAATTTAACCAAAATTGGAAGATAAAGTCGAACTCTGAAATCTCATTTATTATTTTCAGGGGAAGCATTAGTAAATTTTACTATTGAAAATAATGCATCACCTGAGTAAAGCAGATAAAAAAAATTAAATAAGAAAAAAAGTATTATGGTATGATGAATTTTTATAAAAGTCATAACCTTTACGGTCCTTAATTAAAGATATTTGTTAAATTTTTAAGTATTTAAACAATATAATAAGTTTCATTAATAAAAAACGTTTCGATTGTTTACATTTCAGAAAAGTTAAGCAATTATTTTAGAATGAAAATAAAAAATAATTACAAATATAAAACAACATTTCACTTTATTATAAGCATAAAAATATAAACGTTATTAATAAAAGCAAAAGAAACAACATTTATTCATATTAAAAATAAAATAAAAAAGAAAACAAAACTTGATATTCAAATAAATTGGTAAGCTGTTAGTTAAAAATATGATGTGAAAGAAAATTCCTTTTATAGTAAAAAAAACTATAGTATAGTAATAAAACTTGCTAATTAAAAAATTCCATGAAACTTAAACAGCCTAAATACTAAAAAATGTACTTTTTAAGCGCATAGAGAGATAAAAAAGAAAAGGAAGATTTCGATATTAACCCTTTCAATGGCTACGCTAAGCTAAGAACAAAATAATTTTCCTATCACTTAGGTCTTAAAAAAAGTTGAAAAAACATACCTTTGATATTTAAATGCGCTACTGGCGTTTTGCTAGCATGTACATAGAAAAAATTGTTTTGCTCCTGTTCTGCACAAATGTTTTTTGTATTTTTATAACCCTTTAGATCTATGTCTTTTAAGCTCTCTTAATATTATTATCATTAAAGCCATAAAAAGATAAAAAACATAAATCGGATTTTTATCCGGTTGATACTTTTCTTATAAAAGAGGCCAAAAAAAATTTTTGTTTTGCTATTCTTCGGCTCACAATCGAAAATCCAACTGACTTTAATGTCAAATATCTCTCTAAATTAACTTTTATCATGTTGGTTCATCTTTTATTTTCATAGACCCAAATGAATTGATTTAAAAAAACCTTGCAAAATAAAAATAAAAATGGCTTTCTGAGATCTCCAACATATAGTTGGAAAATCCACTGAAAGGGTTAGAGAAAAACCATCGTTCACATTGCAGTTGCATTTTTAGTTGTTGAAAATTTGTATATTTTCTTGTGAATAAAAATCCCGGGATTTGGGGTTGAAATCCCGGAATTTTGGAACTAGAAATTGGTTCCGAGTCCCGGGATTTCGGGATCACGGGATGAAAAACCCTAACCATAACGTATCATATTATGGTTTGAATTAAAATAATTCAAAAGATTTTAAGACAGCAATTATGAATATATATCAACATTATTCCAGAAAATATTAAAAAAACTTTAATAAAAAACTCGTGCACACTTTGTAGATTTTTTCATTTAAATTGATGCAGACAAAAACCACTTGTCTGTATGATAAGATGGCCGATATGAAAAATTATCTTCTTACTAGTTATTCGAACTGGTGTGAAATCATATAAGACTTAAACAGTGGGTTGGTCATAGCGGAATCACTCAAGACTACTGAAAAAGAAAATGCAGCAATTTCCAAAACAGGCTACCAAGTCTGCTGTGTGATTGACACCAAACAGAGTTTTTGTTGTTGTTGTTGCCTTCTTAAAACTTACTTGATCTAAATAGCTCACAATAAAAATCCTATAAAAATTTAAAATATTAATAAAAATAAAAAACAGCTTTATTTCTTTTTTTGTATCGTTACGCGTACTATTTTGTTTGCTTATATCTTTGGACAACACTTTCGATTGCTACCACCTTTTATACTAAATAAAATGTTACTAGAGTACTATCCAAAAATCAAAACAGGACAAAAAAGTTTAAATTTTTCTTTGCTGTTTTTAATTTTTAACAACAAAAAAGGTGACGAACGTTACGTGCGCGACCTTGAAAATGCCCATATGTGGCTTTCAGAAAATCGTACTCATAGCATGTTTGGGAATAAATGTGTAGAGATCATTTTCCTCCATCAAAAAGCTGAGGCAAAAAGGGGTTCTACTGTTTACTTGACGTCAAGCGTTGCTTCGGCAGTCGATGTCGGCAAAATCGGTGTATGCAAACAAGCAAGAACAGAGACAAAAAACAGATGCGTCGTTGGACACACGAGAGAAGCGCAGCTTTTTCACAGTTTCATAGATTTGAAAATTTAATGGTTTTTTTAAAATTCAATAATATAACAATTTTTAAATTCTAAAATTTAAAATAACATTAAGTTAATTAAAAACAAACACTCGTTATAATTAAACCAGAAATTTTAATTCATTTCTTTATTATTTTATTTTATTACATGTTACATTTATTTTGAATTCTTTTTTTAAATGTGTTCAATTATTATTGTTGTAATAACCCATTTCAATGAAACCTTGCTACTTTTGTTGTTTGGATAGCTAATGCACAATCCTTTTGATCGATTATTAAGATATATGTAGGATAGCTAATGTACTATCCTTTTAATATATTCTTGTCATATACTCCAACATAGCTTCAGTTAATACTTAAAATTGAATGAACAATATAGTTTAAATAAATTGTATGGATTAAATGGTAGCGTGCTGAACTATCAATTCGCGGGTTCGATTCTCATTACTGTCATAAAAATATTTTTAATTTTATATTCTCTTGTTGTAATTGACGCAAGCAAAAACCAGTAACAATTCTAAGAAAAAAGGTGTATAGACAAATGTGTCGTTTTTGAGATTTCACTCCAAACAAATCACAAAACGAGGCGTAAAAAGCTTCGCTTCAAAGATTTTATTGAGTTGTATTTTGCATTGTTAAAAACTGACATTTGTGTATATGATGGTCTATTTTTATTTTCTTTTTTTTTAACCAATAGATATCAAATTAAGAATTTTTTATATATATTATATCGAACTAAAAATGAATATTATATTTTACATATAACTAAGCTAAAAGTCCAGTCCTATGCTTTGCAAGTTTAAGGACAAGTTAAAATTCTTGAAACGAATTTTTTTTTAATGCATTCTTCTAATTTTGCTTACATTTTCGGAACAAAATAAATTTGGGTCTGAGGTTTCTTGAGGCTTCTTCTTCACAACAATATTTTTTTCTGAAATTACTTCATATGGAGAAAATTCTCTTAATAGCTTTCAAAAGTTTTCTAAACAGCCTTTTATTTTCATTAAAATCGATGAGATGATTTATGATCTAACACGAAACAAAAAAATTATTAACAGCTACTTTTGACCTTAACTGTCTGCATTCGCACAAAGTGCACACCATGCTGTAGGGTATAAAATGCTAGGAAAGCTAAAAGTTTTCAAAGAAAACAAAATAAAATAGCATATCAAAGGATTTCTTTAAGATTTGTTTTCTCAATGACTTTTGATACTTTTTCACTACTATGTTATGCTATTTTCTTCTTTTTGTTGTTTACATTTTGTTTTCATTTTGTTAGTTTTTTCTTTTCATGGGTCAGTGGATTGAAAGTGTACATAATGAAGCATTTATATGAAAAGAAAGCAATAACTACCGAATAGAAAAATATGGAGAAAAAATATTAAAAAAATAAACTGTTTCACAGTCGCAGTAAACAAAGTTAACAATTATAAGCCACTTGTTGGGTGCCAACTTTTGAACTTCCTGCCTGATGAACGCCACATCCTTAGAGGATGTTCTATTGTGGAATAATTATTGCGAAGTGTTGCGTAACAGCATCGAAGGCAAAAAATAAAATGTGCGTCAGAGAACCAAAGAAAATTATGACTTGCATAAAAATATAAAATTAAGACTGATAACTACAAAACAAAAAAAGAAACGTAATAATTAAAAAAGGTCCGTTTATAGGGAGTATACGGGAAAAAAATTTTTAACTTTCAGCGATTCAAAAGTCTTCTCGGAAAAAATTGTTGTGGCTGACTTCAATTTTAAAAATCTAGCTATTAAATAAATCTTAAGCTACTCCGAATTTTGTGCTCCACATCTTCCTTACCGTAGTCGTTTATGTTAAAGGTTCTTCGGTTCTTAATTTCGGTTTTTGTACCAGACTTCATGAACTGATATTGTCTTTCTTCATTTGATTTATTGATTGTCATTTAAATTTATGGGCAAAGAATCAGGAATCTTCGCTTATGAACCCTAAACTCAATAGCAATTGATTGCATGGGTCTTTGAAGACTACAAAAATCCATCAAAAGTTATTTCCTCACGAAGCATTTGGAATCAAGTAGTCGCCTGTTTTCCAAGAACGCAACATTGAATCAAATTGGTCTGCATCGATAATAACTCCGAGATCAACCTTCTTCAAAGCCCAAAGAAGCGATTAATTTGCTCAAAATGCACGTGTCGTAGTTGCTACATTCGGAGCGAGAAAATTATAAAAAATTCTATCAAGCGTGTGTAGTCATAAATTTGAAAAAACAATGAAGCCATTATTGATGATAAATTTTTTTATACTTGTCAGACTCAAAGTATAGCAACCCACAAAAGTAACAACGTTCGTGTTTAAATACTTTTCCTACTTATAAAAGCAAATATTTATAAATTTAATTTTTTGTAAACACACTTAAGGCTCAACCAAGCTATGCGTAAGCAAACAAAAGCAAGAGAGCAAAAGAACGTACTCGTAAGGTATTATATAAAGCCACCTAAATTGTGCATAAGCAATTCTTTCGTTCGGTTTTTCAACTTTCGTGTACTTTTTTGAACTTGTGTGTGAGCGTGCATGCCATCGTATTTTGCTAAGCAAAATAGAGTTGCTACCTGTTTTGAAAATAAGTTAATTTCTTATTTTCAAAAGTTTTCAGTGTAAACATTCTATTTGATTACCAATAGTATATTATAGTAATGAATGTTTTTTTCTTGAAATTGTTTGATTACTGGCTCTTATAAGCAAAGCAACACTATAAACATGATATTTACGTCAGCTTTTGGTAACCTCTTTCAACAAACAAAGAAATTATTTTTTATTTGTAAGTTGAAATAATTTTATAAGTCAATGTGCTTATTCAAATTTAATGCAGATCACTTTTTCTTTATATTGAACTTTTTTCTCAATTTTTTTTTTGCAAGTTTTTCATTTGATACATGGCAATTTTTTAGTATGAAATGTGTTTACTTGGGCGGCTTTTTACTAAGCATTCTTTCGTTTACTTTTCTTTAAAACTTATATTTGCTCACGCATAACTTCAATATGCTTATAATAAGTTCCGAGGGTCTTAGAGTAGCATCTCGGTATCACCAAAACAGTAAGAAGCAATTCATAATTAATTATATAAGCAAACTTACAATTTGTACTGCAAATTCCAATCAATATATTATTTGTTTATTAATTTAAAAACATTTTTTTTTTCAAAAGTTTTTTTTAATTTCAATCGAATCAATTTCACATCAGTAAAACTTGTGGCATGGGTAATGTTACCAACATTTTCAGAGCAAAAAGAAGTACACCCCAAAAAAAATATATAAAAAAATAGAAAAAATACATTAATAAATCAATTTCACAAGTAGTTTTAATTATAAAGGAATAAAAATTAGATCAAGCTTACAACATAATTAAGTAATAAAAATTCATTTTGTGAAATAAAATTTTTAAAAAACAAAAAAAAATTAAAAATTAATAATGTAATAAAAAAACCTTACTAAATATATTTTACTACATATCGCTCCAGTAGCACATAAACACAACTCCAAAATCACAAATTTTTTGAATGCAAAAAACTGTTAAGACTGCAGAATCAACGAAAGTAACATAAGAACACACAAACAGAATTTTTCCAGTTAAAGAAAATCCAGTTAAATCTATACATGCAACAAAGCTGTAAAAAAGATATGCATAATGAATATATTTTTTCGAAATTTTTTTCACTGATGTAAATTTTAAAAACATAATTTTTAAAAATATTTGTTTGTCTGTCTGTCCGAACGCGCATCACGTGAAAACTACAAGATGGATTTTCTTCAAACTTGAAATGTAGGTTCCTTACGTCTCTGGTTCAGACAAAGGCTACTTTTCTTCACAAAAAAGGACTCTCTTCAAAATAACGGTTCTTTTGTAAAATAAATTAAATTAAAAAAAAATGAAGAGTTAGTTAAAAATAATAAATACGTTTAAATAACCTATGAAATAGTTTGTGGTTATTAAAAGGGCTGCCCCACCTGGACTGTTTTCGTTTATGTCTAATGAGTACCCTACAATATGCATTTTTTTATCCAATATCTATTAAAATATACTACCTATTTTAATATTCTTAAGGATAATAAATTGAAAAAAATTGCCGATTCTTTGATGCCTATAACATAATCATATCTTTAAAACAATTTAAAATTTTAGCACAATGAATTTTTGTATATAACATCGTTACTTAAAGCAAAAAAAAAACTATTTGAAATTTAAAGCTTTTAGTTTCGTCGCAAATATCTTTGTTGTGCTTAAAAGTATAACCTGCGGTTCAAGCCTACACAAATAACATTTTTTAAAATTGCTGTAGCTCAGTCGTTTTTCAATTAATAAACTTTGAATTTTTTTTTAACGTGAAAGTAGACATAATTTCTAACTTTTTCCGTACTTGTTTATGTTTCGATGTTCTTGTATCCCCCTCCCAGAGCGATGAAAATGGGCACGTTAAAATGAGAAGGCAAATGGGGTATCGGTTTTCTTAATAAGCAGATGCCGTATCGAAATTCTGCGGGCGGCATTTTGTTTGTAATCACTTCAGGCAGGTCCTGAACTACGATATTTCCAAAATATAAAAATTGACAAAATGGCGCGATTTAAAAAAACAGTTCAGAAATTAGCTGTTTTTGTGTGGTTTTTGCCCAACACCTCCCCCAGTAGAAGAATTAGCCAAATTATCATAGTTCAAGACCTGCTGGACATGATTACCTACAAAACGTCGCCCTCCGCATCTTCATCCAATTTCTGGTTCTCGATACAGCCCAGTTTGAAAAAAGTGATTTAGAGAAAATCGCATTTAAAATTTTATTACTGAACTTCGGCGCGAGTATATATATAGCTCTGTAACTCCAAAAAAAAAAAATTCGAATTCTAAAAAATCCTTTTAAGGCATTATTTTTTAAGGATTTAAGAAGATATTTATGAAAAAAAGAAAGATGGAAAATGTTTTTAACCGCAGGTCATACCTTAATTTATTTCATTCATTCTTTTTTTTTTTGCTTAAAAGTTTAATTAAGATACTTACAAAAAATTACTGCAACAGTTCCGTTAGCTAAAGATTTATATTTTTAATCTTTTTTAAAAAAAAAGCCCAAAAGATGTCTTTTTCTTCTAAAAAATGTCTTTTTCTTCCAAAAAATGGTGCAAAAGTTGATTTTGTTGTAAAAATAATAAAATCTTAAAAAAAAACTAATAATAAAAACTGTTTGCTTAATTTGTATTGTGGTAAAGCAAAATTTGCGCTTGAATCTCAGCCACTTCAAAATTATGCTAGATTTCAGCACAAACTATTTAAAATTTGCTATTCCAGCTAATAATAACTAAGAAAAATTTTGATTAAATTCAAGCAAAATTTTGCTAAGTTATTATAAACTGTAAAAGCAACTTTCAATTTAATTCAAGCAAATATTTCCTAAGTTATTATAAATTGGAAAAGCAAATTAAAAGGAAAATTTTGATTAATTTTTGCTGATATGAAGCATATTTTTGAAGTGAAATAATTATTAACCTTAAATCAAATTGAAAAATTACCACCATCTGAAGATTTGAACATCGGCCGCTTGAGTGTAAGTGCATGTAAGCCTTACATTGGTTACAACCATCGCAGTTGTTAACCAATCGTCACCTAATTTTCTTCATTAAGATTTATACATGAGGAGTAATTTCAATTTAGCAATAATTTTCTAAAATCACACCGTTATTGAGCAAAGTTTTGCGGATTTGCTTTTAAGCAAAGCATTTGCTTGATTCAAGCAAAATAATTATCGCCGTGTTTACGCTTTCATATAACGCATCACTTTTATGCAAAAACTATTTCAGTATGACACAAAATTTATTTTTCTATTACTTTTAGAAAAATGCGATGGTACCCCCTTTGATTTTTGTGACGAATTCAATTTTTTTTAAATGTTGTTTCTATAATTTTTAAGAAATACTTTGCCTTTTAGAGTAATTTTAATTTTTTAACAGTTCATTCTATTGAAAAAAATTGAATTTTGATACCATCACTCTATTGTTCATAACTCCGGTATTTATTCATAAATTTTCTTTACCAATAATTTATTCGCTTCTTAAGAACGTCTTTTATACACAAATAATTTTTTTATACTTTTTGTAAATTTTTTACTAATTTTGCATGGCGATATAATGAATTAGAGATTTAAATTTTGGCCAAAAATTCCATTTTTTTCATATATTTTGGCCTATCACGCTTAAACTTTCAAACTGATTAAAAACATTGTTTAAAAATATTGTCAAAAATTTAATTACCATTTATAATGGTATCTTGTGTGACTCTATTGGACGTCTCTTACTCGCGATATAGTCTGATATGTGAAGTTACCTCCGAAAAAAAATAAAAAAATTCAAAAATTCATATCTCGAAACCATATCCATAAAAAATTTTTGAATGTGATTTTTGAGTTAAACAGACCTTAATCTATAAGAAAAAAATAGTGACATTGAATGTACATTTTAACTGTAAACCAGTGTTATCAGAAGGGCTCGGATTTTGATGACCTAAAAAACTGCAAAAACTGACCTAAAAAATTACAAAAATGACCTAAAAATTGCAGAAAATGAACTTAAAACTGACAAAAATTACCTAAAAAATGCAAACAATTGCATAAAAAATAAACAAAAAATATAGCATTAAAAATTAAATCTATAAAATGTATTTTACACTAGCATATGCTGAGTTTCTGCTAATTTCTGAGTTTCTGAGTTTAGAATCATACTATTCTATCTAACACTTGTTTCATTTTTCTCATACCCTTCGTCAGTTTCACCACGCGCAGAGCTTTTTTTTCATCGAAGTCTATTAAAAAAGCTACTCCTTTGTCGAGACGTATGGGACTGTATTTAAAAATTTGCATTTTGATATATTTAGTACGAAAAAAAAATTATTTCAAAATTACACTAAAATGACAGTAAAAACAGAAAAATGCTCTAAAAATTAAAAATGTCCAAAAATGACAATAAAATAACTAAAAAATCTCTAAAAATGACCAAAAAATGCCCTAAATCTAGTAAAAATTACCTGAAAACTAAAAAGTATGAAAAATGAAGCAAAAATGTTCTAAAAATTTTCATATCTGGAATTTAGGAAACATAAATGGACGTTTCAAATAAGCAGGAAATGTCTTAGAAGCAGCAGAAAAAAGATGACATATCATCGAAATCCTAGTCCTGGTTATCAGACTCTCAACAGTCTGCAAACTTATTTATTTATTTTTTAGAAAAAAATTTCAGAATTTGTTTATCCAATCAATATTTCTACATACAGATATAGCCAATAACTCCACAAGCAAATAAGATAGCAGTGGTTTTTTCGTTTCCAAAACATTAAATAAATTCCAATAAATACTGCGTTTTCACTCCATGTAATACCAAAATTTAATTTTTTATAACTTTTAGCAGTCGCCAACAGATATATAATAATAATAAAAGCGATAAATTAAATCTCAAGCAATTCAGGGCTTTGTAACTTAAATGCTGAAATTTTGTAACTCGCTGACATGTTTTTCATTATTCGGATTTCTTAGAAACATTAAAACGAAAAGTGTATGTTAAAATTTGCATATTTAACTTCTCGGTAACACCGGGTATATCAATCAGGTAGTATAAAATAAATGTTTACATTAGGTAGATATATGTATTGTGAATTATTTTGGGAATAAATTTCTATTCTGTAAAATTTTGAGTTGTTGCGTTTTTGTACCGCGTGTGCGATAAGATATTGGTGTTTTTCCCCGAAGAAATCATCTAATTAATCTTTTTATGTCAAAAATAAGTACGACAAGTAAATAGAAGTACTTCGATACAAGGAGTACAGTGAGTAAAAAACACCCAAAATTAGTACAGTTGGTAACTTTAGGTAAGGGGGTTGTAGACGACGTCATCTTATAGTGGAATATGATGCCGTAGTTCAAAGACTTTTAGAGCATAACAATAGATCTCATTAGATTTGTACAACGACAAATTAATTAATTTATTAATTAATTTTTGAGTGTTAATATTACTAATAACTGCGTCCATTCAACGAATGTTATTCGTAGTTTTCAGCCATGAATAGGATTCGTAGAATCGACTTACATTAGTACATATTGCGAATATTTTATTCGTATCTTAAAAAAAGAAAAATGTATATTGTACAAATACATTTGTTACATTTACGAATGATCATAATATCTTATAAAAAAAAATATTCTGTCTGAGCTTACGGGCCACGCACTCCCCCAGTAGGCTACAGCCACTTTACAATGATACAGTTCCTTATATTCTTTAGCTGTTCGACAAACCAGTCAAAAAAAAAATTCTGTCTGAGCTAGGGTTTGAACCTCGGCTCTTTAGCTTACGGGCCACGCACTCTACCAGTAGGCTACAGTCACTTTAGAATCATAAAGTTCCTTATGTTCTATAGATGTTCGACAAACAAGGCTGAACGATTTCGGTTTTCAATTTTGTAGACCCTACTAATAATTCATACATTCTACTAATAATTCTTACGGTCAGCCTACGAATGAATTCTTTCTACTAATATTATTTTTCATTCGTAAATAGTACAAAAGCATAAGTAAATACTACGAGTGTAATGAAAGAAATTACGAAGTTATTCGAACGAGAAATTTACGAATATTATTATTTATATGTACACAATCATTCGTACAATGCACTAAAATGAATTGATTTAGTTTTGTTTACGAATATCATTTGTACATTAAACAAATATATTCATAGATATATCAATTATAAGGAAAATTTTACGAATGAATTCGTAAAGATATCACAATACAAATACTTTGCATATTGTACGAATATTTGTAGAATGTACGAATATTTTGTTTACTAATATCATTCATAGAAATTTTACTAATAAATTTTTTGAGTAAAGAAAACAACAAACAAGAAAATAGCAAGAACAAAAAATTTTATACTTGCACGATATTGGTATTTTTCCATTGCAAACAATACACTATATGTCATTTTCAATAAATTTGTACACAAATAATGAATTAAGGGCAGGTTTTTCAAACTGGTCTACACGATACTTCAATAATTACTCTATAAATTGACTTGGATTTTTTATTCATTTTAAAATAGATGAAATTTATTGGATCTCAAACTTAAATTCCGATAATATTGGTCAGTTGCTTTTTTATAGCACTTTAAAGAGCGCAAAATGTGGAAGACAACGCTACTAAAAATTCACATGTCCGCCATTGTTGTAATTTTTAACTATTTAATGATTTATGGGTTAAAGCTCTAATAAGTATTATATAATTTAAAAATTTTTCGATTATTTTATATAGATGACATGAACGTGCTGTGCGATGGAGACCGTTTGGGTACCTTTTTTTCAACGTGACGTTTGACGGCATATGGGCCCTTCACATTACAATTTTATGCACCGAATGATATTTTCCTTCAGAATCAATAAATAACTGCCAAAATACGCAAGGTGTTCGTTTACTTCCTTTTATGAAAAAAAAAAAATTAGGAACATCACTGTGTTTTGAGCCTCTTGATGAGAACCTGCTCTTTTCAGATTTTTTGTGTGCTCAAAAGAAAGATGAAGTATTAAAATAATGTATACATTTTAATTTTTCTAGTGGTTTATAGGTGTCGCTTTCAATACTTTTCTACCAACCTGTATTTTTTCAAAAGCAATAAAAGCATGGTGTTTCAAGATTATAAAGTCATTAGTTTCAATATGTTGAAAATATATGAAGTTATAGTAGTTTTTGAAAAAAGTAATTTTAATTGTTTTTGTTTTCTGCATAATATTGTTTTACTTAAAATACAAAGGGTTACCCAAAAGTCACTGACATTTTGATTTGGGCACACCTCTTTTCTGTAACAAATGTGACAAAATAATTAAATAAAAATAAATTTTTGACAGCTGTCAAAAGAAAGAATTGAGGCTAAGTCATGGAAAAATTCACTGTCCAGCAACAAGTACAAATTGTAAAAATTTACTACGAAAAAGTAAAAATTTTGCGGACACGGATCGCAAAACCCGCATACTTCTCGGCCATCATAATGCACCATATCGAAATACTCTGGAAAATTTAATCAATAAATTTAGGTCCACATAAGCACTTAAGCACATTTTGGCAAAAGGTCTACATCTGCTCGCTAACATGGAACAGTTGACCCAAGAACTAAAGCCAGCAAATCATACTCAGCGTCAAACGTTCTCAGATTGGGTTTTGAGCATCATCACGATATTGCGAAGAACATCCTCTTTGGTGACGAGACCCAATTTCATCTCAATGGCACGGAGAAACCAAAAGCACTCCAATTTCAACAGGACGGTGCCACTTTACACCCCATCAACGAAACAATGCACTTATTGCAAACAAAATTCGATCGAAGATTATCTCGCGCCGAGGTGATGTTTATTGACCACCAAGATCATGCAATTTAATGCCGTTGCACTTCTTCCTATGGCGTTTTCTCAAAGGGAAGGTCTATGCCAATAAGCCCCGAATGATTCCGGAGCTAAAAAAGGAAATCCAACTGACCATAACAGCAATTGATCCAGAATTTTGCCAGAATGTCTTCAAAAATTTCATATGAAAGCAAGGTTGAGGCTTCACTTGAGCGATATTACATTCCATCAATAACTTTTATGCCTTTTCTTTATAATGCAATAAAAACTCAAGAAAGCAGTTCATATTATTAAAAAATTAAAATGCCAGTGACATTTGGGACACCCTTTATAAAGCGTAGTTAAAAAATTTATATTTTCAAAAAATAAATTAATATGCAAATTTATTGCAACACATTCACAAATTTGTATCGAAACGCACTCAATTTTGCTACAGTCTGCTCTACTATCTTAACTTTTTTGTAGACAGTTGGCGGGACAGTAGCTAGGACAGTAGAATGAGCTTAAGCATATCAAATGACAGTAGGCGAGAATTTTAATAGAATTATTTTGAAATTTGAAATACTTTGGCGTGCTCGTAGTCCTAACAAAAATTTTCTTCATAATATATTAATTTTTTACTATTTTGTCTACTGTCTTGCCAACTTTCTTACCAACTGTCTGGACTCTTCATATTGCACAGTAAAAAACTGTCACGAACTTAATTGAGGAATTATTTTACTTCTCTAACGAAACATAAAAAACTTTTACGTAGGCAATGAATATCCATTATAAATATAGAACTCAATAATCTCCTTTTTTCCGAAAACACATTATATCAACAATCATTAACATAACTTCAGAGATATTCTTTTAATTAAGTGCTATGACAGATGTAACTGTGGCAAATTTTTCAACAGGAGCACATTGTATAAATGTCTTATGTTATTGTTACAGTCATCAAATATTTTAAGTTTAATTAAATAATGATCCTCAAAGCCTAAAATAAACATTTAATAATTAAAATGATGCGACCAAAACTAATAACATAACCAACAAAATTTGGACGAAATTAAAGTTAATACCATGTAGATGTAGATAAGCAGCAACAACAAAAAACGGTGACAACAAAAACATCTAAGCTCCACTCGTACACAAGAAATCCAATTACCTTGCAAAAAGCACAAACTAAGTAGATTTGTGCTGAGCATAAAATAAAAAAAATAGTCTTGGCTTAAATTGCACAGTCATAGCAGTACTTCGGGTTGCCTGGGTTGGTCGGTTACTTGACTTGGCTGGTGGGTTAAAATGAGTTAAGCAAATTACAGCAGAATACTAAATTAACCTAAGCTTATGGCAGCGGTTGACACAGCGGGTTAAATTAAGTACGAACTCCACCCACTCACTACCACTACCTGTGTTGTTCCTGCGTGCGGTGCTGCTTGATGACCGGCTACATGGATGACACTTTCTTGACTGCGAAACGTTCTAGCGTAGCCCCAAAAAATGTTACCAAAGAAACGCTAAGAAGAAAAACCACCCAACGATATAATAGAAAAAAGCAACTTAAGGCGAGAGGGAAACAAGTTGGCCCATCCTGCCCCACTGCTAGGATACCGAATTAAATGAGTTTTATTTACTCAAATTGCTAGAGACCATGTGTTCGTGGTCGTATTGGTGTTGTTGGAAGTGGCGATGGTTATTGTTGTTGTTGGTGATTTTGTTACTTTTGTTGCTCTTGTCTATCGCATGGCAACACTTAGGTATGCGACAGCAACGTTCTTTAGTAGCAATACAAACGAAACTTTTATTGCGGAAACATTTTTTGGCACACCAACACATACACGCTCATATTCTAGCAGCTGCACAGACATATTTCACACACAGCAAACGTTCAGGCGCAGAATATCTGCTTGATCTTGACTTACATATAGTAGCTGTTGCAGCTGCTACGGTTGTTGTTCGTGTAGTTTACGAACATCTTTCAAGTAAAAGTTGTTACGCCAGAGCGTCAAATATCCTGTTTCCTTATGCTCTGACTGCTTCATAAATAAATTATTAGAAGTGAAGAAAGTACGCAATTCACTATGGACCAAAAAATAAAAAGGCTCAAGATACAAAAAAAAAATCCATTCAAAGGAATAACACAAATTTACGTAGCAAAAAAATAGTAGTGGAATTAAATTAAGTCCTTGTATTTTAAGATTTTGGTCCTTTCATATACTTTTAGCGTAGTCATTTGCTATAAGCACCAAGCCAAACGCTGAAAAGGTCCTTCAGTCAATGCAATTTGTATGACTTGTGTTACATTTCTACGTTCTGCTGGGACCGATTTGTATAAATTCAGCAAATAAGAGAAAACAAATATTATTATTCCTTAAGCGGTGATAGGGTTAAAAAATAAAAGGAATTTGCTTGCTTTTATGTGCAGCAAATCTTACAAAGAAGGATAAAATAATTCTTTAAAAACATTCTCAATAATATAGTTGGTTTAAGCACTCTCATAATCGGAAAGTGTTTCAGTTGTCTTTCCTAGCAATCAATCAATAATTTTTTTTTTTACTATTCAACAGTCTATAATGACAATGTAAGCCCAAAAAATGCCCTTGAGAAGAACCTATATTTTCAGTGTATAATACTATGCAATACATATACTTTAATGAAGACGTCTAGACTCTAGGCAATGTAACCGCCGCACAGTGGACCGTCCCATGCAAGTTAAACGAAACATTTTTTCATGATTTTAAACAAAAGAGGATACAAAAAAAGCAACAAAATTTATCGCAGTAGAGATCTTTTTTGAAGAGGTTGTTTAACTAAAAACGCTCTTGCAACGAAACTTTTTGAAGTGAAGCTTTGCGCAAAGGCCATTTAGAAAGATAACAACATGGCTTTTCACCGATATACAACACTAGTTTTTGTTGTTTTTTACAAATTGAAGTATTCGGTGGTCAAGCCAGCAAATTTTTTAAAAAATACACTATTTTTAAGTTTTAAATGAATTTTACCTTATACTCATGAATTGGGTCAAATCGACCCAACACAAATTTCACATTGAATTACACACATTTCAAAATAATAAATTTAATGATATTTAAGTATGAGTGTATATGTTGGACTTTCAGCTTTGTAATGGGACTCGATATATTGCACATATGTTATACATGTGGGATTTATTCATGTAAAAAACACATGTTCTCTGTACGTGAATCCGGGTCAGATCGACCCTCTCCATCTCTCTCTCCATATCCAACTCTTTTCTCCATATATTTCATATAGAAAACTTGTTTGACAACACTCACAAGAAGAAGTGAACAAAAAAAAACACTCACATTTTTGATAAAATGCTTAGAGGCTTCACATGCAAAAGAAAAACTGTTGTGATTAAATAATTGCGCAGCGTTTCTTTCCGACAAATAAATTAAAAAAATTTTCTTTGATGAGAACAATAAGCTGAAGATGGATTTATTCAACACATATTCAATTTAATAACAGCTGATTAACTAAATAAAACAATGTAGCGAGTAAGATGCTAGAGACGGAACACTGGTAAATTCAGATAACAACAGCCTCACTAGTGTTCAAAAAAAAAATTAGAGATAAATACTAAAAAAAGTGTAATTAAAATTATAAAGAATAAAGAGAAATTGCAATTTAATTTTCCAATCCACATGTTGGGATAAATTTGTTTAATTTTAAGTTGTCTATTTCATTTGTTGGTTTATATTGCAAACTTAACTTAACCTCATTATCGGATCCTTCCCCGTCCAAATGCTCCTGTGTGAAATATTTGCAAACATCAATATGTTTTGTGCGAGCATGATAATTTTTGTTCTTGGCCAGATGCAGTGCCCCTTGGTTATCACAGTACAATTTTATTATTTTAGGTGCCTTCAAAAATATTTCGCACTCAAAACGTTTCAGCTATAGCGCCTCTTGAATTGCTGCCACCTTTGACATAAACTCCGCCTCTGTTGAAGATAACGCAATTGTTGGTTGACGACGAGAGGCCCAAGAGATAGCACCGCCTTGAACTTGAAATAAGTACCCCGTAGTTGAACTCTACTTATCAAAATCGCCTGCCCAATCAGCATCGCTGTATCCAATTACATCACCATTTCTATTTGGATGAAATGTAAATTAGTAGTCGATGATACCTTTCAAATAACGCAAAACCCTTTTTACACCCTTTAGTGTGCATTACCTGCTCAATGTGCTAGCAGAATTAACGTATATAAGAATTTTTTTACAAAACTGTTGTCAAATTATCTGTTTGCTGAACAACTCCCATACAAAATGACGGAATCAAAATGTTCACACCCATGAATAGATCTTTTTTGATAAATAAATGGATTTAGTTACTTTAACTTTATATATATGTGTATACACACTTCATATAAGCCCTAATAACCCGAATTACGAACTGTAACGTTCTACTTTGTTTTCTCTTAATAGCCAATCAACTCATGTAGCTAAGAAAAATCACTTCAATCAATGCTATTTCCACTTCTAAGCGTATAAAAAGATAATTTCGACAAATCCGTGCTACAATCGTCCATAAAACGCTTAGCTGATTTACTCAGAAAAGCCCTAAAATATTATCTCGCATCATAATGTTTCCATCATGCTCATGTATAAAGGAGCAGACAAAAGTACTGTGCCCTTGATTAATGTCAATTATTGTCAAGTTGACTGCATAAATTGTGGTTATTTCCATACACAAGTACGAGGTCGTAAGCAAATCGACTGACATGCCGCTAAGTCAGCCACTAGCAAGTCTGCTCGCTCAAGTCAAGATACTTTGCATTCTTTGCATTTTTTTTATTTATTTATTTTCAACATAAATACCGGCGTTCTTCATATATTATTAAAATCACTTTCGTTGCATTGAGAATTTGTTGCCATCCATTTCCTTTTTTTGTGAGTTTGTCGTTTTCTTTTATTACCTCTTGCTCTTATTTGTTTATATTTTTGTTCCTTGTGCTTTTATTATTGCTACAATTTTAGCACGTGTGCCGCTTTTAGCGTTGCTCCTAAAATGCCTGCCAACTCACCTTCCCGCCAAACGAATGAGCGTCTTCTAAGATATTCGCACAAGACGCGTTGCAGAGATTCGCGTCAATGTCTCCAAATTTCAAAGCAGAAAAATAAAATCGAACGAAAAAATCATGAAAATCTGCGTCATGCTTCCATGTAGGAAGGTATTACACGGGCCTTGCTACTTTTGAGTATTCTTCTGTCGTACTGTCAAATGTTCCTAAGGACTACCACCACCTACCATCATAGCCGCATTGCATGACGCCGGAGGCAGGGAGAAACTAACTGCACATTGGTTGGTTTATGTCTGAGAGCATAATCGAGTCACTACTACACTTGGTATCAAATGTTTTCTTGTTGAATTGTGGATTCAGTGCTTTTGATTTTGGCCACAATTGGAACAAAGCACTTTTGCTCCGTCGACGTTCCTCGCTATTTTTGCTTGCTGCTGTATTGCAGTCAAAATAAAGTCATTGAGCCAATATTGTTCGAGACAATGATTTTTGGTTGGTAAGCATTTGTATCTAATATTTTATTCATGGTTCTCAAGAGTACTGCAATGTAAGGATAAAAGGGAAAAAATCGTTTAAGGACAGAACGGAGAAGTTCATAAATGAATTGCTTGGTGTGCTCGAGTCTCGCATTGAAAGTGTAAATAATTAAGTACAGGAAAAAAAGTGAGAGCGAAATAAAATTGTCTTCAATAAGATAAACTGGCAAGAAAATAATCCCTTATACACTGCGCGAAAGATTCGAAAATCATTGGTCGTGGTCACGATGGTAAGATTGGTTTTCTACAATTTTATTCCTAATTACAAACCTAGAAAATCATGTGCAATGCACAATGCAAAAAAGGAACTTTGTTCATCTTGGTAAGCCACAGCAGGATTGCAGGACACTAGAGGGAATCCTCATATGTCAATGCATGGCGTCAGCTCATGGATGAAAACTGCAGGAAGTGCAGGGAACCAGGCACAGTAAAGACCCTTTTATGCACATTCCTCGCCCTACTTAAATCGAGACTCAAATACCTAAGCTCATTAACGTTCCTACCACTTACAGATGTATCCAACTTAACACAAAGATTCCCTTTGCTCGTAACTGGCACCATTAAAAACCAGAATTGGTCTATATGAGCCTCCGTTAGGAGTCATTCACATAAACCTTAGCCTGGCCTATGCTACAAATACGATCCTTGGCTGCAAGACCTTTCCAATAAAAATTTTTAACGAAATTTATTTGTCGACAACAAAGGTAGAGCCATAAAAAATAAAAATAAAAAAGGCATCTTTTAAATTTCCTACAAAAAAATTTCTTTAGAAAAAACATAGCCCCCAATGGAACAAAAAATATTCCCCCTGCAACTGATCGTTGGGGGTTGCGTTATTTTTTCGAGAAACTTTTTTTTACGAAATAGCGCCATAAACGAAAAATCACCCAGAAAGATTCAAGGCAAAAGCCAAAACCACCAAAATCTAGATTCCACTTAAAGAGTTGAATGATTTTTATATAAAAATGGACCAGCAACCATAACAAAAAGACAGATTTCGCTTAAAAATGTATCAAAACAGCTTAATGTTTTGTGCGTTTTTCATATGAAAAATAACTCCATTTGGTATAAAGATATTTTAACCCTTAAGTGGTGACGTGGAGTCTTACAGTCCCCTCCCGAGTCGCAATTTCCGAGAAACATATGAAAACTGCAACATTCCTTAAATGTTTATTTTTGATTAAAATTAGAAAATAGAAAGAAAAGACTATTGTTTAAACATTTCTTCTTTTAATTTTACTTCTATAAACCAACGTTTGTAGTTTTTTTAAAAGATGGATAAGTGTTGACTGAATAATCAAACAAAGAAGTAAAGGAGCACCTGTGAGACCCCAAGTCACTGGTAGTGCGAAAAAAATTCACGTTAAAGGTTAAGTGACTTTTCATTTCATCTTTTGGTCAATATTTCTTCCACTTTTCTTCCACTTTTATTCCGCTTTAAGCAATCTAAAGAAGCTTTTTGTTGCAAAAAATCGAATTTTCTTTTTATTTTTAGCAAAATAATGCATGACGATTATAAGAAGACTAACATTCTAATAATCGTCTACAACTAAGTAAATGCAAAAATAAAAGGATTACATTTCTAATAATCGTCTAAAACTAAGTAAATGCAAAAATAAAAGGATTAAAAAAGTTTTTGAACTATCTAGTTTCTGAACTGAAATATTATCTACAACTACTTATCCTACATATCTATATATATAAAAATGGATGTATGTATGTGGGTATGTGGGTATGTGGGTATGTGGGTATGTGGCTATATCACGTATAGACTCCAAAACCGCTGAACCGATCTTTATGAAATTTTCAGAGAAAATAAAGCCACATCTTGAGAGTGTTCCTGTGAGGTTTGGTAACGATTGGAGAAGGGGGCGTGGTACCTCCCATACAAGCCAAATTTGCTCCATCGATCACAAACCAAAAAAAGGATATATATCAGGCGGTTTCAATCGTAAAAAACTAAGATTTGGTAATTTTGTTCAGATGGTTACTGTCGGTAACTGTACAAAAAATGGGCATGGTCGTAAAATAAATACGCCCACTTTTTCGAAATCATGGCAATTCCAGAGTTCTATACACTTTTACAGTGAAACTTACTATATAGGTGCTCCAAGAGGCGGTCACTATATATAAATGTTTTCACGCCCACTTCTACCGCCCACAAATCAATGTCTATATATATAAAAAGCAAAACGATGTGTGTCTGGCTGTGTGATGTCTATAGACTCCAAAACTACTAAACCGATTGACCTGAAATTTTGGCAGCCGATTTATTTCAGGTACGAGATGGTTGAGGGGAAAAATGTGCCACACCCCCCTTTTACCGCCCCCAAATCAATAAAAATGTTATATTTCAGTCAGTTTGGGTCGTATAAGGCTAAAATTTTGCAATTTAGTATGTACGGTTACTGTCGATAACTGTGCTTAAAATGGGTTTCCACGCCCCCTTTTACCGCCCACAAAGAAATGAAAATGCTTTATTTCAGACGGTTTTGGTCGTATAAGACTTAAATTTAGTACTTTGGTTTGTGTAGTTACTGACAGTAACTGTACGAAAAATTGGTTTCCACGCCCCCTTTTTGCGCCCACAAATCAGTGAAAATGCTATATTTCAAGCAGTTTTGGCCGTATGAGACTAACATGTGATACCTAAGTTTGTATGGCTACTTTCGGCAACTGAACTAAAAAAAGGCGTCATCGCTATATAGCCACACCCACACCCACTTTTTGAGAAATCATTAAAATTGACTACTGGGTCTATTGAGCTAAAATGTTGCTTTAGTTTGTACTGTTACTGTCAGCAACTATACTAAAAATTGGTTTCACGCCCCCCTTTTACTGCCCACAAACCAATGAAAACGTTTTATTTCAACGGTTTGTATCGTGTTGGACAAAAATTACTCTCGGCAAGTGCACTAAAAATAGGCCTGTCCCACTTTAGTTAAACTCACTTTTCAGGGAGTTAGCGTCGAGTGAAGTAAAGTGCGCCAGTCTTAACCTAAATTGAGCTGAAATTTGGGCAGTCGATTTGTTTCGATTACGAGATGGTTCAAGGGAAATATTTTCCCGCACCCCTTTTTACCGCTTGCAAAACAACAAAAATGCTACATTTCGCATGGTTTTGATCGTATTAGACTAAAATTTGGTTATTTAGTGCGTATGGCTACTTTCGGCAGCTATACTGGAAATGGTGAATATATTTTGCATTTCTTGACATTTTCGTATATGGCAGTAAGGTGGTCTGTGGCAGAACAATGTCTGCCGAGGATAGTGAGTGTTCCTGTGAGGTTTGGTAACGTTTCGACGAGGGGGCGTGGTACCTCCCATACAAGCCAAATTTGCGCTATCGACCACAAACCAAATAAAGGATATATATCAGACGGTTTCGATCGTAAAAACCAAGATTTAGTAATTTTGTTCAGATAGTTACTGTCAGTAACTGTACAAAAAATGGGCGTGGTCGCATTAAATATACTCCCACTTTTTCGAAATAATGGCAATTCCGGAGTTCTACACATTTTTATAGTGAAACTTGCTGTGCAGGTGTAGCGTACCGTTTCAGTGATAAAATTTTATGGGAGTTGGACAAGGAGGAGGGGCACCTCTCATTTAACCCAAATTGGTGATATCGAATTGCTTTGAAGTTATAGGTTGACAGCGTCAGAATTCAGTATTCGCCCTCAATTTATACATGCAGTTTCATTAATTAAATTTTATGGGCGTACGAAAAGGGGGCGTCAAACCTCCTATTTAACCCAAATTAAAGATATCAAGCGACCTATAATCTTTGGGATTATAGGTCGCACAGTTTTTGAATTCAGTATTGGACCTCATTGTACACATGTAATTTAATTGATTACATTTTATGAGCGTTGATCAAGGGGGAGTGGCACCTCCCATACAACAAAGATTTGTGATATCGAATAGCTTTGGAGTTCAAGGTCGCACAGCGTCGGAATTCAGTATTTGACCAAAATTTATGCATGCAGATTTACTGATAAATTTTTTTAGAGTTTGTCGGGGAGGTGTGACACCACCAACTTAACCCAAATTTGCGATATCGAATAGCTTCGGAGTTATAGGTAACTCAGCCTCGGAATTCAGTATTCGACCTCAATTTACACATGCAGTTTCATTGGCGAAATTTTATGGGCGTAGGGAAAGGGGAGTGGCACCTCCCATACAACCCAAATTTGTGTTATCGAATAGTTTTGGAGTTATATGTCGAACAGTTTTGGTATTCGGTATTCAACCTCCATGTACACATGCAGTTTCATTGATTAAGTGCTATGAGGGGTGATCAATAGGGCGTGACACTTCCTATACAACCCAAAATTGTTATATCGAATAGCTTTGTGGATATAGGTCGCACAGTCTCGGAATTCAGTATTTGACCTCAATTTAGACATGCTGTTTAACTGATAACATTTTATGGGCGTTTGACAAGGGAGAGTGGCAGCAACGCGCCGGGTTTCAGCTAGTATTAAATAAAATATGACGTCCCATAGCCATTAACCAGAAGACTATCAAAACGCTTCCAAAGATACCTCATTTGTCAAATTATGAAAAGTAGTTTAGAAGTGAGAGTTGAACAGATGAACAATCAAACATACTTACATTTCGGTAAACACATATACCTCTCCGTTTGCTTCGCCGTAGTCAGGTGATGAATTAACTGTGTCTATTTGTACGCGTTATCTTATTATGTATTTCACAATATTAAGCTGGCAAAACTCTCGTTTAACATCAGCGTTTGATCAAGGCAATGATAACAGGTTCAGTGAAAAGTTTAACAGTAACTCAAAAATTAAATTTCCAGCTGCATCCTTATATTCAAGTACTTCAAATCAATAATCAGTTGTTTAATGTATATAATTATTCGATTTTAGATGCATAGAGTTTAATTTTTTGATACTGATATAATATTTTCGATATCCATCGCTACACCCACAAATTTTAAAAAGGCAAAATATCTTTTTTACGTCTTTTAAACATTGTTAACGAAGAAGTGCTCAATCATCTTCGAATTAAATAGTAAGTATCCGAAAAAAATTCCGCCAGATGATTTTTGATAATTTATCCTCCCATGTGACATTAAAATCCGCTTATTTGGCGGGAAATCTGGAAACAGTTGACAGCACACAAATGTTTTGATTCTCTTTGTTTTCATTTCGCTCTCAGCGCAACTGATCAACGAGTTCATGCATTGGTTTTGAAATCTAAGAGCAGATGCCACCAAGTACTTTAAAAGCAAGTAAATGTTTTGAAACGCATATCAAACGCATGCATGCAGCTCTCTAATATATATCACTAGCTGAAACCCGGCGCGTTGCTGCCACTCTCCCTTGTCAAACGCCCATAAAATGTTATCAGTTAAACAGCATATCTAAATTGAGGTCAAATACTGAATTCCGAGACTGTGCGACCTATATCCACAAAGCTATTCGATATAACAATTTTGGGTTGTATAGGAAGTGCCACGCCCTATTGATCACCCCTCATAGCACTTAATCAATGAAACTGCATGTGTACATGGAGGTTGAATACCGAATACCAAAACTGTTCGACATATAACTCCAAAACTATTCGATAACACAAATTTGGGTTGTATGGGAGGTGCCACTCCCCTTTCCCTACGCCCATAAAATTTCGCCAATGAAACTGCATGTGTAAATTGAGGTCGAATACTGAATTCCGAGGCTGAGTTACCTATAACTCCGAAGCTATTCGATATCGCAAATTTGGGTTAAGTTGGTGGTGTCACACCTCCCCGACAAACTCTAAAAAAATTTATCAGTAAATCTGCATGCGTAAATTTTGGTCAAATACTGAATTCCGACGCTGTGCGACCTTGAACTCCAAAGCTATTCGATATCACAAATCTTTGTTGTATGGGAGGTGCCACTCCCCCTTGATCAACGCTCATAAAATGTAATCAATTAAATTACATGTGTACAATGAGGTCCAATACTGAATTCAAAAACTGTGCGACCTATAATCCCAAAGATTATAGGTCGCTTGATATCTTTAATTTGGGTTAAATAGGAGGTTTGACGCCCCCTTTTCGTACGCCCATAAAATTTAATTAATGAAACTGCATGTATAAATTGAGGGCGAATACTGAATTCTGACGCTGTCAACCTATAACTTCAAAGCAATTCGATATCACCAATTTGGGTTAAATGAGAGGTGCCCCTCCTCCTTGTCCAACTCCCATAAAATTTTATCACTGAAACGGTACGCTACACCTGCACAGCAAGTTTCACTATAAAAATGTGTAGAACTCCGGAATTGCCATTATTTCGAAAAAGTGGGAGTATATTTAATGCGACCACGCCCATTTTTTGTACAGTTACTGACAGTAACTATCTGAACAAAATTACTAAATCTTGGTTTTTACGATCGAAACCGTCTGATATATATCCTTTATTTGGTTTGTGGTCGATAGCGCAAATTTGGCTTGTATGGGAGGTACCACGCCCCCTCGTCGAAACGTTACCAAACCTCACAGGAACACTCACTATCCTCGGCAGACATTGTTCTGCCACAGACCACCTTACTGCCATATACGAAAATGTCAAGAAATGCAAAATATATTCACCATTTCCAGTATAGCTGCCGAAAGTAGCCATACGCACTAAATAACCCAATTTTAGTCTAATACGATCAAAACCATGCGAAATGTAGCATTTTTGTTGTTTTGCAAGCGGTAAAAAGGGGTGCGGGAAAATATTTCCCTTGAACCATCTCGTAATCGAAACAAATCGACTGCCCAAATTTCAGCTCAATTTAGGTTAAGACTGGCGCACTTTACTTCACTCGACGCTAACTCCCTGAAAAGTGAGTTTAACTAAAGTGGGACAGGCCTATTTTTAGTGCACTTGCCGAGAGTAATTTTTGTCCAACACGATACAAACCGTTGAAATAAAACGTTTTCATTGGTTTGTGGGCAGTAAAAGGGGGGCGTGAAACCAATTTTTAGTATAGTTGCTGACAGTAACAGTACAAACTAAAGCAACATTTTAGCTCAATAGACCCAGTAGTCAATTTTAATGATTTCTCAAAAAGTGGGTGTGGGTGTGGCTATATAGCGATGACGCCTTTTTTTAGTTCAGTTGCCGAAAGTAGCCATACAAACTTAGGTATCACATGTTAGTCTCATACGGCCAAAACTGCTTGAAATATAGCATTTTCACTGATTTGTGGGCGCAAAAAGGGGGCGTGGAAACCAATTTTTCGTACAGTTACTGTCAGTAACTACACAAACCAAAGTACTAAATTTAAGTCTTATACGACCAAAACCGTCTGAAATAAAGCATTTTCATTTCTTTGTGGGCGGTAAAAGGGGGCGTGGAAACCCATTTTAAGCACAGTTATCGACAGTAACCGTACATACTAAATTGCAAAATTTTAGCCTTATACGACCCAAACTGACTGAAATATAACATTTTTATTGATTTGGGGGCGGTAAAAGGGGGGTGTGGCACATTTTTCCCCTCAACCATCTCGTACCTGAAATAAATCGGCTGCCAAAATTTCAGGTCAATCGGTTTAGTAGTTTTGGAGTCTATAGACATCACACAGCCAGACACACATCGTTTTGCTTTTTATATATATAGACATTGATTTGTGGGCGGTAGAAGTGGGCGTGAAAACATTTATATATAGTGACCGCCTCTTGGAGCACCTATATAGTAAGTTTCACTGTAAAAGTGTATAGAACTCTGGAATTGCCATGATTTCGAAAAAGTGGGCGTATTTATTTTACGACCATGCCCATTTTTTGTACAGTTACCGACAGTAACCATCTGAACAAAATTACCAAATCTTAGTTTTTTACGATTGAAACCGCCTGATATATATCCTTTTTTTGGTTTGTGATCGATGGAGCAAATTTGGCTTGTATGGGAGGTACCACGCCCCCTTCTCCAATCGTTACCAAACCTCACAGGAACACTCTCAAGATGTGGCTTTATTTTCTCTGAAAATTTCATAAAGATCGGTTCAGCGGTTTTGGAGTCTATACGTGATATAGCCACATACCCACATACCCACATACCCACATACATACATCCATTTTTATATATATAGCAAACGCCCATAAAATGTTATCAGTTAAACAGCATGTCTAAATTGAGGTCAAATACTGAATTCCGAGACTGTGCGACCTATATCCACAAAGCTATTCGATATAACAATTTTGGGTTGTATAGGAAGTGCCACGCCCTATTGATCACCCCTCATAGCACTTAATCAATGAAACTGCATGTGTACATGGAGGTTGAATACCGAATACCAAAACTGTTCGACATATAACTCCAAAACTATTCGATAACACAAATTTGGGTTGTATGGGAGGTGCCACTCCCCTTTCCCTACGCCCATAAAATTTCGCCAATGAAACTGCATGTGTAAATTGAGGTCGAATACTGAATTCCGAGGCTGAGTTACCTATAACTCCGAAGCTATTCGATATCGCAAATTTGGGTTAAGTTGGTGGTGTCACACCTCCCCGACAAACTCTAAAAAAATTTATCAGTAAATCTGCATGCATAAATTTTGGTCAAATACTGAATTCCGACGCTGTGCGACCTTGAACTCCAAAGCTATTCGATATCACAAATCTTTGTTGTATGGGAGGTGCCACTCCCCCTTGATCAACGCTCATAAAATGTAATCAATTAAATTACATGTGTACAATGAGGTCCAATACTGAATTCAAAAACTGTGCGACCTATAATCCCAAAGATTATAGGTCGCTTGATATCTTTAATTTGGGTTAAATAGGAGGTTTGACGCCCCCTTTTCGTACGCCCATAAAATTTAATTAATGAAACTGCATGTATAAATTGAGGGCGAATACTGAATTCTGACGCTGTCAACCTATAACTTCAAAGCAATTCGATATCACCAATTTGGGTTAAATGAGAGGTGCCCCTCCTCCTTGTCCAACTCCCATAAAATTTTATCACTGAAACGGTACGCTACACCTGCACAGCAAGTTTCACTATAAAAATGTGTAGAACTCCGGAATTGCCATTATTTCGAAAAAGTGGGAGTATATTTAATGCGACCACGCCCATTTTTTGTACAGTTACTGACAGTAACTATCTGAACAAAATTACTAAATCTTGGTTTTTACGATCGAAACCGTCTGATATATATCCTTTATTTGGTTTGTGGTCGATAGCGCAAATTTGGCTTGTATGGGAGGTACCACGCCCCCTCGTCGAAACGTTACCAAACCTCACAGGAACACTCACTATCCTCGGCAGACATTGTTCTGCCACAGACCACCTTACTGCCATATACGAAAATGTCAAGAAATGCAAAATATATTCACCATTTCCAGTATAGCTGCCGAAAGTAGCCATACGCACTAAATAACCAAATTTTAGTCTAATACGATCAAAACCATGCGAAATGTAGCATTTTTGTTGTTTTGCAAGCGGTAAAAAGGGGTGCGGGAAAATATTTCCCTTGAACCATCTCGTAATCGAAACAAATCGACTGCCCAAATTTCAGCTCAATTTAGGTTAAGACTGGCGCACTTTACTTCACTCGACGCTAACTCCCTGAAAAGTGAGTTTAACTAAAGTGGGACAGGCCTATTTTTAGTGCACTTGCCGAGAGTAATTTTTGTCCAACACGATACAAACCGTTGAAATAAAACGTTTTCATTGGTTTGTGGGCAGTAAAAGGGGGGCGTGAAACCAATTTTTAGTATAGTTGCTGACAGTAACAGTACAAACTAAAGCAACATTTTAGCTCAATAGACCCAGTAGTCAATTTTAATGATTTCTCAAAAAGTGGGTGTGGGTGTGGCTATATAGCGATGACGCCTTTTTTTAGTTCAGTTGCCGAAAGTAGCCATACAAACTTAGGTATCACATGTTAGTCTCATACGGCCAAAACTGCTTGAAATATAGCATTTTCACTGATTTGTGGGCGCAAAAAGGGGGCGTGGAAACCAATTTTTCGTACAGTTACTGTCAGTAACTACACAAACCAAAGTACTAAATTTAAGTCTTATACGACCAAAACCGTCTGAAATAAAGCATTTTCATTTCTTTGTGGGCGGTAAAAGGGGGCGTGGAAACCCATTTTAAGCACAGTTATCGACAGTAACCGTACATACTAAATTGCAAAATTTTAGCCTTATACGACCCAAACTGACTGAAATATAACATTTTTATTGATTTGGGGGCGGTAAAAGGGGGGTGTGGCACATTTTTCCCCTCAACCATCTCGTACCTGAAATAAATCGGCTGCCAAAATTTCAGGTCAATCGGTTTAGTAGTTTTGGAGTCTATAGACATCACACAGCCAGACACACATCGTTTTGCTTTTTATATATATAGACATTGATTTGTGGGCGGTAGAAGTGGGCGTGAAAACATTTATATATAGTGACCGCCTCTTGGAGCACCTATATAGTAAGTTTCACTGTAAAAGTGTATAGAACTCTGGAATTGCCATGATTTCGAAAAAGTGGGCGTATTTATTTTACGACCATGCCCATTTTTTGTACAGTTACCGACAGTAACCATCTGAACAAAATTACCAAATCTTAGTTTTTTACGATTGAAACCGCCTGATATATATCCTTTTTTTGGTTTGTGATCGATGGAGCAAATTTGGCTTGTATGGGAGGTACCACGCCCCCTTCTCCAATCGTTACCAAACCTCACAGGAACACTCTCAAGATGTGGCTTTATTTTCTCTGAAAATTTCATAAAGATCGGTTCAGCGGTTTTGGAGTCTATACGTGATATAGCCACATACCCACATACCCACATACCCACATACCCACATACCCACATACATACATCCATTTTTATATATATAGCAAACGCCCATAAAATGTTATCAGTTAAACAGCATGTCTAAATTGAGGTCAAATACTGAATTCCGAGACTGTGCGACCTATATCCACAAAGCTATTCGATATAACAATTTTGGGTTGTATAGGAAGTGCCACGCCCTATTGATCACCCCTCATAGCACTTAATCAATGAAACTGCATGTGTACATGGAGGTTGAATACCGAATACCAAAACTGTTCGACATATAACTCCAAAACTATTCGATAACACAAATTTGGGTTGTATGGGAGGTGCCACTCCCCTTTCCCTACGCCCATAAAATTTCGCCAATGAAACTGCATGTGTAAATTGAGGTCGAATACTGAATTCCGAGGCTGAGTTACCTATAACTCCGAAGCTATTCGATATCGCAAATTTGGGTTAAGTTGGTGGTGTCACACCTCCCCGACAAACTCTAAAAAAATTTATCACTAAATCTGCATGCGTAAATTTTGGTCAAATACTGAATTCCGACGCTGTGCGACCTTGAACTCCAAAGCTATTCGATATCACAAATCTTTGTTGTATGGGAGGTGCCACTCCCCCTTGATCAACGCTCATAAAATGTAATCAATTAAATTACATGTGTACAATGAGGTCCAATACTGAATTCAAAAACTGTGCGACCTATAATCCCAAAGATTATAGGTCGCTTGATATCTTTAATTTGGGTTAAATAGGAGGTTTGACGCCCCCTTTTCGTACGCCCATAAAATTTAATTAATGAAACTGCATGTATAAATTGAGGGCGAATACTGAATTCTGACGCTGTCAACCTATAACTTCAAAGCAATTCGATATCACCAATTTGGGTTAAATGAGAGGTGCCCCTCCTCCTTGTCCAACTCCCATAAAATTTTATCACTGAAACGGTACGCTACACCTGCACAGCAAGTTTCACTATAAAAATGTGTAGAACTCCGGAATTGCCATTATTTCGAAAAAGTGGGAGTATATTTAATGCGACCACGCCCATTTTTTGTACAGTTACTGACAGTAACTATCTGAACAAAATTACTAAATCTTGGTTTTTACGATCGAAACCGTCTGATATATATCCTTTATTTGGTTTGTGGTCGATAGCGCAAATTTGGCTTGTATGGGAGGTACCACGCCCCCTCGTCGAAACGTTACCAAACCTCACAGGAACACTCACTATCCTCGGCAGACATTGTTCTGCCACAGACCACCTTACTGCCATATACGAAAATGTCAAGAAATGCAAAATATATTCACCATTTCCAGTATAGCTGCCGAAAGTAGCCATACGCACTAAATAACCAAATTTTAGTCTAATACGATCAAAACCATGCGAAATGTAGCATTTTTGTTGTTTTGCAAGCGGTAAAAAGGGGTGCGGGAAAATATTTCCCTTGAACCATCTCGTAATCGAAACAAATCGACTGCCCAAATTTCAGCTCAATTTAGGTTAAGACTGGCGCACTTTACTTCACTCGACGCTAACTCCCTGAAAAGTGAGTTTAACTAAAGTGGGACAGGCCTATTTTTAGTGCACTTGCCGAGAGTAATTTTTGTCCAACACGATACAAACCGTTGAAATAAAACGTTTTCATTGGTTTGTGGGCAGTAAAAGGGGGGCGTGAAACCAATTTTTAGTATAGTTGCTGACAGTAACAGTACAAACTAAAGCAACATTTTAGCTCAATAGACCCAGTAGTCAATTTTAATGATTTCTCAAAAAGTGGGTGTGGGTGTGGCTATATAGCGATGACGCCTTTTTTTAGTTCAGTTGCCGAAAGTAGCCATACAAACTTAGGTATCACATGTTAGTCTCATACGGCCAAAACTGCTTGAAATATAGCATTTTCACTGATTTGTGGGCGCAAAAAGGGGGCGTGGAAACCAATTTTTCGTACAGTTACTGTCAGTAACTACACAAACCAAAGTACTAAATTTAAGTCTTATACGACCAAAACCGTCTGAAATAAAGCATTTTCATTTATTTGTGGGCGGTAAAAAGGGGCGTGGAAACCCATTTTAAGTACAGTTATCGACAGTAACCGTACATACTAAATTGCAAAATTTTAGCCTTATACGACCCAAACTGACTGAAATATAACAATTTTATTGATTTGGGGGCGGTAAAAGGGGAGGTGTGGCACATTTTTCCCCTCAACCATATCGTACCTGAAACAAATCGGCTGCCAAAATTTCAGGTCAATCGGTTTAGTAGTTTTGGAGTCTATAGACATCACACAGCCAGACACACATCGTTTTGCTTTTTATATATATAGGCATTGATTTGTGGGCGGTAGAAGTGGGCGTGAAAACATTTATATATAGTGACCGCCTCTTGGAGCACCTATATAGTAAGTTTCACTGTAAAAGTGTATAGAACTCTGGAATTGCCATGATTTCGAAAAAGAGGGCGTATTTATTTTAAGACCACGCCCATTTTTTGTACAGTTACCGACAGTAACCATCTGAACAAAATTACCAAATCTTAGTTTTTTACGATTGAAACCGCCTGATATATATCCTTTTTTTGGTTTGTGATCGATGGAGCAAATTTGGCTTGTATGGGAGGTACCACGCCCCCTTCTCCAATCGTTACCAAACCTCAAAGGAACACTCTCAAGATGTGGCTTTATTTTCTCTGAAAATTTCATAAAGATCGGTTCAGCGGTTTTGGAGTCTATACGTGATATAGCCACATACCCACATACCCACATACCCACATACCCACATACATACATCCATTTTTATATATATAGATAGCGCCCTCTAGCGGACATAAAGCTATAAGCAAAAAAAATTTTTTAGTGACAAGCAAATGAGATATCGTTAGAAGCGTTTTGATTGTCCTATGAAGAAAAGTTATGTGACGTTACATAAATTTTAATATATTATAAATTATATATTTTGTCTTCTAGAATACAAAAAGCCCTATCTTAATACCACGTATATCTTTTGAACATCACTATAAATTAGTATTACATGCAATAAAATGTATTAGGTGTAAGGTGTTTATCTAATAGACAAAAAAAATTTTTTTTTTTTTGTTTGTACATAACAATTTCAAGTGAGAATATTTTCTTGTTTCATACTTTTTAAAGCTGTTCTGTTTTAGTTTTTTTAATTGTTTTTTCTTTTATAAGACTTTAAAAAGAAAATTGGTAATACTCATTTAAATTCTTTAGATACGGCTTAAAACGCACCAGAAGTGCTGCCACGACTATAATATATCACGATAATATTAATTTATTTTATTTATTTATTTATTTATTGGCCAAGCATGGCAATTTACTTATTCTAACAGGTTTGTTTATTTTATTTTTTTTTCTCCTCTCCCATTTCCTTGTTTTGGTATCCGAAGATATGCAAATCGAACTAGGCGTAATCCGCCCACCTGATCGACATGAATTCAAGAACACGTCAAAAAGAAAAGGAGGGAAGAAAAGAAAAAATAAAAATAACTTACATACTAACATATTTTATATATAGTAGCATGTATAAAATTTTTAACATATTTTATACATAGTTAAGCTAATAATTTTATTTGATAAGAATAGGAGGAGCGCAGGGTTATTGGGCTTTTAGTAGGGAAAAAAGATTTGGAGAGGTATGCTTAGTTAAAGATTAAGATTTCAAAAATTTACATTTATAAAAAATCCAAGCATTTATGTATTTATTTATTAACCCAAGCAAGGTTATCTTAAATAAACTCGAATTGAGCTTAGATTTAGGTGTTGGGAGCCTAGTTGTTTGAAAGAAGGTATTATGACGGAAATAGGGACTTGGAAAGATTTTTATTTAAAGTTAATTTATTTCGTGAGTAGACAGTGTGCTGTTGATATGCATTTAACAGTCGTGGATGTCGTGTACGTCTGATCGGGTCATTAAATCGTATCTTGTTTGTTATATACTCGCTATCAATAACACCGTTAATGATATCGAAGGTAAAACATGAACTAAGAAAAGTCCTTCTTGTTGAAAGGGGCTTTAAATTCATAAGGTGGCAATGTCTTGTACTCACGGAGGTTATACGCGTCCCTAAATGCAAAAAGCAGAAATTGCTTTTGAATAGATTCAAGTCTTTCACTGTGTGATTCGAAAGCAGGATTCTAAATGATGCATCCGTATTCAAGAAGAGGGTGCACTAACGCACTGTATAATGCCTTCGTGACCCAAACATTTTTGATCTATTTTGCACGTCGTTTTATAAAACCAAGTTGTTTGCTGGCCCTAGATACAATTTTATCATAATGTAAGTTGAAACGCAAATTGTTGTCCAAGACTACACCAAGATCAACAATATGGTTGACTCTTTCAAGTTCGCAGAGAGAAGGTTATTACGCAGCATTTCTGAACATTAAGATAAAGTTTATTTTGATTGCACCAGTGCTCAAGAGATGGCAGTTTCGACTGTAAGTAAATTACATCTGTTTCCGATTTAATAACATGGTACATTTTTAGGTCGTCTGCATACATTTGATGCGCACAGAAAAAAATCATTGTAAAATCAACTAGAAACATAATGATTTTACATGTTTCCTGTATGATTTTGCTTCAAAGAGACTTATAGTAAAATTATTGTGATTTTCATGTAAAAATCGTAACAAATTTTCATGTTGAATCATTATGAAATCATGTCAAATCATTAGGATTGAATCATTATGCTATCATGTAAAATCATTATGATGATCATGTTGAATCATAATGAAATCATTATGAAATCCTGCTGAATCCTAACCTCATTTTGAAATATATATAACTTCAAGTTGGTTTTATTTAATTTCTTTTATTGAAAAATATAAGAAAATACGACTTATAATTACAAGACATACCTCAATTTTTCTCCAACTAAATAATTTTTCTCAATTACGTTCACGAAGTCCAATGGGTGGTATAGCCTTTATTGTTGTAGTAACATGAATCACATATAACATTACCTTGTTCATCTGTGTCGAAGTTTATGTATCCATCTACTTGCAGTAACATTTCACTTGTATTTACTTTTTGAGCTATTACAAACTATTTTTATTTTGCAACGAAGCCACTTCTCGCGATAAAAATTCTAATGTGCAGAAAATTCGCCAGAAACAACGGAATCTACAAACTGTAGAAGAACATAATGCAATAATATTTTACTAGATTTCATAATGATTCTACATGATATCATAATGATTCAACATGAAATCGTAATGATTTTACATGAAATACTTATGATTCTACTCTGCAAAATTAATGCCAACACATTCATACCATGGACGTGTGCATGCGTGTTTTTCTACATGATTCAACAATGATTTTACATGAAATCTTAATGATTTTCATGTTGCTGCTACCATGAAATATGAAATCATGTGAAATTAAATCAACTATGCATCACAATGATTTTACTATGCAAAATTTTTATGTGTGTGTGGGATATCACAAAGAATATCAGATAGTTCTGAAATAAAAATATTAAAGAGAAGTGGACCAAAGTAATATTTGTAATCTGCCGGATGTAACTAAAATCTGCTTGAATAAGGTTACGGAAACCATGCTGCTGTTCATTGAGTAGAGGATTTATAGTAGATGTTAATTTTGCGCATATAATTTTTTCGAACAATTTTGGAATAGCTGATAATATGGCGATTCCTCTATAGTTTTCAACAGACCTTTTATCGCCATTTTTATATTTTGGTGTTAGGTGTGATATCTTCCAATACTATGGAAAAGATCCTTGGAGCGGGGATTTGCTAAATATTATATATAAAGGCATGATAAGTGTGTCTAAACATTGGACTAGTAAGTGCGGGGGTAACAGGTCTGGGCCGGGTCCTTTATTTGGATTAATTTCTTTCTAATTTAATGTTAATTGGGTCGTGTGCAATCTATATCAAAAATTACATTGATGAAGAGTTGATTGATTTAAGTTAGTATATACTTTTAGTTGTTTTTAATTGGAACTTGAACTTAAATTTTTTCGATTTTTTTACCTTATTATAAATTTGTAATTATATTAATATTTTGTTATAAATTATGTTAATCAACTTTTTAAAAAAACTAATTAGCGGGTTTTAGCGGATTTTTTTGCAAATTTTGTGGATTTAGCTAAGCAGTAGCTGGCTACACTGGTGGTGTCTATCCATCAACAGGAGTTCACTTATAGAAAGTATTTGAAAATTAAGTGGAATGTAGTGTGTGCACTTATTTGAATTCAAAATTATTTTTATGTATGTAAAACTAATGGTTTTATTCATGGAATTGAAATGATTTAAGCTTTTGGAGTTATGTAATTACATATGTAGTTTTCAGTATTTCTTTAATCTTTTACTATTTCTTTCATTTTGTACACTTGCAATAAGTATTTTAAAAATTATGTTGGCTTGGTTGGTAACAGTGCAAAACTGTTACATTTGCCATTTTTTACATTTTTGTCTGCTAGTTTTTTCGTTGTTGTTAGATTAACTTCAAACCGGTTTAGGAGAAATAGCACAAGTGCACCAATAACATTATAAAATAAAAATATGGAATTAGTTATAATTTAGAGAAGATAACGGTTGCTGAAATGAGAAGTGTTACATCATGTTACACTTTTGCTCCTCAGTCTATATGTAAATAATGGTATATTTTGATTTGTAAATAAACGTTTTTTCTACCTTAAAATAGATTTTCTAAAAAGCCATTTTAAAGCCTCTAGACTGGAATAAGGTTTTAAATTTATATTTATTAAATAAAACTCAGCATCCTTTATTGTTGCTTTTAAAATTGTTATCACCAGGGCTAGAATGTCGATAACATGTCATATTTTTCTGCTGCTTCTAAGACATTTTCTGCTTATTTAGAACGTCCATTTATGTTTCTTAAATTCCAAACATAAAAAGTTTTTATGTCAGTTTTTCGTCAGTTTTCATCGTTTTTATCGGTTTTTGATTTTCAGGTAATTTTTACTAGATTTAGGGCTTTTTTGGTAATTTTTAGAGATTTTTTTATTTTTTATTGTCATTATTAATTTTTAGAGCATTTTCCGTTTTTAAGGTAATTTTACAGGTCTATTCTGGCAAAGTATCAATTATTATCCAGTATTTTTATTATTTTTATGTGTTTGCTGTAATTTTGTGATTTCAAAACAAATTTGAAACTCAAAAATAAAAAATGTTGTTAGAAATTGTCACCTGCTTTTGAGATAGTCACAATTTCATTGTATTGAATCACAAAATTCCAGCAAACACATATAAATAATAAAAATACTGGGTAACAATTGATACTTTGCCAGAATAGACCCATTGGTGTAATTTTAAAATACTTTTTTATTAAAAATTTTCATTTTTAAACATATTCCTTCAACAAACAAAAGAGTCCAGAGTCCCTTCAATCAAAACCATTACCTCTCGAAAAAGGAGTAGCTATGTGCAGAAGTCAGTGCAGAAGTAGAAAGAAGTTTTTCTGTTTAAAAAAAAACATTTTGCTAGACAATCGACGTTCCTTAATTTTTAATAACTCAAAAATGTACCCTGTAAATATGTTTATAAAATTAATTTTAAGTTTAGTTTTTTTATTTTTAAAACATAATTTTGTGTTTATGTTTTATGTAATTGTTTATTTTTGTAAATGTAAAAAGTAATATCGAATGCTTATAAAGTATATAAAGGGTGTTTTTTATAGAGTGATACAACTTTGAGTTAGCATTAATGCTTTATTTGACCACCCATTTAACAGCTGATAGTATTTTTTTTGTTAGGTTTGCTTTGACATTTTATTATAAATCGACTTACATCATAAAAACGCGTGCAAATTGTGGAAATTTTTAATCAAAATAATGGTTCTGTTCGTCAAACTTATCGCGCACTTCGTCCATTTTATGGCGTACATAATCGTCCTTCAGATCTGCTAATTCGAAGAACAATAGATCGTTTTTGGACCACATTTACTGTTACTGATAATGTGCATCCCGTGAGATGCCGAACAGTGCACACTGAAGAATCTGTAGCCGCTGTACAGGAAAGCATTGAAGATGATCCTAATCAATCAATTCGTCGCCGTTCTGAGCAACTGGGGTTGTGTCCTTCCACTTTATGGAAGATTTTACGAAAAGATCTTGGCTTAAAACCTTTCAAGATTCAATTTGTGCAGGAATTAAAGCCAAACGGCCATCGTATGCACCGCCAATTCGGCGAATGGGCTAAAGCACAAATTGATATTGATTTTGAATTTCCATGGAAAATTTTATTTTCCGATGAAGCCCATTTTTGGTTGAATGGGTACGTAAATAAACAGAATTGTCGTATTTGGAGTGAGGAGAATCCACAAACTTTTGTCGAAACACCATTATATCCACAGAAAATTACTTTTTAGTGCGCTGTATGGGCTGGCGGAGTAAATTTATTGGCCCATATGTCTTCAAAAACGATGATGGTCAGAATGTTACTGTCAATGGTGAACGGTATAGGAACATGATTCGAAGTTTTTTCGTACCTCAATTAGCTGGCATTAATCTTGCTGATATGTGGTTCCAACAGGACGGAGCCACATGCTGAACAGCGGGCGCTACAATTAATTTGCTCAAAGAAACTTTTGACGAAAAAATAATTTCACGAAATGTCCCAATTAATTGGCCCCCAAGATCGTGTTATTTAACCCCATTTGATTATTTTTTTTTTTTGGAGTTATGTAAAATTGCTTGTCTACGTCGATAAACCACAAACAATTGAATACCTGGAAATCAACATTCGAATATCGGCGATATACGGCCGCAAATGTTGCGAAAAGTTTGTGAAAATTGATGTTCCAGTTTGCGCCTTGTACGCGCCAGTCGTGGCGGCCACATGACCAAAATCATATTTAAACATTAATGTCATAAAATTTTGTATTCAATAAAGATCGTTTCATTGATATTAAAAATATATTTTTATGTTCTATTATGATTTAAACTTGTATCACTTTATAAAAAAACACCCTTTACAACATAATCCAATTAAAAAGATATCATTTTTAATTAACTTTTAATTCTGTTCTTTTTTCTGTGTTAAATGAGTTGAGTTTTTATAAAGTTATAATATCTTACTGGAACCAAGTAAATAGTTTTGTTATAAGTAGAAAATGTATTTTATAACAAAAACTTATTTTCTGAACAAATTTTCTGAGAAAAATAATTTAAATTAAACATATTCCTAAATCAAACAAATTAATTTTTTAATTCAAGAAAACTATTTCTACCCGTAATAGCTAAATGTCAACTCTGTATCAAGTAATATGTGCAAAATGGATACGCCAATATAATGAAGCTTAAAATAACTTCAATTAAATATGTCAGTTTCGTAATAAAATTCTGTGAAATCCTGATAGGTATTTTCTAATAACTGTATGCCTTTTTATTTTTTATTTTTTGTGCTTGCTTGGTAGATAATTTTTCAAGCAAGCTATTCACTATTTAATTGCAAATTCTGGCTTCGCAAACTAATATATTGGTTCAATCATATTAGAAAATCAAAACATTTGTTATCAGTTTAATTTTTTTCAACTTTGAGGAGGCAAATTAATTTATTGCAAACTAGGTTATTGCAAATTTTTATGCCCATTATTCGTTTTTGGCATATTTCCTTGAAAATAAGTAATTTAGTTTAATTATACAAAAGATGTATGGTGATTTTCATTTTAAAGAACCTAACTTATATAAACTTTTAACAGATTTTTTAAATAAATATCTTACAAATATTAAAAAGGAACTTTATAAATTATTTATAATAGTTTACTATCTAGATAGAATGGTCTTTAACCAAATTGTGTTTTGTGTTTCTGTGATAAGTCATGATTCAGTTATGACTTACTACCAGCTTATTTCAAAAACTTACCATAAAATCATTGAGTTAAGCGAGCTCTTCTAACTTTGAAGCTGATTCACTTCATTAGCATTTGTATTTAAAAAAACATTAAAAAATTACAATTCAATTAAAAAAGAACAAAAAGAGCATATAAAAACAAATTCAAAATGAAATGGAAATAAATGGATGTAAATACAGTTGAGTGATGAGCAAACATAATCCACTTATCGCATCCGGACGAAATCGAGACTCATCGGGATGCTAGCTATGTATATGCAAAGTAAAATTAAAACGCATAAAATAAAGCGTAAGCAACAACTTCAAAGATGAGGGAGAAGAATATGGGAATAGCATGAGCAAGAATTGTAAAAACTACAAAAAAGGCACAACTAAACAGCAAGAGTAAAACATAAAATTTAACGAAACGTAACGTAAAAGTGTGAAAATGTTAAGCAACATAAAGAAATCCAGAGCTGGTAATAAAAAATAAACTGAAGAAAACATAAAAAGCAATCAAACGGAAACGGAAATGGAAAAATAAGACAACAGCAAACACTTTGAATGAATCGAATGTCCTGCAGTTCAGTTGAGTTGAGTTGAGCAAAAAGTGAGAGGAACGGGCGCGTAAAACGTGTCATGCTCAATTGAACATGCAGAGTGTAGCGCACTGAACTCAACAGACTCACACATACGTGCACAAAGAGACTCTTACATCGATGTGCTTCAGCTGTATGTGTTTGTAAGTAACTCATACAAATGAGAAGTCAATTGGAAATTACGCTTCCATCAAATGGAATTAAATGAGGACAGTCTTCAGTAACAGCATCAAAGCAACAACAACAACTCTTATATCAACATCAACAAGCAAATATAACATCGTAATGCAAAAAGTTTATAAAAGAAAACCAACAAGAGCTAGCGTCTATGACAATAGCAAAAAATCTCCTATCCTGTTTCACCCCCTCCCCCGCCACCCGCGCTTTGATGATGTTATCATGATTTTGATAGTGTCGCAACCAGCGTTGCCACTTTGCTAAATTTCTACTAACTGTGATTGGATTTTTCTTCAGACATGCTTTTGGTAATTTGGTAGACTATTTTTAAAATCCGCTTCTACCATTACGCTTTCGCTTCCGGCAGAGTGCGAAAGCTAAAAGTCTGCTTTTTCAAAAAACGGTCTGAAGTTGACGTTAAAAGGCCTTTTGTTTACATTTTTCGTGCCAGTTCGTGCAATATTTCAAAGAAAAGTGAAAAATGCCAAGCATGTGAGTCATTTTGTTTTATAAACACGGATAGGAAAGAAAATATAATTAACAAAATGTCATTTGCTTAAAGTTGAACACCTACGCTACGAAATAAATTTTTTCTAATTTCTCATTTTTCCAATTTTTTTAAGTTTTCTTATCTTATTACTCCACTAACAGACCCTTCATACGTTTATGTATAATACATCAACACTTCGGCAGGCTCAAGTCCTCTGAAATTTTTGTTTAAACTTCAGATTTTTCCATCTAATATTGATACAAATTTATGCTGAAAATTTCAATAACTAAAATCATCAGATTCTCATGGTGAGCTTTAATGGGTTAAGGCTTGTGTGCAATTTAACATTATAGTTTGATTGCACTACTCCAATTAATAAATAATTCACGTGTGGTTCCAATCAATTCCTCTAAATAATCTATCCTTTCCTTTCAGGTCAAAGACCAAACCTTGTTTGTATAAGGAGCATGCCTTGGTTCTTTGATTTTTTTTTTTTTAAAAAAAAATAGTGTGATTATACTATTCCAAAAATTTCGGGAAAAATTCAACACAACGAATGGGGATAACATTTTGTATTATAAAATTTTTCATTTCCCTTATAAATGGCAAAATTAAAAAAAAATGCACTTTTGGGAGTAATACTTTACAAAAATGCTTGAAAATAGAAAATGCCAAATAGTTTTCCATTAAAGAAGAAAGTCAGGAGAAAAAATAAAGGTATAAACGTGCCAATAGTTTCAGTGATATGGCTGCTTTTATTATTATCATGTATTTAAAAACAATCATCTCTTTTGTTTTTTTAAAAAAATTTCAAATTTCAAGACATATATCTCAAAATAATTTAAACGTGACAAAAATTTATTACAAAAATTTTAAACACTTATATGTTTACAGAAAAATCATAATTTACAAAATAATAGCTTTTTTTAACATCAAAGCAAAAACTATGTTGGTTAAAAAATAATTTTATTGTAGTCAAATAAATAACACGCAAACATGTTAGAGTCTATCGATTTGTGAAAAAAAATCTTACGCCAATTCCGGTACTAAAATAACATAGCATATTAAAAATCCATTTCATTGTATGCTCCTTTGTGGTCTGAACCAATTTTGGCGTCCACCGAATTATCCTACTCAATCGAAATTCGGGGAACGCCAAAAGAGTGCTATTCGAATGAATTTCTGATTTTTGGGGTCAAATTTTTCCGATACAAATCGATATATTCTAACATGCATGCATTTTGTTTATTTGACTGATTTTTTAACAAAAATAGTTTTTGCTTTGATGTTAAAAAATGCTATAAAATTGTAAAATATGACTTTTCCTTAAACATGTAAATGCTTAGAATTTTTGTCACTCATAAAATTATTTTGAGATATATGGCTTGAAACATGAAACTTTAAAAAAAAATTAATAATTTTTTATAACTATATTCGATCATAAAAGCCATATCACTGGCACTATTTTTTTAATTTTGCCATTTATATTGGAAATTGAGGCCAGCCGAAAAAAATCATTATGATATTCGGATTCTACTAAAAATTTATCTATAGAAAATGTTACCGCCATTCATTGTTAAAAACCTTGTTTAGTAGTGGTTTTTAAGAATTTTTTAAAATCAATAGTAGCAGAGGATTGCAAACATGTAAACATTACTCTGTTAGACATGTCTAACCGTAACTCCACGGCGCACACTGTGTCCGCTGCGGCAATAAATCATTTTGGACCTGCTCTCCGATTTTGATGATTTTTCAACAGATGGTTAAAAACTATCTAAAGGTCATGTGTGTAAAATTTCATGCAAATATCTCCATTGGTTTTCTGTCCCGAGCAGCGCAAAGTTGACATATGTGAACAAGTCTGAAATGGGTTAGTTTTCTATGTCATATTTAAAACCTTGTTACTTATAAACTATACACCGAGTGTACCTTATAGAAATTTTTTTCACTTAAAATAGGCATCAAGCATTATGTAAATTAAAAAAAAAACAAAAAAAAATTGAAAAAAAATGTATTTTTTTTTTATTTTGGGCCAAAAAAAATATACATTTATGATTTTCCGTTAGACTTTTAGTTGTGTGCGAAGCAGTGCGAAACATGGAGTCCTATACCAAATTAAAGCTGAGGGTCTCAGCTAATAGATTCCAAAAAAAAATTCTGCTCAAATTTGCCCGCGGCCAAAAAAACAATGAAAAACCAAAAAATTACAGTAAAAAATATGCGTTATGCGTTATTTTACGCGTGCATAAACAACTGCGCACTCTTTCTTTCGTTACTGCTTGTTGTTGTTTTGCCTGTGTGCATGTCTATTACTATAAATAGTATATTTGTAAGATAATTGTGTATAAAGTGCTCGTACACTGAAATTCAAATCATATCAGTTATTATTTTTTTTAAAATAAATTTTTACATACCATAATGAAAACTTCAGCATGAGTTGGGCTCGAACTCCAGATGTTCGCACACCAGCCGCCAACTCTATCCACTGAGCTATTAAAGACGTTGGGATTGAATGAATAATAACGTCACTTATTATTACACGCAATGTGTAGAGTCTTTTAAAATTGTAGCAGTTCATATAGTCATTCTAAAAATAGAACCTATGTTGATGTGCATTTTATTTTTGTAAAGTTTTGTAAAATTAAAAAAATATAACGCTATATTTCTTACAACAACAACAATCATTGATCATTGGTGGCATCAATTTTGTCATTTGTTTATGCTCTTTACTTCTTTGTCATTCCCAGTTGTAGTTGGAAAAGTAATAAGTGAGTGTTTATTAAGCAATTAAAGCAAATTTCTTAAAAACAATGGAAACGTCAAAAATATCTCTCAGAACGCTTTCGGAAATTGTTGTTAAATGTAAAAAAGATATTGATCTTATAATTGGTGAAGTTTTCGTGAATTATAAAAGCGCGTCTGAGATAAATCAAGAAAAGTTCAGTCGGTTTTTGAAACAAACATTCATGCCTAAATTTTTAAAGAAGTGGAACAAGAGTCATCGTACTTCGTCAAGATATTATAGTGATAATGAAGAATGGCTAACACACTCTTATACGTTGACTGATGAAATAGTGGATGATACAGTGGATGACGAAGAGCAAACCCAGTCTACTCCTGGTAAACGTGGTCGTCCAACGAAAACCTTTGAGGAGAGCAATGAAAGAACGAAAAGGAAAAAGCTGACTACATTTTGTGAAGACAACTCTGAAGATATCATATTATCTGCTGCCAAAAAAATTGGAGACAAAAATGAAGTTCAAAAATGTTTTAGTCCTGAAAAAGCACTTAGTCTAATTGTTGATGCTTCATTGACAATACACCAGTATGAAATACTGCGAAGATCAGCAAAAGATATTGGTTGTAATTTATATCCAAGCTACAAAAAAGTTTTGGCGGCCAAAAAAACGTGTTATCCAGCAAACGTTATAGTAGAGGAAAATTTAAGCAAAGTTAGTTTGCAAGAGCTTTTGGATCACACGGCAGTTAGACTGATAAAGTCAAAATCGAAAATGAAGTAGCATCATTTCCAAAATATATGCAACTCATGAGTAAATGGGGATGTGATGGCTCATCAGGACATTCAGAGTATCACCAAAACTTTGCGAATGAGGCTTTCTCAGACAAAAGTTTGTTCTTGACGTCACTTGTGCCATTGGTAATGACTGAACGGAACGATGAGTCAAAAGTTTTGTGGAAAAATTTAGAGCCATCTTCAACGAAACATTGCAGACCGTTAAAATTTGAATTTGTTAAGGAGACAGCAAGCGTAATAAATGAAGAAGTTAACCGAGCAAACAAAGAAATAAATAATTTAACAAATTCAATTATTGAAGTTCATAATAAGAAATTCTTTATTACTCATAAGCTTTCATTGACTATGATAGATGGTAAAATAGCAACAACTTTAACTGGGAGCTCTTCTATGTCCGTGTGCTTCATATGTGGTGCTAAGCCTAGGGAGATGCACAATTTAGACGAGTTGACAACAAGATCAAATTCGGGAGAGGCTTTAAAATTTGGTATTTCTCCTCTGCATGCGCGCATAAAATTTATGGAATGCATATTGCATATCGCTTACAATAAAAGCTTTGCAGCATGGCGAACAAATAAAGATACAAGAGAAATTAAAGAAGAAGCCAAGGCCACAATTCAAAAAAGCTTAAATTAGTATTGGGAATAAATGTTGATGTGGTAAAACAAGGAATGGGTTCCAGCAACGATGGGAATACAGCTCGACGATTTTTTGAAAACCCTGAAATTACAGCTGACATAACCGGAGTAAATGAACAACTGATTCATAGGTTAAAAATTATATTATCCACAATAAGTTGCAGTCAGGCAATAGACTCTGAGAAGTTCCATATATATTGTTTAGACACGGCAAAATTGTACATTGATTTGTATGGATGGTACTACATGCCTATCACAGTGCATAAAGTTTTGATACATGGTAGCAAAATTGTATCTGAGGCCATTCTACCTATAGGTAGGTTAAAGATACGATTTGTTTCATACATTTTGAATTAACATATGGTTTATTTTTCAAAGGAATGTTATCAGAAGAAGCGCAGGAAGCGAGGAACAAAGACTATAAACGTTATAGGCTATATAACTCGCGCAAGACTGGGCGCTGTTCTACTAACGAAGACGTAATGCATCATTTGTTGATATCCTCCGACCCATACATCAATTCATTAAGAACGAAATTGAAGCTTAAAAAATTAGATTATCACGAAGATGTGAAAAAGTTGTTAATAAATTAAATAGAGTGAACTGTAAAATTTTTGTATGGGGGTTGTATGGGGGGCGGGTGTTACAGTGGGCGGATTTTCTTCATATTTTCAAAACAGCATTTAATAGATGCTGTATGCATTTTTGCGAAAAATAAACATTCTAGTTATATATTTACAGAAGATATGGCATTTTTGAAATATCATTTGTATGGGAGGTGGGCGATGGGCGTGGTCAATGTTGATGAAATAATTTTTTTTTAAAAGGGGTTGCATAGATATGTTCTTCCAGCAATTTTCAGGAAATTTGTAGCAATATTTAATTTTTAACAGCCAAAAATGATTTTAGTTTGTATGGGCGGTGGGCGATGGGCGTGGTCAATTTTGTCGATACTTTGAAATTTTCTTAATTCTATTATATTAGGGACTCGTGCCAAATTTCATTACTCTCGTACAACTCCTTCTATTTTTGGCCATCGAATTTATGGGAAGGACACACTGTGCGGCGCCTCGGCGTACACATGGCCGTAATATATAGTTGTTGTTGTAATCTCAAAAATTTTTGACAGTTTCGTATTAGAAGCAACAACAAAATTATTTGTACGCCGAGCAAACGGACATCGTGTCCCAACAGTCTCGGGCATCATCGAAGAATTGTTCTTTGGTGATTTCTTAAAGAAACTTGCTGCATAAGCCAAGCTTGGAAAATATTCTTAAGCGTGTTTTTCTTGTATTCGTCAATAACATACTTAAAGAACATTCTTTAACTCATCTGCATTGTGTTCGTCAACAATAAAGAAACATAACGAACAAAGCAACAAAGAAAACTGAGAGCTAACGATAACTCTTTTCTCTTGTGTTTCTTGTCGAAAATTCTTTAACGCGTCTGTCTTGTGTTCATCAATAAAAAAAAAACAAAGTAACAAATCAAAAACACGTGTTCTCGTATGCGGTTGCGCAAAACCAAAATGCAGCAAAACTTCCTTGTCGACCTTTGTGGTCTAGAAAAGAGTGCGCTAGACTATCAACTCAGGGATCCCCGGTTCGAGTCCGGTTTCAGGCTTGGTTTTTTAAGCTTTCTTTACAACATTTAAAAATAATTGAAACTAAAAATTCATAACTGAATTATGGAAACTAGCCTAGGTTATAAGCAATTTATAGCGATGCACCTTGTATTAGTATTATTTTAAATATTATTTATTTATCAAGTTGACTTTGAATTGTAATTTTAAAATATATATTCAAATAAATATTCATTCCACTCGAAACACCCAACGAGCACTACTAATTTAATTTTTATTTTTTAAAAAAATTTTGGTTTTCACTTCTTAAACAAAATTTCATCAACTTTCTTAATATTTTCATGAACGGAATTTCCTAAACATTTCGGTCTTAACTTCATTAACGAAATTTCATTTACGTTCTCTCTCTATTCGCTTACTAAAAAAGAGACAACATTCTGCATTGCTTTCTTGCACGTATTTGGAACATTTATATGACATTTTCGTCAATGGAATGTATGGCCGATACGGCATGTTTCGTCAATGAATCGGAAAAATCACGCATGATTTTTTTACGATTTATTTAAGAACGGAACTTCTGAGCTAATATGGGCACAACACATTTATACAATTTTTGGTGAACTCCAACACAAACAAATCACTTTGAAGCATGTAAGAAAGGAACAATTCAACAAACTTAACGAACTAGCCCTGCAGTCCAAGACATTGTGCACGAAAATTTCATGATGATTTCTTAAAGAAACTTACTACATGAGATACATTTGTCGATAATTCTTTAGCAAATCTGTCTGGTTTTCGTTCAACGAAAACAGAAAGTTGTCAAATAATGCACGAATTTGATTGATTCATTAAAGATTTCTTTAAGACATAGACTACTGGGAGACTATGTTGTGTATGTGAGAAAGAGATAACCCTTACACACGTTTTAATGCGTCTTACATCAAAAAATGTAAGTTTTCAAATAATTTATGCAAAAAATTAAAAAATTTTACTTTTATAATTTCAAGCATATATAATAGTACACTATTTGTTAGACTTTTAGTTCAAGTGCAGTTTGGATTCTAAAACCAATAGTAAGTATTGAAGTTAATATGTTGATCGGAATTTTTCTCTTTTTTTGCTTGTATTAGATCCGCTATCTTGGGACATAAAATTGAAAACCGAAGATGAGGACAGCACCTGCAAGGAAGTTATATCATAAGATTATGATTTTATATACATATAAATTAATTTGTGTGTATTTGTACTTAATTAAATCTTCTTCCCAAGGAACACTATTGCAAAGTAGCTTCCAAAATTCTCTGTGGCAAAAGGGGCGTGGGGTCCACTTGTCAGATGATCGCAATCTTTGTCCAACTAGAATTGGGAAAACATTCATCGGACGATGTTATAATGTCCGAAACTGTGTCCAATAATAATTGAAATGTAAGCAAATGTTGAGCAATTCGTAAGTAAATGTATCTTACTTAAATCTTATATTATTTTTAAACAAATTCATATTAATTTTATACCTTATACTGATAGTTTTTTGATAATAAAAATTAAATGAAAATTAAAAATAATTGTGCATAAAATATTTTGGTTTCTATTATGACTGACTGGAATTTTTATAAGTGTAACCGATATTCTCGTCATTAACTGACAAATAACTCAGTTAGATCTAACTGACATTTTCGTTATAGCTTACTGGAATTTTAATTTGGTGTAACCGATATTTTCATCATTTTCAGCTTATAACTTAGTTAGATCCGACAGACATTTTCGTATAGTTATATCTAACTAACAGCTATAGCTAACAGCTAACTGGAAATTAACAGCAAGAGAGAAAAGCTTGATCGATAGGTCTTAAAATACGTATGCAAGAACGTGATAGAAAATCACACGTATACGTGAATTTTAGTCAGATTTTTCACACTCCCCTTAAAAAGCTGTTAGAAACTTTGTTCTGCAAACTAACCCAAATTTTCGACAGCACTACGAGTTGAATATCTGGCTATTTAACCAGTACTTGTCATGCAGGGTTAATCAAAAAGGGCATTTAGGTTTGAAGTTTTATTTTGATAGTCTTTTTTTCAATTTTATAGGTTTTTTGGATAGGAATGGCTACTAACAATTCTTTGAATGGCAACCCTGGCTGCCGCTCCAGCTGATGATGTTGTTAGTGCAAAAGCTTTTGTCCTTAATTGAATTTATGAGCAATATGCACACTCTAAAATACATACAGACAATTGAACCAACTCCCACACTAACACACGGACAACAACTAGAATCATGCACTTTGCATGAACCAAAGATTTAAAACGCAATTTAAAACGACTACAACAACAATAATTACAATAAAAACATCGCTTTCTTTATGTGTAATGCACATCAACGAAAAGAACAATAACAACAACAAATGCACGCAACAGAAGCAACAGTGGACGGCAAAAGGATGGTTTGTCCTGTGCTGCAGAGTGTTAAGTTAAAAGCAAAATATTCAATTAAGTCAACGACACAAAAATGAAACTTAAAAATACAAAAGGTATGTAAATAACTTAAAATAGTGCTTTTAAGTGCACATTAGTAGTTAGTAGTACACGGTTAGAAATCGTGGACTAATTTTTAGTAATATTACTGCATTTTTTTAAACCTTGCTGTTTAAAATTTAAACTTTTCAAAAACTAACTCATATTTAAAACTTTTTTGTACAAGAATTTACAACAAAAGAAATATTACAGCATCCATTTTAAGCTATGTTCACACTAAGAGCAGAATTCGCATTTAGAGCATTTACTATATATATTTCTCGCTGTTACTCTTACAACGAGCAAAGGACCGTTTGTAAATGTGGATTTCGTAAATGTCAATTTAGCTCTCAGTGTGAACATAGCATTAGCTTTTTGGTTTCAATTTTAACTTTTTGGTTTCAATTTTAGCGTTTTTGATTTAAATTTAAGCACAATTCTGTATTACGTTTTGATTTTAATACAATTTATACAAAATTCAAGTACATTTGGATACTAAATTTAGATTAAGATGCTGAAAAAGTTAGCCTGGCAATGCTGCGACTCAATATTAGGCCACTCGGTTCATATGTTTGTTAATTGCACTTTTTATGTGTGGGTCAATAGCCCGGTGGATAGAGTAGTGAGTTTAGAAACTGAATGTCATGTGATCGAATCTCGCAGTGTTTGTTTTTTTTTTTTTGCTGTAATACTTTAATTCAAGCGTGTACTAAATTTTAAACCAAAGCTGTATTAAAACCCTTTTGTTCTATTTTGCAAATACTAGATTTGAAACCAAAGCTGGTGTTGTCTTATATGTAGTACAGAAGTTTCAATTTTAGTACTAGATTTCTAGACGTGTAGCTGTTGCAAAGTAAAAAAAAAAATTTAAGTGAATTAGAGATATCTAGTACCGACTTGCTTCTCTTAAAACCTTATAAATTTGATTACAATAAGCACTTGTTTAAGGTATTCTGAAAAGCTGATTATTTTTTGTTACCTTTTTAAAATTCCTATACTAATAAAACAATAATGATTGATAAACAAGAGAGAAGATTATATGCAGTATCAAAATTGGTATTGCCTTTTCCGAAGGGCTAACCATACAGAGAAAATATTTATCAACATGACATTTTTCTGTGGACGTGAAAGCAAAGTGTCAAAATTTGGGACTTTTTCTTACATAAACAACATCTTGTTTGGATTTCTAAAACGATGATACGAAGGCAATTTAAGAAGTTACTTGAAGTGCAATACTGATCCTGTCAATTACCATCTGTTAATAGACTACTGTCAAAATTTCAGCTTGCTGCAACGCTGCAACGATCTTGTGAATTTTAGCAAAAATGGAATAAAAGTACTTTTCGTGTGCTCATCAAGCATTATTTTTTGGGCAAACCAAGGAAGGGCTTAATAAATACTATGGTGACTCTGCACCATTGATTGAAATGATTTACAAGGGGTTTACTGAATTCCGACGCTGCCGTACAATCACAAGTGACGCCGAACGTTCTGGACGCCCAAATGAGGTCACCACAACAGAAATGGTCACGTAAATTTACGATATCGTGTTGGCCAAGAGCAGAGTTCAAGTGCGCGAGATTTTTGAGGCCGTAGTCATCTCAAACGAATGGGTGTGGAACATTTTTCAAAATCATTTGGATATGAAAAAATTATCCGCAAGATGGGTGCCGCGTTTGCTCACTCTGAACCATAAACGCGATTGTGTGACTGATTCAAAGGCGTGTTTGGCAATAATGAACAAAGATCTGAAGGCTTTTTTCGATTAGTAATCATCGACGAATCATGGTTCCATCACTTCACACCAGAGACAAAGGAACAATCGAAACAGTGGACTTCACCAAACGTGCTCCGAAGAAGGCGAAGACGGTTCTATCTGCCGGAAAGCTTATGGCGACAGTATTTTGGGATAAACGCGGTATAATTTACATCAATTACCTTCCACCGAAAAGAGCTATGCAACCGACAGTTTCAACGACGCTTTGAAAGAGAAACGTCTCCATTTGGCGAGGAAAAAGTGTCCTTCCATCAAAACAATGTGCGCGTTCACACATGCCCAGCTACCTTGGCAAAATTCCATGAATTCAAGAACGAATTGCTTCCTCATGCAGCATATTCTCAAGATTTGTCCCCCTCCAACTATTTCTGTTTCCAAACCTGAATAAATGGCTCGGCGGAAAGAGATTCACCACCAGAGAGCAGCTCATCACCGAAACAGAGGCCTATTTTAAGGACCTTCCAAAAACGTATTTTTCGGATAGGATCAAAAAATTGGAGGAACATTGGACGAAGTAAATCGAGCTAAAAGAAGACAATAGTGAGAAATAAAACATTTTTTAGCCGTAAAAATCATTCCTTGTTTCTTTTTTCACAGAACTATCAAACAGTTCTCGTACACTGAAAATTTTGTAGATACAACAGCATTTAGCATTTAGATAAATTCATTAAAAGTTTTGTTGTTACAACAATAAACTTGTTAAGTTAACAAAAATATTGAAGATTCTAAAATTTAAGCTTTGTAAGAGTAACAAAAAATTTGTTGCTTTAACAGTGTATTATTTGTTGATCCATTTATATAATAAACTTGTTCTGGCAACTGCAAAATTGTTCAATTAAAGTTTTTTTGCATTTGCTTGCGTCGTACTCATGTTTGATACCGTGATAATAAATAAATATAATTAAATATGTTAAATGAAATTAGAAAGAATATAAATGTTAGTTTGATTGCTTTTTAAATTATATAGGTAAGTTTTTGCACTTCAGTATTAAAAACAACAACTTCTCTTCTTTATTTAATTAAATAATTGCATTGTAAAAATAACAAGCCTCTTATTTAAATCGTTTAAATTAAACAATTGTTAAATGAACGATTTTTTTTTAGTTATTTTAAATACTTTCATTTTTACATTAACAACTTCTGCTCTTGCAACTACATTTTAAATTGTTTGTATCAATCGCGTCGGAAGCGAATTTCATCTGGGGGGGCAGTACAAATGGGGGGCAGTACAAATGGTGGTGCAAAAAAAGTTCACCAAAATTTCTTCACATGTAACATGAAGAAGAGAGAAAGAAGAGGAAAATATATAATACAAAAATATTATCGTTGTAAAAAAACTGATATTTTGAATAACTTTTCCTTTTAAATTGTTTATCTAGCTAAAAAAGTGGGGGGCAACTGCCCACCTTTCCCCCCGCTTCCGACGCCAATGGTTTGTATAATTAACAACTCGATTGCTGTTAAATTAAATAACTTGTTCTGTTGAGCACAAAAAAAAGGCAAAGCCTATTTAAAATTAAGTCTAAATTTGTTGAATTTACGAATTTTTTTCTAGGTAATAGTACACCTTCTCTTATGAAGAAAAATTCTACCAATTTTGTTAGGTGTTTCAAAAATAGATGCAGTAATAAACAAATTATTACTGCTAAAACTACAATATTCAACATTTGTTGAACCAAATAAGGTCTTTTTTCGACCATGATACTGCAAGCTAAATTTAATCCAATTTGGATATGGTCATTGCGTACGGACAGTACTTTTAACAATTTGGATATGGTCATTCCGTACGGACAGTACTTTTAAAATGTAATTGCTGACTTATGTAAGGAGATAATGGAAAGATATGAATGAAACTGTTGTTACATTTGACCTTGACAAAATCCGCTTATTCGCGCTAACACAGATAAATCCTTTAGTGGGTATATTTTTAGGGATGTTGACTAGCGGAAATCATTTAGATTTTTGTAGATATGTTTTGGTGTCGTACAGTAACATTATTTATTACATGGATTCAACATAAAATATCTCTCACATTAGTTTTAAACTAAATACGCAGTCTGCTGGTGATTTGATCTGCAAAGAACTTATTGTTTTTGTTATAACTTATTGCTTCATGGACTTATTTGGCATTAAGTTCATATAAGTTCAAAAATTATTTTTTTAGATTTATAAGAAAAAATATCAAAATATGTATATTACTTTACTTTTTATTTCCTATCAATTCTATATCTTAATCAGGCATAAAGGAGAAATTAGTAAATTTTTGCAACTTTTTCACATGAATTTCTAAAACTTTTCTGCTAAAATTTGTGAATGCTTCTTGCATGTAATACAGCCTACCAAAAACTTCAATAAAAATCTTTGTCTATTTACCTGCATTCAAAAATATTTGTGTGTAAATATTACTAATAACTGCGTCCATTCTACGAATTTTTTAAGTAGTTTTCAGCCACGAATAGGTTTCGCAGAATCGACGTAAATTAGTACATATTACGAATATTTTATTTGTATTCTTAAAAAAAAAAATCTTTCTGAACTGGGGTGTGAACCTCGGCACTTTACGGGCCACGCACTCTACCAGTAGGCTATAGTCACTTTACAATCATACAAAAAGATGTTCGACAAACAAGGCTGAACGATTTCGGTTTTTAGTTTTTTAGACTCTACTAATAATTCGTACATTCTACTATTAATTCGTAGGGTCAGCCTACGAATGAATGGTTTCTACTTATATTATTTTTCAATCGTAAATAGTACGAAAGCATTAGTAAATACTACGAATGTAATGAAAGAAATTACGAAGTTATTCGTACGAAAAATGTATGAATATTATTATTTATATGTACACAATCATTCGTACAATGCACTAATACGAATTGATTTATTTTTGTTTACGAACACCATTAGCATATAAAACAAATATATTCGTAGATACCACATCAGGTATTAGTAAAGATATCACAATAAAAATACTTTGTATATTGTACGAATATTTGTAGAATGTACGAAAATTTTGTTTAATAATATCATTCGTAGAAATTTTACTTATAAATTTTATGAGTGTGGGTACCCTACAATTAGCATTATAATTTAGTTTTGTTAAATAGACTTTTTTGCTTTTTTCGCTTTTCTTAACTTAACTTTAAATAAGTGGTGCTTAGGCTAGACAGATATAAATATACATATATATATATATATTAGGGCGGGTCAAATTTTTTTGGTGGTCTGGCTCAGCGAAATTCGTAAAATACATGTCATTTCAAGACTTTTTCTCCACTACAGCATACACAAATTCTGAAAAAAAGCTGTGCGGACTTTCGTGAATAGAATTTTTTCTCAATTATAAAATATGAATGTATGAAATTTGAAAGATGTGTATAAAATGTGTATAAAAAAGATTATTTGTGCTGTCATTTCTAAGGTAAATTTGGGCGCTGAATCTGAATCTGGCATTAAAAATACATTAAATCCAACTATCAATAGAAAAAATCGTGATTTTTTATCAAAATATCTTTGATAAAAATCTTTGAAATTTAAATTCCTTATATTTTATTTTTAATATTTTATTTTTAATATTACATTTCAGAATACAAGCTATATCATGGAAACCTCACCGTCATCATCACAACCCGAGCTGGACCGTAAAATAACTTCAATATTGCAGCACGATAAAACTTTATTTGGTGAAGCGAAAGAATTGAACGTTGAACGTCTACCGACGTATGGCGATATTTTGTTACATTATTTTTTCATGCAAGAGCACTATTTCGAAGACAACCCACACATTTCATTCCAATCAATTACTCGTCATGTGGCGGATAAAATTGTTGAAATTTGGAATAATCTTCCAACGCCAATTATTCAGAGAAAATCCATTTGCAACAAATTAGACCGATTCATGGCTCAATATAGAGAAGCATCAAAAAACAAATCCAAATCACCCGATTTTCTTGTTGATTTTCGTGGTTTGCTAGGAAATTTGTTTTGGGTTTCAACATGTAATTGCAATTTATTAACAACGGATTGTAGATGTCAAAATACACCACCACCACTATTCATGAAAACATTTTTTGTAGACCAGATGACAGATAGAAATGTCACTATTACTGAATTTCTTCAAACGCTACCACAACCAAGTTTAACAACAGTAACAACTACAGAAGTGACTAGATCAGAGGTGATTTGGCAACCTGAATTATCAATGGGTGCAAGTAGTATGGATTTTGAATTTGAAGAAGGAGTGGCAGCTCCAGGTGCTGTTCGAGGGCCGTATATGCAAAACGTAACCTTATCAAACTTTGCTATGGAATGCGATAGATACGGTATATCAAATAGAGCTGCGGCTGCACTCGCATCTGCACTTTTGAAAGATTTAAGCGTAAAAGATAAAAATGATGAAACGTTAATTATCGATAAAAATAAAGTTCAAAGAGAACGCAATCGTTGTAGGAATGAGGTCTTGAAAAAACGATTAGACACTTCCACGTTATTGGCATTTGCTTTCGATGGCAGAACAGACGAAACATTAGTTACCGAATTTATCAACAATAAAATTCATACACGCAAAATTAAAGAACCGCATATAGTTGTTGTAAGAGAGCCAGATTCCAGATTTTTGGGCCATATTATTGTGGAAGAAGAAACCGCAGAAGCAAAAACGCATAAACTTATTGAATTTTTTGATAAAAACGGCTTGTCATTAGATAATTTGGTAGCTATCTGTTCTGACGGTGAACCTGTTAACACTGGAATTAGAAGTGGTATAATAAGACTTTTCGAACAACATTTACAAAGGCCATTACATTGGAGTGAATGTTTGCTGCATTTCAATGAGTTACCGTTTCGTCATTTATACAATACACTAGAAAAAATTTTCACGAAAGGGCCAACTACGTCAACAGGACGATTAGCAGCGGTTTTAGGCATTTGCGATACGATACAAGTAAAATACGATTATTTTGAGTAAATAAATTATATAATTTAACGAATTAAAAAAAAATTCTGCTTTTCAGGTTGTCAATAATTTTGAGATAATTTCACTCCAAAATATGCCACCATCATCACCAGATTTTGATGAACGTTCTTTCTCAACAGATGCAAGAAATCTTCTCAAATTAGCAAACGCGATTTCAACTCGCTCAGTATCAATTGATCTAGCAAACATCAAGTTGGGACCAATACATCATGCTAGGTGGTTAACAAAAGCTGCTCGAATTTTACGTACGTACATAACTACGGACAAACCGTCAAAAAACTTGCGAATTTTGGCCACATACGTGATGAAAGTGTACATTCCAATGTACTTCAACGTTAAATATTACAATTCAATGGCATACGGAAGTGTTTTGTTTTTCAAATTTATACAATGGACGAATTATCTGCCACCGAACTTACTTTCCGTTGTTCATAGTGTAATGTCAGCCAATTGCTACTTTGCTAGCTCTGAAAATGTTTTGCTAGCAATGGTTTGTCACAATGTGAAACCTATACGTCAAATGGCAATCGACAAAATAAAACATATCCGAAGTGATCTCGATCGGACAACATTGAGAGAATACAAAAAACCGAAAATCAATTTTGACTGCACCCACTTTTCCAACATGATAGATTTGAATGATGATGATATTCTACACGAGCCGCCATACACAAGAGACATTCCATTGCAACATTTGACTGAAGATTATTATGATTCTGATGAGGTTATGATTAACGTCGAAATACCATGCCACATTCAAAGCACCGAACGAAATGTCCAAGAGATGACTAGAGCATCCAAACACGTTACTGAAAAACACAAAAGTGGTTTTATTGCGACATCGATGGAATCGAGAGAAAAAAGGCCCAAAACTGAGAGCAAACGAGACTTGGAGTACTAGAATTGGGACTAAATAGTACTAAATAGTAAACGAGAATTGGAGTAATTTAAATGGGAGATTTGAATTCAGCGCCAAATTTTCCAACATTTTTTTTATTTTTTGACCAAAAATCACGATATTTTGATAAAAATCACGATTTTGATAAAAAATCACGATTTTTTCTATTGATAGTTGGATTTAATGTATTTTTAATGCCAGATTCAGATTCAGCGCCCAAACTTACCTTAGAAATGACAGCACAAATAATCTTTTTTATGCACATTTTATACACTTCTTTCAAATTTCATACATTCATATTTTATAAATGAGAAAAAAATCTATTTACGAAAGTCCGCACAGCTTTTTTTCAGAATTTGTATATGCTGTAGTGGAGAAAAAGTCTTGAAATTACATGTATTTTACGAATTTCGCTGAGCCAGACCACCAAAAAATTCGTCCATACAAATTGACCCGCCCTAATATATATATATATAAATATACAAAAAAAAAAAGGATTAAGCATACATCGTGCCAACTTTTGATGTCTCCCCAACGTTACTATCTTATTTATTTCTCTGTTGGTTGGGAAGTCAACGTCAACGTCATCGTCAACGTCAACGTTGGGAAGGAACGTCAAAAACAATGAATTGAAAATGCTGTTATCAGCTTGGACCAAATTTTGTATCATTATTTGTGTTTCTTAAAAAGATCTAAAAAAGCATTAAATCTATTCAGAGTTCTTATATAGACATAAGACGAAGCTTTAAGAATACTTTACTTAGCCTCGCAGTGAAATGAGACTTCATCGCAATCTTCAGCAATGTCTTTCCACACGCAGCAAGTTAAAATGTGAAAAAAAATAAGAAGTGTAACTTTTTGCAACATTTCCGTTTCGTTTCGCATGTGACAACGCAGTTATTTTAAATATCCTGTCGGCTGTATGCGTTCGCACAGCGATATGCTGGCACAGGCTGCTTAGTTGTTGGTGAAATGAAGCACAAAATAAAAAAAGAAATATATCAAAAAAGTTGGAAAAAATGATAAAAACTAAAAAGCAGCAGCAACGATATGACATGTCAACGTCACACATGCTGTGAAATTTCCCCCACCCCCTTCCCAGACAAAACTAAAGGACTCCTACTTGCGCCTGACATACAAGCATGTTTATTTTTTAACAGTCAGTTTTTTGTACTTATTTTTATGCATAATTCAGGCATTTTTGTGCCACCACCTTCTTCGTATTATTATTTTTTTTTTTACCACTACTCCTAGCTTCTATCTCGCTATACGCCAGAATATGTGAAATATTTACAAACTGTCTTCACATTGTTGACTTTTCTGCTACTGCTGCTGCTGCTGCTGTTGCTCAAACTGCTTTTCTGGCCATTTTTAAATACACACAGCTGATATCCTGCAGCTCACAACACAGACAATAAAGCTTGCTATAGAATCCCTGCCTTACAATGAGACAATTCACAATTCTTGGTTCACTTGATAGCTGATATGCTACACACACACACACACACGCATTTTTACTAACTATCGGACGTCTGTCCGTCTGCCTGTTGGTCTGCACATCTTAGCGGAATATATCATGACGTACCTTTTGTCTTCCACAAACAGAAATTTGTCCCATACATTTCTTTCAATTGTGCAAATAAACACACATTTTTAATTATTTGTTTGTGCCCTGAAGCCATCTACATTTCAATTAAAAAATACTTAACAGTTTCCTCTTCATGATTGTAAATTCTTCATTCATTCATAACCGAGACAAACTCTTAATTCTCATAAATGTCAAACAGTACCACAAAAACTAAAAATAATATAACTTCCGGCTTTTAGGATAGGAACCGCAAGAAATCTTTTGTCTTTGCAAAGTTTAAACGATGTCATCAACATTTGCCAAACATTACCACAAAAACTTTACTAACACATTCCTGGAATAACACAAATCAAAAGATGTTTGCAAACATTATGTAATTAATTAAGATATTTCATTCGTTTGAGAAAAATAAAACAAAAGTGTTTTAAAATTTTTAAAATTAAATTTTCACTAAAGACTTAGTTAACATTATTGAAAGTTCAGTAATAAACAATAATTGTTAAAACACTTTTTTAAACAAGTAATGGAAAATGTTTCCATGTTTTTATGTAAAAAACAAATGTAAATGTAAAAAAAACGCCGGCTAAAAAGCTCAAGAGGTTTGAAAGTCGCTCTTACAAAGCTCAAGGATGCTTAATTAAATTACGTACTCAAATTTTTGTAGATAAAGATATTATGTAAAGAACTTGAAATTTTTATTAAAAAGAAACTTATTAAGAAAACAAAAAAAAATAGTTGGAAAATTTTAAAAGAACTTGAAAAATTTAACTAAAACAGGAAACGGAAATGCTGTCGTGCAAATTTTTCAATTCTACAGCTCCCATTTGAGGTTCTGAGCAATTCTTGAAATTTCTGAAGAACGGACTCGTTATACTGGAGTCACTTTTTTATTTTTAGTAACTAAAATCGAGCCGTCCTTACAGAACCAGGTTCTGTGTTCGAAACCGATCCCCAGCAACAAAACAAGTCTATTTTCGAGCAGCATATAAAAAAGTGTAATAGGCTGTCATTAACATAGGAAATATTTTCGAAACACACAAATTTTTTTGTAAATTAACTCTTTAAAGACGGAACAATTTTTTCGCAAATATATTTTTGACTTAATTTAGTATTTTGACTAATTTTTCTGTGAAACTGATAATTTCGCGACATCCGACTTAGTGATGCCGTATGGCATCTTTGTCCTTATTTGGTTAAGGTGCCTCGACTTGTATGGGAAGGAAATAAGTTGCATTTGTACCACTCTAAAAATTAACCTTAACCTTGATATATTTTATAAGGATTCCTAAAATATTTTGGCTGTTAGATAACCGCCAGTGAGCTAAACCATTTTGCAAAAACCTCAAAAAAGCATGTTTTTTGTAAATATTTTTCGTAGTGTAACAGTTTTAAAAATATAAACTTTCAAGTTTAGGGCCCACGCTGCCAAAGCTGTATCAAACTATAGCGTCAAATTTTAATTTTAGGTTAATAATAAATAATAATAATATTAATGATAATAATATAAACTGTCAGAAATTTAAGGCCGGACATTCTCCATCAAAAAATTTTAAACTACAGCAATCGGATTAAAGATAATACTATTTTTCGTGGAATTTATTTGAGCTATTTTCACTAAAATTAAAATAACTACATTATTTCTTATGCGATCCTCACATTCGTTTATATCGTTGGGAAGGTTTTGAGTGCTTCCATTTATTACTAATTAGAATTGCTTAAATTTCTTCATTAAAAAGCTAGAATAATAATTATAAAATACTTAATTATAAAATAATAATAATAAATTATAGCACCTTCTGTAAAATCTTGTAAAATATTAAAAAAAAAATAAAGTAATGAAGTTATTTGAATTTTGAAAGTTTTAGAATGAAAATAAAAAAAAATTTAAAAATATGCATGAAAAACTGCATTATCTTTAATTCTGTATAAAAAAAAAATTAAATATTTTTAAGGTTACAAAAAACGAAGTTTTCAAAGTTCAACCAAACAAAAGCGACGTCCAACGCCCATAAAATGTTATCAGTGAAACTGCATGTGTAAATTTAGGTTGAATACTAAATTCCGAGACTATGCAACCTATAACTCCAAAGATATTCGATATCGAAAATTTTTGGTGTATTAAAGTTGCCACGCCACCTTTCAAAATCAGCATCAGATCTCACAGGAACACTCTCAAGACTTTGCTACCGTTTCGCTGAAAATTTCAAAAAAATTTGTTTAAAGGTTTCGGAGTCTACGTGATATACACACATACCCACTTATATATACATTAGATGCCTCAATAAAAAGTTACCATTGCCACCGACTTAAAGTGAGCCTTGATCTTTTTTATGACGATTCGTAAAATATTTTGGCTGTCACGATAATCGTCAGTGAGCTAAGCCATTTTGAAATAACCTCCAAAAACCATTTGTTTGTTGTTAAAAAAAAACAAACCATCAGAAATAATAGTAGTAAAAAAGTTATTCCAAACTACATCAAAAATTTTAAAATTTTTGAAATCGAATTAAAGATAAGGCACTGGTTAACGTACACCATACACTGTTCAAAAATTTGTGAATCCATAGAAAATTATTTTGTTTTACAAATTATTTCTTACTCTAACAAAGCTTTACTTACAAGTATTACTAATAAAATAAAGACAAACTGTGAATTCAGTTTGTACAAAAACTTAACAGTGATGTAACTTTTTTGTTTATTGATGAATTTAAGCGATTTGAATGCAAAAACTAAATAACTTTTTGAGATTTTTTTAATTATGATAAAATATTTGGGGGTCAGTATTAAAAAAAAATGGTTTCATCATTCTTACCCTGAAGAAGAGGTCAAAGGTCATTCACACCTATTATCGAAGTGTTTTAGTCAATACTGCCTTTTCCATGACATATCATTCTATAAAATCGAACATCATATACCAAAGTTATATCTTTAAGACGATTTTGGCGGTTTTTAGGGCGTGGCAGAAACAAAATTTTTAGTATTCTGAAATTCTTATTTGGGCAAAACACATTGGACTAAAAAAAGTATGGTTTTATATAGACTCCGATAGTATATCATCGACAAATATATATGAAACATCAAGGGCAAAGCAAAAAAAAAATAATTTGTAGTTTTGTTGTTGTTTTATCTTCCCATCTGATGCTCAGAAAAATCATGCTATTAGAAATGCATGCAACAAAACATATTGGACTGCTTGCAATGTTCTCAAAATTGAACTGTAAATTTTCCGTTACAATTCTGAAATGAGAGTATTGTAACAAGTGAATAACTACGAGTTTTTTTTATTGTTCTGCTTTTGTCAGTGGTCCAGTAATATTGATAAGAAGAAGGTAGGCGATTACGAAGTTAATATTGAATAATTGCCAGCTTAGCTTTTATTTTTAGAATTGATTTTAAGATGGCTCGGTCAAAATACAACACATAATTTAAAAAGTTAATTATAAGTAGGGTTACCAGATCAAAATTTTGCTTAGGAGGACAACGGATGACAAAAAGGAGGATATTTGTTCTAGGGAATATGAAAAAAGGAGGACGCATAGACTACATATTTCAATAATAAAAAGTTTATTCAAAAGGTATTTCAAAACTTATTACATACATATACTACCACAATTAAATTACATAAATTAATTTCAAGACACAAAAACTAAACAAACCGAAAATTAACAATAAAAGCAAAATCACAAAGTCATAACAATTCAAGTAATATGCATTTATATACAAAATAAAATTAAAAAATTAAATTTCAACATTTGCATTGCATTAATTTTTAAAAATTCACAAAACACATCTGTAGCAGTGCAAGATTTAAAGAATTAAATCCATTGCATAGAAGTACATCGTCAATAACTATACCTCTGTTACTTAAATAATCAATGCTATCCGATTTTCAAAATTCAGTTTTTGAAAGTTTTTCAAATTCATCCACTAAAAAATGTCTAATTCATTCAATGGGCGCATCCTTTTGTGTAAATAATTATAAGCTGACTGATATACACTTTGAAACAAAACTTGCAAAAATATATAAAATAATACGAAAAAAGTGGAAGTGTTCGGAAAGTCATGAGAATAAGAAAAATAAGTTTTGCCTACGGAGAGAAAAAAATTATTGCAAATATATATAAAATATTTTTTATATGTAAAAAAGAAGGACATTTGAGTCTAAAATAGGGCTGGGCATTCTAACACAGTCACATTTTATTTTGTCTTGTTAGCATTGGTGCGTTCTCGAATAGCGCACACTAAGCGAAATAATTGTCGAAATTATCTAAATTTGCAAGTTTGAATGTTTATACCTCCACACATACTGTAATATGTATTAATTTTTTATGTTTAGTTATTGGTATTGTTCACTATTTCTTCTATGTCATTATCGCTCCAGCATTTTTTTCTAAGTAAATAAATAATATTAGTTTGCCTGCAGTGGCAAATTATACATTCTGCTTCATAAGAAAGGTTCTCTGCAGAAAAAAAATCACATTGCGATGTAGAGTCAAATATTGTTTTTTAAGGTGTTTTGTTTTAATATTATTAAATCCTAATACACACGAATCATTAAAATTATAATCAAAACCTGAAAAAATTAAGTATAAAAAAACTAACGAATGCAAATAATATGAAAAAAATACTGTAAGGAATCTTAATAGGCAATATGTATGAATTATATTAAACCTTAATAAAATAAAAAAATACATGTATAAGAATTATGAATCTTCAAAATAATTAGATGGTTTCTTAAGAGTGTACATAAAATTTCCGACAGAGGTCCTCATAGCATCACCGTCAGCTAACGACTGAATTATATTCTCTTCTGTTGTGAGTTTTGTGTACATGTGACTATGGGGCGCCCAGCGCTGGTATAAAAGGAAGACATGTAATTTTTAATGAAAAAGGAGGACATGTTCTCCTTTAGGATACCATCTGGTAACCCTAATTATAAAAGAGTTTCTTAATAGTTTACCTCAAAAAGATATTTGCAAAAAGTTTTCAGTACCGAAACAAACCGTAAATTTTATTATAAAAACTTTTAAAACCTCGGGCAGAGTTGTCATTCATTGTTTAGGCCGACCAAGGTGTACAAATTCGAGGGATGACACGAGAATTGTCAGAGACTCGGCTGTTGATATTGTGCACTTAAGATCACAATAAGTAGCAGGACAGTTCAGAGAAGGGCCTGTGATACTGGACTAAAAAGTTACTGTGCCATTTATTTCTCGTAAAAATCGACTGGCTCGCTTAAAATTTTCCAGAGATCAATTGGTCCGATATCAAGTGGAAAACAGTCTTATTTTCAGACGAATCCAAGTTTAACTTGAAGCATTCGGATGGAAATATTCGAATTCGTAGACCGCCTTACAAAAGACTAGATCCCTTGTACTGTAAAGGGACTGTAAAGCACGGAGGCGGCAATGTCATGGTCTGGGGATCTTTTTCTGGGAATAGTGTCGGGCCCCTTCGTAGAATCAATGGTATCATGGACAGGTTAATGCACCAAAACATTTTGAAAAATGACATGTTCTCCTACGCTGAGTGGAATATGCCTCTGTCATGGCAATTCCAACATGACAATGACCCAAAACACACAGCGTGGTGTGTCAAAGATTGGATTAGAACTGAGCAAATAAATGTTGATTATAATTCACTCCAGGTAGAGCTAAATCTTATCGACTGGACAGAAATTTTTCCATGCTATCAGCTAATGATCAGTTGAATTTCTTACAACTTAATGTCATGAAGGTTGCCAAGTTTACATACTATGAAACTAAATTTAGTTCGGCAATAGACTGCAAAAAGAAGTGTAGCATAATTTGGCAAATCGGAGTTGGTGGAACTTCTCCGCAAATTGATACCATCGTAAATGTTGAGGATCTAAATAATAAATTTATTGATATTCCCATGCCGATGCCAAATGGTAACTTCAACCGTTACCTTCAAAGATCAAATAGCTCAAGCTCATCTTTTAGCTTCCAACGTGTTTATTAAACACATTTTTAACACAATAATAACTAAATCAGAATTCCCCGCTATTTGGAAACAAGCCAACATAATTTCCATTCCTAAAACTGGAAACGATTACCGCCCAATAGCAATTTTGCCATATTTATCAAAAGTTTTTGAATCGCTTATGTACAAACAGACAAACAAATATTTATTGTGTAACAAACTTTTAACTGATAGACAATCAGTTTTCCGACCAAAACACAGTTGCGTAACTGCTCTACTAGACGTGTCCGACGAAATACGAAATAATCTTGATCGAAATGAAGTTACTTTTTTGATTCTTCTAGATCACTCGAAAGCTTTCGACACGGTCGATCACCAAATTTTATGTTCAAAATTGTCCTACATGTTTAATTTTTCCGAAACAGCCACTCGACTAATGAGTTCATACCTTGCTAATAGAATACAAGCAGTGAATATCGGCTGCGCGACATCAAGTTTTTTAAGTGTGAACCGTGGAGTACCTCAGGGTTCTATAATGGGTCCGCTTTTATTGTCAGTTTATATAAATGACTTACCCTCTATTCTGCATAGTTGTGGCATACAAATTTACGCTGATGATGTGCAATTATATGCTAGCTGTCGCAAGTCTGATGTTCACTATTGTGTCGCAAGTTTGAATGCAAATTTACGTAAAATTCATGATTGGGCTTCTGCTAATGGCTTATGCCTCAATCCAAACAAGTCAAAATGTTTAGTTATAGCTAGGAAACATAATTTCACTTCAATTCTACCTGAAGTCATACTAAAGGGATCATGTATTGAGGTCGTGAAGTCGGCAAAAAATTTGGGCATTACTTTCAACAGTACCTTGGATTGGACAAATCATGTCAATATCACAGTGGGAAAAATCTTCGGTATGCTCCGCAGCCTGTGGGCTACACAATATTTTACCCCCTTTAACATTAGAATGCTACTGGCAAAAACGTACCTCGTTCCCATCGTACTATATGGATCTGAAATTTTCGCATACTGTGACTCTGCAAGTAAGCGCAAGCTGAACGTTGCTTATAACAACATCGCTCGTTATGTCTTCGGACTTAAAAGAACTGACTGCATATCACAGTATGCAAAACAAATATTCGGTTTGACTTTTGACCACGTCCTGAACATGAAGGCGTTAATCTTCTTGCATAAAATCATTTTTACTAAGGAACCTCTTTATTTATATGAAAAATTAAAATTTTTAAGATCTCAGCGTGGTAACAACTTGGTTCAACCTAGACACGCCTGCTTGGCATCAGAACGGCAGTTTTTTGTTAATTTCTATGCGTCTTTGTAATTCGCTTCCATTCTCTTTACAGCGTATTTTCAATGCAACCTTGTTTAAATCTAAGCTATCAGATTATTTGTCTTCACTTTAACTTAAGCTATATTATTTCGTTTTCTTTTTTTTCTCTCCTTTAATCTCCTTTTTATTTTATTCTTTTAATTTTTCCCCGTTTTTTTAGTTTTTTGTTTGTCTTATTATTTATATTTGTTATAAATCTCAGTTATTACCTTTGGTTCAATTTTTCAAAATTGTTAATGTTTTAACTTTTTCCCATATGTAATTTTAACTTTAAATTTTATTCAAAATTATGTGTTATATCTCATATTTTTGTGTTGATATTATCGCCATATATGTAATCGGTGCTTTATTATAAGTTTATTCTTGCAAGCGCTACATTTAATTAAATAAATAAATAAATAAATAAATAAATATACGTTATGGAGTGGCCAGCACAATCCAAACCTTAACCTAATCGAAAACCTATGTTAAATTGTTAACAGAAGGATAAATCGAGAAGGAGTGGATGGAGATAAAAATAAGCTTTTCAAGGCCATAGAAGATGCTTGGAAGTCAATAAACATGAAAACAATAGATAACCTGATTGCTTCAATGACAAAAAGATGAAAGGCCATGCTTGAAAATAAAGGATTTTCGACCAAATATTAATATTATAGTTATTAATATTATAGTTTAGCCCAATATGTTTTGTAGTGTGAGTTTTTGACATTTTTGTTTTTGTTGAATAAATTTTTTTAATTTAATTGATTTTAATAAGCTTAATTGCTGTTTCTTATCAAACACACAAACATTCTTGTAATTTTAATACAATGGGTGGTACATTCATTAATATTTTCATAGATTTTGTTGATTTATAAATTGTACTAATACTGTCCAATTTGTTTTGTCCAACACTGTTAGCTTTCATATGAGGGGTGGACTTTTGCTACTTTTTTTTTGACCCACTATAATATCCGTTTGTTCGTCTGTGATCACGATAACAGCCATAATTTTAAGCTATCGTAACGAAATTCAATATTTAAGCTTTATATTCAAAAAATCAGATCAAGTTCGAAAATGAGCCAAATCGAATAAAAGTCACGCCTACCTCCAATACAAAGTGACTTTACCAAAACGGTAAAATTTCTGTAAATTTCCTCAAAAAGGAATCGGAAATTTTACAAATAAGCTTCTACTCTTAATATCCATTTTTAGTATGAAATTTTTCAAAATAGAAACCACGGCCACCTTCAATATATAGTGACTTTATGAAATCAGTAAAATCTCTATAATTTCAACAAAAATTATTACAATGGCCTTCAATTTTGGAAATTAGTTGATATCTAAACTATGCACTCGAGGTTCTGTATTTTATTAAAAAATATTGAAAATTCTCCCACCTTCCATATAAAGTGACGTCATCATAATAATAAAACCTTTATAAATTCCGAAAAAATTCATTTTTAAACTAGATATTGTGCACATAAGCTTAAGTAAATAAAAATTACTCTGAGTTTTAAATGTGAAATATTCCGATAAAAACAACGCCTTAAAAAAGTGACGTCACCAAAATAATACTTTATTCAATACATCGAATAAAATAAAATACGGCCGTGGGGGTATTTCAACTTCGGTCTAGTCGAAGATAATTCCTTACTAGTTTTATATATAGATAAACGGGCGGAAGTAGTAGGCTTGTCACCAGTCATATATTATATAGTGATCCTATTGCACCTACATCTCAAGTTTTTCTATCAAAACGTGTCCAACTCAGGAATTAACATAAATTCAAAAAAGTGGGCGTAGATACAGTGCGACCACGCCAATTTTTGTAAAGTTGTCGACAGCAACCATCTGAATAAAATTACTAAATTTTAATTTTTTTACGGTCAAAACTGTTTGATATGTAGAATTTTCTGGTTTGTGGGCAAAAGCTCAAATTTGTGTTGCACGGGAGGTACCACGCGCCCTTGTTTAATAAAACTTCACAGAAAGTAGATATTGCTTCTGTTTCCCTGAAAATTTTCTTAACATCGATTTAGCGGACTTTTAGCGGTTATGCATACAAACATACATACAGCTGCGGTAAATAATAATAGTAGTGCTCTTATACTCAGACATGTTTGGATAAATAATACTAGTCTACAAATTTCGGATCCGGTAAGCCAATTATCATTCCTATATGTTCTTTCAACACTAGTTCCAAATCTGTACTCAGTTTTTTCGTATACTGTAAAATTTTCAAGATACAGGGTGTTTTACGTTTTTGGCACGTGTTTAGTATTATTGGTATAGAATCTAAACTACTCACCATAAAATAAAAATTAATAATTTCTGTTTTAGTAAAATTATCACCTTTTCCATCAATATATCAACCACTATCGTGTCATGTGTTGTAGCGAAGTTAAAATATGGAGATTATCCAACGAAATATCAACATATATTGTATTTTTTGTTTTAGCTGAGCTGTAATCGTACAAATTTAAAATGTCTGTTTTTAATGTAAAAATACACTTAATCAAGAGTATTTTAAGTAAAACTTCTTTACGCACAATTGACACTTGGGAGTAAGCTGATGGGGTTAGCGCCTTGTGTGTTTTACTCTGTGCTGCAACCACATTGGTTGTTGGTTCTGCTAGCATATTTTTGCTTAATTTAAAGGTTACTCTATTTAGGTATTCATTATGGTGATCTCACGGGATTTCACTTTTGTCCAATTTTGGTTGGGGATTTTTATTATATTTATTATATTATATTTTTATTATGATATTTTATTTCAGTCAGTGATTTTCTATTCAAAATTTTGGTGCTCAGTTTATTTTGATCACGTAAGGTTTTTTGTTTTAACGTTTTAACAACAAACATTTTTCATTTAACTCATTAGTGCCCAATAACAACTTAAGTTGATAACCGACATGTTTTTTTTAAAAAGATCAAAGAATCAAGGCATGCGCCTTATACAAACAATGTTTGGTCTTTGCCCTGGAAGGAAAGGGATAGATTTATTTAGAGGAATTGATTCAAACCATACGTGAATTATTGATTAGGCCGTGAAAGACAGTTTGAAGTGCTTTTAATCGAGGCTAGTGTTATGCCTTAACCTCGGCAAGCATTTCCAGCCCTTAGTTGTGTTCTTTTCCTTTAATTCCACATTTTCCACAATTTAGCTGTGGATTTTAAGTTTTTCATAATTCTTAAATGTAGGAGAGAACAAAGAAAGTGAAAAAAACCATGCCCGAACCCGGATTCGAACCAGGGACCTCTGGGTATATAGTCTAGAGCACTCTCCACTAGACTACAAAGGCCGACAATGTTGCTCTTATTTGTGCTCTAAGATTACGATGAAAGACAAATATGAGCAAAAAGTTGCATGATTACTGAGTGAAAATCTGCTTTCCTGCACGCACGTGGCTAATTTAGTAAACTGAAATAAGTTCCTTTATTTAAAACGAATAAGAATCGTGGGCACCAATGAGTGAAACTAATTAAAAAAATGGCTTAATAAATAGCCTTAGACCTCAAAAAGTTAAAAAGATTGCCTAGTATATATAAATTGTTGACGATGATATAGATGGCGTTCAGTTTTTCCACTTTATGTCTAACATTTTTGTCATGACAGCATTAAAAATTAACTTTTTTACAAACTTTTTTAAATGAGCATGAAAATAACACCGTTCTTCAAAATTATTTTTTTTTTAATGTACAACAGCTACCACCAAAATTTTATATTTTGCTGATTTATATGATGGCTTTCTGCGTTTTCAGAATGATTACATCACTTCAATTTTTTTCGTCAATGAGCTTTTTAAGAAGTTACTTCGAATTTTCGCACCTTGTGAAACTTAAAGATCATAGCTTTGCTTTTGATCATCTTATTAAAACAAATTTTTATATTATAACAAAGGAAAGTCTTGTAGTTTTCTATAATTGCTTATTTGTTTTAAATTGTTAAATTTTTTAAAATTATAGGCACTAAATGAACACAAAAAAAATTATTTTGTGAGATTTGCTTTTTTGCTATTAAAAATAATCAAAAAATTCTTCTGACATGATAACTTTGACTTATTTCGTGTAAAGGACAGGGTATTTGATTTTCAATACTTGTAAAAAACTAAAATTGGTTCACAAATAAGTTAGTTATGGACTAAAATAGCGTTGAAGATATTTTTTTAAGAAATCGTAAGTCTTTTTTTGTAAATTTTTTATTGTTTTTTTAATTTGCAGAACGGCACCACATTCTAGCCTCAGAACTGCAATTGGATTTTTTTTTAATTTTTGTATCAGTTTCATATCTCTTCATCTATTTACAGCACTACGGTGAAATATTTTTAAGATTCAAAATCTTAAAGAATATCTTAAAAAAATATCTTCAACGCTTGTTTACGGATTTCAATTTTAAAATTGATTTATCGACAAATCCTAAAGTGATCTAACTCAACGAAAACTATTTTAATCGGTGTCTTAAGCGCAATAAGTGGTACATACCTGAAGTGTCGTGTTCATCACGTTATACCAGATTTTTTAATTTTGCAGAACGGCACCACATTCTAGCCTCAGAACTGCAATTGGATTTTTTTTTTAATTTTTGTATCAGTTTCGTATCTCTTCATCTATTTACATTTATATTTTTAAGATTTTTAATCTTAAAAATATTTCACCGTAGTGCTGTAGATTAAAAATCTTAAAAATATTTCACCGTAGTGCTGTAAATAGATGAAGAGATATGAAACTGATACAAAAATTAAAAAAAAAAATCCAATTGCAGTTCTGAGGCTAGAATGTGGTGCCGTTCTGCAAATTAAAAAAACAATAAAAAATTTACAAAAAAAGACTTACGATTTCTTAAAAAAATATCTTCAACGCTATTTTAGTCCATAACTAACAAATTAATAAAATACTTCGTTAAAACGAACGATAAACGGGATAACTTTTTTCACATGTGGCTTGTTTACGGATTTCAATTTTAAAATTGATTTATCGACAAATCCTAAAGTGATCTAACTCAAAGAAAACTATTTTAATCGGTGTCTTAAGCACAATAAGTGGTACATACGTGAAGTGTCGTGTTCATCGCGCTATACCAGATTGAGATTGTGGGATACGAAACCACATGCAATTACATCCATGACTTTTAGTGAACCAATGATTTGGCTTCCACAACGCATTCACAGAAAAGCAAGTTGTTATTTTTGTTTGACTTAAACCAAAGGATTTCAACAAGTATAAGATTAGAAATAATATTAAATATTCAAAAGTGAATACTGTTATTAATGGGACACAGTGGATCATCGTGATAAGTGCATCGATTGTCAATATTATATGGAAATTTTCATTCTGAGTATCTTCCAATGAATCATCATTCAGCTTAACGCCATTTCGTTTTCAAAGAAGAATTTCGTGAATCAAAAATACAAACGGAATTATTAAGATCCAGAATGCAACAGTGGAAAATGAAATAAACATCACATTTGGAAAAACTGAACAAACTAATCCGTTTCAACCATTCTGCTCTGAAGATGCAGAGTGCAGTAATTTAGTTTATTGCAACGATGTGGATGCAATATTCACTTAATTTGGTATAGATCATAATGCCAATGAGTGCAGACGTTTTATTGATGGTTCCATTAATAGTAAAATTACATTTCTTTTCATACACTCGTATCAAAAATGTTTCTTTTTACGCTTAAAGGCAGAACTTTTGCACAGTGACAATATGTATATATCCAAGTATTTAAAAAGCTTATGCAACTGATATGAAACATGCATGCTATCGGATTATTGTTCAAAGCAAAACTATCGATGATAGATATAAGAGTAAAAGGTCATCGAAGCATTTTTTAAAATAAACCATTAAATTAAAATAAATGTAAAAACTGTATGCAATGTAAAAAACAAAATTTAAAATCATATTATCATAATTAACTCTTTTCATAATTAATATTTCTAAACCGATATTTTTTAATAAAAAAAAACTTAACATATGTTAAATCATACTTTCGTTAATAACTTCATTGTTTGTTAACCGATTCTAGTTTTTTATAATGAGGTCGAAAATTAAAACCCTTATCTTCGAGGTTGTGAAGGACTTCGTCTATCTGGTATAAACTCAATCAATGACATCAGCAAACTAAGAATAACTCTTGTAACAGGTGTTAACAGGTGTTACTTTGGATTTAGTAGACAATTGAGAAGCAGAGCCCTCTCTCGATGAACGAAAATCACGCTCTATAAATCGCTCATCATGTCCGTCCTACTTTATGCATCACAAATCTGGAAACTGAGAAGTTCAGATGGAAACACTTTAGGAGCCTTCGCGAGAAAGATTCTTTGTATGATCTACGGACCAATCTGCGTCAATGGCGAGTACTGAATACGGTGGAATGATGAACTGTTCGAGCTGTACGCTGACATCGACATGAATGTAAGACGATGTTCCAGTGGAAAAAATATTCGATTCGGTACCCAGCGGCGGTCAACGCAGAAGAGGACGACCGCATCTTCGTTGGAAAGACCAATTAGAGGAAAGACAACCTGACGAATGTTAGAATTTCCAACTGGTGCTAGCAAGTGCTTTATCTTCTTTATTTTTTGAAGAAAATAAAAGCAAACTTATGTCAGTAGATTTTTTTGTATTCTTTCCGTTAGAAAATTAAAAAAAAAATAAAAAAATGCGTTCACTGTTTCTATTATGTAAGTTCTATTATGTAAACTGCAAGTCTTACCTTTGTTATAATATAAAGGTTTTAAAAACCAGCTGATAAGAAGCAAAGTTATGATATACTAAGTAATGAAAGGTACGAAAATTTTTAGTTACTCATTTATGAGGTCCTTGTAAAAAATTGGAAGTGATATAAAAATTCTGTAAATGCAGAAGGTCATCTTACATTACCGCTTTATGAAATATATTTGTGGAAGTCTTGTACAGTTTTCGTGTAGAACAGTGCAATTTATGTTAAACTTTTATATAACTTAAAAACTCAAAGTGATAGTGTTCCCGAAACCTTTTTTAACTTTTACGAATTTGAAAGCATTTCTTTTAACCATAAGTTATATATAGTAATAACCTGAAGTTTCAATCTTTTATATAAAAAAAAATAATGCTGAATTTGAAACTATTTTGTAACAAAATATTTACAAACATTTTTCCATTCGGAATTATATTGATTTTTAGGGGTTTTTTGAATCGAAGGCTACGATTTTTAGCTACTTTTTCATTTCTGGCCCAATTTACGATGTTGTAAGAAAAATTTATACAAAAGTAAGAACCGTTAAACTTAAGCTCATCTTTATGATAAAATTTAGAAATGTTTAAAAACCATTTAGAATTACTCACAATTTGGTTCAAACAGACAAAAGTTGTGCTTCTAAATATGTTGCCCAAAACTTTCGACGATGTTGGAATAACGCTTAAGAAAACATTCTAGCATGCATTCACTAATATTAAAATACCAAAAATTTAACCCGAGCAAACAAGAAAATAAAAACCTAGAACAGAGCCAAAAGCCAAACATCAAAACTTGCCGGGGCAATCTTTGCCAGAAACATGTTGCTTCTTTGGAACGGGCTGTACTCAACATGCAGTGAAAGTTTCTGTTCTTATTCTTAGCTTGTAATTTTCTTGGATTTTTTTGTTGTTTTCTTTACGTTCATATTTAGTTGAATGTTGGAGCAGTTGTTTTACCCTGCTAAAAGATAAAACCGAAAAAATGGTAAATGCAGTATAAATGAAGGGACGAGCACGAGCAACACGCAGTTTAAAATGTCATCAAATGTCAGTCAAATGCAAACTTGACAAAGTTTGTTACTTTTGTTGGAGTTTTTTCTTCTATTTTATACGTTTTTTCCCCCCATTCTTTGTTTTAAAATACTGACTTCTAATAAGTATTTTGCATCTACATATATTTTTTATGTTATGATTTTTCTTTATCTACTTTCAACGCTGACATAAGTTTTCTTTATGACATCCTAATAGAAGCTGCTTTAAAACTGTGATTATGATTTTATATCACTGCAACTTAAGACAATGAAGAAATAAAAAAAAATACAGTATTGCGTGAGTTGGGTTCTTTTTGAAAAAGGCTTTGCACTCGCCCGCCCATACTTAAGCGCAATATGCAAAAGTTTTTCACTTTTTTCGCCAACTTTATTCAAAGTACAACATCTGCAAAAATCTTGTGTTGCAAAAAATGATGAAAAAAAAAACATTACAAGAGCGAAAAAGATGACTGGTGCGAGTAATTGGTTTGACATAACTTTCATCACACAACCCAAACTGACATCTTGAACCCGGCATAACCAAGCCAAGCTAGTTGGTTGCTGTTCTTAGTCTTAGTCTTTGTGAATATGTGGATCTTCATATAGCTGCCTGGCTGCTTTGTGGTATGTGCGAGGTCATGTCTACATAAAAATATTATAATGTGCACAGATTTTTATCTCAAGTAAGTTTTCTCCCTCCACAAATAGAAAGTTCTTGACTTTTTTCTTATTTCGTTGTCTTTCTTATTATGGTTTTTGTTTTATGCCACTCCTTCTTTAAGCAAATGGCTCTAAATCAAAGGAAAAACTTTGGCATATTACCATTGAGTATGTTGTGAGAAAAAAACCAAAGTACCTACACAGATTTCAATTTCAGAATTTATGACATCAGACATCAGATTTGCTTAACATGTGTTAAGTTGATGACATCCTTCCAACGTCGCTGTAGATAAGATAGCATCTTATTCATGTGGAAAACTTTTGGTATACCAAAGTTTGCAATATGCTTAAGCTATCGTGACATGACAAACATATTAAGGCATAATTCGTTACGGCCATTATATATAGAAAATATGACTATCTTGAAATAAAAACGGATTGGTGATAATAGTTATCTTATCTAAATATATTTTATTCCAATTCCTTCAAATCTAAACTATGCGAAAAAATATCTCAAAAAATTTCCAGCGTGTGGTGTGACACATTGCGTATGATGTATAAAAAGACAAATGGCATGCCATATTTAATTTATTTTGGCATATGATATAAAGACAATTCCAAAATTGGGTACAAAGGACTAGAAATTAAAGATGGTCAAAATGATTTATTAAAAAAACTATTGGGTCATTTCAGCCCTTAAAAGGACTTAGACTGAGCTTTAATTGATCAATTGTGTTGTTATTAAATAGTTGAACACAAATGATCGAAAACAAAATTTACGAGTTGCATACCTACTTCGAACGGGTTTGTGTTCTCAAAAAGCGTGTTCTCATAGTAGATCTCACTACGTTAAAGCCCGTATGATACTTCATTGCTTTGTAAAATTTCAATATCTGAAAACAAGTGGCGCGTGGGTTAAGGGGCCCTCAAACGATACTACATGTCCATCCGACCTGTCAAGTCATCACACATGTAGTATCGTTCGTGTGCAAGAAATCAAGGCGGATGGACATGTCCGATGGAAGTTGAAAAATTTTGACTTTTTGCTAAGTACGTCCGACATGTAGTTCCGTTTGCGTGCGCGGCCATCCAACTTGGTACATTTTGCCATTTGTTGAAAATTTTCAGAGAGAGCGCACATCTCGCGGCAAAACTGCCGAACGTAAGAAATATTATATTTTGACGCGAATTTTTTTATCTTTACCTAAAATTGTGATGGCTTAGAATATTTAAAGCAAAAAACATAAAAATAAATGTTCAAAACAATTAATATTAATATTTTTAATTGATGTTAACTCTTCGGCAGCTAAAAAATAATGAAGTCTATCCAAAGTCTATCCGTCATGTGCGATGTGTGTGAGGGCAACGAAAAAAGTCGCGTTACTTTATCGAACTACATGTACGTCCGTCATGTAGTATCGTTTGAGGGCCCCTTTAGACAGACATATATTGTAGAAAAAGGATGAAAACATACATCGTGCCAATTTTTTGCATCTCCGCAACGTAACTATCTTATCTTTCTTTTTTTATTGCATGCGGAAGAAAGAGCTCAAGCTTTTTTGATAGAAACTTAAGGAGTGGCGAATTGAGAGAAACGTAAAGAACAATACATTAAAAATGCTGTATGTCGTACATTTTTTTCCCAATTCGTAGGTACTATATGCGTATACATTTATACTTCTTAAATCTTAGCTTTAGAACTATTTCAACTACTCTAGTTTCATTGTCAATGAATAAAAATTGGTTAAAATAATGGAGTATCATACGAGCTTAGAGAGCAGTGTTCGTCATGCTTGTTTGTGGCCTCTTGTATTCGGCATTATTCTAGATAGCACCATACATGCTTCGACTGTTTTCGTGTGTGCGTATTGCAAAAGTTACTTAAATGACAGTCTTAAATCGATTATCATACCGATATATAATGTACAACTTTGAATCAATTACCGTTCCACGAATTCTAATGCTGGTGGTCCCTAGCTTTTTCCGACTACTAATGAGTACCATCTCAGCCCTATGTTCAGCTAGACTAAGTCCCGTTCTTCGTATCCAATCGAAGATAGTATTGATGGTTACACTGCTGAAGGTCTCAAGTTCTTCACGGTGTTTTGCTGTAACCACAACCGCTAAGTCGTTCACAAAAAATAATATGGACGCCTGTTGGTACCTCAAGCCTAAGAACCCCATCGTACATGACGTTCCATAGCAAGGAGCGTAGGACTGACACCTGTGTGACTCCACCGGATACATTGTACATCTTCGTGCCTTCTTCTGTGTCCAAGCGCAAGACTCTTTTAATGAAGTAGTTTGGTACGATCTGCGTAAGGTATCGCGGTACTCAAAAGTTCCTGAGGGCTGTCATAATCTCACTACAGTTAGCTGAGTTGAAAGCGTTCCTTACGTCAAGTGTTGCCACCAAGCAGTACTGCTTTGTAGTCCTTACTCCTTCAATTGACTAGCTTAAGATCGTCAGTCGTTCACTGGGTCTTTCAAAACACAAACTGTCGGATGAACAGTCCTCTTCCGGTTTGGATGGATTTTTAAGACAGTTGCACACCACTCGCTCAAAAACCTTCCCTATTGTATCGAGTATGCAAATCATCCTATAGTCCGAGGAGGCGTCCGTGGAGCCACCACCTTTCGGTATGAGCAATAGCTTTTGGTTTTTTCACAGTGTTGGGAAAATGCCCTCTAGAAGGCACGCGTTATAAAGATGGGCAAACGCATGTGGATGCTACATAATAGCAAAATTCAATGCGCTATTCGAAATGCCATCAGGACATGGTCGTTTTTTTATGTTTTTTTTGTATTTACATTATCGCCTCTACGGTTACAGTCCATAAACGGTTACAGCTCGTCGTATCTCTCGACTGACTGGGTCGCTGACTGCTGTGGGAAAAGAGTTATAATTATGACACTTAGCACCTGCGGGTCCGTAGGTGCTAGTCGCCTGAACGACTTCTTACCTAAGTGTCGATAAATTTAAAACTTCAGCATATTACACAAGCCAGGTACTTACTTAACAGGAATGCCATTAATGTATTAACCAGTGTTCAAATTATTCACTCACCTTCACTCACAATCATTTGCTTGAAGCACACAACACGCAATTTTATTTTCATTTCATTTTTGTGTTTAACTGAGTTGGCGTGCTGTCGAACATTCTTAATGAATTCTTCATTTTAATATTTGCTTGTGCTCCACGTACACAAACAAAGATCGATCTTAACGATTCGCTGTAACTCCATCTCGATCTTGTATTTCCTTCAAAATGTTCATGTTGGAGCATTCAGGTCTTCGTGAAGATAAAAATTAAGACAATTTTTCAAAAACCACTTGTTTGTATTATAAAACTTTGCCGATCATTAATAGAAAAATTAATGCAATAACTTTTTTTGGACTAATAGCGTTATTCTGGTAGTATATTCAGTGTTTTCCCTATAACTGCCAGGTTAAAAGGTAAATTTCTTGAATGATTGATTCAAGACAATCAATTTTCAAAAAGAATTTTGCAATTATCTTCATTACCAAGGTTTTTAGATTCGTATGCACAAAATTTTCAGAATATGCACATATTTTCACTTAAAGTGAGCTTTTAACCACTACAGATGAGATAAATCAGTGATTTCTTTTCTCTTGGCGAAGAACATAATTACCTGTCTACGTATGAGATTAAGATAAAATTTAAGAGTAAGATTTTTTTCAAAATTTTGATAGTTATTTTAATGCAATTTTCCTGCAATAATCGTTAAATGGTTGCACAAAAGTTATTTTTTTAATGTTTTTGTTGAGCAACGGAAACCAAATTTAACCTGTGTTTTATTAAGGCTTGTACCATCATCCATTTTCAAAAAGAAATTTTGGAAAAGTGGATTTTTCGCAGAATTTCGAATCTATAAACTCGATTTCCCATAAAACATTAAAATACACTTTGGCGTTTTTGACATGAATGGGACGATATCATCTGATTAAATGTAAGGGGAAAAAATAGATAAAAAAATCAAACAAATCCACGACCCTTGTCAAGCAGGTACAAAAAACTTGGCTAACGAATGCAGCGCAATTAAAAGAACTAAAAAAATATCGTCAATACTTAAAATAGGGCAAAATTTAACTCCAGCCCCACGGAAGCTGGTAATTCGCGAAAAAGATAAATCAGAATGTAGACTAATACGAGGATGCAAGGAGGAAAGAGCAGGAACATCTAGACGTAGACATGAAAACATTCAATTACCTATATGAGTTCAAAGCACAAAGGACCTCATTACAACTTGGCAAGCTATTCCAAGCTGTGGCAAGCATATTCCACTGTTTATTTTTATCTCACACTCACACTCGCTTCAACCTTCAACTCGCGCTTATCATTTTGTTTATCTAGCTCTCACAAGCTGTCTGGCTAACTCTATTATTTATGAACATAACGCACACATGAACAATTTTGCAAAATTCAACTAAAAATAAACATAAACACAAGCGCCGAACAAGTCTCCAGGACCCTGCCAAAAGTGTGAGGATAACGTTGAAAGGATGTTTTGTCAGATGTATGCAATTGAATAAATATGTGTTGGTCAGTTTGTTGCTCTATTCAAACGCTTTGTAGCAAAAAGGGTTGCAAGCAATTTTTTCTACTGTTTCTGCTGACACTTTTGTACTATTAATATACCTGCATTTCAGCATCAGCATGAGCATCATCATCATCAGCATCGTCATCATTGTTCCTGTTGCCCTTGTCAGCAACATTGTTCATTCATTTTGTTCATTTGTCTGTTGGTGCTACATAACTTTAGCTCACTTCCGCTTGTACAGACTTTTTGGACTTTATCGTTGTTGTTCGTTTGAGTCACCGTCTAGTTATTCGTAATTCCCTTGAATGCTGTTGTTTTTGTAAATATTAGGGTGAATATTATTAGCAATTATAATTAGCTTGTGTTGGTTGAACTTTTGTTGGTTGTTGGCAGGATGCTAATTTTATTGGCTGCACAAATTGTGAATTCTGTTTGTCAACGCATTGTTGCTGCGCTGTGCCCCCAAAAAAATATGCATTAAATACGTTTGTCTCAAATTTTATCTTCTTTTTGTTTTTTGGTTGATCATTAATTTAATTGTATTGCATAACTTAATGTTTTGTTTACTTATATTTTAACCTGTCAGCCGTCTCTTGCGCTGTCTGTTGGAGATTATGTAAAAGATGGTGACATTCCTCGTTGCAAAAGTTGTCCACAAGGAAGTTTTAATAATTGAAGCTTCAAGAAAGTTTAGAGAATCATGATTAAACTTAGTTTCTGCCTGTCCCAAACCACCACGCGTGGTAAAGAATTACAGTGCACTAGCGCTGATGTTGTCCAACATGAAGAATGTAAAAACTTAAATCTTCAAAAGAAAACAGAAGCCACAAATATGACTCCGCATAAGTAAAGTTACCAATAGCACGAAGGAACAAATAGCACTTCTGAAAATTTGCTGCACCGACGATTGTTCGCCATCAGTTTGAGTTTAAGTTTTATTAGCAAATATGTAAAAAGTTTCCATAATCGGAAAACTTGGTCAAAGGTTTTCAGCGTGACCAATTTCGATCGCGTTGCTTTTAATGAAACATGTTAGAAATTTTAATATCACAAAATACATATAATTGAATAAAATTATTTACACTCGCAGAAAATTTTCCACGCAAGATTATTTTATATAATATCAAAAAAGCCAGGTTTTTTAAAAACCTCTGAAAGTACCAAATATATTAGTAAAATCTAAAATTTTAAGCGAAATTCCAGAGTTTTTACATTGGATTAAAGAAATTTTATAAAAACGGGTATTTGCACGACATTCCGGCCACAATTTACACTTCACATCTCCGATTTTTTTCGAACTGAAGGTCAATAGACATCCATAAGAAACGATGAAATCTAAAATGTTACAGTGCAGAGAAAAAACAATTCATTCTTCGATTATGTCAAAGCTGAAAAATCGGAAAAAAATCACACATTCACGGTCTAAAATCTTACCTTTAATTATTATACATTTTTTTATAGTCTAAATATTTGTATAATACCACAATGAAACTGTATTAAAACTTTATCACCGTTATATATTCAAATTTATTTTAATTCCCTCATGGCACTAAATCTTAATGCATGCTTGTATTAAAATGTTTTCCACAAAAATAAAAAGTAAGGAAACATGTGGGGTTGCAAACCCACAACGTTTAGATTATGTGTAAGTGTATCGTTCTAAAAACTACTCTATGAAGCTGCATATATAAAGAAATGATAAGCATACATTTTAACGGAACCAAGCCGAATACTGTTTTCTAAGAGTATTCCAACATGCATTACATATTATTCTACGTTTTGTTAAGAAAAATTCTAATATTTTGAAGAGTTTTCATTCTAGTACAACAAGTATTAAAAAATGCATGCAATTTCAATGATTGCATTAAAAAGAAGTTCAAAATTTTGGACTGAACAGAGTCAAAATGACTTAATAAAATAAAACAAAATCAATAAGCTTTGTTTAAGGTTTTTATCCAAAAAGACGGTCTTTTAAAACCATTGAGACAATCTTCTTAAAACTCTGTCATTTTTTATTAACAAAATCACATAGTTTCCTTATTGGTTTTTTATAAGACAATCTTATGTAAGAATCTTATTGGTTTTCATAAGACAACTTTTTAAACTATAAGAAAGTTTTATAAAAAAATGGGATTTTCTTATTAATTTTTAAAGTTATCTTCTTGATACTTAATAAGGACATCAGATTAATTTAATAAGACTTATTTTTGGAATTTTATAATGAAATCTTATTGATTTAGTTAGATTCATTTCTGAAGTTTAAAAAGTACAGCAAAGCAAAACGGAATCTTATTTACCTCTTACTTGAAAATGTACTTTTCATGTACGTTTTATTGGAATTAATTAGGTTATAATTTAACACTGGCCGATAGCCTTTGTTGCTCGTGCCGTACAAATATAGTAATATAATTATTTATTATTGTATTTCTAACAAATAAATAAAAAAATAAATATAATTTAACAATATGTAAAAATATAGTTTTAAAAAATAAAAAAATAAAGTGAACATTAATTTCCAGTATTAACATTATGCAATGTTGCTACTTTTGTTGGATACCGAGTGCTTTTCGTTACCGCATTTTTTTATTAACTTACCCTAATTTTCCTCCATTCTTGCAAGCCAGCTTTAAACTTTACTTTATGACCAAAGTATTCGGCGCTTTACAGTGCGAAATTTTAACAATCTAATTGGACAAAATTATTTATAAAAATGTATGCATTCTAAGAGTTATAGAGTTTAACTCAAATTATCGTAAAAAACGATAAAATTTTGAACCTTGCCATACACGATTCCCTGAAGTTACAGAAGTTATTTTTTTCAGCAACACTTTCCTTCTTTTGTTAACCTCGTGTCTAGCATGACTTGGTTGATAGTCTTTAAGATATGTGCACAATGCAATGTAAAATCCGTTTTCATGCCATTTTTAGTCACCTGTAAAAAAAAAACAATTTGGGCAAAAGACTTTTTAATTTATCGAAAAAACAATAAAGTTATCATCAAATTCACATCCAGCTGAAATCGAAATAATGCAAAATAATTTACTTTCTTCTGCTATCTTTCAAATTAAAAAAATACTCTCCAATATATACTCACATGTTGTATGCTGCACTGTACTGTAAGTAAAACGTTCAAAGGTAAACTGTTTATGTCAATTTGTCCTCATCTTTCCATTTTTTAAAATTCCCACACTTGCGTATTTACTTACAATAAAATTCATTAAAGATACACTTAACACAATGCGAAAATTATTAAAATTTTAACGTGAAAAATTCGTTTTAATTCAGATACTCTCTTTTTTGACCATTTTCGTAACAGTGGGAATTCTATATCTATACTATTATACAAAAGGCTTCTCACGTATCTGCGACGACGCTAAACTTAAAAACTACTGAACTGAACCGAAACTTAAAAACTTAAAAACTACCTTAAAACCGCGCTTAAAAGTTAATAAAATTTAAATTTATAAAGTAGCCAAAAAAACCAAACATACAAATCATTGCTTCATTAAATTGTTAGACACAAAAGCAGCTTAAAGCTTTATCTCTCTTTTCCTCTGCTAAAGTGTTTCTATTGCGGTGTTGGGTAGCTTCTCTTTTGTAAAAATTTGTCGGTAATGATATTGTAATGCAGAATTGTAAGCGGAAACGAAATCTTGTTTGTGCTCACATAATTTTCTTTTCATTCTCAAAACAACAGTTTGACTTTATTCGTCTGTGTAGCAACATCGTGTTTTCTAACTGGAAGTTAGGCAGTGAAGTATGTCTGGGAAAACTATTAATCTTTATGGTTAAACCAGAATAAAGTTTTATATATAAAATAAAATATTTTTGAACATGAACTCTGAAGTGTTAGATAAAGGCAATAAATTCAATCATTAAATTGTAAAAATTATTGTGGAAATATTTTGTGGCGTAATTTGCTTTTGATTGCTTATTTTCGGTTTTTTTGGCGTAGAGAGGATTGTGATTTTGTGCGTCATTTTTTTGTTCTCTCCAATCATATTGTCGCTTACTGTGTAAGATAGATGTCATCAGTGTTTTAGCGGTCATGTCCAAACAAATGGAATTGAGAATTGTAAACAGACCCCGCATCTATATTGTATATAAGAAATAATTGGTTTGGCCATGTGATTTTTTTTATGCTGATTTATATTGAAAAATTAAATAAATTTGTAGTGAACGGACTGTCAAAAACAAACATGCTTACTTACAGATGGATAATGTGAAGTACAGGTAAACAAACGGACATGTAAAAATGAAGACGAATATTTAAAAAAACAAATATTCTTAAGCTGGAACAATTTTATTTTGCCCGGCCGCGGTAAGGTTGAGAATGAATGGAAAACTTATTATAAAGTGTGTACGCATTAGTTAATAGGTATGGCTAAGAAAGTACTGCTGGACTTGATGTCAGGAAATTAATTAGTAAAGTATTTAAACTAAAATTATTGGAACAATGTAAAACCCAAAACTACTAATATTACTAATATTCTATATATCTATACATTTTGATAGTCTATCTATTTATACGATCTATCTATATTTACTATTAAAAGCGTTGTGACACTGCACGGATGTTTGACAATCACGCGAGAACCACTGAACCGATTTAGACGATATACATAGGTACCAAACGATTTTTTATTTCAACTTAATTGTGATAAGCTATTGATATTTCGCTACTCCTACTTTTCACGTCTACTATATGCCAAAAAAGCTATATTTTGGACGGTTTTGGTGTTATTAGACTAAAATTTGGTAATTCAGTTCATATGGTTACTTTCGGGACCTATACTAAAAATGTTGAAAAAATGTATAAAATATTTTTTCCGAATATCTTAAAAGCTCCTGTATGGCAGTATGGCGGTCTGCGGCTCATGCGTCAGCCGGAGAATACTTACAATCAATAAAAATACTAAATAATTAATTAAATGACTTAAAACATAGATTTATACATAACTTTGGAATGGTTTGAAATATTTGAAAACATTTTTTCACAGAGATTATTTTTTAATCTGTAGAACATTGTAAAAATTAAAAACATTTTGAAAAAATAAAATTTTATCCAACAAATTAGAGGGAGTGTTAGCCCATTATTTTTAATGATAGAAACTGTTTATTGAATTTTGTGTCAAAATTAAGTAATTTTTGCAGATAAATGATATGTACTATAAAAGAGTGGGGAAAATGGGAATTTAAAAAAAATGTACAACAAAAAAAACTTAGCTCAAATTGAATATTTTAGAGGTCTTGTTTTTGTGTGAAAACAATATAAGATAATGAATTGGTGAAGTAACGTTAAATCTTTTCTCATTTCTACAAATTCACTTAATTGACCTTCCAGACAAAGGAGATTTGATGAAATCAAAAATTGAAATTTCAATCAGTTTTTGTCATTCTAAGGCTAAAGAAAATTTGTAACATAGAGAAAATCTGTAGTTTTCAAGAGATCGCAATAATTTTGAAGTCATAATAAAGGGATTTTTTTTAATATACTAGATATACGTACAAGATATTTTCGAAAAATCTTTCGTTCACCATTATTTTTATTAATTAACGACGTTTCATAAAAAGTTGCATTTTACTGAGAAAATCTATAGTTTTTGAGAAATAGCCAAAAGTTTAATGTCATAATAACGGAAATTTTTCAAAACTTAAGAAGAATACATTCATGTTCAGAATCTAAGTTAACAAAATTACATTTTCGAGTTCCGAATTTAAAAAATTGTTTACCCAAGTTTTTTATAATCCAGTTATGCAGGTCTTATTAAATAATCAAAATACTGAATAAGCCAAGCAACTTTATGTCACCATCACAATAACTGTTTAAAGAAGGTAATTAAAATGAAATAAAGTAATTTTTCAATATTTATGCCATTTTTTTATTATTTAACAAACGCAATTATTTTTATATTTTGCATTTGAAGATACAACAAAATACTTTAATTTTAAGATTTCAAATTTGTACATGGTATTTAATATTTTTATCGCAGGTAAAGCAGTGAGTATTTGCTAGTATAAATGTAATATTAGTATTTCCCGGCAGACGTTGTCCTACCACAGACCACCTTGTGGGCCATATATGAATTTTCATGCCAAGATATGATCTTAATTACAAAATTTTAATATAATACAACCAAAACTCTTCGAAGTATAGCATTTTTGCTGATTTGTGGGCGGTAAAAGGAATTGCGGTATTTTTTCCCTTCAACCATCTCGTACTTCAAACAAATCAACTACAAATATTTCAACTTAATTTAGGTTCCTATTATTTTAGTGCCTATCCCATGAAAAAGAGGCGTAAAAATAGTGTGACCACGTCCATTTTTGCTGCAGTGGCTGAAAGTATTCATACGAACTAAATTACCATTTTAGTGTTGTACCACCCAAAACGTCTGAAATAAAGCATATTCAATGATTTGTGGGCGGTACATTGTTAATTTATTTTTATTTACACATTTAACTTCATTACATTATTTATTCTTCACGAATATAGGTGCTTTATAACCACGATTACGACTGAAATGCTGTAGTATGTATACATACAAATAAGGATAAGACTTTCTTCTTAGTTTTCAGTGGTCTCTTCTCAAACTTTGGTGAGATGAGTGAGTGAGATGTTATGAGTGTTAAAAAGATTTTCACATCATCTCATTCATGCAATAACTAATCTTTTTAAGCAATGTTTGATCAGTATGAAAAATTCTTATTCTGGGAACTTATAATTTCTGAAACCTTCTAATTTCGGAGGTAATATTTTAAGAGTTGAATTTATGATAATATTGCTCAAGTAATAATGTAACGATTTAGATACTGCATAAAATGAAACATTTATAATATTATTAGGCTTATTATTTATATTTACCGTTTTTGTCGTGATTGCGACACCGCCTTCTTTTTTTTCGCAAACGCGGCTGAAAAATACTGAATTTTTCATGTATTTAAATGATTAAATACATTTAATAAATAAATTTTTTTAAATACATGCGAAACTCAGTATTTTTCAGCCACGTTTGCGAAAAAAAAAATCGCAACAAAAACGCGCAATATGAACACTAGGGTGTTCCTTAGGTGTATGGAGGAAATTTTTTTTTGAGTTATGAACCCTAAAAATGTTCCTTTAGGTATAAAAACATGTTCTGAAAAAAAATTTCAAGAATAGGATAACATCATAATTAAATTAAATAATTATCATAGTTAAATTTCTTTTAATCAACTAAATAATTTATCATATTAAGCATACAATTAACTTTCTAACAAGCTTTCATTCGTCGAAATTGATTAAAAAATTTTAAATCTACAAAAGTATTTGTCTAGCGAAAATAAACAAATTAATAATATGTTTTTGGCAGAAACTTTTAAAAATTACGTAATTAAGTTTTTCCGCATTTAAAAAGTAATAAATATAAAATAATCTGTTTAATTAGCTTTTATTTGTCTAAATCTGTAAGTTGTCTAAAGTAATAAATATAAAATAATCTGTTTAATTAGCTTTTATTTGTCTTAATCAGAAATGGGAAAACTACAACACATATTTTCGAGCAAAAACAATATAGTTTTAGCGAGGAAAAAGAAAATGTAGCGATTTCCGAAACAGTCTGTGTAGTCTGCTGTGTGAATACAGAGATGTTGTTGTTACCTTCTTTAAACATTCTTGATATTCACAATTAAAATCATGTACGAATTCAAAAATAATAGATCACAACTAGTTATCAAAAGAAAATATGTTCAATTAAAGTATGTACATTAGGGCGGGTCAATTTGTATGGACGAATTTTTTGGAGGTCTGGCTCAGCGAAATTCGTAAAATACATGTAATTTCAAGACTTTTTCTCCACTACAGCATATACAAATTCTGAAAAAAAGCTGTGCGGACTTTCGTAAATAGATTTTGTTCTCAATTATAAAATATGAATGTATGAATGTATGTGTATGAATCTATTTACGAAAGTCCGCACAGCTTTTTTTCAGAATTTGTATATGCTGTAGTGGAGAAAAAGTCTTGAAATTACATGTATTTTACGAATTTCGCTGAGCCAGAATTTGACCCGCCCTAATGTACATAATTAATTTTTTTTTTAAATTTCCAATTGCTTATTAAGCATAAATTATCTTTCCGTCGAAATTTGTTGAAAAATAAGAAAACTGCAAAATTTTTATTATTACTTTGTTAGATGTGTTTTATCCGAAAAAATTGAGTTTTGACGACTTTTGGATGCAAAAATTACTTTTTCAAAAGTTAATCAAATTTTACTCCATATTATTTAAACTTTAGGAACGCTTTTTATCCTTAAAGCATTTTGTACAAAGCTACATATATGTCTTAATATCTTAATGAAATTTTGGCTAGCTAGAAATAAGCTAATTTTTGCACTTTTTTTATAACCTAGATTTTCCTGGTCGAGATCTCGACCGCTGGGATAATTACAGCAATAAATTTTCTATGAGTAGAATAATATAAAATATAATAAAGCAAATTTTCAGCAATGTTTATTATGAAAACAGGTTATTGATATAAGTAAATATGAGAGGTTATGCTACAGGTAACAAAAAAAAAATTACTTAAAAGCCATTAAGTTAATAGTTTTATTGATGTTTCTTTATTATTTGGCTCATTTTTTAACTTGATCTCTATTTTTTAATAAAAAGTATATATATGTATTGAACTTCGTTACAATAACTCTAAAATTACGGCTTTTATCGTGATCACAGACGGACTAACATGGCTAAGTCTACTCAGGAGATGATGCTTATCAAGAATATATATACTTTTCTATTCCTGCCACGCCTCCTTATCAGAGTTACAAATGGATTGACAAAGTTAATATACCCCTTACGCAGTATGCGAGGGGGTATAAAGAGATAGAAAAAGTCATTCGAATCAATATACCTTTTTTACTTTTTTTATGCCAGTAGTTACAATACTCGTCACTTTAAAAATATTGAGAATGACAAAATCGTAACATAACTAAATGTTTTGTAGTTTTCCCATTTGTTAACTGATTTAGAAAAAAAAAAGCTTATTGAACAGATATTTTTATATTGAGTTCGTTTAAATATTATACGATTGAAAAACTTTATTACGGAATTTTTAAAATTTCCGCAAAAAATTTATTAATTTATTTGTTTTCGCTCGACAAAAAAATTTTATAGATTTAAAATTTTTTAATCAATTTTGACGAATGATAGCTTGTTAAAAAGTAAATTTTATGCTCAATATGATAATGTATTGAGATGGCTAAAAAAATTTTTATTATGATAATTTGTACTATTTTCAACAAAAAACCTAGTTTTTTCCATATTAATAGTATAGACGAACTTTGGGGGCTGGGAGCCTCGCTTTCCCATTATCCGATTCTTAAAATTTTTTGCATAACATGTTTTTATACCTAAAGGAACATTTCTAGGGTGAGTTGTGCTTTATAGCTTGCAGTTGAAAAATAAGGAACACCCTAATGAACACGGCCTAACCCTTCTAAGAGCTAAGCAGGTTGAGACATGTACAGCTGAATTTTATCAACATATGGGCATTTCCCAACTGGCGTTACGTACGATTTGTACGAAGAAATATTAAAAAAATTTATGAAAATGTTTTATTTTTAAAACGGCTTTTTTGGATTACGAAATTCGCAAAACTCTCTGAATTAGGCAAGACTTTTTTATACAACTTTTTTTAAAAGGGCTTAAGATAACATAAGTTTATTTTCCAAGTGATCAAATTTAAAAATCTTCTGTGGTTTTTTTACTAGGCTTTTTGATCTGGCGTCACGTTACTGGCGTTACGTTATTTACATTTTCATTGTAGTTCAATTGGGTAGATAAGTAATTATGTAATTTAGTAACTAAAAAACAAATTTAGTATATTGTCCTCTCCTTGCCCCAACCATTTTTTCATTGTCTTTAGCTAATGCCTTGTATTTTTAGTAAAACAAAAAAGCTTACGAAACATTTACTAAACATTTACGAAAAACAAAAACTACAACAGTGCAGAGGATTTGATCATTATGGTAAATAAATTGATGCATAAATTGCTTAAATTAATAAAATTAAAATGTTTATCTTAAATATCATCGAATAATAAGTTTTTTATAAGTTTTATTTTATGGTCACGGTAGACTTTTCTGTGGTAATTCCCGTATGCATAAATAGAAGCATATTAACATTCTTCGAAAATGTCATTTAAAAATATTCCAGGCAATATGGGACCTTAGATGGATCTCTGTGGGCACCAGTTTTTATGTATTTAAAAAATTCAAAATTATGGCCTGCCTTAACTCTTTGCGCTCTTCCTTCTAAAAAATGACTTATTAAACTAGTTGCATTTTGACTTATTATATTAAAATTAAATTTTTTAATTATTTTTTTATGATTGTCTACGGACCCTTTAAATTTGAAGTAAATCGGAGATAGGAAGTGTGAATCGTAGCCGTCATTTGGTTTAATAAGGATATAAAATTAAAACAAGAAAAATATATTATTCACTTAATAATGTGGCGGGCCCTTACACATTTTTTTTAAAATATGACTGTTCAAATAGAGCTCTTCTACAAGAAATGACTTTTAAATACATTTTTTTAAGGTATATTAAGCTCAACTAGTAGCCATTTTAACAGCTTCCCGCGTTGTCTGCTATTTATTCCTTGCTAGGATAACCACTTAATCCTGATGCAACAGCTGCTGCTATAAAAAATAATGCCTGTATGGTATATGTTGTAAAAAATAAAAGTAAATCGTAAGGAAAATTAAAAACGGGTAAAAAAGAACGCTGTCAAAGTAAACAAGCGTTATGTTTCAAACAGTTAATTGATTTTTTAATGACGCCGTATGCGTCGTCGTACTGTTGTGTTGCGTTACATTACGTTACTACGTTGTAGCAACGCGTTAATGTGGCAATGAGATACATCGTTTGGAGTTTGTTAAACTTTTAATGATGAATCGTTTTTCATTACGTTGCAGAGTTATTTTTGTTGTTGTTGTTGTTGTTGTTGTTTTCTTCGCTCCTCCATATGTCAACATATGAAGTCACACATATGGGCGTCACACGTTGACGCCTTTAACTTAGTGCTTGCATATATTGGCAACAACTACAATGTCACAATGGTGTTACGTCTCATGACTCGGCGCTTCAATTGCTCCACCAACGAGTCCAATGCATCCTTTAGCGTAAAAAATTATAAAAAAGCACACACACACACCCACACATAAATATTCAATATATACAAAGTAAAGCCTGCTTTTGTTTATCTATGCTTACATGTTCGCACATTCATACTCAGTACAGAGCAGCAGCACAAGCCTAGGAGATATATTTGCACTTGTTGGTCGTCGCCTTGCCCACGTCAAACAAAACAATAACAAAACGGCTTGGATGTTACCAACAAAACCAACGAAGCCAAAAGCCCCGCGGTGTCTAAAAGTCAATGAGAGACAAAATGTTGACGCCGGGTCGTCATTTGACACGAAATTAAGTGTTGGATACGCAATAATAAATGACGGCGATTGAGTGGAGTGGAGTGAGAGAGGGTGTGTGGCAATCGGTGCATGGGTGCAGAGGGGTTGTCTTGGCTTGGTGTTGTTGTGGGTCGAAGTTTTGATAGAAGTGCTTCCTGCGCCATATTGACACTCGTCAACGGCAACAAACTAATTTACCGGAATTCAATGAAATTGAGTGAAAACCATTTGTTGTCCTTTTGTAATTTAGTCCTAGCTAGGTTCAAGCAAGATAAATAAAATATGTTGGCGTCACTGTTCTGTGTAGGCGTTTCTTTAGTGCTACTGGCAAGTGAAGCACCGTTGTAGTGTGTGTGTGTATTTGTTTGTGTGGGTGTGTATGATTACGATAAACGCTAAGATACTTATAGATAAAAGGTTTCACATCGGTGAGTTTTATAATAAGTAAGTAAAATAAATATTTGTTATGCAGACGCTATTAATTGAATACAACATTAAACTTTTATTAGAAAATAAAAAATTATTAAAATTTTATATGTTGAAAACAATTGAACAGCACAATTGTTATTGCCCAGAATATATTGAAATCAACTTCGACATTAAAACCAGACAAGGCGCCAATAGATTGGTCAACTGAAAGCAACAAAATCTAGTATTGTATTAATTCTTAGAAAAAATTATTGTGGTGTATAAAATTAAATAATTTGATAGGTAAAGTTAGGTCAATCCGGCTGCCTTTTGAAGAAGGCTCACATAGACCTATTCTGGTCCTGAGTGGTGCGGGTTACGAACAAAGGAACCTTTGTGTTTAAGTGTAATCTGTAAAGATTTCCGTTGAAACCTTAGAAGGCATTCCAGAAATACTTTGGCTAAATCTTTTAGCGACACACAAAGGTGCAAAAAATGAGTTTTTTTTGGCATTTGGTGGTCAAAAATAGATAACTTTTGAAAATTTTTTAAGCAGTTTTCGGCATATGAAAGAAAAAACTTAGCCCTTTAATCTGAGGTATCAAAATAGTTCCTGAAATTTCGTTTGCTATTTTTTTCGGTAGGAAGTTGATTTTTTGAAAATGTTTATATATGTTATGCCATGCAACGCATTGTAGACGTGGTTCATATCCGATTTGAATAATTTTTATAGATTTTCTTTGTTTTGTAGAGGAGAAAATGTGTGCCAAGTTTCAAGGTAATATCTCAAAAACTATTAATATGAAGCAATTATGAAGCTTTTACATTAATGATGATGCCACTTTGTATAGGAGGTAAACTGGTAAATATATAGTATTTTAAAGTTTTTTTCTAAATGACCTCTATATTTATTATGTTGACTTTATATGATTTAAATACAAATTCTAAATGTTTGATAGTTTAAATCATACTTGATTTTAAATACAAATTCTAGTTGTTTGACAGTTTAAAATCGTTTATCGAGCTTAAGGTCAAAGTTAGAACAATTAATTGTTCTAACGAATTTTTCCAAAGAAACAACAACAAAGTTTTTCAATATGAAAGGAAAAAAAAAACCACTAGCAATTGATTTTATTGTACAATTTCTGCGGTGCTAAACGCGTCATCAGAAATCTTTGTGATTGCCCGTGCAAGCGCGTTGACGCACTGCATCATCGGGGCGATGAGATTTTGAAGCTTCAATTTCTCATTTTTTTCCTCAATTTCATAATGTCACATTTGTTGCTGTATTTCTGTTTTACTTTAGTTTCTATGCTTATGTTATTATATGTAGTCCAACAGCCTGCTGGAAGTCTGCACTAACAAAGCATGTTTACTGAAGTTGTTTTTAGAATTTTTGCTGATTTTGTTTTCAGCTGTTTCCGTTTGGTCGAGCTCTACCATTTGATTAAAGTTTTTTTCTAAATGACCTCTATATTTATTATGTTGACTTTATATGATTTAAATACAAATTCTAAATGTTTGATAGTTTAAATCATACTTGATTTTAAATACAAATTCTAGTTGTTTGACAGTTTAAAATCGTTTATCGAGCTTAAGGTCAAAGTTAGAACAATTAATTGTTCTAACGAATTTTTCCAAAGAAACAACAACAACAACAAAGTTTTTCAATATGAAAGGAAAAAAAAAACCACTAGCAATTGATTTTATTGTACAATTTCTGCGGTGCTAAACGCGTCATCAGAAATCTTGTATTTATTGTATTGTATTTAAATCATATAAAGTCAACATAATATATATAGTATTTTTTTTTTTTTGGTTTTTGCAACTTAACTATAAAATATAAACTTGTCTTTTGTATGAGAACTTGATATAATTTCTACGATTTTCTCTTCTGTATTTTTTTTAATCTGGTTTTTGAAATTTTCAATAGTAAAAATTTTTTACATATCAAGGTTTTATTTTTGTATAGAATGTTTTATTCCCAACCAGCCATAGAGAAAGCGGACGGCAATTGTACTTGATAATAAGCTTAATATAAACAGGTTGTAAGCTTTTCTTAATATCACTTTTAACAAGCTAGTTAGAATGAGAAATCACAATAAAATTTCAATCGTATTTGAGAAACGCTTGAATTTATAACTGATTTACAAGTATGCTTAATAAACACTTATATAAAACAATACATTACGAAATATTACTGAGAAAAATTTTGTTTATGCAACAGAATATCAAGCCATGTTCTTACTGTCAAAAAATGTATTGTTTTTATTTTGCGTGCAGTGAAAATTGTTAATGTGGTCATACATATATTGTTTTAATAATTTTGGTTAGTATTACAAATAAGTTCAAAAATTTAAAAATTATCGATTAATTTAAACATTCAATATTATCACAAGGGTTCCGTTTTGATTTTTCTACAATTGCTGCGATAGCCTTTTTCAATGATTTCTCAAGCTTTTTTCAAGCTTAAGGCTTATGTTGATAAGCTTGTTATAATATTATTCTAAAGCCTTTTGGCCTGTTGGGTTGAACTGTTTTAAGATTGTTTGTGTAATATTAAAAAGTATAATTTATCTAAGTATTTATAAATTGATGTTTTATATCAATTTTCTTCAAAGAACTTTGACTTTGTGCAATTTTCTTTGAATTTCTGAAACTAGATATTAATGGATCAGATGATATCATAAGCATTCTAAATAGGTCCTCATTTGGTTTTCGCCTTGAAAACTTTCGGGTGCTATGTTTCCTATAGAACCTGTAATCCTTATTTCTTTTCTCTTGCGCTTCTTCAGATAGCTCTCTAATTGGTAGGATATGACACTTTATGATTTGTTCGCCATGCATTAAAACCTTATGCAATGTTGGAGACATAGCTCGCCAAGGATATAATTTACTGTTTAATTCTGCTGTTTCCTTTGCATACTGTTTAAAACGCTCTGCTCGTATATGCTCATTGCAGCTAGTAATCTGTAAGATGGTTTGCAACCTCTTATTCACTTAATATTAAATTTAATTATATATAATTTATATGAAGACCTCATCAATTCCAGTGATTTTTGATGTAGTGCCGGGATAAGCAAAAAGTCGGAATCAGAATCACTTTCCTCGTCTAATTGACAATCGTATTCAAGAGTTTTTTAGCCAAGTTTCGTTTGCCTGCTTAAATTACGGCATCGATTTCGAGCAGTGGTTAAAAAGCTTTTTACGCTGTCTACAATATTTGTAGCCTTTATTGATACAGCTTCCATAGTATTGTGACTGACATCATTTTTAAATTTGATTACCAAATACAAATTAGCAACTAAATCGTAAGTTACAATTTCCATAGCTGTTATGATTACGCGTAAGAGTTTTTGTGGGAAATATATTTGCTATTATGCGTCGATGAGCCTAGGTATTTGCAGGGGTGGATCTGCTTAAGGGATTTTTGGGCTGCAGCCCAGGGCCCCGCAGATACAAAGGGCCCCAAAACCCAATGTACGTGTATCAAACAGAACAGGGAATTCCCTGTCGCTTGTTTTTTTTTTTTTGTAACAGAAAACCGAAGCAGTTTTGTTTTTTTCTGTACCTCTGTCGTCAAAGTGACGACGAAAGTAGACTGTGTTATATTAAAAAGCATTTAAACATGACAAGAGGAAAAAATATTACATCTGTCATCTCGTTCGCTCTGCTTATATTCAGAAAACTATCAAGTTCTTGGATTATTTTCAGACAAATATGAAAATCTTCTTTTCCAATATTTCTGCTTGAAAATATAAAAGTGGAGCTGTTAAACGAAAATTACAGTTAGATCGAGAAAAATAAAGAAGTAAATGTGCAAAAATTTCAAATTTTTTATGTTAGAACATATAGAATATAAAAACGAGAATGAAAAAATAGCTACAAATCCATTTACAAGCTAAAAGAAATAGATCTTATCCTAAGATAATCTAACCGAAGGGAGCAGAAAACAGCAAAACCAGGAAAAATACAAGTGATGAAAATGTGCAAGATTTTGAAAACCTTTTAAAAAAAATCAGTGAAAAATATGTGCAAAATCTTGATTACCAGCAACCTTCTGATCCCTCTGAGAACGATACTGGTGTTCAGCAAGAGGTCAGTAATAGCGAGGCGAAAAGAAATTTAAAAAATAATAAGTCTTGATCTAAGTAGAGCAGGGCATGTGCTTATAAGCTGCTCCAGGGTTTCCACTGTGTCAGGTTTCTTGCAGTTGTCATACGTGGCGATGCCCAGCTTCCTCGCGTGGAATGCCACCATGCAGTGACCAGTGAGTATACCCACTAGTGTCCTGCAATCTCTGTTCCGTTCCCCTCAATGCTCTGGTTGCTAGGGACCCGGTACATGTGCACTTTTTTCAAAGCGCATAGTGCATCTCTGCCATCCAGGACGCTTTTGGACTTTATTGTAGCGGTGCGCATGGATTTGATCTCCGCTTGACTGTAGGATCGCTGTCGATGAAAATGTTGATATAAGAGTGGTGTGTGTCCGTGCCGAGGGCTATCTCCACAGCCTTCTTATGGCAAATATTTCCGCCCGGAAGAAGGTTCGACAGTTTGTATGGCTGCCTTATACTAGGCTCTGCACAATACAATGCCGCACCTACCCCCTCACAGTGGGAAATCGTGGCCATAAATACGAAAAAATTAAAAGTTTTAGTAAATATAAAAATACTTATGGTGATTTACAGATAATTCTTAAGATAAAATAAATCAAAAATAAAAGTTTAGAACTCTCTTGGAGTTTAGTGGCGCGGCGAGCTGAAAGTCGACATTTGAACATAAAAAATATGATAATGGAATTTTATGAATTTTACTACCGCTTAATAAAGTACTTTAGTAATTTTCATTATATTACAATAGAATTGAATAGTATATTTGCGGAAAGTACTACTCTTCTGCTTTCAAGAAAGCATTTCTTTTTACTAATATCTAATATTAGTTTAAAATAAAAAAATTGGAAAACTTTGCAAACTTTAGGAGTAAAAAAAATTTTTCACGAAGTATATCTAAGATATTTTTCAGTTATAATGTAAAGCTTGTTTTAATAATCCCAGAACTCGGTTTCTGCCGTAGACTGCCCGGTGATTTTAAATCTAGTGTTTTTTATTGGCATATTTATAAACAAAATGTTTGAGTTTCTGCATATTGCAGAATTTTTGTTTAATAAGCGTTGTCGTAGAGAGTTAAAGTTTGGTAAAGATCTTTGTATTGCATTATACTAAAAACTTTAGTTTCGGTATATTTGGGACAAAGGACATGCCGCTCGCCGATATATCCCACAACGAATAACCGCCATAAAATCCGTAAAAATATTTTAATTTTAACGAAATTTGGCACAGTTTTCACGATAACAAGAAAAAAAACACTGAAGAAATACTTTTTTAACTGGGTCAACGACACTCCCAAGGCACATACATATATCCTGAACTTCACATAAAAAAACTGTTTTAAACACATTTATTTCAGGTATCTTAAGCAGTACAGTAGATGTGAAGTATATCTGAAGTTCAGGGGCAGGGATTGTTATTACAGGGCAAGTATGGATCTTGAAATAGTTCTGGCCAAATTTTCTATTGCATAATTTTCTTACCTAGTACATGGGGAAACCTTATTTAATTTAAGTTGTGTGATAATTAAGTCGTGTGATGTTAATTTCTTCAAGTAATGATATATTTTTATTTGTAAATTTTTGGGGGTGCTTAATTTCTTAAACTCCTCCCTGTGAGTGCACCTGCTTGCATTTTTTTAAATGACTTCTTTTGTAATTGAACAGTTATTTGCAGACAATTTGTTTTGTGCATGTCAATTATCAGTGTATTTATAATTAAATTTTCTTAATAATCTGTATGCGAATTGTAATCGAAAACCTAGTGTAATTTTTAAAACATAGTCGTTCGAGTTAAAAAAAAACACTCACAATTTTTATATGGTACTAATAATATTTTTCATTGAGTATATGGGCATCTCCAAATTTTCGTTACGGACGATTTGTACGAATAAATATTAAGAAACTAGAATAAAAACGTCTAATTTTTAAAAAGTTTTTTTTATGTTTGTAGCACTATAAAAATCTGTAGTAATTAAATAACACTATATTAAGTAAAAACAATGACAACAATTAAACCTAAGGATCTAAAGATATATATGCAAAAATATGTGCTGGCGTTACGTAACAAAAAACGGAAGTTATTTCTGTTTTGGATTACAAAATTTGCAAAACTCTTTGAATTGGGCAAGAATTTTTCTATGAAACTTTTTTTAAAAGATTTTACAATAATATAAGTTTATTTTCCAGGTGATCAAATTTGAAAATCTTTTCTGGTCTTTTTTTTTATTAGGATTTTTGATCTGACGTAACAATATTGGTGTTACGTTACTAAAATTTCCATTGCAGTTTAATTGGGTATTTAAGTAATAAGGTAATAAATTATGTAATAAAGTTTTAATAAAATAAATTTAATATATTGTCCTTTCCTTGAATCAACCATTTGTTCATTATCTCAAGCCAATGCCTTCCATTTTTACTAAAATAAAAAAGCTTACGAAACATTTACGAAAGAAAAAAACTAAATTTGTGAAACAGTGCAGAAGATTTGATCATCATGGTTAATTCGTTTATGTAAAAATTGCTGAAACTAATAAAATTAAAATGTTTCTCTTTAATGATATAAAAAAAAATAATAAGTTTTTAATAAGATTTAATTTTTTGGTCACGGTAGACTTTTTTCTGGAAATGCCCATATGCAACATAATAAAAAAACTTTCTTTGCCAAGCGGTTGTTGTTGTTATATGTATATATAAGTTTTGTTTTCGTACTCAGCTGCACCTGTAAATATTATATGTACTGACCTTCAATTATTTCAACATATTTGTACCAGCAACTAATCACGCCATTTTTCGGTAAAATGCTTTAACTGCATCATCGACACCACCACCTCCACCACCTCCACCACCTCTACATTTCATCATTATATTTACCTGTACAAAGCACTCATACCGAATTTCAAAGCTCGAAGTTTAATTTTACTAATTTTTACAAAAAAAATCGCGTGGCAGGTGGGCGTGTCTGTGGGCGGATTTGATCCAAACTTAAACATATTTTATATTTACCTGTAAAAAGCACTCATATCAAATTTTAAAGCTCTAGGTTAACTTTTACTATATTTTAAAAAAATTGTATGGCAAGTGGGCGTGTCTGTAGGCGGATTTTATCCAAACTTATATTTATTTTATATTTGCCTGTACAAAGCAGTCATACCAAATTTCAAAGCTCGAAGTTTATTTTAACTATTTTTTATAAAAAACTCGTATGCATGTGGGCGTGTCTGTGGACGGATTTAATCCAAACTTATATATGTTATATACTTAACTCAACAAAGCACTCATAACAAATTTCAAAGCTGTAGGTTTATTTTTACTATTTATGGCCAAAACTTGTATGAAGCGTTCCCACTGTGCCCGTAGGCATTTTGGAGCCGTCTGTAAATATGTTGATTGTATAGCGGGTTTTTTCTGTACCTTGTATTGCGGTAATGTTTGTAGCTTCATTACAGCCAGGAAAATGTGCTTTTAAAAGCACTTTAAGGAATTCCAGACTGCTCTCCGTCCACTGACCATTGTCTTTGCATAGCTGGCTCTGAATGGAGGGCTGTTTTGAAGGTACGAGGGCCGTTTGATAAATCCGTAAAAAATGAAACAAGAAATGATTTTTACGGCAAAAAAAATGTATTTCTAAATATAGTCTCCTTGATGTGTCCGTAGTCTTTTCTATGCTTGAGCAGAAGTTCTTCCAACTTAAAGAAATTGTTTTTGTTGCTAAGTTAGCAAAACTGTCATCTTTATTCACGATGAGCTTAAACGCGATCTGTAGTTTAGTTTATTTACAATGCTCGATGTTAGCAATTTATTTCAAGTGTATTTAACTTTTTTTACAGTGGATTTCATGTATCGAATCGCTGAAAATGTTACAAAAGTCTTAAGGTGAATCGAATTTATCAAAATCACTCGCATATGAGGTGTGCATTCAAAAGCGGTCTGATCGGTCATCAAAGTATTCAACTGAAGTAGGAAAAGAAAGATATGGTAACTTAAAATCGGCATTCAAGTTTGAGAGGTAACCAATGAATTTTATGTTTCTCACGAATTTTACCATTTTAAACGATTGTTTGGGCATTAAACATGTTGCCACTCGACTTGTTCCGAAAGACATACATTTTTTTCCAAATCTCAATCGCGTTATGATTGCTTAAAACAAGTTAATTCCGAACTCACAGACGGTAAAGTTAGAACACTATCTGAAAGTTACGTGCCATATGCAAAGCAAATTTGTCGAAAAAGGCCTGTTTTGTGGAAAGAACACTCATGGACTTTGTACCACGGTAACATTTCTGGCCAAAAATTTAAAAAATACCATGATTGGCCACCAGTTTTCCGTCGATAGAACACATTAAAGAGAAGTCCCTGCAATTTGATAATTAGATTATTCGTTGGCACAAGTGTTTTAATTCAAAAGGAGCCTACTTTGACGGCAATTCAAAAATTCAAAAAATATTTATAATAAATATTTTGTGTTTATTCACCAATTCTCAATACTTTTTAAGCAGAATCTTACTGACTTAATTCAAATCTTTACAAAACTGACAAAGATATTTCATATTAATGCAAGATTTTAGTGAGCGTGTTTTTAAAACTAATTTCTTTGTATAGAAGAAATACATATTAATCATTACAATCTTTTATAAAAAGTAGTTAATCTTGAATTTTAAAAAAATGTTTAATCTGTTTAATCTGAGCGACCTCAACGAAAAATATTTTTAATAAATAAATATAATTTAAATATTCTTCATAAGCCAAAGCACACCTGACGTTGTAAACAAGATCACTACCATATGAGCACCTATTTCCAAAAAGCTGTTTAACAAAGCTGCATCAGATTGTGTAAAGTTTAAAAAAAAGTTTTGCTTTCACAAGAAGCACCTGCAACTCAACACTGCTACACCAACTAAGCAACTAGAAATAACTACAACTGGTGCCTACTCGACTCACTGAATGCAAAGTCAGCACACCTCTGCTTAGGGTTTTTAAATCCAGATACGGTTATCCATACAATTAAATACTTTTACTAATCGAATACTCGATATTTGATATCCGAATTAAATAAAATTATTGAATAATCTGAAATCTTGGTTATTTTACAACAACTTAAATTTTTAATAATTTCTTAGATAAGCAACGCTTTACAAATGCATCAAACGTGATTTCTTGATCGGTTTAAGAAATCAACTGAGACGTCGGATTGTTTGTTTAATCTTTTATGTCAATTCAACATTAAGTGATAGGGTTTTTTGGTATTAAAAATGGTTTTAGGCAAACAATTTTTGAAAATTTAATACTTTTTGAATTGATTATTAATTAATTACATTAATTAATTAATTATTAATTACATCAGTAATATGTAAAAAACATTCAAATAAATCCTGCTTAGAATACAGATTCCACAGCGCTCTAATTTTTTTTTTTTTTTTTTTTTTTGTAATCTTTTTGTAATGTAATTCTACACATCTTTTACCAAAATCAGCGTCTTTTGAAATTTTGTCTAGTTTTGACACGAAACAATCAAAAATAACTCACGTCCAAAATAGCTAATTTTCCAATTTATTTTTCACGGTTCGTAATTTTCTTAATTTTCCATATTTTCATTAAAGTTTGCTCAAGGGTCTATTTTCGAATGCATTTTATTTTTTATTTTTTGAGACGCTCTGGAGCCTTGTTATGGTGTTTTAAGCACACTAACTTCAGCGCCATATTAATATATAAAAAATAAATGTTAAGAAAAAAAACTATTTTTACTAATACTGATAATATAGAAAGATGCAATTTAAATTTTTTGTATATATAATTAACTTTTTTAGAAAACGTCTCCTAAAATATGCCTGGATTTTAACCGCATTTACCTAAATCTAACCTTAAATAAAGAAACACTTCCTCGTTGCTCCAAAAAATTTTGTTCTAACTAAATAATTAATGACTTGTATTAAATTGTAATAAATTTGATTCAATTAAAAAGTATGAAAAAGTTGACATATTATCACATTTTATTATTTTAGTAATTAATTGAGTTGATTCACTTTCACAATCAAACAAAAAAATACTTGACAAGAAAAGAGGAATGAAAAATCTTGTTTATGTAGTATGGTTCTTAAAATAGAATAACTATTCTCTGGCTGATCGGATAATTTTCACAATTTGTATTCGGACATCGGATTGAAAATTTATCCGAATATTTAAAAACCCGATACTAAAGAAGACCGGATAATTGAAAATCATAACTCTATTCACTGACTACCAGTGTTGGACTATTTCGTAGGCTAAGTGTGCTTTGCACCTTTTTTGGCCAATTAGCAGCTCATTGTTTGTTGCCAACATCAGATGACAACGCATGCATATTAAGTTTAAGGTTTTGCAATTCAAGTCAACTAGGTTTTGCTACGTTGGCGCTTGTCTTTTATGCGAACTCGAAATATATAGTAAGTGTGATGAAAAAAAAAGAAATTCTAAGAAAAAACAGCTTGAACATGGTGAAAACTGTGGACAAAGCAACAGCTTCCATAGCACCACTTATAAAAGCAACAACTACAACTACAGGGTAATTATGAAGCTTATGTAACGTATGTATGAAAATCCTCTTGCCAAGAAGCAGCCACAGTCCATAGTCCTTGATATTGTCCTTTCGTGTCTATGAATATTCATAGCAGCCAAAAATTAAATGAAACCCGTATAACCCGTATTTGAATGGGGGTAGACTGAGAGGGAACCGAATGAATATTTCTTCTAAGGGGGTGGCCAACTAAATGGTTTTACAAACAGTTTGAAAGCAGCTACTTTTACAAGCAATTTGAAAACCCTCCACTATTTGTAAAAATAGTTTGAGAGAAAAGCATGAAATACAGTAAAAGCAGTTTTAAGCTACCATCGTCAAGTTTGTTGAATTATCATGGCGAAAGCGTGTACATGTGATTTTAGGATTCGCCAAAATGGACTAGTTCCTAATATGTTTCATAAAATCAACAAATTATTTGTTCTTTAATAAAAATGTGGCTATCAATTCACCCGTAGTGGTGTCATTTTAAGTAATTGTTCAGAAAATGTTGTGCTCTTATGCTAAGCTCCTTTGCAAGACAACCCAGCTCTTAAGAGTTAAAATCATACTATCGTTGTCCTGCATATTAAATTGAACGCCATCAAAGAGAAAAAAATAAGTACAAGATAGGTGAAGAGGTGAAGCTTTCTCAAGACACAAGGTTTGTGTGCAAAAGAATATGAATTTTAAGCAGCATAACTTCTTAACATGAGAAGCACCTTTGATGTTATTATTTTTATTCATGATGCACTTAGAAAAGTAAACAAAAAAGTTTAGCTTTCAGAAAATATAGCGTGTTGTGCTACAGTTTCTGTATGAACAGTTTTGCTTTTATTAATAATACATTCAAACATTGAAAAAATATGGAACAAACTTACATCAGATTTTGTAATTTTAATTGCTTTAGTCAATCACTTGAGCATTCAAAACTAAATCGAAATGAAAAAGAGTAATAAAAAAGTTTTACGTTAAATGTTTTAAATTCTTCTTTTTTATTGGTTATGCTAAATATTGATGTAAATGTTACTTAATTAATTAATATTAACCTTAACATTTTTTTTTTTTTTTTTGCGGAAAAGGTCAGGTGGAATGCCTGTTACGCACCGTCAGCCAAGTTCGTCCCTTGACCGGTGTGTCGGGATCCGCTGTCGCCTATTGCTAGCGCCTACCGACTAAACCACCTCCTTCTTATACGGGAGTTTTTCCCACCCCGGAACCGCTTTCGCATTACTTCGGGGTGGTCCCTGTATTTGGCTGTGTGAGCCAGCATCTGTAAAAACCCGCGTCCGGGCCTCCGCTTCTGCCTTTCTTGCCTTCGAGGTTCACATTTCCTCATTCAAGTTATAGGTCAAGATCAGCTGCCTGCAGCGCTTTATTTCGCCACAGCTAGCCAAGCTACCACTATCTACTTTCCACCGGTAGCTCGGCAGCTTCCAGATCGCGTTTCTTTTTTCGTAGAATATTTTCAACGCATCTGGCTACGCATTTCCAGTTTTCTTCGCTGCTGACCATAATATCAAGCACGCGATCTACGTTGAAAACGCCTACTATTAATATAAGGGCGTTACGCTCCACTTGCCACCGTGCACATTGGAAGAAGGTGTGCTCTGCGTCATCTAGCTGTCCGTCGCCATAGATACAATCGGGACTTTCTACTTTTCCCATTTTGTGAAGGTACTTTCGAAAGTACCCGTGGCCTGACAAGAACTGCGTGATGTAAAAGTTTACCTCACCGAATTCTCGATTATACCATCTATCTAGGTGCGGGACTAATTTTGCTGCCCACCTGCCTTTGGTGTCAGTGTCCCATCGGTCTTGCCACCGTCGCAGGGTCTGTAGCTGAACCGCCTGCTTGGTCATTCTGTCGTTATTGTTTTCCTTCTTCAGTTCCCATAACGTTTTGCGCTCTTGTGCTAGAAGATCAATTGGTATGGTTCCACTGATCACTAATACTGCAGCTTCAGAAACCGTGCGGTACGCTGAAGCTACCCGTAGGGCTGCCTTTCTCTGTACTGCCGATAGGGGCTTTCTTTTGCGTGTCGTTTTCAGAACATCAGCCCACAGCTCACTTCCATACAGGAGTATGGAGTGTGTTGTCGACATTTACAACTTTCTCTTACTCTGCATAGGACCGCCTATGTTTGCCATTAAATGGCTAAGCCATGCTGTTATTTGGGCTGCTTTCGTCGCTGCATATTGTATCTGCGCCCAGTTGGATAGCTTGTTATCAAGCCTTATCCCTAGATAGTTTACCACCTTCTGGGTAGTGATAGTGTTGGCGCATACCCTCAGCTCTACTTCTAGTGGGATATGCTTTCTTGTGAGAAGAAGGAGCTCAGTTTTTTCTGTAGCCAGTTGGAGGCCGTGAGAGTCCAGCCACGCTTTTGTTCTAAGCATGACCTGATTGAGCTTTCTTTGTGCGTCTGTGGTGTCTCGTGCGGTGATAATAGCTGCGATATCATCTGCGTACCCGACAAGATATGTATCATTGGGCATATCCATACGAAGGATTTCGTCGTAACTTACGTTCCAAAGATCTGGGCCGAGAATTGACCCTTGTGCAGCCCCTGACGTTATCTGTTTTTGTCTGGGACCGCTTGTGGTTTCGTAAGTAAGTTTGCGATCCTTAAGATAGTTTCGCATCATTCTCATTAGATACGACGGGATTTGGAAGCGATTTTCCAGAGCGTAAATTATATTTTTCCAGCTGACGCTATTAAAGGCGCTTCTTACATCTAGGGTCGCCAGTAAGACGATTCCCCTTGAGTAGTGGTTCCTAGTTTGTGCATCTTCGAAGCTTGTCAGGGCTTCTGTGATAGCTCCAATTGTAGACCTACCGGGTCTAAAGCCATGCTGTCTTGGGGACAGTCCCCCACTAGTGTTAATTGCTGTCGCAAGGCGAGGCTTAAGCAGTCTTTCTAGTAGCTTTCCAGATGTGTCAAGCATGCAGAGGGGTCTGTAGGCCGAAGGAGACTCTGGGTTTCCTTTTCCCTTGCTGATGAGTACTAGACTTCGTCTCTTCCATATTTCTGGAAAAATGCCTTCTGTTAAGCAAGCGTTGTACATGCTTAGCAGTACGTTGGGTCTCGAGATTGCAAGTATTTTCAAAATCTCTGATGGGACGCCGTCAAGGCCGGGTGCTTTTTTATTTTTAAGCGTTCTCGCGGCTAGCTTGAGCTCGTCTTCTGTAAAAAGTGGAGGCGAATCATCCTGAGGGATCTCCAAGACTTCTTCTGTTACGTCATGCGTGGGAAAAAGGACATTTACGATGTTGTCCATTTTATCTGCTTCTAACTCGAGCATCGGTGGTTTTGATACGAGCTTTCGCATAACAATCTTGTATCCGAGCCCCCAGGGGTCGTTGTTAATGTCCCCTGGGGGCTCGGATACCTTAACATATTATATTATATTATATATAATAATAATATTAATTTCATGTATATGTTAATGTAAATGTTACTATTATTTTTATGTTAATATTAATATATATTATATATCTATATCTATATCTTCTATATATATCTATATAGATATCTCTATAATTAATATCAATATTAATTAATATACATTATTAAAACACATTAACATTAATATAACAATTAAAATTAACACTAATATTAAACTTAACATTAACATCAATATTAATATTATTATATTTATATTAATTAATATTAATATTTAATAATATTATTATTTAATAATATTAATATTTTATTAATTTTTTTTATAATTAATATTGTTATAATTAATATTAATATTTAATAATATTATTATTTAATAATATTAATATTTTATAATATTAATATTAATTACTTTAAATATAATAATATTAATATTGATCTTAATGTTAAGTTTAATATTAGTGTTAATTAATAATGGTTGCTATGGCAGCTGATGCAAAACGGAGATATTAAAAATGTTTTTGTGACACAAAGAAAATAAATAAATAAATTTTAAACAACACAATATTGGAAAAGAAAAATTTTGCTTAATGCTCTTTTTGTATTATGAACACAATTTTGAAAAAATTATGTTAATTTTATGTTTTCTTTTGTTTGACGATTGTCATCCGCAGCTCATGCGAAAATAGGCTGTGTGCGCGGTACCTGATAAATAGTTGTTTCATGGACTAGACAGACTTTTTCGGAAGGTTCTACTCTCTGCATCTTCAGTAGTGTTGAGTGATTAAGCTGTGACCAACTAACTGTTTGCTTTAATTTATTTTGTTTTCAAAACATCTTCTAAAATAAAGTATGCAAAACAATTAAAAGAGTTAATTTTAATTAACTTACGTTATAACTTGATTAAAGTTAACGTTAGCTTCTCCATAGCTAATAATTACAATTTTTAAATTACTTCATGTCTGTTCTAGTTGTTCGAGCATTTTTGTATCTGATTTGACTTAAAATTTTTTTAAATTAATTGTAGCTCAGAAAAGATTAATTTAAATTCCGAAACTCCATTTGAAATTAAAAATTTATCAATTGGTATTCAGAAATTCCATTTCCAAAACTGAAAAATACCAAACTAAATTCAAAAAAGATCAATTGAAATTCAGATAGTAATGATAATGGTAACAGTAATGTAAATGGTAACGGTAGTGGAAATGATCATGGTTATGATAAGGGTAATTGTCGATTTCAATTTCATAATGAAAATGGTCATGGTTATGATTAGGGTAATATCAATTTCAATTTCTATATATGAACTAGTCTTTTCTGAAGTTCAATTTGTCCCCAACAAAAACAGCAAAATCTAAGAAGAAAAAATTCATTTATTCGTATGAGAAATACACAAGCTGCTCAGTAGCTGCTTCAGTAGCTGCTTATGCTGTTGTTATTGTTGTTTTTTGTTTGGTTTGTAATCTTGTCGTTTGTTGTTGTACTGCTTTTGCTGTTGATTTTTTTGTTGTTGTTGTTATTAGTATACATGTAAAATGTACATACATAAATACACATTAGATGCTTTCGTTTTTTTCGTTTGTTGTTGGTTTTATTTATTTTCAGCAAGATAAATATTTACAATAGAGAATACAGGTGCGTGTAGATACAAAGTCATGTGTGTATTACTACTACGCAGGTTTGCACATGCGTTACTAAGCATGCGTTGTTCTTTGAAAACTTTATTTATTTTTGAAATACCATAATAGATTCGAATTATTTATATTATGCATTATATTTTTTCCATATTAAAAATATATTTTGTTATATAAAATTTTTTCCGATATTTATTTCCATTTATGCTTAAACTTTGAATTGCATTTAGTTTTTAGATATTTTTAGAGCAAGTAAGTCTGAAGAAGCAAACAACAACAATGTTCAGTAGAAAATCTTCATTCCACTTCTGAATGAATGGTACTGTATAGTCCACCTTAAAAAAATGTATAAAGTTACTGGTCGTGTCGTTAAAATAATTTTAAAAAGCGACAAACCTGAGGGTTTATTTCATAAAGCAGATCAACTGCGAGCTCCATTTGTTGTTGCAGTTCCGAGTTTATTTTTTTTATATAATATTTTCTTTCCTTACGAGCGCATTCCGTTGAATATTGTCTTCGCCAACTACTAAATTTGTTCGCGGCGTCCATTCTTTTTTAATATAGTGTAGCTTGTCAGCGCGACTATTCCAAAGAAAAAAAAAACAACAAAATCGCATATATCCTCCTTGCAGTCCGCTCAAAATAGCCACAACTTTGAGATCGGCGCAGATCTTCCACTCATACTTTTCATACTGAATGCATTTGAGAACCGCTTCAAGTGTTTCATAATTTTCCTTAGAGTTGACTGCATGAGCAACAGGAATAGACGGTTTTTCATTCCCGTTATGTAACAGAACGGCCTTTAAGCTTTCTTTGTTGCTGTCAATGAACAACCTTCACTCCTTTGGATCGTGGGTTTCATGAAGCTCTTCAAATAAGCCCAATATATCTGTACAAAAACATATTTTGTCTGTTTTCGTGTAGTATTTGGCAAACTTCTTGTGGTGATTTCTGTATATTGATCTTTTAACGCCTGCAGCTAAAAATCCTCGTTGTTTCATGCGGGACGCAAAAAGTTCTGCCTTTTCTTTTGTCATACCAAAGTCACGCACCCAATCATTTAATTCAGCCTGCGTCAATTCCTGTTGCTTTATACAAGGCTCAAACTCACTTCCACCTGAATCCAAAGAGTCATCCAACATTTCCGCAGTTTGAAGAGCGGAATTTGGATATGCTGGATAAGGCACATTATTCGAATGTGGCAATGGGAAAGTAACGGATGCCACATTGGGGTAAGTCCATTTCAAACTTTTTCCAATGCCACTTTTTTTGCTTAGGCAGAAAAACAAACAGTCGCATGGCACAACGGCTTCCTCCAAATCATCGGTTTGTTAAAATTCATATGCCGGCTATGGTTAAAGTGCTTAACTGTATTTACTATGTTCTATGTTAATTTGAGTCATCATATATTACGATCGGATAAGGGAGACCCAAAATATACCCAAAATAGTAAGTGCACCTTCAAAAATTAAAAAAAAAATTTCAAAGATTTTTATCTCAAAAACGGCACCATTCTAAATTTTTTAAAATTTATTTTCGTGTTTAGGAGGTCAAAATCTATGGAAAAAATGTTATTAAATTTAATTTGCAGAGAAAAAAGTAATTTTTGTTGGCTAGTGTAATTCACGTATAGTTTCAATCAATTCCTCTTAATAAATCTATCCCTTTCCTTTCAGGTCAAAGGCCAAACCTTGTTTGTATAAGGCGCATGCCTTGGTTCTTTGATCTTTTAAAAAAAAAAAAAATAAAAATAGGAAGAGTCTAAATAGGTTTTTTTAAGGAAAATTTTTTTCCATGAATTTGTGTTTTTTAATGAATTGAAAAAAGAAATATTTCATGTATAATATAACAAAAGGCTGAAATTATTTGCATGGACAGAAAAAAACCGCATCGGTATACAATAAGCATTCTCAGATTGAGGCCATTTCAATTGAGAATACATGTTTAGGGCTCATTGCATGAGAAAAATCTATCTAGAAAAATGTGAAGAAAAAGACAACAAAAAGCATTTTTCCAAATTTTTCGTGGATGGCCTTTGCCTCTTAGTTACATAGTCTACATCTGTTATCTAACAATAGGAAATTGTTTCTAATTTCGTTTAATGTTGTTCTTAAAAGTTTGTAGCAGTATTTGTTCCCCCAATTTCAATGTCTAGCTTTACTGTGATTATCCTAAAACAGCAAGTCCTTACATTTGTTGCCCATTGTGCCCTCTCCGGCTCTCATGTCCAAATACTTTTTACGTGTTCAGTGCTGTTCGCCAACTTTAGCTTGTTCTTCATGTTCTTGACGTTGTTGCTTTTGGCTATAATAATATCATCATCTTTTGTGCATGGCTGAGTTTTCAAATTTAATTTAAGCCCATTTTTCAAGCCATATCACATATTATTGTTGCTGTTGCTGTTGCTGTTGTTGTTGTTGTTGTTGTCGTGCAACATAGCATGAATATTTCTAAGCAGTGTTGCCATTTATTTGCTATTATTGCCTGGCGGTCGTTTATTTTGAGCGATTTCTTATTTGGTCTCAATTTGGGGTTGGTCCTGTTCTTATCCTGCTTATACAGTCGACAACATGAAGCAATATTTTTATTGCGGTTTGATTTTGCACAACGGTACCAAATTGAGCGCTATCATTTCGTTGTTGAAATGGATTTTTTGTGTGTTCTTTTGTTTTCGTTTTTCTTCTAGTGCTTCTTCATGACCTTTTCCGCTTCCGGTTAACATTGCAATGTCCAGTGAGATGAGAAAAATTGTATGGTTTTTTTTTTTTTGCTGGCTTTTTTTTTTGTTCGTCTTTTTATGTTTTTTTGTTTTATTTTTGAGGTTCTCAATCACGAAGAACCGTTGCCCACCGCAGTTAGCTAGCTAGCCAGATGTTGGATTTCTTTTGCGTTTATTGATTTTTATACTTTTTCATTCAACATAGTTTTCTTAACCTCGCTGCCGCTATAGGTACTTGGCGAAGGAAATATGCCCCCAACAAAAATATGATTGTTTTCCGCCTGAGTTGTTTTCATTTTGTCGCTTGCTTGCTTCCGTTCACTCACTCACTAGCTGGTTGGCTGGTCGGTTAGTCGGTCTGCACAGACAGCCAGACAGACAGACGGCCATATGTTGTTGATTGTTGGCCAAGTAGTTAGAAAAACACTCGTGTTCGCTACATTGCACTCGTTAGCATTATTGCTAAAAAGTTTACCCTGAGCCTCGCCGAGGTATTGTTATATCCTTAAGGCTTAGGAAAATTTTCAATAAATGTTCACATCAACATGTGTGTTTTTGAAAATTAGTTTAAGAATTTCTTCAACGATGGCGTTGAAGCATTTTTATGAAATTTAATTTTTGCTTATTATGTTGATTGAAACAACTTAGGGTTAAGTATGAAGTTTAAGCTAGTCATATTTTTGTTTTATTTCATTAACCTTACTAAATATCTTAAAGGATTTTAATCAGTTATTTGTTATTGCTATTTGTACTATATAGTTATTTCTTAAATAAGAAAAGAAAAGGAAGGCTCAAACCGCTTTTTTCATTTAGGTAAGAACTCGAACAAGGTGAGACACTATTACGTAACCATTAATATATTATGACTTTTTTAATAAATTTCAATTGATTAAATGATTAATAAAATTTCATATAGTGCCGAAAATATTGACTCATACATTTAAGCGTTTTTTAAATAAACTCTTTGGAGGAACTTCAAGTTTATGGCAACAGAATAAAAACAAGCATTTAAAAAAAGCTACCTACTATTCTCTAACATTTAGATAAAGCTAAAATTAAAATTTGACAATGGTATTTTTTAAAGTTGTTTTAGGTAAATATTTATAGTTTTCTCTGTAGGTACAAAATATATCGAACTGGCTTGGACAATTATGAGCCCGTTCGACCATTCTTTGTCAAGGCAACACTGTTTTATAAGTTAATCCTCCAAGTTCTCCTACTTAGGGAGCAGATAAGAAAAAAGTAAGTAAACGTATATTTAATTGTATTTTTTAAATATCTTACTCGTATGTTTTAATCAAAAAATATAAACCTTAGCTGCACCTTTAAAAAAAAAAAGTATAGCAGTGAGGTGACTGTCGACCGAAGCGAAAACATATATTTAAAATATTAGTATTCCCTGGAAGACTTTGTCCTGCCACAGACCGCCTTACTGCTATATAAGAATTTTCATGCTAATCGGAAAAAAATTTATATTTTCACCTTTGATTATTTTTTTCAAAATATTTTTTATTCAGATAACATTTTTATTTCATAATTACACCAAACTATATTACTACATTTAAATTGAATATTGTTGATATAAAAATAAAATACAGGGAGCACTATTGAATGAAAAATAATCCTCAAAAAGGATATTTAATTTTTTCTTACAATGTATATGTACACGGAAAAATATAATTCATAAACTTTTAATTAAAGATGTTCATTAAATTTTTCTTGAAGATTTTATGAATAAATTCATAATTTTTAATGGTTTTTTCGTTAACTTAACGAAAATTTTCATTTGAGCTTATGAACGAGTTAACAAATTCATCATTGCATTATATTTTTAAAAAAGATTCTATAGGCTTATGGTAGCTGAAATAAGAAACAAAAAAGTAGCTAAAATAAAATAAATTTACTTTTTTTATATATGATATTTTGTTTGATGGGTCTTGAAGTCTCTTTTAATGCCTGCATTTGAGATCTTGCTACAAGGAAAACAGAAAACATAGCAAGCAAAGTGCAGTTTATTTTCTGCCCCCGATTCGGTTTATCCGTACATCCGTTTCATCATTAATGCACATTATTTTCATCTTTTATCACTTCATCATATTTTAAATTATGGGTTTTAATTTTAAAAACAGAGTAAAACATAAACAAAAATATAAATTTAACTTATTGAAATAATTAATATACACTTAAAATACATAATAAAACACACATACATTAAGTTTGTATTTACATACATTTCATTGAATTTCATTTACATTAATCATTGCATTATAGTTTTAAAAAAGATACTATAGGCTTATATGGTAGCTGAAATAAGAAACAAAAAATTTTGGACGATGCAGTCCCACTCATGATAAAATTGTTATTAGGTAGCCTTGACAACTACTTATTTTCTCACGAGCTGCAATTTCAAACAAAAGAAAACAATATAAAGTGCGTGTGTCACACACATTGACAGCTTTCAGCGGAGTCAATAGTTGGCAACTGTTTTTTTTTAAATTTGAGTGAGAAACCTTTGCAATTAAATGATCTATTCACAGCAGATGACTCCACTGAATGCGGCCAATGTGTGGGACCCACGTTCTCTTTTTTATTTTCTTTTGCTTGACATTCGATGGTCGAAACACGAAATGTCACTCCTACCTATTACTTATTATACCATGGTCCCAGTCAGAGAATATGCTGGCGACATTTATAAAACTACAAATGTTTTTATGTTGGTCATGAAACTCAAAAATACGCCAGGGGTGGCCATGATTACAAATCACGATTACTGATTATGATTACATGAATTCAGATTGCACAGATTACTTGATTTTTCTAAATATTCAGAAAAATCTCATTAAAAACGAAAGAAAACTACTTTCAATTAAGTAATTATGGTAAGTAATTACATGAGATTATAAAAAATAAGGTAATCATGCGAGGTGATTACATGATTTAAAAAAAAATTCAAGTAATCGTAACATGGAATTGCATGATTTTTCAATAAATCAAGTTATCAGTAATCAGACCCAGCTTTCAGTGATTACAGATTACTTCTCGTCAGACAAAAACCCAAAATTTGTATGTAATTTTATTATTTCAGTAGTTGCTATTTACCATTACCATAACCAAACCATAAATAGAATATTTTCTTCAGCAGCTATTAAAGTGATCTTATTGTTTGTTATATTGGTTTTGTTAAAGAAGTGTAACAACAGTGCTCAGACACCTTTTCTGTATTTTACTTATCTTAGTTTTACAGTTGAACCACATATATAAAAACAGATATATTAGTTAAAGAAATCTGCAATCAACGATTGATTAAGCCTGATTACTGATAAATTTCTTAATCAGAATAATTCATTCATTACTGGAAAATGATTGATTACTTAAATAAATCACTGATTACTTTTGCATGATTACTGATTTCTCAAAAAAATCACTGAATATAAAGTATTTATAAAATAATTAATAATTTTTTAAGTAATCAAGTAATAAATTTGTGTATGATTAATTGTACTCAGTCAGCCTAACCAAAAACATTTTAATGTCGACTCTAAATTTAGTGTGAGCTTTTCTGACAATATTTCTATAGAATTTGTTGTCAAAAAGCTTACACTAAATTTAGAGTCGGCATTAGTAATTTTTTTATAATCATAACACGAAAGTAATCATTACTGACCAACCCTGTCTTGGATATTGGCTACCAGGAGCTCAGCAAATGCAACAAGCATGGCAAAATTAAACAAGGTAGTGTTAGGGCGGAGAGCCGGTGAACGAAACTGTCAAAACGAAGTTGACATTTCATACAAAATCTGCAACCAATGAGAATGCAATATGAAAGCGCAAATTGGCAGATATATAAAAAAAAATGAATGAGTTTGACAGTTATGGTCACTTAGAAAGAAAACACATTCAGCTCTAACACTACCTTGTCTAATTCTACTATAGCAGCAAGCAACCATCATGAACAGTACATTGAGAGCGCTCAGTAACGGACACAGGAAAAAACGAACAAAAAAAACGAATCAAAAAAACCGAACAAAAAAAAAACGCGGCATGCAAATAATCAGTTGTTTGATACAAGTGCGCCTGTGAGGTATCGCAAAATTAAATTGAAACCATTAATGTAGTTATTTTTTCAGTAAAAATGTAGATTTTCGCTAATGCATTAAAAATAAAAACGAGCTGGTGACCCAAAGCTTTCCAATGGATGCCTTTTGAAGCAGTATCGACGGTTGCAAATTCTAACCCTTAGTTTCGAAGAAATAACAAATTTGTTCTCTCTCTCTCTCCCTCTCAGGAAGTCTCTTTTTGTGGTAGGCAAAATCAAAAAGAATGCGACGAACTGCTGACCCAAAGCTTTGCACGGGAGGCCTTTTGAAGCAATTCATAGTCAGCTAAATTGAAGTGCTCTTTTTCAATGACATGCAATTTTAAAATTCAATGGTGTGTCATTCGTTGGGACAGCGCTTTCAGCTGACTTGCAAGCTCTCAAAAAGGCCTTTCGGAGTGCTTTTTCCCCCGATGGGTTAGTTGAACTAAAATACATTTAGAACAATTACCAAGCAAATCTACTACAACGATGAACAGAGAAGAGCAGTATCACATAGGTTGCGCAACGTTAGAGGGGATGAACCGAATTGGCGGCGGATAATAAACAGCGCTTTGCTTGCTGTTTTTTGTTTGCCACAAAGGAATCTTCGTTCGTTCGCCCTAATTTACTGTTTACACCGGCCAAACATCGTTCGCGATAAATTTATAGTTCGTTCAGGCAAAGCGTTTAAACCGAGCGAACGAACGAGATTTCTTTCGTTCGTTCAGGCGGTCTAAGCGCACAGTTAAAATGCTGCCAAGTTTCAAGCATTTTTTATCAAAACGAATATAGTTGGCAAATAAAAATAACTATTCATTTTCCTATTTTGACGTTTCACCGCTCAATGGGCGTTTTGGTATTGTTGTTTTCTTTTGTTATTGTTCTTAAAACACCTGTTTCAAGACTCTGATGACAAATTAATATAAAGTTGAAGTAACTTTGTTTTACTGAGATTTGACCTGATCTAGTGCCATGAGAATGCAGCTTATGCTTCGCAGCGGAGCAAAGGGAAGGGAAAGAACGATGCGTCAGAGGAGGAACTTATTGATGGTTGCTTGCTTATGTTTTCTAAGTTTCCTATATTGTTATCTTTGCTGTCTGTATTGTTGACGAGAGTTACTCGGAAAAACACAATGACGCAAACCAAAGATTTACCCTCTACCAAAATCGTTCAACGCGCCTAAAGAAGTTTTCACTTCAAAAGTACATTTTATGGATGCTCACTTTATACACTTCATCTGAACAGGTCAGGGTTTATTAACTTAAGGCGATTGAGCCTTGTCCGTTTATCTGTCCGTTCATATGTCCCTTCGTCTGTCTGTCTGTGTGTTGCCTGTAAGCAAAAGCTCAGGAGAAGAAGTTCGTATGATAAAGTAGAACCTATAAATTTTCTTGCTAAAAATTGTAAAGACTAAAATTATACAAAATAAAAACAGTAAAACGAAATGCACACTTTTTTATGTTTATTTTATCTAAAAATGGAACAAATATGTGACAATTTAAGTTTTTGGACATTTGTGGAGGTGCACGAATAAAAATCTTGCACTAAAATTTAAACTTTTCTTTACTACATTTAAGTTCACAGCAGCTTTGGTTTCAAATCTAGTATTTGCAAAATACTGAAATATAGTTTTAATACACAGCTTTTGTTTTAAATTAAGTACAGGCTAGAATTAAAATATATACAAAAGAAATTAACACATACCGTCAGATTCGAACCCATGACATTCAGTTTGTAAGTTCACTAGTCTAACCACTAGGCTGTTGCGCTTTATGTAACAAAAGCAATTGTCTAGTATTAAATTTAAGTATTGCCAAGCCAACTTTTTACTGGTCCAAATCCAAATTTAGTATCAAAATATGCTGGAATTTAGTCTATATTATAATAAAAAAAAAAGACAAAATTTATTTTGTAGGGGAGCTAGGGGCTAGTTGTAACAAAGTTTGGAAAAAAAGATTTCTTTTGAAATATTTTTAACTTTTTCATATTACAAATGAAATTTGTTATAGCCCTACTATTTATTAACGATATTAAAAAAAAGTTATGAGGAAGTTTGTTGATTTTGGAAAGAGATTATATTCACGAAGAAAGTCAAGTTTTATAACTTGCCCCATTTTTGGGGCCGGATTCTTGAGAACATAAGTCGTTCGGAGTCGGCATTACACTCGTAGGTCCAGTTTCCGATAATTATTTGTGTTCAAACATTTAATAACACGCACAACACAATTGATCAATAGAAGCTCGGTTTATATCCTTTGTAGAATTTAAATGGCAAATTTTATTTGCATATTATTACTATTATAGAACTTTTTGTAGAACTCCAACCTACCATCTTTCTTGATCATGTTTTGTTATAATTCTATATACTATATACTCTAGTGGCAATATTATTCGAGATTCAGTGTTTCTAATATTGCAACTTTTCTTTGACCGTAATTTGTTATAATTGTGCCTACCCCTGTACTAAATTTCAGTACGATAATGTCAATATTATTCAAGATACAGTATTTTTTTAATATTGCCACTCTCTTTATTGAATAACTCCAACTCTATTGAAAGTAATTTGTCATAATTGTGCTTACCCCTGTACTATATTTCAATACCCTCCAGTATTATTCGACATGCAGTACTTTTCTAATATTGCTAAGCCTGTTTGTATAATGCCACCCACTTTTTTGTGGGGTTGTCAAATCACCCAAAAAAAAATTTAAGAAAAAAAAACGATATCTTCCTCTCTCGCAAGGACAAAGGTATTTTTTGAAAAAAAAAAACAGTAAAAAATAACAATCTAACAATGCTTTGATTTTTGTAAGCAATACTACATATGTCTTAAAGCAAAAGTACAAATAATAGACTTTAACTAACGATATTTTAGCAAACACGATTCCTCTTTTGGTTTTTAGCCACTGTGTTCTGTGTGAAGGATATTCGAATCTAAAGACACACTCGAGATAGCAAAGAACTTTTAATTTTTATCTGATTGCCTAAATTTTGGTGATATTGATTACAGTGTTAGCGTTTTCCTTAAATTTGGCGAATTTATAATTTGCATATTTTTCGCATATGCATTTTCCTGTTTTGGAGAAATGTATGCTTGAATGCAGTTATTTTACTTTTTCAAAAAAATTAATATAAGATTTTATATCTCGGCTTTATATCTATAAGCACATTTCCATGCTGAAGTAGGATTCACTGATTGTTTATGATTTATTATTAATTGCGACCTCTGATGATTTTAGAAGGTTATAATTTAGAGCTATAAGTCAAGTAATTTATTAAAGAAGGTAACAACAACAACTCTGTTTAAAGTCAATCACAGAGCAGACTAGACAGCCTGTTTCGAAAGTAGCTACTCGTACACTTCCTCTTTAGTAGTCTTAACTGATTCTACTGTGGCCAACCCACAGTTTACGTTTTATATGATTTGACTGTCTTTAGGAAATTTTTTGACAAATAAGAATAATTTTAATCAAGTCAAAGAGCATGCAGCTTGTTACTCTCTCACTGAGTGTGGAGAGATATTGAGAGCAAAAACTCGATGCAAAATAAATAACTGTGGTCAGTGAATCGGCTTTTACATAAATAAATTAACAATATGAAAGAAAACAAGATGTAACAACAAAAAATTGTTATAAAAAAAAAATTTTCATGTTGAACTTTACAAAAATAATATCAATACAAAGGAAAGCACAAAAAAAAACAATGTAAAAAGTTGCAACAACATTTTAAACTTGTTACAACTTACACTTTGGGATGATTTCGAACATTTTTAATAAAAAAATTACAATAAATTTAAATCTCTATATATAAACGAAATTAATAAAAATACTTATTTTTTCAATTTTATCAATTCACTTTGCTCTAATGCAAATTTCTAATGGAATGCAATATTTAAATTAAATTTAAATAAATAAATAAAATTTACAATACTTACAACTTATTGTGAACAAACCTTCACTAAAGCATTGTATTTTTAAAATCAGCAGATCATTCATGTTCTTTTGTTTGGAATTTAACTAAATGAAATCATGCAAAAATTGAAACGAAACACTAAATTATATTAAATTTTATTAAGTAAACTCACAGGGTGGTCGGCAGCTTCATCCATGCTGAGTAGAAACGCTTTTGCGATTAGCTGATCTAATAAAGAACAAAAAGATTACAATAGGGTTACACCGTTGTGTTTTTGCCACAGGGTTGTATTTTGTATACTGCACATTTTCTTTTTGTAATTTTTGTGACTTCTTACCCTTTTGTGTCTTCTTATTAACAAAAACTTTGAAGCCGCTCACAAGTTAACACTTTGCAATCCCGCAAAGCACTACACATATTTACGCAATAGAACCGGTTATTGTGATAACATCTACAACAAGTTTTCATAAAAATGTTTCTAAACTACTGGGTAATCGGCCTGTAACAACTTTTAAACCAAAAATCTAAAAGGGAAGCTGGAATATTTCTTTGGCTTAAATTTTAGTACAGTAGAGTTGTAAAAATAAAAGTTTGCAAAGTTAAAATATTAAGCTGGACTAAAATTTAGTCCAAGATTTTTAACCGTGTAGGCGTTTCATTGTTTGATAACGTCTATTTTTAGAGTGAGTAGTTAAGTCTAAATTAAAAATTTTTTTTGTTATACCTATCTTACATACAAGTAAAGAAGAGTTATAAGTAAGGAAGCAGTACAATACAATTTTTTAAACATTGTTTAAAAGTGGGCGGGTGACGCCTATTTCTGCTTAGCGAATTAGTTTTGATCTCAGATTTGATATAGCATACTTTCTTGAAATGTATATCTTTTATGTAAAAAAAAAATTGTTTGTAATTATTTTAATGTGTGGCTAAACAAAAATCCTAAACAAGACCTTTTTCTTGTACGTCCCAATTAGTTGTGACCCCTTCAAAAACAAAGTTAAGGGAATATTGTTTGTATATTAATAAAAATAATTTGTTGTATAAAAAGTATCAATGAAAATTAATATATAGCTTAATGGGCGTTGAAAGGGTAGGGCAAGGGAGCAATGCCTTCCCTAAGCAAAAGAAAATTGTTTGTTAATATTAAAATAATTCAAAATAGTTTTTCTTACAATTACAAAAGTATTGATATTTTTAATATTTATTAAAGATAAATGTATTTTGTATTACAAACTATGGGCTAACATATTTATTATTAATTAAAAAGAGTTTATGAAAAGCTTGCAATATGTATATTGCAATCTAAGCTGCACAATTCGATAGACGATTTTTCAGCAACACTAAAGTTCTCATAAATAACGAAGCCAAATCAGCTGTTCAAATTGAAATTTCTGATTTGATTAATTTGTGCATTTTGTAATTTATAATTGTTTTCATAATTGGATATATAAGAAAGTTTTTGGTGGTAAGTTTTTATTACGTTACTGCAAACTATAAAGAATATGTTTATTTTCTATTCAATTTGCTTTACAGTCAAGCCAATCAAGACAGAATGACAATCAGAGCAGAATGGAAAAGGAAGATAAGTTGCTCGCACCCGCATCCGAGCCTTTAATTGCAAAAGAACATAACTGCATCTACTTCTGCTGGCACTTGCACTAGTGACTGTTTCTGCGAAAACGACTTGGGAAAAAACAATGGGTTGCCGACGTGCTTTAATGAGTACATCAAAAATTTCAAATGCTCAAATACCCTTGGGTTCCTTCTTAAATATTTGATTTTAACTAAATATTTTAACTTAATATTTAAACTTAACTTAAATATTTTAAAAGAAGGACGTGATTGAATCCAAACTTCAGTTTTGTCAGAATTGGCTACAAACCTATGCGCAGTGGTTAATATACTTAAAAAAGTATAAGCTGCACTTTCCACATAATGTGTCTTCTTTCTACCTAAGATATTAAAATGTGCATGAGTATTGTAGAAGCCACGCCTTGAGTCAGTAGCACATAAGATCAGCAGAAGCAGCTCACGCATTCATGACCGGCCTCCTTGTTAATGTAGTGATGCTGTCTAGTAAGAAGAAATTACTGGAACAAAATTGAAAGGTTTTGTCTTCAAATATTTCGGTTATAGTTTTTTGTGGATCTCACGACTTGCAGGTTCGTGGAAAAGATCAATCCTCCAATCGTCCAGCTGATTAAATACTTCTTCGCGCAAAAACAAAAATGATCTCACTAATCATCTAGCAACATTTCCCTTTGAATTTTATAAGGTGTCGCTGTTCATTCCATATCTCGACTCATTAAAATCATCCTTACAACAGCATTTTTATGCCTTTAAAGCGTCCACAGAAATTTGGTGCAAGAAAAAGAGAAAAAGATAAGCGGAATGATGAAGCTTAAAACCTTTGCTGAAGATTCGCGCCGTTGTATACTGATTTCCACTTTTGTGAAATCACGTTTAATTCAATATTGATTCGAATTTCATTTTTTAATTTTTTTCAATAAAGCCCATATTTATAAAAATTAATTTTGTTTATATAGATTGAAAAGCTTGTAATTTCAGTCGAAATCATTTGCACCGATCTAGTTTTTCTTCTCTTGTGCTCGAAAATCTCGCTTACTGTTATTCTGATTATAAAAAACTCTTCAAGTGTGGAGCCAGAACAAGACAACTCCCTGAGTTAAAGCCAAAGATTAAATTAAATTAAATATCTTAATACCTTAGAGTCAACATAAATATATATTTACTAAGCAGAAACATATTTTGCTTAAAAGTGGAGTTATCTGGTTATTGCACTGGGTGCTTCAATTCCAAAAAAAAATTTAATTTAATGATTTTTTACAGTTTGACAAAATGTATAGATATTTTTTTGTACATATATTTTATTTATTTAATTTAATTATCATGTTCACATATAAGGCAAAGTCTTTTAAATGCAGTAAGAAATCAAAGAATAACAACAAGTTATAACCAACAAATAAATAAAAACAAAAAATTTTAAATTACTTATTTTAAATTAAAAAAAAATTGTAAGCAGCGACTAAAATTTAAGTTATAATCAACAAACAAATGCATTTGACTCAAGAAATTAAATTTAGTAATAAGCTTAAATTTTAACAATAAATTATAATTAACTTCAATTTAGATTTATGTATCTTTACCTTTACCTTTATTGCATGCTTAAAGTTGTGCTTATTTCGGATACTTTTGAATCTTGAAGGTAGCGAATTCCACATTCTGATAGCGTTCACAAAAAAGAGTCTGATAGAATTCAAAAAATTGTATACAGGGATTACAAGGTTCATATTTCTGGTCGATCTACAAAACTGTAACTTATTAAATAAGTAATTAGGAGTTTGTGTATAAATCAAGTTACAGTTTCTAGAATACAGTTTCTAGAATCCAAATAATTGAAAATATTGCAACCAAGTACTCGATTGCTCAAATAACTTATACAGTCAAACTTTTTAAGACCGATAAGCGTATCTGAAAGGATTATTAAATACGAGTTGTAACTTAAGCTTTGACCTAGAATCAAGCTTACTGTATACAACTTCTGAGTAGGAAATTTTGTTTTTTGTAGGAAAATTGTTTTTATTTAAACGAAATATGTTGTTACTATTTTTATTATGAACAAAAAAATCATCAAATAAACAACACATTTCGTCGATTTTAAATAATATTTTTCCATAAACTGTAAAAAACTTCCAGAAATGTAATAATATTAAACATCGATTTAAATTTCTTGCTTACATCGTGTTTAATAAACACTATCTAGGACTCTAGGATGGGATTGTGTCATGAAAATTTCAATTATAAGTTTTGACTTTCTCCCAAGATTCATTTGCTCTCAAGATTTGCAAAACACACTTAGCTTCCAATATTCTTTTTATTAATCAGCATTGAGATAAAATGTCGATAACCAATATTAGCTTAGGTCGACTTATGGCAGAACTGAGTTCTGTCTTAAGGGTTTGAAGGGTTTTTTTAATTATTATAATGTTACCCTAAAAGATATCTTGGCAGCCTTGGAATTCCAAAAATTTTCTGAACTAAACTCACAAATATTTTTTTAAAGTATTAAAGAAATTTTAAGTGAGAAATAAATGATTTCAGTTTTTGTATGATTTTTTTTGTGTTCGTAATGCCAGAAAAGGGCACTTTAATGATTTTTCTCTCCGAAAAAGTTATTTAAAAATTTGTATTTTTGGATTTTGGGGAATTTTTTTTTTCAAAATACTCAAAGTCTTGATTTCCAAAAAGGAATGCTTCTAGCATAAAATTTCGAAACGATCAGATTATTAAACGTAATCGTATAACTTTTTGCATCTGCATTAGATAAAGTTTAAGAATTTATATCAGTACCATTTCATTAATATTGTTTTTTTAACTTGGATTTTTTAAATATTTCTTTTTAATACAACAAGAAAAAAATTAGAGAGTAAAAAATCACAACTCTGAAAATTTTTGCCCAATTTTCATGTTTGATAGCTCATTTTTAATAAAAATTAATTCAAAAAACGAAGAGCATACCAGTTTTTGAGAATTTTTTGTTTAAAAAAATTTGTGAGTATTTTATTGAAAAAGTGCGTTTTTTCCATATATGGCCAATCGCTGTTTTGCTAACTTTAAGCTAACGCATTGAACTCAAACCCGATTTTCATTTTCTCCTATACAAATTTAAGCTGGTCTAATGTTGCATCTCATTTTTAGTCTAGAAGGCACAAGCTCCAATTCTTCAAGGGGTATTGTCTTTTTTGAAGATACTGTAAAATCTTAGAAGAATCTGGATTAAATTAAATGTTGAGGTTATGTTTCAAAGTTTTCAAAAGAAGATTTTCATTGCTTTTGTTAGCTTTTATATGCCTCAAAAGCTTTTAATCTGTATTCTTTTCTTCTTTCTGTGTTGGCTACAAAGACCAACTTAAACTCCTAACAAAAACCTGATTAATATTCCTGCCAAACTCTCGAAACACTTGAACCTGAGGGGGAGGGGGTAAAAATGGGATTCTGGTCATTTGTACGCGATTTAGAGGAGTTAGCAAGCATTAAACAAATAGTTTCGGTCAAAACAGACAGTTTGTTCAGAATTTATCAAAGGACATCAACAACAGTCATGACTGCATATTGC